>CM059559.1:93597948-94871079 GCA_030386875.1 Morinoia aosen | reverse complement strand
ATCTCCCCTCTCTTCCATCTCCCCTCTCTACTATCTCTCCTCTCTTATATCTCCCCTCTCTTCTCATCTCCCCTCTCGTCCACTCCCTCTCTACCATCTCCCCTCTTTCCTTCTCCCCTCTCTTCCCATCTCCCCTCTCTACTATCTCTCCTCTCTTATATCTCCCCTCTCTTCCATCTCCCCTCTCTTCCATCTCCCTCTCTTCCATCCCCTCTCTTCCATCTCCCCTCTCTTTCCATCTCCCTCTCTTCCTCCCACGCGTCCTCCCCTCTCTTCTATCTCCCCTCTCTTTCCATCGCCCCTCTCTTCTATCTCCCCTCTCTTCATCTCCCTCTCTCTTCATCTCCCTCTCACTTCCTCTCATCTCCCTCTCTCCATCTCCTCTCTCTCTATCTCCCCTCTCTTCTATCTCCCTCTCTTCCATCTCCCCTCTCTATCTTCTCCCTCTCTATCCATCTCCCCTCTCTTCCATCTCCCTCTCTTCCATCTCCCCTCTCTTCCATCTCCCCTCTATTCCATCTCCCTTCTCTTCTATCTCCCCTCTCTTCCTATCTCCCCTCTCTTCCATCTCCCCTCTCTCCATCTCCCCTCTCTTCCATCTCCCCTCTCTTCCATCTCCCCTCTCTTCCATCTCCCCTCTCTTCATCTCCCCTCTTCCATCTCCCCTTCTTCCTCCCTCCTCTCATCTCCCTCTCTTCCATCTCCCCTCTCTTCCATCTCCCCTCTCTTTCCACTCCCTCTCCTCTTCCATCTCCCTCTCTTCCATCTCCCCTCTCTTCCATCTCCCCTCTCTTCCATCTCCCCTCTCTTCCATCTCCCCTCGTCCATCTCCCCTCTCTTCCATCTCCCCTCTCTTCCATCTCCCCTCTCTTCCATCTCCCCTCTCTCTCTATCTCCCCTCTCTTCCATCTCCCCTCTCTTCCATCTCCCCTCTCTTCCATCTCCCCTCTCTTCCATCTCCCCTCTCTTCCATCTCCCCTCTATCCATCTCCCTCTCTTCCATCTCCCCTCTCTTCCATCTCCCCTCTCTTCCATCTCCCCTCTCTTCCATCTCCCCTCTCTTCCATCTCCCTCTCTTCCATCTCCCCTCTATTCCATCTCCCTTCTTCCATCTCCCCTCTCTTCTATCTCCCTCTCTTCCATCTCCCCTCTCTTCCATCTCCCCTCTCTTCCATCTCCCCTCTATTCCATCTCCCTTCTCTTCCTATCTACCCTCTCTTCTATCTCCCCTCTCTTCCATCTCCCCTCTCTTCCATCTCCCCTCTATTCCATCTCCCTTCTCTTCCATCTCCCCTCTATTCCATCTCCCTCTCCATCTCCCCTCTCTTCCATCTCCCCTCTCTTCCATCTCCCCTCTATTCCATCTCCCTTCTCTTCTATCTACCCTCTCTTCCATCTCCCCTCTCTTCCATCTCCCTCTATCCATCTCCCTCTCTTCCATCTCCCCTCTATTCCATCTCCCTTCTCTTCTATCCCCCTCTTCCATCTCCCCTCTCTATCCATCTCCCTTCTCTTCCATCTCCCCTCTATTCCATCTCCCTTCTCTTCCATCTCCCCTCTATTCCATCTCCCCTCTCTTCCATCTCCCCTCTATTCCATCTCCCTTCTCTTCCATCTCCCCTCTATTCCATCTCCCTTCTCTTCTATCTCCCCTCTATTCCATCTCCCTTCTCTTCCATCTCCCCTCTATTCCATCTCCCTTCTCTTCCATCTCCCCTCTATTCCATCTCCCCTCTCTTCCATCTCCCCTCTATTCCATCTCCCTTCTCTTCCATCTCCCCTCTTCCATCTCCCCTCTATTCCCTATCTCCCCTCTCTTCCATCTCCCCTCTCTTCCATCTCCCTTCTCTTCTATCTCCCCTCTCTTCCATCTCCCCTCTCTTCCATCTCCCCTCTCTTCTATCTCCCCTCTCTTCCACTCCCCTCTCTTCCATCTCCCCTCTATTCCATCTCCCTTCTCTTCTATCTCCCCTCTCTTCCATCTCCCCTCTATTCCATCTCCCCTCTCTTCTATCTCCCCTCTCTTCCATCTCCCCTCTCTTCCATCTCCCTTCTCTTCCATCTCCCCTCTATTCCATCTCCCTTCTCTTCCATCTCCCCTCTATTCCTTCTCCCCTCTCTTCCATCTCCCCTCTATTCCATCTCCCTTCTCTTCCATCTCCCCTCTATTCCATCTCCCTTCTCTTCTATCTCCCCTCTCTTCCATCTCCCCTCTCTTCCATCTCCCCTCTCTTCCATCTCCCCTCTCTTCTATCTCCCCTCTCTTCCATCTCCCCTCTCTTCTATCTCCCCTCTCTTCCATCTCCCCTCTATTCCATCTCCCTTCTCTTCTATCTCCCCTCTCTTCCATCTCCCCTCTATTCCATCTCCCCTCTCTTCTATCTCCCCTCTCTTCCATCTCCCCTCTCTTCCATCTCCCCTCTATTCCATCTCCCTTCTCTTCCATCTCCCCTCTATTCCATCTCCCTTCTCTTCTATCTCCCCTCTCTTCTATCTCCCCTCTCTTCCATCTCCCCTCTCTTCCATCTCCCCTCTCTTCCATCTCCCCTCTATTTCATCTCCCCTCTCTTCCATATCCCCTCTCTTCCATATCCCCTCTATTTCATCTCCCTTCTCTTCTATCTCCCCTCTCTTCTATCTCCCCTCTCTTCCATCTCCCCTCTCTTCCATCTCCCCTCTCTTCCATCTCCCCTCTATTTCATCTCCCCTCTCTTCCATATCCCCTCTCTTCCATATCCCCTCTATTTCATCTCCCTTCTCTTCTATCTCCCCTCTCTTCTATCTCCCCTCTCTTCCATCTCCCCTCTCTTCCATCTCCCCTCTCTTCCATCTCCCTTCTCTTCTATCTCCCCTCTCTTCTATCTCCCCTCTCTTCCATCTCCCCTCTCTTCCATCTCCCCTCTCTTCCATCTCCCCTCTATTTCATCTCCCCTCTCTTCCATATCCCCTCTCTTCCATATCCCCTCTATTTCATCTCCCTTCTCTTCTATCTCCCTTCTCAACCATCTCCCTCTATCTTTCATCTGCCCTATTTTCCATCTCCTCACTTTTATTTGTATGTGTGTTTCGACCAGCGACTGATACACATCGTTAAATTTATTTAAAGCTTTACCCTTTTACAAACTTCACTGTGTCTGCTGCATCGTGGGTGTTTGGTGTTTTTTGCTTGTCGTGTGCCTAAGGCCTGCTAAAGTCAAGCATTTGTATGATACTTCTCCGATTGCACTCTCTTCTCTAGTTCACCTGTGTGCATGCCCTTTAGTGGGATTCATGCTCCTTCTGACTCACAAATTATAATTTTTCTAATTTCGGTTTCTTGCGATGGGCTTAACTGAAGTTCAATATTCAACTCAAATTTAAAATCAATTGTAGTTAACAATTTTGAAAATAACAAATCTGAACTCGATCGTGCCTTCATTCAGCTTTCATAAAGTATTTATAAAAATTGAGTGGCTGCAGGTCAGTCAGCAGCATTATGAGAATCCCCTCAGTGACCACCGGTGGGTCCCTTCGCAGGAAACGTGTTAATTCCAGGCGTTATAGTGCGATACATCAGACTCCCTACTCTAAGTGTGTATGAACCTCAAAATCATTATGCATTCACACTCGTGTGTTGTGAAAAAATAGCATTACAATACTCGTCAATATTTCATAAGGAATAAAAATTTCTCCAGAAAAATTGATTGGTTTATGCATGAATAATTTGACGTCTCAAACATTCCTACCAAAAATATGATGTATACATTGAAGAAGACGCTACGTCAGTGAATATGACTTTTGCCTCAAAATGAACATTATTTTCACCCGACATCCAACATAAAATGAAAATGCTTGGCTCGCAGCCATACGTCGCCCTGGTTTGAGCTCGAGAAACTCATCAGTAATGGTATTCAGCGTCGTAACTCCAATTGATATCGTGCGTAAGACTCCGTAATAAAGCAGCATTGAGAGCAAGGTTTTGTGCCAAAAAGAAGCGCTGAAGGCAGGAGCTCGTCTTTCATTGCAACTTTCGAGGCGGAAGTGAAAGATTCACTTGATGTATGCATTGAGCGAGACTCGGAGCACGTGACGAAACTCGTAACTTGCCCAGCATACGAACGTATGGCCATCGATCGTTTAGTAATGTGGTCACATTGAAGAGAATATCTGATGCAGATAATGCATCGTGAAAATTTTGAAATGAATGAATATTTTTTTTTACGAAACGCCAAGTTTCTCATGACTAATCAATCGAATGTTCATGTTAGATGCGGACGCTACCACGAATATAACAAACTTTAGATAAAACACAATTTCAACCGAAGTGTCCAATGCCCAAAGTTCCACCTACTAGAAATCATGGACTCCTCTCTCGTCATTTAATATCACCGTCCTCAAAATGCGTCTCAGGTTCTGAAAGTGTGTTTAATTCGAGGCAACTTATCCATGCCGGCGTTGCTACGATCTCATCAAGAAGAGGTCATGAACTAAGAAGGATTCACCCATGACCTACGTCAGTGAGCATGGCAGCCGAGACTCGGAGCACCTCAAAATGCGTCTTGGACTCAGGAAGTGTGTTTAATACGAGGTAATGTATCGGTGCCGGCGTTGCTACGAGCTCATCAAGAAGAGGTCATGAACCAAGACGGCTTCACCCATGACCTTTCGTGCAACTGCGCCCTATAGACCTGACCTCTGAGTGGTGCGCTCCTGCCGTGACGCGACCGCTGCATAGCCCCGCATCGCCGCGTAAATATTGCCGCTATTTTTGCTGCCGACGCTCGCTTCATGCCACCACTGGAGCTGGACGCATGTGAACGGGTTGATGGGAGGCTTGTGCTGGCCATAGAACGGGAAGGGTCGTTGTGAAGTTAGTGTCTGGTTGTGGCAGGAGTGAATTGTTCTGATGCTATCGCCTGACGATTCAAGATGCTAGGAAATTTGACAATCAAGCTCTTCTTACAAAAACAAACAATGATGACTAATAAAGAGCTTGAGGAAAAGTACAGTTAGTTGTGCAACAAACACATTATAATAATGAACTATGGTTTAAGGTGCAATTAATGCATTTAAACACACTTAAAATGAAATTAAATTTTATCGCTCAGGGTTCCGTAGTAACGTTGCATATCAATAAAATTTTCAAGCCTTGAAAATTAATCACCGATCTCAGTATTCTCTGTTTTTTTTACAATTTTTGTCGAATTATTAGTGCTTGTTATGTCGTAATCTTTCGTTTAATAGTTGGAAACTACACGAAGTTCTTGTCGGTTAACTTAAAAAAAGAATAATAACAAAGAAGCAGAAACCATCGGGGCTTTAGCCTTTGACGTCCGCATTTTGTACTCATATTACCGTCATCACAACCACCACCATTAAACTGGCATTGCCATCAAGAAGTCACCGATATCACAACGAGGGAATGACCGCCACTCGACAATGAACTTCGAAGAATACATTAGGGCACAAATTTCAAAAGGAATAAAATATATTAGAGCTGTTTATGAAAGTGGATATTGAAATCCATTCTTACGATAAAGAATTAACTTTTACTGGAAAATAAAAGAGAATTATTATACAATACAGCTGCCCTACAGCAATCCATGCAAGCATACTCTACTTCCGTATCTTTTAAAAAGCACGTAGAGTTTCTGTAGCGAAGAAACGCACGCATATCAGACGAAACTTTGGAAGCTATTGCTCTAAAATTGTCGATAAGATCAACCTCAGTTTGAGGTGCTATATTAACCAGTGAAGCAAAGTGGAGCCAGTAGCAGCTAAAATAAGCCTCAACTCAAGGCTACTTCAGGAAATTCGACAATTCTTTACTTCGATCTGTGTTTAGTTTTTATATGAGCCACGTTTCCTTCAACATCGCTCACACTTGTCCGGCGAGTTAAGTTTTCGTTAACAAGAAAAAAATTCCTTGAAAAGTGATAGTTACCGTTGCTCTGTAAGTCCCAGCAAAAATATACCGCCCAGTTAATCATCTCAGACGGTACAATCTGAAATAATATATAAAGAGACATGTAACCTATTATTAGTGCCTTATGAACGCTCACATTTTCCTCCTTAACTTTCCATTGAAATAGTTTATTAAGCAAAATCGACCTTGTTTTCTGAGAAGACTATTTTTATCATTATGTTCACAGAAACCGTAAGAAGCAGTAGTGTGTAGGTTTGAGATGCTCATAACAAAATTCCGCAATGAACACAAGCTTGCTCGAGAAGGATGATTGTTTTCATGTACAAAACATTCATCTCACGTGACACAGGCCACAACTGCTGGCATCTGTAAGTATATCGGGCGTGCTCAACTCTGTCTGTCATGCTCCGACGCGACTGCTTATCATCTTATTGTAGAGCTCACGCCACGGGGAATTAGAACGTCTTTGTAGTTCTGATGATGTGCTACGAGCTTCATGAAAGAGCTCGCATTTTGGTTCGTGTGAACCTACATCGATCATTGAACTTTGAGATCTCTATTCAATGTGGATAAATTTATTAGAACTTTTTCAAGAAATATTGCGGGAAGTCCGAGTCGGAGCTTAAATACGATTAGATAGTGTGATAAAATTTGATGAAATGAAAGCAGAGAATGGAGTTTACTTGGGATTTTAAAACGAAATTCCGGCTGATACCTGCTTGTTGGTGACGTTGAAATAAAAGATTACAATTTCAAGTCATAGCGTGACGCATGAAGTAAAGACAAACAGAGAAAAACAATCAATTTTCAAAAATCGATTCTTAAATTCAACGTATTGATATTATCATTAAACAATTTAAACAATTTAAACAATTTATTTACCACAGGTGATACAGAGGTTGAATGTTTCTTAAGTCTAGTACAATGGTCAAACTAGAGTATAGCTACCTGTGGGCCCGAACAAGTTCAGAGACTTCTAGGGCATCCTACCATCACGTTATTCTAAGGTGTACAATAATGTTTAACCTAGTTCACTTAACCTAGTTTCGCATTAGACTGATCATTGAGATAATTAACTCGATATTTTATGCTGTATTTTACAATATAGGTCAAATCGGCTGTATTCAACAGTATGTTCGATAAAACGATATAAGAGCAGACTGAATATCGGTTATGTTACCCATGGCAAGTTGCATTATTACATTATCATTAGTTACATGAAGGAGGCAAGATTTGACATGGTGATCTTACACAACTAGTATTCTGATAGGAAGTGAGACTCAAGACGTCGTTTGAATATTTTGTACGAATTACTTTCGCGGATCTCCGCAGGTATTGAGTTTCAAGTTATAGTTCCAACGAAGAGGATACTGCCTTGCGACCGGGCCTTTGAATAATAAGGAAGCATGAATTTACTTCTATTTGCTACTTTCCCGCAACAGTACTCCTTGTATATGATTTGAAACACGTCTGAGGAATAAACATCCAAAAATTCACAACGCATTGAAAAACACAGGTTTAGGTATCGCAAACCTCTAAGTCATGAACGTTCACACCGTCAGAAAGGCATCCCCTTAAATATGACATCGTTCCGAAAAAAAAACTCTTACTTTTGTGGCCGCTGGTCGTGTGTCTGTAAGCGATCTAGAGGCGGAGATGGAGGTGTCGAACAAAATGAGCGTGGAAATGCCTGCGTGTTGGTCCGTGGGTGGACAGCAGAGGGAAGGGTTGACGGTTTATATGCCCGTGACGTCATGGTCTACCTCCGCGTGACGCCATGGTCTACCCCCCCCCCCCTCCCCCGGGACGTCATGATCTACCTCCATTGACGTCATAGTCTACCCTCCGTGACGTCATGGTCTACCTCCGCCTGACGCCTCGAACCAGCGTGCAGGAGTGCGATCAATAGTCGGTAGCTTGATTGCAGCCATGTTTAAAAGTCCACTATAGAATTACTCTGGCGACATGTCGCCAGTTTTTGTTACACTTTCAATAGTCCCGTGAATCGTATTCATAATTTTTACTAAAAGATTTTCAGCAAATCTCGCAAATTAAACATAACCCAGGGCGTGCATGAGCAGGGGATATTATCCGCTCACTCTACTTTGGTATAGGACTCCGACCCTTAAAATTGGAATCGATTTTGAGTTAAATTAAAGTAATCATTAGGAACTAATCATTAGAAACTAATCAGTTTGAATTCAGCAAAATTCTACTTCCTTAGATAATCAGGTCTCTCCTTCTTGCTCTGCTGAATTCAAACTGGAATATTCGTATTCAGAAAGTTGTACCTTCTCATATATTCAGTTCGGTCCTCTTTGCTCTGCTGAAATCAAACTCTAATCACACCTGCTGAATTCCAAATGGAATATTCGCATTCAGCAAAATTTTACCATCTTAGATATTCAGCTCGTTCCTCCTTGCTCAGCGCGCAAAGTTGGAAACTTTGCTCTGACGCAGACTCAAGGCACTCTTTTCAAAAGCTAGAACGAGCGTGAAGCAGTGAGAGAGAAAGTTTTATTGGCCTTCATTAGAGAAATAACAGGGCGAGGCGCATGAGAAGTGGTCACCAGCACTTGCCATCGCTCAGAAGCCTGGGGGCGGCCATTGGGCAGCCATTACACTCCCAGAGGCGATCATCTCGGCTCTGCGAGGACCGCATGCCTGATTTGTGAGCCAAATCACGTGTATTTCTGAGAATTATGGCCAGTCTTTGTGACATCGGACATTTGGGCTTAACGGTCTTATTAAGTGGCGTGTAAAAATAGGTTCACATTAAGCGTGTGAAGGTGAGGGGAGAAGATTATGCTGCGAGTGATCGATGGTATTCCATAGAATTTTTGTATTTAACCTGATTCGTGTTATTTGAGTCCATGGGGGGGAAAGATTCGGTCAATGATAACAAATTTTCGCTATTCTTTATAACTGGGTATGCGATCTTTCTCTTGAGGCGTGGTAGGTGGGGCAGTTACATTAATGTCAGATGTGACAGTCATGGTACTGACAGGTATGACAATTACGTCAGTGATGAGGTGTAAATTTGATAATATCTTGGTGCCCCTACAGCGAACTGCATCGCTATCTTGCTGTGTAAGCGAGTTAAAAGTAGCCTCGATCAATTTTTATATCAATACCTGAAGGAAATCATGGGCATTACGTCCTACCACTCACTGCAATATTCATGTTGAGAAGTCTTGTTAGTTAAAATGTTCTGAAACATTATTGACAACAGCACCATCTGAGAACAAAAAGAGACCTTCGATCCAAGTATCGGAATAACAGATCTAACGGGCCTATTTGTCATTAATGGAATTCATAGTGACTTTTTTGTTGAGTTAATTATTTCAAAATATAGATTTTTTTTAAACCGTTCGGAGTATTAAGATTCCCTTACTATCTTCAGCATAATTACTCACGCTATGTTGTGAATAAAGCTGTTTGAGCCACATTTTTGTTAATAAAATGCTTTTTGCTCAACATCGGAATATATTCTGCTCTAAGGATCTAGTGAGCTTGGCGGCAAATTTGAGACTTAAATTTTTCCTCTCAATAATTACGGACACGGCGAACTAGATGATCAGAAAGCCATTAACAAGCAAAACTTGTAAGAAAACACAACTCCACTGATAAGCACCACAGGTAAGCACAACACCACAGGTAAGCACAACACTACAGGTAAGCACAACACCACAGGTATGCACAACACCACAGGTAAGCACAACACCACAGGTATGCACAACACCTCAGGTAAGCACAACACCACAGGTAAGCACAACACCACAGGTAAGCACAACACCACAGGTAAGCACAACACCACAGGTAAGCACAACACCTCAGGTAAGCACAACACCACAGGTAAGCACAACACCACAGGTAAGCACAACACCACAGGTAAGCACAACTCCACAGGTAAGCACAACACCAGAGGTAAGCACAGCACCACAGGTAAGTAGAACCCCACTGGAACTCTCCCAAGTATCAGCGCTCGATGTGCACGGTTCAGAAATAGAACGTTTACTCAAGACCTGAATTTTCCCAAAAATTTTAAAGCTGCCATACTCAATAATCAAATTTTAATAAACACACTCATAAACTTGAGGTTTTGGACGGAAAAAATGTAGCCGCATTGACGTAGGAGCTTTCTCTGCTGTCTTCACTGTTACAACGGCGTGAAATGTTTGAAGATCCGGTTTTTACCCCGCTATCACTCCCACTGGGCTCCATCACTGTAAATCTTAAATAATTTCGGAAGAAACAACTGTTTTTCATCCGGAAGCTGAGAGTTTGAAAAAAAAAGTTTCTCCTAATGCACAACTAAATTTTTGCGGAATGGAAGCAAAGAGGTGAAGGGTTCAGTTAGTACTTGGGTGAAAAGACATTAATTATTTCCACAAGCGCCGATCAGGATTTAAGCACACGATGCTTAGGCGGAAATTATTTTCAGTTTTTGTCCTACTATAATGGCAGAAATTTTTTGTATATTTTCAGCCATATTCAATGGAACACACTTTCCGTAGTTGTCATAATTAGGGATTTATGGGCTTATTTTTCTACAGTAATTGTATTTACATCTATGGAACAAAAACCGCATATTTCCGAGTGGGCCGGACACACTTCCATTGCGTATTTTGTAGTTCCATCGTCAGCGTCACTACAGAAAAAAGCGTTCACCACTTGGATCAGTAAATGACGCGCAACTAAGGCACTACGAGCGTCATTTTAAGCCAGTATAACTATTTTGTCTGAAGATCCATGACTTCAGCCGCCCATTGCAGAAGCTATACCTCAGCGGCTAAAATTATGGACGCTTTGAAGAAAAAGTTAGAAAAAAAAGCCTCTCCCAGATGGCATTTAGCATCAATTGGCAAGTGCAAGTTAAACTTCGCATTTAAATTTTACTGCTTGTAAGTCAAAGACTGAAATGTCCAGACGTCACCGTGCAGTACTTCTTCTGGTATAGCAGTAAAACACGATTGAAGCAATTTTCTTCCTGGAATATACGGGGTATGAAAGTACAATCCGATGACTTTTATAATGGTTTTATCTCGGCATTCTGCAAAAAACAGCTAATTCTACCGATTCAACTATCCGATTTTTTCTATTACTCTGTTTCTCGCCATTATGAGCGAACTTTAATGGGTTTTCATCCATAGGCAACATTACTGTGGCACTCTAAATGTAGAGTTTCCAGCAGAAGACAGGCCATGAGAAAGCGCTTCCACGATCATCTTTGCAAAATGTTTTGCCAACCGTCAGTGTTGTTAATGAAAAATTGTGAAGGTCTAGATACTTTCATTATCAGGAAATATGCTTCTTATGTTCATAGGACCCACGGTCGTTTGTAATAAAACTATCTAAAAGTTCTTTTTATTTTAGGTTTCTGAATTAATCTTGCGTTTAAACGCACTTCCACAAAAGTTTTTCTCGGTTACGCGTGAAAGTATCTTATAACCTGAGCCAGTTTGATATTTATCAAAGATTTCAGATCTCATTTTTAGAAATTTCTACCTTTTGAATGTAATGTCCGCACCCGTTATGCCAGCTCCTTTCACACTGTAATCAAAGTGATTTGATTCTATTTCTTGCTCTGAAATTCAAAAAAAGAGTTGGACAAACTGTAAACGTTATATTCTGACGTACGGCGCTGACACGATCAGCATATCGCATTTCGGGCGCGAAAAGTGTAAAAAAATTTGACGATTTTTATGATTATGAATATTACCTTCAAATAAATTAGAGACTCAATTTTGTGTGGACTCTCAGATGTTAATTTTACTGTGAGTCACCACATCTGTGAACAGTGATTTTCATCTTTCATGTTTCATCACTCCCTAGTGCTCTAATAAGTTTTTCCAATTTATTTTGACCTCTGAGTCGCATTCGTTTATCGAACTAGAGACACCTTAGAGTTCATGAAAACATTTGCATTAAATTTGAACTTTGTTTGAAAGTTTTCCAAACTTACTTTTACTTTCCGATGCATTTTTTGTCAATGTCTAATAAAGATGAGCCAGAGTGTCATTCACAGCAATAAATGAGATAAAACGAACTGTTTATGGTATGTTTGCTAGCACCTTCTTGAAAACTTGATTCTGATAACACACGTAAAGCTCGAAAGTCAACACAAAGAAATATCTCTCACATCTGCTCACATTCGTCAGGATAATTTTCATCTGAAACATCCATCATGTTATGTAAGATGGTGTGAAATATAGAACAAAAAATATTTTAATTATTTCATGAAAGACTGAGTAAATGAATGAGCGGCTGAATGCATAAGCAAATGAATGAATGCATGCATGAATGAAAAAATGATTTAAAACAGGTCATTAAGAATTCATTTAAATTTAACTTCACGACAATCTTAAATGCACAGTATATTTTATTCCCTTTTTTGCACATGAGTATATTTTAACAAGTAATTCGTCGAGGAACGAGCAAAAGTCAGAGCTCTCTTGGATCAAACTCGGTGGTGCGAGAGGACTTGTGAAGCCACAGTCCTCTAATTAGAGCCAGTAATTCACATAGCAGCGCTCCGGTCTTACAAGGTACGTGCCATTAGAGAGTTTTTACTTCGTTCTATTTTGGTGTAGCCTCTGCAGCTCTTACGATTCTGAGTTTTATAAGCCCATTGACCCCTCACAGTTCGCGTGCACTATATTTGTCTGCTGCGGGCAGACAACGATTCTTTTAACATTCTGAAGTATATCCGTTGTCATGATGTAGGGCTTGTCTGTGGATGTATATTAAGACATCAACATCGTATAGAAATTTATTTGTTTCAAATGGATTTTGATTAACAGCTCCTCGAACTGAAAACGAGACACAGCAAGTCTAACTTGACAATCTTTTCTAGCATTATTGGGTGCTCCGAACTCCTGAAAAAATAACCGAGGTCCCTCCCTTTTCCTGTAGCTCCCTAAGTTAAAACTGGCTCGTACAAAGATTTTAGGGTTGGTTCAGAAGAAATTTTGAAGGAGAATTATAGGTTGGAAGTTGCGCTGGCGAACTTCGTCGGAAAGTTTTGTAAGGGCGATATATTTGACATAAGTTCAGGGCTTTGCAGCGTGATTGGTGAGATGTGAGTTACTTGAACTGATTCCAGTAAGCTGCAAATATCGTTTTCAACAAGTTTTCCCTTATTTTTTGTTTGATTCTGCGGTGGTTGTCGATAAAATGTCTGCAACTATCCCTGGTAAAGGAGCTACCAATTGGACACCTCTGTCTGGGACACCAACTGGACACCGCTCTCGTAATTCGCGTGGAATTGACCACAGTCCAATTTTCCGAAGGGATCTCAAGCAAAAATGGAAACAAAACCATGATATTCCTATCAAATCATTTTTTTCAAGCCTGTACTGGCAAAATGATAGCATAGCTCATGTCAAATGTATCATTCTTCTCAATCAAGAGCTGGCAGAATGATAGCATAGGTTCGCCAGACGTCTATAGCGTGAGGAGCTCCGGACACAATGAAGCATCAAAGTGAGGAAACCAAAGAAGAGAGTTCCCTGCGACGACACTTCCGGGAGCAGAATTTGAGGGATGTCAGGCGTGCTGGTCCATGCATATGCAGCAGCCAAGTCTATTAATTCTCTTGATTATCTCCTGCCCACGGCTAGCGCCAAGCCGCTGTCTTCCAGTCGGTTGAGGCCCCCGTCGCAAAATTTGATAAGATCGAAAAACCCAAAGGTCGTTAATCACTGTGTATGTGTTATTGGAAATTACCCAATGCATTTTGATACGAACGATTTTATTTACCGTGTATATGTAATTGGAAATTACCTAATACGTTTTGCTACGAACGATTTTAATTGCCGGTGCGCAAAGTCAATGGTTGAAACGTGTGTGTTTGTCTTATTTTCATTATGAAAACGTGGAGAAATCCCTTTCATAGTCAACCGAACATTACATGAATCCCACATATTATTCTTTTTTGGCTATCAGAATGAAGTAAAAAGTATAATTTTGCTTTATATTGCAGTTTTTTTCTAAGACATTAATAAAGACGAAGCCGCTTACAAATGTTGCAGATGATAATTATAACCCCGAGCCCTTTTTTTCGCATCAACTTCTGTACAGCTGCAGTAGCAGCTTGATAAAGCCTGTCGCTGTAAAATTCAAACCCTGATATCAAATGACCATAAATGTATTTTGTATACACTCTTTCTCTTATAAACAGGAACTGCACGAAAAGGATTTACGAAATTCCTGAAACATTTGCCATTATATATCAGAGTTCGTATATTAGCGGTCTTCTGTATGAGCGAAAATCGTAGGAATAACACGAAAAAAATTTACGAAGAATTCAGTTGCCATTATATATCAGAGTTCGTATATTAGTGATCTTCTGTAGAAGCGAGAATCGTAGGAATAACACGAAAAGAATTTACCAAGAATTCATTTGCCATTAGGTACCAGAGTTCTCGTTTTTGTGTTCCTCTGTATAGGTGGTCGTGAACAGCGCGCTGCCCAGTATTACAATTAGGTCATCAGAGCGGCATGTCTGTATAGGCGCTGAACAGCGCGCGTGTGACATGGCTGTTGGGAGACTTATAGTGAGGATGCAAGTCTGCTCCAATGAGTGCTTATTGGGGTGCTTTGTGTGGGGCTGC
Organism: Morinoia aosen; assembly: GCA_030386875.1. Lineage (NCBI taxonomy): Eukaryota > Metazoa > Arthropoda > Malacostraca > Amphipoda > Talitridae > Morinoia > Morinoia aosen. Next base: position 94,856,559 of record CM059559.1, on the reverse strand, counting down.
AGTGCACTGCTGCTGGTGCTGTAGTAGGGAACATCTTGGTTACAACCTACTACTGCCCTACCTAGCGCTGCAGGCAATATGAAAGAGACAAATACTTATCATTAAACACAGAAACACGTTCGTCAGAAATAATTAGAACATACAATACAATTATTTGTGCTGCGTTTTAAAAATTAGTAAGACAGCAATCAAATACTTAAAAAGAGATTATGCTCTCTAGCATCTTGCGCATCGGTTAACAGCAACCTTTAATACAGCTGTGCGAGTATTTGAAACATTTTCGATGAAAGTAAAGATTTAGGTTTCCATTGTAAGCATGAATCTGAGAGTTTTCCCGGTATTAAATATGAGATTCAAGTAAAACATTATTTCAGATCAGTACAACAACAACTAAAAAGTTTTCATAAAAGCACTGAGCAGTAATCAGGTCACCGTAAAACAGAGTTTCGACACATCAGATGTAGACTGACCCTCGAGTTGCATAACACTCTCATATGTGAACCTCAACTCACATGGACTAAAGTTAGTCCCAGTTATTCATTTAATGCTATTCTTGATTAAAGTTATAAATAGCTGGGAATCACTGTGGCTTATTTTTTCTGCATAAGTTTTTCCGTGGAAGAACCTCAACTTATACTGATGAAAGTTGGTTCCAGATATTAATTTACCGCAACGTATGATTCAAGTTTCGGATGCATTTACTAATTCTTATGTAAAAAAGTTTAGGATTACAGAAGGTAAATATATCGCAATGGTCAACTGTTCTGCAAGTAGAAGAAAAGAGCACTCCGGTAGAATAGGAAGACACAGATCAAACGAACGCATCCCGAGAAGCGAGCGTATCTCGAGACCCCACCGTCACACAGGCAGCTTTAAAACCTGTGTCGTCACGCATTGATTCGTGACGCGCCGCTATCGTGACGTCACCGGCTCTCTGATTGGCCGCGGCTGTGGAGTAACCCATGATGCAACGGGCTCTCTCCTCTCATTGGACGATGGGGTTTTGGAGAGATGTCATGGATTTCACGGAACGTCATCAACGAGGCGCGTTCTCATTGGCCCGTTTCGATGACACGGGATGTTAAAGGGATGCCATTGGGCGAAATGTGGACCCAAGAGTTGTTGTTGGTTGGTTACGCAGTGTCGTCACTGAGTATTGACCAGAATGTTTAGGCTTTTTATTGGCCCTTGAACCCGTGACGAGACTTGAGGTTATGGGCCATCAATTGCCGGCTCTAAACTTCATGCCCACCAGATAATAAAGCCTCTCTAATCAACCGAAAACCTTCTATAAATAAGGCTGAAGCTAGAAGAAAAGCTTCAATTCGCTGATAAACTGCTATAGCCTTGCAGAAAATATGGGTGGATTAGCTTGAAGATTTCACAAATCGAGTCGTTGATAAGGAGCAGTTTTCTTTGTCTTCACAATCAGACCAAACGGCGAGAGCAGCGCGACGTGAGGGTCACTAGAGCGATCACCTATGATGTATTTGCTTCTTTTTAAAGCCAAAATATTGGTGTGGGTATTGTTTTTGTTGCGTGCACACTGAGCGTGATTGAGAAAGCACTAATTAGTTGAGCTATAAATAAATTAACGAATGCATGTTAATGAGGCAAGTGTTTATTGATGATGATTTAGTTGTAAAGTTGTATAGGATAACAGTTTCGAAACTTGAAAAATAAAAACTCTACGGTATTTGAAACCAATATTTAAGTATCTTAATTGAACACTTGGTTCTCAAAGTTCGTGAATAATGCTTAAGAATCTAAAAAATTTCAAAAAAGGACTATATCATTAGCCCATGAAGCACAAACTAGGTAGAAGAACTTTATTAAACGTAAGTATTATATAATAAGTAACTCCACGTTTACGACGTTTCTATTTTTGATACACGTACACATTTTCATGTTTATTTCAACATTTGATTGTATTAGCATCGACATTTTTCATTGGATGAAGGGCATTAGCGTCGAAGTTTTCCATTGGATGAAGAGGAACATTACATCTAAAGTAACAATACGGTCTGTTCACAAGAGGGCCAGTAACTCTAGATGAAAAGCAGCGCAGTGAACACAGCCTATTGGCAGAGGGCAATGCTCACAACAGCCTCCTGCTGTGGTGGCTCCGACTCGCTGCACTTACATTGGGGCAATCGATGCCGCTTTGCTCAATCGCATTGAGTAGGAGGCGGACAAGTCATGACCATTACAACAGGCTTTGGTCTGTGTCACTTGCAGTCATGCATTGACGGTTTTGTGGCATCAGAAATGTTCCGGTTACTGGTACATATGCGTAACTATATAAATGCTCAACTACTGCTGAACATCATTATTCCCTTCAACATTAATACTCGTGATTAAATTTAAATTTCATGCTACATGAAATTTTAAATTGTCGAGTATTTAGGTAAGGCAAGTGTAGACACTTTAGGTTTGGCGATTTTTTTCAACATTTGAAATCATGAGGAATGTATCACTGTCGGGCTGACGCCCGTTGAGTTTATTATAAAACTAGTGTACACGGCCTATCTAAAATAACGAGATTCATTATTGTCCTTGAAATAGTTTTCCAGATTTGGATGGCAAATATATATATCGTTCCTAATTTTCCTTGAATAAGTTTTCTATATGTGAATGACGAACAAATATATCCATCCTAATAGTACCCACCTTTAAAATATTCTTGTACTTGTGGACTGGTGAAACTCGTGTCACAGATTCTGTCATTAAGCATCCTTAAGAGTGCAACAAATAGACGGAACAAGCGGACACCAAACAAATATATAAATAATTGAACATACCAAAGGTATTATTAGGTATATATATATAAGAAGGTGGTACTCACAATCAGCTTGGTGGTTGAACGCGCTGGTTGTCTTTCCGCAAGCGCGTTTCCAGCGAGCTTTATGTAATTCCAGAAGCGTGGCTCCATTTTGGCTGAAAATAAAAACCGCTTATACTTGTTTCAAATTTAATTGTACGACACGACATAGCTTAAAAATGAAGGTTATAACGAAAACAATCGATTTAAAAAAGATTTTTGTTAAAAACAAACGTTTCGACCCCTTAGGTCATCATCAGTGGTTATCTGAATAACACGTGAAAAAATATAGATATTATATATATATTATATTTATGATAATATTATTAATATTATGGTAAATGTTAAATAATAATATTTATAATAACATTATTATTTTAAATGAACATTTATACGTTCGTTTTTAAAAAAAATGTTTTTCAAATCGATTGTCTTCCTTATAACCTTCCGCTTGTACTTCGTTCAATTTTTTTGAGCACTACTTTGTGGGATTGCGTTAACACTCCTTGGTATGACAATGATGACGCTATAGCTGTGAGATTTTCACAGCTCGAAATTGTTAGCTACTGCAATCGCAAGAAAAATAACAGGCAGAAATTTACTTAGCAGCGTATTAAAAACAGGCGACTGGAAAAACAACTTTTTTTGTGGAATTACACATCAATAGTTCTTGGAGAAAAGTGTTCAGTAAATTAAAATGAGGTAAAATATTTATGATCCCATGGCATAAGACATATCCATTAGCACACATTCGTTATATTTCATTCATTTCTCCAGTAAAACTCGTCTCTCACGAAGCCTTTAATTGAGGATGTTCTCTGGCATAAAATTTATCTGACGACAAATGACATAGAACTGTGAACATCACACGTAAAGCTGCGGCGGCGTAAACATTGAAATTCAAATGCATACCATCGTTCCCATTAACATAGGGCAGTGTTTGTTGTAAATATTAAGTATCCAGCAAACCTCAAACATTTTGCTGTGAAAAACTAGCAAAAATAGAATTTCTAGAAGTTATAATCCTGAGCCTGAATGCAGGTCCATTCTGCTGCAGGTTTCGGTATAAAAAACGCCCTACTAAATTTGAAAGATCTCAATTTTGGTAAAGAACTAATCATGATTGAACCTTACCTTAGATTGCAGTTATTTCAAATGAAATTTGTGAAAACTATTTCAGCGTCGGAATAAAAATAGATCAAAATCAATGCAACCTCCACTTAAGTGTTTGAAAATACTTTTGAATTCTTTTTTCTAGAACTATGACTTCAAAGCAACTGAAAATCAAGAACTTACTGAAAACCTGCGAACCCTAAGCCGTTGTTTCCAAAGAGCCTCACTCGAAATAGAATAGAGTACACAAAACGGATGAGCCCGTTCTGTATTGATGCTACCGTTTTGTCTGACACAGCAGGCCTGAAACAAACCCAGCGGCAGCGAATTATTTCGAGCCACGTGGCTTAAATAAAGCCCACAGATCAGCAGAAATAGCTGAGCGTGCCAAGGACAGTGGTCTGCATATCTCGGCCTCCAGTTGCCCTTGAACTGGAGCCGGCTTGTCGTCCGACAGTACTCTGGATGGCCACAATACGTCACCGAAACTGCAACTGGAGCCGGCCAGTATTTTGGATAGCCATAACACATCACCGAAAGTAAGTCGCTTGATCTTGTTTTCCGGAGGTCAGCAGCAAAATTTTCTATCAACTTACGAAGTTCTTGAAAGTTGTCTGGCCATTTGGCCACGTTAAGCACTGTTTTTTTTATGATCGAACGCATCAAGTTCAAGCTTTTTTCGGCACTAATTTAAAAATTTTGGCCAGTCAAAACGCAGCTACAATAGCCTAGTTGTCACTAGAAATTTTGCTGCCAGCTGTACTGCTACGACGTAACTTGTTTACAAATCAGGTTTTTGGATGATGCTGAGACTATCGTGAGTAAATTTTACTCACCCTGCTGAGTAATTTCGTATACGTGAAGCATATTTATTTGAGATTAATTATTGAATATCATAGAAGGTGTAAAAAATAGGACCATGTTTGTCTCATTTAAACGACGTAAGCTCGAAATCCGGATTTATGATCGTAAACAACGTGCTCCAACCAAATCGACCAAAATAAGTCAGAGCTACGGGGTTCTTGAAATTCGAGTTGCATTCACTGAGTAGGTTTTGAAACAGCCCGGCTACGAATTGATTCGTTGTGCCTGCAACGTCAGGAGATGTGGACCGTAGAAAGGCGATGCATGTACAGCGTTGGGAATAGCGAAAGGAGCAGTGGAAGAATGACTTACGGAGGAAATTTTGGCGGTATCCTTCCGATCAGTCTGCGGGTTGTTACATATTTTGGGTTCAAGCAGAGCTAAAGCAGAAACGTAAAATTTGTATACTTTGGGAAATTAGGGGCGAAATCTCGTTCACTTTTATATTTTTTTGAACTTTAAACTTGTCAATAAGGTGTAAAAAAACATTTTTCTGAGCTGCAGTTTACAGAATTCTTCATTTCAAGAAAATAATCCTAAAAACTAAAATTAAGTTAATTAGTACATTAATCACATTCACTGCATGTTCTTCAAGTAAGACATACGCAATATAGTGAACACTACATGAAAAAATTAGTGTAATTTCCCATTTTTCTGAGAAGGATCTACTGATGTAAATGATACGCCAAGACAAATCAATATTTTGCAAAGAAACGTGGAGTGATGTTTGACGGCACACGTCTGCGAAATTAGATTTATTTTCAGCAAATTGCATTTTATAACAAGTTTGAGAACAAATCATTGAGAGTACCATCAGAAACCGGTGCGAATGAAAGGGTACGTTGAACATCTGCAAGAGGAAATACTAAGTTAAATTAAAATACGGAACATACATGGAAAAAATTAAACCGATAAATAATTGTTAAATTGTCTTAAATTAATTGCCTTAAACCGATAAAGAATTAAGATTGCACGCATTTATCACGCAGCGACACCAAAGAAGAAGAAGAAAGAAGCAAAGAGACTCTCGGGGAGTGAGAAAGCGCTGGCGTTCTCTGTTATCATTCGGAGCTTGGAAGTTAAAAGGCCTCCAAGGCTCGGCCGAGATTTCTGAGGGCTGAAATGGATGAACGCACCGAGATTATGGGGGCTCTAAGTGGCCCTTGAGGACTGCAGCAGTCATGGCTGCGCCAAATTTTCCTGGAATGGCACGGTCAATTTCACGGCGAGTGGCAGAGCGGTTAACTCTACGGGAACCAAGAGCATTCGTTCAAGTTCAAGCTCTGCGAAATACGTGCTCGAATGTTGAATGAGATCCAGGCTTCTAATTGGAGAGTCTTAATGTTTTGATATTTATAACATCATTATTCTCGTATAATACAATTAGCGGGAATAGCTTGGACCCTATTCAGAGCCCAATGAATAGCTAAAAATAGATCCTTTCATTGGGTGCTGGAACCCAGCCCCATTGTACTTGTAACTTTAGCCACAAAGTAGGGAAATTCCTGGAAACGATGGAAATAGCACGATAATTGGAAATGACCAGAAATGTCTCGCTGCCGCTTCTCCTGTAGCTTCCAGAACAGTTCTCAGAATATGAGTCCAGCAGCTGCATCGCTCTGGATAAAGAGCAGCTTGACTCTCTAGATCGCAGTAGAGATCTGTACAGTGCCACATCAGCGGAGATTTGTTCCGAAGCAAATCTGTGAGAGCGTGTAAGATAAAAGATCGCGAAAGTTCATACAGTACAAACCAGCGCAGGTTTTTAAAACATACCGGCGGACCTAGCACGTGTGTTCTGTTAGCGAAATTGCATTTTGGCACTTCACGTAAAACACAGCATTGAATCGGCAAATTTTTATTTCATACTTAGCAGATTATGCTGGAATAACATCTGAATATCACTCTCACGTTCTTTGAAAAAATCTTGAAAACGTGGTGTAATTAATTGAAAACATTCTTCAGTTTATTTACATGAATGATAGGTTTATTTATTAACACACAGTTCACAAGCCCGCAATGTTTCCGGCCCATTTGAGAGTACAAATTGCGAGCGATATACCTTCAAGACCGTTGCGTTAAAAACAACCACAAGAAGCCATTAACCTTGCAAGGTAACTCATGAGTAACATATTGCCTCCTACCCCTTTCCTCTCCCTCCCCACGCGACACACATACACACGCACGCACACATACACACACACACACACACATACCTGCAAGCGCTTCATGTGCCGCTCACACAGTTGGGCCTCACAAAATTCACGCCAGAGAGCACGAGCGATAAATTGTGGCCGCAAGAACGCGTGCGAAGCGCCAAGGTGAGGCTGTGCGACTACCGCTGCGGTGGGTCGCCGCTTGTGGGCAGTGTTGTTGTGGGACGCTTATTCTTGGCCGGAGTGCGACAGTTTGGCCTTTTGGTATGCTATATTTAGTCTTTAATAAGAGGATTTGACGCTTAGAATTTGGCTATCAACAGGCTATTTTTAAATGGGCTTGTCTTAAATAAGCAACTTTTTGCCTAAACATTATACGGTTTACATTATCTTTAACATTTTCAATTAAAGGACTCTAAGAATCTGAAGGATGGCCTGGGGCAAAATGTTTTTCACAGTCACCTTTGATATCTTACCTAAAGGAACAAATTTACCAATTATTTATAAAGCAATATTTGGTCGCACAGTTCTTGACTACCCGGTAGGATTTTGGCAAGATTTTGGTGCCATTTGTGGGCAGTGTTGTTGTGAGCCTGGCCTTTTATTGGCCAAAGTGCGGCAGTTCTGCCTTTGATATGCTATATTTAATCGTTAACAAGGAGATTTGTCATTTAAAATTTGCCTATTAACAGGCCATTTTAAATGAGTTTTACATTGAAAAGACCACTTTTTGGCTGAACATCATCCATATACGGTGTTTTTAACATTTATTCGTAAACAGCTCTAAGCATCTGAAGGATGGCCTGAGGCAAAATTCTTTTCACAGCCCCATTAGATATCTTACCTAAAGGAACAAATCTACCAATTATTCATTAAGCAATATTTGGCGCACAGCTCCCGACAACCCGGCAGGATTTAGGCGAGAACAAGCCAGTCAAGCGACGCTGGTGGCGAGCGCAAGGCTGCGCTGGCCTTCGCCCGGGTCCCGCCCTCTGTCCTTCAGATCATAGCGCACTATCCAAGTGATATTGCAATTTTTCAAGGCCCTTTTGGGAATATTTATGTTTTTTAACTTTTCCCATTTACAATAGGGTTAGAATTGAAAAAATTTAAAGCTTTATCTTAAACGAGAACGTTTTAATAAGTTTTCAAACAGCTCATCTCTTTCTCACTCTCGAAAAAGATATTTTGGTTTGTTTAGATACGACTACAATATCGTAAAATTGCAGAAAATGTATTTGTTCACAATCACTATCTTAGGGATTACTGTATTAAATTATTTCCGCCTTAAATGTTCTCCTATCGCCAAGGCAACTTGATTTTCACTTGAATTGAAATTGTCGTATATAATAATTTCCGACAAAAATGTTCTCCTATCACACGGCAACTTGATTTTCACTTGAATTGAAATTGTCGTATATAATAATTTCCGCCAAAATTGTTCTCCTATCACACGGCAACTTGATTTTCACTTGAATTGAAATTGTCGTATATAATAATTTCCGTCAAAATTGTTCTCCTATCACACGGCAACTTGATTTTCACTTACATAATATCTGCCCAGTGTCATTAAACTCCCGCTCAGGCTCATGATGTCAGTCGTGCGCAGCGTGCATCGTAGGATATCGGAAAGATCATCGAAACAATTCTGTGTTGGCACAGCTTCTACGTACTGCGGTCCTTGAAAACGACAAAATAGTGCAAAATATGAACATAAGTTATTTTGCACTTGGTGTGCGATCGACTTGAGAGTATGACTTTAAACTCTACCAGGGCACAAAAGCTCCTTCCCATACCTTCAAAAAACAGACAAACATTTAAAAAATCACACTAAAAGAAGTGCTCTCAGAAACATCACTTGTTCAGCCAATCATCTTGAGAGCACAAGTCGTTACTTTGACCGTTTATTTTACCTTGGTAAAGGGAACAGTAAATTTTCACAATTCCCTTTATCAAGTTTCATTGACCCTTTTCTGAAGATGAACTGATGAGTTCGGAACGTTCAATTATATTCATTTAAACTTTATTCCACCTTTTGGAGGGCACGACAGGACTCACAATTCAACATCAGCTTCGCCACAACGGCACACTTTTACATACTACGCGTATTTAGGATACAGGCTCACAGCTGTACAGCTCAAATCTGCACATCTGACCAGCGTTCATCTCAACTCTTCATTAATTTAATAAGAATTAAAACTTAATTACCACGTAGTAGAGATCCCACGTAGAGGGATCCCGCGCAATAAAGATCCTTCACAGCAAAGACCCTCTCATAATATGCATCTCTCACAGCAAAGACCCTCTCATAATATGCATCTCTCACAGCAAAGACCCTCTCATAATATGCATCTCTCACAGCAAAGACCCTCTCATAATATGCATCTCTCACAGCAAAGACCCTCTCATAATATGCATCTCTCACAGCAAAGACCCTCTCATAATATGCATCTCTCAAAGCAAAGACCCTCTCATAATATGCATCTCTCACAGCAGAGATCCTCTCATAATATGCATCTCTCACAGCAAAGACCCTCTCATAATATGCATCTCTCACAGCAAAGACCCTCTCATAATATGCATCTCTCACAGCAGAGACCTCTCATAGCAAAGATTCTGCTTAGCAGAGATACCACATAGCAGAGATCCTTCATAACAGAGATGGATAGTATGGATCATTTAAAATAGAGATCCCTCATAGCAGAAATCCCTGATGGCATAGATACCACAGACCAAAAATACGTAATAAAGACATCTCTCATAGCAGAGCTTCTTTTTAATAAATTGATAACAGAATGATTGCACAGTTTAAATGTTTCAGACGCTCAACTCACCTGCAATAACAAGAAATACAGTTCGAATCCTCTTCAGATGGTCGGTATCTGATGAGAAACATGTTTGCTCTTCACTGTTTACATCCATATTATTTTCATTATTGCAAACATGCTCTGAAGTTTTGAAAACGATTAAGATAATTAAAGCGTTGGTTGACACAGTGCAGTGTCAACGACACAAATGTCTTCATAGCTACTTACTGAACATTTAGTGCACGATCACATTCTTTGGCGTCATCAGCGCATTTCGACAACAGGTTTCCCATACATATATCTCAGGTCTTTTGGTTGCTCTAGTAAAAAAATAATGTGACAATATCTTTCAATACCTTCGAATCACTATATTTCCCCGTACACATCGTTTACGGGATTTAGATTGTGTGAAACAACTGCTGCACACCGAATCAAGGCTTCCACTAATCAAACACGATAAAGAGGGCAACACTTTTTTGAAAATAGTCACCAATAATAGCACCAAAAACTAAAAAACTGCAGCTTCTGGTAAATTATGCAGAAAAGTTCTTTAGAGGTATAATTGAAGGAATGAAAGAGTTATATGAAAATGGCTAAATTTTTCATTTATAGGTAATTGTTACGAAAATTTCCATTAACCTTTGCGTACATCCATGAAAAATACATAAAACATTGAATCAGACTCATTTCTTTAGCTCTTCATTTTGGTAATCTATTTTGCTGAAAAATTGTTCTTCATTAAAAGTTTTTCGAGTCGTGCGAGACTTTCTGCTAAATGAACAAAAATGATCGCTATGCATAAAAAACAGGCCATTAAACTGCGATATGGGCCTGTATAGTGGACGACAAACACTTTAGTTAAATCAGTCAGCTCTTGTCATATGTCTGAACTTGTGTTTTATGACCTAAAGAGCAGATCAGACAGATCGCAATATCATTGAGTCTTTTTTATTAAATATTTTAATTATTTGTGGCGAGATTCTGGCTCAAAAGTATCTGCGTTAAGGAGACAATGTTCTTTGAAAACTGAGCATAAAATGGCTTGAAAAATTGATATTTTATTAATACCTCTCAAGATATTCGCATGCTGGTAATTTGTACAATTTTTATTTGCGATGTAAAAAAGGTCCAAGTCTCTCATTAGAAACTTTTTATGTAATGAATTTTTAATCTCATTCGCACGTGTTCCCCGACTACAAAATAAGTATCTTTCAAAGTAGAGAAATGAGACAGTTCAATAAGAAAGAAAAAAACTCAATGCAAACGACTACCTTCGCATACCAGGAATTGAATAATCATTCAATTGAAGGCTCGAGGCAAGAAAAACACTCGAGGAAACAAGGGACCGTTCAGTGACGAGGAAAAGCATTTATTTTAAAATTATCAATCGAACATTTGTTCAATGCTATTTTGAACTTCTAATCTAGACCAAGTTAGCTCGTCGAACCTTAAGCCTGTGAAATCTACTAAACTTCAAGTAAAATGAACTGAATTTGCATTTTTATATTCAAAATGCATGAGTAAATTTATGTATTTTAATAAATTTACAGTCTACTTACATGCTCGTCATTTATACATCTAGTTAATGTTCTTTTAAGTGTTCTGAGTGTGTTTCTAGCGCACTTCGCTAACAAAAAAAAATTCTCTCACATTCTGACGACACATTTCACGCAAATGATGATTATAATTTACTTCCTACCAATGTAGCAGGTTTACTTTTGAACAATTCTGTAGATGTTCTAATGCTAAGCTCGCGTACACACAGTAATCCTTATAAAATATCGTAGACATACGCCTTACTCATGTATTTATGATGTAGATTAACTCGGAACAAATTAAGTATAAAAATCCCTAAGAATATAGGTACAAGAAATGTATCCTTTTAATTATTAGATGAGATTCTCTCGTTCATTGACTACCAAAACAAATAGTAAAGAGCCGTGTCTGTCGGTGAAGTGCCGACATACCAGACCACAGCGCCAGTCCGTCTCTAGATCTACTGCATTCGCTGCCAGAACATTCCGCCTGTGTGCGATGCCACCAACGTCACCATATAACAAAGTGGTAAAGAGCGAGCAAATTGGCTCATAATTTTATCACAAGGAACTTTAAGAGCGTTCGGGAGGGAAGAACGATTTATTTTCCTTCGAGGTCGATCATCTCTTCGCGTGTAAATCACCGTAAAATGCGCAATGATTTTTGGGGCCTGGGGCAGAGCTGAGAGTCAATTAGACGGCGCCTGAGCGCACGATGAGGCAACGCTCTGAAGTAAAGTTAGTTTGAATATTTCTGACCTTGTCGTCCGCTCAAAAATCATGAGAAAACTCGGAGAAAACACCCGTGCGAAATGCTCCCCTCGGAACGCCATTAAAACTTTTTGAAAGGAGCGAAGTTATCTTTGAATTATTTCACTGGGCTTTGATTGGACGCGAAATGAAAGTTATAGTTTAGCCCATGCTATGAAAAAACATTGTGTAAAATCTTTGAGTGCTTTCGTACTTATTAAAAAAGCTGAAAAATAATCCGACAGTGAACTATTCTGGAGTTTTGGGATTTCGCTTCGGTTGTGCAAATTATCATATAATTAAAATTTGAAAAAAACAGGAGAACAAAAATTAGGAATAGTTCAAATAATTTTATGTTTTAAGCCAGTCACCTAAATTTTGCATACTTTTCTATTTCATAAAATGCTTTGAAATGTAACTACATAGCATGATGTACTAAATAAAAGACCTATGTGTTTCACGGATAATAAAATAAGAATTTGATAGAAAAGGAAGATCCAATTCAAAAGTGTACATATGCTCGAGCATCTATATTGTTTAACATCATTAGGAGGCAAGCCATAGTGTTATGATCGAATCTATTATCTGTGGGAGTAATGTTTCGAAGCAACATCAACTAAGAAATATCGATAATGAAATAAAGATACTGAAAATTTTAATAAATGAATGAATAAAAAATGTTAATTAGGATGAACTTGAATATTATTTATAATAGAATAACTATAAAAAAACAATAACGACTTGCACCTAGTAAGAGTAACAGTCTAGACATACACGTCAGGCCTGTTGCTGGTGCCAGGCTGCTGTGTGTAAAAATAGACGCTTGTGGTGCTGGTAGACCCTAGTGGTGCTGGTAGACCCTAGTGGTATCGTAGAAAATAAATCGTAGACCCTAGTGTTGGTGGTAAATGGGCCGTTAATAAATAAGTTTTTTCCATGATGAAATGCACCTGTGTTTGCAGATGATTTTCAGAACACAAATACCTAGAAGCTCAGCATTTTACCACCGCTCAGCAGGACCACCTGAACCTGAATGGTCCCATTCCAATTGAAACAAGCTTCAATATTATTTTTTAATCGAAAAAAAAACACAAGTACCGTAGCCAAGTTGACTCAAATAGCTTGCGCTGCCAGCTATACCGCTGAAACCGTGTAACTTATTTTAACTTATTATTATCTTTATTTTTATAATTTCAATGCACATTACTGTACGGGTAAAGAACTTCTAAGGAAATAAAATAAAAAAGAAGAGATTAAGACACAAATTCTCATTTCCAAAGCCTCCAAAATATTGTTTAAGGAATATGTACATTTGGGAAAAAACAATCCAGTCTAACTATTTCACCGAGGCATCTATGATTTTAGCCGTCCCAGTATTGTTTCTGCACAGGGCGACCAAAACAATAGATACAAGGGCGAAAAATTAGACGGATAATCGAGTTTTTCTAGCACTACTACAGCATGGCTGACGCTGAACACAAACTGCTTAGTAACTGAAGCTTGTCATACGCAGGCCGTCATTTGACAGTTCACTGCCATTAGTCGACATGCAGCAAGTGCACGAGCGTGTGACTGTGACAACGCGCCCCTAATTGTATAACAACTTAAGCTCGTTGCGCGCGCAGCTCTCACGTGTGCGTCTGGCAAGTGTCCAAGGTAAACATTGCGCTCTAGGACAACTGGTGATGAGAGCAGTGCTCAGCTGCGACGGAGAGGACTGTTAAAAATACGCCTTGGCAGGAATTTATTCGGTATGCACGGAGCCGAGTCCAAGTGGCGGTCTTGACCGAGAACAGGACATGTTTGGTGCTGTTCGATGCCGCGTTGCGACAATCGTGGCATCCTTTGTTAAAAATGCGGCGTATTAGCTCAATACAGGTAGTTCAGATTGAAAATCACATCATGTGTAACGATTTATATGCATTATATACATGTTTCTCATCCTTGCACCTCTGCGCTGGCATATAGAGCATGTGTCGAGGTAGCGCACACCACCTTCACGCTGATGCACAAACTGCACAACTGATAAATGTTGAAATGGAAACACAGGTAAACTCCATCCACTCTAAAGCAATAGTGTTGGGATCAAGGGTGTTAGCGAGCATAATCTCAAAATGGCAATGCTGAAAAAAGCCAGGAAAATGATATTACTATAATTTACGAATACCCTGGAAAATTGAAACAAGGCAAGCAATAATTAGAAGTAAACTTGTCGCCAACAGCTCAAGTGTTGAGACTGTCGTAGCCATATCAATGGATATAGCCATACCTCCATTAATATGTTGGAATAAACTCAATTTTAAGTCCTCTTTTGCCCTCAATACAAATCTAAATTAAGACACATTATCCAAAGATACCACCTATTTATACAGCTTCTATATAAAGGTCTTTCTATATTTAAAAGTACACTGCGCTGCTCTGGAACAAAGAATCCCCTGGATGCTCTTCTTACCGGAAGCCCTGCGTCAAAACTAGGTCGCGTTCTGCTCAACGACGTCGGACCTTGACGGATGAGCTTCATCGGCAACTTTTGCTCCGAGGAGCCACTGAAAGTTAAAGGATCTTTGTCAAAACCCGCGTTGCTGTGCCGGAAATATCCCTAAAAGCTGGGTCTTACTCACAACTGAGTGCATAATTGTGGTGGAAAATATCGTCTACATAAAAAATAAGAACGTTCAATTTGATATTTTTATACGGTTAACTGTTAACAGTTTACGCTCCGATCGATGCGGCACGGTTATCGATTACTCTCCGATTAATTTCCTCGATTGTTGATAAGTTCTGATTAGTATATGCCGTGTGTCCCTCAAAAACTCGAACCGAGTATTTATTTTCCCGTATCAGTAATACCCGTCATTATTCCCCACATCAGTAATACCCGAAATTATTCTCCGTATCAGTAATAACCGAAATTATTCCCCGTATCAGTATACCCGAAATTATTCCCCGTATCAGTAATACCCGTCATTATTACCCACATCAGTAATACCCGAAATTATTCCCCGTATCAGATGTAATCAATGATTCCGCATAATTTTGCTTGAAATTAAATGTTCATGGTGTTATTATGATGGTATTACTGATGCGGGTTAATAAATGCTCGTTTAGGGTTTTTGTGGGACATACTGTACAGTAGACAGCTAGTTAATCACAGCTTTGTAATTCTCTGACAGAATTGTAGGAAATCGGTTTTTGGCAGTCACATTATCAGAATTTATCCATGCATGTTTTAAAATATAATACGTGCGGAAAGTGACCTATATTTCCTACTTGAGTTATAAAATTTAACAAAAGTTCGTTACTTTGTTATAACTTCAATTGAGAACTTGAACAACCATGTTTACATATTTGAAAGCCTTTTCTCAACGGACGATGCCACCTTTTAAAGCAAGTCAGTGCATTGAAAACATAACGCAAAATCAAACCAATCAATTGCATGATTCTTTTGAAGTCACAGCTATTCCTTGAAATTTAATCACGCATGATGTTAAAGATAATTCAGCATTATTATTGCATTATTATGATTAAAATACAATATCAGCAGCACAGGCGTATTCTATTTCACACACCACCCTGTTCTACTTTGAATCTGTTGACTAAGTCCCTTCAGGTTAATATAAATTCAACTCCAGGAACTGAAGTCAGCAATAATTGGAAGCGAGCTCCAGATGTCGTTGGCTATAACGAAGCCGTGCAAATGATGACGATATCCTTGCTACGTGCTCAATAACAAAGAGCCTAGGCTGTAGACTAGGTGCAGCAGTGGCGCAGCACCACAATGCGTGTTTTGGACAAAGATTAAAGTTGTGTGCTGTGCTCGAATGATGCTGAGATGGTATCAGTATTGCCTGAGAGACGTCAGTCCGGAGAAATAGTGCACATGTAGACTATTGACTTCACTTTTGAGAGGAAAATTCTCATTAGCATTGTGCTAAAACGTCTTTTGCTCAAAGTTTTTATAGCTTTGTGCTAGATGCATTTGAAATAAAAATCAAGGACTTATGCGACATAAAGAATTAATTTACTTTTTAATTTTGAGAGTAATCTAATCGACATTGTTGATGTCAGCGATTTCGCTGATCAATTAAATTACCATCGGTGTCAAAATATTTTTTAATCAATCTCATATTCATCAATCTCACTGGATTTAAAGACCTTCCACAAATGTCACAGATCTTATAGCTATCGCTATCATATAGCTACAGTGATGTCTTCTTCAATCCCAAATATTTTAAGTTGAAATTTAATCGTACCCAGTGGTAAGAAATATCCCTAGTCGTTTTTAGAATATACCATGGAACTGACACCGTTTATTTCCGAGTCTAAAACAAAAAATTTAGGACAACGAAAGTGAGTTGTCTTCAGTTTTAGCTGTAGAACAGCTTGCACACTGAGATTCGGGCCAGCAACATTACAAACATTGCACATCACTTATGCTGAAGACACCGAACAAAATTCTGGAGCGAGCAAATAACATCGAGATGTGCTTTAGTGATTTGGAGAAGGTTCAAGTATTATTTCGAGTATAGTGCGCTATTGAAATGATGAGACGCGTTCTTTCAATGTTGCAAATACTTGCTTTGAGAATATTGCAATATGTTCTAATCTAGACGTCTAGAATATGATGACTATCACCCATTAATCATAAAAAGAATTGTTATCATCAATAAGCACCAGAATTACCTACAGACGGGCGCCAATAACATTAAAGGTACCTGTTCGACACTGAATCGACACTAAAATTCCACCTGCCATGCACACGGCCACATGCGTGCAGAGCGGATAATGCCAACTCTCAGCAATCAAAAAATTACATTTGTTGTACTCTAATAAATGAAAAAAATATGCACGAGTTGTGTGCTTGGCAGTGAAACGACTAAAAAATTGCACCGTCATTTTTTGGTTAATTTTGATGATAACAGAAACAAAGAATGACTTTTTTTGCAAGGCTCACCAGCACTCCGAGAAACAAATGAAAATTGAGGCAATTTTTTCAATTTTATCGGTAGGGTATTAATTGAATAAATTACCATACTCATCTGAGAGCCTTACAAATTGAAAATGCTGTCAAATTATCGATTTATAATTAATAAATACAGTTTATTCAAATTTCATGTCTTTTGATCATTTACACAAGGTAATTCTACGACATTCATCCAAGCTTAACCAGTCATTCTCGGTCCCGCAGGATTTAAATTATTCGTTAGCACGACTCACTGCTCCCTAAATTTACAAAATAGGAGTCAATTGCAATGCTTTACAGTTAGTTGTTTCATTTCATTTTGGTAGCGCGAATTAAGAGTCAATTGTTCTTCGTAATGATATATTGCACAATGCAGTCTCGGAATTATTTTCAGTTCTCACAAATTGTTAATTTTTCGCTGATTCGTTTTGTGACATTCTTGTTCTACTGCAGTGCCTTTGTTCTTATCTACGAGTGAACTCACTAAGGAGTCACTCATGCTTCAGTTGATATGAGACCATGGTGCTCTTTGTACTTTCTGAGAAGAGCTGCGCAGTATTCGTTAGACAGCAATGTTTTCAATCAGTCCAAAGACTAGATATGTAAATGTGAATTCGAAATTCTGCTTTCTTCAGCCTCGGAAACTAATCAAGCCGAGTGAATTTTCTTCTACTTCAAAGAGTTCCGAACAAGAATCAGGCTCTTCAGTGAACAATTTCATTTCCAAGCTTCACTTTAACTCCGCTACGAAATGACTCACCCATGAAAGCACACTTTTTGTGTTTGAGCATCTTTAAAGATAGAATCACTATTGCATAATTGCATAAAACTCATGCTAAAGTTTTGCATGCATTATTATCTTTCATGAAGAAAGATTTTAAGATAGAATCACTATTGCATAATTGCGTAAAACTCATGCTAAAGTTTTGCGGGTATTATTATCATTCATGAAGAAAGATTTTAATATAGAATCACTATTGCATAATTGTATAAAACTCATGTTAAAGTTTTGCGTGTATCATTATCTTTCATGAAGATGATAAGAGGGGAAGCAGAGCAGCTGTTGCGAGGTGCGCTGCAATGCAAGCAACGAAAAACTGGTCCTGCTCGTGGAAACTTTATCGAGAGCGCTGCTCAAATTTCACAGTAGCGCTGGAAATGGAGTGATGTTGGAAACAAACAAGTTCAGTGAAATAAGCTACGTATTAAATAACCGCTAACTCTATGCTAAATTTCATGGAATAAGTTAAAATATGACGCCAATAATAAATTAATGTATAACAAGTCCAAATTGCGTTTTCTGTTTTATAGGTTTTATGTTGGTAAGTACAGTATTAATGGTCACCATTTGCAAATAGTAGAGTACACATTCGAAAGAAATTAAAATTAAAAGGCAAACTTAAACAGCGATTTGTCGGAATTATGTTTCAAAGTAAGAATTTCACCCAATAACCGTTCAATTTGTCCAATAACGTTTTTGCGACCACGTCGTTGAGAGACGGGATTCATTTTTGATTGCAGGATTCATTCGGATGTTTTCAGTGAAAAAATTGTTTTTTCAACTGTGTTATACTCAAAGAGGGACACAGGTCATCAATAAAATTTTTACGTAACTCTGAACTTGATATCTGTATTCAAAGCCATCATTGGAAAAAAATTATCTGGCGAGAAAACCCAACGCAAGAAATACAAAGGCTTTTAGGTATGAAAATGTGCTGCAAGAAATCTAGTCCTGAACGTGGAACATTTATGTAAGTTTACGCAATGTGTGATAAATGAATACACATTTTATGAAAATGTGCAGTATTTAATTGAATTAATTAAGGTAAAAATCTGCTTTAATATGTCATTTATAATTGATATTCGCTCCGTAAGCTGACTAATTGTTTTTGAGTGTTCCCTTCTACGGATCTCTTGATACAGAACACATTATATTTATTACTTTATTGCTTATATTCTAATCTCAGTTAGATAAGCGCTTCCCGAGACGTGTTTTTCTGCTTTTATTCTCTGTTCGTTAATTCTTCCTACTTATTTGTTTCCGAGCTCTCACTCCTGCCATTTACTTTCTCTTCATCCCACGCAAAGTTTTTCTCTGTACCGATTAAGCCTTCTTTTAAGTTCATCAAATTTTCATTCGCATTTGCTTCAGTGCACTTGTGATCTTTCCGTTATACTTTTGACTCCGTTTGTCTTAAACTATAATTTGTTTCCCTTCGATCTCCAGCGCTAAATATTCTCATTTTATCGTGCTGTTTTTAATCCATTTCATTCTTCTACAGCGCATTTCCTGTATTCTTGTAGTTCTTCTTAACTGTGCGCTGATTCAATTCAGTTCAGTTATTACCTCATTTTTAATGTTTCCTCCATCCCTGCCGCTCAGGCAGGAATAAAAAAATTAGTCATTAAAGCATTCTATTAGAAGGATGTTGAATAAATTGCACTTAATGTGAACTGACTGATTTCTTATTAAAAAGAAGACAACTTTTCACATTGACATACGTTCAGTTAGTTTCCATTTGCTCCATCACATGATGAATGAACGTGGGAGGTAATTTTTTCGGAGCGTCGCCTCGTCCAAAAATATACCTTGTATATAATAAAAGCAAAAATAGAAAATAAAAACGTAATGACGTCCCCAAATGAGGCGAGATTTGCAGGTCGTATTCTTGCTGTGACGTGCGTTTGTGGGATGAAGCTGACGTGAGCAGTCTAGGTTACAAAAAATAGCTATTAAAAGTTACGTTACTCACTTTATCTGAAAAAATATTAAAACCGTATATTAATTATTGCTATCTAGGCTGCAGCAAATAATAATTGAAATTAAATCACTTTATTTGAAGAAAATATTAAAACCGTATATTAATTACTGCGGTGTAGGCTGCATCAAATACTAATTGAAATTAAATTACTTTATTTGAAGAAAAATTAAAACCGTATATTAATTATTGCGATCTAGGCTGCAACAAATAATAATTAAAGTTAAATCACTTTATTTGAAGAAATAATAAAACTGGATATTAATTATTGCGATCTAGGCTGCAATAAATAATGATTAAAATTTACTCACTTTATATAAAAGTAAACCTGGATGATAATTGTCGAAATCCAAGCTCCAACAAATAATAATAAGAATTAATTATACTTAATTTAAAAAAAAATTTAAACTCGGAAGTTAATTTATAGTAGAATAAGACTATGCGCATAAATTTATGTTTTGTTAAATGTATTTTATAATTTATATAGATAATGCGAACGGAAAATGGATATTCAGTTGATACTAGGCATGTTGTTCAAAGTTTGTAGCATTTTATAACTGTATTTGTTATCATCTTATGAAAATTTCAGCTTGATCAAACTCACATTATTCTTCATATACAACTTTTCTCCATGCTTCAGGACTGAGGAAGGCAACATGATTTTTGTTTTAACATTTATATTACCTTGAAGTTGAGACTTGATAAGTGGTTACGTCTAAGTTTCCTCGAGGTAAAAGCTTGCACAGTTGTATCATCTAAATTACTTTGAAGTTGAAAATTACATAGTTGAGGCATCCAATTTGCCTGCTAGTTAAAACTTGCAAAGTTGCAACATCTAAATTATGTCCTAGTTGGAAATTGCGAAGTTGTATCATCTAAATTACGCTTTAGTTGAAACTTGCAAAGTTGCAGCATCTAAATTACGTTCTAGTTGAAACTTACAAAGTTGCAACATCTAAATTACGTTCTAGTTGAAACTTGCAAAGTTGCAACATCTAAATTACGTTCTAGTTGAAACTTGCAAAGTTTCAACATCTAAATTACGCTCTAGTTGAAACTTGCAAAGTTGCAACATCTAAATTACGTTCTAGTTGAAACTTGCAAAGTTGCAACATCTAAATTACGTTCTAGTTGAAACTTGCAAAGTTGCAACATCTAAATTACGTTCTAGTTGAAACTTGCAAAGTTGCAACATCTAAATTACGCTCTAGTTGAAACTTGCAAAGTTGCAACATCTAAATTACGCTCTAGTTGAAACTTGCAAAGTTGCAACATCTAAATTACGTTCTAGTTGAAACTTGCAAAGTTGCAACATCTAAATTACGTTCTAGTTGAAACTTGCAAAGTTGCAACATCTAAATTACGTTCTAGTTGAAACTTGCAAAGTTGCAACATCTAAATTACGTTCTAGTTGAAACTTGCAAAGTTGCAACATCTAAATTACGCTCTAGTTGAAACTTGCAAAGTTGCAACATCTAAATTACGTTCTAGTTGAAACTTGCAAAGTTGCAACATCTAAATTACGTTCTAGTTGAAACTTGCAAAGTTGCAACATCTAAATTACGTTCTAGTTGAAACTTGCAAAGTTGCAACATCTAAATTACGTTCTAGTTGAAACTTGCAAAGTTGCAACATCTAAATTACGTTCTAGTTGAAACTTGCAAAGTTGCAACATCTAAATTACGTTCTAGTTGAAACTTGCGCAAAGTTGCAACATCTAAATTACGTTCTAGTTGAAACTTGCAAAGTTTCAACATCTAAATTACGCTCTAGTTGAAACTTGCAAAGTTGTATCATCTTAATTATATTGAATTTGAAACTTCCTAAAGTTTTACCATCTAAATTACCCTGTAGTAGAGACTTGCAAATAGTAACACCTAAATTGCCTCGAAGTTGAAACTTGCACAGTTAAGGATTATGCAGCATTTTGCTGTGTGTGCAATTTTGTTTTTAAAAACTAATTCAATAATAAAATCCTGCAGCACAGAGAACTTTACAGAAAGCTTTACCAAAAATATGATTTATTTCAACTATTCCTAAACATTGATACTACCAATGCATCAGTTTAAATTTAGTCTAGTTTCAATTTTCTGATCGAAACTTCAAAAGACAATCTAGGCATCTATAGTGTTATAAATTAGAAGTAGGATTTCTCTCAATTTAAACGGGAAGATCGTCTTAAGAGAAGAAACTACAAATCTAAAATAAAATATATAGCTATAAAAAATACATTCAGCAAGTTTTCAACTTCTTGTTCATCCAAATGTTTAAATAGGATAATGTTTCAAGCTAAGTACGTTTTGACTTTTAAATAACTTACGTTTCGACTTAGAAAGAGATTGATTACTTATCTTTTGCTTTTGACCTACAAAAGATCAGCTAAATGTTTTCCACCAGCAGTGAGCAGAACAACATTACGAAAAGGTCTAACGTTTCATGCAAATCTCCAACACTGCTCAGAGAGCTCGCTTGGGGTTGTAATTATGGGATTCTTCTGGCAGCGACCTACACTAGTCCAACTGAACTCTCAATTTCGTGAAAAAAAGTATTGCATCTAGTGTGTTCTCCTCAACAAATGTTATGGGGCAAAAAATCATGAAAACGGGCAAGTGCTATAACTTTCAGCTGACCGTATTTATTATCTCACCCTAATTCGTGAATTTGTTTTGTGCAATGTTTGGATCATGAAAATTAGTTTGGGGATCTCAGATTTCCTACCGCCGCAGCTGGTCAAGATTTAATAAACAACTTAAACAAAACTACCTCTGTATGTTCATTGCCTTTTTTCCGTTAAATTATTCAGCAAAGTATCATCGTCATGGAGAAAAAGAATTTGAGTTTACCGTTCAAAAGTTAAAGCCCTAAAACTTATCGAAATGTTCTGCACAAAAAGACGCACACATAAATGTATTTGCTATGTGTGTGTAATTTCATACTTCCTGATCAGAAATTACACACCAAGACATTAAAACGGATTCACAACCAATTTTAAAACACAAATCCAAGCGTCTAAATGCATGGTAATACTTCATTAGTCCCATCACGTGATCAAGCTCCGCTTAAACGCCTTCAGAACAAAGAAGTAGTACGTACATGAACATCTTCAAGATATCAGTGAGGACGATGCACCTCTTCAGCACGATACACAATCACACAATCGCTAAGCTCCTGTTCCCACGAAGGCAGTTTTTCTCTCTTATACTGATTCGCAGCAACGATGCAATCAGAAGTAATCTTTGCCAAAATCTTAGTTACGACACCAAACTGCGCAAAAGCATATTGCAGTCCATCTTCCAATAAAAAGCTTATTAGACGAAATAATATTGATCACTTTTTAATTTTCTTACGTATCAATTCGGTCGACACAGTCGTTAAGTTTTTTTCGTACAGCTTCAATATAATTTTTTGTCGTATTAAAAATTGAGTATTCTTGACTCCATATTCTCTGATTTTTGTTTCAGGTTCCATAGTTTTCTTCACGAATACTTCGTTCTTTTATCCCTCCTGGTTCCCAACAGCCTTAATAAATTTAAGAAGGATAGAAAACAGAATTTGCAAGCGCCAAAAATTTCGTAACTATAAAATATCAGCCCGGACTAACGGACAGAGCGTAAATAGACGGAGTTAGTCAGGCGGTTCTCGGAAACTGCTCAAGCTCGTCAAGAAGGTTGAGGTGTATTTTGAAAGATCCTACGTATTTATAAAAGTTTTATCATATTTTAAAAGTTTGGACTCAACATTTTTCGCTAAACCGCACGTAATTTATAAACTTAACCAAGCGCTTACGGTGAGAATTATTTACCCTGCGCAATTTTTGTGCGTTATAAATATAGTTTAACTTTTATCTCCATGAATTTAGCAAAATTAATTGAAGTGCCACGAATTTGGCAGCTTTTGAAAGTTGTGTTAAGAAGACTTAGAAGATACGTAATTTATGTATCTCTTCTTCATGTGCTTCCTATCATTTCAGAGCACTTCTTTATTCCTCTACAAATTCTTTTATCTCTGTGTGAAATGCAAAAACGGAATCAACAATGAAAGTGATTGAAAATATTCGTTATATTTTCACAGTTTTAGGTATAAAAAATTGAAGTGATGGAAAATATGTCCTACATTATCGTAATTTTAGGTATTCAAATAATATTGAGCCGGGCGTGGGCTTATTGTTGCCTCGAGAGCCAATAATGGAAGCAGCTTTGAGTGTTCACTCCTACACACTCACGCCATCGACTGCAGCTTGTCTAGTCAAGAGCAGCTGTATGAAAGCAAAGCCTTTCAGAACATCGATAGTCAAAGTTTTGATGCGTTAATGCCGATCTCTAGATATTTCAAAAAAGCATATTGAGTGGTGGAATCCCACATTTTCATTCACCATAATTCTGGTGCATTTAAATGCAAACTTTTATTTCGTGCTAGAATCATAAACAGGATTTCCAAAATGCTGGGTGTGCACAAGGTTTTTTTTGCAAATTCAACTTCAGTTCGAATATCACCATTCTATAGAACCGAAAAATTTTCTTCGCTGATTCCATTTGTTTTTCCGACTGTTTTTGTTTATCAGTTTCAGGGTGTAATGCCATTCCATTTTCATTGAGGACACAAAAAAAAGCAGAAAAATCTCATTTGAAATGTATTGAAAATCTTAAAGTACAACTGCATGGTACAAACTCCCTTTATAAATGTCTCGATAATAAATTCTATTTACAATACTATGATACGTATTTTAATCGAGTGAAGATGAATGACAATTGGATAATATGAATGAACGTCGAGTTAATGAATGAGATGATGAGACATTTGAATCACGGTTGTTTGCTTATAACCTGGAATATGAGGGACATAACAAAAAGTAACACTAACTTCATAACTTTGATGTATGGCACAAGTCTTAAGTAAAATACGCGAGTCAGATCCAATCGGGAATTCCGTTAAATAACAACCATCAAATGGAGAGGCCAGATTTACGAACAATTTCATGGTTACCTCGATGCTCAAATTTCATTTGGAGAAACGTCAATCTTTAAAATTTTAGTCAGGAAAAACATCACGTGGCGTAGCCAAGTTGACAGAAGAGCTTACGCTGCCAGCTGTACTAACCCAATGATGATAATTGGAACCGTGACCGCATATAAAATCAATAATATTGAGGGGCACATCGACATCAGAATCATTTTCAACAGCACATTGCTACAGGTGATCGAATTTCCATTGTTACTTCTTTTATAATTTTTACTTGCAACTTGTTCTCACTACGTCATTGTAACAGTCACTGAATCCTGAGACAGATGTGAACAAATTACGCATAGTTTATTATCAAACTCATGTCACTGTCGCCCTCAGTGGTAATGCCTTCACAACATCAGGTCTTAAAACAAAGTAATTTATAACAAGGTTTATCACTACCATGCTTTATACCAATGATTATTATTGTCTCCTAATCATGGGAAATATGACTTAGATGTTATTGAAAGAATGAAGCTGCGAGATAATGAGCGATGTTTTAACTACATAGTTAGAAATTCTTCTCAAAATTGGGCTCTTTACTAGGACAAGCTAATCGAAGAGTTGCTAAACTGTCACACTAAAACAGACATACTAATAAATCTCTGCAGTGGAAGAGACGAGCACGTGATAAAATTGAGAGAAATACGTTTAAATTGCGAGAGAATTTCTTCATGATATGTTTCTAGGACAGACGAAATTCTACTTATCTAAGCAAACAGTAATTGAAACTCGACAGCAAAGTGAGAGAGCATGCAAGCATTTGAACGCCTCATGACTGCGGTGCGTGAACGTTTGCATGTTGCTGAGGTGGGCTCAACATCTGCGAAGATGGGAGCTCGTCCCACTTTAGGCCCTTGAATAATTCTGGTTAAACTTATGCGTCATAAAAAATGAAGGAGTTAGGATGGTTTACTAATAGATATTAAAGTTCTGATTCACTGCCGGGTATAACAACTCTCTGAGAAAACAGTTAACAATAGCGACGAGAGTGAATAAATATAGGTGACTTCA
The DNA here is from genome assembly GCA_030386875.1 of Morinoia aosen. NCBI lineage: Eukaryota > Metazoa > Arthropoda > Malacostraca > Amphipoda > Talitridae > Morinoia > Morinoia aosen. The sequence goes on along the minus strand of CM059559.1, from coordinate 94,830,776 downwards.
GTTAGATAACAGATTTCGGAAAATCAGAAATGTATACTAACATCATTTACGCTGTAGGGCTGGAGAGAGCATAATAATAAAAATTGCGATTTTATTTAGGAACACAATTAGGACCTACAATATACCATGTTCGGCTATGGATCTCACTTTCAATTGAGAAGTAGGATTACGTAACGGGAAATTAGCTAATCTTAATCTCCTATAAATGTTCACAAAGACTCACAAAACGAGCAAGGCTCTCAACTAAACTATTTCAGTACATTCAAAATGTAGGAACATATACCTCATGCCCATGATAGTACTTGATGATGATGATCATTAAGCTTATTATCACGTTCCAGCTAAGAATACAACTCAAGAATACAGTAAAAAATATGCTACACTAGAATATCACAGATTCAACTGGGATCGCCATTCCCACAACACGCTGACGAGACTCGAATGGCCGCTGCAACGTCCTGTGGTGCACGGATCATGTTCATCTCAGCTATCACCAATGCTCGCTATTGTACGGTCGATTGGAATCGATTTCGCAGCTTAATAAAAGTTCATGAGCAGCGAAATAAAAAAAAGGGCTGAAAAACAATCTCCGAAGAATTTTGTAAAAAATTCGATGTTCAGAGATGAGAAAAAAGTTATTTTTTACAATCAACTTAGCTGAGAATTTCATTCACGCGAGATAAAAATTAATTAATCAAAAAGGGAATTTTCTAGGTTTTAAAAACCAATACGCACATCTCTGCTAATAAATGTCCCCAATCAGTAACCACCTTGTTTTTTGAGATAATTATTCCTGCGATTTTGACGTAGTGTCTCGCCGCTCATACGATGATAAGTGCTTCATATCATCGAGAGTAACCGAATCTCACATGCCTCTGTGAGTGGTGGAGCTGTTGGTGGCAAGCAGCCACTCGCACACCCTCTGATTTGTTTCACCCAAGTCAACTGTTGTCTTAACACCATAAGTTTTCAGGATCTCCATGAGATGTCCACCGTCTCTGTTGCTGTCATAAGGCATTTTGGAAGCAGTAATGAAAATTTCAGACGAACTTTCGTCGAAGGCAATGTCTTGAGGATCAGAACCTTTGAGGAGCCAGCCATCAGACACGTATTTATAAACTTCTTGAACTTCAGCTCGCTTTTCAGGCTTGGGTTCCAAGAGTCTTCGGAGAAGACGGAGAAGCCTCGGGGAAAAGCATTTGAACCTTTGAGGAACTTTTGTAGTTTTCCGCTTGATCCACGCGACCCAGGCGTTGTAGTGGCGGTCTGTGATGTCGGCAGAGTACCACGGGAACGACCCAGTCAACAGCACGAATATTAGCACTCCTAATTGCCATGCGTCCTGCGAAGTCTCCACCTCATAACCTTCATTGTAGACCGCCCTGCAAATCTCAGGTGGCATCCACGGCACTCTAACGTTAATTTTCTTGACCAAGTTTCCGGCTCTCTGGGTGAGCCCGAAATCTCCAAGCTTTACTCTCGTCATGTCTTTGTCGAAGACGAATATATTCTCGAGCCTGACATCTCGGTGCACTAACTCTTTGCTGTGCATGAACTCCAAGGCAAAGGCGATCTGTTCTGCGACTCTCTTCGCTTTGATCTCGCCAAGGCCGCCTTTCTTCACAAAGGCTGACATGTCTCCCTCAGGCGCCAACTCTTGAGCAAACACGTAAGATGTGGCGGTGTCGAAGGCCACATCAAAGCTGTTGATGATGTTGGGGTGAGGACTGAGGTAATAATTGTAGTGGATCTCTCTGAAGAAATCTTTCTTCTTGGTCGTTTCCTTGTGTATGCACTTGAGAGCGAGTCTGGAGTCCGAGGAATGGTGGTACGCGCTATACACTCTTGCATACCATCCCTCGGCTAGCAGGCGCACCCCGCAGAATTCGTTGTCCACCTCCAGTCTCTCCAGCTCAAAAGATTTCACTCTGTGGAGGCTGCTGCGCCCCTTGCTGCTGCTGCAGCTCCCTTCTGCCATGCCTTCTGGAAACAAAAGAAATTCAAAATTTAATACACTGGAAAAGTACATTGAAGCTCAAGTTTATTTTGAATCTTTGAAGCTTAAAATGCGCTGTTGAATATTATTAATAGCGTGTGAAATAACAGGAATGATATGATTTCAAGTGAAAGACACGTGAGAATTTTTTTGCTTGGCATTTGGCAAGTCGATTGCTTGGCACAACTCATTGACTTGCAAATTGACACTTGCAAAAAAATGGTCTTAGTTAATAATAGCAAGTAGACTTAAGCGGTAGGAGACATCAATCTCTTTGTTAAAATAAAATTGTGAACGAATCAAACTCAATTAGCAAATTAGACGTCATGATGGAATATAAAGCAGCATTTAATCCAGCACTGAAAATTATTATTTATGAACTCATTAAAAACATTTGGCAAAAGTGATTACTAGTTACTTCATTAGAATTCCATAAGAACAATGCATGAAAAATAAACAAAAGGCAATCTAAGCACATTCGTACATCGCATCACTTTCACCGTCAAAAGTTAAGAGTTTATTAATCCGGATGTACAAAATGGAGAATTAATATTAATCCATGGCTTGAAACTAAATTGATGATTACAAAGAACCAAATCCTCAACCAAATAGATGGGTACGAAAAGAATTGATCTGATATCAGAGGTGAAATTTTTCGATTGAGAGGAGAAGTTTTCGGTTCAAAGAAGTGTTTAAGTTCAAATATTGATTGGTTCACTTCCGGTTCCACAATTATTTCGTTTCACGTGTTATATATTCCATCGATGGTGGCCACTTTTAATCGAAGGTCATAAATCTCATAATAAAAAAGTGAGTTCTGAATGATGGTTTCAAATTTTCTGCTAAAAATACAGGTTTGAATTTTACGCTTGATTCTTACCTGGTTTTACTGTGATGCGCGTCGTCTTGCAGGTATAAAGGTACAAAAGTAATCCAAATAATAGCACTTGCGAACGGCCAGGCAAGCTTCAGTGCGCCCTGAGCTTCGATCACTGATACCAACACGAGTCGAAGCAAGTCTGATAGCAGGCAGCTCTTGGCACCCTTTATATACCCGCTCTTCATGACGTCGTGTGACGTCACAGACGACCGTTGTCATGACGACCCAAGCACTACTGGGAAGATCGCTCTGGGAATTTTCGCTTTGGGTTTATTATTTGGCCGAGGATACGACGGTTCCCAAGCGTCGTGTGCTTTTTGTAGGTCGTTCTCGGCAACAACTTAGTTGCGGGCGATGTCGTAAGTGTTATATTGGAGCTAGAGGAAGCGCGACATCAGTGCGTAGTAGAAAAAAAATTCTAGGAGGCGGATCTCTGCAACTGGGACGCAAGAGATTGTGGGCAAAACGTCATGAAAAATCACCGGCTTGATATCGGCTCCTGAGCAGCCGCACAAAAACTCCTCAATAGAGCAATGATGGATGAGGGTCGGTAATGATGTTCGAGTTATGGCATTAGTGCAGATAGCGAAGGTAGTGGAGGAGAACGAATGTGCAGAAGTGGAAGCTAGCACCAAACCAGAAGCATATCCGGATTACTAAGCCAACTACTTCGCCAAATCAATATGTCAAATTCTTAGTAAAATCACTAAGCCTGCTGCTTAACAAAATTACTAAGCCAACTACTTAGTAATATCACTAAACCTACTCCTCAGTAAAATCAATGCGGCAAAAGTTCTCATTAGTTATTTTATTAAAATTCCTCAACTGCTTAGTGAAATCAATGTGGCAAAAGTCCTAACTAGTTATTTTATTAAAATTTCTCAACTGCTTATTAAAATAAATGTGGCAAAAGTCCTAACTAGTTATTTTATTAAAATTTCTCAACTGCTTAGCAAAATCACTGAACTAACTTCTAAGTAAATGCAATAAACCAACTGCTTAGCAAATTTAGTATGGTGAATGCAGGGCAAAATCTATACGCCAACTGCTTAGCAATTTTGCTAAACAAAGCTCAGCAAAATCCCTAAGCCAATTGAATGGAAAAATTATTAAACCAACTGCATATCAACATTCCCAAGGCAACTGCTCTTGAAAATAGTATGAAATTCACTATTTACGAATACGACGGTATTCATGCTACTGAAGCAATGCGACAGTTCAAATGTAAATCTGACGATTAACTACCGAATGCGAGTTCAAGAATGCCCGTTTTTTTCAGAGGCGATTTATAGTAATCGATTCTCAGTGTTTGAGACTCGTCAATAATGGGAATGAATTGAAGACGAAGTTTGTGTCAAGACATGAAATTATGACAAAGACTCGTTAAATAAATGCATTGATTGAAGTCAAGGCCTGCCGTCGGCATAATATCAGCAGCAAAATATTATCTATTTCGAGTGGGAAATGCGAATAAAAGGAATAAGAGATCTAAATTGCATTGTAGAAAAAGTTCAATTAAAACGAATTAAATGGGAATGAATTTCGAAATTCCAGAATTGAAACGAAAAATACGTTTATTTGCTTGAAGTATATTTGAGATCACAGACATTACGACAGTAATGATAATAATGAAGGCATCTACGGATTCTTTATTTCCAATTTCAAGCCTGATACATATCACCTTATACATTGGATTTTCAAATGCCTTATAACTAACGCCAGGACGCCATTACGCTTTCCCCCGGTCAAGACCGGTACCCATTTCAGACACCTGGGTAGAGTGGGGTATTGTGCTTGGAATTTTTCCCCTATACCCAACAGAGAAAATCGCCACCAGCGCCGGGACTCGAACCAGGGTCTGCCTGGACGGAGGCAAGTTCGCTAGTCTCACGGCACGACGAGCACATATAACAAGATAATAACAACAAGAATCACGACCGGAACTACGACATGAATTACGACTGAAATTACGACTGGAATCAGGACTAGAATTACGACAGGAATCACGACTGGAATTTTGCCAGGAATGACGACAGGAATTACGACTGGGATTACGACTGAAATTACGACCAGAATTACGACTGGAATCAGGACTGGAATTACGACAGGAATCACGACTAGAATTTTAACAGGAATTACGACAGGAATTACGACTGGAATTACGACTGGAATCAGGACTGGAATTGCGACAGGAATGACGTCAGGAATTACGACAGGAATAATGACTGGAATTTTAACAGGAATTACGACAGGAATTACGACTGGAATTACGACAGGAATGACGTCAGGAATTACGACAGGAATCATTACTGGAATTTTTAGTAGACTGCGTGGTATGGTTCACTGAACTAGTGATCAGTAAAATAATAAGGACCAATAAATCGTAGCTAACCGATGCACCTTCATTATGAATCTAATACAATGAAATTTTCCAGAAAATCCTTTGGACCTGATAATTTTTAAAAACTGGGCTTCTTTAGCATGAAAAATCCTAACCTTCGATTTTAATGCTGAAAATCCTCCTAATTCTAAATCTTTACGCTGAAAATCCCTTGAATGTACAAGTAGCGACTCAAGTCTCTGAAACAACCATTATTATTGATGGGCGAGAGGACAATTTTTCCCCCATGCTCCATTAAACCGAGACGGGAAAACGCCCCAAGCCATGCTCGCAGAGACCTTCTCTTCGTGTAACTAATTGAAGCAAGAGCAGCCTTTTATTCCAGCCACTAATTGGAATCCCATTACCGCTCAGACCCTCATGCTAATTAGTTGTTGGGGCGACTGCTCCTCGCGTCCTCTCATTGGTTGACGGGATATAATTTGAAGGGTCTCAAGAATTGCTGAGTGAACAGAACATGCAAAATTGTACCTTCAAAACCCGACAAAAGTTGTGAGCGCTTAGATTTTCTTTCTGTTCTGACGTCCCGATGCCTGCGACCACGTTTTGCTCATGTCGTGCTTTTGGGATATTGCGCAGTGGGATTTCTCCTTTTCTAACTCGATCGTTTTTCCAGATTTTTTTATATTTGATGTAAATTTTCGTGGTAATCTAAAGTTGAGCTTAATATCAGCCAAAGATCCACAAGTAACAATAATATAAATAACCGGAGAGCAATCGAATGAGCAACAAACTATCGACTGTTGCGTTCTTTGATCGCTTGTGGTTAGACCGAATGTAAAATTGTTTCTGACCCTTTCAACACATAAAAAAATAGCAACAGTATTTTTAAATATATTGGGATAGATTCTACATAGTGACAAAAATAGCAGGTAAAAAATAAATTTATTGACCGAATTTAGGTCGTCTCAATTTGTCTCTGTAATGATCCCTGAGGAAAAATAGGTTGCAGTAAATAAATTGCCACAAAAGTCGAAGTGATATTGATGCAATAACAGTTCAGCTAAAATTATTAGCAAAAAGCTCATATTTGCTTTTGGAATGTTCGCTTATACGAGATCCCTAAATAAAACCGCGAAGCTGTAAAAATGCGATGCGAACCGCAATAAGCTTTTTTCCATCAGTGCAATTTTCCGGATAAGATCATGCGGCGTAAGGAGACAAGTGGAGTGCTGTTTTCGAAATAGTGAACACTGAAAACACACTCTGTCTCAACACCAAAAACATTCTCCGTCGTCAACATCTGAAAATTCTTCCACGTTTTCGGCGTTGAAATCCTTACCATAAAGTAGAAATTTTTTTGTAATACTGAGCGTTGGGCTCTATCCAGAAAAGTTCACTTTCAGTTACGTTGACACTTGAAACATGTCTATTGCGAGCTGGTTTTCGTTTGTTTTGATCGTTTTTTTTAAATCATGAAAATATTATCAAGATCATGGCCCTGTATCCATTTAAATAACACATTGGTTTCAGTGTGACATATGGTGGCACGCGGAGGGAATTTCCGTGATGATGCTGACCGACCAGTAGCCACAAACTCAATTTTCATAAATACTTAATTAGATCTAACTGAAGGCGCGATCCATTTGATGTTTACTAATTTCAAAATTGCTTATTACTATTGACTTTCAGTTGAATATTGAATTGAATATTGAACTTCAGTTTGAGTTGAGTTGAATATTGAACTTCAGTTTGAGTTGAGTTGAATATTGAACTTCAGTTTGAGTTGAGTTGAATATTGAACTTCAGTTTGAGTTGAGTTGAATATTGAACTTCAGTTTGAGTTGAGTTGAATATTGAACTTCAGTTTGAGTTGAGTTGAATATTGAACTTCAGTTTGAGTTGAGTTGAATATTGAACTTCAGTTTAACCCACTGTGGTCAACATGGTAAATGCTACAACAAACTCGTAAGCACTGTAATACAGCAGCTCCACTAGATATTTCTATATTAATGAATGTGATATTAGCCAAATACGAGTTTTGAGAATGAATTTTATTGAAAATTATCAAGAGCTGCAAATAACTGACATCTCTTCTTCATAAAAATTTTGAGAAAAATATAGTTTTTTGAAGTTAATGGAGCGTTATTTTGATTATACTTGGAAGAATCTATGTATTTCTTAATTATGCATCCTCATTATGAGATCAACGCCCTTTATTCACGAAAGCTTAGAACACATCATTATTTAAAAACGCTAGGAAAGTAATGTAAATCTTTCATGCATAATCCATAGATTTTAGCTCATACACAAAAAATTAGTCCTGCTGTGATCGCCCACATAAAAACTGCACCCATTGCAAAGCCAGCTCTTTTGTTTAAAATCCTTTGTTCTTTTAGTTGCTTTCATTAGTCCACTAAGAGTGTTGCATTGAGATCCTGACTCCAAAGGAATTGCTTTACGTTCAAAGAAATACTGCTATTGAAAAACGATTAAAGCCACTACGAAGAAAACTATTTTTCAAGCGTCAGATTCTAGCCTTTCTCAAATGACTTAAAGTTTACGGAAAAACAAATTAATCTAGAATTTAATCTTCGCAAAGGCTTTTAATCCATATAATTTAACTGCAAATAGGAATTATCAACGCAAGGTGAGTTTGTTCTAACAAACATTCCACGAATACAGAATTCCTTCGATACTTTTTCGTCGGTAGATGCGGTCAAAAACTATTCTCAACTTGAATTAAGCTGAATCAATGTATTTTTTAAAGTTACTCGAAGCATGCAATACACCATCGGACGCGTAACAAGCACTCATATGAAAATTAAGCTCTGACCCGCATCTCAGAAAAACTGTGAACGTTTCACATTTTTGTTTAGAACATAGATTTGTACTTGTGGGTGATCTGTCACCACTTTTAATTAATTGTTTACTTTTGATTTAAGGTTAAGTTGAGTTAGGTTAGCTTAGTTAAATTGTTCTTAATTTTACTAATTTCAATTTTTGCTTCATTTCAGGCCGAAATGAATCGCTGGGACAGAATATTTGAAAAGCAAGAGTTGAATTTTATAACCAACTTTAGTATACCCCTAAAAAGGGATGATATATAACTCACAAGTACGGAAATAATTATAAATCAGCTTGGATACCTTCTCACATGAAAAATCAATTGATACTGTTCAAAACATCAATACAATTCTCATAAAACAAATACATTTTTCACTTTTTCTCCTAAAAACCCTTTTTCCCCGAAAGAAGTGAGGACATAACCCACAAGTAACCACAGATTAGTACAGTATGCAAAAGGTGCAGACAAACATACCCAAACTCTAAAATTACAAGACACTAAAACAAAGAAGAAGTCGCGTATTTTTTGCTAAAACAAAGAAGGTGTCGCGTGTTTGCCTCTGAGGCGCGACAACGTGTGTGTAGGCGTGTGAGGGGCGTGTGCGCGAGGCTCCATCAGTGATAGTGAGTTCATCGTTTTAGTTACTGTGACTCAGGATTCTTTGGCCGGCATCGTTTAACTGTCTAAGTAATGGTGAGAAAACTGGCGCTTGGCTGAACTTTCACAGAATTGAGATTTAGGCGAAGTTTTAAACGAGTGAGAGATTGAATTTCTATAGAAGAAGGTGCTCGGTGTGTTTGTAAAGTAAATGAAGCGTGAGTTGCGAACCACGTTCTCTTACTTCAATAAATACATAACCTGTTGTGAGAGATTACTAAAAGGATAAAGAATCGATACGAAAATAATTTGGTAGGTAAAACCTGAACGCAAGCACTGTACGTTACGCTTTTGGTACACTTGAAGTAACACTCAATTCAAATATTTAACAAATACCTTTCGACAATTAAAATACAATAATAGAAGATTCACAAACAGGTCAGACCTAGTCTAACTTTTTCGCCGGAACATGCATGTTTTTCGCCGTCCAAGCGATTTAATTACTTGGGCGGCGAAAAACATGGATGCAGGTGAAAAAGTTAGACTGGGGACAGTCTCTACTTCTAAGGGGCAGACTGTCTACTGACGTTACACTCCGCAACATAACATGTAGGTGATCTCACTGCTCATAAATTATACCCATAGTACTTGAACCCATTCCAATTTTCTCCTAAAAATACAACGACTCACACAATAAAGCACGGTAGTATCACGCTTTATTCACTGCTAGATTACAGGTTTTGTTATACCCTAAAAATTTCATATTAAAAACTATCCTCATCGACATTGTTTGGCTTAAAATTTGAAGCTGAACTACTTAAAATTTGAAGTTAGAAGAACAACACAATAATGATTGGCTGTAATGATTTTTATCAAAATTTTCATCACGACTTCGCCCAGGTAGCCAGAGAACTCACCTCATCAACCATGCATCTCAGTTTGTTCATTAAATTGCTACTGATGGGAATTTTTATTGTTGTGATATTTGGTTGGTTCTCTTGACCGCCTACCTGATGCAGTCTGATCTCACCAGTGTTCCGCTCCCTAGGCTTTTATCTTTAATTTTACGGACATGATTCTTGGTTTTATATCTCAAATAATCTTATTGTCTAATTTTATCCCTATGACCTTCACTGAATTATCATTATTACGCTAAATCTTATCAAGATTTATGTAAGAAAACAGTATAAAATATCATAAAATGCGTCATGAGTATACTGATTGGAGCCAATTATTTTTGCGCAGGCCTGCTGGTAAATGCTGCGGTGGGGACTGCCAATGAGCAACGTCATTTTGAAACAGCTTCATTTTTCATTGATATTGCATATTTGTACATACTTAAACCACTTATCACAATTATTCACTGTACTACGTCATTGAATCTAACAGAAATAATATTAATCGACATAGAGTTTAATTATCCCCTCGATTAAAAATTAATCACACTCGTTTGTTATTCATCTATAAAAATAAAGACCGAAGATTCGCACTCGGTCTTCATTTATTTCACCGTCCCCACACTTCCTCCCCAGCCTGCAGCCGTCGCCAGCTGTTCTGGGAACCTGCGCTACTGGGTACTGCTGGCATGCTCCCAGCCGGACACTCTTCCCCACCCTCTGCCACTCTTCCCCAGCCTCTGCCACTCTGTCACTCCTCCCCAGCCTCTGTCAATCCTCCCCAGCCCTTTGCCACTCCTCCCCAGCCCTCTGTCACTCTTCCTCAGCCCTTTGCCACTCTTCCTCAGCCCTCTGCCACTTCTCCCCAGCCCTCTGTCACTCTTCCTCAGCCCTCTGCCACTCCTCCCCAGCCCTCTGTCACTCTTTTCCAGCCTCTGCCACTCTTCCACAGCCTCTGCCACTCCTCCCCAGCCTTCTGTCACTCCTCCATAGCCTCTGCCACTCTTCCTCAGCCTTTGCCACTCTTCCCTACCCTTCTGTTGCTGATTTTCAACCCCAAAAACTACCCTCACAACAACTCCTATCCTCACAACGCAACACTTACCCTCACAACAGCACTTACCCTCACAACAACATCTACCCTCACAAACATACCCGCACAACAACACTTACCCTCACAATAACACTAATCCTTACAACACCTAACCTCACAACAACACTTAGGATGGAACATGCTCAGTAACTCTTTAACATCTCGACTCAAGAGGCTCCAAGGATCAAGTAACACACGTAAAAAATCCTGCACAGAATTGGGGTCGATCAGCAAACTGACTGAGCTTTAATTAGTGTGTTGATAAACAAATGATGCGATGATCTGGTGCCAGGGTTCAGTGACTGAAGGAAGATGTTATTGAACCTTGTCTCATAGACTGCATGCATTGTTATAAATGACCTGAAATAAACACAACTTGTATACTCTCTGTAACTGTTGGGTAATGTATTTTTCACAGCCTAATGGGTGGTACAAATCCTTTATGCAAAAGAGATGTTGCAATGATTATGAATTGAAAAGAAGTGATGAAAGTATTTACTGATTTCTCCCCGGTGTTGTGTGAAGAAAAACTTAACCAGGTTGGTTACATTTGCGTAAAACAATCTCGTCTTACTACATTTCGCAAACCTGAGCTGGCAATGAACAAAAATGTCTGGAAATTATGCTCGATGAACACCATTCTCTGATATTTTCTCCGAAAACGGATGAATGGAAGAAAAGTCCAGTACTTTCATTTCTGAAATGTTCATTAATAACTAATTTTTGAGCCGTCTAAAAAATTAACACAATTAATCTGGTTTAAATGGTCTATAGTTGATCTATTTAATTTTACCCGTCAGAGCTTTGTCTCCAACAATTGCTGCATATTTTAACTGAAATACCAACATAGAAACGTTCCATGATTTCAAAGACCGCACCAACTCGAAAATAACAAAATTCAATAAAATCAGCAGAATTTTCTAGCTGTTTCGAAATAACACAACCATAAGAGCGTCAATACGAAAGCTAGAGCCACAGCTTGGCAAGATTCCAGCTCGCGCTCTGTCGCCCAGCTTTGATATGAAATGGTTCTAAGAACGCGTTGCATTGCCTGCTTACCCTCTGCAGGGTTCCAGGTACGTTCCGGTTCTGAGCCGCATAAGTTTGGCCACATCTTGGGAAGGCGGTACTTGATTTGAGAGGCAACCGTACCTGGGAATGGATGATTTTTCAGGTACGATTGACGATTCACGAGTGGTTATGCACCTCGCACCAACCCTGCGCACCATTCACAACCTTACGTGCTACCCACTAACTGTGTGCACCTCTCATCAACCTTACGCACCGCTCACCAACCCAGCGAACAACCAATCAATCTACGCACTTCTCACTAATCATATGCACCACTCACCAACCCTGCGAACCACTCACCAACCCTGCGAACCACTCACCAACTCTGCGAACCACTCATCAACCCTGCAAACCCCTCACAAACCCTACGAACCACTTACCAATCTTCGCATTACACATTAATCAAAAGCACCACTCACCAACCTTGCGCACCACTCACCACCTCAGTGCATCATTCACCAACCCTTTTTTTAGTTCTGTGACTAACACCGTTTTGAATTTTACTGAAATTAACATGATGTACTGCGTTGTAGCACGATATTCTTGTGCTATTTGAACCTACGCCTTATTATCTCCGTTTCTATTCTTCATGAAGTGTACAGTGAATGCGAAAATATTTTCTCTCCAAAATTTCCATCGCAAACACAATGATCACATTTTTTCGTACATGTCATTATTCACTTAATTTTATTGACCTTCTAACATTTTCTTCAATGGAAGTCCTCTTTTTTCAGTTTCAGCATCATTCCCAAAGCTGCCTTCTTTCTCGCTTTGTTGTTTGAACCATCAAGTTTATGCGAGTGAGTGTGTTCTCTACACACACTAAGAGAGTTTTCGCTGCCGGTCTGTTTTTTCTGTCTTCCTTTCTTTATTTCTTCTTTTCTAGAGCAGCTTCCAGCGATGCAGCTTTGTCTGGTGCCGGCAAGTTTCTGGGCTTGGAATTCCTAAGAAAAAAGTACAGAATTCCTGTTCCCAAGTTCGGTTTCGAAAAAACACATCAGATTCCTACGAAAAGAACTATCGTATGTGGATTTTGAATACAGTGATAATACAATGTGGCTCTACGGAAAAATTCAATTTATGGACGAAATTCAAATAATTTTAACGATTAAGCGACTGACAGCAATGAAGTGATCATCCTTGAGTACCAGACAAAAGTAATGCAAAATTATCAAACGTTTTTCGCTCTTTTATGGCGTCTCTCATCATGCAATCTACAGATTAAATTTAGTTACTTCGACTACGAGATACAGGTTTATTAGTACGCCGAAAGTTTGGTTGGTTGCTGCGATAAAATAGCAATTAACTCCGGCAATGGTCGCTTTCTTCCGAAAACTTGTTCCTCAATCTTTTGATGCTCATTGTCGCTGCAGTTCCTGTACGCCAACAAGACGCTTATGCTTCCACCTTGGCAGTAACTTGGTCTTATGGTTCACAATTGACAAGTCGCAAACGGGCGTTCGCCAAGACCTACAAGCGCTCATCATTTGTCACGGTAGCTGCAGGGAAACCTCGAGCCTCCGGGAAACCCGCTAGATCTGGCGCGTATCTCACTTCTCTCCACGAACTACACGCGAGCTAAGTCGCTAGCTCGCGTGACCCAGATAAATTCATCGATGATTTTGCTGAAACTGATTGAAAAAGGATTAACAACGCACATAGAATGAATCTTTAGAAAGATGCTTGAACAATGGAATAAGATTTGAACAAAAAATTTCACTCTAATTACGTCATAAGTAGTTTTTTCAACAATTACCACGCGTAAAACACCTCACTCTATCTACCTACGTTCCTGAATGATAACGAAAAATTAAAAATTTTAAAATTGGTTCACTTCCCATTAAAACAACCAAACGAAAATTAAATCCACTTTCACACGCACTGAAAAATAGTTTAGCTTCCAGATTTGCGTGAATTTTGAGGGCTTTATGGTACAAATGTTTGTTAAGTTCGAGAATTTTAAAAAATTAGCCTCTGATACTCAAATGAAATTTCATCGCAAGTTCACGTGATCCGGTGAGGGGTTAGGCGACAAAAACCTGCCCTGCATAACGCTATCTTGATTTACCAGCAGACGATATCAAAATGCGATTATAGATATCACCAACTGCACGGGAGGCAATCATGTGAGGTCATATCAAGTATCTGGACCAAGGAACATCGAGATAAACTCGAAAAACTTTGTTCGCTCGAGTAAATACGCTCAACATTTTCCTTATTACAAGAAGCCTGCAATTATAACTTTTGAGAGCGCTGATGCGATTGCTACAGTATGATCACCATGATCTTGAGTCTGTGTGATGTGTTTAGATGCATCATTTCTAGCTTCAGTCAACTCAATGTCACTATTTTCTATGAGGATATCCTATTTATTTTCATGTTAACTGAATAAATTATAAATTATCCAATGATTTATTGTTTCATAAAAATTTCCTTCGATTTCTAATACCTATGTGAGGTAATCATCTAGAATTTGATTTACAGCTTCGCAATTTACGCGGTTTGGTTGTACATTAAAAAAAATAATTACCGTATAACATTTCTGCTACTTGCACTCTTACCAAATTTCCACAAAACTATTTAGGAACTCTAGAAGCCCGGATTTGTAACTAGACAGTTAATCCTAATCTTTGTAAAATAGGATTTGTCTGTTTTTACTTTAGATTACAATAAAAGTTTTCAAGTCATAGAAGTTACTGTTTCGCTAGCGATACGAATTGCTGGAGTCCATGAAACTGTCCATGTCATCAGCCGTGAAGACAGAAAACGAACTTGGCATCATTTTCTGACTTTGCATCAAAGTTATCGTAAACGCATTCGGACTACATTGCACAGATAAAAAAGGGATTGAATAAAAGGAAAAATAAACCGCACTTTCAAAAATAATTGCACAAATTCTGACATAACGTGAGAAATCCCAACAGGACGGCTTTTTCACGAACAAGTAAAAATGTAATCATTCATTGTCTTCGAAATATCAAGTCATGAAGAGTGTGTCTCACGAAATGTTTCTTTGATAGAACGCTTTGAGCAAATAGGATAGCCAACGCGTTTTACAGATTTGACGCTATTGTTATTCTACCTTTAGGGGCCACGTGAGGAGTGTAACTTGCGAAACCCCAGTGGAGACAAAAATGGGTTTAGTTGGAAGGTTAGTCGATGCTGCAAGACCCATTGTGGATGATCCAATGTTATTTTATCGTGTTAAGGAATCGCGTGTGTCTAGATACCACACCTGCATTGACAGACTGGACAGGCATTTCGAACACTCAACATTTAAGCATTTATTGTTTAAATATTTATCATAAGTCATAAACGTTGATTGTAAATCCAATATTGAAATACTGTTCCCGTAATAAAATGAGTTTTCAAAATTTGCGACTCTGACTATCATACCTCCACTCAATTTTGAGATTCAATACCTAGAAAACGAAAGCGTTCGAATTTTTATTCGTTCTTTAAGAAATTGCTTTTCTATGTTTTATACCTTCTGTCAAAATATGAACGATTAATTTACAAGCGCCCTGTATATTGCACTTTTGCACAACGATGTACATTCTACCTTGATAATACTAATTTATGCAGACAAGCACGTTTAAAAACATCAATTTAAAAACTGTGCCCACAAAAGAAGATAAAAATATACAAGTAAAATGATATATGAAGCCAGCAAAATGAAGCGAAATGATCAATATATTCCTAACTACAACGCTGGGTCTGAGAAAAAATTAACATCAGAAGCACCAAGCGACTTCTTGCGGCCGGCAGCTGCGTCGTAGCAGCACGGGGCTTAAAGGCTTTGCTGGTTACGGAGGGGCCCGTAATGAGGGGCCCGTAATGAGGGCGGGGCCCGTAATGAGGGAGGGGTCCGTAATGATGGAGGGGTCCGTAATGAGGGAGGGGCCCGTAATGAGGGAGGGGCCCGTAATGAAGGAGGGGTCCGTAATGAGGGAGGGGCCCGTAATGAGGGAGGGGCCCGTAATGAGGGAGGAACCTGTA
This sequence comes from Morinoia aosen, assembly GCA_030386875.1. Lineage (NCBI taxonomy): Eukaryota > Metazoa > Arthropoda > Malacostraca > Amphipoda > Talitridae > Morinoia > Morinoia aosen. Next base: position 94,815,055 of record CM059559.1, on the reverse strand, counting down.
ATGAGGGAGGGGCCCGTAATGAGGGAGGGGCCGGCAACGAAGGAGGGCCCATAATGAGGGAGGGGCCCTTAATGAGAGGCCCGTAATGAGGAAGAGGCCCATACTGAGGAACCCGTAATATGGGAGGGGCCCGTAACGAGGGAGGGACCCGTAATGAAGTAGCTGCCCGTAATGAGGTCCCGTAATAAGGGAACGCTCCGTAACGAGGGAGCGGCACAAGCTCCCTCGTTGCAGGCTTTTTCTGAGTCACAAATCCTACACAAACTTTTACGACAAACTAGCGGCCGACTAACATCAAGAAATATTCACTAGCAGTCAGAGATTACACGTCTGTTGCATTCCTCAACCACGGGTCCCCCTAGAAACAGTGAGCATTTCAAGGATGCGTTTGGTGTGCAAAACAGTCCATGAGAATATTGAAACTTCAATACAAGGCCGACTGGCGACCACTTCTGACGCAAGTAAATGTCTGTAGTAACTCATTGATAAGGGTTTTTTGAGCAGTAATAAGGAGTTTTCACTTGCCTGGGATTGATGTTGGCATTGAAGGCGATAAGCTACCAACAGATCACACGACCTTGAGTAATCTTATTTGAGTAAATTAATGCATGCTTAATAAACTGACAACATAAACGAAAAACAAGTCTGAAGCCCTTGGAGCCTAAGCGATAAGATGTATAAAAAACAGAAAAATTTAACGTAAAAACTTTCGATGTGTAACTCAATTTAATTAACAGATTACAAAAAACTCTCATAAGTTCTTCGTGCCGTCTCGGACGGAAGATTTGTTCCGGCGTTTGGAATTTTCGAGCGCAAAATACTGATGCAAGAAATAAAATTTTAAATACACATAGCATCCTGGATGTTTTATATAACGTTTTTACATTTGTGCTGAAAAGTAGATCAGAAACGGTGAAAAGCCAACAATTAGCAAAATCTCGCAGAAATAAAATAAACCAAAAAACAACGGTCACAGTATTGGTAGCGGTTGCAAAACCGTTCACGTGTTTTGATACTTGGCTTACGGCGCGATTACAATACCTGAGCTCCGTCTTGATGCTATCTCCCCCAAAGCTGTTGACGATGTCGTTATCATTTGAAAAGCTCGTCGTGATAACCAAAACAACGCGTTGCTTCCCAACGGTTGCAGCCTGGCGCCGAGTGGCAGACACGTTTATCTAACGGCTTCAGAATGCTGTAGAACTGGGTAGAGTACATTGGAATCGCATGGAATGGAAGGTAGAGGAAAGGAATTAAAAGGAATAGAATGAAATCAAATGAAATGGAACGGAATAGAATGCAATCAAATTAAATAAAATGGAATGAAAAGAAATGGAATCAAATGGAAAAGAGTGAAATAGAATGAAGTAGAATGGAATACTATGGAATAAAATGGAATAGAATGGAATAGACTGTAATAAAATGAAATGGAAGAGAAATGGAGGGAATAAAATACTGTGGAATGAAATCGAATTGAATAGAATAAAATTTATAGAAAGGAATATAATCTAATGTGATGGAATTAGGATGTGATGGCACGGAATGGGTAGAGATATATTAGAAAGGGATAGAATAAAGTATGATGGAATGGAATAGAATAGAATTCAGTGGTCTAGAATAAAATTGGATGAACTTTAATAGGATGCGATGAAAAGAAATAGAATGTGATGGAATGGAATAGAATGTGATGGAATAGAATATAACGTGATGCAATGGAATAGGATGAGATTGGATGGATAGAATATAACGACAGAAGCGAAAACAAGCTTAACGACCCATTCCAGGATTGCTGCTCAAGTCCTGTGCTGTCGAACTCCAATCCCGCACAGGAACATGAGCACGAGTGGAAGAAAAATACACAATAAAGATCAAAGTTGCAAACATATCCTACAGAGCATTAGTGCGTCCCAGAGATATTCCTGGGTGTCCTACCGAGTACCAGCGCACCCTACAGATGTACCTGGTGTCCTACGAAGCACTTCTGTGTCCTACAGATGAATTTGGTGTCCTGCAGAGTACTTCTGTGTCCTACAGATGAATTTGGTGTCCTATAGATGACTTCTGTATCCTACAGATGAATTTGGTGTCCTTCAGAGTACTTCTGTGTCCTACAGATGAATTTGGTGTCCTGCAGAGTACTTCTGTGTCCTACAGATGAATTTGGTGTCCTATAAATGACTTCTGTATCCTACAGATGTACCTGGTGTCCTGCAGAGTACTAATGTGTCCTACCGATGTACTGAGCGCCCTACAAAGTACGAGTGCGTCTGACTGGTGTAGCAGAGCATCCCACTTAACACCATATAAGCAAAATTACGCTGTGCTATTTTTTTTACATCGAAACACTCACGTTTGGTAAGTGCGGAAGACGTGATATTCCACTACTCACGGGATATTTTATATTTTACAGCCAACTTCGTATTATCGGGATGATCGTCGGCTTCTAGTGTATAGATTACAGTTTGTTTTCGAGCTACTCCACGCTATCTTACGTGCGAACCTCAACTTATACGGATAATAGTTAGTCCTAGTTTTAGGATTATTCGACCATGTTTTGAATAACTGAAAATATCTGGCACTCATTTTTGTCCGTACGAGTTGAGGATCGTCGTCGAGTAAATTCTCACTGATCGTCGGTGAGTAAGTTTCTGAGAGGTCCAAGTTTGAGAAAGAAAATGAAGTCCTCCGTCTCTGTCAACAAAATAAGCGCTCCGGACAACAAATGTGTCCATCTTCATCGTTCTGAAAACCCCGTAATATCATTATAGTGAAATTATTCCATTGAATTTACACTCTATATGATGAATTGCAAAGCCAAAATTAATGACTTAAAAAATTTTTTGAAAGTAACTAACATTAAAAAGCAACTCATTATTTATAAGTTCAAACACATTCAACTAAGAAATAGAAGGCTGGGATAGTGAGACTGATGGTTGATGTTGGCTTTTTTATCCTTTTTTTATTTTGTTCGCTTTACATATTCATTTCGTCGAATTAAAAATATTTATGACAATCTTTTACAAGAATGTTCCTACGTAAACTGTTTATTTAAGTTTCCACAATGCTTAACATGTGTACACGTAAAATCCAAAAAGTTATTTTTAAACAGAATACAGTGACATTTTTTATTCTTTTCCTCGAAGTTTGGTTTTCAATACATTTAAATAAATGCCGGTCCTGCACTTTAAAAAATGCCTGAGAAGTCATTTGACCAGAGCTCGAAGAGGTGCTAGAAAATGGCATGAATAGCCCAGATCCAGTCGTTAAACAATGAAGTTGAAAAACCGATGTGACTTCATTAGCGTGAGATCCAAAGACGTAGCCATATGGAGCTAATCCAGCATGATGTCTCTGAAGATTCCATGACCGTCCAGTTTTGTTTTCCCAGTGTAATCTTATTTAACACATTTCCTGCGAAGTGACCTACCGGTGGCCACTTGGGTGATTTTCATAGGGCTGCTGGCCCACCTACAGTCACTAACTCATTTGTTATAAATCCTTAATGAAAGCTAAATAAAACCCGATCTAGTTAATATTGATTACCACAATTGACTTTAAATTTAAATTGGATGTTGAACTCGTTTAACCCATCGCAGTTAACGTGTTAATTTGCAAAATTCACCTTTCCATGTAAGGAATACGAGTAAATAACATATATTCCATTGAAATATTGTGCCTTAATATTTTACATCTAATTTTAATTGAAATCTAATTTTGAATTGAACATTACTGTTACACAAACCTAATAGATCGGCTGATAAAAGTTTATTCAAAAAACATACTATTTCACATTTTTCTGCCATTCGAAACGATAACCATGGTCTGCGTAACAAATTTATAAGTAAATAGTTCGAAATTTTTTGAAACAGCATTTTTCCTTACTCTAAGGCTTTACTTTTACTGGTTTTACATTTCGAAACTGCAGTCTCGCTGGCAAGAAAATATTCTTGCAGGTATCCAACTCCTACATGTGCGGTGCAAAACTGTCTCTGCTAATAATCCGTAGGAATCGAGCTAAATATACTGTAAATACCTTGCTCTTATCATTCTATTTCTTTAATAACAGGATGAAATGAATGTGAATTTTGAAACTATTCAGTTCTAAAGTCATTCTTCAGAGCAAGGTCATCTTTTTGGATTACAGAAAGATTTGAAAGAATAAAATGTTGTTCAAACAAACTTTTATCAGCCGATCTACATTTACCGAACAAGTATTTTCCAGTTTTCAAATCCTTGCCATTCGAAATGATTGGCACGGAACTACAGGATAAGCACTGCGCTGCTACGAATGAGCTGATGTCATTGAAGGTCTCTTGAATTTCTTCCCATATAATATAGAAATGAAGAATTGTTCATATTTTATCAAGAGGTCTTCGTTCCTTATCAGGAATAGATTGCAAAGAAAAAGTGCGCTGGCGCGAGAAGGCTGAAGACTGAGTCTTTTCAAGGACAACATTGAGCGACAGAAAATGTGTAAATCAAATACTTTCGATGGCGGTCTCTAAATTTTTTCATGGTTCGAAGAGTACAAATATAGAGCAAAGGATATAAAAAGTTTCAGTAAAAAATCAAACACAAACGAAAAATAAGAAGCGGAAACCTCTTAAGCCAACGCGCGCGGGCGAAAGAAAGCGTGCTTTGACAGCAGGGAAAGTTTTTATTTCCAGACTAATTTCTCAAGTTCGAATTAGTTGGTCTATTTCTCCTCGAAGAAAATCAGAACTATAATTTTTCTGTTTGAATCTGAATTCTATTTAAAACGTTTCTCAGAAATGAAGAGAACTTTTTCAACATCGCACTGAAGCAGTTCTAGGAAGGTGGACTCTAACAAAGAAGAAGACAAAGTTTACATTCTGGATTCACTTAGAGGGATGTTACCCCTCCAGCAGTCTATTTTTGTTGCAGTATCAAAGTAAAATATTTTTGAATTTGTAAGCTATTTACGTTAGACTTCATTTTTTCAGAGAAATTAATCTTCTTCGATAACAGAAAAAGCGAAAGAATAAGTTTCGATTTGAATAAATAATCTATTAGCCGATTTATATTTTATGAAAAAAATATTTCTAGTTTTCAAGACCCTGTCATTCATTCAAAACATGCATTTATCTTCCCCACGGCTCATATTATACACAGTAATAACGTTGACAAACTCCTATGTATTTTTCGCGTACAGCTATTTCTGATTCGGGAACAGCAGTGCCATTAAATTTAAACTTAATTTGAATTGCTATTACTGTAAATCTGAGACTCGGGGCTCAGTTCGCCAGCCTCTGCAGGTCACAGCTGTCACATGTCCGCTGCAGAAATAAACCGATTGCCTTCGCGATACTCAGCGTTCTCATGAAATCCATTTCAAAACTGATCTCAAGAATTAGAGATTGATTTGCTATTACAAGCCCAGCACGAACATTTATAGCAGCAGCCTCGTTGTTGGAGTTCTGAAGAACTCGGACAAAAGCGCTGGATAGAAATAGCATTTGAGTTAAAATAAACACTCACATGTCGTGATCGAGATTAAAATCTTCTTTCGAGATGAGCAGTTTTGTAAGTCTGGCGATGAGCGACAAAGCGACAATTCTCCGGTAGCAATCATCACGTTTCTCATGTACAGTCTAAACAGGTAACTCTCGTCATTACCAGACAGTTTCTTCATAGATGACTAAGATATTTATTAAGTGAAATATGTTTTGAAAAATATCTACGCGGAGAATAAACTTTGAAGTGCGTAAGATTTTGGTGCAAATTGTACGCTTCAATCTGAGCTGAGAGTTAGTGCTTATTAATTGTGTCATTTGCTCTTCTTTCTCACTTTCTCTTTAAAAATATTTTACTTGTATGAATAAATATCATTGAAGAGGCAATGATAAACTTAACATTCTTATGCTCCAGCTAAAAAGACACTTTAATCATAGTTGACTTTAACATGAATTATGCAAAAAAATGAACTTGTATTGAAAGCATCAACTTTGATTCCGCATTTTTATATTCTTCCAGCATACATATGGCTTTAACTTTTGAACTCACAAGCATCTCAAATCTCTCTTGTAATGTTCTTTCGAGTTTATATTCCCAATTTATCATATCAATTTAGGACACATTTTCTTAATGAAGTAACTCGCTCTCTTTTAACTTTGTTTAAAAACGATGACAGTGCAGTCATGCGGAGCTTTATTTTAACGAAGATTCTTTTCTCCGGTGACCGTCTTTATGAATATTCTTTATCACTCTATGGTTGTCATTGGTAGCCGTGAAGCTGCTATCACGCTACGAACCTTGAACGAAAAGCAAACCAGTAAAATATCCACCACTCATAAAATAAAGCCCTTTGATGAGAATCATTTCATTACACTGTAACTTAATTTCGTCGTAAAATTACAAGGTCATTTTACAGTGCGATAATGAGCTCATTCAAGCATCGCAAAAAAAAAAATTCCTCAAAATATGACACCGCTCCATGGAGTCAATTTTAGAACCGCACTGAAATATCATCTTTAAATTTGTTGCTTTGGCCGTCCGGCAACAACACGAGTTCCTGCATAAAGCAAGGCTTCAAAGGCTTAATATTTCAATACGAAACGGAAGCGGTTTCGTGATGACTTACTGAAGCTGAGGTAGTGATGGGTGGAACAAGTTAGAAAAATGGAAGCAGTTATGAATATGACTAGATAGTGAGCAGCAAACAGTGATGAATGTAAGTTCGGAAACAGGAAACAGTGATGAATGTTACTAGCTAGGAAACAGGAGGCAGTGATGACTGTATAAAGTTAGTGAATAGGAAGCAGTGATGAATGCAACAAGTTAGGGAACAGGGAGCAGTGATGAACATATTGTTCTCAGAAAATTCCATGAGTTCAAATTTTTCGAAAAAATAAAAGCCTTTTTGTTCTGAGTTAAATAAATTGTTGACAAAGACACTTTTTTCACTATCGGAAAAATTCACGATAGGTTTCACAAAAAATAAAACCAAATCAAATTATTTTCTTTAAATGACGTTCTTGAAAAAAGTCTTAATTTCTTTCTTCTTATTGCTGAAAGAAATCGACCACTGATATTCCTCAGAACATTAATTTTCGAGGAAACATCGTCAAATGATATAGTGTGTGCAATACGTCTTACATTAACTGCAACGTACTAATTATCGCATATCATAAGCACTTTACATAACTAAATTATTAATTTTGGATCTTTCATTTCATTGCGTTAATGCGCCAGTCTCACGCTATCAGAACTAGAATCAGTGTTCATCAGGTGGCTGTAAATATCATGCAGTCACATCTGTCAGTTGTATCTGTCAGTTACCGTTGTCAGCTGCACCTGTCAGTTACACATGCTAGTTGCACCTATTAGTTATCCTTGTCAGCTGCACCTGTCAGTTGCACTTGTCAGTTTCCACTATCAACTGGATCTGCCTGTCGTTTGTGTCAGTTGCATCTGTCTGTCACATCTGTCAGCTACACCTGTCAGTTGCCCTCATCAGTTGTACATGCCAGTTGGCCCTGCCAACCGCATCTGTCAGTTTCCACAGTCAGCTGCAAGTCAGTTGCATACGCCAGATGCACCTGACAGGTGTGCTGACGTCACACGTCGTAAGTTGAGAGGAAACAGATAACAATTCTTGAACATCATTTAAAAATGTCAATCAATATACAACGAGCGATGTAATTTAGCTTTGTTGGATCGCGATTTGCAACAACCCTAAAATGTAATCATTTTTGCAACTGTCCATCATTTCGATGAAGAGAAGTCAATAACCTTCTTTTTAAAGGATGATAGCAGCACGCTGTGATATTTCAAACTAAAATAAAACAATCCTAGCAATGTCATGCCATGTCGTTTTGTTTTCAGCCGCTGAAGAATTTTGCACGAGCGTTCTTTCGAAGTTTTCTCGAGGTTACCTCTCGCACGCCACAGTCTCGTGAAAATGCATCGATATTCGTATCAGATACTCGCCCTCGTATGACTGTGAATATTACCAGTTCACATCTGCACAGAATACCGTGACATATATCAGCCAAAGAAGTAGGTTTAGAGGTAAGTAGTCTGCCTTCGGATAGAACAGCGACCAGCCGCTAAGCAGGTGTTACAACCAGCGGTCACGGTCAGGTCTCTTCGGTCTGCACCCATGAGGAACATGGCTCATACTTTCCCGAGCAAATCACGTATCGAAATGACGCGTCGAGGTTCCACGGTTCCACATCAAGATCACCATGTTTCTGCACTCACGTTCAGGAGTTTCAGGTGCGATGAATTATGATATTAGTTACAACACTGCAAGCACTCGTATCGAGTGGTATCCCCACGGGGGTGGTACCAACATTAGGTTGGAGTTCATGAGCTCAATGATATATCAGAATGCTGTCGCGTTATCAATATGCGCAGCAGACGCTTTCACGTCACCAGAAATGGCGTATCTTCTCGAGAGGTTTGCGATCCAAAACACTTGTCCTTCACTCACATCTCGAAATCATGAGATATTTGCAAAGCATTTGCGCATGTGGAACTTGGAAGCTTACAAGCACGACGTCTAACTCTCGGTGTCGGTTTTCGATGTAAGTACCCTTTTGTACGGAATTTACTTTGAGTAATTTCTCTCAACAGAGCCAGCTTCTTGAAATTTAATCTGCAAAAGAGTTATGTATAGAAATAAACTCGAGATCTGAACCCTGTTCAGAGCATCAGTAACTTATTAGTGTCATCTGAATGCCGCCAGTAACCGCGCAGATTGCTGAAGTAATAACAGCGTAGCGCCCTGAAAATTCCTCCTAAACTTAGCATTGCATATAATTTTATTAAAGTCATCTTGTTGGAGCGTCTGGACGCCTCGAGGTTACAACAGCACATCGCACTTTATGATCGTACAGCACTTGTACTTTCAAGTGGCAGCTTGTATACTTTTACACCTCAATAAAGTGAATGCGAGCCTCCGATAACTCGGTGTTCCCGATCTGAAATTACGGCTTCACGCTCTAGAAATTCTCGTAACATGAAAGCGAAGCTATTTTCTCCCTATATGTAGAGCAGTATAAAGGCGCTGAAAAAATATGGTTGTGTAAATTTTAAAGTAAATTTCATTGAAAACTAATTTAAAATATCTTGTAGCTGAAGTAATGTAAAGTAAAAATTGTTAGCTTTAATTCAGGCTTAACGATTTGATTAACGAACTTTAATACATACCGGAAGAAAAGTCAGAACAATGGCACATAGAATTCAAAACCAAAGAATGTCAAAAAAATCACTGCATGGGAACAAACTTTATAATTCTGAATCCTCTCACGGAGGAACATTTCAATGAAACGATGGGACGAATTTTCCGCAAACAAGATTCATTTCTGCATCATAAATATGATTAAGTTGGTAACATTTTGAAGTAAATTATTCGAATTTTTAAGACTGTTCAAGTTTTTTATACTTTTGCTATTCGACTTTTCTTTTTATTTCTCCACCAGATGATAGTTAAGAGCATTTACAAGCAATAGCTGCTCAAACATATACAAATAGTTTTGCAAACTGTTTAGTTCGTCACAGATCCACCTCAAATTGTTGAAAAAATTGTTGAGGTCAGTACAGATTTGCACTAAACTTACATGGGAACAGACTTGTGTTTATCCAACTTGCAGTGGAACTGTTCAGTTTAGACCAGACTTGCAATAAACTTACAGAGGAATTGCTCAATTTAATGCAAACTTACAGCAGAACTGTTCAGTTCAAAGCAGACTTGCACTAAATGTACAGTGTACGTAAGGGCTGCAACTCGACAACCTCAGCGGTGTTCGCGTTCAAATAAAAAGATTTTTCAGTGTAATTGGATTTGAACTCTAAAACCTTAGAAGTGGAGAGCGCTGTGCGCATAGAATCGTCGATAGCTTCCTGTCACTCACGAGCAATCAACTCGATATGTTCTACTCTTGAATTCCTTGTGTATATGTGAAAGACTAGGATCTAGAGCAGCCATATTCTTTTGAGCGGAAACCTAAAAATAGATCTTACTTATTGAAAACATGAATGGCTTACTATCGCAGGTAAAATCCCAACCATTCGGCAATATCTTCCTTTCTAAATTTTTTGTTGTTTCAATTGATTGTATTATTTTTGCCATCCTCGAGGCTGAAAAGCGTTGCTCACAACAATAGCGTTGGACCAAGGGTTGTCTGCATTGTGTTCTAAAATCTATTTTATTTATAAACGTGAAATGGTAATTTTCAACTAAATATTCTACAGCGCATTTTAATTCTAACATTTAATATATTGAATGATTTTAGTGTTAATTTTTGTAATCGTTTAATAGCGTAGAATGCGAAATGAAACATGATTCATTTATATTCTGATCTTGTGAAGACAAACAAGCGTTTCATTGGTCAACGTAGATCGTTACATAGAAGCAAGACAAGACCGAGCTCGAGAGATTACCAGAGGCCCACTCCACGCATCTTTCCGAGGCCAGGATGCGCGTGAAATGCTAAGTACATGTCTCATTTCCTTGCCCGTCTTCGCAAGACGGTCAAGAAAGCAAGTGTTGCCTCTATCGCAAGCTTGAGCGCGGCACGAGTCGAAGCGGTCTCCAGCACGCCAGTGGACTTCGATCGTATCTAAAAAGTAGACAAGGAGATGCACTGATGGGTATCATATCAGCAAGACGAGTGGGCTTGGCACTGACAAGGCGACTGCAAACGATAAGGCCACGTCAACAAGCTAAAAATGACCTCCACACGCTCGCTTTGAGCAAGAAAAGTGTCCTTCGTGGGAAAGTAGATATCAAAGGAAAAACACCAAGGTCCATTCAAGTATACCGCAAAAATCAGCCTTCAACATCCGAGGTTCTTTCAAGGACTGTGTTTCAAACTGGAAAATATATGAGCAAATCATTTTTCTCAAGGTTTCAGGCCATTGATAAGAAAAATTTTCGGTTCTTTATACCACAATAAAATTCATTAGATTAGATAAGTTGGTTTAAGCGCCCCTAATCACAACAAATACGTACCAAGGCAATAAAGAATGAAGGCACCATTCAATATGAAGTTTAGGGAACAGGGAATCTGTCCACAATGTGTGTCAATTCTCACACAAAATCTCTTGCGTATAGAAACAATTGAGCCTCCTGAGGGGCAATGGAATTAATTCTGCGGAAGAAAATTATTTGCCATATTTTATAGAAAAAAAGACAGTTTGCCAAAAACAGGTCTTTTCTGGCTACGAAGTCAGTGATCCAAATCAATTACCATCACTTGTTGCTAGCAGTTCATCGGGGCTGCAATAGTGCACCCGGAATGGCCAAATCGAATCTCCATGATCTCAATCGCTTAGTAGTCACCGTGAAAAGAAGCGTTCGGAATTGGAATGCTGTCTATTAAGAGGCAAAGGACACGTCGCTTTAGTCTTCGTCTGCTGTAGTTAGCAAGACAAGGCTTGGATTGACAGGAAGGCTATACCACACTGAACAATTTAGTGCAGTACTCTGCATTGAGCCAGGATGATGTGCAGTGCGTCGTGGGTCAAACAAAACTCGTAGGAGTAATGGAACGTTTGATACATGTGAAGATATTACTTTGCTTTACGATGAGTGTTGTAAAAGGCCATCCATGTTATTAAAGACTTTCAAATGAGAACATTATGCTAGACTTAAGAAACTATCTACTACTGCATCGCTTGGGGTTAATAAGTTGCGTAAATTGTGTAAAGGAATGTTGAATGCTTGGGTTAGAGGACAAGAAAATGGGACCACAGCGGTGTTGGGAAAAATTAAATTTCATAAGCTAAAATTCTCGCTATTTTCTGTTCGTGAGTTTGTAGGAAGGGGCGTGCAACAATATAAATACGTATTTCATTCTCCCAGTCTTCAGTTAGAATACGTCAACATTGATGTATTATTTTATATGTATTTAGTTTTAGCCTTCTTAACAACTACAAAGGTGCCCCAAAGAGAGGAAGAATAAAGGCGTCATTTGGTATCGAATAAACGGAACGAGGAATCTACACACACACGAGGTGTCTCCCTGCACCTGGCGCATTAGAACAGAAAAATTAAAAGAAGTTTATAGAACAAGGTAAAAGTTTATGAAGAAGGTAAGAATTGCTGAAAAAACACGGCGGTGAATAATAAGAAAGATTTTTCGTTACAAAACAAAGAAAGATTTCACTTCAACACAATGAAAGCCCACCTAAACTTCAGTTCTGGACCTCACATCTTCTCCCGGGACCTCTAGCTCACTCAACGTCGACGCTGTTGCAGTAGGTTCAATAAAAAGTGGAAGTCTTCAGCAGTTTAATGCCGTGTGTGTTTTAGTTGTGTCCTTAACATTAAAGGGCATCCATGATATTCTTATGAAACTCTTTACTAATCCATCACGTTCAGTCGTAACTATTGGCATCGTAAACGCAAAACCAAGTTTCCTGCTAAATCAAACGTATTAACATAAGTAACGCTGAATTTGAAGTTATTATATGAAAATCCGTTATGTTATCGTTCCTTCCTCCCATGTTTAAGCCCTTAAGACAAACTTGACATGTATGAATAAATTCCTTGCTTCATGGCTGATGATTTAAAGCTAATAACACAATTAATCAAGTTCTTACATTAAGCTAAATGTGTGATAGATGAGAGTATTGGGTCTCCCAAAAAAGAAATCTCTAGAAAGCAATCTTCCTTTGATAGAAGGAAGTTATTTTTAGAAGAGATTACGCTGTAACAGAAGACACAGCTGAAAGTTTCTACGGCATGGCAGTGGAAAAATACTGACATTCCTGCGTATTTAATCGCTGTAAGATAATCCAAATTCTTAAGCCAGATTTGTGTCATATTAAGATTATGTAAAAATGCACTTCAACGCATATCCTAGGACGAGTAAAGAGGAAGTGTAGAATTGAGGGAGTTGAATCTTGAGTCTGAATCACAGCAACGTATTTCGGCCGACGTGGGTATGGGCTTCTTTTTAAATATGCACGCTGTATTGAAACAGAACTTAATACCTATCATAGTTCAAGTTCTACCGTCCCTTTTTCTTTTTTCCTTCCGTTAATTGTGCTGATTTCAAAGGCACAGAAAACGAAAATAAAGGGTGATGACAAAGTTTGGAATATTAGAGCCCAGCACAGCTGCGGAAACAAAAGATGAGCTTGGAACACTACGTGTGGTGAAATTAGGCTGTCATGTAGCTTATGCGTAATGGCTATCGACCTTCCAAAAATATTGTATCATTTTGACCGAGAGGATTAACAGCCGGATATTACAACTCTCAATGAACGAAACCGGTGCAAAATGAAGCTAAAAATGGACAGTGCAAAGCGCGCCCTAAAATATGTTAACAACGCAACATTTATATAATTCTGTACCATTCGGTTTTATTTTTTGTACTTGGTGGTCGCAAACTGCTCCGCTGCCCCTGCGTCTGCCGACGGCACCCTTGTCGCTCTCCGTGTCCCACGAGTCGAAGCTCCCACCACTCACCCCTTGAGAAAAAAAAGAAAAACAGTTTATTTCCAATAGAGATGGTACAAAAGTACAATCATTGGTTTTTACAATCTCTTAAAGTTAATTCACTTAGATGATACACTCACATGAGTATTGTAATACTCATGTCTCTAGTCGAAAAGAAATGATTGAGGGCAATGTACTCCCAATGTTGGTTAATCTACATCTGATGATACATTTAAATACGAACTAACTCGAATTATCTTGGGACAGATTGAATCGACATGTATCGCGTTCGAGTCAGGTAACTAATTTTACGTATCACATGATTATGAAGTAGAAAATTTGGGTAGAGGTAAAATAATTAAGAACTCGAATCATCTTGGGATATATTGTTACGACATGTTTCGCTATCGAGTCAGGTAACTACTTTTAATTAGTACGTGATTATTTTAGTTTGGTATTAATAAGCAGAAGTAAAAAGATTGCGAGCTTGAATTATCTCGAGATAGATTATTACGGCAGGTTTCGCTGTCGTGTCAGGTAATTAATTCTTATTAGTACGTGGTTATTGTAGTTGGGTATTAATAAACAGATGTAAAATTTTTTGGAAGCAGCTGTGTTCAAATGCGTCCACTGTAATAGCTCGAAAAACAAGGCATTTCTTACGTTTGAGTACGTGAAGTAACTAATTTAAATTAGTATCTAGTTATTCCATTCAGAAATTAAGAACTAAAAATAAATATACTAATTTGAGTTGAAAAACCTGAGAACAATTGATAAAGCAAAAACAGCCTAACCGAACGTTTAGTTCCCTGACTGCTCGTAAATTGCGAGAATATCAATCATGTAAACACTAGTGCAAAGCAAATATTATATCATTATTACGGCGAGCATGTTCGTAAAATGATTCTATAAGAGTCTGATTAAAAGGACATTGTCGGGTTAGAGTTATTCACTCCCGTGAGTAACGGAAATTATTTTCTTGTGCTAGTGTAGCTCTGAGAAATGATTTATCCGGGCGAGGGTAGCTCTGTGAAATGATTTATTCGGGCAAGGGTAGCTCTGTGAAATCATTTACTCGTGTTAGCGTAGCTCTGTGAGATTATTTATCTGGGTTAGTTTAGCTCTGAGAAATGATTTTCTTGTGCTAGTGTAGCTCTGAGAAATAATTTATCTGGGTTAATGAAGCTTTGGGAAATGACTTACTCTGGTAAGTGTAGCTCTGTGAGATGATTTACTCTGGTTAGTGTAGCTCTGAGAAATTATTCACTCGGGTTAGTGTAGCTCTGTGAGATGATTTACTGCTTGTTGGGTACCTTCCCAGCTCATTACTGCAATTTGTATGTCAAGATTTGGCAGCCTCTTGCTTTTGCAGCTCCATAATATTTCATATGGCTCGCGAGGTCTTATGGCTCGCGAGGTCCGGCTCTCGTATCACGGCACGAGTGCCACACTAGAGGGTCTCTACGATAGTGGTGCTGTCCTCACTGCTTCTCCGCCGGCGCGAGCACTCGACCGAGTTCTCTGTGGTCCACTAGTAAACGCATTATTTATTAATTATCTATTGACTTTGGTTGAATAATAGTATTTAAAATCACAATTGCATAGTTCGACAGTAAATTTACGTGCTGTTAGTTTATAATATAATAATGTACGTTTTATAGACCAAAATATACTGGATGAATAGGTATCGAGAATTTCAAAGCACTTTTTATGGACATTAAGGGTATTGCACGTTTCATCGTTATAAAATAAGGAAGAAATAATAAAATTGGATGGCCATGACATTTTCTACGAATATGATTTCTTGGTTTAGCATGAAAGAACGGTATAAGAATATTTTCCATTTTAAAATTAAGAACAGTTTCTGTAATAATATCGCCATTTCACAAGCCCTTTTGGGGATTTTATTCGCAAAAAGTAATTCACGCCCACTATGAAGCATTAAGTTCTCAATAACATAACTCTCGAAAACTACAAATTCCGCATAAGACAAAATACTCAACTAAATTTCCCCTCAGATATTTCAATTTTTGTCGTTACCTGCCATGCAAAAATCTCTTATGCAGTTGAGGTCAGCCACCATGCATCATAGAAATGTAGCTTAATACCAGAGAAGCACTTTTACTGGTTTTCCTACGTTTCAGGTCCCAAAACAGAGAATCTTTTAGCTGCTCGCAGTGAAATACATTATATAAATATAAACATGCGCAATATGAACGTGCGGCAATAGAAACGATACTCAGATCACCTACCCGAGTCCTGAACTAGTAGTTCATTTTAGATTAATTCTTACTGAGGCCATAAAATTCTACGAAAATCTAGCAACACCGACAATTTAATTCATTTATGATTCAACACATCTCATACAAGACAGGCAGCTTGCAGAATCCGCAATAGTATGATGAACGTCTTTTTTCTAAAGAATTAATAGCACAAGTTCGTTCTTTTCGCTTCACTTGTGTTTACAAATCAAGAAAAAAAACAATAGTTAATTTTTCTTATTCTATAGCTATTTAATCTCTTCGCTGTGCTCACGGGAAATAACTGTTTCAAATGCTGTTCAATACAGTCATCAATGGTGCATATATCATTCCTTACCTTACAATATCAGTGGCACTGTTTCTAAACTACTGCTTACAAAGCAATTTGTCTCACAGTGCTAAAGCGGCAACGAATTAGATTAGAAATTAGTAGTTAGTTTGAGCATCCTTGTCCACGCATATTGTATTTCGAAGAGGAGAAAAAGGAAGGCATCATTTAGGATGGATTTGAGAGAACGGGGAATCCATGCACATGTGTGGTCTCGCAACAAAGTCTTAAAGCATAGAAACAGCGAGCCCGAAAGATGTTTGTGAAACAAAATAAAAGTTGAAGAACAAGTAGAAGATGCTAATAAAAAGGACCGCAGTTAATCGAAAAAAGGTAGTCCGAAAAATAACAAAAACGTATTCTTTTTCAACAAGAAGAAGACCTACCCAACCTTCAGCTCAGGAGAACTCAGCTTCCTTCTGGGAGCGCTAGTTTCCATACATCAGCAAAAGAATAAATGACTTCTATAAATGGATGGGGTAGATGGGGAGAAGGGGGGGGATATTTCCCTCTGAGAACGACTATACTATTTAATTCAAGTACCGGTTGATTTTCTGAAACACTCATATTCAATAATTTGAGCATTTAAAGCTATAGATTTTGTCGAGCCCCGTACCCGCAAGCCATCACTAAGGAAATAATTTACGGAGATACTAAATAAAATACCGTCAACCAAAAATGACTTCAATCGCAGCGTTAATGCGCTCACAGTTGTGTACTTTGATTTCAAGGTGAAGCTTAATTGCGAACGTAACCTGCCTCACTCAACTCAATATTTTTGACCGTTCACAAACACCGCAGCTGAAGTCATTTTGCTAACGTAAATCTATCTGGGCTTTATTTTCGTGACCCACTCTCAGCCAATCACAGAGCAGTCTTGTTTATTTTTTTGCCAGTCGGAGGTTGTGGCCCTCGTGACGTCACTGGCTCTCCTTTAGAGCGACAGACAGCAAGGCGTCGTGTGGGGCTGAGCTCTGTCGTGTGGCGTGCTTCTTCAAATAGAACGTGTATCTACGAACAGGCGTTAACTTTGCAAGAATGACACTGAACGTATCTTAATATTTATGTTACCGAACGCGTTCTCTTGTTCATGTTGGCTTAGTGATTACAGGATTGAAGTTAGAAATTATTACTCAATAAACGAATGACAAAAGAAAAAACCCGAACACTGAAAATCCTTCTGGTAAACATGGTTTAATGCAATGATTTGTACCAATTTTCATCTCACGATACTGTTAGATATGTACGGTAAAATGATAGGGGGATACCACCAACATTTAAGTGGATATGCGATCATTTGAACGAATTCGAATGCTGAAAATTTATTCAATAATTAAGAAATAATTTTTTCTGTATAGTACTAACTTTATCAACGTTCAGATACTTTTGGCATGGAAAGATCATTAATTTTCATAGCATCGTTATGAGCAGACTTGACAGTGTGGAGATATAACAGAAAATTGCAATAGAAACGATGCTCATATTGCCTACCAGAGTCCTTAATCCTAAAGTAGTAGTTCATGTTAGATTAATTCTTACTGATGTCATAAAACTCCATGAAAATATAGCAACACCAACAATTTTAAAGTTTAAACCTCAAACCTGAGGTCAATGAGTCGAGATAATCTGGAAATAGATTTGTTGTGGCAGCCTGTGAAGCGTCTGCACAACTTCATCGTAAAGCACTCTTGACATCAGTGTGAGTCTCGAGACTGCCTGCCGCCGCCACTGAAATTAACTCCTCACAACTTCTCATAAGCTTGTTTTGGTGGGAGAATCCTGCGCCAATTTACACGAGCCTCGGTCAAAGGCTCACCAAAAGCTCAGTAAAAGATGCAAGTGGCTGAGCACGGGAGTCTCGCTAATCTTGATAGAGTGGCTCATGATGAGGAAATTTTCTCGTACACGTTAGAGTAAACTTTGATTTGATTGAAATATCGCAGTAACGACTTAAGCTGCTCGTAAAGTTTCTGTTTAGATCGGCTTGATCTAGTGCTCAAAGACCAGCGACTGAAGACGTAGGTGCTCGAGGTGATGTTCAAAACAAGACTCAAAATAGAGTCAAAGTGGACTGACGTCCTGAGATTAATGAGGGCAGGTGGAGTAAAAATACGTCCTGATTGCAACTGAAGCTGGTCATCATGTTAGACAGTCCGCCTCCTTCGACTTGTTTTTAGATCTTCATAATCGTCCTGCTCTTAACTTTCGAGGGTTGTTTGATGAACACTTTTTGATGTATTTTTTGTTTGTAAATAAAAACACCAAGGTTGGTGTTTTATATAACTTATATAACTTATATATAGCAACCTTGGTGTTTTTATTTACGATTCGTTTGCGTAAGAACGCAATTCATGATTTTTTGTTTGTTTTCGCGTCCAGTCGCTCGAGACCATTATACGCTTTTAACTTTAAATTTACTAACTTTCTTGTTTCCTATCGTTTTCTTCTCAGTTTTTTCAAGTATCCCTGATCAGTTCAAATTAATGTACAAGAAAACCAACCTACCGTAATAACGAAAGTAGCAGAAAGATGATATTTTTATTGAATAAATGCTTATTTAAAAAAAGCAATTCATCTACGCTGGACTACAATAACAGTGGCTTGATATCTAATTTGTCTTCAATAGACTTAGAGCTCATTCCAAGAAGGTCGAAGACCCGCAGCAGGGCAGATACAGAAGTAAGCTTTACTAAAGAGCCTAGCACAACGTATCGACATCAACTGGGACTCGACAAAGGCGAGTGTGATTGTCCGTTATAATCGATCGTAAGGAAGTGTATCGTATTTACGTCCAGAGAGTTCTTCCTGAACTACTATTAGAGTTGATTACGATCGTTAATGCGTAACATAAGTTCATCGTACTTCTACTAGTAGTAGTAGTAGTAGTAACATGGGTTTGCTAGCACTTCAGTTACTCAAACTATATCACACCGAAGGTCACATAATTTAATTCGTATCTGACTCTTTCAAAAAAGCACATAAGATGGACATCGCTATTATTTGAAACATCAAAATTATATGAGCATCATGGTCATAATTACGACTCAAGAATACAAGTACTTCTACTAGCTGTGGTGAAGAGAGTTTGTCAGGCTCAGTGTACTTTCACTAGTAGACTCACCCAGTCTAACTTTTTCGCCGCCTGCATGCATGTTTTTCGCCGCCTAAACGATTTAATCACTCAAATCGCAGGCAGCGAAAAAGTTTGACTGGGTCATAGCTGATGTGCGCTCCTCGAGAAATTCTGTTCTTGGATCATCACGGCCAAAATTTTATTCCCTCGTTGAAAATTGCGAAGTCGAAACTTGGGATCAGCGACGTAAACTTCAGCGTGGAACATAACCCGAACTTCAGCAAACTTTGTGCAGGGACGAAGTCTCGCGTCAGTAACAGCTGTTCCTGGGAAGTTGAGAGTTACAGCTGCTGGAGCCAAGGTCAAAAATCACGAAATGAACAGCGAAGGCGCTCGGCCTGGAAATCCATAACAATGTTGTTCACAAACCTGCACTGTATCTCCGTGGAGCGTAATTTTCGAATACAGGGTATATTCATCTAGAACTTTCGCCTGTAAAACATTGATTAATTATTCTTAAGATATAAATGTTTCAAGAAATACTCAATGCTTATGTGAGGGTAGAAAAAATTATGACACGCTGTCATAATTGGCTGTCGATTCGAGCAATTATAAATAATTAATTTCTACAGACATTACGTGAGTGAAATTGTTACTTGAAATTATTGCAATGGATAAGCTGAGATATAACTAATTTTGGGCCCAATTAATTTTAGTGACTTCGAATTCATCTTACGAAACCTTATCCTACGTCTGCAATTTCATTTGACTTAAATACTCAACTCAAACGTACACTAGGCAGGATGACTACTTCTTTAGCGTGATAGCATACAAAACTATGTAAATTTAATTTACTGTATCATGCGATGGTAAAAGCAAGAACTGCAAATTCCAGAATACCATTAAGGTTAGTTTCATTTCATAATAATAGGCCTATCATTTCGGATCTTCGCATAAAGAGGAGACCGCTAAATCTTTCCGGCAAGATTCATTAATGCTTTGAAAAGAAATGATACCCTGAACTTATATTCAATGCTTCACAAGGTTGTTTCTCCTAAATTGTAGAAGGCATCAAATATAAAGCCCTAATACCAATGGAGTGGAAACTAATGAGATCGCATTTTATCACTATAAGGAAGTATAAATTTGCTCCAGTTTCTAGTTAAATGATCAAGATGGACAAGCTGAGGAGGTAACAATTGTAAAGGATCTTTATTACCCTCATCATTCAAAGTTTTATGAATGAAATTTTACGGGGAAAACTGATAGAGAGCTGAGGCTTTTCAAGATTTTTGCTTGAATCATTTGCAGCGTCATTGTCAAGGTAGAAGAAATAGGGTAGGGTAATTTTTATGGAAGAAAAAACATCTCCTCTTGTTCGGCAAGCCAATAGAACGGCTTTATTTAAAACCACCTTCAAGACGTCACCAAAACGCAATGTCGTTAGGCCAATAGTGGATCCAGATTTGAAGGGAGCAGTGCTACCAGATGCAATATGAGCGCTGCTATTGGTTTGTTGCCGTGACGTCAGCAAACCACACCGTAAACGAAAAAAAAGACTGGTTTGAACCTACCTTGTTTCCTCTACCGTGGTCATTGTGTTCCATTGTCTTATCGCTCAAATGACCATGGTAAGCAGCGTAAAAATAGCCTCGTTTCATTTCTGTCAATCCTATGATATGAAATTCCTAAAGCCTAGAGAAATTTCCAACACAAATAAAAGCATGCCAACTTACGAGCTGAAAATGATGAGTACATTTTTTTGAAAAAAAACTGAATTATATTTAGACGATTCATTTAATTAAAGAATACTTAATTTATTTGTTATATACTCTGTGCCAATTAACAGTAAATAGCAGTAAATTAGCAGTTTCTATGCACAAGGTGCATAGAAACAGTAAGCTAGGAAAGAAGTTCATGAAACAAGAAAAAAGTTGAAGAAGAAAGTAGTAGGTGCTGAAAAACAGGACAGCAGTGAACCGACAAAAAGATGGTCCGTAACAAATCAAAAACCTATTTTATTACAACAAAAAGGAAGCCTTCCTAACCACCTAACCTTTAGCTCAGGCCCCCACATGGTTCCCCTAATATTTCTAAAGATTTTAAGTGTTACTAATATCATAGATCCATGATACCGTGCAACATTTTGTTTCCGATACATTTCTTTAGCCTTTGGCCCTGCAAAATGCAACTTAATGAACATGATAGAATGATATTTTTATCATAGATACTTACATCAGTGGCTACAGTTTTCATGGATACCCTGTGTAATAATGCAATAGAGCTTGGTTAGCCCTGCGTCTCTTTAGCAATACTTCCACTTCAGGGGAATACAACTATTGTATCTATGGGAATTAGCGCTCCCAGGGGAAAAATGTGAGGGCCCGAGCTGAGAGTTAGGTAGGCCTTCTTTTTGTTAAAATAAAATATTTTTTGTTATGTTAAGGACCACTTTTTTTCGGTTCACTAACTGTCCTGTTTTTCAGCACCTCTGACTTTCTTCTTCAACTGTTATCTTATTTCATGAACTTATTTCCCATCTTACTGTTTCTATGCCCTTTCTGCATAGATTCCTCATTTTCTTATCTCCATACTAAATAGTGCCTTCCTCCTTCCTCTCTTCGATTCGCTCTATTTTTGCAACGGTTAGGGAGGCTTAAACTAACTTATAATCATAATCATAATAATTAGCAATATTTCACATCTGGAAATGAGAGGCACTAGCTTAAAGTAAATGAAGAATACATACACTTTGATGAGTATATTGATCACTTTAAGAAAATTACTCACTGTTAATAATATTGTAGATACTTCAGCACTTACAAGTTGCTCCATATTTGAGTAATTACGATTTATTTATATTGAAATGTTGGTTTTGAGTCGCATCTGAAACAATTTTTCAAGGAGAAAAACAGAGAGATTGTAGAGCCTGAATCGTAGATACGCTCATCATACTTTCTTAGTGCAAGTAATGTAATAATACTTTCTGCTACAATAAATGTTTTTAAAATCAATTAAGCTATTTGCGGCTCATATGCGACTCAAAGAAGCTGATATTGAACTACATTTTTTTATGGTACGGTTACGATGGTATTCGATAAAGGTGCAGAAGATTAACGCTTGACTTCAACATTAATCCGCGGAAGCGCGCTAGAAGCAATCTAAAGCAACGAGAATCTTTCAAAAGAAGGACACCATAGTTTTTTAGCTCTTTTTTCTGTGAAAGAAATAATTTGTATGAATATATCTAGTGAAAACTAGCGAGGAACCTTTCTGAAAAAGTCTCTGAAATTGTGTATTCACATAATGGCTCGAGGTATGGTGCGCTGAGTTGGAGTGTACATTTCGCAAAATATCGCTATCAAGATAGCAAGTGTTTCCTCAATCAGAGGCAGTCGAATTTGCGACTGTGTCTTTTTTCTCTTTGTGTGGACTTCCATCGAAAGTAATTTGAGGGATACATCTCTAAAATAACCGTTCCACGACAGCGATCAACAACACCTTATAATTCAAGCTCTTAAAATCCACGACTTAAAAACAGATCAATTCTCTGAGGACTCCTATCCTCAAAACTTGTGCACCGAAAAAAGCTCTGAATATTTCTACGTCCGAATTGCGAGCGAAATTCCCAATCCGAGTACTCCAATACATAGAATTCCGACTCCAGGCACCGAGGAAACTTTTTGGACTCATCAGCCCCGCAGAAATCCGAACGGCTTTTTGAAGCCCACGCAAACACAGCAGCGCCACTCCCGCTCTAGGCCGCTCCGGTCAACAGAGCCGTGACCAATACTGCGCAGTGACTGCAAACACGCCAGAAAAGCCAAGCGATCCGCACCGCATTTAAAACTGCTGGCCTGGACATAGAAGAGAAATACAGAGACGAAGAGAACTCAGTCATGTGGTCCGGGTGAGAAACCGAGCGCAGAGCGAGAGGAAAAATGAGGGGCTTTTCATTAAATGGAGAGATAACTGCCGGCGTGGGTATAGAGGAGAGCTACAGAGACGAAAAGAACTCCGTCACATGGTCTGGGCGAGGGACTGTGAGCACTGTGAGGGGAAACATGAAGTGCTTTTAATGGAATGGAGAGATAACTGCCGGCCTGTGTATAGTGAACTACAGGGACGAAAAGAACTCTGTCATGCGGCCCGGGAGAGGAAAAATGAGAAGTGTTTTTCATTAAATGGAGGGCTATCTCCATTTCATTTTACGGGAATTTGAATCCCATGAATGCTTCCATAAGCACTCGTTTCAAAAACGAAAAGGGAAATACTAATGTACCCTTTGAAAAACGAGAAATTCAATGATTCGAAAATAATCGCTCAAAAAAAATAGCTGAAATTTTGTTCAGATCTCAAATACAAGGGTAGAAACCAACATGTTAAGTTGATTTTCTCCGTCCCATGAAAAATGAAAATTTTATGCTCAGCATTTGTGTTATGGATTCCTTTTCTTTTCGAACACACGTCGTAGGTATCTACAGAGCAATGTGCTAGTTTTAAAATTCTCGATTGTAAGAAATATTTGGATCTTTTCAAGTTGAAAACTTGAGCATTCAATGGAACTCAGAATAACAATAGATTTTCAGCATAATGTTAAAGCTTACGCATTAGAAGTTCAATGTACAAGACCAAAATTTTAAAAATAAAAACTTATTCTACTTACTTATTCTACTTAGTAATCCAAGCTCACATTTTGAATTTATTAATATTAGCCATGACCAACTCGATTAGAATATTAGTAAATTGAGGCTTTCCTTGAAAAATTTTTCCCCAAGAGAAGAGGAAGGCAAAATTCAGCCTAAAATTAAGGGAAAGAGGAAATCAAGAACTAGTGTGCTTCAACACAGGAACCTTCACGCATATTAATAGCAATATTGAAACAAGTTTATATTACAGCATTAGAATTTAAGAAAAAAGTAACAAGGGCTGAGAAAAGGACAGCAGTGAACCGAAAAAAAGATGATTTGCTACAACACTAAAAAATTAAAAACAAAAAAGCAGCCTCAATATTCAGCTTTGGATCTCACATCTTCCCCTTGGAGCGCTAGTTCATGTAATTCTCCTGAGGAGTGTCGCAAGTCGCTCTCTCGGGCATCAATGGAGACAAAGAACATTCCTAGAGCCGTTCCTAAACGTGCAACAGTCACTGGAAGTCACTTTCTACTTTGATGTTGTAACTTTACATTTCCTTCAGGCAGCAATTTGTTTCTTTTCCATGCCGAGTAGCGGCTTCTTGGCAGCACGTCGAGCTGATATTTTCAGACCCTCCGACAGCAGAGGTCTAGTTCTTCTTACAATGATTTAAAGATGAGTGGGATATATCACCAAACAACAGACAACTATAGCAGTTATAAATTATTTAGTTTGAGACCCTAGCCCAAACAAAGGACACCTCAAAAGAGCAAAGAGAAAAGGCCATTTAACACGGACTGCAGAAAGCAGAGTATGCACTAAGTGCGTCCCAACACTCGATGAACTACACATTAAAAGAGCCAGTTTCGAAACAAGGGGAAGAAAAGACGAAGTAGAAATAACGATGGAAATAAAAGTTATATCAAGTGGGCACGAAAAATAGAAAACCCGACGTATCTAGATGTAGTTGAGGTAACCTAACAGTATCTGTCGGGGGCGACTGTTAAGGGTTAAATCTGATAAAACTTGCGAGCTTTTGGATTTCGGACCTCGGCTGTCTTGGAGTCGCACTATTGGATAGAGCGTTGCAGTTAACCGTTTTCAGGTCAAAAATGGTCATCCTTGCCGCCTGCAGCCGCAACTATTACTAACATTCCCTACTGCAACAGGGCGAAGAGCCGATTTTGTTGCGTTTAAAAATTTAGTACGGCCCATTTTGTTCAAGGGAAGGTTCCAATGCAGCCAAGTTCGTGCAAAAAGATACCCCTTTTCACTGACTACAGACAGCTCACGGAAGTGTGTGTGTTAGAGAACAGAAGAAATAGAACGATTTCTAGGAAATCTCACTTGCAGGATAAAAAGGAAAACTAACGTAGCTAAGAATTTCTTGATAAAAACAACCGTTTCGGATCATAAAAAATCCATCCTCAGTGCTCTGCAAAACAATAAATTTAAGGGTTAAAAAATATTTCTAAACTCTAATTTTTCTGAATAAACCGAAAAATAAAAATTGTTATAAAAACATATAAACAAAAAAACGCCGTTTGTTTTTATTACAATATTCTTAGCTACGTTGGTTTTCCATTTTATCCTCCTGTGTTGGAGAACAGTCAGGCTGTAGAACTTCCATCCTTTTCAAGGCGAGAACGTAAATGCGTAAAACCACGAAGACAGATCTCCTCAAAAGGTTATATAAGATATTAGTTAGTTTAAGCCTCCCTATCCACAACAAGGCAATCCAAAGAGAGGATGGAGGGTCTCTTCAAAAATGTGTAGGCTCATTGGAGGCCACCGTGCCTAATAATAAAACTGCTCACAGCGGTAAGTTTCCCACCAAGCAAAAACGAAATGTGCCGAGGATAAAAATAGCAACACCGATAACAACACATCTTATATATTTCACACAACATTAGAACAATATCGTTCGAAGATCAACAGGTGGTTACAAGAAGCAAATAATCTAATCCATTCACGCAGCACTATTACAAAATAATATCTTTACAGATCTACAGGTTTAGATTTACACGAAGCAAACTTTTTCTGGTGGAGAGCACCTCTATCGTAGCTAATAAAAAGTACATTAACCATGATAATACAAGACAAAATGGAAGAGAATTGTGCTAATATTTCTAGCACTTAACTTCTTCCAATGCGAAATGCGATAACAAAACAAATTTCATAGATCTGATTTACAGGTCCCCTCATAAAACAGCGTTTCTAAAACGCTCCAGTTCGAATAAGTACAACTGTTCCAGTGATAAAATTTGTAACACTCTTAATCATAAAAACACTGAAGAACTTTAGGCTGAACGTTCGTTAAAGAAACCAAATACATGCAAGCACTAAGATTCGATCCCGCTCGTCTGTGGTAATCAAAGAAGGAAATACTTCAACATCGGATAAGTAAAATCAACAATAGCCCACGGAAAGAAGTTATGATTATGATTATAGGTTAGTTTAAGCCTCCCTAACCGCTACAAAATAAAGAGCGTATCGAAGAGAGGAAGGAGGAAGGCACCATTTACTATGGAGATAAGGGAATGAGGAATCTATGCAGAAGGGGCATAGAAACAGCAATTGTGAAAGGAGATCATGAAACAAGATAAAAGTTGAAGAAGAAAGTAGTAGGTGCTGAAAAACAGGACAGCAGTGAACCGAAAAAAGACGGTCTGTAACAAAACAAAAACCTATTTTATTTCAACAAAAAATAAGCCTACCTAACCTTTAGCTCGGGCCCTCACATAGTCCGCCTGGGAGCGCTAATTTCCATAGATACAACAGTTGTATCCCCCAGAGGGGACGGGAAGAAGTTAGAGAAAGAACCACATTTTTTCTTCCTACCAACGTTCCAAAGCTGATCTTGAAGACAGGCACATCACATGCTACGTTAGCACCAGAATGTACGGTCTAAAGGTTGTTTCTTTCAGATTCACACGAATAGTCACACTGAGATGAAAATATACGTGGCATGAGCTCTTTAAAAGACGTTCAGCAAAGCAAGTACGGAATAATCGGATCCTGAAGAGTTATTTAAAGCAGCAAATTAAATAAAAAAAACTCCGGCAAAAGTGAACCCAAAAGAGACAGGCAGCTACATGCAAAGCAGCTAGGGGCTTCTAGAAAGTGCCGGGGTCGAAAAAAGCTTGCAAGACAAGCACATTCGCTATCTAATATATCAAACTGGTCAGGCAAACCTGCTAACACTTAACACTTCCAGCACGGCACAGCGAAGCTCGTGATGCAATGGAATAAAAACGCCAACGCAATTTCTCTTTACTTTCAATTCAACAAAAAATTCCATTTCAACATACATTGCACCTTAACTACAATCGGTACCATAAATTTATTTCGATCTCAAGATAGAGAAATTAAACAAAATCATTCTTTGGTTTGCAAGCTAGCGCCACAAGATGCAAGAAATTAAGTGGGAAGCCGAGGATGCTAACAAAGGCTCTCACCCGATCGACCGAAGGAACTTCATATTTAGGTATCCAATATACAAAGTAGCAGCAGTGCCACAGTATTTATAAGATACGTAATGTTTACTTATAGATGGAAATTGATCTTGGAACCTCACCCGGCGTCGAGTCTTTATACCTTACCTCTAAAATAGACGACTCTCAAAAACACGGTGATGAAGTCTTAATTACAAGTCACTACTTATCACAAGTTAAGCACTCCAAAATACCTCATCGATTGAACCGCAGGGCGGTAGCTCGTCTGCAGCCGTATCACATTCCGAATGATCGATTACAGCAAATTCAAAGCACAACAAAGCCCATGAATTACGTCAAAAACTGTCAATCCGAATTTTAGCATCCCGAGGTTGTGTTCAAAAAATTTTGTGGTTCGAAAACTTTCAATTTTTGGAAAACACTTGTTGAGTGCTACTTGTTATAGGAAAATTATTCAGGTATGACGATAATTTGCTAATGAAGAAGTAAAAGAGAAGTTAAGGTCAATTTAATTCAGTCAGTTAATAACCTGATCAGGATTATTTATATTAACTTCAAGATGCTAATTTCTTTAGAGACAGACCCAAATCACCAAAGCAGAGTCAAAAATTCTAAAAAGGTTTAAAATAATATTTCTAGCTAGAAAATATGAGTACTAAGTTATGAAATAGAACAATCTACCTCTAATCGAACAGATCTATCTCAGCAAGGGAGGACCGAATCTCCCAAGACCGCAACATGCATCTGATCAACAACATATTTATTACTAAAACCTGGCATCTCGCAACACGCACATCTGATATATAAACAAAATGTGCTACACGCTAATCCATATTAATGTCATCGAGTTTTTGGCAAGCATTTCTATCACAATTGGAAGCTAAAAAAATATGCTATCCACATTGTACCTTAACCTAGTCCACTTGAACTGGCACCAACGACCCTACCTCTAAGAAGTAGAATGGTCTACGAATTGATTAAATAGACGCTACTGTTTTCAAGAGACTCATTTATTACGGAGCCGTTTCTATGGAAAATAAATTTCTCCTCGATCATTCATCAACAATTTGTTCATTATCATACTCTATAACGAATAAATGCAATACACTCTTAGCCAACTTCATAAATGCTATACACCCAGTTATCAACTTCAAGGAATAGCCTCAACTCACAATTCTAAGCCTTACAGTATGTGAATTCGATGTGTAGGTTGATAAGCTTACTATCATGATTGCGCAAAGTAGTGTTGCAAAAGCTTGCCACAGTCTGTCATGACCGCAGGTAGGAGGAATCTTTTCCTTTATAAAACAGGAAAGAGTGGAGTGAAAAACGATGATGTTCGTGCTTGATAGAGGTCGGTGGCATGGTACGCCGCCCGATGCTCGCTAGAGACGAAGGCAAAAACAAGCAAAAAATGAGACTCAAGAACTTTGAACATAACAAACTGTGTTAATTTCAGTTAATAAGATGTAGTGAATGAAATCTTAATGAAATGAGCTTTGCGGCATAAATTTTGAAGAGAGAAGTCCGAGTAGAGCAGAAGCTCAACAAAATCTAACAAGTCCCCAGTCAGAAGCGATGTGCATACGATATTCTTGAGTATACTCATAGAATCAAGTACCTAAAATCCCTGCTCAACATGCTAACCAAACCAAAACGCACCACTCAAATGAATACATGATTTATGTTTGAATGGAAGCATAAAATCAAAGTGGAAATGCGCAGCAAATAGCGCGAATATTCCGAGTACAAGGAAAGCGTAACACTGACCGTTCGACCAACTTTTCCTCTATATTGGCATTCAATTTAGAACATGGAATTTACGGTTCTAGAACAATACTTCCGCTGTCATCTCGTAACCACTTAACCCAAAAAGCATCACAGCCACGCATACCTTACGTCTACGCACGACACGGAGCTCTCACACTGACTATTATCAGTTTTCATTTATCGGAAGCTAACACGATGCAAATATAAACTTCCAAGTTGGTCCACACCTACGCTGAACTCACAGTGCTCCCCCACAGGAAGGTGAGTTGACAGATGTCATTTAACTTGGGATGTCTGAATTGGTTTCAAGAGCATCACAGTTCGCATAACCTTCATGACTAATAATAATAATAATAAGTTTAGGGTTACGTTTCCACCAGGGTCGCCAGCAACTTGCAACTATGGACCCCCCTAGCTTCAGCTAGGTAATCACACATCGGCTAGGCGATCACATTATGAGCAACGAGACTTGCTACAGACAACTGGATTGATGTTAGTATTATCAGTTCGTGTGGTGTCGAACACTCATTTCAGCGCACATCGGAAATAAGGTAAGTAGTATGACTGTTGGACTCTGAGAGGTCCACAAGTGTGCAGTTCCGTATGCTTGGCATCCGATGACGATAGCTAGCTTGCAGTAATTTGGCAGGGGCACGTATAATTCATATGAGGTCGTACGCGTTGATTCTGTGAAGGTATTCCATAAGTTCGGCGATAGGGGCGTCATGACCCAGCAGGTCTCTGATTGTGAGAGGCGGGTGGTGGTGGTCAGCGGCAAATAGACTTATGTGACGGCGTCTTGCGTTATGTAAGGCTGGGCAGTCCATGACGATGTGATGTACGGTGAGGCGAGCCCCCAAACAAAGAGGGCAGCCGGGCGGAGGTTCTTGGACTGTGCTATTCATTAAGTATCCGTGTGTGAGTTGTGTGTGGCCACATCGCAAGCGGTTCAGTACCACTTCGCTTCTTCTCGTCAGGTTTTCTCGTTTGTAGGAGTTCGGATCGGGTTGTATGTTGAATAGGAAATTTCTTCCCCGATGCCTTCATGACTAGGCCCAAAAAGTTATCAACAAGAAATTCTCCTCGTTTTCCTGAAGTTACGTACAGCCGGATTAGACGCTAATGACTTCATTAGATTGGCGACGCTGAAATCAATCTATCTTTTGAGATTCAGGGAGTTCATGAATTCAACTTTCCCAACAGGAGAGCTAAATCTTTGAGATGCATCGAGGAATGATCTTCAGCAAATCTTTGCCAGAAGAAGTGCGGCTTCAAAAGCTTGCTTGCTTATCGGGTTACACTCGAAACCTGCTTCCATAAATGTCCTTTACTAGTACTAACTTCCATTCTTGAGAACCACATCGAGAAATAAAAAAATACTGGTTCCAAAATAATCGCAGAAACTCAACCCACGGCGACTAATACCAACAAAATAAGAGAAGGCTGCAAATGCTGACCGAAATTCATTCCGAACAGATGCGCAAAACTTCGGACCTGTTCTCGTTAATGGCTAACGAAATATTTTGGCTCACTTCTTACGTAGAAATCCCCTTTGAATCCTAAACAAAAGAACGTGCTGAAAGGATAAATTATTCTCATCAACTACAAGTAGAGTAAATAAGGTAGAGCCTCAGGTTTATACTGATAAAAAAAAAGCAACCTGTTGTTCGCTATGTTGTTAGAAAAAACCTTTCATGTTTCCAATCTAACTCTTCTCTCTGCGGTATGATGATTAGAAATGTTACCGCAACCCATCCACAGAGTGAACAAGCAATCGCGATGTACTAGTTGCATACTAAACAGTCGAGCCTGAAGCAATAAACACACACGCGAAAATTTCCCCTAAATCTCCATCGCAACTGATCACATCTTACACCATTCGCTTAGCGCCATTACGCGTAATATAATTCATATATCGCTTATAAAATATGAACTTTAGTCAATTGAAGACAATATATATATTGACACTATACAATAGGTACATTAATTATGGCTGACAAGCATCGATCACATGAAATTATTGTTAGTATCAACATCAGAGGAGCAAGCTACACTTACACTGTCTCTGTAATCAATATGACTTCTCACTTACACACTAACTTATGACTGACGAGTGACGCGTTTCGTTTTCACGTCTCTTACACGCAAGTGCTCAACGAACCAATCTCAAGTCAGCTCAATACTTTAAACTTCGATTTTTGATACAAAGCATTCGTTAGGTCTAACCAGCTACTGCTAACCGACCATCTGATATCAGACCCAGTAGTGCGTCCTTTAGTATGTATTAGGTACAAATTATTAATCAGAAGCAGTCATTTTTCCTTCACATGTATTAGGTTAAACGAGTTGTAAGCATTGGGTCTTGGACAAGGCATCATACCATTTCGGGTCTTGGAAAAAATTAAAGTGGCGACGGGTTTACTAATTTTCGACCAAAATCGCACAAACAAAAAACTTTTGACGGTTTTCTAAACATTGTGATCACGAAAGTTATTCAAATGAAGTGAAATAAAATAGGGAAACTACAGAGACTGAAACACTATCTAATATTAACCTCATAAAAAATTGATTGAAGAACCCTGATATTTTTCAGCAAGTAAGTTATGAGCTTAGTATGAATTTTGGCGAATTTTTCACGCCACCTTACGACCGTTTACATTCTGCCACCAAACCTGGCAAGATCAAAGTCATTTTGCTAAAGAGTAGCGAGTTCCAGTGAAAACTCAGGGAAAAATGGGGCAAACATAGACTTAAACATACGACGTTAGACTACGACAAGTAAGTGGCTAAGACAAGTTCACGATCGCTAACTTAACACTGAGTATTGAAAGGTTTGAGCGTTAGGTCGAGTGGGAGCACCAATAGCGTATGCGTCTTCAAAACTGTACAACATGAAATAACAGGGCTCAACACATCACCTGATGGCCACACCGCGTTGCTGTGGGCACAGGAGCAATAGAAAGCTGCTGATGGGAGACAATGACGGCGAGCAACGAAACAAGCAGAAGAGACTAGATTAGATGTTAGTTCAAACTTCCCTAACCGCAAAAAAAGCGTTCCAAAGAGGAAGGAAGAAGGCACCATTTAGTATGGAGATCAGCGAGCGCGAAATCTATGCATAAAGGGCATAGCAACAGTAAATTGAGAAAGAAGTCGAGCCAAGCAGAAATCTTCTCGCTGGAATCGTTAGCTTGAAGACCAAGGAGTTAACTGATTGTTCGTTTCGAAGTTGCATTACCATTTCAAAACACACTTTCACTAACTGGCTAAAAATTGTCCATAAATGTGAAAAATTCGTTCAAGGAATTATATACACTACCTTTTATTGAAATATTTTCAACGAATTTAGCATTTACTTCTCAAAACTCATGTCATGTCAAATTTCAAATTGAGAAACCTTTTTCTGTATTTTATTCAGGTCATTTACGTGATCAGGTGCTCGAGAGAGTAGCAGTAGAAATATCATACACTTGAGCATAGAAGCGAATATTATTTTGATTTAATTAAGCAAACGTTGAACTATGAGAATATGGTACATTTCAGGAGTCAAATTTTTAAACAACTGACCTCACTGTAACGAGAAAGCTGGTAGTAAATTCTCTTCTGATGAGTTGGCTACACATTAAGCGTCGTTTGCTCTGGCCAAAATTTCCAAATTTCAATATGAAAAGCTCAAACTGAATTATTTTGGCCAGAAAAGAACAACGCAGGTAAGTCTGAAGGGAAAATTCCCACCATCAGCTGCACAGGTACAACGACACGAACTGCAGGAAAATCAGGCCCCACAACAGCAGCAAACACAGTAACTGTGCAGCCATGAATATCAAGTAGAGGGATCTGTAACAAGTGACCCACGAGTCGAACGCAAATCAAAATGAGATTGTGTTGCAAAGAAAATTGAACACATTCAAGTACACGAAACTTTTGATCAGGGGAAAAAAACAAGTGAAGCATAATACCAACCATTAGAACAGAAAATAAGAGAGAATAAAATTAGGAAAAAAAACAAGTTAAGATCAAACAAATGAAGTACAATGCTAAAATTAGAACAGAAAATACGAAAGAATAAAATTAATGTTGAACTTCACGACGGTGAAGATTCCGCCAGAAAACACGGCATTACTTAACATAAAACAAACCTAATGTAAACTCCGATATCGCTAGTTAAGCGTTTTCACAACTCAACACGCGCGTGAACAAGCCTGTAATTCGAAGGCATTAAAGAGTGCATGTAAACAAACAGCGATTAACAAATACGTATCAGAGCTCTCGAAATACCATTTCTTCAGTTGACCCTAATCAGAGACTCATGCATGGAACAGCCCTTGCTACGGCAATGTCTGTTATGATTTCCCAAAGATATAATTTTATCCTCAAGTGCTTATGGCTAAAACTGTGCCATACATGACACTGTTTCCGAAATGGTGATGTTGAACCTGTAAGAGTTAAGCTAAAAATGAATTAGAAAGGTACAACGCACGGCAGAAACTTGGAGGAACCAAGACCGATAGCAAAGTACTGAATACATAGCAAATGTTCTATTTCTATGTAGGAAACAGAGGTACTTCAGTCATCGTACAACACCAATGTCAAAAAATGAAAATAAAACCCCGAGTGGGTGTCACTACAGTTGGGGAAAACAGAGAAAGTGCGCAGGGCGCGGACTGAAACACAGAGATGCATCGCAGCTTGAAGATGAGATTCAGAGGACATCAGCATCACGCATCGCACACACCAACAATGACTCGACAAATAAATGACCATCACACCAGCAAAGGTGACATCACCACAGGAACTTTCAATAACTTCGCGTCTCGGAGATGGTTGTTACAAACACAGCACGACATTAGAGGTTCATTGAGGTACAGGCTTGCCCAAGATTTTTCCCTACTAAATGTTAAGATTAATAGATACATACCTATATTATTTTCCATCGTGTAAACGATCTGCTATACTGCAATGAACAAACTCTTCTAGGAAAGACAATTTATATTTATTTGGGCTAGGGTTATTATTATTATTAAAATTACTCAATTAATCTCGAAGCTATTTGGTGATTTGGCGTGAATTCACCAGTGAATAAAAATAATTCTACAAGCCAGCCCAACACAGCGAGAGAGGCAATAAGGAATATCCGGCAATATTCCTTACGTTAATTACATCATAGTTGCCAACCGATCTGTAGAAGCAATTCCATATGAGTAAGTAATTTTTGAGTATACTTTTTCGTAACAGTTGCAAGGCCTTTATGCCAGCGTAAACTTACAACCACAGCAACACTAACAAATGCATTCTAGTACGTATTGACCAGATCTCGTCCTAGTGAGTTCAACACTTCGTTATAGTCGGGGCGTTGCATATAGTGAAGAAGACGACACATCATTGAGCATCAATATGGTGGCAATATAAATATCTGGTCAGATGTCCCACCCGTCGCGTCTGTACTTCGCTTTTGCCACCATACACAGCAACACGGTACTGTGGCGTCCTCAGTTATAATTCGCTGCTACACACACACGTGATAATTGTTTTCAATAGGTCATTGACACACACGACATTCCATTCCAGCGCGCACAGAATACTACAAAAAAATAACCTCTCTTTTTATGATCAATGACTCAACTCTTTTCTAACTTGTAAATTTCAAGCTACTAATATTAGTGTGCCAATTTTAGGCACAGCGAGAAATACAATTGAACATTTGGTGACGAATTTCTTTGATTAGCAAAACTAAGTTTATTTCTCTCCCTCTTCACTTCACAAGACTCAGGTCTAAAGGTCTACATTGTAGCGTCCAACCGAATCCGGCATCGTTCAAACAATTTTTCTTTTTGATCAAAATCGCTCAAACAATAAATTTTTGATGGTTATTTAAACATTATGATTAGGATAGTTATTCAAATGAAGTGAAATGAAACATCGCTTGAACAGGGACATGTACAATATTATCGTAGCTGATGCTATGGTATTTCTGATAGCTTTGAACCTGGCTCAGAAAGTTCATCGAGTTTTCTTGACATAATTCTGTTGGAGATTCACGAGTCGTCCGCTCTGGTTCACAAAGCTAACAGCGTAACACTAATATAACTCAAAGAGATTCATTAGTATTTCTATCTGGATCAGATATTTAACAGTGTAATACTGATATAATTCAAATAGAGATTCATAAGTCCTCAGTCGCTTAGGATTTAAGTTTGATTCAGAATTCAGAATTTTATTGCAACTGAATTATGAAAAGCCCTACAAGTAGGCTTTAGTTGTTTGAAATCCCATAGCATAATGGCTCTATATTGCTTGAGACTTAACGTTTTGAAGCCAAAAACTTTACCAAGAAAAAAAAAAATCGGCCGCTTAGATTCGATTTTCGATGAAAGATGACCATACATTACACAGCAAGCTCCCCAACACATTCTATTCTGCTCATAGAGCTCTATGCTAAGAAATAAAGATAATCCGAGGTATTTGTTCTACGACTATAATGATCCAAAATTCACCGTTTGATGATGTACACAATACCAGCATGATAAATGTAACGTACTGTTAGTGGAGCCATGCTCACTGTGTCTACCTCCGTCCCTAGTTGTACGCCTAGTTTACACAATAGAAACACTCCTTCGACTTTAACAGGCACCGAAAATGAACCATCAACGTCACAGACCAGGCTCACAGGATTGTAAGTCTTCTTTCTTTTTCTCGGCAAAAATAAACTACCTATCTTAGCTCAACGAAATTTTAGCCAGAACCCATCTTTCATGATCAACTATTGAGCAATTTACACTGCAAATTCTTCAGAATTTGGCCAAATACAAGAACCTAGCCCCCAAAAATATGACCCTTGCAGAAGGTCTACCCAGGCGGCTGGAAAGGGAGGCGTTGGCGCACGGGCGTGGAGGCTGCGGACGCGCGGTCGCCGTGCAGCACGCGCTGGAACGGCCGCAGGGTGCTCACCGCTAATCAGTAAATGCTGTAGTGGTTGTAAGGCATCAGCGCGATCTGGTTGAGCAGCGTGCGCACCTGGTACACGACGTACATCTGCACAGTGACACGGCAGTTCCATAAAAGACGGTAGGTTTATGAGGAATCATTTGTTATTACGTGATCACGGCAGTTCTATCATCAAAGAGGGCCGATCTATGAGGAATAATTTATTATGTGATCATGGCAGTTCCATCATCAAAAACGGCAGATTTATAAGGAATCATCAGTTGTTACCATTGTGATTGTTATTTCGGTTTGTCTGACACTTCAATGTTCAGCATTAAGTGAAAAGAAATTTTTCTTCCTTTACGTACATTCATTGTTTCTGGTTACAAAGTATGAGCACAGAATAGACCTTGTCAACATACAGCCAATAAAAAGACAATTCTCAACAGCGATCAGCATCAGTAACCTTACCTCGAAGCTGCACAGACAAAATCAATCACAATTTTCAAGAATCTAGATCAGGGGTCTCCAAACTATGGCCCGCGGGCCACATAATTTCGTCCGGCCCGCCAAACAAATCCCAGTGTGGTGACCTTCAATAAATAATTCTCGTACGACTGGCGTCGCTGAATTATGTAAGGCTGGGACCTTCATTTTTTATTCCTACGGCCTGCACAAATGCGGGAGATATATAAATAATGTGGCCCTTACATTGAAAAGTTTGGAGACCCCTGATCTGGATCAAGAGAATCATTTTGTGAAAGCTCAATTAGAAGGAAGAGTGTACACGATCTCACTTCATCTTTTATCCTTACCTATGCAAAAATATTCAGGTTTAAAAAAATGCGTTCTTCAATTTTTTCACTAAATATTAATTACAATAATCTTTCCAATGTTCCCATTAATAAATAATTAACTCTCCACTCTACCCAACCATCATCCCTTCAATATTTACACTATTCAAACCCATCATGACTCAGCTCTTCCTCCGTCACCTTCTAAGCTCATGGAAATGCAATACACTGCTTCATTGATTTGGCCACAAACCAATATCCCATGGTCAACTATAATAGATTTTTTTCGATCATTGGATCCTTTATCATGAACTTGTTTCTTGTAGCATGAAAGCCCTACTACTTAGACACTACAGCACTGGCATCATTCTACTACACGCTAGCTACGAGCATTCTTTCTTTAATTCAGTAATCTACATTCCCTCACTTTATGATCATACCACAACAGTGTTCATGAAAATCTACCAACTAAAATTGATAATGAATGAAATCAATACTCTACTTCAGAAGTTGTCACAAGCTAAGAACACCAAAACAACAGAAGCTCACTTGGAAGTTAAACATTGGAGAAAACATTGAGCACCAACTCTTCCCCAATCTGAGCAGCCAGTCAACTCGTGCAACTTACCTTAACAAAGACACACATTGAACACCAACTCTTCCAGAACCTGAGGAGCCACGGCTTTGCTGCAACTTACCTTAACAAAGGCACACATCAAACACCAACTCTTCCACAATCTGAGCAGCCAGTCCACTCGGGCAACTCACCTTAACGAAGGCACACACGACTACGAGGGAGACGATGGCGTACAGCAGCATCCGCAGCAGGTACGTGAGGGTGGCTGTGCAGCCCTCTGTGTACACCATGGTCCGGGCTCCTGCACGCTGTTGGGGAGGAAGCTCAATGTTCATTCATTTCCTAATTTTTTCAATTTGTTTACTCTTTTATTTGAAGATCGACCACCACCACTGCTGAGTTGAGTGGTAATCATGGAGAAATCAGTTGGGTTAAAATTCAAGCAGCACCACAAGGACACAAAATTTGAGAGGGTCTGTTGCTACAGCATGCTACGCTGGCAAAAAATAACACAAGAACAAAGAAGAGACAAAAACTTCCATACAAGAAGTGGTTACACGGCCTGCCCAGCCTCTCCCAATGAGAAAAAGAGAAACAGAAACTTGAAAGAAATTTCCAACTGAATTACAAATCTATGCCTGCAATTGACTTCTGCAACAAGTTTCACGGTTTTCCAGAAGGTAGGGGTTTTGGGCTAGGGTTAATACAAGAGAAGAGGCCACTTTATAAACATACACATATCTGAAGGGCTAAAGCGCTCACAGAAAATCTCACTCAGAGAGACAGATAAACGGGAATTTAAAATATAGGATATGACTAAACTACAAAACCAAACGTAAAATGATTACAGGTTCCTTTTTAATCAGTTGGCAATAACATAGAGCAATGTCAGCAGAACAAACACCCTAAAGAAAAGAATCAAAATATCCCACCTATGTATTATCCAAGTAGCCGCAAGTTCAAAGATACACTGATGTTAATTATTGAATCAAATCCTACTAACTTATAACTGCATAATTTAGCCCTGAGTTTCCCGCGTCCGACAGCGATTACTCACATTGAGAAGTAAAGCTCCTTGCCCGCAGCTGAAAGAATCATTGCTGACCTGAAAAATAGAAAATGTTTTAACAATTGAAACGAGACTTGATTCGCAAGCGCCGACGTCTATGTGACAGTAAGGTTCATACTCAATAGAGCAACGGACTTGAGATGCAGCTCCCGTAATTCATACAACTTTAATGGGACTAAATAACCTCAACCGAGTGGCGCTCAATGATACAGCAAACCTTCTTCCTAAGAGTTATTTCACATTCACGTGTTTGTAATAGTTCTTAAATCTAACCATTATTATTATTATATAAGAAAGTTTTAGCCTCCCTTAATTGCACGACAAAGATGTTCTAAGAGAGGAAGGAGGAAGGCACCATTTAGTATGGAGTTTAGGGAATGCGGAATCTATGCACAAGGTGCACAGAAACAGGAAGCTTTGAAAGAAGTTCATGAAACAAGAAAAAGTTGAAGAAGAAAGTAGTAGGTGCTGAAAAACAGGACAGCAGTGAACCGAAAAAAGATGGTCCGGAACAAAACAAAAACCTTTTCTATTTCAACAAAAGGAAGCCTACCTAACCTTTAGCTCAGGCCCTCACATAGTCCCCCTGGGAGCGCTAATTCCCATAGATACAATATACCTGTATCCCCCTGAGGGGTAAATCTAACCAACCAACTTAAAGTCCTTGAATTTTACCCTCTATCAACCTAATAGCATCTACTTGAATCGTAAAATAAAAAGTGCACTAATGAAAGAGAAAGAAAGGTGAAACAAATCTATTTTCACACAGACCTCACCCACACTACCAACTCTTAATTTGATAATTTTCCATGTCTCAATTAACCTTAATTCCTCCTCACACACTAGCAACTACTACAGACATCCTTACGCGGCATCTTCAATGCAATGCATTTACGACACTGTCATGGCTAATGCAGTTTTTCTTCAACAAAGAACCGTAGTTGAATGCAAGCGTAACCCAAGCCTTGGTCCAAGGATATCTCTTTGAAATTCCAACACCAGATCAATGACATTCATTCACAATTACGGACAAGAGTGTGATCTTTCCCGCTTTGTCTAGATTCTTTGTGTTGAGTTCATTATAAATTCTGTAGCTCACTTGTACACTCCTTTTATTGATCCGTAGTGCAAGACTTCCCAAACAATGAGAAAATTGATCTATTAGTGTCTTTTTCTTCACTTACTCCATTCTCTGTTTCTAGCTCTCATTTGAGGGTGAAACAAATCATGCTTTCACAATGCATCAATGTGTACTCTGTAACACCTATCTTCTCCAGACTATCAAACCAAGTTCCCATTCTCAAATATACACCCAAAAACAATTGAAGTTCTTAACACATTAAAACATCACATTTATTGCATTCACCTCTAGCTTTGCATACTTCTCCCCCATCCTGTCAAAATTATTGCTTTATTGACCGAGCCAGCATTTGGAGGCATATTTTGCTTTCACAGCTAAGTGCAGATATCACTTCAATTACAGCAACAACCTGAGAAACTACAGAAATATCATTAAAATTTTCTCTCATACACAAAAAAGCACAAAAATTACCAAAACAATTTCAATTCCCTTACTTGAAACTATTGCACTCTCGAATTAGGCATATTACTTACCCTAATTAGACCTATGTAGTCCCTAATGTCCAATAGAACTCACGAAAGTCATCAATACAACTTTAAAAATTACATTGAAAATATCATACCCAACTACATAAGTTGAATGAGTATATAATTATATTTTTTGTTTGTGGAAAATGATATTTTTCTTCAGAAGGATATAATTTGATCCTGAAAAGGCCAACAAAGTCCAATAGAAGAAAGAAGTGAGCAGAAGCAGCAGCACTGACAGCGGTGGAGATGGTGGGGGCGGGGACGCGCTGGTCAGGGGGCCTGCAGCACGAGCCTGGCACAGAGCACCGCTGCAGGTTTTGATTCATTTCGTTGCAGTTGTACAGGGGGTTGCGCTCGTAGTCTTGGTAGCCGTCTATGCCCAGGCCGCAACACTCCACCTGCACATCAATTTTCACTTTCATGAAGCACAATGACAAAAATTCAAGTACTGCATGGAGAACGGCCCAAAAAGTTTGTTCTTTCTGCTTCATTAATTACGAGCATCCTACTGAGAGCTAAACTCAGCCCTACAGTTATATCAATTATACTACAAGCCTTTGCAGAGAAAGTATTATTCAACAACAGTGCACCATACAACAAGGTGTCTACTACAATGTCCATCCTCCATTTTAGCATTTTTTAGCATTTTTTAGCACCTTTTAGCACCTTTAGCACCCAGTAGACACCCTGTACAAATGAGTAGAAGGCACCCTTGTGCATGGCAGGTGTTGGCCACACCAACACTGCAGCTGTCCAAACACAAGCAAGCTGAACGAAATTAAATACACCAGAGATCTTTTCACAATTTTTACTACAGCCACAAAATTTTATATATTTACCCTGAACCTTTCTCTATAAACAATTTTTATAGAAGTAAACAAAAGCAAAATTCCTTGTTGCCGAAGACATTGTCTCTTCCTGACCTTCACAAAAAAATTAAACTAAAAATATTCTTCAGAATTTTTCATTCACATAGATTACGGACATAGTCAATTTGTGAAAATATGTTAATAACAGTAGAGAAGGTCAAGCAATTTATTTGCTCCAATGCCATGCTATCATAAACAAGGGCAAGATCTACCATATTCAATTGCCAGACTTGTGAGAAAATCTTTCACACGTCGCAAGAGACGGAATTTTGCACTCAATTATGTTAGTGGGTTGAAACTGCATGGTGACAAGGAGATAAACTTCAAGGAGCTCATTATTCTTCAAGTCTAGAAATCAAGATACAATGCAAATCCATTGAGATGAATCGATCCTGTTCCAAAAGTAAATCTGTAACATAAAAAATGGCTGAAATGTTTACAGAGCTCAAACCATTGAAGTACTTGGATCTTACCACATTGTCTGCAATGGGTTTAACTGAAGTTCAGTATTCAACTCAAAATAAAACACAAGTTTCTAGAAATTTTATACATATATCAAACATTAACTGGGTCCATTACAAACTACTAATTTAAAGCGTTGTTAATATTTTTCAAATGACCCATCAACGGGACATTTTGCAGCAGGAAAAACTTGAGCACGACCCACAGGTGGGTCATATTGCAGTTAACGTGTTAATTAGGAACTGCATTGCACTGACCCAGAGTATAGGAGCAAGTACCACCAACCTTAGATTGAAGGAAGTCCAGGACATTTGCACTGCTTGGTCTGTAGTCATCCACCAGTGAGCGTGGGAGGGAGGTCTCCATCATCTCCTTTGCCTTCCAAACAAGCAGGAAGCTCCCCACTATCACGCAGATCTCAATGATGAGGAAGATGCCCAGCACCCACATGTACTGCAAGGGTTTCAAGTTTAATCATGTTTTTTATCCAGTGAATGAATACAAGCTGTAAATGTCTATTCTCTTTGAATAATTTTGTAAAATGTGCTATCAAACTCTCATACAGAAATGCCAACAAATAAAAAACAACAGCAGAATAGATGATGCTCGCTCGTATAATAAAGCTGGATATTTAGTTGAAGATACATCTGAAGACAATTCTTCCAGTTGAGCAAGGTTATTCAAAATTTAATAAAGGCAAAACTTGAGCTTCATTCTAATGGTTTGGTTTATATTTTTAGTAAATTATGGAGAAATGTACAAAATATACGAAACACTGACTTTCACAACCTGGAAATACAGACTGAACAAAAACCATATATTATGGATTAATGCACAAACTGAAGGCATCATCATGCATTAGCTGAGTAGCTGTGTGATGGTCACATTGTGGTCAATGGGTAAAGATCATGGGAACATGCTTGTGATGTGCTAGCTAGAGTAGCAGAACTTATTTAAAATCTTCAACTCTGGTTTCAAATTTTTAATTGTACCTTAGGAGAAAGAGGTGCTGATTCAATTTATATACCTGCCCTAATAACATACAATGTAACACAGCAGCACTAATATACTTTTTGACCACTACTTGCTGCTGTTCACATACATCTCCAAGACTTGTACAAAAGAGATTAATGTTACCTGATGCATGCAAATCAAATATATATAAGAGCATACAATTGACATGTTTCATACCAATTTAAGTAGCGCAAGATTCTCTTGGCAAGCTCCGATGCAGCCCGAGACAGCAACCACAACCAAAGCAGTTCCCAGGGGCACCATCGCGCCAGACACGTTGGTGCCCAGCAGATACAGGAACTCCAGGTCAAATCTGATGTTGTCCTGCACAACTGTGCTCATGTACAGACCATAGGAACCACACAGCAGGATTCCAAATCCCAGTACCTGCAAATGAAAAACAATTAACAAAAACTTTCAGAATTTCTGCTTTCGTAGATTGAATTTATGTAACATGTTTTGAAGATGGTTGTGATTAGTTCGAAATTTTGTGGCACATATCAAAAACAATAAGAAAGCATAAACTAAGATACACCAATGCATTGGTCAGTACATGCATATATCCACAGTAGTTCAAGACTTTATTACCATTGCAGAAATATTTTAATGCAGGAAAGAGATGATTACTTAGTTAGGACTAAGGAAAATATGGAACTTCTGTGCAATATGTGTTCCCACATATGGTACCAGGCACATAAACAGGAAGAGAAAGAAAGGCTGGAGAAAACTGGAAAAACTTAAGTGAGCATAGAAGCTAGAAGTCTCAAAGGCCTATCTATAGCTGATACAATCAAACAGCATCTCTTGTGATGCCAGTCCCTATAGCATAGAGTAGAAAAACCAATCTAACCTAAATTCATTGCCTATCATATATCCTTCAACTTAAGTAATGTTAAAATATAAACTTGAATAGAAGAAAGGCAATATTATAATTAATTCAGCTTTAGGAATGAATTTGTAGCTTTTAAAACCATTAAAACTCAATTCACAATTCTAAAATAGATATTGAAAGCTTCTCTGCTTTGAACCAAAAGTAAAAAATGAACTTGCCACCCACACCAGACACAAAAAAAGATCACTGTAGGAGGTAAATATCTTTCCGAGAATAATAATAAAATTATAAGAACATAATAGATTACTACGGCAGCCGGGCAGAAATATATCAACAATAGGCTTCAGACAGCCATTTTTACTTCCTAAAATTAGAATTACAATTATAGAATCAACTGTAATTTTGAACATCTGCAACTGAAAATTATACCATTCACTAATTCTTGAATTTTAAAAGAATACTCACCCCTAATAGAACATTAATGATAGTAAGGCAGACTTTAGTACACATGCCAATTACTGAATACTGTACAGGTGCCATAGGCTGTCCATGGTACCCTTTAGAGCCTTTCATCTTTCAATTGTGATGAAAATTACTAGCACCTGAAAACAAGAAACAGGTTAGCTTTCATACAAATGTTTTAAAAAATTATACACATCAGCTAGTCTTCCGGAATATAATTACAAAGTACTTGAATTTATTGAACATGATTTCTCCTAAAAAAATTATTTAACAAAAAACTAGCCATGAACTCGTCAGTAAAGCATAAAACGATTATGAAATTTAAACTGTAACCCGCGGCTACTAAAAGTTGTACGTAGTAAAATGACAATTTAGTGCAAAAAGTAGATTTTTTGCAAATCAGATAAAAAAGAATCCTAATTAAAAAAAATCCGTTACGGGCAGAAGCAATGGTATTGTGCTCTCCATGGCGAACGGCTAATTCAATCCACCCACGAATCAAAATCATTAAACCTATTCTTAACAGAATCAACTGGCAATCTTAAATCAATCGTGATATTCAAATATCTGTGATCATGCTGTACTCTTTAATGGTGTTTCTGAAAATACTTCCAATATAAAATTTAACTGACTTCCTGAATTAAAAACAAGTTATTAGGTTTTAACTAAGATAATATTATGGTGCTAAACAATTGTGTTATTAATGCAGTTACATAGAACGCCGAACACACTCCAGTTTTGAACAAAATTATTGTCCCATGGTTAAAAGAGTATAAATCTAGTAAGAAAATGAAATAAATCAATGAATTTGCAATTCATCTTAGCATTCTAAGCCATTGACTTATAATACAGTGCACGTTATTTCTTTAGAATTTGGGTAACTCGTTGCTACACGAATGATGTTTTTTTAATACTAAATTTTGAATGATTACCACGAACAGGCTTATTGTGAAAATTTTTGAATATATACTGTTGTTTTCAAAGTTCAAATTGAAGTGATATAGAAATTGTTTCAGCAAATTTTGAGCTCTTATAGTAATAGTGTTCTTGAAACCTTATGGTACATTACTATTTGGTAAAATAACCAGTTCTCAGTCTGCTAATATGTGTAGAACTGACGTCAAAATAATAGCGCTTTTTAAATACTACTCATTACTTTTTTTGAATATGTTGCGCTATAAATCATTTTTTTGTTGTTGTTTCCGGTTTCTTGGAGCTTCGGAGACGATTC
Organism: Morinoia aosen; assembly: GCA_030386875.1. Taxonomy (NCBI): domain Eukaryota; kingdom Metazoa; phylum Arthropoda; class Malacostraca; order Amphipoda; family Talitridae; genus Morinoia; species Morinoia aosen. The sequence continues at coordinate 94,770,277 of CM059559.1, read as the reverse complement.
CATGCAGCCCCACGCCTTCAGAGTTGTAGATTGATGCTCTAAAGTTCAGCACACAGGCTGAAAGAAGTCACAGGAAGTTTTTCTGTAAAATGCCACTGAAGGAATTCACTCACTTCTCTGTAATATCACAATTTTAACAAGATTTCAGATGGGTTTAATTTTTCTTATGGATGATAGATAATGTACAACTATATTAACAATCTGCTTTTGAGTGGCTTTCATAAAGGGGCCACCTCCAAGCAATTTTTTTAAGGAGAACGGTACATTACGTAGGCTCAAGGAATTTTTCATGGAGGTACGTTCGCTAGTGTAGCAACGGCAGTAGAAAAAAAGGTGGTCAATATTTTCCTCAGCACCACATGAGCAATTTGGATCATCAACAATATTGAAGCGATGTTTTTGTAGCTACTTGCGCCCGTATAGAGCCAGGAATCTTATTTCCGTAAGAAACTTTTTTTTTGCACACATACTTTGGTAATCTAATCAACCGTCGTACCAAGCAAATTTCAACAATAGTAAATGGTTTATTACTGTTATTGTTATAATTATGTCAATTGGGTCGGATATCTCTTGTTGGTACTAATTTTCAATTGATGTTCGTTTACTTATTCTTGTGTGTCTACTGTTAAGAGGGGAAAAGGGTATTAGCTGCATTAAATTTCTTGTTGTGTTTTTCCATTTTAGCAAGCCCACATTTAGGTCAACTCATGTCACTACAATATGCTAGAAATTGTTAGTTATTGGTTTAAAAAGTTATATATTGATAAATGCTCGTAGATTCCGGGAAGAAGGCTTATTATGTTTCTCAAAAAACGTATTTATCGTTCCTTTTTGCACACTGAATAGCGTTACAATGCAATCGAGATAGCTTAATTTATTCGATGAGATTTTTATCATGTAATTATATCGCCATCAAGTTTGTCTTTTTCAATACGAATGAAATGCTGCGCAATTTTGCATTTTTATCGTGTATTTTGGAAAATCATTCACATTGCTTTCAAGAAAGCAAATTACATTGTGTTAGGATATAATGGGATGTGAACATTTAGATATATACAGGAATAGAGCAACCGGCTCCAGAGTCAGCCGTTTTACGTTTGATGGTTGGCTAGACTTTTACGATTAAACCAACTACCAAAAACGCAAATGAGTTTAAGATCACGCTAACGAGAGGATAATGACGACACAATTTGGGAACTCAGCTTGTTTGTCTCTGGTTTATTTGAAGGAGCCGGAAAGGACCGCCGAGTCTTGTTTTGCTGAAGAACTTGGCTGAAGACGGTTCGTAGTCCGTGCAGGCGAAGGGCTCCGGCGAGTGACGAAGTCGACGGTGTGTGTGTGTGTTTGGCGATTGATGGTATTCACTTAATGAGTGGGACAATTTAGCAGGCAAGAGAAATCAGTGTGATTTCAGGGGTAAGCTCAAAGCCTGCGTAATTTGAGCAGGTGAATGATATCAATTTGAGCCGTGATTGAAGGCGATAATAGATCTTAATTGGTTATTAATTTAAGATCATTGCACACTGAAGAAAAGTGTCCGTGGTTGGAAGCAGTTTACAATTTAGCCAGTAATTAGATAATATACAAGGCTAAAGGCAAGTCAACACCAAGGTAAAGGCAAGGTAAATGCCCAGCTAAGGCAGAACTAAAGGCAAAGTAAAGGCCCAGGGATGGATGTGTTGTGGCGTTGGTGACATCGGAGAATCTGGAATATTTGAGGACGCTGAATGACAATATTCCGGAAAGACACACCAAGAAAACCCACTCAGCTGCATTCCGGGTAGCGGTAAATTCCCATCACGGAGAAACCCTGAGTTCTTTCCTACAAATTTATCATCGCGCTAATTATTTCTCTTTTTTAAGCTCATAAAGAATAAGGATAGATTTAAACATGCTAGCAATATAACATTTTCTCTATGCTCTTCATTTCAAATATAAGCCTGACACTAACAAGAATTTAATTTTGCAAAAGTCATAATTTGTTAATCATATTATGAAAACTACATGCGATTTCTGTACACGATCAGCGATAATAATTTAAGCACACGAACATCAATATGAATCCCGGTAATTTTATAATTTGCCCGTGTGACGCTATACTAATGTTTCTGGCACCAAAATCAATTATTTACGAAACCTACAGGCAGCACTACACTGTCCACGTGCCGACTATACATGTAAATATTGAATACTACCAAATATACTGAATAGAAATATAATACTGAAACCCTGTAAAAGTATACTGAATATGGAAAGGAAATTCTGAGTATAAAATGTAATACTGAACATAAAATGAAAACGTTACACACACCGATCACAGCTACGCCATTTAGAGAACAGCTCAGAAACGCTAGCAACACGTACGAAATATCTATGAAGTTCTGCCTGATGGGCGTAATTCAAGTTTTTACTTTGGACAGGGTCACCAACATTCCTATGCCTATGGCTAGGCATATGAATTCACTTTTTTTGGAGTGTTATATTGAATGTGTGCTTGGCCCTTTTGACTCTGAAGGAGTAGGTAATCGGGTGCTCTACTGGCACCTAGTTTTTCTGATCTGCTTGCACGACATAAACCTCTGTGGGGCAATGATACACGACATCTTTCTCTCGCCTTTGGTTTTTATTAGGATGACCCTGGGTGCCGTGACTACGATGGGTCGTGGGGTGGATCCGCTTCTTGAGGAAGGAGGTCCGGGTTCCGTAGGCGACGTACTTCAGCTGCGTGCCGTGGTTCGCGGGAATCCGTTGTGGGTCCAGGCGAGGACGTGTATTTTTGTGTAGATAAACTGCCGATACGGGTGATACGTGTGATTTAATTAGGGGGTCTCAAAAGCGGCAGCACCCATCTGATGTGGTTGCTGCGTGAGGAGCCGTGTGGTTGAGTGGGTTTGAATGTGAGCCGTGTGGCTGAGTGAGTTGTAATGTGAGCCGTGTGGCTGAGTGGGTTTGAATATGAGCCGTGTGGCTGAGTGAGTTGGAATGTGAGCCGTGTGGCTGGGTGAGTTTGAATGTGTGAGCCGTGTGGCTGAGTGAGTTCTTCACCATGGGAGAGAAAGGCTGGATCATTTGTTCAAGCACAGTTACAGAGAGAGAACAATCGCTGCACAGGCCAGGCTGCGAGCTGACTGCTGATTTACAGAGTTGCTTCGAATCGAGGAGTCTCTTTGCTGGTACCTCGGTCGTAATTCTGGCGCCCGAATACGGCCGAGGCAGTCGCAATATTAAGTGCATCGTATGGACAATCATGAAATCTCCCTAAGTGACATTTTCCCCATTTCTCTAACCCATGAGTATGCTAAGAGTACTACAAGGAGTGAGCGGAGGTTTGAGTGATTTAAATCAAGGGCGTTGCATCCCAATACCCTAGGTTTATACTTAACAGAACACACAAGTGCCTTAGGATTGGCAGTTGTTATATTAGAGAAATTTACACTAAGCAAAATAGTCAAGGACTTTCTTCACTAGCCATACTAAATCTAAGGTTAACCGGATCACTGCTAGCCTCACCCCTTGCAAAATATCAGGAGGCAACCACAGAGCATCAACAGCTAAATTTTGAGTATCTAAGCCTGCATTAAGTTATACTCTAACGCTACAATTGAGTGATACGAGAACCATACGGTTGTTCTCGGTTATCCAGAGGGGAATTAATTTACCTAGCCAATCAGCAAAACCTGAAGGCACAATGCCAAAAATCGTAATCATTGAGGCACGCTCGAACTTAATTAATAACTAGCGGCAAGAAAAGGGAACACATATGACAAGGATGGGGCAGAATATTTTGACCCCATAATGATTTTGTTTGAACAACACTACTGCTGGCAATCGACCCTAAAAATAACCATGTGGGCGAGGAGAATATGCAGCACATGACAACAGGAATTTGCAGGTTGAGCTATCACTCCAACCCAGGGAACCAGGGTAATTTGGAGTGAAACTTGAGGAATTGGTACTCGTGAATATTCAGACAATTTTCAGAAATGAACTACCAATCATAAATTTAGACAAGAACTCAAGAGGCAATGAAAAATCCTGTAACGCTAAAAACACAACACTCTTAGAATTTTGGCACAAGAGACATGACAACAATTAAGACAGGGCTTCTCAGCAACTAACCTCCATGTGAGCTAGAATTGCTCCAAAATATTAAATAAAATTGGGTTAATTGAGGGCATTTTGGAAAACCAGATCTTACTAATAACTGCAAAAACATGAAGGACAGAACTAAATTTGACTCAGGAACATGGAAAACATTTCTTGGCAAGCTAGGTCAATACCCAAAAAAAGTACTATAAATTTTTTCAGCATGACTTGGCGTGCTAGGACGCCTAATTTGGCCGTCAATACGAAAGGTTGCATTTAGAGTCGGTCAACCAAGGAGAAATTCTTGACCTTGAATTTATTAAAAAAAAACTAACTAACTGGATTTTGGAACGGTGTCCAAAATCTGCCTAAATTAAGCGCTAATTGTATGTGTAAGGTTCCCAAAAACTCTATGATTAGCCTTTGCACTAAATCATTTTCTTTGCAAGGCACTAAAAATTTACATTGATTCTAGCAGGAATCTAGACAATGATTTACTAGGAAATCTCATTGATTTTTAAACAACACAGCACCTAATTTGCTCAATACTTCATATGCTATCTAAATTTATAGTAATAAAACCTAACTTCTCTTACACAAAAAACACAAAGAGTTATTACACAAAACTATTTAAAAATATTACTACTAGGCGCACAATCAAAAATGAATTGTCCGATCAATCTAGACACGAATGGACATTAGGATACTTTACCTAAATAATTTATCGTTACATAGAAAAGAACACGCCTAAACCAAAAATCTCACCTGAGGAAGCAATGCACTAGTACGCACACACAAGCAGTGATTTTTGAAAGTGAGCGTTAGGTGGCGAGGAGTGTTGCCACGGTGCGTCTCTGAGGAGTCTCTAAATATTTTGAACTGAATTCTACAGAGAAATATTTTTTTGGTGCACAATTTTGATAGATTATGGGTAAAGTTGAGTAAATTTCTTATTCAAAAAATAATGAGAGTGATTATTATGCGATACTTGGATTTTTAGATGGGCGTTTTAGAAATTAGTAAATTTTGGTTGGTAAGGGGCTGGAAACGTCCACTACATATCTACGAACCATCTGCACATTTGATATAATAACAGCACTGGTAAAAAATACACTTAGAAACTAAACACGAAAAACACGTAATACTTTAAAATAAGATTCTAACTAAATTACAACACTTTTTTTCCACTTACGGGACGCTGAACCGCACGAGCTTACACAAGAAAGTGACGCTTCGAAAAATGGTGTGGGCTAGGATGTTGCCACACGACGACTTAAACTCAAACGACTGTCGATATTATTTTTATTTTGTGCTTTTACACAAAAACTTCTAAGAAAAATAATTATAAGTGGAAATTTATTAATAATAATTTAAAGTAAGATTTTTAATGCCAATAATTATGTTATTTAAATGTTAATGAGAAATTTACTGAATTTAGACATTATGTAGCGACTGCTACAGCCGTGCGCGGACCGTGAGGGGTATAGGGGTGTACAGGAGCAGGGAGGAGTAGGTATAGGGGGTAGAGGCTGTATTGAAAGCTAGTGCGCAAAACTATACACATAATAAGACGAGGGCAACTTGAATACATAGCACAGAAAACAGTGGATTGAAAATTTAATTTTCTACGTGTTAGGAAATATGGGGTTCTTGGTTCATTTTGAGAAATATGCGTAGCAACATTGTGAAGTGAGGGACACGTAGCATAAGGGAAGTGACGCTTAAGAACGAATTAATCAGAGGGCGAAGATTTGCGCGGGCATCCCGCACAGCCCACGGTGCGCGTGCTTTTGTTCGAGGGGAGGTATTAATAATGGAAGGAGTATGGTAACCGGTGTATTTGGCTTTGGCCTGGTGCTAGACAATATGTGGGACAATGAGTTCAACGATGGGAGGTGAGATAATGTTCTTTGTTAGAAAAAGTGAAGGGAATCCTAATCTCATGCAGCGTACTAAATTTGTGTTCTTAAAAAGACTGGATTGATTGAAGTAGAGATGGTTGACAACTTTTTTATTTCAATTGAAGTTGTTGTCTAGGAAAGGCACAGTGATTTCATTGCTGATATTGGAATGCAAATTAGTATTTTAAGTATTCATTTTTAGATTATTCTCGAATTGTTCTCGTGTTTAGAGTTTCACTTTAATAAGGGGAATGAAAGAATTATTTAAATTATTTCTCAGAGGGAATTCATTTGAATGGGATGCTTTAGAGAGAGTTAGTTGAAATTCATGGTGTGGGGAAAGGCTAGATTGTCAAGTAAAATGTTCGGAATTAATGTACTTCGTCTTTAGTATGCATTCATAGGGAAAATGAACACTTTGTTAGTGTAGAGGGAAGTGAGTATTTCAGTATGATTAATTTTTAGGGGAATAAAATGACGTTCATGTCTCGGAGAATAGATTATGCAACCCTGTTTATTGTTACAGGCGGGTGGGATTGTTGTACCGCCACAACCTGGGTACTCTCTGCAACCAAGGGCTCTCGACACAGCTGGGGAGACTCGGGCACTTGGGGGGCCACATCGAAGTAATGCGAGAATTACGATAATTCTCACCCGATCGTGGGATGACACACCGAAGTGTCGTCATGAAACTCCTAAGCTCAAAAATGAACTTAGCCGCATCTGCATCTACACAAAGGGAAGTTGTGGCGTGGCAGTCTTAAAACGAGCCTAGATACTTCATTGAAACTTTTTTTTTACCAACTTTTAGAAAAAAATATAGAAAAATTCCACAAATTAATTGTGCCATCTGATTTTTATACGGAGAAACTTCTCCAACGATTTCCTACATTCTCTTTGGGTTTCGTTTTGCCGCTAACAGTTTTTCGGCGGAAGTGGTCTTGTTTCGCTTCACTAACTTTTCTCCTTAGGATCTTCTCGTAATGCTCATATAGGTTTTGAAGAGTACTATCTGATCAGTTATTTCTACTCTCGCTGGTATCTTCTTTCAGTTTTACCCAGCTCTTTTATCTCATCTTTTATCTCAATTTTATTTTATTTTATCTGTTATCTATTTTGGACGTCCTTGCTTAAATTTCCTTGTTGTGATGGTTGCGCATTCATTAAATAAATAATAATAATAATAATAATAATAATGAAGGCATCTACGGATGCTTTATTTCCAATCAAGCCTGATACACATCACCTTGCACATTGGATTTTCAAATGCCTTATAACTAACGCCAGGACGCCATGACGCTTTCCCCCGGTCAAGACCGGTACCCATTTCAGACACCTGGGTGGAGTGGGGTATTGTGCTTGGAATTTTTCTCCTATACCCAACAGAGAAAATCGCCACTGCCTGCGCCGAGATTCGATCCCGGGTCCTTGCCGCATGGCGGCAGAACCTATACCACATGGCTATGGCGGCACCATAGTGCTGATCAGAAATTTTCATTAAAAATTTAAACATGAAAATTTCCATCACCAGTGTTTTCCAAACTTTGAAATCTGCTCCATCTATCGAATAGGCTTTCTTGGAAAACTTCATGGGAGTAGTAGGTTTCATACGATCGGTTATATAGCAAAATTTCTGTTTCCCTTTTGCACTATTTATTGGACATTATTCTGAATGGTGTTGGGAGAAGGAGGTCAAAATCTGTAAGATGAATACTGCCCCTGGATTATTTGTAATTGCTTGATCTATTTTTTTAGGTTAGTAATTATTATGGAGTGGGTAGCCCTACACTAGAGCACAGCATAGGTTCCACATAGACATAACATAGTTTTAGTACTGAACACAATAGTACAATGCAATGACACAGCAAGTTAGGTAAATAGTTCACTCACCTCTTGGATACCTTAACTTTATACTCAAATGGTGGTACTGTGGCTAGTGAGATTAGAGCGGAGATAGACGGGAAATGTATAGAATAGAGTAGAATAGAATTAGTACATTAGTTTAGAACTTAAGAAGTTAGATGCCAACCACAGTAGGTAATTATATACACCCTCGGTCAACATGTACTTGTTGTTGAACCCGAGGCCAATAGCAGACTGACTTGCGAGTGTTGCTCTCTCGAGCGTTGCCAACTTATGGTCTCTCTAACTAGAACTTACACTACTCGCTATATTACACCCCTCCCTCCTTAATTAGAAACCCTCCCCCTGTATCCCCAGTCCCCTTATTCAATATAGTCAATCCTAAAGGTCCATTCTCACCACAGGCTTCCGAGCCCGGGTAGACCTGCGTGAGATGTTAGCACTTGGAGGCTCGTGCATCCTAGCCTCCTGGGTGGGAGTCGGGTAATCAGGTGTTCCGGTGTCAGGTTCATTGGTCGGAGGTGGTGGGTATGAATTTTGAGCAGGTTGTGGAAACACGACGGTTTCCTCCGTAGGTTGTTCCAAGGGTTCAGGGATGGTGTTCGAGCAGGTAATAACTTGGTCCTGGTGTCGACGAACGACCTCTCCCCCCTTCAGTTGGCACTTGTAGGATACCGGGCCTGTTTTCTCAATGGTGGTAGCAGGGGTCCATTTCGGGGAACCCGGCGTGTATTGACGGACCATCACAGGAGACTCCGGCGGAATTTCAACCGCGCGAGACCCTGGGTGGTATCTTTTCTGCACGTCCTGGCGTTGAGCAACTTTGGACGCGATTGCTTCTGACGGCCAAAGCAGATCAAGACGAGAGCGAACTTTTCTGCCTAACATCAGTTCGGCGGGCGTAACACCTGTTGTCGTGTGGGGTGTCAGCCGATAGTTGAACAGAAACCTGTCTAGTGCTAGGCGTAGGGGTTCCGTTGACTTTCGTATATTCTTCTTGAAAGTTTGTACCATGCGCTCTGCCAGTCCATTAGTTGCAGGGTGGTATGGTGCGCTCGTAACATGTCGCATACCACATGCCTTCACAAATTCTTGGAACTCAGCCGATGTGAAACACGTTGCATTGTCAGAAACAATTGTTACTGGAAATCCAAATGTCGCAAAAGTGTGTTTCAGGCACGAGATCGTTTCGCTAGAGGTTGTAGTAGATGTGGGAAAAATTTCAACCCACTTAGAGTGTGCATCCACGATCACTAGATAGTATTTTCCATCCATTGGGCCCGCGTAGTCAATGTGTATGCGATGCCAAGGCTTCGCAGGCCATTCCCACGGATGGAGTTCAGCTTTCGTTGGTGCAGCTCGAGTGCTCAGGCACTCGCTGCATGACTTAGTCGTTTCTTCTAGATCTTTGTCCAGCAGCGGCCACCATACATAGCTGCGAGCTAACTCCTTCATCCTGGATGATCCAGCATGGCCAGAGTGCAGTTCGTCCACAATGGCTTGTCTGAGAGCTTGGGGTACAATAATTCTTGCTCCCCAGAGCACACAGCCATTTTGTGTGGACAATTCGTCTCGCCTCCTAGTATACGGAGCGAGATCAGGGTCACCAATTATATTACCGTCGAAGGCCAGCCTACTTGGCAGTATTTGTATACCTTTGAAAGTACTGGGTCCCTTAGGGTGCCGTCGCGGATGTGGGTGCTGGTGACTGGAGCTGACTCAAGGAAATTAACTAAGGACGTCCATTCCGCAGGAATAGGTGTGGCTTCCTCGGGAGTTGTCAAAGGTAGACGACTGAGAGCATCAGCTGTGCCCAACAGCACGCCGGACCGGTGACGCAAGGTGAACTTGTAGGACTGCAGTAGTAAAGCCCACCTTTGAATGCGCCCGGAGGCCATCGGAGGAATGCTTCTACCCGGATCAAATAGTCCTAACAAAGGTTTGTGGTCCGTAACCACAGTGAAATCCTGTCCCCACAGGTAGCAATGAAATTTTCGAAGTGCGAACACCATAGCTAGGGCTTCTTTCTCAGTTTGAGAGTAGTTGCGTTCTGTTGCTGTTAGAGTTCGGGAGGCAAAATAGGCGGGGCGTTCAATCCCATCAATAAGGTGACACAGCACCGCTCCCACACCATACGCACTACTGTCCGCCACTACCACTATGGGTTTCTGAGGGTCAAAATGGACTAGAGTCTGAGAGTCCAGGAGGGCTTGTTTAGATTTCTGGAAGGCTCTCTCCTGACTTGCATCCCATTTCCAAGGGGTTTTGTCTCTCAGTAAGGTATTTAGGGGCTCCAGCATAGTTGCAGATGATTTTAGAAATTTCCTATAGAAATTTAGCAGCCCAAGGTAGGCTCTCAGTTGAGTTACATTAGTAGGAGCTGGTGCATTCTGGATTGCTGCTACCTTCTCTGCAGTGGGGTGCAATCCATCCTTGTCAATTTGGTATCCAAGGTAGGATACCTGTGGCACTCCAATTTGGCATTTATCCATTTTCAGTTTTAGTCCTGCCTCCTGTAGTTTAGATAAGACTTGATAGAGACGCTTGTTGTGCTCTTGCTCATTAGTGGCACTCACCAGGACGTCATCCAGGTAGCAGAACACTCCTGGGAGGCCCTGCAATAGTCCTTCCATGGCACGCTGAAAGATTCCAGGTGCGGACGCAATTCCAAAACTGAGACGGTTGTAGGCAAATAAACCTCTGTGGGTGTTTATTACCGTGAGTTCCTTGGAGTCTTCATCCAAGGGTAGTTGAGCGTATGCCTGAGACATATCTAGCTTGGAGTATATAACTCCTCCTGCTAACCCGCTAAATAGATCTTCCACTCTGGGTATAGGGTAGGTATCAAGCCTAGTGGCTCTGTTGACTGTTAATTTGTAGTCCCCACAGATGCGGATGCTTTGATTAGCCTTGAGCACAGGGACGATCGCCGCTGCCCATCTCGAGTATTGTACAGGGGTGAGGATACCTTCCTGCACCAGTCTATCAAGTTCTGCCTCCACCTTTGGTCTCAGTGTGTAAGACACGTTCCTGGCCTTACAAAACTTTGGTGGTACGGCTGGATCCACTTCTATTTTGAAATTCCTTCCCTTAAAGCAACCTAGACCTGGTTGAAAAAGGTCGGGGAATTTATTTGCTAACTCTTCAGGGCAGGTAGTCAATTTGTTGACATTATTTGATACTATAGTTAGCCCGAGGGAATCAATCAGGTCCCTACCCAGCAAAGCTGGCCCCTCCCTGTCTACAATCACAATAGTTGCTAGTTGGGGAACCATATTACCAGGTTCACGCTGGATGTTAGCCCTAATCTCCCCACAAATCCTTAGGGGGTTCCCCCATAAGTCCTAAGCTTAACATCAGAAGGTCTCAGCTCGGGTCTTGACTTAGCTGGTATTTTAGAGTAGGTGGCCATTGAAAGGATAGACCTGGCAGCACCTGTATCTACCTCCATCTCTAATGGCACACCATTTATTAACAATTTTATTTTGATTGGGGGTTTCATTTCCTCGGCTATTGAGAAAATCTCCCCATAACAGCCTAGATTAGCAACTGGATAGTCTGCACAGGTTGCATTGTTAGTTCTATTAGGGTTAGGGTGGTGTTCCCTCCCCCTTTTCTCATGCATAGCATGCACAAAATTATTTTTGTTGCCTTTAGCAGAATTTTGATTTTTCACCTTAAAGCAACATTTCTTAAGATGGCCTTTTTGGCCACAACCATGACAAACACTGTCTTTATAGGGGCAATCTCTACGCCAGTGCAGATTACCACAGCCGCTGCATGCTGATTTGGGGCTAGCTTGAGCCTGAGTTTTGCCCTGAGGCTTAATAGCAGTTTGCTTTACTCTATGCTGGCCCACATTTAGTATGGAATTAGGTTGCCTTAACACAACCGTCTCCCTCAGTTGAGTTTCTTTGGCAGTTGCCAGATCCACGGCTTTTTTCCATGTGAGGTCTGCTTCATTAAGCAAACAATTCTGAACATCATTACTGGCAACACCCAGTATAAACCTATCTAGCAACGTTTCTTCCAGAACTTCCTGTTTGAAATTACAGGTGTCTGAAAGGGCCTTTAAGCTAGCCACAAAATCAGCAATGCTCTCCCCTTGTTTCTGGTTCCGCTTATGGAACCTAAACCTTTCAAAGATCTGGTTGCATGTCGGCTTAAAATGCCGTCTTAACGCTTCCATGATCTCCTCATAGGTAGCATCTAAAAGTCTTTTAGGTGAGAGTAGGTCCTTAGCTAACCTAACAATTTTAGGACCCACCAGAGCAATAAATGTTTTAGCTTTATTTGAATCTTCCACTTTATTAATACTCAGGAAGCAGTTTAGCCTGACTTCATATTCTGGGAATTCTTCCTCTAAAGGATTGAATTCTCCCACTGAGCCTAGCACTGGCATTTTTACCCAGCTTTACAGCTAATTGTCAGATATCTACCTGAAATAGTAGTAGCAACAATATCAGTTGCAAGAGTAGCCAATTCAAGAGACTGTAATAATACACCTTGTTAAAAAAAAATCAGAAATATACAGCATCAATACTCTATTCACTGAATAATAATATAAATTCTGAGTTCCTTCATTAGTCTAGCCTCTCCCAATAGTTCTACAAAAAAAAATCCTCGTCGCCAGTATTATGGAGTGGGTACCCCTACACTAGAGCACAGCATAGGTTCCACATAGACACAACATAGTTATAGTACTGAACACAATAGACAATGCAATGACACAGCAAGTTAGGTAAATAGTTCACTCACCTCATGGATACCTTAACTTTATACTCAAATGGTGGTACTGTGGCTAGTGAGATTAGAGCGGAGATAGACGGGAAATGTCTAGAATAGAGTAGAATAGAATTAGTACATTAGTTTAGAACTTAAGAAGTTAGATACCAACCACAGTAGGTAATTATATACACCCTCGGTCAACATGTACTTGTTGTTGAACCCGAGGCCAATAGCAGACTGACTTGCGAGTGTTGCTCTCTCGAGCGTTGCCAACTTATGGTCTCTCTAACTAGAACTTACACTACTCGCTATATTACAGTAATGTGCGTAGGTTATGAACCCTTTTCGACAAATTAATTGAGTCTGTGCGAATTTTCAGCTTCTGAAAACGGAAGGGACAAAATATGTATTCAATTTATCTCTAATGATAACAATTTGTTCTTAAAAAACATACATAAATTATTGAAAGAAAGAATTTATTTTCTGAACTATTGCAAATAAATAGTTGAATAACAGTAGAAGTTTGTCGTGTACAAGTGTCATAAAATTCTCTCAACATAAATATTGCAACATAATTTTGTATGTTGATATTTTTATTTTCTTTAACTTCATTTTGTCAATTTTATATAAAAAGTCTTCTTTAAATAATTTTTTTAATTTATGTTTCTAGTATAATTACATCACGTGCATCAAGTAATATTTATGATCACCCAAATTTAGTCAGCTTACGTCTGGCACCCTTCGAAATAACACATGCAGTCCACGCTAATTTTACGAGACGCGAACTTAAACAATTGCGTGCTCTCAGGTATACCAGCAGAGCTTGGACGCCAGTTGAAGTTTAATGAATAATATCACAGTTTAGCGTAAGATTCAGCGCCAATACCTTTATTTTATTTTTGGAATAAGTTTGCGTGTGTGTCATGTAAGTATGTATTAAATGTATTGGTCCTGTGTGCAACTATTAATTTGTTCATTTCGTCGTAGAGTTGGCGGGGTGTTCTACTGTTTCACAATTCACCCAGTGGTGGAGACAGGATTTGTTTCGTAGAGAAGTTGTAAAACCTTAATGCATAACATGAGGTAGTTCTGATTAAATTTACATTTCAATTTGTTTTTTATTGGATGATGAATGCAATATATTTTTTGTTTTTGAACAATATGAGAGGTGACTTGGATAATTTATAACTGAGGACAGAGAATATAGATGAAATGAGTCCCAGTTACACACTTGATGTACTGTTAGAGAAACAGGCCTTGTGATGCTGTTTCATATTGATTTAAGTAAGAAAATTTCTACCATGTGCATTTTGTGAATCAGAATTGTATCTTGTGTGACCTGCCCCAATTTGCCCTGTTTGAAGTAGAAGGGCAGGTCTGATCAAACTAAAATCTTGCTGTTTGTGTGAAGTCTAAGTATTATGCCAAATTTTAGTAAATGTGTGGCGTTTGGTGAGAATCAACTTTTGAATTTTTAGTGCCCAAACATAGTTAATTAGATCGAAATAAACAAGTTTTCTTCTATGCACTTTCCATCGCAAATGAGTATTTTACAAGTTATAGTGGTAAAATAGTTATGGCAACTCTAGTGTTTGAAGTGGCAAGTAATTCATCGACCGTGCATCTGTCATGGACGCTCTGATCCGACGCGCTCGAATGCTCAAGTAGTTCCTGCCATCGACAACCAAAGTTAACATGCCGCTATAATTTGTTATTTTTGGGTGATAATTTCTAATGTGTTATTAAATAAAAGATCCTAGAAGCAAGTTCAGGCTCCGCAGGTTAAGCTAATAATAAATTACAAAGTATTCAAACGTACTCTAACAGCTCAATTGCGCAAAAAATAAAACCTACCGCTCTAACTGGTAAAAAACTCATTTGCCGCAAAAGGCGCATAGAAGAAGAGTAGTTTATTTTGATGTTATTACCATGATTCAAGCAACAAAAATCGCAAATCGATTAGTAGCTCTCTATTCGAGCGTTCGAGCGCATTCGTCATCAAAGACAAAACTAAACCTACCGCTATAACTCGTTGAATACTCCTTTGCGACGGAAAGTGTTAAAAAGAAAACTTGTTGGTCAATGTTCAGCCTGATGCAATCAGAGGAAATGGGAATTTTATTCCAAAGAATCACTAAAGGAACCCATTTAAGAACATTTTACATGAATGACATTCTGCTCTCTGATGCGTTATTTTTGAATCATTCAGCTTTGAAGTTATACGTAAAATTGCTTTCCTGCCCAAAATGTGGAACACAGAGTACGACCAGGTTGGGTCGAGAAAGGCAAAGTTCGGATCATGAGGTGTTAAAATTTTTGCCCAGAACTTCGTAGAAATAAAAGAATGATAGAAATTGTTAATAAAATAATAAGAAATATTGTTATCAGTTGATAATACAAAAAAGTTAACGTACTATTTCTCGTATTTGGTGCTTTTGACGTTTATTTTTATTTATCATTATTACGTTGTCACCTTTACCGTCAGCTCATAGATGGCGCCACCCGGTACCGTCACCTTCACAGTCAGCTCATAGATGGTGCCACCCGGTACGGCCACCGCTCTTCATGGAGCAGATGCAAACACAATTGTTAACATGACCTTAATGAGTTGCTTTCAACCTTTATTTATAATTTCACTAGAAGAACTGTGGCTACTCCTCACAACCCAACCTCTTTACGTATGTATTAGGGGGTTAACTTCCGTTATTAATGAAATTCTGTTTGGCGCGCTCGCTTCCTTTGGCGTGCGGAAGCCAATTTCAAAGTCAAATAATTAAAAAATAACGCATCAGAGAGCAGAATGTCATTCATGTCAAACATTCTTAAATGGGTTCCTTTAGTGATTCTTTGGAATAAAATTCCCATTTCCTTTGATCGCATCAGGCTGAACATTGACCAACTTGTTTTTTTTAACCTAATTAACTATTTTCAGGCCCCAAAAACTGAAAAATTGATTCTTACCAAACCCGAATTCTACATTTATATTGACCTTTCGCAATTCATTTTTAATCATAGTAATTATTTAGGAGAAAATTTGGTCAATATATATTTTAGGTGCCTCACGGTAATTAAGAATTCCGTTCCATATAATCACTAAAGGAACACATTAAAAAACTTTTTACATGAATGACATTCTGCTCGCTGATGCATTATTTTTGAATTATTTAACTTTGAAGTTGGCTGTTACGCATCAAGGGAAGCAAGGGCAATTTAATTAATAACTGAAGCTAACCTCCTATTACAAACGTAAAGAGGTTGAGTTGTGAGGGGTAGCCACAGTTCTTCTAGTGAAAATTATAAATAAAGGTTCTAACCCACCCGTTAGGCTTACGTTCGCAAGTGTGTTGACGTTACCCTAATGGGTCGGTTTGAGCCTTTATTTATAATTTTCACTAGAAGAACTGTGGCTCCCCCTCACGACCCAACCTCTTTACGTTTGTAATAGGAGGTTAGCTTTCGTTAGTAATTGAATTCCGCTTGGCGCGCTCGCTTCCTTTGGGGCGCGACAGCCAACTTCAAAGTTTAATAATTAAAAAATTATGCATCAGCAAGCAGAATGTCATTCCTGTAAAAGGTTTTTAAATGTGTTCATTTAGTGATTCTTGCAACCAAATTCTTAATTTCCGTGAGGCACCTAAAATATATATTGATAGAAAATGTTGAGACTTCTGGATGGCAAGTTGGTGTCCATTCATCACTGGTGCATTATAATTTGTTGGTGGTACCCTTGTAATGGTTATTATTTTTTGCTGAAAATTATTATAATTAATATGCTTAATTATATTAGTCATTAGCTTATTTTTATCAGATAACATATGAAGCGATAATTTGAAGAAATGTACAGTGCAAGTTTTGCATCAAAGTTTGAAAATTTTACTTACAAATTAATGGGAAAATGAATCTTCCATTATAGATGCTCAAGTTTGTGCCTAGTTGTTTCAAGGAAGATTTTGAGACTTTCAGTATTCCATATAAGATACCCAGTTTTAAATATAAAGTATTTTAAATTGCAAGCCAAGGTCCTTGACACATATATCACTGGCCATTCTCAGTTTGATATGAAAACATGACATTATTTAGTGTCTTGCTTATAGTAATGGGAAGAAGAAACTTAAAAAAACCTGGTGTTACTGTTTGAGAGAGAGTTGAGATTTTTTTTATACCCACTTTCCAGATAATATGAGTCATTAACACTTTTAGGAAAAATTCACCTTACACATGGTCTAACTAATAAATAAATATGTTGTATTAGTGTTATGGATATGTTTCACATGAAATGTTAATTTTTTGAGGGAAATTTCGGTAAATGTATAGGAGAGGACCATAATCGATTTCCTACTTTTCAGTGCCTTAACATAATTAATTGGATTGAAATAATCAAGTTTTCTTCAATGCACTTTCCGTCTGAAATGTATTTTATGAGTTATAGCGGTAAATTAGTTACCGCATCTCTAGTGTTTGAAGCGGGAAGTAATTCATCAAGCGCGTCCTATGGCAACACTGCAATGGACGCGCTCAAATGCTCAAGCGCATTCCCGCCATCTAAGACGAAAGTTAACATACCGCTATTGTTAATTATTTTTAGGCGATAATTTCTATTGTGTTATATATTAAAAGATCCTAGAAGTTGGTTCAGACTCCGCACAGCTGGAAAATAATAAATTATTCTACATAATTCTACAAAGTACCCAAATGCACTCTACCCAAACTAAACCTACTGCTATAACTCGTTAAATATTCATTTCAGGCGGAAAGTGCATAGAAGAAAAATGATTTATTTACATCTAATTAGCTATGTTTAGGCACCAAAAAGTCGGAAATTGATTATGGTCCTCTCCTATACATATACCAAAATTTCTCATTAATTCTTCAGCAGTGTTAAGCAAAAATACTTTACTTCTTTGGAAGTCATCATTTTGAACCCATTTTTAGGTCAAACTATCTGGAAAAATCTTTATACCACTGCAAAGAACATTTGATAAAACTATAGTGCACAGGGATTGTATGAGAGGTATTGTAAAATCTGCACTTCTTTGCATCATAATAAAATCTATAGCTCACTCAGATCAACAATCCTGATTTGCAGTGATGGAATTCTTATTTAATTTTTAGAAGTGTGCCAATAAACGCAATTTCTGATACTGATCTTGTGATAAACCTCAAGAATTGCGCTAATGACCACTGCAATCTGAGAAGTTTACTGTCGAAGAAGGTGTTTCTGTGACATATTGAAATGCTTGAGTGTTTTTATATTCAAAAGTCATTAGATTCCTTACTAAACATTGTCATAACAATCTATGCTTGTAACATGATGGTGCAACATAGCATACATTTCAACATCATCTTAGGATCCTGTGTAACATGTTACCAAGTCTTATGCAACAGTTTGCCAAGTTCCCTATTGGCATGTTTCCATGTCGTGTATCAAAGATCTGAAGCAGTAACAAGTCAAAAAATCAGTTTCCTGTGGGACATGATTCAAATGACCATGGCAGACTTGTGAGGAAAACTTTGTCAATATTTTAGGTTACTACTTGAGAGGTAAAATTTTCAAAATCTTCTAATTTAAAATTGTAACTAATTTTTCATGTAGTTTGATTTTTTTATATTATTGTTTTTTATTACCTTTTCAAATGTTATATTTGTGGGTCATGTTGAGCAAACTCCTAAAGCATGTTCATTACGAAATAGACTTTCATCAAATTTAAAATGATTGAAAAACCTAAATTGTAGTATCCACTATATTGCTTGTAAGAGTGTGAGTCATTTTGGTATCAAAGGCAAGATAGTGAAAATTGTCCTGTGTTATTATTGGAAGCATGGTGAGAAAGTATACCTCATGTTAAACTGAAAGCTGAGCATGGATGGTGATGAGATGCAAGATTATGAGAGTTGTAAGGGTATATGAATAGATAGGTTGCCATTTTAGCTGAGTAAAAAATATTGAGAAAATTTAAAGCATTATTATAAACAGGTTAGCCCATAAGTAAGGTACGTTCATAAAATTATTATAGCTATAAAAGTAAAAATAGTGGAGAAATTTGGTAAATTCAGAATGAAAGAAGAAATTTGAAAGTTTAGTTGACGTTTTAGCTCAGTCAGCAACACTGGCAACAAACTGAATTGAAATGTCAGTTGGTATGCTAAACTCATTTGCAAATTGGCTAAAAAGGGTTACTATGGTGTTTTCAGTCTTAGAGGCATTTGAATTATAATCAAGTCAAGCAGGTTTAATGGTTTTATTAGGGACTATATTTGAAGGCTAATTTGTGACCTAATTTTCAAATATGTGACCTAAGGCTAATTTTCAAGTAGAGGTTTAATGGTTTTATTAGGGACTATATTTGAAGGCTAATTTGTGACCTAATTTTCAAATATGTGACCTAAGGATAATTTTCAAGTAGACAAGTAGAATGGTTGTGTATCACTTCTGAAGGGGCAGGCAGATGCATCTGAAGCTCTTGTCTTCATGTAAATATCCTATTGCCTTATAACTGTAGTTCGCTAGCTTAACATTGGCTTGGGGTATACTGTGATGAGATTTCACTTGGAGACTTACAATAGGGTCAAAAACATTTTTTTCTACAACTGTTCGACTGACTAACTAAACGCTTTTGTTCTCTTTTAATAATCTATAAACAATTTTGCTTCAATGTTAATTGTGCAAATAAGCAAGAACAAGCCTTGACAGCATTCTAGCATATCAGCTTGTTATGTTGCAGATCTCTAGTGCGTAGTATAAGTAAACTGCATCAGTTAGAAATATGTTCTACTCTAAAGACTGGGTATGAAGGTAACATGTTTTTATTTCACTTATTTTGATGGGTTTGTGTGAACGTAAAATGATAGGTCATAAAGCTGTTTCTACTGGATAAGGTTTTAAAATAATTTTCTGTAATTTCAGACAGTAGTACAACCACCTTCACCATGTCTTCACCTGGAGTACAAAAACAGGCAAGTCCTCTTATTATGTACATTTTTGTGTTTCCTAGTTGGTATCGAGTTGTAATCAGACTTGATAACTTCTCATTAAGGTTTAGCATGCACAAGAGGTTTAAGTTTGATAAATTTGTCTATCCAATACCATGGGGGCTCACACACCATAGGGGATACAGTTAGGTTACCTCAGATATGGATAGGCATTTGTGACTTAATACCTTCATTGCACTTCTGCGTTTGTTAACGGTCAGTTTGGGTAGGTTGTGACTGACATAATTGAGAAATTGACTTTACTGCTCAAATATTTTTATCCTCCATTAAAAATATGGAAAATACAATTGTGAAAATATTTTTTTTGTATGATAACAGTGATTTTTTAAAAAGATGACAAAACAGATGAAATGCCATTCATTTATATCGGTATGTGAATGAGCAATTTACCAGTGTGTGCACATATGGTTCAATACACAGGGAATGTGTTAATCTTTTGTGTATACTTTCATTTTTTATACCTTTTTTGAATGTTTCTTTTTTTATCTTTTCTTTCTCTTCCTTCCATGTTGTTTCTATATACAGGACATTCTGTGTGGAAGTGCAACTTGTGGATAGATTTCACATTTTCCTTAGTCTTTATTTTTTCCTCAGTGGAAACATCCTTGCAATGAAAACTGAGCCTCAAACAATTGTACAAACACTATGGAGTCTGATTTCTACAAAAAAATTAGCAACCAGATTTACTACATTGCTTTGAGTCTAGTTAGTAAAATAAAATTATTATAGTATCTAATAGAGTACAATAATATTATTATTACAGAATTGTATAGAGTGCAATAATATTATTACAGAATTTTTTTATTTTAACTGGTAAAAAATTTTGAATTTCTGACTATGTTACAGTATCTACTGTCTCACACTTTGTTTAAAATGCTATTTTTAAACAGCAGTTCATTTCATATCATATGCTGTTAGTCTCAGTAAATGACTATTGACTTAACTTTATCATGGCTCAAATCAGTGATTTCTTTTATATTCACTATAATGAATGATTTCGGATTTTTTATATTTAAATGTGTGTTTAAAATTTTCCCACCACCAGTTCAGTTAGTGCTATGTAATGAGAATTTTTTTTACACAAGCAAGACTTGTGTTCCTGTCTACTCTACCAGCTTCACAGCAATGCTGGATGCCCTCTAATGGTTCATAGCATGCTGTTTTTAAAACCGAACTTTCTTCAACAAATTCCCCACATTTTGTGCCATATGTCTACCAATAGGTGAATTGCTCATACAAGTACAGATATAAATGAATGACATTACATCTGTTTTATGACCTTTTTTAAAAAAAACTGTTACCATATGAGATGAAACGTTATTGTGCAATTGTATTTTTCATATTTTTGAGAAGGATAAAACTGCATTCAAGCAGGAAAGTCAATTTCCATTTTTTTGCTACGCACGGCCTAACCAAACCAACTGTTAACGACCGCGGAAAAGTGTTAAGTATTACTTATCATCTGCTACTTGATTGACTAGCTGTTGCACAGTATAGTGAAGTTAATGTGTTTTATACCTTTCCAGACATCATCTGTCAAATGGACTAGATGAATGCTTTTGTTTCTCATTAGACTGTTGATGTGAATTGTGTCCCCTCAGGCGGATACAACTATTGTATCTATGGGAATTAGCGCTCCCAGGGGAACCATGTGAGGGCCCGAGCTAAAGGTTAGGTAGGCTTCCTTTTTGTTGTAATAAAATAGGTTTTTGTTTTGTTGCGGACCATCTTTTTTCGGTTCACTGCTGTCCTGTTTTTCAGCACCTACTACTTTCTTCTTCAACTTTTTTCTTGTTTCATGAACTTCTTTCCCAGCTTACTGTTTCTGTGCACCTTGTGCATAGATTCCACGTTCCCTCAACTCCATACTAAATGGTGCCTTCCTTTTTCCTCTTTTGGAACATCTTTGTTGTGGTTAAGGGAGGCTAAAACTTTCTTATATAATAATAGTAATAATAATAATGATAATAATGTGAATTGTGTTCTTTGGTGGCAGCTGCAAAGCTTGGCTGGTAGCTGTGGTGACTTGTAAAGCATAGGTGGCAGCTGTGGCAATTTAAAAGTGTAGGTGGCAGCAGTGGCAATTTGAAAGTGTAGGTGGCAGCAGTGGCAATTTGGAAGCGTAGGGGGCAGCAGTGATAATTTGGAAGCGTAGGTGGTAGTAGTAACAATTTTAAACCCTATCAGTCCAGGCATCTTCTAAAGCCCATGGTGGCTGCAATAGAACTGTCCACCGGTGCAATTTTAGGTCCTGGACGTCCATGCTAAAAGTTGCCCGTCGTCTCGTGCCTATTTTTGCTAGGCACGTGTCGAATGTTGGTGAGATGCTCGACACACTTGTGCGCATGCTGTGCTTGCTATTCAGTTGAGTGGTGCACCCTCACTCATTCTCCGCGTCGAGGTTACTATGAATTATTTTTGCTCGCAGTGCATGCGCCTAAACGTCGTGTGATGGCTACCTTATATACGGTAAATTTCGCGGATTCCTTCGCTGGGATCGATCGTATTTCTGAGAGATGGTTGGCTGAGAAATGATATGAAGTTGATGAGATTCTCGGGAAAATGTATGTATTTTAATGCCGAGTTCGTTCACACTTTTGGCGCCCCACTTAATTTCACTTTTGTTCAAATAACTCACGTCCCTGCAATTAAGCGCTTTGGTTATTATTGTTGGGTACGCTCATATTATTTAGACTGTAATTGCAATTCTAGCCTGTTGGGGTACACTGTGATTACATTTTTATGAACATCCTAATTGAAAGTTCCTCTAGGCTAGTACGTATTTTGCCATCTTGGAATTTGAAGAACGAGTTTCGTAAGAGCCACAACCGCAGCTACTTTTGCAGGCGAAGCACTCGAGGTGCCATTAAATATGTCTAGAGCATCGTTCTGCAAACGTGAGAGCCATAGCTAAAGCACACATGTTCGTCGTGGTGTGCCTTCCGAGTCAGGGTTTTTTTTAACAAGTGTGTGGGTTGAAGGGCCATGGTAAGAATTTCCCCCCCCCTCCCCCCGGTTACTTATAGCTATTTAGTGTAATTCAAAAGGGGGCGATTGTAAGAATTGTTCCCTCGGCTACTGATAGCTATTCACTTCAAAAATATCAAGTGAACCTAACGTGTGAATAATGTTAAGATATGGTGTTGAATGAACGTGATCTTTCAAAACCTAAACGCGTCCTTTTCAGCCTGTTGATTTTGCAGAATTTGCTTCATTTTTGATGGAAGTTGAATTATGAGGCGTAAATCGAGGCACATTGGGTGCTAATTAGTATTTTATGTTGAAAATGAACGATCAATGATTTGACGAGTTTAGTTAGACTGGAATTGCAGCATATTTATAGCTATTGTGTTGTCAGCTTATTGAAAATTTACCATATTACGTTAGAAGAGAGCAGGCTTTTTCAATAATCAAGGTATCGCATTCAATTCATCGCATTGCAGAGAAATCGAACTTCTTTGCGCTTTTGGTGAAGTGCTTTTGACTTCTAACTTCTATTGTATTCATGAAGTGCGTGACGGGGAATAAAAATAACTAACGGGGGTCTTTTGTTCTATTGTTATATGATGAATAAGTCATTCGGCAATAGTTTTTCTAGAAATCAATTTATGAAGAAAGTGCAACAATTGGTTCGGCTGGTCAAAAGGCCACGGAAACATAAAATTTTAATTACGGCACTATTGATGTGGCGTTCGTTAATGACGTACTCGTTCAATTTTTGGGTGTGAGCGCTGACGGTTTAGATCTATCTCACTCACACGTACTTTATTCTTCGAAAGAACGCATCACGTGTTACGAACGGAGCATAATTCTTTAGTAGCCACGTGTTATAGCAAAGTGCATTCCTTACGTCTTGTTTTAGCTGTTTCAGTTCATCAAATGTTCATGATCGTAGGTACCGTTCTTTCGAAACCGAGGCGATCTTGTTGTCTTCATTCAGGGGAACCATGTGAGGGCCCGAGCTAAAGGTTAGGTAGGCTTCCTTTTTGTTGTAATAAAATAGGTTTTTGTTTTGTTACGGATCATCTTTTTTTTTCGGTTCACTGCTGTCCTGGTTTTCAGCACCTACTACTTTCTTCTTCAACTTTTTCTTGTTTCATGAACTTCTTTCTTAGCTTCCTGTGTCTGTGCACCTTGTGCATAGATTCCGCGTTCCCTCAACTCCATACTAAATGGTGCCTTCCTCCTTCCTCTCTTAGACCATCTATGTCGTGCAGTAAAGGGAGGCTAAAACTTTCTTATATAATAATAATAATAATAATAATAATAATAATAATAATAATGTTGTCGTCATTATAGTCCAGGCTGATACATTCCTGTTCTGTGGATTTTTGTACTTCGAATGCAGTGAAATTCCGCACTGGAACGCGATGTTAAAAACACGTAAAAGAGCATCTCTTTTAGAATTACTGCATCCGATTTTGTCAACGGTGTTAACCCACTATATTTAAAAATAAATAAAACAATAATTTGTGGTGAGAACGACGCAACTAATGAAAATGTTTTGCGCACGTTTTCGCGCCCCTAGGCGTCATTGTGTGGCTGCAGAGAGAGCCTTTTGATGCGATTGAGTTACACGGTAGGAAAAACTGGCCAGTGTGCTGTAAAATGTCCCGTCTTTCAGCGCATGTTCCAGACTCGCTGCTCAGTTTCAGAATGCTGCCGTGTATTGTCATGGTGAACTAAATGTTGCTAGTGATGATTGGTTAATCGTTAAATCGAGTTTCATTAAGTGTCCCACTTACGTCATTTAGCGAACACGGAGTTGAATGAAATTTTGCTGCGTTGCAGTTCCGTTTATGACGTAGGTTCACATTGTACGCTGTGGAAGTGCTTCTGCTGGCTTCAGAGAGCGAACTGCTGAGCTATTAAATTAAAAGCTATTTTCAAAAGCTAATTGCTATCTCTATCATGAGGCTTAGATAGGCAAATGGTTAAGTTAGTCGAGGTTGTCTATTGTATGACACGAGTGACGCCACCATGGGGGGTTTCTGTGAGGACCTTATCGAAAAATAGGCCTCCAGGACTTCTGCCTTTTGTGTCCAATTTGCTTCTTTACGTTTTTCATGCTTTCTCCGCTACTTTGTCATCTTTTCTTCCCATTCTTTTCGAACTTTCTATTTCTAATCTACTCTACTTCTTTCTACTCCAATATAGCGTTTTTGGTCTTTTTCTTACTTCGAAAATTCAACTAATAACTTGGGAGTTCCGAAGAATTCTTTAGTAGTATTTGAATTATTTATAAGTTGTCAGCCATCTCTTGGAATATAAAATATCCAAGAGATGATATTTTTCATTTCTTATTCAACTACCCAAATTTTGCAGAGTTAGACTATTAGCACGCCACGTGTGGTTTGTCTATTAGCACGCCACGTGTGGTTTGTCTATTAGCACGCCACGTGTGGTTTGTCTATTAGTACGCCTCGTTTAGTTTGTCTATTAGTATACCTCGTATGGTCTATCTATTTGTACACCTCGGATAGTTGGTCAATTATTACTCCTCGTATTGAACTTTTGTTTTAGGACGTCTTATATTAAGAAATTTTTAAAAGCCAATATATTGGCATGTATCTCACGTGGCAACTTAGAAATAAACGGTTTTTCTTTCTTTCTTTCTTTCTTTTTTTCTTCGTTCTTCTATGCACACTTCTTCTATTCACACTACTTCTATTCCCACTCAAGACACACTGCGCCGGGTGTCTTGAGTGGGAAGAGATTATGTGAGTTAATTCCCCATTTTCTAATGTCAATACTAATTGGTCCCGTCTCTTCGCTCTCTTGTGATTGCTTTTGTTTGTTGTGACTAGTATCGCGAATTTCTGTTGGGGGGCCTGTTCCGTATTTCTTCGTATTAATGTGAGGCCATGTATAAGGCTAGACGAGTAAGGTTAAGATAGTGTTAGCACGTTGGTTGCTATGTGAGCTGCCGATGTACTCGAAGGGAATTTTCATAATGCGCACACTCAATTTTCATAAATACTTAATCAAAGCTAAACGAAGGAACGCTCCAGTTAATGTTTGCTATTTTCTAAATTGCCTACTTCAATGGGCTTTAAATTTGATTTGAATATTGAGCTTCAGTTTAACCTGTCGCGATTGTGTTAACATACGTACTTTACTTCCTTGGGCTTGCAGCTGAACCAATCAATATCTTTCTGCGATTCAGTAACTGTGCGCATGCTGTAGTTCTGGATTTTGGCGGATGGGTTCAACTTGAATTAAGATCGAGTTGAGTTGTGTACTGGGTCCTGTTTGCCTACCTGGGAAGTTTAAATGGCATCGTGACTTTTTCACGCCGTTCATTTCTTGTGAGAAATTTGTTTCTAATCTCTCATAGTAAGTGAAGAAATATTTGCTCTGGTTGCTGGTTTTATATGAAGTAGAAACGATTTCGGCCTCACTTATACGACTGATATTACTTTTTATCGTTCTATTGATGCTGGTCAAATGAGCACTGGTTGCAGACGAGTATGTGAAAGCGTTGAGAAAACGTTAACGAGCCTACGAAAATACGTCATTCGTTCCCCTGCGTTGCTCGGGATGCTGAATTTTCAGCTCAGCGTATGGCAACCCTACATGAGTTGCCAGATGCTGAGAGATCCGGGAGAAAAATTCAGCTGCAACCTTACTGTGTTGCAAAATGCTGAGGAATCCGGCCAGATGCAACCCTATGTGTTGCAAAATGCTGGGAATCCGGGAGAAAAGTTCAGATACAACCTCACTGTGTTGCAAAATGCTGAGGAATCCGGGAGAAAAATTCAAATGCAATTCTACTCTGTTGCAAGATGCTGAGAAATCTGGGGGAAAAAAATTCAGGTCCAGCCCAACTGAGTTCCCGGATGCTGAGGAATTTTGGAAAAAATTTAGATGCAACTCTACAAAGTTATAAAATGCTGAGGAATCAGGGGAATAAATCTAGGTCCAGCCGTATTGAGTTGCTTAATTCTGAGAGAAATTCAGGAAAGAAAT
This sequence comes from Morinoia aosen, assembly GCA_030386875.1. Lineage (NCBI taxonomy): Eukaryota > Metazoa > Arthropoda > Malacostraca > Amphipoda > Talitridae > Morinoia > Morinoia aosen. Next base: position 94,743,740 of record CM059559.1, on the reverse strand, counting down.
CTAGGCCCAACCCCACTGGGTTGTTAGATGCTGAGTGCTCGAATTTCATTTGAAAAACTCAATTATGAAAATTTAGTAAAATATAGCACGTAGCATAACTAAGTTAACGAAACTTACGCTACGCTACTCGCAGAACCGTGACGATGACTTAACCTGCTCGTGCATCGGACACCAGGAGAATTATAGCAAGTCTCGTTTCACAGCGCAGTGAAGTTAAAGCGTCGAGTGACAGACGCCATGTTGACTCGTCAGTTCCGCTTTTTTTGGTTCTTTGTGCCGCAACGAAGGCGTCTTGTTTGTATTCGGTCTCGTTGTTCCTGTCGTGCATTTGTGGTCGTTCAAGGACACCAGCGTTGATCTTCAGGTGAACTGAGTTACAGTTGGCCTTTTTGAATTACGACCTGCTAATTTGCTGGTGCGTGGTGATGAGTAACGTCCGTGGAACGTTTAAATCGCCCTCTTCCTCTTAGGTTATTAAAAGCTCTCCATGCCATTCTGCCGAAAGGTTGGCTGCTGCAAATTTATTAAGTTTTCTACACTCATACTCTGGTGTCTGTGCTTGATGAGTTTTTGATGGCATGGGACTTGAGTAGCTAACCTAGAATGGATCACTCTACTCGTTCCTGCTGTCATATTCTTCAAGCATAATTCAAACTATATATGAATGCATATACTCCTTAACTATGGACGTGTATTTTGCCTGACGCTAAAATTCCCTCATTTAGAAAACACTGAATCATCTTGAACATTGACTTCTGAGCTCTTCTAGCCCTTGGCGAAAACTCAACGTCTGGTGCTCCGTTTACAAACTTCGTTGATGTACAAATCGTGATCCAGTAACCTCACTACCCGGAATAGCTAGTGCGATATCCGTGGTGTGAATGGATTTTATCTCCTTAGACAACTCTTGAACATTTCAGCGCAGTATCCGGATTGTTCTGGTGACATTCGCATGTCTGAACAGAGAGGTTATCTCACGCAGCAGCAGTCGCCGTGTTTCTTCGATGGCTGCAGCTTTTGCCGTGTATTTGCGGTCTCGATATGGTCTGTATTTGTATTGGTTGTAGTCTCTGTTTGTCCTGAGCTGCGCGAGCCTCCTCAGCGTGCCCTGTGTTGGTATTGCGCCGGAATGTTTTTTTTCCAGTGCGGATGGATCATGGATCACGTGCGCGTGTGGTTTTAAGTCATGTGCTCATGTGCGTTACTGTGTGCAGCTGCGGCGTGTTGGGCTGTGTTGGCCGCTATCACTGCTGTGTATGCCCTCCCCCCCATCGCTGCTGTGTACGCGCCTCCCCCCCCCATCGCTGTTCTATGCCCCATCTCTTGTGTACTCCCCCCATCATTGTTTACGCCTCCTCCACCATCATTGTTGTATATGCTCCCATCTCAGTGCTATGGAGGAGGCTGGCCCCTCAGCCCACCGTGGGACTCGATGCATCTCGGGAACATGTATTGCTCCTGAGTTGCGCTCAGGGGATGTGCCGACAGTCTGTCTCCGTCTGTATACTTCGCAGCGTTGGGCATCTCACGAGCCACCTTAGCAACACCCTGCAAAGCCGGCATGACTTGACTTGTCACTGAAGTCCTGTGTGTTAGTTAGGGCTTTTGTTTTCTGTGTGTACTTCTCCCTCTCTCTAGGGTCTCTTTCTTTCATGTCTAGGGGAATTAGCACTCCCAAGAGGAAAGTGTGCGGTCCCCAGATGAGTTAAGGTAGGCCTTGTTTTTGTTGAGATAAATGTTTTTTTTATAACTAACTTATCTCTTTCTTTCAGCTGTCGTCGGGGAAGCTGGCGTCTTAATTTTTAAACTTCATGCATTTTTTTTTATTTATAGTTTACCTTTTCGTGTTAATGGTATGCTTACGCCTTCTTTTGCTAGCGTAGCGGGCTGTCCTGCCAAGACTTTTGTCTATACTTCTCTTAGCGATCTCTAATAATTATCCCTTCATCTGGTGGATAGGGATGCTTAATCTCAAAAATATGAACGACTGTATGAATAAATATGCGTAGGAATACGTTATCACGTAGCTGAAAATGAAATGAATGAACGCCATGTACTTGAATTGATGCGTAAATAAATCAGTGAATGAATGTTTTAGTGAAAAAATAAATAGAAAACAAAAAAATTATTGAACGAATATTCAAAAAGCACGAGAGCAATCAAAAATAAATAGATGAATAAGTAAGTAAATAAATAGCTGTGCGCACTATCACACTGACCCCCAGCTACCAGCGCTCGTATTGGTCGCACGCTGGTGTCGCGCCAGCGCTACCCACTGCCTGCGGCCTGCCTCTCTCCAGCTGCTGGGTGTCTATCTCTCACGGGCACCCGTTACTGCACGCATTTGTGGGGAGTGTCCGTGTGTCGTAGACGAGCTGTGTGGGTCTCTTTTGACCCTCATTTAAATGTGACACGTATGTGGATTTAACGAGCAGTGGGGGTTACTTTCAGCCTGCCTTGTACTCGTTTGTGGGGAGTGTGCATGTCCTAGACGAGTGGTGGGGGTGGCTTTTGTCATTCAATTAACGTGACTCGTATGTGGTTTTCATGAACAGGTGTGTTGCTTTTGGCCTGCACTGCATTCATTTGTGGGACGTGTGCGTGACCAGGGCGTGCAGTGGGTGTTGTTTTTGGCCTGCACTGCATTCATTTGTGGGACGTGTGCGTGACCAGGGGGTGCAGTGGGTGTTGCTTTTGGCCTGCACTGCATTCATTTATGGGACGTGTGCGTGACCAGGGGGTGCAGTGGGTGTTGCTTTTGGCCTGCACTGCATTCATTTATGGGACGTGTGCGTGACCAGGGGGTGCAGTGGGTGTTGCTTTTGGCCTGCACTGCATTCATTTGTGGGACGTGTGCGTGACCAGGGGGTGCAGTGGGTGTTGCTTTTGGCCTGCACTGCATTCATTTGTGGGACGTGTGCGTGACCAGGGGGTGCAGTGGGTGTTGCTTTTGGCCTGCACTGCATTCATTTATGGGACGTGTGCGTGACCAGGGGGTGCAGTGGGTGTTGCTTTTGGCCTACACTGCATTCATTTGTGGGACGTGTGCGTGACCAGGGGGTGCAGTGGGTGTTGCTTTTGGCCTGCACTGCATTCATTTGTGGGACGTGTGCGTGACCAGGGGGTGCAGTGGGTGTTGCTTTTGGCCTGCACTGCATTCATTTGTGGGACGTGTGCGTGACCAGGAGGTGCAGTGGGTGTTGCTTTTGGCCTGCACTGCATTCATTTGTGGGACGTGTGCGTGACCAGGGGGTGCAGTGGGTGTTGCTTTTGGCCTGCACTGCATTCATTTATGGGACGTGTGCGTGACCAGGAGGTGCAGTGGGTGTTGCTTTTGTCCTTCCTGCACTGCATTCATTTGTGGGACGTGTGCGTGACCAGGGGGTGCAGTGGGTGTTGCTTTTGGCCTGCACTGCATTCATTTATGGGACGTGTGCGTGACCAGGGGGTGCAGTGGGTGTTGCTTTTGGCCTGCACTGCATTCATTTATGGGACGTGTGCGTGACCAGGGGGTGCAGTGGGTGTTGCTTTTGTCCTGCACTGCATTCATTTGTGGGACGTGTGCGTGACCAGGAGGTGCAGTGGGTGTTGCTTTTGGCCTGCACTGCATTCATTTGTGGGACGTGTGCGTGACCAGGGGGTGCAGTGGGTGTTGCTTTTGGCCTGCACTGCATTCATTTATGGGACGTGTGCGTGACCAGGGGGTGCAGTGGGTGTTGCTTTTGGCCTGCACTGCATTCATTTATGGGACGTGTGCGTGACCAGGGGGTGCAGTGGGTGTTGCTTTTGGCCTGCACTGCATTCATTTGTGGGACGTGTGCGTGACCAGGAGGTGCAGTGGGTGTTGCTTTTGGCCTGCACTGCATTCATTTGTGGGACGTGTGCGTGACCAGGGGGTGCAGTGGGTGTTGCTTTTGGTCTGCACTGCATTCATTTATGGGACGTGTGCGTGACCAGGGAGTGCAGTGGGTGTTGCTTTTGGCCTGCACTGCATTCATTTATGGGACGTGTGCGTGACCAGGGGGTGCAGTGGGTGTTGCTTTTGGCCTACACTGCATTCATTTGTGGGACGTGTGCGTGACCAGGGGGTGCAGTGGGTGTTGCTTTTGGCCTGCGCTGCATTCATTTGTGGGACGTGTGCGTGACCAGGGGGTGCAGTGGGTGTTGCTTTTGGCCTGCACTGCATTCATTTATGGGACGTGTGCGTGACCAGGAGGTGCAGTGGGTGTTGCTTTTGTCCTTCCTGCACTGCATTCATTTGTGGGACGTGTGCGTGACCAGGGGGTGCAGTGGGTGTTGCTTTTGGCCTGCACTGCATTCATTTATGGGACGTGTGCGTGACCAGGGGGTGCAGTGGGTGTTGCTTTTGGCCTGCACTGCATTCATTTATGGGACGTGTGCGTGACCAGGGGGTGCAGTGGGTGTTGCTTTTGTCCTGCACTGCATTCATTTGTGGGACGTGTGCGTGACCAGGAGGTGCAGTGGGTGTTGCTTTTGGCCTGCACTGCATTCATTTGTGGGACGTGTGCGTGACCAGGGGGTGCAGTGGGTGTTGCTTTTGGCCTGCACTGCATTCATTTATGGGACGTGTGCGTGACCAGGGGGTGCAGTGGGTGTTGCTTTTGGCCTGCACTTCATTCATTTATGGGACGTGTGCGTGACCAGGGGGTGCAGTGGGTGTTGCTTTTGGCCTGCACTGCATTCATTTGTGGGACGTGTGCGTGACCAGGAGGTGCAGTGGGTGTTGCTTTTGGCCTGCACTGCATTCATTTGTGGGACGTGTGCGTGACCAGGGGGTGCAGTGGGTGTTGCTTTTGGTCTGCACTGCATTCATTTATGGGACGTGTGCGTGACCAGGGAGTGCAGTGGGTGTTGCTTTTGGCCTGCACTGCATTCATTTATGGGACGTGTGCGTGACCAGGGGGTGCAGTGGGTGTTGCTTTTGGCCTACACTGCATTCATTTGTGGGACGTGTGCGTGACCAGGGGGTGCAGTGGGTGTTGCTTTTGGCCTGCGCTGCATTCATTTGTGGGACGTGTGCGTGACCAGGGGGTGCAGTGGGTGTTGCTTTTGGCCTGCGCTGCATTCATTTGTGGGACGTGTGCGTGACCAGGGGGTGCAGTGGGTGTTGCTTTTGGCCTGCGCTGCATTCATTTATGGGACGTGTGCGTGACCAGGGGGTGCAGTGGGTGTTGCTTTTGGCCTGCGCTGCATTCATTTGTGGGACGTGTGCGTGACCAGGGGGTGCAGTGGGTGTTGCTTTTGGCCTGCGCTGCATTCATTTATGGGACGTGTGCGTGACCAGGGGGTGCAGTGGGTGTTGCTTTTGGCCTGCGCTGCATTCATTTGTGGGACGTGTGCGTGACCAGGAGGTGCAGTGGGTGTTGCTTTTGGCCTGCACTGCATTCATTTGTGGGACGTGTGCGTGACCAGGGGGTGCAGTGGGTGTTGCTTTTGGCCTGCGCTGCATTCATTTGTGGGACGTGTGCGTGACCAGGGGGTGCAGTGGGTGTTGCTTTTGGCCTGCGCTGCATTCATTTATGGGACGTGTGCGTGACCAGGGGGTGCAGTGGGTGTTGCTTTTGGCCTGCACTGCATTCATTTGTGGGACGTGTGCGTGACCAGGGGGTGCAGTGGGTGTTGCTTTTGGCCTGCACTGCATTCATTTGTGGGACGTGTGCGTGACCAGGGGGTGCAGTGGGTGTTGCTTTTGGCCTGCATTGCATTCATTTATGGGACGTGTGCGTGACCAGGGCGTGCAGTGGGTGTTGCTTTTGGCCTGCGCTGCTCTCACTCAATGTGTCATGTGTGATGTTTTAACTAGCAGTGTGTGTTATTTCACGTGTGCAGATTTTGACGGTATGCTTCGTGACGCTGCTTGGATGTTCGTGTGCGAGCAGCATACTCTACACTGCGTGAACGTGTCTGTGTAGTACACTGTGTGTGCGTGCCTGACTTGTACACTGTACGCTGCGTGTGTACGTAGCTGCGCAGTACACTGTACGACGCGTGTGTGTCTGGGCAGTATACTTTGAGCTGCATGTGTATGTGGCTGAACTGTACACCACTGCGTGTGCGCGAGGTGTGTGCGTGTCTGAAAAACACACTGCACCCCGCGTGTGTGCGTATCTGACCAGTACACCACTGCGTGTACGCCACGGTACACAGAAGTGTACGCTGCGCGTGTGCGTGGCTCACGAGCACCAAGCACGATCACGAGTGTGGCCTTCGAGCGCTGGTGTGGGACGGTCTAGCCAGCCGCCACTCGCAGCGCTGCCGCCGCTAAAGCCACACGTACTATACAGGTGGTCGCGTCCCGTGTGCTTCTTCTTAGTACCATTGTTACAGCGTGCTTGTCTGGTGTTCCACGCTCCGCACCTTCGCAGTCCGTCTCGCTGAGTGTCGTGGAGTGTTTCTAGCAATTTTAAGCCCAGGCGTGCCCTGGAAATCCTGGAATTGTGTGTTCCGTCAATAACTTGCGCTGTGCAAATAGTGGCGCTACAGGCTCTTTCATTGTGAGGTTTCATGTGGTCAGTATGTTGACGAGCGCAGAACCACGTTCGTCTCGGTCGTTGTACATCGCTTTACTTGGGGCTATCCGTCGTCGTCAGCAGCACGGGTCTCCGTTCCAGCGAGAGCAGCTGGAACAGGTGCTGTCCCATCTGCCACTTCACCACCGCAGAAACTTGGCAGCTTTGCTCCTCGAGATCCTCTTGAAGAGACAAGTTCAGCGCCAAGAAAGGGGCGATGTTTGCCATGAGACTCGCTTATCATCTTCCTGTTCCCCACCCTTGGACAGATCTTGTTCTATGAACGCGAATAATTGCAACCAAAGATTATCGGTGAGGAGAGACCTCTACCGCTCGTGCGCCCCTAATATCGATCGATCTACCTCGTCGTGCTTCGCTACGCCTTCTACTGCTGCTGCTGCTGCTGCTGCTGCTGCTTCGCGTTCTCCCTTGTCTGAAAATATTCGACGTGACGAAGAACAGCTAGAAAACGTGAACAGACTTGCAGCCAGTGCTACCAGCAACGAACATCTGTGTATTGCAGAGGGCTGCCAAAATGCGGCCCCTGGTTTGCACGGGCACACGAGGGAGAGAGTTTTCAGTAACAGACGACAGAACGTTTCGTGGAATCGCAGACCTTTAACTTCTGACACGCGCTCGTCATGCGCCTCAATGCCTTCCATCCGGCCCACTCAGCCTAGTCAAAACTACTTCAGATCGTTATCCGCTTCTGGCTCGTGCCCTAACATCAGCAGCCTCAGCTCTAACAGCTTTTGCACCACAACGCGAAGGAACTCTTGGGGCTTGGATAGATTGTCACCCAATGTTAGCCACTTAGATTTCGACGACTCATCTTCTACGATATTCAACGCTTACCCTAATCCTTTCTTGCCGGTTTTTGGACAGGCTGCCGACACGAACACCGAGTCTGTCACGCCTGTCACCAGTTCTTCGTCTTGTTCTTCTCCACAGTCCGCCCGTGCCACATCTCGTGAGTATGAGTTATGCATGTTTTTCTTTAAATCTGTATTTTATTGCCTGTCGAGTGAGAGATTGATATCAATGTTTCTTTTCAATGTATGGTGAGCTGGAGAGTTCATGTTAGAATGCGTTGTCCCGTGAATTGCTTCCATATTCGATTGGTTTATTTTGAGCGTTTTTTTGCAGCACGTGCTAGGAGGTCGTTTATTTTTCGCCTGATTGGCTCAATTTTATTCGTGTGTCACTATAGATTAGGCTTTCATTCGAAGTTGTCTTCAACTTCAAACTAATACTATTTACTTTTGTTCATTATGAAGGATGGCCTAAAAGTCAACTGAACATTTTAAACATCATGATAGTTTGTTTCATGAATGCAAAGTCTTATGCTGTCATATTATACAGACTGGCCATAACAAGACTTTACACACTGGCCATATTGTTTAAAATGGTAAAGCGACTATTGGGTCATCCTATGTCAGTCCTTATCACTCTGAGGTAAGTAAGCTTTTATATTCATTCAAAGTAGACATGCAAATGATTTCTTTGTCCGATAACATTTCAACGCTGAGCACTGTTTTGTTATTACTCACAAACGATGCAAATTGGTGGGGGTCTCTTTGAAACTAAATACCCATTCCCAGCATTACTGTGACGTTTACGGGACATGTCCGTGCGCGTGAAGCTTTCAGCCGCCAGCATCGCGGCCCCATTACGCGGCCCCATAGCAAGATAATTGACTCACTTGATTCTTCCCCCGTTTTTGCCTCCATGAGGTCATCTTGAGGCAGGTCCGTGTAGTAGTCGTTCTGTATGACCTCTCAAGATGCTGTATGTTGTTTCGTGCATTGGGGTTATTCTAGGCAGAGCTGGAAGATGTGATATTTGTTCAATAAGGTCAGGATTTCTGAAATCAGGTTGTAAGTGACCAACAGTGAACATGTTTCCTGATGAATTTACCCATTAAAAATTTTTTGTCGCTGGACGTGGCTAAGGTTTTAAAAATTTTAGTTGACATTCTCATTAAGTGTTTGAACATCTTCAACCTTAGCGAGCGATTCGTTGTCTTTTGGAGTAACTGAAGTTATCAGACGCGTGTGATTTTTTTTATTTCCGACGCGCTCTGGAGGGAATCGTATATTTTTATCTCATCTAATGCATACCATTCACTTGCTAGCACCGAATAGATAAAATAGGTCATGTAAATCACTGAGGTATGAATTATGTTGGTGTTGAGGAAATCTGAGAATGATGCTGTTACATCGCACAATCTCTCGTTTCTTAATGTTCAGTTTCCACAACTGAAGTTGTCCTTGAGGAGTATGTGGGTCGTGAAGTATCATTTTGCGTCAATCCTGAGACGATGTTATTACCATGTGTACAGTTCGAGGTGCCGCATGTTTAATATCTGCCAAGCAAGTTATCACAATATATCTTGATTTCAACAAGCACAATACAGGACACAATTACCATTCTCGTATATTTGATTCGAGTCGCAGCATGAATCGTATTGTTGACGCTGCGTGAGTTTCTCGGTTATTTTTTTTTACTTTTCTCTCAAAACATGCCTCGTGACTACTTCTTGGATGAGTGAAAGGTTCGTAATTTAGCGATCTTATCTTTTCAAGCTCTTGACTGAACTTAACACTGTGGCTTTTTTGAAACTAAGCCATTTACTTCGAAGAAGTATCTTTTAAATATCAGTTGGCGTGTCCAAGTACAGATCGCTTTATGTAGACATGTTACTGCGCGTGTATGTTGTATTTTGTAACTTTCGGTCGACTTCATAGTTTATTATCTGCAAAAACAATCCAATTATACAATTTTTCCAACGGTAGAGTTCCTAGTTTACGTCTCGACGCTGAATATTGAATCAATTTAGCCAAAGCGTTGTATTTATGGGCTTGTCAACGCCCTTCAACAGGCATAGAATTGGCTATAGGAGATCATAGGATAGACAATCTCCAGGTTTGACTTATCCATACTATGTTATGGCAACTAGCATTCCCAGAAGATATATTGCTGAGTCACCTCAGCTATTGATTGGCCTTTGAGATATCTGTCTTTAATACTCTCTTTGCTTCTTCTACGTGTCATGCTTTCTTGGCTTTCTCTTCGTTCCCTCTCCCCTTTTCTCTTTCTTCTTCAGTAACTGGTTGTTTCTATGCGCAGGGTAGCCTGTGTGGAAGGGAACTCACCTTGTGCGTAGATTTTCTGTTTACGAAATGGCCACTTCTTTGCTCTCTTGAGATCTCCTTTGTTTTTCCTAGGTAGTCTTGAACTAACTTACTTATAATATAGGTAAGTCAAGCTCGGCCTAATCACGCTCTGCCGTCTGAATGTAGGTTAAGACTGAGTGACTGCTCATCAAATACGCAAATTTCATGCATGTTGCTTTCTCAAAACCCTGCTTCTTATTTCATGTGGAAAGACTTTATTTTTAGCATGCAGCGTCATCTGTGCAGACGAGTTAGGCCGTCATTCTTTCTCTGCATTACCGTAAATTTTCAGAAGTCAGGGCAGAATGCTGCACAACAGGAACTGGTTTGCTGGCTGTTCTGCCTGATTCCATTGCTGGTCCTGCAGAGTATACTGATATTTTAGACCTTGTAGCCTTCCAACAGGAACGTCTGGGAATTAGGACTTACAGTTAACGATACATTGTGCAACATCTCTTGTGCTTCAGTGTCGGCTGCGAATATTCAGTGTTAATTATAGATCGATCGAACTTCGTGTCCAGCATAAAGTGTGGCGGGTAATAGTGTAAACGCTTCTTGTTGAATTTCTTATGTAGGTAATCAGTGAAGTTCGGCGATACCTCGTAGTTATTATCTTTGTTGAACTTGCCTGTTAAATTCACGTTATCTGGCCTGATAACGAGCCGTGCCAGATAATAGTTCGCTTCCAATGAGTCAGAGCTTGAATTTTATTTATATATACTTTCCAAGCTGGTAATGAATCGAGCATACTTTCTAAAGCTGTGTTGGTGCATAGTTTACTTCCCAGTCTCCAGCGCAATTTCAAACAGCTGTCTTTGCAGATGTGTTCACCGCAACACCTGTGGGACCCATTGACACCTGTGCTCTTCGTAAATGAGTCGCTGCAGCAGCTCGCTGCGAGTCACAGCTCACAGATCCGCCGCGTTCTGGTGCGATCTGGTTAGCAGGCGAGGGCTGCTTTGCGCCGCTCCCCTCACGCGCTCGCTCGCTTGCTTGCGACGTTGCGCTCCCAAGAATGCCATCTCTAGAATCCGTTCTCTCTGCGATCCTTATAATTCTGCTCCAGTCTGCCCGCTTGGTCTTGCACAGCAATCATTTCCCTCCAGAATCACATATCTGTGCCTGCCTCCCACGCCCCCGTTAAGTGTTGTCGTTTATAGTCGGTTCGTTAATGGAAAAAAAATTTTAGGTTCATTTAAAAAAATATTCGCAGTCGTAAATTCAAATTTTCTCTTGTTAGCCTCATGCGCTGAAGTATTTTGATGGAGATTTTAGTGTCGTACTCACCTTTCAACGTATTTAAGGCCAGCATCGTTCAAAAATCGCAAGCAGCGATAAACTTCAAATTGCCAGCTCGGTGTGAGCGCGTTAGTGTTCTTGAAGTTGAAGAACAAGAAGGAAGTAGTTGAGCTGTTCCAATGCTTGGCCTTGAACTTCTTTCTCTGTTTTTTTGGGAGTTATCTCTATCTTGGGGCGTCTAACTGCAGACGCGTCACGGACGTGGGTGGCACATGGGTAGCGGCGCTCGGCCACGGGTCTCATCAGGACCTCAGCTGACGCAGCTTCGTTGTGTTGATGGATGAATGCGCATCTGTGGTTTCGTGTGTGCGGGTGGCTATATTGGTGGAAATAATGCGCATCTGTTTCGCGGTAGCTGGTGGCTTCATCATAGAAATAATGCGCATCTGTTGTGTTTAGAGTGTGCGGGTGGTTTTATGTGTTTCGTGTGTGCGAATGGCTTCATTGGTGGAAATAAGGCGCATCTGTTGTGTTTTGTGTGTGCGGGTCACCTTATTGGTGGAAAAGAAAGAACCCCTCAGGGGGATACAACTATTGTATCGTTAGGAAATAGCACTCCCAGGGGGAAAATGTGTAAGGTCCCGAGCTGAGAGTTAAGTAAGCCTATTTTGTTGAAATAGTCTTTTTTTTGTTTTGGTAAGGACCACCATTTCTCGGTTCACTGCTGTCCTGTTTTTCAGCACCTACTACGTTCTTCTTCAACTTTCTATCTTGTTTCATAAACTTCTTTATAAACTTACTGTTTCTATACCCTCTTCTATATATATTCCGTATTCCCCTATCTCCATACTAAATGGTGCCTTCCTCTCTTAGATACGTTCGTTTTTGTAGCGATTAGGAAGGCTTGAACTAATATATTATCTATAATCTGGAAAGGAAAAAAAAAGATCAGTTTATATACAATAAAGATGATGCAAAATAATTCATTGGTTTTTAAAATGTCTTAATATAAAGATCCTTAGGTGATGTACACACATGGGTGTCGTAGTACCCATGTTAATAGTCGAAAACAGTAGAAATCAAATGAAGAAATTTGAAGTCGCCGACTTCAGCTGGTATTAATCCGTAGTTTTTATTTCCGTTTCGATTGTAACTTCTGAAAAGCCTCTGTTCAATTCAGCCTCCAGTACCTTATAACTACTTTAGATAGGTTTACCCTATTTACCTGCTGATTGGATTAGTTTTATGCTTTGGTTTTTGTAGATGTTTTCAATTTCATCATCGGTCGCGCTTCCATTCTTGCTGATATCAATTGGTCTGATTTTTTTGTGCCGAGTTTTGGAGATTAGTTTTATCGCCGCTCCAGGTTAGCCGAGTACTGATATTTATTCGTTTTGTTCGTTATATTGTTCAGTGATTTTTTTAATATATTCAATATAATAAAATATATATTTTAATATATATATATATATATACATTATATAATATAATGATATTTTAATATATATATATTATATAATATAATTTAATATAATATATATATATTAAAATATATATTTTAATATATTTATTGTGCGCAGTGGACTGACAATCTTCTTAAATTTTTTCATGTTGTTCAGTTTTTGAATTGTTGAAGTTTCAATTTGAAGCGGAAGATTTAAACAGCTTCCATGTTATCTCTGCATTAAATGCTTGCACATGAAAATTTGTCAATTTTTTGTGTAATTTTTTTCTCTTATCGTCCATATCTCGACACTGGCTTCCGTCAATTGAAATATCGACTTTATTTTGCAATTATGTGCCAATTGTTGGCAATGACTCGAGTTACTGTAATTAATAGAAGCTGAATTGATGCTCAGTCAAGTCCTGTGTGTGTTGGTGGCTATTTTGGAGCTGGTGTAGCTGCTCGGTGCGCCGTGTCTGCATGTGCACGAGCAAAGCGGTTTGTGGTGCTACTCGTCACAGTTCTGAACCAGATAGAACTGCTCCGTTTGCCTCGAAAATTCTCGTGTCCGGAGTGTTTGTGGTGCACAAGAATGAGGGCATTTTAGCTGGCTTCAAGTATCGCGCGCGAATATCGGATGAGACGATGCTTTCTTTCCTCTCTCTTGCTCGTCAGCGTCGCTTTTTGTTCAATACTCGCTGAACTTCAGTGAGTTTGAATGCGTTAATGTTGTAAATTGGGAGTTATTTGCGTGTACAATGGAGGGGGTCGAACGTAGGCGTATTATGTTCCCATTGAATACGAAAAAAGACTTGCTATTGTATTTACTTTCGCTGAAGTCAATGTAGTTAAGATCTGCGGTTCGTCTTCTAAGAAGTGCTTGTTGATGACATTGATGGCTCAAGGTGCCTTTACTGTCCAGATATTACTGGCACTTGCGTGTGAAGTCATTGATGAAAATAATCTGCATAATCTGCGCCCTGAATCAAGGTCACCACTCAACTTAGCACCGAATTACGAGTCTCGTTCGCTCATGTACATTTTACTGCCTTGTACTCGGGCCTCGTGTGAGACACATCGATCTATGCTTCCACTCCTGTGTAATAATCCGCTTCGTATTTTGTAGCTTATGTGAAAGAACGAATGTACTGAATCCTATTGATAACGGTAATTATAAAAGTTGTGTGGTGGATTGTGAAATGAGGGTTTGAATGTAAACTCTGTCCTTCACCGAATTGATTTTGTGGTAGGCGGGGCCTGCTTTGTATAATCAATGTTCGGAAAAAGACTGGCAGCTGAAAGCAAACGTGGGGATAGGTTTTGCTACTCCATGACCTCCAACTCATCGTAACCGGAAATATCCGCCAGTTTAGCCTGCCACGACGAGCTTTGATGTTTGTAAGAGACTGTAATGGACCTCTGACTAATCGTAAAAATTGCTTCGTACACTCATGCTTGCTTTTGACGATTTATCTCCTATTGTTCGGATGTCAGCACTCAGCCCTTCAGCTGCGGAGCAATTCGCTGCACTAAAATTACGCAAGAGTTTACTCAATTGTGTTAAGTGCGCACTTGCGTAATGCAGTGGGTGTTCGAGCTGTCTGATGGCGCGCTGATTTGGGGGTAGGGATGATGTACTCGTATGTTTAAGTTATTGTGATTATTCTTCGGTGTGTGTAGGAGACGAGGTTCCTTGTTTTTTTTGTTATAGACATCTCTTAGTAGGATACTATTCTTGTATTTATGGAAGTTTCCGCTCCGTGGGGGAAGATGCAAGGTCCAAAGCTGAGTGTTATGTTGGCCTTTCTATTATTAAAATGCATTCTTTTTTTGTGTTATTGCGAATTGTGTTTTCTTCATTTCACTCTGTCCTTTTTCATTTTATTTCTTGTTTCATGTTTTTTTTAATTTGCTGTTCCTGTGCGCAGGGTCTGGGGACACATCTTATACATAGATTCCCCGATCCCTTAATTGAATACAAAGTTGTGCCTTCTTCTTTCGTCTCTTGGAAGCACTTTCGTTGTGGCTGCTAGGGAGGCTTTAACTAACTTAAAATCTAACCTACTTGATCTGAACTATCCTGTGGGAAAATGTATGATTTTGGAAGTTTGTCTTTAAAATTGCAAATTCCTGATATTTTTTACTTACCCTTTCTGCTTCGGGATTTCTCATTTCCTCCCTCGTGTATTGCCACAAGAAGTAGCCGATATCTTGATGTGCCCCTCGCGTGCACAAGCACAGCGAGGTCATAAGGAGAGGAGAATATTCTTGATGTATTCGTCCGTCTTGTCCGTGAGCCGTCCTCTTATGACGATTTCAGCGACCTTTGCCAACCGAGACGACAATTTTTGCACCCTTGTGATGCTGTACTGAAATTCATAAAAACTCCGCAGTGTAAGTATTGAAATCGTACCTGGTGAAGGTTTATGTTATGCTGTCATTGGGCGGAGAGTCATGTGACGAGGGCTTCTTGTCAGGTCTTTTCATCCTTGTTGACGCTATGCAAAAATTTCATCAAAACTCAGTGTAAATATTGAAAGCGTATCTGGTGAAGGTTTATTTTATGTTGTCATTGGGTGAAGATGATGTCGTCACGAGCGCTTCTGGACAGGAGGGCACATTGGTAAACGCTTGGGAAATTTGAGTCAAGTTAAATTTGATTGAATCGACCATTAGTGAGCATATTTTCTCTCGCTAAGGTGTCACTCGGAATGTATCAGCTGTTTGTCAGTTATAATTCCAGGCTTTGATAGAGTCTTCAGTAAAAATAGAGCTAATATAGAATTTGGAAAATTCAAATCATCCTAATTCATACGTAAAATTTGAATTTTTCTGACGCCTATTCTTCTAACAAGTTAATAAGATTTCAAGAATTTATGGAGTTTTCTAGTTTCATAGGTTATCAGTTTGAAACTATTTTTTGTGTGATCATATGCACGTCTTGCTGGCTAAAATTGCCTGAAAGTTTCAAAGTAGAATTGAGTTGATTCTCTCTCTTTATCTGCTCGTGTGAGTCATTACTGATCGATGTTTAAATATTAATCGCAGATTCTGCTTCTGACTAGTTCTCATCTTCAGTACCGTCGCATTGCTGATAATTACGAAAGCCTCGCTTGTCAGTTCGCTAAAACCAGATGAAGCTGGACCTTTTAAACGTTGCTCCAGCTCATGTTTCGCAAGTTGTGTGCAATCCAACTAGTGCTACTTCACAAGTCATAAGGGAGCTGTAAGAACAGCGTGTTTACGTGTAAACACACGTGCTGTTACTTGTGATCATCTCTGTTTTCAATTATAATATTTGTTATAGTAGGTGACTTGTTCAGTACCAGGATATTACCCTGTCGTTGTGAGAGCAATAAACCATTTTGTGTGTCAGTCTAAACTGGTTTCGCGCGAATTATGTTGGAGAAATGATGATGGAGTATAATAAAGTTATATTGCTTGCCTCAAACCTGGTTTGTTTAAAATTAAGGGCTTGGAGGGGGGGGGCCTTTTATTGCTTACATTCAACGGACACAGTATGATAAGAGTGCAAGTGTTATTTACTTACAACTGCAGCGTACTCATTTACTTGATGACATTACTGTCGAGCGTTGTTCATAAATGATAGTCGAAATGCAGTATGTGGCCTGGTGTTGGAATACTGTACGTTAGAGCGACGTTAATCGTCTCCACCTACCTGAAAATGAGGATTAAGGCTTTGAGCTTTTTTAGCTAAGTCAGTTCTTGTTTCCGTGACCTCGAGAATAATTTTTGAATGGTTGAGACAAAAAAAATGCGTAAATGTAACTAGGAATTTCAACTCAGAGTTGGCAAAAGTGCCTATCTAGTGACCATGGTTGATTGAAATAAATTGTTCGTAAATAATGGGTGAATATTTTAAAATCTAATATTGAATGTCATTTTATTTTTATCAGAAATTAGAGCGCTGAAATAGTTTCTCATTATTAAGCAAGGTTTCTTGAAGCTAGACGAGAACACGGCCTTGAGAGGCTGAATCAAAGTGCCTATTTGTCTGACTAAACAGTGTAGGTAAATAGTTCAGTTCTGTGCATGTTCGATGAATCTAAATTGACGCTATATTCTCATGTATTTCTGGAATCTTATGTGCAGCATAGAGGTGAAATTCGTTGATCATGTTCAGTTGTACATATCACAAGTTCTTTTTACGCCCGTTCAGTCCCGTAGTCGTATAATTATAAAGCTTTCAAAGTAGCGGTGTCCCCTTTCTTAGCTAAACATTAAACATGAGTTGTATGTTCACTTGTTAGTGAAGTATAAATGCACCTATTCATCATCTGGCAGTATGTCAGGACTGCCATTCAGTTTGCATAATCCTGTAGTGGTGCTGTCCACTGCCAGTATTCTGAATGGCACTGCCTGGGAAACGGGAACAAATTTCTCAATTAGATTTGACTTCCTGGTAATTTTTTTCTCTTATGTTGCAATAGATGCACGGTACGTTTTGAGATCACATTTTTTCTGTGGATTAAGTTTCCTCCATCGGCGAGGTATTTTTCGTTCCTAAAGTGGAAGAAATGTACCTCTTTGCCGAACGCTTTTCGTTTTTAAAAGAAATATGCCTCTTTTACGAATGGTTTTGTTTTGAAAAAAATATACCCTTTTGCCGAACGCTTTTCATTTCGAGAGAAATATACATCTTTGCTGAACCCTTTTCGTTTCGAAAGAGTTATTGATCTTTGATGAAAGTTTTTCGTTTCGAAAAAAAATAAATCTTAGCCGAACGTTTTTCGTTTTGTTGACAGTGCGTCACTATTCATGATCTTAGAGCCAACTATGAGCCTAGGAACTTTTTGGAACTGTTGCCAAGGCGTTAAAGGATACTTTTGGTGAAGTACACACAAGAATTGGAAGAATTGATTACCAGTAGTGCTTGTGGGGACATTTGTGCTACAAGAGTCGTGGTGGGGACGGAGGGACGAGACACCCTGGCTTATCAACGCTATCAGAGCCCAGCTCCCCTCAAAAGCCAGTGGAAAATTCCTCCGTTGGAGAAGTGCGTCATTAATAATGGTTGCTCAAGTTACTTCGTGTGTGCATTGTTTACCTTGGTTACATTAATGAGTCGTGTCTTATGTGAATGCTGATGAAAGTTTGGGCTGTTTCCCTTCTCGATCTCTGGGTTGACGTTTTGGTCCGCGGACACACTAGATGCTACTGAATATTCTTCGTGTAATTATGTGTTTGTGGTTTGGATTTCAGCTGCGAGTTATGTTACTTTCTGTGTTCTATTTGAATAATTAACGTTTCATGATGCCTTTCATGAGACATGTATTTCATGTTCAAGAGGTTAGTGAGTTTGGCTGTCTCCAGGAATTCGATAGAGTGAGGTCTTCTTCACAATCTCAATGAGTCTGCCCTGATATCGATTGTTGTTCTTTTTCTAGATGTTCGGCTCCAAGGTATTTTAGGTTATTTAGTTTTACAAGTGTACCGAGTGCACGTTAAACGTTAGAAGCCCTGTATGGCTCTTAGAATATATTTTTGTTTCAGTTCATGTACCTCATTTGTTGGTCGATAGGTTCGTGAATGCTTTGAAAGGGAAGCTTCTACTTGGATGGGGAATTTCGATTTCAATAGAAAGCTACTTATAATGCCAAGTTACTTCTGCTTGGCTGCATGCATTGTTTTAAACTGTGTAAACAAAACGTACCTGATGTGAATGGTAAAACGAACCATGGGAAATTATCAGAATCGCGGAAATTTGTTGGTGAATTTAGTGAGAACCGTGTTCTTTCTCTATCCTCAATTTCTGTGACAAAGATACTGACGAAAGAACTCTGTTTTTCTTGATTTTTTAGTCGAAATGCTGAACGTGACTTGCCCTCTTTTGCTTGCGAGCCCATTTTGTGTCTGGGAAAGTATTTTGTGTCTCTGGGAAAGTATTTTGTGTCTCTGGGAAAGTATTTTGTGTCTCTGGGAAAATATTTTGTGTCTCTGGGAAAGTATTTTGTGTCTCTGGGAAAGTATTTTGTGTCTTTGGGGGAGTATTTTGTGTCTTGAGAGCGGATCTTGTATTTAGTCGAGCGCATCTTGTACCTTTGCCAGCGTACCTTGTACCTTTGCCAGCGTACCTTGTACCTTTGCCAGCGTACCTTGTGTCTTGGCGAGTTTTCTCGTGATTTTGCGAGCTCGGCTGACTGCTTCTTGGGGAGCGAGAATTTACTAGTTATATCTGGACTTCCTTGGCCTCGACGGCTTTGGCCGTCGGCTTTTCAGACCTTTGCGTGTCTTGGCCGACGTTGAAAGCCGGCTCTCTAGGCGAGAGTCGTCTCGCACAAGATGTCCTCTATTGGGAGGTATCAATTTATTTGGTTCGATATTCGCGTGTCCAGCTCATGCGATGCATTAATTGTGCCGTTTCCAAAGGCGGTTAACCTTCGATGCATGTGAAACAGCCTTGTAACTTGACGCCCTTACAAGTTACCTCATTTTTTACCTATCGATTTTGTTCTGGATGCTAGTGATTTTTAGATTATGCTTTTTGTATGGTCATGCTGCGTATCTAGTTTGACATGCTGCCCATTTGGTTTTCTGTGTTGTTTTGTTTCACTTGCTATCTATTTTGATCCACTATGGCTGCCACATTTAACGAAAATAAGTCCCATAGCATTCATATTTCGAGAAAATCGTTGACAATGCATTAAAATAACAGTCTAAGAAGTATGTTAACTATGCATGACTTATTTTACAGTCATGTACACTACTAATGCTAACCTTCACTAGGATCATATTTTCCTTAAACGACATTTGTTTCAATTGTAGAGGTTTCGTGTATTAATTGCAAGAAATTCAATACTTGATTAAATAAGAATTAGTTGCTTTACTTACTTGCGTTAGAATAATGTGCTAGCAATGATCTGATGGGGGCTCAGTATAAAGGACTTTGAAACATTCAAAATTTTCCCTTGCGTTCATATGTGCCTGTACATTTGTATTCCAAAGTACGTCGCGGGCTTATATGTCTCTCAGCCGTTTGTTCTTGTGTTGAATTATTATTATTCACGACTCAGTTCTATTGAAATTATTCATCCATTGGATTACCCTTGGATGAGGTTGTTGAACAGTTACGTACTGGGTTGTTTTCTCCTATTCGGTTCGCCCCTCAGGGGATACAACTATTGTGTCTATGGGAATTAGCGCTCCCAGGGAAACATGCGAGGTCCTGAGCTGAGAGTTAGGTAGGCCTTCTTTTTGTTGGAGTAAAATGTTTTTTGTTTCGTTAAGAACCATATTTTTTCGGTTCACTACTGTCTTGTTTTTCAGCACCGATTTTTTCTTCATTTTATTTTAGAAAGCAATAATGAGTATAATTATACTCTTAATTACTGAGTATAATTACTCTCATGTAAGTAATACTGGTATAAATATTATACCCTATCCTATTCGGTTATAATGAATCCTATTCGGTTCGTGGAAGGGAGAAATTTATCGTGTTTTCATTTGCATCTTATTTGTGCGTAGAGTACAATGTTTTTGTTAAGTTGCTGCTCGCTCATTACGTGCAGCCCTGACTTGGCGGTCACCAGTTTTTGTGAGGCGCAGTCGCGACTTCAGTTTAATAGTATATATTATTCTATTTTGTTCTTCTGCTGCGCTTCGAGTTGAGAGTACGCGCCTCGGCGTACCGTGTTACTGATTTATTAAACAGGTATTGGCAGTGCGGCAGCTGCTGACTTCCTCTTTTATTTACTAAAAAAAGCTTGAGAGAGAATGTGTGGAGTCCGACTCGTGGTAATAATGCGATTAATATTCCTTCTTTAAATAAAGAAGGCTGTCGTGTGATTGCCAATAACTTGGCTCCCGGATTGACGCTTTTCATTACATTGATTTTCTACGTTTTGATATAAAAGATTACGTATTATAATTGCATGACTTTTTGCGTCCACACACAATTTTCAACTACATCAATGTCTAAATTACTTTCTGCACCAAAGGAGTTCTTCTCACTAACCAGATCCCCTCTTTTTCTGTCCAGCTAAAGAAGAGAGCAACGAGATCAGCAGCAGTAGCAGCAGCAGCAGCAATGGCTGTGCATCCTCGAGTTCGACAGGTGGCGACACCAGCAACGGCAGCGTCAGCAGCAGCAACAGCGGCAGGAGTGCCAGTGCTTCTGCCAGCACAAACTCGTCTACCATCACCACGACCACGTGCAACAGCAGCACCGGCGTCAGCACCAGCAGGAGCGGCTCCAAACTCATTGGACCGAGCGGTGCCCGCTCCGCCATCAACCCTTTCGCCCCTCCCACCACGGAAGCGGTGGCCCCCTTGCCCTCCAGACCTGTACTCGCAGCTCCTAAGCTGGGGGGATTCAGTAGCAGCGTTTCGGGCCCCCTAGCGCCGTCCCGCCTGTCCCGACCTTTAGGGTCGAGCATTCTCGCTCCTCCTACTCTCTTTGGAGCGTCCCCGTCATCGACTTCTTTGAGGTCGTGTGCCTCCTCGTCAGAGCCCCAGAGCAAGTTTAAACTGAAGCCTTCCATTCTAGGCTCGGCTGTCTCCAGTAACCCATTTAGCAAGGGTGAGTCGCTTTCTTTTTTTTACTTTTTCTAGTCGCATTTATTTTAATATTTTCAAGTCGCCTTCTTTTTTACTTTTTCTAGTCGCCTTCTTTTTAATTTTCTTTAGTTGCCTTCTTTGTAATTTTTTTAGTTGCCTTCATTCAATTTTTTTAGTTGCCTTTTTTTTAATTTTTTAGTTGCTTTCTTTTTAATTTTTTTAGTTGCCTTCTTTCTAATTTTTTTAGTTGCCTTCTTTAAATTTTTTTTTCAGTTCCCTATTTTTAACTTTTTTCCAATCCCCTACTTTTTACTTTTTTGCTGGTCGCCTTCCCTTTACTTTTTTCTTGTCGCCTACTGTTTACTTTTTCTATATTCTGAAGCAGTTGATGTCTGCGTCAACTAATGCAGTAAACTCTCAACAAACTTCCTCTTTTCACATCTCTTCTTCCACATTTACTTCTACCCTATAGGAAGCTGCTGATTCTATGGATATTTATTGACCTACTTCATAGCTTGTGGGCTGCCATTTGCGTTATGCACCTCGCTTGAATCCCCTCAGGGGGATACAATTATTGTATCTATGGGAACTAGCGCTCCCAGGGGGACAATGTGAGGGCCCGAGCTAAAGGTTAGGTAGGCTTTCTTTTGTTAAAATAGAATAGGTTTTGTTGTGTTACGGACCATCTTTTTTTCGGTTCACTGCTGTCCTGTTTTTCACCGCCTACTACTTTCTTCTTCAACTTTTTCTTGTTTCATGAACTTGTTTCTTAGCTTTCTGTTTCTGTGCCCT
Organism: Morinoia aosen; assembly: GCA_030386875.1. Taxonomy (NCBI): domain Eukaryota; kingdom Metazoa; phylum Arthropoda; class Malacostraca; order Amphipoda; family Talitridae; genus Morinoia; species Morinoia aosen. The sequence continues at coordinate 94,722,042 of CM059559.1, read as the reverse complement.
TTCTGCATAGATTCCACGTTCCCTTAGTTCCATACTAAATGGTGCCTTCTTCCTTCCTCTCTTTACATCTCATTTGTTGAGGATAGGGAGGCTTAAACTAACTAATAAACTAATAAACTAACCTCGCTTGAATTTATTGTTGAAATTTACACTCGGAGATTTCAGTTCTGGGTTTGCAGAGTTTGAAGTAGAGTTCGTCAGTGAGTAGGCACGAACATAAGTAGTTACTAACGAGAAACGACAATGCGTCATTCGTAAGATGAAGTGACGGAAGAAGACTTCTTGACTCCGACTCGTTTCTCCTTTGCTCATTCCTTTCTGCTCGTCAAGTGGTGGTGTTTCAATTTCTTTTTTGTGCTGTCAAATTAGCATTTGTTTCGTTCTGCAGTCAAGTGTCGTAATAACCGTTGTTCTAATTGAAATTGACACACAAAGTCCAAATCGAAATAAGTATAACTTACTTCCTGGGAGCTAAGTTGTTTCCCTGAATCTTAGTTATTTTGTTCGAAGAAATTTGTTTGAAGTTGAAGGTTATCTGAAGTATTTAATATTCGAAGTGTTAATGTGTGGTATTGTGATATCTCGTGCCAGTCAGTGGATGCGAGGCCATGCTCTCATCTCGCAATAGAAGGCCGCGTAGTGCATTAAATTATCATGCTGGAGTGGCTAAAAACAGCTCCTTACCTGTATGGAACAGCTCCTGTACCTTATATGAAGTTCTCTTGCGTGAGGCTCAAGGGAGGCTCAAGTAGGTAATTTAGCGGTGTAAAATCTTTTGAAATTACATAAATTTACGTATTTTAACGATACTAGTCGTCGCTCTTCATGCCTCGTTGCATTAATCTTTGTTTATGTACTCGTTATTTGGGCCGCTGAAGTTAGACTTCCCGTTCCTGTCTATGTGAATGAGAGGGGCTTAGAATTTTTGTTTTCAGAAATGTACGACTAGCTCAATCTGTTTAATTATTATGTTGCAGCTCCGTCAACGGACTTTGAGCTCGACGACAAAGACTCGGAAGCTAAGGCGAAGAGCCCTTCAGCTGATGCTTCTGAGAGTAAAGCAGAGAAGGCGTCTGACAAAACTTCTGTGTCATCGTCTATCGCAACTTCCTCGAATTCTTGTATTTCATCTACTGATTTAAGTGCGTCAGCTGATGCAGCAAACTCCACACAAAGTTCCTCCTCTTCCACACCTCCTCCGTCTCCGCCGAACTACTCCAGGAAGGAGATGGATGGCGTGAGTCCTGCTGTTGCCGCCTCCAAGTCTCTCTTCGGAGCCTTCTCCCACAGCGAGCAGAAAAGGCCTATAGCTTGCTCCTCCCCTGCTCCGTCTGCTTCCTTGTGAGTACTTGTGTCTTTCTGACATTCGTAACCCATCTTCACTTATCGAATATTTGTCGTTGGAAATCTGAGTGTATTCTAGTCTTGTGAGTTTTTTTTTGTTTGTCGTGTAGAGATTTCTTGATGTTCCTTCAATTCCATTCTTAGTCGTAGTGCTGGATTTATGTTTGTATTCTTTCCTTAATTTATTTTGAAGTACATCTTAACAATCCTTGAACATCACGTGTTCAGCAATTATTCGTTTATTTTACGCATCTATCCATCCGTATAGGAACGTACTTGTGTTTTCACTTTTTTGGTATTTTAATTTTTCTAAATATACTTAGGGATTTAATTCCTAGCATCAGATTACTTGGATTATCGTTGTTTTGAAACACGCCTTATGAGACTAGCTCTTTCTAAAATGTCTTGGTATTTTGTATTACAAGTGGATATTCAGATCGCCATGCCTTTAATACATTTCCTTGTAACCATTTCATGTGTTTCAGAAGCTGAACATCTAGTTCCATGTAATAGCAATAAATTGATCTTTTTCAGATTACCGACAAACGGCGTGAAGCCGCCTTCTGCTGCTTCGTTCATCTTTGGTCGGGACCTCCACTCCAGGGTTGAGGTGAGCAATTTAAATTTTCTCTAAGCAGGTGTTCAAGTGATGTATGTAGTTGTTGCAGGAACAGATCTGGATTTTGTGGTAGTGAAGTACAATAGTGTTAACGATGAAAGGGGTGTATTTCGTTAGCTCTTTTATCTAATGTTAGCGATAAAAGAGGTGTGTTTTGTTAGGTCCTGTATCGAATGTTTCATTGAAGTATGGAAAATTGAGGACCAAAGGAAGTGAAGGTATTAATGTAATACAGTCGAGAAGAGATATTTCGAATGATCCAAGGCTTGATCGGCATTGTTTGTTACCGAGAAATGTTTAGGTGAAAGAAGAAAACAGTCGAATACAGTAGACGGCAGGATATCGAGATGTTATGGAACAGGTGTTAGTGTTAGTTTGCAGGCAATATTTAAATGGAATAAGTACCGCAGTCAAAAGTACACTAAACGCTGATATTCAGATTGGTGGTATGAGATGAAAAAGCTCGGTTAATTAGCCTCTTTCTGAGAGTTGTGTGTATATTAGTAGTCTTTTAACCCACTGGAACAGACTATAGCGTTTGAGTCTGTGTGCTGAAAAGATTGCCCTTACGCGACTGCGTGAAATTGTGAAAATTCCCGTACCTATGAAAAATCTTGTAACGGCGCTGTAGCCGGAGGTATGACTTATGTCCATGCGTTCTATTTCTTATGTTGGTGATGCCAGACGACTGACACCATAAATGTAAAATGCTGCAGAAATAAAATGTTGTGTTATGTTGCTGCCACCGAAGCAACTTCGTTCTGTCCTCACGAGTTGTCTCTTTCAGGGTAAAAATGTAGAAGACACTCCTGACGATTCGGCAACCTCTTCTTCGGCTACTGGAAATTTGGAGTCTTCTGATCTCATTTTCAGCGCAGCGGCGTCCACTCTGGCTTCTCAAAGGTAAGAGCTTTTGTAATGGTCGGTTTCTGTTTTTTCTTGTTTATTATTGCGATGGGGAATTGTTCTATTAAGCTGCCGCTCGCTAATTGCGAAGCATCGTTCATCTGTTATCTTCGTGCGAGTCTAAATTGCTTTTTACTCAGTATTGTTTTATCTTAATTTATGACGGAAGCAGCATTGTTTGCGATAATGGAGTGCGTAAATTTGTGAAAAATATTCCTACTTGTTAGTTTTTGTATCGTGTGATACCTGTTTAGTTTTTAGTCAGAATTTATTTATTCTTTTATAGTATTCCTTGTTTTATTGTAGGCTTTTCAATGTTTTCAAGTAAAAAATACTGCTTTTCATCGCCTTCAGGTAATTTGCGACACTTAGTCATCAACTATCTTTTCTCAACCTTCCAATCACATAAACTGTATAACTTTTTAGTGGGTCATCCGTGAACGGCGGCCCTTCGAAGGACCTCGAGACTTCCTCCCGCGAGCTGGCAGAGAGAGAGTCGAGCGGCAAGCGCAAGTTTGAGCCAGTGCAGGTGTTGACGGGCGAGGAGACCGAGTCTAACGTCATACAGATGAACTGCAAGGTGTACTGCTGGGTGCGAGGCGGCTGGCAGGAAAGAGGCCGGGGTGTGTTGCGCCTGAACGACTGGGGCAGCGGTGGCGAGGAGATGCACAGCCGGCTCCTGGTACGCACTCAGGGCACCTTCTCTGTCATGCTCAACACCAACATCTGGGGCGAGATGGTCGTCGAGAGAGCCAGCAGCAAGAGTGTGCGCTTCACCGCCTCTGATCCTGGGGGCCAACCTGTCATTTATCTCGTCATGGTAAGCTGAAATTGCGTTTCTTGTCTTCGGAGTCGAGTTTTTCGCTTTTGATGGGGACCTAAATTGTTCTAAGCACAGTCCTTGATTTGCTGACTATGCCATTGTGATAACGGTTTTGTGTTTTGAAATGAGATGGGTGTGGTCATTTTTGCTATTGTTTTATGATCAAATGGTTAATATCATGTTAGAAGTCGTTTGAATGGGTTTGCTTTTCACTTCACCGCGAGGATTTCAAATGACCTCAGACTTTACTAATTTTGAACTTTTTACGTTCCTTTTTATTAACATAACGCGTTTTTTGTGCAGGGCCTGCCAAAAGAAATTGACACCCTGTACAGCTCACTGGAGTGGCGCATCTCTAACTCTAAGCGAAGGGAAAGCTGCAAGCGACCTCGCGTGGAAGACACGCCTTCTTCCTCCACTCCTTCGTTGTAATTTCGTCCTACCTCGCTACGCTGGTACACACTTTCTTTTGTCTTCGTCCTCGTACGAAACTCGGGGACTTCAATGTTATTGCAGTAAAGCCTCTCCATTTTCGTTGTAGCTCAGTTAAGTGCACGTGACGTAGAAGCTTCACTACGTCAGTCTATAAAATGTTACGTGTTGTACTGCAGATCCATTCAAAATTTGAGGTCCCGTTCTGTTGCTCGTTCTTTTGTCCTTCATCTTGTTGGAAGAACTCTTACGATATCTGTCGCGTTTTAGCTGTTTAGTTATGTCGTTGAAGCTTCCGACAAAACGTGTGTGTTTCATCGATTCCTTAAATGCTGTCTTACCGCGAAGTGGATTTTTTTCAGTCTTTGAATGAAATTTATGGCAACATTTTTTTCGGAAGTGAGGCACTAGATTTCTACCAAGTGTATTTTTCCATGAAATTTGTATTCAATTTTCGCTTCACGGTCACGTATAAGGCAATTTTAGTCCAGCATAGCTAGCGGTAAGATGACTTCGAAAAACTAACGTTGAATTAGTGTATGAAGAAGTTTTCGAACATCACTGAAGTGTATCTGTGCCAAGATGAAATTATTTTATGTTGACATGAACAGCTGTTTTGGCTTTACCGGTCATCTGATACTGCGCTGATAGCAAGTGAAAATGATAGTGCGGGATTACTGCGAAATGAAGTCGGAGTTCGTTTCAGCGCCCATGCTACGATTTTATTGGTTGGATTTGAAGTAATTGCTTCAGTCATGAGAGCAAGTAACGCACAACATCACGTCGTTGAGATACCATCAAAATGGTGTTGAAATTTCTCAGTGAAGCATCAAATATTATTTTGCTAGTGTATTCAATACTTGCCATAAGAGTATTTTGGATCAAACGGTAATAGGTGTGACTCGTGTTTGTGTTCATTCATTCACTTAAGTTACACGAGGGCTTTCGGTGACAGAGTGAATCACCTATCGGAAATGCGAGGGTTCTAACTAACTTATTATTTCTTATAATCCCTGACTGGAAATGTGGAAGATCTATTTTGCTCTCCGAAGGCTGCGAGTGTACTAAAGAGCTGTATTGATTTTGGGTTTCACCTCCTGACCCAATAGGTCGGGTTATGGAAAAGAATTGTTGCTATTAAGCGTCCTACTTACGGTCTTAACTGCACTTCGCGAAGTGACCCACATTCGGCCGATAAAAACGTACATTACACATGTATTTGTGTCTGGAAAGGCTTGATGGATGAAAATTTGTAATCCCTTCTTTGAAGAAATGTTAGGGCTTCTTATTGGGTGTCGTAGTTGTTAGGTGTTCGTACGTCTGCCCCCACCCGCTGTTTCTTATACAGTGTAGGACGGAATCTACGGATGCGTTGTCAATGCTATCCTTATTTATTTACATCGGTAATAGCAATTAGTTAACTGTAAGGTGCGTGCGCGACGTCTATGTACATAGTTTTGTTTCGAACACGTCGTATATGTTGCACAAATGTCAATTTAAGTGACTGATGCGTCGACTCTGTCTGTTGAGAGCCAGCAAAATGTTCAGAAGACCTGGTGTGGATTTTAGAGTCACCGCAGAATGACAGAGAGTTGCCAATACACGGCCCTGTATTTGTGTATGTTGGTCCTATTTTATGAAATTTTTAATTTTGAATATTGAGATTTCAAATTCGTCATCAGTTCCGATCTGAATGAGCTTGACTTGCTTTCTACTTCTGTTTTCGTACTTGAATGCGCACTTCACAGAGCGCCGTGTCTCCTTCGACTGTCTTTTACATTTTCGTTTTGGGCTCGAGTCCAGTTTTGTTTCAAGCTATATTTCAAACAACAGTGTAGACCATGAGCTACGTGCCTAATATTTTCTCAGGTTTTTTCTACTTTTATTATGTAGTGTGGGTTCTACGTGTGTTACATGCACGACATCAAATTTTTGCCGATTGAAAAGCCTTCGTTCTCTCAAATATTTATCTTTTTCAATTTGATTTATTGATGTGTTTTTAGTTTGAACCTGAATACTCGTTTTCGGAACGAGACCTTTTTTCAAAAGTGTTCAGTTTGGATTTATAGATACCCTAAGTAATTTGAAAGTCTAAAACTTGTTAGTGTTGCTTACGTAGTTGCAGGTCATCTCATTTTCTGACGCTGAAGTTCTGCAGAGAGACATAGGTAAGACGCTATGTCGTCAAGAGAACTAAAGGAAGAATCGTGTGTTTGACAGCTATAATCACTGTAAATATTGTGAATAAATATGTATACTAAGAACTGGCCATTTCTACTGTTGTATTCAAAAGTTAATTTCTTACGTCCTTTCTGTTTGAATATTTCACGACGAATCCCTGGCTCTCTAGTGTCAAAAACGAAGCTTTATCATCTTCCAGTTCAGGCTGTACGAGTGTCGTTAGTCCCAACTGCAACGCTTGACGTAGACTAGGGATTATTTTCAAGAATTGTTTAAGAGCTAAAAAAATTGTGCTCGTACGAGTTTTCAGTTGTATTGATGTCGCTGAACCTCAGTGAAGTTCACTGGTTAGCATTGCTGTTATTATGCTTACGGAAGTGGACTTCTGAAATGAATTTATGGCGCTGAGATTTGTTGGGCGGTTCATTTCAGGGATGTCTGCTCATTTTTATGAGTAATGCGAGGGGTAAACAGCCTTAGCTGTTTGTGCTTACAATGCGTTGAATTTAGAGCTTATTGCTCTGTAAATCTTTTTGATGTGCTGTGGTGTTTCGGTGTATCTTGATGACGTTCTTCAGTTTAGTGAAACTTTCATCGTCCGTCACTTTAGTCCTAAACGTTCTAGCCTAATTTGAGATTCTCGGAATGGGCTATAATGTTTTACTTTGTTTTATTCAGAATTGTATAATTATTATTTTATTATTATTTTCAGGGACTTTTAAGTTTTATTACTCATTAGCATTGCTTCGTATTTTCGTACTGGTTTTTGAAGATGGGATCATTGACGAGTCGTGTTGAATCGAGACTGTTACGGAGTTGAGAGCAGCTGCCATTGGTAAATACATTCCGTGAATGTTAGTGGCTCACTCCTTCGAAATAAACAAGTGGATGATGAACTCTTCGTCTTTTTTCTCCCGGAAATTCACGAAAAGGAACGGAGATACAACTATTGTATCTATTGAAATTAGCGCTCCCAGGGGGAAATGTGAGGTCATGAGCTGGAACCTAACTTGGCCTTTCCTATGTTGTAATGGAGTTAGTTTTTTGTTTTGTTATGGAACTTTTTTTAAATACCGATTGGGAATTTGTTCGATGAAAATTGACTTAAAAATGGGATGAAATCTTCAAAGGTTAGTTGCATGAACTAGAAATTGTAAACAGAAGTACAGATGATGAAAATGAACTACTCGAAATGCGAAGAGTTGAAAAGAGGTTGGAGAAACGAAGATACTAGGTGACATCGAAACCAATACAACTCTCACTTTTCTGTTATTCCAGCATCTTCAATAAAAATTGTTTGCATTAAAGTTCGACGCCCAGTGCTTCGTTCATTTGTTCGCTATGTATGCAAGTTATTGGTTGCAATTATGCAGTTGAAACATGAACTGTTATTAATTAACAAATGGTGATAAAATATCGCGATAACGATTAATAAAATCTGGGAAAGTCATGACAGTTTGTAATTGAAAATCTTAGCGTGAGAAATGTAAGGTTATGAAACTGGAAGTAATGTCCGTGAGGTAAGGTGAATTGAAAACCAAATATTAAAAATTGTTATAGGCAACAACTCAGTGCATCAGACTCCTTTAGACCAATTCTCAATCGTTAAAAATTTGCGGGGAGAATATGATTTTAACCTGAGATTCCTGAGATGTAGTTTGGAGCTCGGCTCCAGGCCACGATGAGTAGCCGCCTCACGACGACGCCAACCTCCCCTTACCGACGAAGCCCCAAGTCCCCCAGCAAAGGGAGCCAGCAGCTCCACCACAGCCGAGGCAGGCCACGGCGCCTCCAGAACGAGCGGCGTTTGCCCTCCTTCCCTCGCCGAGGCAAGGCTAGAAAGTGGCCGCTCTCAAATATGCCAGCTGCTGCAAGATACCGTTTCCCTCGGCAGGCTGGTGGTAATGGGGCAAGGGAGGCTTGTCCGGGATCGTCCTCAAAAAAATCATCGAGTCTCCCCTTGAACGACTCCTGCGTTCCCTCAAACTCCCTGATACCAGCCGGAAGACAGTTGAACACATCAACTCCCACATCAGAGAAATTTTGGTAAATTAATGAAGGGTAAAGTCCTTGGGAGTCTGGGCTTGTATTGAATACAACCTAAAATCTACATTTAATTGAAACATGAGAGTGTAATTGCGGCGACTTTGACAAGCTTTAATGAGACAATATCGGAAAAATCAAGTATGATATCCTTTCCATGAAGAAATAGAAATTTTCCAAATAAACATTAAGCCCATAGACGGGATGCGAAAGATATTGAGGAATTACAAGTCAGACAGAGCAAATATTTACATATGTCCCACCAATGTCTTCCAACATCTGAGGCAGGTGATCCGCACACGACCACTCTAGCTCTAGTCACATGCCTTGGAGCTTACAAGAACACGATCTAGTCACACGATGCTGCTTCTGAGCCACGACTTATTAGCTACCGTAACTGGAGTGCGTGATATTTCGACGATTAAGATTAAAAAAGAGATATTTTTTCGTCACGACTGATCAGCTACAGCAATTGAAGTGCGTGATATTTCAACGATTAAAATAAAAAAGGTACTTTTTGGTCACAGATATCATGCGCAAAGGGGAGCAGTATAAGACTCACCTCCAAGCTTTACGGTTGATTTTGTCAACACAATTCAATGTTATTATTGCTTAGTGAAACAATGTTGTTCAGTGCTCGCAGCAGCTCAATGGAACTTTTTGCGCTTTTTACACTCGTGAATTTCATTGATCATATATACACAGGTCACCATGGTCAAGCAGTTTAGAGTTCAGGCATTTGGAAGACCAATGTACAAGATGATAAGTATCAGGCTTCATGGGATTGAAATATTATTCCTATTTTCCTCTCTTGATTGCACTGTCTAGTGATCCCAATCTGTTCTGAGTGTCGCGTTGAAGTGCCGAAGTCTAATATTTTGCTTTTCATGTTCTTTGTGACGAGAAAATAAATGTACTTTATTTCCTGTATTTATCCTCTTTTGAATCAGATTGAAATCAAATTTCACAGTCTCTTAAATATTTTGCATGAACTTCCTTTGAAGCCGAAAAATCCACCGATCTTGTACTTTTATAAATAAGTGGTACAGTGATTTAAAATAATGTACAGCTCTGCATCTTTTTCAATAAATTAATTACAAAGAATTCAGCGCATGTGCCACAGCACTGTTTTGAGAGCTCTAACTTGCACAGAGCCAAATGTTGCACCATTTAGAACAGTAAATTATGGATCATTATTTCTAGTTCCAGTAACGCACTCTACTGTCAGCAGTTGCTGCGCTGCATTACGTGGCGTAGTTTTCGAAGATGGAGAACTTTTGCCACTTTTATTAACGATAAATCCCCTTCTGAAATACCTTTTGTTCCCTGAAGTTGAAAGGAGTGTGAAGTACTGCTATTTTATCAAATCTTCCAATAATTTTTCAGTGTGCTCTGAAGGCTATTTGAAATTAGTATTGAAATATTATAAAGTGTATATTTTTGTATTTCTCTAGAGCTCATGAATAAAGTAGCTGCACGTGTTTCAGTCCGCCACAGCTCACTCAGTAGTATTGAATATATGTGCCATTCTGTACTTAGAAGAGTTAATCCTACAGAGGAAAATTTTCTGTGCTCCAGTGCATAACACGCTCTCAGTGAGGCAGGTTAGCTCTTGTATTTGCTCCGATCAACAGGTTGCATAGTCAGTTGTATTCCATAACTTAGCTCATTCCAAAATCATTCGATTTCGCGAGAAATAGCTCGTTCAAGATTTGTACATAACTCTACGGAAATTAAGACCAATATTTAACTTACTCCGTCCAACTACCCACGCCATCTTTCGAGAGCTTAAAACATAGTTTGGGTACGTTTATATGGTCGTTCATTATGTATTATTAATAATAAAAAATGAAGTTAAGAGTGATTTTACTTTAAATTTTGTTTTTATAATTGGTGTATTCTTTGGACAATATTCCTAGATGCATTAGTGAACCCACAATTCTTTGATTCTTGCTCTTAGATCAGTCTTTTTTTTTTGATTGATGGTATTGATGATGAGCAATGCAGTCTATCGAGTGAGCCAATTGTGTTATCGTTCTTTCAGGTATTCAAGTGCAAATAATTTATTCTTTTATGGCTAGTTTTTCTTAGATCATACCGAACCACTACGAGCTCAAAGCTTTAAAGCTACTTGTTACGTCTGCACAGCGCGTCCATCGAGCGACAATAATGTTCAGAAAATTCTTTTGACGTCTCCGCTGAAAAGAACGATCAGAAACATGCAGAAGCGTGCGGCTTTTTGTTTATGCTTTTATGCTCTTTTAAGCATCAGTTTATCGTATGCGAGTGAGGGAAAACAAGTCAGTTTTTCTACGAGTGTGAAAGAATCGATAGAAAATTTTGAACGTCTACGAGAAGGGGAAGATGAAGTCCGCTGCAGTAATATTCAGGAAATAGAACAGGATGATGTGGGAAAAGTGAAAAATGACCTGAAAGATAACCAGCGTGAAGAAGAACTATTCTCAGGTTTTGAAAGGGGCGCTAGTAATTTTGAAGAAGACAAGGCAGGTTGTAGTGCAGCATTTGAAGGCAATGTCGGTTGCATTTCACAAGGAAGCATGAAGAAAAATTTTAATATTGAAAATAAGCAAGACTATAATAATATAAAAGAGTACTTCATAGAGCATGAGATGAAATCTGAGGAAAAAAAATTCAAAGGGGTGAAAAACTTGCACATCTCAAAAAATTCTCTAAGCAACGACGACGAAAAACTTCGGGCAGAGAGCAGCCCTCAAAAGGAAGATTTTTTTGAAGCGTCAGAAGATTTTACCACTCAAAGCAAAAATGATGCGAATACACTGGAAGTAGCCGAACAAACTGTGAATTCTTTTGATGATCAGAGTGTCGAAATTGGTGGAAAAAGCTCTATTCTAATAAATGAGAACCAATTCAAGTTTACAAATGATGAGTTAGCATCAGCAACTTTAACAGACATTCGCTCTCAGAAGGACTTTGAAAACTTTGTAGGGAACTCCGCAACTTCTCATGACGTGAAATTAGTGTATTATTACGACAAAGGTAAGAAAGTAATTTATAATTCAGTCTATTCGGAAACATTATTGAGTCGTACGAGCAAAAAGAGAAGTTTATGAATGGATGTGAAGAACGTACTTTATCGAGGGGCAAAGAAATAAAAAATAACAGAAAACGAAGAAGTATTTTTGTTTCAAATATTTGTGTTACACTGTAGGTATAAATAATTGTTATTTGTGCATAACACCCGCTGAGTCGTTGATGTTCATTTATAACATTGTATGTGTCTGAATATATTTTCTTTACTAACTCTTTTGAATGAAAAAGTTTCATCATGTTACTCTTCGTCTCTGTTACAAATGTGACTATAAAACGTAATTATTTGCATAATTTTGTTGAAGACTTATGAGTGAGTGTTTCTATTTGCCATATTACTTTGTCAAGGCAGTGAAATAATGCACCTTATCCTTCAACTGTCTAAATATTTTGAAGCCGTACCTCTATGATTGATCGAATAAAATGTTCCTTTTTACAGAGGCTTTCAACGATGAAATTCAAACCGGTTTCTTGAAGATATACGAAGCGGCCAGTGATCTTCTTTCTCCTTACGATATTCACTTGGCCAAGGTGATTTAAACTGGACATCGAAACTTGAAGCTTTTTTTTAATATTGGATGCGAATGTATTTTTTTTGAAAGCGTTGGTATTCTTTGAGTCGTGTTTCAAAATTACATGGTATGTCTGCCTGACTAAAGCAAATATAAAATTGTCGAAAGGCCATTATTTTTCGATGCTAAATTTTAGCTCTAATTGGCTGCATACACAGCGAGATTTATAATGTGGGGTACGTAAACCAGCAGGTTAATACACTAAATAACTCGTTAATGTTTGTAGTGTTGTACACAGTGGTGTAGGCGGTAGTCAATGTGTAAATTGTAATGTCTCATCTATTCTATTATGGGTATTTGCTCTGAGATTATTGTATATAGCATTACTCACTCCCTAAGACAAACTTGTTTCCGAAATAACTATAAAGAACGCAAAACGTGCTCATCAACCTGCAGTTCATTTTGCCTCTTCAAGATAGGTTTTTGACATCAAACATCCGCTTTTGTGCGGAGCTGGTAGATCTTCTTCATAAAAAAGAGCTTTATTGCGAGGCAAAAGTTTACGTTGCGCTGTGAAAGCTCATTTAAAGATTGATTCATCGTTATCGCTCACATGACAAGAGACCGCAGTTGAGCACAGTTACATACGTTGTTGCTGTTCATATGAGGATAGCGCACGTCGGCATGTGTTGTTTTCACTGATGTTTTATTTACCTCAGTATGGCTAGAATTTATGATTTTATTTCGGCTTGTCATTATTTTTAATTTTTCGTTAAGCTTGTGAGTTTTTAATTTTATTTGAATTAACCTTGATAGTTGTTTTACTGCGGAGTTTTTGCGTATATCCTTCATACTTCTCGACCAAATGGTGAAGTTTATTTTTTCTCTTAAGAAAGTGAAGTAAAATATATATAATGTCCGATTATTTATGGTTAACAGTTTTTCTGAGCACTTTCTTGTATTCGTAACGACTGATTTCTTATGTTTTGATACGTTAAGAAAATCCACTATAAATTTGAAATGTCCAACATTTAGCAGGACTTTCAACTGAATAAAAGACGTATAGGGCAGCTTGTAGTTTTATGTTAAAATTTTCATGTTATTTTTAGCATCAGTTAAATTCGTTCACAACTTCATCGATCTCGAATTGAACAGCTTCATTGAACAACTTTTTTTCACTTATTTTTTAGCAGATAGCGGCCGATTTATATGAAATGAAACCAATAAAGGCTAATATGGTTAGACAGCGCTTTACGTTTCATACCCGATCTTACCCAATCACACCTTCAAGCTCTAGTGCAACAGTAACACACAAAGATTTCAAGTGACTACTCTTCACTAACAGGTGGAGTGTGGCTCCATCCGCCACTCCAGACAGTGCGCAGTTGGTCGAAGAGCCAGGTTCTGCTTTGGCTACAGAGGAGGAGTGCAGGTTATAGCTTTCCCTCTGCACACCGTCGCTACTGAGGACTCTCTCGTAGCCTCCGTACTGCAGTGAGAAATTTTCTAACATTGCTCAACGAACACGCAATTTTCGAGGGACAAAAATTTGTTCGGCAATCTTTGCGCTGTTTTCAAAAATAAGGAAAATTGTGTTTATGGTTTCTTTAATATTGAATTTGAGTCCATTAAATAACAATTGCGTTTATATTTGCCTAAGCATTACATTTGAGTGAATCAATGAACATAAAACGTATCTCACTTTTTCAATCACACCTATTTTTTAAATAATGTATCTCATTATTTTAAACACAAAAACGAAATTTCATCTAGGTTTTGCTAATAATTTTCAGTTATGTTTTGCCCATTATTATTATTATAATGTTTTGTTTCTGTCATTATTCCTATGTAATGTTCATTATTCAGTTATATTCATTATTTACTTTATTCACTGAGCAGTTTCGCAGCACTGGATGTGGTGCCCATCATCCAGTCGGCGTCAGAGCTGAGGACAGAACAGCTGCGGTGCCTGGGGGAGTGCAACATTTTTGTCATCCAGATCAAATCCCTCGGATCTGCACGTAAGAAGGGAAAGTTCTTAGTCACTTCTTTCGTGCTAACCTCTTCCACCGTGTTATTCTGCCTTAACTGCGTTACAAAGGTGGTAGATTAAATACATGCTTTGAAATGTGTCCTGTGATTCATAATATCATTTGGATGCATTCCTCATATAATTTATTTTTTTCCGCCTACAAAGTTGGAAACTGTTCATGTTCCGGTGGCAATATGAAAAATGACTCTGCAGTCAGAATTTATTGCTTTCTTTTTCTTTTTTTATATATATTAGCAGAGTGCTTGTAGTTGTAACTTAAACGTTCGAAAACACACTCACACGATAACTCTCAGCTGAATTTGAACCTTCCTCGAAGTCTCGAATGCTGGAAAAATGGGTATAAATTATTGCCATCTGGGATTTTCCCGTATGTATTTGCTGTAAATAATATACGAATGTAAGTAGCTTTGTCAATATTTTTCCTCTCTGTACCTATTTTGATTGGCCAATTTCTGCTACTTTATTGTTGGAAAATACTGTCCATCTTCAGTAAAAATATCAGGCACAGTTTACCATAGGGGAACTCTACGGAAAATAAGACGAAGATTTAACTACCATTGACCACGGGCAAGTTCATAATAACGGAAAACTCTACGGAAACTAAGTCGAAGATTTAACTATCTTTGACCACTGGCAAGTTCATAATAACGGAAAACTCTACGGAAACTAAGTCGAGTATTTAACTATCTTTGACCACTGGCAGGTTCATCATAGGAGAAAACTTCGGAGAAACTAAGTCGAAGATTTAACTTTCATTGACACTAGCCATCCTGAATTTGATAATTACAAATAACATTAACTGATCAAACAAGGCGAAAAATTACAAACACTAACCCCTCAAACGGCACAAAAAGCTTCGAACGCATTAACCGTTCAATCAAGGCAAACAGATACACCCACACAAACCATTCAAACCACACGAAAAATAACTACATTAACATTTTAAACAGTGCACCATATTTCATGGTTTGCAACCCGCCACAGACCACCGCGCAGTTCTGGAGGCAGCGCTATCGGTGAAGCGAACGCAGGAGAGCTCACCCAGTCAAAAGTCTCTCGTCTTTGCGGTCGCCACGTCCGCGCAGGCTGTGGTTTCTCTACCCGCTGTGACTGGTGAGTTTTTAATCAGGTCATGTTCAAGAGTGTGCCATGATTTGAAATTAAATATTGCTGGAGAAAATTGATATTAGGGTGGTAAAATTTCAGGCATCCACTTTCTTTAGTGTCTGAATGTTGAGTGAAAATGTAAAAGTTTTTAGAAATTTTATTAAAGTATTTTGACTCCCATTTGAGGTTTTAGAATTGTTTTTGTTTAGCTCAAAAATACAAGGGCAGTTAATAAACCGTCAAACCTGTTTTTGTCACATTCAAATTGGGATTCAAATCGCTAAAGATCCCAATTGAGATCGATACGCAAATTGAAATGAGACTCAGTTCCATGCTATTCGAAACACATTTCCTCTGCCCAGGGTGGGAGAAGGCGTGGCTGCTGCAGTGTGGTGCTCTGCCTCCGTGCACCGCAAGCGTGTACCGTGGCACCATCTCTAAACCGCACCTTCTTCAGTTCGTCAGCTACCTGCAGCTGCCGTTATGGGTAGAGCTAGCGTTTCTCTGCTGTGGGCATTCGTAGTGGACGTTAACACGCTAACTGCGGCGGGTTAAACTGAAGTTCAATAGTCAACTCAAATTAGAATTAATTTTAGAGATCAGTTTTGAAAATGACGATCATTGAATAGATGCTGCCTTCATTTAGTTTTTATTAAGTGTTCATGAAAGTTAAATTTGTGACTGCTGGCCAGTTGGTTGCATAATGGAAATCCCCTTAGTGACCCCCGGTGGGTCACGTCGCAGTCAAAGGGGTAAATCTGTCACGCGAGATGTTGGTAATCAAGGTGTGAGTAAAACAACGTACACAGTGAAGGGTGAAATTCAACAAGGGAAGACTTTGTGCATTTCAGACTGTTTTATAGGTTCACCAAGAGGAAGAAATTAAACGATGTATAATTATTTCAGTCATTTTAACTATGCACTTAAACTATACTTACATTTATCAATGCCAAACTAAATTAGTCGAAGCATCGTTTTGATACCATTTCAGTTTAGACCATAATCGTTTGAGCTATGAATCTGCTGGAGCTTTTTTTCAATTTGAGGAGTAAACGCTTCTAAAAATTGAACGGGAACAACAATAGCCTATTTCTACATCATGATTAACTCATTTCTTTTTCATTTCGTATGGTAATAAGAATTTGTATTCATCTTTTTCGGATTTCAGACGACTTCATGCTCATTTAGATATTCCTTTATAATTACAGGCCAAGCTGGGGATGGAAAGTGATCATTATTTTTACGACACGAAGCTCAGTGATGGTGACGAAAGCGTCCAAAAAGACCTCTCAAGCTCGGACAATGAAAATTGGCGAAATGAAGAACCCAGCAAAAGAAAGTCATCACCAGCAGACACAAGCCACGCAACGAATGGTCACGTTTCTTCAAGTCTATTAAATCCCCAGCATAAGCTTTTTGCCGAAAGTCTCAATTTTAAAAACAACGAAGCGGGTCAGTCCACAAAAGGTACATTTTCTGATGAATCAGCGACATCAGTTAACGCGTCGAGGCTGATGGAAATGTTTTTGCGCAGCGGTATAAGCCTTGTCTTGCTCATCACAGATGGAGCGACAGAACAACGGGTTGACCAGCTGGCTCCCCAGCTGGCAAGCCTGCTACGCGGCGCAGCTGGTCTCATCGTTTTGTTCATGTAAAAATTCTAAGTTCTATTTGGTTATGAATTTAATTTTTTTAAGTTGAAGAGAGAATTTTCTGACCAATTGTTTTTAACTTGCGGTTGAAATCGCTGTAGAACGCTGCACGGTGGGAAAACAGGTTTCACCTATTGACGGTTTTAATATACGAAAAATGAAGACCTATTTTCTTAGTGTCGTTTTGAAAGCCAGTAGAACGGTTCTGATGGGGTACTTCCTTGCTATTAGATTTAATAAAAATAAAGTGTCACTCAAACCAGACAAGAAAAATAATAATTAGCTCAACATTAACCACAAAATTAGTTATACCTCACCGTATAATCGATTAAAAAGTTTCTAAATGAAAATAAAAATCATTCATAGGTTATGCCATAGAAATAGTTTCCATAATTCACATTTTATCGTATTTCGTATGGGTAATCTTGTACTTTCAACTTTATATCAATATTTGCTTACTGGACGTTTGATATGTGCTAAGAAATTTTTTATTAGTATGTGAACAAAACAGTTAATTTTCATCGAGTAAATCAGTTTCATTTTGTCAAAATTAGGTCAAAAAAACTTTTTTTCCTCTAAGCCTGTGTAATAAAATTGAAAAACTAATAGGAAAAGTTTTGCAACTAAGATTATCAAGGATTAACTAACCCCGATCTCGTTAATTCTCAACAAATCTATTTTTAGTATTGTACGACTGAGACATTCTAATATTTTAATTTCGTTTTAAAAGGGAGCGAGTTCCGGCGATGGTGCTCCGGAGATTTGAAGTCGAATCCCTCACCATGCCCACCATGATGTTCTTCCCACCATTTCATGTGAGGGCTTATTCGAGTGTTTCTTCTTAAAATGAAGCGGTTTTCTTTCCTGTTATTGCGCGAAGTTCGATGCTATTTTTTTAATATATTCCTGTTACACTAAATATATGTCAAATTATTTTCATCTTGAATGGAGAGCTCTGCAAGAACGTCCAAAAATTTTTGAAATTTAAATAATTCAGGCTTTGAATATGTTGCGGAAAATAGTCACAAATAAAAGCGGAATCGTATTTGCTTGTAATGATCAGTTCCATTTCCCCAGATCACCTAATTTTAGCGTTTGCAAATATTACTTCCCTTTCAATTTAGTGATCAGGGTAAAATTTGCGGCTTAGTATTTTGAAAATTAACTTTTTTTTGGGCAAATATAAATGTACTGGGTGATTTATTTAATGATTGATACGATCAGCAGAAGAATTATTACAATAAAATGAAGATTATGACGTGTATGAGTAAAAAAGTAGCGCATAGGACAATATTTCATTTAGTAATAGAATCCTGGGTTAATTACATTCAAAAACTCTTGGAAGTAATTTTGCACTCTAAATTTGACATTCATTAGCATAGCTACGTTCATGTACAACAGGAATCGAATTTATATCCACGAAATGTACAATTGTACATCTTATTAAAATTCGTTGGTTTGAATCTTAATAGCTCAACTTTTACATCCCTGTTTTTATCATCTAACTAGATTAGAGTCTAATTTCTCCCCTGTTTTTATCTTTCCAACCAGACGAAGTGTTGGAATGCATTGACTTACAGTGAATATGACCAAAATTCAATATCATTTACGCAAATTCGAGCTCCAATTTCCTCTTCTCACTTATCGAAACTCGGAGATCCAACATCCTTCACATTTGTATGCAATCCAGTGAAGAACGCTTTGATTAACGCCAGCGGATTAAATTCCTACAGTGAGCTGTTTTCTTACCTCTATCTGCATTTGACCGGATGTCATCTGTTCAGATGGTCCCGTCAGCTCATGTGGTGAACTTCGAGGATCCTTTGGAGTGGGTCGAAGAGCAGCTCCTCACGCTGCAGCCTCAACACCCCCCGGATTCGACAGAAGGGTATTCGCCTCTGCCTCATATGGGTCGGTTGCTTAGAGTCTCATTTTTCCCCTAATTGGGTGGTGTCGATTTTCAAACATGTCTTGAAATGTAGGAAATAAATATTTGAAGTATATATATATTTAGTGACGTTTTGGCAAGTTTAGTATTTTAGTATTAGACGCAGGAAATTGAAAACCTCTGCTTAATGTGCGGTTAATGATGCGGATATTCTTGCATAAAACAGCATTTAATAATTTCTTAAGTCTTAGAATTTATTGTTTGGATGATTCCAAACTTTTGATGAACTGATTACGAAAAACTTTTGATGACCTGATTAAATCAATATGATTCTCCCATTCACATTATCATTTAGGTTCGTATTATCTAGTCCAAGTTACAGTTATCGTTTCGACAGGTGATGAAAAATGAGTCTCATATCCGAGTGTTTAAAATATATGCATTTTGCTGTTTCTAAAATGAATGTTTTAGGCGTGTTGAAATTTAACATTATGCATGCTGCATTCCTAAACATCAAATCACCATTCATCATCAGTTTTTGTAATCATCATTAGATTTTCCAAAGTTGCTGTTAACCACTTCAATGAATTTCAATTCATTTCTCTTTCTCACAGGGATACAACTACAGCAGATATGAAAATTAGAGCTCCCTGGAGCTTGATTTGAAGTCCCGAGTGGAAAGTCAGATAACCCTCAATTACATTAAAATAAAATAGGTTTTTATTTAAATACAGGCCATCTTCTTTCGGTTTGTTGTGTTTTTTTTCAGCCCTTATTACTTTTTTCTTCAACTTTTATCTCGTTTTATAAACTTGTTTCAATCTTGTTGTTTCTGCGCGCTTGGTGTGGGGACACACTTTGTGCATAGATTTCCCTCTTCATTAATTCCATATTAAATATTGGCTACCTCCATCCACTCTTGGGAGCACCAACGTTGTGGTTATTGAATTTAAAACTTCCTTTTTACCAAATGTGTTATTTTATTTCTTCAAAAATATTAGGCTTGGCTGCTGGTGCTAGAGTTGCGGCTAAATAGAATAAATAATTTATATTTCCAATCGATCGATTCTTAAGGAATCTCACGCGTTAGATGGAACATTTTTTTTATGGCAAATGTTGGCAAAATGGCGACGTTTTGTCGACGTTTCAGAGTATTATACTCATAAAACAGCTGCTCGTAATCCCATCTAAGTCTAAAATAATTTACAGTCGAATGCTGTACTTAAGATTGATAACAACTCTGGAGACTGTTGATGTTGCAGAGGAACTGCAGCAAGACGACGAAGTGACTCTGTCAATGGTGAGGGAGAGCAGTTTGAGAGCCGCGCCTCGGCTTCGTGGCGAGGACGATCTCGAGAGGAAGACGCGGCACAGCAGCTCAGTGATGGCGGTAGCTTACGGCTATTCATGTGAGATTACTACACCATGCACGTTGCACGCGTCTAAAGGGCCGTTTACACTAGGGGATATTTCGGCCGTGAGGCGCAACACGTGTATACGAGGCTCACTACTGAGACTCATATTTGAAATGTACAAAGGAAAATCGATTTTGCGAAGCAAATTCACAATGAAAGAAATAGAGAAGAAGTACTTTAAAAACATTTACTCTGAACGTTTCGAGCCTAAGCTCATTCTTTCTTCAATATTTCAATTCCAGGCATCCCAATATCAAATTCACTTTAGATCTGAAAAATAATAGCCAATTAAATTATCTTGATGTCAATGTTCACCGATCGGGTAATAAATTCATAACCTCAGTCTACAGAAAACAAACATTCTCCGGGTTAGGTCTAAGTTACTTTAGTTTCTGTTGCAAGAGATTCAAACTGAATAGCATCTCCACCCTTATTACTCGTGCCTATAATATTTGTTCAAATTACACTGACCTCCATAAGGAATTTACTTTTTTGCAGTCTTATTTTACAGCTAATGGTTATCCACATTCTGTTATTTTTCGTGCCATTAATAAATTCCTGAACAGTAAATTTATTCCGAAATCTCGTCTTCAAGCTCTAAACTACAGTTATTGTGTGTTGCCATATTTTGGATATCAATCGGAAAAGTTGAGAAAAGATCTTTTAATGCTTTTGACTAAATTTTTCCCAGACATTTCCTTTCGTATTATTTTAGTGAACAAGCGTACCATTGGATCATTTTTTAGATTTAAAGATGTGCTCCCGACCGGCATGCGATCTTCCCTCGTCTATAATTTCAGTTGTGCGCATTGCGCATCGCAGTATGTGGGTTCCACCCACCGAGCACTTTACGTCAGGGTTGCTGAACATGCAGGTCGGAGTCATCGAACAGGTCGCTTGCTTACCTCTCCTAGTCATTCTAGCATCAGACAACATTGTAGTAATAATTCCTGTGAACAGATAATTGACATTAGCAAATTTAAAATATTAGATACTTGTACCACCAGCTTAGACCTACGTATTTTAGAGTCATTATTCATTCATAAACTTAAATCTTCCCTCAACGAAATGCAGAGTGCATACCCTCTGAAAATAGTCAACCGATAAACTATTATTATTTTTGTTTATTTTTATTGTGCTTATATTCTGCGCTTCTGTAATTTTTGGGTGTACTAACTTGTTTATTATATTATTTGCAGACTTTTTGTTGAGAATGAGCTTAGGCTCGAAACGTTCAGAGTAAATGTTTTTAAAGTACTTCTTCTCTATTTCTTTCATTGACTCATATTTGTGTGTGTTTATACGAAGGTCCCTATTCGCCACGGTAGTTAAGAGGCTCTTGAGTGTCGTGCATTACAAATTCGATCAGAGCGAATAGGAAACTTCGTATAAACACACACAAATATGAGCCTCAGTGGTGAGCCAGTGGTGAGTAGGGGACAAAATGTCCCCTAGTGTACACCGCCCTTAAGTCTTACTGCAACACTCCAAGCACACAACCGCCTCATACTGCACACCACAGCCTCAGACTGCAATACACTCCGTACACCATCATCTCACACTGTGACATACCACACACACCACTTCCTCGTCTTAACTTAACATCTTTACTATGTATTACAAGGGCGTTTTGTTGATTCGTGATAGAGAAACTAAAAACCTCTGATTAAAGAGGCTTCTGATACACTGTACGCATAATAACTCCGAAATTTGTTGGGATAGATACTATCAGATGGGCAATTACATTATATATTTAAAAAGAGCAGTGCAAGTTTTGACAAATTTGTTATTATTGCATGCATAATCTTTTATTCTAATTTTAGTATATCATGAATAAATTAAATATTTTTTAGCAAACATTAAGGCCTTGTGCTATATTTAAAACGTGGTTACTGAGCTTTCGAGTAATATGCTATTACTGTAAAAATCGAATGCTTGATATCATAATTTCCACTGGGCAAATTATACAATTATTCTGCCACGATTATTTTTATTGGGTCCTAAGATGGTAGAATCACTAGCTGAATGGACCAGTATTTTACACTTAGATCGCTTACACTGACAGCTCATTCAGGTTAATCTGGAAAAATTCAGTAGGTAAATGTGTTCGCGCAATGAGTAATGATCTCTCGCGCATTAAAAATCACACTAATACTATTTTAGTTTCAAACGTTGTTGAGAAGGCTGTGCATTACAGACAAAAAGAGAAGAAAATTTTTCTCCGAAAACGTAGGATGAGTGTCCGACCATTTTTGCAATAGCTAATTATTCTTTGGGAATAACACTATCTTAAGAAAATGTCGATAAGTATGATGTTCAACCATTTGCTTATTATCAACTTCGCTTTAGGTGACATTTTAAGTAACAAAAAATAACGCAAAATAAAAACAGCTGACCCCACAAGACAGTTTCCCTAATATTCATCACGCGCATCTGGATCATACCGTGCACCCGAACGCGCTTCCATCCAATAGTCCATTTGAAACGATATGAAAAGCAATATAATTCCAATGACTTGCAGCTTGAATTTCTGAGCGTCATTATAACGTACGTGACTTTGCCTAATATCTGGACAGAGAACGCAAGCACCAACGTCCTCCCGCACCATCAGGATATAAAAAATAATATCATTCCATTGACTTCACCTTATGCCTGGACAGGGGACGCAAGCACCAACGTGCTACTACAGCACCTGTCCGAGCTGCCGCTATCTCTGACCAGCTTGCGCAGCAACGCCACGGTGCACCGCATGGACTGCTACGACCACCCTGCCCAATGCTTTGCTCTACCTCACGTTCCGGCGCTCAAATTCCACTTGGGCGATAAGGCCATGTTGTACAACGGACCTCTTTACGCTGCAGCTATACTCAGAAGTATTCTTATGTAAGGAAGTCGAACTGGTGTGATGAGAAACAGAATCACTTAATATTTTGAGTTAAAATTTCCGAGTCAAGAATTTTAACGTTTTCAAATGTTAAGGATACATTGCACATTGGTTACAAAATGGTTAACTAAAACAATGGGAATAGGTGACGGTGGTTGAGGATTATAAGGTTGACTGGTAGGGAATCACATAGTAATGTTTTTGTTTTAAAATAACAACTCCGATTCAAAATATAATTTCATGCTTATTTTACTATCATCATTCAGTCACCAGGTAAACATTTTTTTTTAATTCCGTTTGTCTTTTAACAGATTGGAGACCGCGTGGCCCGTGGTCAACATTTCAGAAGAACATGTTTCTCAGTTTTTGAATTTGTCTTTGTTTCCGTCCTTAAAAGAAGTGGTGGGCACGGCCGTATTGGGAGTATTTCCTCTAGAAAAAGGTGTGTTATGACTCTGAAATGCTTATATAGTTCCCGAGACTCATGTTGAATGTTCCAGAAATGATCAAAATCAATAGCTCATGAACCCTTAAAAGGTCGTTAACTGAGAATGGCTACTGGACTATCTTTTAGAGGGAAACATTTCATAATTCTTTGTACGCTTTAATCTAGAAATGGTTCAATTATAACTTTATTTGTTGCACAAAAAATTGAATTTACTTCGACGTTTCAGAATTGAAGTATTGGTAGATTTCCCTCATCTTAAATTTAGTTTTTTGCATTTTTCAGGAGCGCTAGATTATACTCGAGCAGCTGAGCACTTCCGTCAAGATATCTTGTATGCAGTTACGTACGCTACAGAAGATAACGCACGAAAATGGTAAATGCTTGAGTCAAATACTTACACAAGTTATTATCGATACTGAATTTTTGTTATGATGAATTTTTGGTTGCCAGAGCTTCTTTTTTTTGCACTTGTAAGAATGAATATTCGGTAATTAATATTTTCTTGTTGAAATAATTGGTCAAAGTAAGCGCATGCTTGTCATTATAAAGTTGTGTGGGATAAATGGTTTTATATTACTGGGCTCTTTATGATATCATTCTACAAGCTTTAAATTTTAGGTGCCTCCATTCTTCTACACACTCGCCAACTAACTGTCTCATCATCGTCAAAAAAGATCAACTGCAAAACCACAAAATCCTGAGCAACCTGCCTTCAAATTTCAATGCAATAATAAAGCTCCTCGAGAAGGCTACGCTGAACCCTCTGGTAAGAATTCAGGAAGATAACCTGGAGAAATTCACTTTTTGTTTTCTTGTTTTCTTTGAGAAAATTATTACATCATTGAATTATTTTTTATGAATGTTGAAGTGTCGTTAGATTGAAGCCTTCTCTGTACTTAAGCTTCTGAACGGGTTTATTTCTCTACAATCAGGAGAAACTACAACCTCACCGACTCATGAAATTTTTGAGCTCATCGAGGGAACGTCGAAAAAAATCCGCATTCGTGGTCTTACTCTTAGCTCATGGTGAAGACGTCAAGGCTGTTAAAAAACAAAATAACAATTTTGTTTCGAGCAAGGAGCCAGAAAACGCCATCCCTTCGAGCACGTTCAAGAAAAACATCGGTACAAGTACGCCCACACTTGGACAGTGCGTCGTCGACAAATGCAGTGAAGAAAAAAGGTCACTTGAACCAGAAACCATTTCATCACATGCGCAAGAGGAAGCAGAGCCCTCACCTGATCGCCATGAATTTTCTGATCAGCTGAAGTTCAGTGGTACGACTGGAAAATCTGAAGCACTTGTAGGTTCGGAGCTGTTCGTGAGCGTTGGTCACGTCGCAGGCAAAATGACGTCGGATGAAATGATGTTTTCTTGGATTCCGAAGTAAGTCAGCTTAATGAATGAAATATAATTTAGATAAGAATTGCGCGTTTTTGCGCTTGAACTTACATTTCATCAGACTAGATGAGTGCATTATCTCGCAAAAAACAATTAAAATTTGAATAGTTTTGTTACACGTTAATGTGTACTTCTACTATTCATTTTTATGAAAGTATTGCACTACTTTTGTGGGGTAGAAATAGATAGCCATAGAGAGATCAATTTTTTATACATTTAGGCTGCACAGTAATAAATAAACATTGGTTGAAGATTCTCAAGGACATCACACTGCTGTAAATAAAAATAAACCCTGGGCTAATTACAGAAATTCAGGCCTCGCAGAAGCCGCTCTGTCAGCGTGGCGATGTCCTAAGGAAACAAGTTTAGTTGGCCTCGATGTGGTAGCCTCAAAAGTGTTTTGTGGCGGAACGTACAGCGGCGACGCGGCGGTGCTGGGGTGGGTCAAAGACTTGCTCAATGGGCGCCTCTCCGAGACAGGTGAATTGCTCGTAAATTTCGGTAAATTTAACACGTTGAATGTGATGGGTTAAACTGAATTCCATATTCAACTCAAATTTAAAGTCAAAAGTTGTTAGCAATATTTTAAATACCAAACGTTAACTGGGTCGATTAAATATCATCAATATAAAAAAGATTAGTACCATTTTCCAAACGAACCAACGATGATTCGTACCGCAAGCGACGTGTTGGTGAGAAAGTTTTGCTTGAAGCTCTTTCAAAGGACTGTGGTTTCGTTTTCAACATTGTTTTAACACATGTACCATACACGTTCCTCTTGTTTGCTTTCTTAAATGGTGACTTTTAATGTTGATGACTGTAACAGTAGATATCAATTTCATCCTTCTGGCCTACTTCTAATTTTGCAGTTGGTGGTGGTGAATAATTTTTTTGCTTTTTTAAAAACGGGTGCAATACTTCATAGAAACAGCTTGTTTGCAAGTGGTGTTCGTGAACGCAGTTAAAACTTTGTCCAGAGTATGGACTATAGTGATGCCCATAAAAAAACAGTTAAACATTGTCCGGAGTTTGGATTCTTGTGATTCCTATAAAATTAAAGTATTTTAGTTTAGCAAAACCGTAATGTTTTCGTAGTTTCGTGAAATAGAAAAAAATTTAACTAACCGACCTTTTACTTACTTTTCAAAGTAACTTCATTCAAACATACGGGTGGACTGAAGTATTTCCTAATTTATCCCCGGAAGGCCAATTCGTGTTCCACTTTCTGAACTTTTGAGTTATGCAACAGCTATGAATTTTGATCGTGCATGTCGCTGAAAGTTGAGCCTTGTTTTTACCATGAGAAGTTCCAATTATCAATATCGAATCAAAAAAATTATTATAAAAAAATGTATTTCTCAATGATTAATATCGAAGTTTTAACTGCAATGTATCTTTCCTCGAGATGAATGGAACGTTTTAATGCACCCTCAGGAGTGCTGAGCCCTACGCGATGGCGCCCTCTGCTGCACGGGCTCGACTACCTGCGTCTGCTGGAGGAGGAAGAAGAAGAGGGCTCTAGTTTCCAGGCCTAGCTTTTATTGCACTCGAGAAGAATGACGAACGCTCTCAGATAATAGGAGGGAAGGTCGTAAAATTGTATGAGTATGAGGGTTGAAACCTATGATCCACTCGGAATTTGATCTGTGTTAAGATAAGCTCATTTAATCTGAATTGGGTGAGGACAAGTAAATGGATATACATTTTTCAAAAAAGGGAATTCCTTCAAAGTTTGCCAGTTTGCTATTTTCTGTGAGATGCAAATTGACACTATTCTTCTAAGAGAAGATTTTTGTAAATGATGGATGAAGCTTTTCTTACGTACAAATAAAAGAATTCGTGGGTATGGAGTTTATTCTTTCCAATTACGTACACAAATGCTAATAAAATTCTCCAAATTTGCGTTTAATATGAAATTCCTATC
The DNA here is from genome assembly GCA_030386875.1 of Morinoia aosen. NCBI lineage: Eukaryota > Metazoa > Arthropoda > Malacostraca > Amphipoda > Talitridae > Morinoia > Morinoia aosen. The sequence goes on along the minus strand of CM059559.1, from coordinate 94,695,340 downwards.
AATTCAAAACCTTTATATTAGGAATTTAAAAAAAAATCTTATACATTTAATGCATCAACTTTTTTGGGAATAAACGGTTTTTCTATTTCTCTTTATTCCTGAAAATTACCGCTGAAGCGTTAGAAATTTTGGTTGTACAACATTTCATGGAAGTATTTACTTGCTACTCGGACTTAGAGTCAAGTTAAGCAAACACATCTGAGTTACTGTAAGTGTTTACTTGCTACTCGAACTTAGAGTCAAGTTAAGCGAACACATCTGAGTTAGTGTAAGTGTTTACTTGCAACTCGGACTTAGAGTCAAGTTAAGCAAACACATCTGAGTTACTGTAAGTGTTTACTTGCTACTCGAACTTAGAGTCAAGTTAAGCGAACACATCTGAGTTACTGAGAGTGTTTACTTGCTACTCGGACTTAGAGTCAAGTTAAGCGAACACATCTGAGTTACTGTAAGTGTTTACTTGCAACTCGGACTTAGAGTCAAGTTAAGCAAACACATCTGAGTTACTGTAAGTGTTTACTTGCTACTCGAACTTAGAGTCAAGTTAAGCGAACACAACTGAGTTACTGAGAGTGTTTACTTGCTACTCGGACTTAGAGTCAAGTTAAGCAAACACATATGAGTTACTGTAAGTGTTTACTTGCTACTCGGACTTAGAGTCAAGTTAAGCAAACACATCTGAGTTACTGTAAGTGTTTACTTGCTACTCGGACTTAGAGTCAAGTTAAGCGAACACATCTGAGTTACTGTAAGTGTTTACTTGCAACTCGGACTTAGAGTCAAATTAAGCGAACACATCTGAGTTACTGTAAGTGTTTACTTGCTACTCGGACTTAGAGTCAAGTTAAGCGAACACATCTGAGTTACTGTAAGTGTTTACTTGCAACTCGGACTTAGAGTCAAGTTAAGCGAACACATCTGAGTTACTGTAAGTGTTTACTTGCTACTCGGACTTAGAGTCAAGTTAAGCGAACACATCTGAGTTATTGTAAATGTTTACTTGCAACTCGGACTTAGAGTCAAGTTAAGCAAACACATCTGAGTTACTGTAAGTGTTTACTTGCAACTCGGACTTAGAGTCAAGTTTAACAAACACATCTGAGTTACTGTACAGGCTGCTCTTACTATTCTATGTGAATAGTCACCGAGAAAACTTGATTAGAATGAACTCCCTTGGAGTATTCAATATTATTTCCTTGGAGAAATCTTGATCGCAACAAAGCTGCTTTTGCGAGGTCATAGTTGTGGTAAAAAGCCAAAACAATTATGAATGAGTGGATGAGGTAGCTGAATGCTTGAAATATTATATTTTAAACAGGGATGTTATGAAAACGTTATATTTTTGCGCTAATTTGTCGTGTGAAACCTTTACACGGTACATTTTACGTTCTACCAACCAGGTTCGTTCGCTCACAATACCTCCAAGAGAGAAATCTTTGCGTGGTGCTAAATGGATTTTTTTACAGAAATGATATATTTTTTATTTTGATATCCTAATGAACGCTGTAGGAACGTGAAATGAAAAATTTTGGCTAGTTGAGCAATAAAAAATCGACCAGAAGCTGTTTTATTCAGTTCCATGATAACGATTTGAAATTTTTTCTTAGAAACAGAAAGGAATAATTTTTGATACAAAGTTTATTTTCCATAGTTGATAAAATACAGTTTTTAAAATTTGTGTTTCAAAATTTTGTTTTTATTTAAACTTCTGAGAATTTATTTTTTGGTGTAGCTACAAGCAAGGGCTTGAAAAATATATCTCACTCTTTTAAAATTTTAGATTAAATTGTCGGAAGAATATTTGACAGTGTTGAGTGTACAGAGAGAAAATGAAGTTTACGACACTGTTGTGCTACCAAAATTTGAAGTGAATATGAGGGATAGTGTTGTGGGGGCTGACAAAAGTAAAATGAAACAAATATTTTCATTTAGTTCCCTTTAGTTCGATCAGGCCGCCCCCAATACCTTCCAGTCTAGAATATTTTCAGCAGGACAGGAAATTTTACTGACTCATTTGGTAATTAATTAATTTTACTGGCACCATGTTAAGTGCTTACAGGAAATTTTACTGACTCATTTTGTAATTAATTAATTTTACTGGCATCATGTTAAGCGCTTAAATCTAGTGAAATACAATTGAAATCTTACTCTCTAATTCAAACTGCTGTAAATACTAGTACAGAGTATTCAGGTGTGGAGAAAAACGTTCATTCCTTCGACATGAAATGAAAGAACAACTGACCTGATCGGCCCTTATTTAGCTATACGAGAGAGTTTTGAATCCTGATGGAGCGATAAAGATTCTTCAAAATAATTGTCACCTGTGAATTATTGTTATTAATAAATGAAATCATTAATGGAATTTTGCAATTTCTCACCGGTTATTACAAAGACGTTGCACAGCCTTCCTCACAAGAGCCATAGTTATTACAATCGTAGATTTTAGGGTTCGAATTCGTTTTCAACCCACGACCTTCTCATAGCGCCATCAAATCCAGCTGTTCACGTAATTAAATTGCTGGAGGGCCCAACATTTCTTGCCGTCGAACACATTTCGAGAAGGTGCCAGACAGAATGCGGTTTGAAAGAATTCGACGTTTGTATCGTCATTTCTTCACGAAAAGTTGCCGAGAGGAACTTTTATTTTTGGATATTTGTATGGACACATTTTGAGATGCTGCCACTTTTTAGCTAAAACTTCCGTTTGTTTTTATCAACTCTCTGAGGGCACCTAGGTTTCTTGTGAGTCTTTCCCTTGGGGAATTTGGTGAGGGCAGGCGTCGTAGAAAGCCGTTGTCAGTCGCAGTTTTTAATTCCCTACGTCATGTCGGTCCTCTTCAAATTTCTTCAAACACCACGCGGTTTTCGTGGTTAAATTTTGCTGCAAGTTTTGCGTTCGTCTCGCCTTTCATTCGTAAAAAATCATTCTAGAACCTATCCCAATGGTTTTATATCGTTTTCTCTACCGAAGAGCGTTAGAAAAAGGACGATGATTTTGACCTGAAGAAAGAATGGGAAGTAATTGATACAAAATAAGTAGAAACTGATAAAAACTATGAGGCAATATAAAATCTTCTAAATTTATCATTATTATTTGTATAAGTGATCTGGTAGTGGTGTGCAGCGAACTTCTTTCATACCAGGAGTAATGAATGAACAGCGTTGTGTTAGCAGCGTATCCTGCACGCACCGAGAGAATGCACTATACGTACACATAATGCGTCAGTTTAGATTCTAAGAAACACCCAATCGCACACCTTTCATGAGACAAATTATTTCCAGTTCTAAGCATGGTAGAAGTGAAAATTTGCAACACGTCCATATAGATTCAGTTAACGTATTTTAGCCGAAGAAAGCACTTGCTGACGCAGTAAACATGACATGAGACCTAGTATACATACACTGTGACTTTCTGATTGAGGCGGTGGGAAATAAAAACTTCTACGATATCGTTAATAGTTGGTACGAAAATAGCTTTAGATGCTAAAGTTACGTTGAAGGAGTTGAAAACAATATATGGTTTAATTTCCGTGTCAAAATTAGTATATCATACTTTTTAAATTTATTCAATTGTTTCCAAAGATAATGAGATACGTAAACGAAATACATTTAGATGAGTATGATCATGATGAAGTTCAAAGACATCTCAAAGAGAACAAACAATAACTAAGTGTTTTTAATGGCACGAAGATCACTTGCAAATTCTGGAACAAAATTCCTCGGTAAGGAAGTCATTACACTCTACGATAGGTTCGCTCCACACAGTAATCAAAGTATTTGTGTTCCATGTCTGATAACTATTACAATGTAATTTTACTTTCTTACTATAGAACTTGAAGCTTTTGTACTGTACACTTTTAAAACATGCAATTTTGAACCAAAAACGGTATACAACCATAGAACAATTATGAACTTTTCTTTCATGATGTTATATAGCTTCCTGAAACATTGCACAGTGCGTTATTCCTTGACACTAGCACAAGTCTACGGCGAAGGGAGCTGCTGCATGTCGTGTTCTGCTCGAATTGATAACCGACTCAGATATCGAGGAGCTTGACCAACAAACACGATCCTGTCTCCGGTGTGCGTCTGAACGCTTAAATTTGCTGAAATGAATAGTGATTTGTTATATGTCATTCTTGAAAAGACCATTTCTTCCTAGAGCTACGGCCTACATAGAAAGAGAATTCATTTCAGAGAATGATTATTGACTCTGGATGGACGTGAAACGACTGCGTGAATATCATTGATACAATATGTTCGGTAAGCGCTATTCTAGTTGTGTTCGGTGAGGTGATTCTTCACGGAATGAGAATGATCCGTTGGATTGCCTGAGAAATGGAAGAATTAAAATTGGTAAATGCCGATAAAATATTTTTCTAGAGTTGCAGCCTTCACTCGTTAAGACAATTTTTTTAAAATGGGAGAAGTGACCCAAAAACCTGTTTAGCGAGAGTGGAAGATATTTTTACGTACATTTCAGTTTTTGTGTAACAGATTTTACAGGCAACAGTACCTTGTTTCCAACATATCTACCTTTTCTTTAATCCTATAAATTGCAATGAGGCTTGTAATTTTTAACCAAAGAAAAACTCAAAACGAAATTACGTTCCTTAACTGCAGCAAAACTATTTTCGAAAATAAAATCATCTGAAATTGGCTTGCTTGTAGTCACAGTTTCACGAAAGACGTTTCTCGAAAGTTGAACAAGTCGATTTTCTCGAAGGTTGTTTGATTAGCTTCCTATTTATTGGGTGAACTTTGGAAACGACGGTCCAGACGTGCCAATTCCGCGAGAAATTATCGGTCTCCAGTTTGACTTGATGCCGTCACGGTGATGTAAAACTCCACGCTTCTCTTCGTTCACGAATTGAATGCGAATTTTTCTGCCAATTGAGCCGGAAGAAATGTTTTCTTTGCCCGTGAAATGCCATGGAAAAGCTCCAGAGGAAAATAAAATTTATGTCTTGGAGAACGCGCACCTTTAGAGCCTAGTTTTACGGCACACGAGCAATAACAATGACACTTTCGGGACGAAAGGTTTTGCATAGTGAATGGGATTGTTGTATTGTTTTGTATGACGCGGACAATTGTAGCCGACTTAATTAACTACGAAGAGGTGGGCAAATAAAAACGTTTCTTTAGATTAACGTCACTCAAATCCAGAAAAATGTCTAAACTAACGGCACATTTTCTGCCGGTTGAGAAACATTTCTAACGAAACATTTCATTTCTAACACATTTTCTACCGGTTGGTGATAATTTCTTCAGAAAAAAGTGTGCATTCATAAATGCGCCAAAACTGCGGCTTTTTCTCGCACATTTGAGGGATTAGTTCATTTCAGAATTTCAATGAGCGACTTTCGTAGAACTTCTTGGTGTGAGACAGCATTTGTGTTCAAGGTAATATTTTTATTTAAACTCTTCATTTGACTACAAGAAAGCTGTAACATTCATTTTGGTCAGCGTTAGAAAGACTTTTGCTCGTTTCGAGTCAAATTATGAAACGCGATTTTATATCGATCAGATGTTACAATTGAAAATATGGTATTTATGTTGTGAGTCGTATAAGCGAAGGAATATTTCTCAGTTCAACTCAAAGAACGTGCAGTGTATGTACATCAATAGCTTCTAGCTGTCGTTGGACTTTCTACAAGACATGTTCAGTTTATTCTCCAAAACAAGTCGAGTTAAACACGTCTTCAACAAAATGGCTTCAACATTTCTAGTTATATTCTCCAAGACAAGTCAAGTCTTATTTTCCGTAAGGCAAGTCAAGTTAAATTCTCCAAGGAACATAAAATTATATTCCCCAAAATATAACACGTTACATTCTCCAAGACATATCAAATTCTATTCTTCAAAACATATCAAGTTATGTTATCCAAGATATATCAAGTTATGTTAACAAGATGTGAAGTTATATATTTTCACCAAGATATGAAGTTATATTCTCCAAAACTTATCACAACTACTACAAATTGCTTGAAATATCGTCCAAAGACTCAAAATAAAAGTTATCCGCTCAATAATTATGCTCTTAGGGTTGTAATGTGCAGAACCCGAACAGATGGATTTTAACAGCACAGCGTCAGCGTTTAAAAAATAAATCAGATCTGTGTACCTTTAATTTTTATGTAGGGATGTGCTGGCGCGTTTCTGTTTTTCATTATGGAAGTGAAATTGATCTCCGAATCAAGATTTAGCCGCCATTGAACTTATGAAATAGTATTGGAATACATCAAAAAACTTGGATCGAATGGGCAATACTTGAACTCATTTGAGCCACAGGTCCAGAATACTTCTTCACGCGGACGAAGTAATACAGTAATTTTTAACGTATCTCTCTAAAGTTCTGTCGCACTCCGCTTTCAAATCTCTTCAGACTAAGGAGTGAGACGGACCAAAACAAGGTTGATTTGATTTTTTGCTTAGTATGAGTTTTGTGGTAATTGATTCTTCAGAACTTCAGAAGCAATTATTTATCAATTGACTCATCCGACAAGGAAGCCTTTGAAGTCAATCTACGTAGCGTTCTGGGCGGCTGCGACTTCAGAAACGCTTTTAATTATCCGGACATCAAGGCACAAGCATCCAAGCCATGCAAATTTCGCTTTCACTTGAGCTTGTTTGTGAATTGTCGTATAGTTCTGAAGAGCAATTTCAGATTCTCTTCACGCCAGCCAAATTGTTTTCCAACTCAGGTAATAGAGGGAATTAAGGCAGGGATGACGTTAACGAAGTACTGGAGTTATGCGACCATCTTACTGAACCTCAAACTTTGAGACATAGAGAGAACGCTTTCTCTTGTACGGTGCAAAGAGCTCGGCAGTTCCAGGTTTAAAAGGTGGGTTATCGAGAGCTATTTTATTTTATTACTTTTACTCTGATTGTTTTCCACAAAGCAGGAATCGGGGATAATACGGTGTATTTTTGTTCCAATATATGGCCGAAACTTCAAGCCTCAATGATTACGATTTCAGTGTCAAAATAAAATAACTTACTACCCCAAAATAATTTATTACCTAATTCCCTACAATTATTTAATTCACTATAACGGAACTCGCCTCGCTTACTTTAAAGCAATGAATGAAAGTTGCCCTATTTTAGCTTATTTTTCCTGTAATCAATATACATTGAAACAACATCTTCCTCATGTGTGTTTTATAATTTGTTTAGCTTTTATTTAATTCCACCACTCCACAAATGCACTAACGAACTCGAAATGTGAATCAAGAGACAATTCATTAAAGTAATTTTGTCAAGAAAGCAAGTCATTTCTTACTCGGGCGTCGAAGTTATTACAGACTAAGGTCTTTAGCTGCTGCTCTCGCTCAATTTCCCAGCAGACCTTGAAGAAAAGAAAGCATTTCCTTGTCTGAGTTCGCGAAGCAGAAATTTCTGACCTTCGGCCATTCTTTGATTGGCCAAGAAAAGACAGGTTTTACGTCGGGAAAGTTCCCACACAATTCTGCTCAATTTTCCTTAATTTGTCAAAAAGTTACGAGTGTTAGTTTAGTTACGAGTGTTTAGTTTTAGTTTATAATATGAGAAGGACAACAAATTCTCAATCGAGTAAAAGATTATGTGGTGCAGGAAAGTTATTATCTGAAGATTTGGGTGAGCTCAACTGGTAGTATACGTAGGTGAAATCGTATAATTTATAAAACACTATTATTTTCTGATGTGAAATAATTTTTAAGAACACATCTTACGCATCATACGAGCTCTTCTGCTCCGAAGTATTGTTAATAATTATTCTGCCAAGAAATTAATGTGTCATTATAGTTCGGGACGATAAAGATTCAATCAGTCTCCGATTAACTGAAAAAAATTTGTTGCGCATAATAAAGCAATTATGTTTCGGAGCTTAAGAAGTAGCGTCCATTTATTTTTTGCAATGATTGAAGTGATTAAAGATGATATGATACTGACTTATTGATTTTAATCCAGTATTTCGAAAGGTTAAATTTCTTCGAACACTCATAAATCATATCCCAAACTGTGATGAAAAGAACTTTACCATTACTCATAAATGAAAATTCCAACCAATAGCACTGCAGCAGCCAAAACCATGTGGTTTTAAAACAAAATTATCTATCAATATTTTAGTGAAGGTCCTCTCATGTCATTCTTTAATTACAGCGTTCCAGTTTGTACGAACGAACCTGGTCCATTCCTAGCAAATTTAGGTGAAGGTAATCATTTGCGAGTGATGACCCTCATCGCTTTACGAGAACGGTGCGCTCCTTCGGACATTCGACAGCAATCAAAATATGTCAACTTTACATGGGTGACAGATTCACTAATCCCATGCAAAGTTGACAGATCCTCCTGAAGCCCAGCAGGGTTGACAGATTCCCTGAAGCCCAGCGGGGTAGAAAGATTCGCTTAAACCCGGCAGGGTTGACAGATTTCCCGAATTCCGTCATGACTGAGAAATTCCTGCAGGGTTGACAGATTTTCTGAAGCATTTAGAGTTGACACATTCCCCGAAGCCCGGCAACGTTGACAGATTCCTGAATATTTCTGTGTTGGCAAATACTCAGCTTAAATTTCATCCGAAAAAGATCAAACGCGAAAATTTTGGAGAAAAATACAGCCCGAAGCTTAGCTAAGGTGGCTCAGAAGAACTTATTCTGTCAGTTGAACTGCTACGGTGATGTAAAGTGTTCGAAAATTTGGCTCTAGAGCCAGCAAATCTTTTGCTCTAAGGTAATGACAGCGTAAATCCAAGGAAGCTTTCTGCGCTGTCGTTTCTTCTGAAGCAGCTTCCCTTTACACGGCGGCTCCCTTCTTCTCCTTGGAGGAAACGCTCGAACCTAATGATTATGATTGATAATAGTAGCATATGAAAAACTACTAGTAGCATTATAATAATAACCGTATTTAAAGACTGTTATTATAATTATATTCAGCGATTTTAATGTTTCAGTAAAATCACCGTTCTTCTTCACTCACATTAGTAAGAATTATTACTTCGTCATGGCCGAACACACGTTGCTAGCATCTAACGTACATACGGGAAAGAGAGCGCTGGTATTTTATTGGCGACTCCCTAACTGCAGAGAAAAATCCATGTTAGTCCACGAGAAAAATCGGTCGTGTTTTTTTACGGACCAGGTGATAGATGGGAATCTAATTTCGTGTTTGTCGGTGTTTCTGTCAGGTATGCAAAAAATAGAGCAGTTGGTTTTCTGAGGCTCGGAGGGCTGCGGTTTTATCGTGTGAACAGCAACTCTCACTTGACCAAACGGTCGCTCCTGCTTGAACGAACTGGGCTCCTGTGTGTTCTCGTGGTTTTTAACAAGTTTTTTAATAGGCAGCGCATGCAGCGATCTGTTTAGGGCAACAGAAAGCCCTCGTAACGCTGCCTACAACTGATTGGGAGCCGAGCAAAAATCTACCTCCGAAAGAATGAAAGAAAAATAGAAGAGGCCTCTACAAGAAGGTTCATTAGCATGGCCGACAAGTGAGATGCGGCCAGTCTTTGTTTTTGACAAGCTTCTCCGACCATCGGCTAATTTTTCAGGACTTTAATAAGATTCATGAACAGTTCTACTGCAAAAACTTAGAGTTTGGAAAAGATGAGTTGCAATAATTACGTGTTTAATCATTTTTAAATGCAGTGAAGGTGTTTCAGTTAGTTGTAAGCATCGCTAAAATCCTTAATATATGATTTTGATTAGGGAAGAGTTTGTTAGTTTTCGAAATTTCGTGATACGGGCGTACATTTAGGAAGTGCACGTAACATTTTAACTATTGAGTCAAAGGTTGCTATAATTATCCTAAAAGCGGAAACTTTACAGTATTTGATCCATAAACTGGATCCCATCGTTCGAGCTGAGCACAAAAGGTCTGAAAAACATGAACCCCGCAAGTTGATTGCATTAAAACTTATCCGAGTTTTTTGACGAAAATTCAAAAACAGCATCTCTGTTATCAACTGAGATGCCAATCTAATATGGCGGCCCTCGGCTGAAATCCAATAGACACGGCACTCCTGTGCAGCATCTTGAGCTTGTTACGTGCAAGATGGAACTCAGGAGTCAATAAGGCAGACGCGCACACACCTTTATACTGAGGATATTGGCAAGATGGCAGGAGGTTATTGTCTTTGATTTACGGAACGCTTAAATTGAATTTGCTTCCGCGCGATTTTTTGCAAAATTAGTGAGATAATTGCAAATTATTTTGTGAAACACTAAGCCAATAAATGGCAGGAGGGTTACAGTCTTTCATTTACGGAATGTTCAAATTGAAATAGCTTCCGCTCGATTTTTTTTCCAAAATTAGTGGGATAATTGCAAATTATTTTGTGAAACACTAAAACAACAAATGATATTTTTCTGTGTACCATGAAACTTGGTTAAAATAAAGTAAAGTTGAATGAGGATTTATTTTTTGCTAAATCTCAATGTGAAACATGCTTAATGATTACTTGAAATAGAGATATCTTTCCGGGTGAAAGAAATAGTTTCATCGATTAGATGAAAAGCTACGAACGATACAGAATGAATGTAGACAAATAACTCTTGGCTACAAGATCAGCAAATTATCAGGTAGCAATTATGCACAAATTTCAACATTTTCTGTCGGTTTTTCGTTCACATTTTTTTTGTGTTTATCCAATGTTGTAGACCAGTAAAGAAAACGAAGTCTCGTAGTGTTTCTTTCTCGAAGGACCCTATTTCATTGTTCTGTATTCAGAATTGCCAAATTTTTTTATTACGACAACCTGGAAAATTTTGAAGGTTAGGAAATTCGAAGTAAAATGAGGGCTAATCATATTATTATTGAAGCTCGTGTCTTTTTCGAGACAAAAAATTACATGATCATTGGATTGAATAGTTTGAAGTCATTAACATCACTATATAATCAGCATCCCATTTCAGTGTCTAAATAGCGTATTGAAATATTGTTGATATATATGAGTTTAGTAAAATGGCTGCTTATAGTATAGTAAAATTATAGTTTATAGCATAGTAAAGTTAGAGTAAAATTTTTGCTTGTTAGATGAGTTTTTAATTTTGGAACATTTTACTTTGAAACGAAAAATATAAAATGACGACTGATCGATTTGAAAAATGAACAAGAAACAAACGAATCATTTCTGCGGATTCGTCTTTCATTTCACAAAGTTAGTTCTATGAGTCTCAATCTTTGTTCTTAACATACACATGGAGGCCTCCACCATAGCTTGCCATAGATTCACTCTGTTGGTTATTTGAGACCGTAATTTATAGCTCAAAATTTGATACGAAGATCTAGATTGATATTGCTCTACTTTTTGACTGAGAAAGAATTCAATTTCTGGATTGAAATTTAATAAGATTTAACCAGTTTTAATTGAAAATCAATCTTTCTTCTCATTTCTTGTAGTGTAAGCAATGTGATAATAGCTTTGTCTTGTCATCAGATTCTTACGTTCATTTTTGGTGTTCTTCAAGAGGTTGAATATCCCATTTAGGATCGAATCGTCCATCTCCATCCATCGTTTGTATCTTACCTCGTTGCACGGAAACATGAAAGTCAAAATGTGAAGAGACTATCCTTGCAATTTAATTATGATGATTCGAACATACAGCTACCTAACAACGAAAACGAGACCAAACAAATTTCAGCAGCAACCAATAACTTGTGCTAGCACAATTGCTGTGACGAGTTCTCATTTTTAAAGGCAGAGGCGGCTGCCTGTGTTTTTACTTTATCTTCGCCGGTAACCAAAGAATTTTCTGGTCTGATACGCTCCACCAAAACTGCGACCTTCCATCCAAGAGCAACTGAAACGTGAAAAACAATTCCCGTGGATTTTCGGCGCCATGCTGCAGCCCGACGGCCACTTTAGCTTTAGACAACATGTGGGAGACAGTAAACTGCTCAAAGTCCTTCCCATTTGCGATAGAAATTAGGTCGTTATTTTCAGCAAGCGGAAGAAGAACTACATTTGTATTCGATGAAGCAGGAAAATAGCCTTGCTGCGTTTCTTAGAAGTACAATAGTGTTCAACAAATTCCACTGAACCTACTTAGCTGTCTGTAAATAAAGCAAGGCTTGAAAAGAACCGAAAAAACTTCTGCAAGATTTAGATTGCACAATTGCACATGGAATTAAGATAATAGTGATAAAATTCGTGGAACTATGGACTTGATTCATTCAATTGTTCAGTAACACATTCAGTACTCAGCTATCCACAGTTAGAGTACATGAAGCGGATTACTGTACACCAGCCTCGTGTACAATGGGAAGTATTCCTTATTAGTTTCATATTCGTTACGTGTTAAAATAAGATAATCACTTTTTATTTTTACTAAAAACACTCAACTGCTAAAATTCAATAACTGCCAGCCTACAAAGTTGAAAAGCTGGAAAAGCCTCATATTCCTGGATTTTTTTAAAGAATGAACGAAAGCACCATAAGCCTAATCCACTTAATCCTTCACGCAGCATAATTTGTGCGATCGATAAAAGAACTATGGAGGTTCTGGGACCAAGCTTGCGAATGACTTCTGTGCTTTAACAATTCTGAAATTTCTTTCCGCAGCGGATACAATGCTGTAAAAACAACAAAACTCAAATTCACTGATGCAGTGGGGTTCTGAAATGAAAACAGTTAACTTTTTACCTTAATCCTACAAAAACTAAGAGGACACTTGTGTTTTCTTTCAAAAACTACCTTAACATGTTTTATTTCAATTGGAATTTGAGCCCAAATGAATTTTTTGAAGTTTATGCCATTTAAACAATTTTAAAAAATTAAACCATTTGAAAAATATAAGCCCCGTAAAAAATATAAAAAACTTAAATTAATTTTAACAACTTGAACAAATTGAACAAGTTGAACAATTCAAACAATTTGAACAGCGTAAAAAGTGTAAACAAATTTAAAATTTGACAATTTAATCAATTTGAACGTCGTAAAAATTTAAACAATTTCAACAATTGTAACAATGTAAATATTTAAAAATGATTCAAGTAATTTAAACAGTTTTAACAATTTAAAAAATTCAAAAGTTTACTGGCGAATGACTGTCTCTTCCTCATTTTGACGTCGGCGACAACCTGATACCACTGCTAATCTGATGACGCTGGTTGTCATTACGCTAATATGGGTTGGCAGTTTGGACGGTAAAGGGTAGACTGAATTATTCTGTAAAATTAAATGCAGTTTGTTTTCATCTGAACGTATTGGTGAGGGAGGATGAACAAAAGCATGTATGCTTCCTATTACATTGCAAAATATTGTTTCCGGAGTATTTATGTATACCTTCTCAAAATTTGGTTAATCAGACGAGAAACAAATTTTGATTGAAAGGGTTTATGCTTATGCATATTAGAATTGCAGTAAACACTGATTTTAATTAAGAAAAATTTGTAGTTGCTGCTAACTTAATGAAAGTTACTGCTAAAATTAATTGAACATTGTGGAGTAGGTTATTGAACTTTTATGGGTGTTCTGCACTCGGGCTCGGAATTTTAGGCCATTAAAATGCTAATTAGTTTTGCATAAAGCCGACCAAATAACTTATGACAATTACTCAAGGTAAAAGAGCAATCAGTAACATTTGAAAAATTATGAAGATGAAAATATAAATATATTTTAAGCCGCACAAATATACTGCATTTAAACATAAGCCACATAATTTTGTTGTTTAACGGCTATAAATGTCATTTATAAATCTTAAAGCTCAATTTGCATAAGTTTTTACACAAGCACTGTTTTTTGGTGTTTAAAGCATGCATTTATGCCATGAAAATTATCTTTCATCGGGTCCCTTATAGAGATTCTCGAATAAATAGCATTATACACAGTGCTTTTTTCGACATTTTTCACCAAAAAGTGTGTCAGTTCTTCCACAACCGGTGAATGAGCCAAAGACATGCCTTAGAGTTATGGAAACACTTAAATTAACGTTTACTGAGCTATTGACGCAGCTGTATATGAGTTTTGCGTTAAGTTGAATCATCAGCGCGTAACAAAGCTATCAGACAATGTCTGCTATTTTTCATCCGCTATAAATCATGTGCCATGGATGAGTGTAACTACAGAATATTTTACGTACTAGAAAATTTATACGCGACAAAAGAAGTGTTCCTTATCAGATAATTCGTAGAGTAGCTCTATCTGAATCCATCGTAATAAATAGTGTTTTTCTCCAGTAAATATGCCTTTGACGCAAACTGTCATAAATAGAAATTTTCAACTTCCGACCAGGGAAATTAGACGTGTTCGAAGTTGATGACTTGAAGCAGGGTTTCATCGTCCGTTCTTGGTTAAAGCTGGAGCAGCTCATGATTTGCATTTGCAATTAAAGCAGTAAAAGTGCTCTTAACGGCAGCCCATGTTGCTCTAAAAACCTCGCGCAACAACTACAAAGCAGATTGAAGCGGCAACTTCAGAGGAAAGAATTCGTTTTGTGTCAGTGCTTGTGCTGAGAGACAATGAGGCTTATCAGCTGCTATCTTGGCAGTGCTTCACGTACTCAAGTTTGAGAGGCATCGGAATATTAGAATGCTTTTCGGGAATCTACATAATTACTGTTGTATACTAAATTCGCTTTGATGCTAATAGTTATTTAGGTATACATACATGAGTACTTGTTGAATTTATAGTATTACTCACAAATTCAAATATTTATATTTGCAGATGACGGTTAATTTTTATCTTAAATAACTAGATTCTACATTGTTAAAATAAAAAATTAACCGAAGATGCAAATACTGACTTGAAGTATTTTTACGCATATCCGCTGTACAACGTCACAAATGCGTGAACTAATATTTACCGAACAGTGAAAGAATGGTGTTCGATTTTCTTGATTCTTTCTTAGCATTGAACAATAAAGTGTCTTGAGTTGAAGCCAAGAACACGGAGCAATCCCACAATTCGACGTTTTGTGTGTCTTGTGAAATTCTGCTTGATAATGAATTTAAAACTGTAATGATGGTTCAGATATTCGTTTTCATTTCACGGTTGTGGCATGATCCTAGAAATTTTTTACCTCAAATAATGGTATAAAAAGTTAAAATAAAGTTTTAGGTAACAATTTAGATATGAACCTTTACACCTAATCCATAAACGAAAATAATTTTTTTTTCGGGGCTATTGCATGATTGAATTCACACGTAAGTGTTTCGTGTTTCATGCACCGATACGTCAATCTTTCCTGATTACCAAAACCACTTCACAATCATCAATTTTTCCTCTAAACACGGATCAGTCACGCTCCAAATTGGCAATAAGCTGTGCAAAGGAATTATTGTACCGTGAACTGTTGTGCTACGCCGGCTACTCTCAGCTGATAGGAAGCGTTCAATAACCCACCGTCCTATGGACACCGATAATGGCTCACTCAAACTGGAACGAGTTTGGAGTCCGAGACTGGACCACCAGAATGAATCTGGGATCCGGAAAGCAGAACAACGTTGGTTCCAGGTCTCCTGGAATCGGAGCAAATTCAGTTACGGAACTCAGCGTGTCGGAATGAGTTTGATGGAGAAGCTCAAGTAATGAGTTTAATAAAGGGACGAGTGTGTGTGTGTCAAGCAGTGATGGCGGTACGTTAAAGTCTCACTCATTGCGGTCGTCTTCTGAATTATTTTTGGGGAAGCATTGTAGTATAAAAAGCAATCTTTTTTTTAACATTTTAAGCATCGTTTGATTTGCTCCAAGCTTTCAAATGTTTAATTATTATTCAGGATATTTCTGAATTACAGAATTAGATCAAAATTGTCAAAAGCTGAGTTTTTGTTGGTTCAATAAATGCTAACTGACATTTTTTTTAGCCTTCATTTGTCTTTACGGATACCTTTATCGCTACAACCTCATAGAGAGGCAACATTAAATTCACAGTAACAAAACAAACGAAGGTTCTTCTCCTTGGGTATGGGAAACAAAGTTGTTAGCGAATACTTGTTTAAAATGCCATGAATATTTTAGGCATCAACTGAGAAAATTTTGCCAAACATTTCAACTCATTCGTCGAATTTTTTACAAACAAAAGTTGATCATCCTTGAGATCATATTTAAAAGCAGAGAAACTAATTAGCCGATCTATCGATTTGGAAAGCAGCATGAGCTAAAATAAATTTATCACACAAACGAAACTTTTCTTTTCCATCAAAATATTGCACGAATCTTCAGCATATCTTTCACTTACTCAAAGAAATTCTGATCAACCATTCCTTGAAAACAACACAATAAGACCTCAACTACTTGATTCTTTCACCACACATTCCAAAAATAATTTACGTGCACATACTAAACGTAAGCTGAATCTGTAACGACATCATTTGGCTGAGTCGCGCAATTGCTCTGAGCATCAGGACGCTTCGTTCGTTTAGTTATGTAGTGCAGCACTCATACATTTCTTTGCATGCGTCTTCTGGCCGTTGAATAATGCTGAATACGACACTGAGTCTTGACATCAGGCTGCAAACATTCATGCTGACATCGCACATGCTCATGCAAATGACTACAGCCTCGAGGCAGACGAGGAATCTCTTCATAAGATTGCTCAGAGATGTCGGCCGAAGTCCCATCAGGGCTCATTCATAAGCAGGACTGCAGCGTTAGTCCCAATGCAGGCCTGTGCTTTGCTTATAATCTAAGCAGTGTTTCCAGATTAGCATTTTTCTAGCCAAAATGCTTATTTTCTGGCCAAAAATGTGACTACAAGGGGCACAAAGCATCTAGCAATCCTGTAAGGTGCTAGGTTGTTGTGATGGTTAAATTTTATTTGAAAAATTCTTAAATTATAGCATTTCGCTCAGGAAAGTCTGATTTTGCAACTCTGAGTCTGTGATGCTATGTGCCTGCCTCTCGTCGATTGTTAAAAAGGCCTTGTTCAGGTTAATTTAATAATTCATAATTTCTCATTGAATTTTTAAAATTTTCATCAGGTTAACCGAAAAATAAAAAAAAAACACAAGGCAAAATTCAAAATTAAAAAAGCTAGGGACCATGTAGTAAGGACTGTAAAGAACGGGAAATCTATGAGCAGGGTGTATACCCGCAAACAATACGCTACGCACATTGAAACAACAAGTTAGGAACAACGACTTAGCGAACAACAACGTAGTGAACAACGTAGGGAAAATTTATCTCTGAGGAACGTGTCACGAGAGAGTTACCCTTCACCTCCTTGTTAACATTTCATTAACAGGAAGATTCGGCTCTCGGAATTGAGGAATGGCCCACCTCCAAAGTATACATATGCAACACAAATTAATGAATAAATATCGGCAATTACAGCACATATACTAAAAAAAGGAAAGGTACTCACCGGGGATCGCTGACCCACTTACGCAGCGCATTTTTTGGGCGCCCTCCGTTGCATTACGATGGATTGCTTCTAATATTGTGGGGCATGATACACAGGGTGAACTATGCTTAACATTTATAATTCCCAGCTATACGTGATACAAACATCAATGAGCGCACACACAATGATTGGTGTTAGGAACAATGCTAATTAGTAATGAAAGCAAATAGCATACGTCAAATGACCTACTGCACATAATTACACAGAAATTTGGCTGGCCAGCCTTTAACCGCAGATTGCTTATGCATCCAACCATAACACAGATAATGCCTACAATCTCTAAGTACTCCCAACAGCCAGTAGGCGAAGGTCACTTCAACCACCGAATTCATCCGCAACTCGCTTCAGTTCAAGGCCTATCTTATGCACTGTTCAGAAAATGTCTAGTGATGACGTCATCTTGCTCATCCCGTTTCAGCATGTTCACACGTCGATTCCCTTCATTCGAGCTGATCAATCCTCAGACATATGACTGAATAACCGTCCCGCCTGTCAAAGATAAAAATTTAACTTGTTACTTTTTAAGCGCATCAATGACTGAATGACAATGAATTATCGCAATATTTATCTCAACAATATCTTTACTCTTTCTTTTTAAGAAATGCATCTCTTACCCCTCCCTTCTAGTGCAGCATCTCCATGTTCCATCAATAACTCCCACGGTGGGTTATGTTTTGATAAATTTCCCCTTTGTGAACGTGGTGACGGGAACACGTAAATTTTCTGCAAGTGAAACGAGAATGTGTTACTTTCTGGATTACATTATAGCGTGAAACTTAGTAGAATTTTCAATATAGCCACTTTTCTTATTATTGCATTAAGCACGCTTGTTATTGTGAACACACCCGCGTTTCTTGGTTGCACCTCACGTTACGGTTTCGCCGGTCGAACTGTCCATTGTTCCTCAGACGCCTTGAGCCCTGGCGCATTTTCTTCGAGGGTTGTGCACTCTCACCTTCGGCCTATGAGAATCCTCAGACCCTGCCAGTGACCGCCCACATCTCTTCTCATTGGTAGTCCCGCAGTTCGTCTTTATTTATTTTTTCTTAGCCTCATTGTATCCCACGCTCAGGCTCCTTCGAAACCGTTACTCCTTCACCCTCGCAGCTCAAGGGTCGCGATTTATGTGTCGATTTATCTTTGACAAGAAGGCGACTTTGTTCGCGCTTGTGTAGGCATTTTTTCGCGCGTCTCAGGTTTTCTCGCCCTAATGAAAGATTTGCCAAAGTCCCCTCCAGAGACAACACCCACTGTAAACATACATCGTTTGGCTCTCGCACCTTATCGCAGCCTCCTAACATTGCTGAGTTGAAAGAAAACATACAGGCGTAAAAAACATACATGTTGAAGCGACATAAAACATTCATGTTGAAGCGACCCCTCTGGCTGCTGGGATTATCTGAGATATTTCAAGACACAACTTTTTACGTAAGCACAAATTTGTTACATTACACACACTTACAAGAATTTTCATTTTTAATTCGCAAAATTTGATCATTCTGAACATATTCTCGACAGACGGCCCTCCTAGAGTTAAAAAAAAATTGGCCTGACAATTTTTTTTTTTTTTGCATTAGCTTTCAGCTATTTATTGAATAATAAGTACTACAGTATGCAGCCAATATAAGACACACATGGTAAATTCTACTTAAGCACATTATCATCTAAACTTTGTTCCGCAGAAACAGGGTACCTTACAATTAACACTACAATCATTACTATCAGCCACAGCGTGATATATTGTGTCGTGTTCTTCTAACCGATGTATCTGTTTTTTCCCGCCGAAGTAAAGTGCGTACTAAATACTTGAGTACTTGACCCTAATAACATTCACAAAATTTCACGGGCATCTTTCCCACTCCTCAGACATCCTAAAGTATCGATGATTTTATGTCTCGTAGTTTCAATTTACGCTTGCGTTTTCTGTTCTCCAAATCCTTGCCGCTGCTGTTGACTATTCGATGTCGATTCCTTTGGTATCGTTGACGAATTTGCTCTCTTTCCATGCTTCTCTTCTGGCATTTCAATAGCTTCACACACGCGTTGAAGATGGGTACTTAATTTCATGAGGAAGTATTGCGAGCTCAATCTCCAGACTCGTATAACATTTCTATACACCACACTAACTGCACGATTTCCTTTTGTAAGATGTATCATTATCACGATTCAAATTACCACTAAATCATGTTAAGTGCAATGTTTCACATATATTTTTATGACGTCTATTCAAACTCAAATTTTTAATCGGCAGATTACTCATGAATGCCTATTCGTTGATCAGACGAATTGGCAGATCAGGAACTTATGTTGACCTGTCGAAGAATACGAGTAGAATCGTCGATAAATTTCATTCAATATAGTCTCCCTTCGCGATAGGGTTCCTAATCCCACGAAGTAATGCTGAAGTATTCCGAGGCACAATCCTGCGCAGTGCATGCTGGTATCCTGTAGAATTCCCCTTCAGTATTCCTTGACGTCGACGTGGAATCCGATCGACACAAATAATATTTCATTTTCTCCGAGTGAACATTCTTATTTATGCGAGAATTTCATGGGTTAATATTCTTTGAAGACCGTACGTATCATTCAAAGGCTATCCGACGTAATCTCTTTTAATTTTTATTTCACGTATAAATAGAGATGCCTAAAAGTGCGACTTCAATATTCCAATGTGATAATTTGCCTAGTCAAAATTCACAGGAACTTGCATTCGAATTTCAGGAATGCCTTACCAGGCATAAATGTTGCGACGCAAACTCCACATTATTCAAGTCAGTTACAACACTCAACAATGCAAAGTACTGTCACTGTTTCATAAGAGTGCCCATTTTTATAAAAGCATTTTTGAACGCTATTACAGTTTGGCACCCTAGAATAAATAATCTGCTTTATTTTCACTCCTTCTTCCGTCCTCACGCTGTTGCTGCGTCGTTCTGTGGTGCTTTCCACTTCGAAGCATGAGTGCCAATTAGTCGAGAACTCCTTCCTGCTCTAGCTTGTTAGTGGCCAGTTGGCTTAGCTACAGCTCAACCACAAGCGGCTCCGAGGTAATTACTTGTGTGTCCGGCGTCCTTCTTAAGCATGATGTGAAATTTCCAGCTATACATTCGTCTTTGTCGCCTCTCATTGCAACGCTTGAATTTGGGCAATCCTTTTAAACATCTCCAATGCAGGTGCAATGTGTCCCCCATGTCGTGTTGTTGTTCTATCTTCTTCGTTCTTGCAAAATAATTGCTTGTATTCCACTTGAGTTTCCTTGGTTTTGCTGCTTATATGAGCCGCATTCGTGTTATGCAATGTTCTGGCCTGGTTTTGCTGAAGTACATACTACGCTAATCTACCAAGAAATTAATTCCTTAAGTCTGAAAAGAAATGTACTATACTTCTACAGAGTAAGAGGAGAATAATTCCTTCCGGAATACCGTATTTACGATATTCTTTCAGGGCAAGAGTAAGACACAGAGTCAGAAATTCAACGCTACAGTACAAAAGAATACGAAATTTCATATCAATAAAAATTTTCCCCGTTGTGAAAATGAACGGTCTAAAGGTATAGATAAACTCAGCTAGCCTGAGATAGCCTCAGCCTAAGAACTTCTGATGAAACTTAATTTATTCGCTAGAGCTGTTTCGTATGAAGCGCGCACGCTTCACGAGAAGCTGGCGAGAATATAAGCATCCTACAAAAAGTCACATGGCATTCCTTTTGAGAAGCACACGACAGCAAACTACTGAAAAGCTCAATTTCTCTTATCTTAGCAACAATAGAATGAAATTTCAAGTACAGCGTGAGATCAGAACACTCCTACAAGCCTCTCGTTTCCAACAAGATCGCTCGTGAGCAGAAATTCAACTTCACCCACAGCTAGTAACACATACAACTACTGAAAAACACATCTCACTCTTGCGAGTGCAAACTATGATAATACGAAACTCGAACACGTCTTCCTATTGAAGAACACATCTAAAATTACACACGAAGGAAACATCCTGAAAAATCAAAAAATTCATGAACTTAATTCATTGCAGCTGATCATTTTTGGCCGACGATTCACCTACACCTAGAACGTAAGTTATATTTTCGCTGCGTCACCGACGTAGCCTGTTCATTCGCAGCGTTTTCTGGCATATCTTCGTCCTCGCTGTCGATAGCTTCGCATCCGGCATCTGGCGGCGCTGCGGCATTCTGGTTGCAGGGGTAAGCTTCACCCCTCAAGTGGGCAATTTTCAATCTATCGAGGTGAACTCTTCTCTCGCAGTTACTATAGAGCGCCTTTATTGTGGCATTCGTCTCTGTTTTCACTGTAATACGGTAAGGGCCGACCCAATCGGTAGGCCATGTATTTGCAACTTCCGCCTTTCCCGTTGGATTATGCAGCAAGACAATATCGCCCACTTGCACCTGACTGTTTTTCACTCCGCGCTCCTTTAACTGCACCGATTTATCGTGTGAGGCTTTAGATTTTACCTTCACCATGTTGAACGCATTGTGGAGTCGTAAGCTTACCTCGGCACTGTAATTCTCACCTAGAGAGTAATCCATGCGAGGGGTTTTTAACCAGTCAACTACAGGAATTTCAGCGTCCCTACCAAAAAATAAATAATACGGAATTTCTTCAATGACGCTCTGGTAGCTGGTGTTCAGTGCCAGGCATGTCCAAGGAAGTGCATCAGGCCACGAAGATTGATCGTTGGAGGCAAGGTGTGATAAAACAGTCTTGATATTCTGATTTTGACGTTCGGTCATTCCGTTTGATTGGGGATGATATGCTGAAGTGTTGTAGTATTTTATTTTCAATTTTTCACACACATTTCTGAACAAAGCTGACGTGAACTCGGTGCCCCTGTCTGAGATGAGAGTCTTGGCTGTGCCGTACGTAGTAACGAACTTAGTCAGCGCTTTCGTTACTTCCTCAGTGGTCTTGCTTCTGAGCGGAAACGCTGCAACATATCGACTAAAGTGATCGACCACGGTTAGGATGTACTTGTGTCCCTCGTTCGAGACAGGCATTTCAATTAAATCAACTCCTATTCTATCCAGAGGCTTGTCAATTTCAGGGAATGAACCCATGCTAACACAAATGCGATTGTTGATCTTCCGTTTCTGACATTGCATGCACGAATCGACGTACTTGTTAACGTCACGCGCCATGTTAATCCAGTACCCGAATTCCATGAGCTTTTTCCACGTTTTAGCACGACCTTGGTGTGCACCAATTGTGATGTCATGCGCTAACGTTATTGCTGCTTCTCTCAGAGCGTCTGGCACAACGATCAAGTGCCTTGTTCTATTAGGCTTTCGTTGTGTCTTTCTGAAATACAATATGCCTCCGTCGGTGAAGACCTCGGCTTTCAGAGCGAGACTTGGAGCGTCCCCTGATTTGTCACCTTCAAGATACCTCAGTACTGGCCCCCACACGGGATCTTTCAACTGTTCTGCTCTCACATTTTCTTTCTGCAAACTACTTTCCGCCTCTTGTACATTGGGAGTTTCATCTAACATCGTCGTGACGAACACTGTTTTAGGGACTTCGTCGTCTCGATTTTCTTCTTCGTTATCGTTCGCAATATTTCTCGACAACGCGTCGGGCACCACGTTCTGAGTTCCTGGCCGATAAATCACCTCAAAATCATATTGAGAGAGTGTAAGGGCCCATCTCATAATTCTGTTGTTCTTGGTGTTTTTACCTTTGAACAAATATTTGAGAGCCGTGTGATCCGTAATCACAACAAATTTATTGCCGTACAGGTAAGGTGAAAAGTGATTCACAGCCGCTACTACTGCTAATCCTTCACGTTCAGTGATTGAATAACGTTTTTCAGCATCATTGAATCTTTTGCTGAAGTATCCAATCGGTTGTTCCTTACCATTACATTTTTGCGCAAGGACCGCGCCAGAGCCCTCATTTGAGGCATCACAGCTCAAGTAATACGTCTCATTTAGAGAAGGCTTCTTCAGAACTGGAGCTTCTATCATGAGTTGCTTAAGTTTGCAGAAGGCTTGCTCGTGTTCTTCCTCCCACTTGAACCTTGCCCCCTTTTTTGTCAGAGCATTAAGGGGTGCAGCTGTTGTAGCGAAATGCGGAATGAACCGCCGGTAGAAGTTGAGTGCTGCGACGAAGGATCGGACTTTGCGCGCGGTCGTCGGTCTAGGGTAATTCTGCATTGCGTCCACGTTCTTGGGATCTGGAATAAGTCCCTCACGACTGATGTAACATCCTAGGTACTTCACTTGTTTTTGCGCAAATTTGCACTTGTCTAAGCCTATTTTTACTCCGGCACATTGAAACTCGTGCAACACTTCCCTTAAATTTTCTAGGTGGCTCTCAAAAGTCATAGAGCTAACGCACACATCATCCAAGTAAATAGCGGCGAATTTTCCAAGTTGCCTTTTCAGAACATGACAAATCACTCTCTGGTACACTGATGTTGAGCACTTGAGTCCCATAGGTAGCCTAGAGAATTCGAAGTTGCCTTGCCGAGTCTGAAATGCCGTGTACTGCTTACTTTCTTCATCGAGCTCAATTTGATGGAAGGCTGATTTTGCATCGACAATGGAATAGTATTCTTTGCCAGCCACCTCCTCCAGTGTCCCTACAATGTGTGGAATCGGATAATGTTCGTTTATTACCCGCATGTTTACAGCTCGCAAATCAAGGCAAACTCTGTGACCTCCTCCAGGCTTCTTCACGAGCACGAGGGGGTTCTTCCAAGCACTTGTGCTCTCTTGTACAATTCCACTTTCAATCATCTCCGAGACCTTTTTATCAATAATTTCTTGGCTGGTGTACGGAATACGCCACCCTTTCGTTTGAATTGGCCTGTAATCACTCAGCAAAATTTTGTATTTCACTCCTTTAATGTTGTCAATATCCATCTCGTCTGCACTAATCGTCTTGTGGTATTCCTTCAGCAGGTTCCTAACTTGTTCTTGTTTTTCAGCAACCAAATGACTGAGGTCAAGCTCATCAATTTGCTGGAAGCGCTTCTCTCTGCGGTGATCTTCTGCTTCGCTATTTTCCGCATTGTTTTCTTCTGCAGTTGCATCTTCATTCGCGATTTCGTGGCATGTTGCAATTATTGCTCCTTCGGTCAGAGCGATTTCTTCGGCAAAAGGGTTAAGTACAGGCATCAAAACATACCCGTTTTGTACCCTTGCAGCGGTGGCTCCGACGTAAGGCGCCCACTTAATTCTAGGCTCTAAAATTACTTCCTTTCCATCAAACTTGCCATCTGCTCGGCACTTTACCATGGCTTGCGTGCGAGGCTTCACTGTAATGTCCTCAGCCAGAGTTACCGATTTTTCTTCCCGCGTTACACACAGAATTTTCGGAGAAGCGTGTCCTGGTGCTGAAAACATGTTCACGTGAGTTCCAAAGAAGGATGCCCTACATTTTCCGAAGTCTATCTTTGCGTTGACTTTGTTCATTACTTCCACCCCTATTAGCAGGTCTCCTGGGAATGCATTTTCCTTCACAACAAAGCATCTCTGTACAATTTTCTGACCGTTAACTTTGATTGGCACATTAATCTTTCCCAGCACTGGTACGGGTTCCTCTCCAATTGTCTTTAATGCAGTGGATGTTCCTTTTACACTAGCATTTTTAATCCCCGCAACCACACGCTCTTTTACCAAGCATATATTTGCTCCGGTGTCAAGAAGTGCGGTAACAGGTGTACCATTCACTTGGAGTATTACGCTGGGATTTATTATAGGAGCTAACGGTCTCCTATTCCGTTTTTTGGCTGTCCTGCAAACTGTTGCACCCTGCAATCAGCCCTTAGGTGCCCAAATTTTCCACAGTTTACGCACGGCGGTGGCACTGTTCTATACTGGGCTAAGTCCACTGCAGGTGCAGGTGGTGCTTCCGAATGCGGCTGTGGCTTTCTTGCGTAGTATATTTGGTGCTGCTGACTCCTAAGTCTGCCCTTTTCGCTCCAGTGGGGTGCTTCATAATTTCCTCTTCGATGATAAGGAGAGTGTCGTATCTGTCTGTTCCTTTCTCTCCAGGGTGGCACTTCATGGCGGTACCCTCTAGGCCGTTGTGGTGAATGCCGCATCGTATGGCCGACACGTGCAGTCTCATGCTGTGGCCTCCTCTCGCTTCGCTGCGCTCTTTCTCTCTCCGGTTCCCTCTTCTCTGTCGTTTCCCTTGGCACTGGTACTATCCGTCGATTTTCCACCTCGATTGCCATGTCTCTCAGTTCTTGTACTGTCGTAGGTCGCGCATCACTTCGAAATGGTCTTGTGATGTTCTCCCTTAATCCGAGCCACATCAAATCTACAAGGATTCGTTCCGGATGTTCCAGATAATTCTCGTTGTACAGCCTTTCCAGGCGCGTCAGGTACTCTGAAACTCCTTCCCGGCTTGTTTGCTTCTTGGTTACTATTTCAAACAGCGCTTGAGTTGGATGTTCGACCTGGTCGGCGTAAGAGCGCAGCCAGTTTTCTGCTTCTCGTAGGTTCGTTAGTGTATCAATTATTTGATTGCATTCCTTTGCCTCTTGTGGACCTAGGCAAAGGAAGAAGGCTTTCACCTGCTCACTGTTATTCAGATTACCCGTCAAAAACTTCAATCTTGCCATATGTTCCCCCACATTATCGCCCCTCCTGAATTTAGCACCAATGGCTCCTACGCAACTCGTTACCACGGGCATGTTTACTGCTTCCTCTTCGGGTCGTGGTGGCGTTGCTGGCGCATTTCTGCGGTCGTTGTTCCTTCTCCCGCGCGCCGGCATATTGTCGATCTTCTCCAATTCACTTTCTCCAAAACTCAAAAATTTGCGATCACTCAAATGTTTTCCACACCTACTCACTGTAAAACTTTTACTGAAACTTTGAAATTAATCGAGTGAACACACCAGAATTTTCTCACTCAAACTTATCACTTTTATAACCACTTTCACTTTCTTGATCTATATGGCCGTGTGCTTGCTGGCTTCTCACACCGGAACACAGAAAATCATCACTACGAGACATGTACCTCTACTGAATTTCTGTACGTTTTGCACATGAAATAACAAACGCAAAAAAAATACAATGCAACTGCTATACTACACTCGCAAAATATTACAAAGCGATCGTGTTGATCTCACCAAATAACGATGTCACGAAAGAGTTACCCTTCACCTCCTTGTTAACATTTCATTAATAGGAAGATTCGGCTCTCGGAATTGAGGAATGGCCCACCTCCAAAGTATACATATGCAACACAAATTAATGAATAAATATCGGCAATTACAGCACATATACTAAAAAAAGGAAAGGTACTCACCGGGGATCGCTGACCCACTTACGCAGCGCATTTTTTGGGCGCCCTCCGTTGCATTACGATGGATTGCTTCTAATATTGTGGGGCATGATACACAGGGTGAACTATGCTTAACATTTATAATTCCCAGCTATACGTGATACAAACATCAATGAGCGCACACACAATGATTGGTGTTAGGAACAATGCTAATTAGTAATGAAAGCAAATAGCATACGTCAAATGACCTACTGCACATAATTACACAGAAATTTGGCTGGCCAGCCTTTAACCGCAGATTGCTTATGCATCCAACCATAACACAGATAATGCCTACAATCTCTAAGTACTCCCAACAGCCAGTAGGCGAAGGTCACTTCAACCACCGAATTCATCCGCAACTCGCTTCAGTTCAAGGCCTATCTTATGCACTGTTCAGAAAATGTCTAGTGATGACGTCATCTTGCTCATCCCGTTTCAGCATGTTCACACGTCGATTCCCTTCATTCGAGCTGATCAATCCTCAGACATATGACTGAATAACCGTCCCGCCTGTCAAAGATAAAAATTTAACTTGTTACTTTTTAAGCGCATCAATGACTGAATGACAATGAATTATCGCAATATTTATCTCAACAATATCTTTACTCTTTCTTTTTAAGAAATGCATCTCTTACCCCTCCCTTCTAGTGCAGCATCTCCATGTTCCATCAATAACTCCCACGGTGGGTTATGTTTTGATAAATTTCCCCTTTGTGAACGTGGTGACGGGAACACGTAAATTTTCTGCAAGTGAAACGAGAATGTGTTACTTTCTGGATTACATTATAGCGTGAAACTTAGTAGAATTTTCAATATAGCCACTTTTCTTATTATTGCATTAAGCACGCTTGTTATTGTGAACACACCCGCGTTTCTTGGTTGCACCTCACGTTACGGTTTCGCCGGTCGAACTGTCCATTGTTCCTCAGACGCCTTCAGCCCTGGCGCATTTTCTTCGAGGGTTGTGCACTCTCACCTTCGGCCTATGAGAATCCTCAGACCCTGCCAGTGACCGCCCACATCTCTTCTCATTGGTAGTCCCGCAGTTCGTCTTTATTTATTTTTTCTTAGCCTCATTGTATCCCACGCTCAGGCTCCTTCGAAACCGTTACTCCTTCACCCTCGCAGCTCAAGGGTCGCGATTTATGTGTCGATTTATCTTTGACAAGAAGGCGACTTTGTTCGCGCTTGTGTAGGCATTTTTTCGCGCGTCTCAGGTTTTCTCGCCCTAATGAAAGATTTGCCAAAGTCCCCTCCAGAGACAACACACACTGTAAACATACATCGTTTGGCTCTCGCACCTTATCGCAGCCTCCTAACATTGCTGAGTTGAAAGAAAACATACAGGCGTAAAAAACATACATGTTGAAGCGACATAAAACATTCATGTTGAAGCGACCCCTCTGGCTGCTGGGATTATCTGAGATATTTCAAGACACAACTTTTTACGTAAGCACAAATTTGTTACATTACACACACTTACAAGAATTTTCATTTTTAATTCGCAAAATTTGATCATTCTGAACATATTCTCGACAAATGTTCACTATAGAAGTCAAGTTATTATTGACTGGCGAAAGCTTATGATGAGACATTGGTAATTTATGCCTCGTGTGATTGTAATGTCCCAAAAATGCTCAAATTCCAATCAACGGAGCTCAAACTCACAATTATAATTCAATAATGTATTATAGAATTGGGTTTTAATTCCGTTTCAGAGACTTCCCATCGTTACAAATTTTCAGTTCTAAAAGGAGTCTGCATCGCTATTCAGCTCCTTGAAATTTTCCTGGAACTCGTGCCTTTCTGTACGGCTTTTTTAATTTTGGAGAAGATCAATTTAAAATCGAAGTAAGAGGGTTGAATTTCTAACTCTTTTGAATAAAATATGAAAAATATTTTCTGCGGTCTAGGGAAACCGTCACATTCACTTTTCCGAGCTTTAGTTGATGGTAGTATCAATGTTTATATAGCTAAAAATGAAACATTTATACTTGTTGGTTCGCAAGTAAAAATCCATGAATTGAAACAGTTCAGTTCTTCACTAAGACCTTCAATCTATCAAACAACATGATCCACTAAAATTTTCATTTCAACTTGCATTGAGCCAGTGTCAGAAATTTGATACAGTATCGGATGGCAGTTTAGCGTTAGATTGACTTTGACATTTTAAAACATCATCTAACAAAACTGCAATACACGTTTTTACAGTGTAAAATAATTGAGAATTCTGGTGTCTTGAGTCATTCTCAGAAGACATTTGTTTTCCAGTCGAGTTTATACGACAATGGCGTGCTGGCGTTTCAGTTCATACAAGAGAATGATTATTTGGAAGGACAATTATTTTCAAGTGAACAGCAGAAAAAGAACATGGGCCTTTATTGTGCTCTCCGTGGCACAGCGGTTAAGGGATCGGACTTGTATGCTGGAAGTCGCGGGTTCGTTCCCAGCGCTGGCGCGGAGATTTTCCCCGTTGGGTATAAGGGAAAGCTCAAGCACAATACCCCACTCAACCCAGGTGTCGGAAATGGGTACCGGCATTACGGGGGAACCGTCATGTTGTCCTATATATAGGCTTAGTTATAAGACATTTGAAAAACCAATGCTAAGATCATATGTATCAGGCTTGATTGGAAATAAAGCATCCCAAAGATGCCGATGTTAACCTTTATGCTAGAGGAGGACAAAGGGACAGAGGTTGCTAGTGTTAAGATAGCTTAGCTTTTATTCATCGCTGGTGTTCGATTCTCACAGAATTGATTGATTTTGTTGCGAAAATTCAAGCCTGGAAAGCATTTCCTTTCCCTTTTAATAGATTTTTTAATGCTCAATTTTCCTCCCTCAAATTTCCCAAATAACGTTAAAATTACCACTTGAACATCAGTGCCCTTAATGCTCTGAGAACAGAACTGAAGACCTGCGACGGAGAAATTATAACTGTACCATAAGGGATTGATATAGATGCTGCTAGAAGTTTAGAATGATACTGCATTTCCAAACTTAGTAAAATGGATTACGTAGTAAGTGATTCATAATATGGAAGGACAAAATCAAGAAGGAATAATCCTACAGTCAAATATTTTTTTGATTTGATTGACTGAATGATTTCGTCAACTATCGGACGAAAACCGAATCTTTATCCTGCACGACGAATTATCTCGTGTTTCCAAATACTACTCCGTTACTCCTACCGTTTGTAGCTTGTCTGCAAGAACCTCTGACTTCCCCAGTGCTGTATTTTCTTGCGTGCTCGAAACCTCAGTTGTTCAAAGAGTTCTTCTGAGGAAAAACTTTTCTGTGTTTTCCTGCGTAGTGTTGCCTGCAACTGAGACCGACAAGCTCCCAATAAAGCTTTGTGAGAGAGCAACTGGTCTGCAGTCGGCCAGGATTGGACCAAGTTTGGGAGGGATCGCTTAATAGGACAAACTTGTGATGTGTGGTGATTGGAATTATAGAGCGTGCTAGTTAGAGTTGGTGTTGTCGTGGACAACATTGGAGTTCATCCCTGATTTACTTTACTAAGTGAGAAGCTCTTGATGCAGCAATTGATGAGTTACTCTAAGGTTAGATTGAATGCCCCAGAAAGTAAATAAGATATACACCTACAAGTTCACCAGACCAAAGTTGCCGTAGTACTAAATACCCACAAAATTTGAATTTTTTCGTTGTAGTCAGTTTAATCAACATTTTGTGACTTATACTTTTGTTTTCATGTATAAAGCCTTTATCTACATTTCATGCTCGTGAAATAAGGAGGTAAAAATGGCATAGCGTTTAAGTTTAAATGCTTTTTTCCAGGTAAACAGCTTGTAAATAATGTGTTGAATAGTTCGAATGTTTTTTAATAAACTTATGTCAAATAAAGTTAGTCCCAAGCGGTTACTCAAATTTTCAGAGGTAGGAATGGTAAAAAATCGAGTGAGAGACTTGCAAGTGTACAAATACACTTACACCCACATAGAAGCGACATGAAGTCATATAAATACCTCCCCTTTGAGCTCGTCTCGTACGGCTTTTGCATTTCTAAAGATTCCCAAACGTGCGGCAATGGCGTTGGAACCCTAGATTTAAGCCTTCAGCAAACAAGCCTGGACAATCTTCAGTAGAAAAAATCTTCTTCTGTAGCAAACGATAGAAAAATCTCACCGTCTACCGACTGAGACTCGCGGACGCCACCGACAGTCGGAGACGAAGGACCTGATGTTTATCCTGCCTTTTTTATTGGTTTTCGAAGGAGTGGAAAGTTCGATCGTACTGGTGTGATGACTACGATCTTCGGAGTCTCTGTGGTCACGCTTTCTTCCGTTTTCAAATTCATTTAATCCCAGCAAATCGTTTCTGTTTTACTTCGGCAGCTTTTACCTTGAGGGAGAAAATTGAACTCCCTCGTTTCTTTGATGTGACGCTGGCACCACGGGAACACGAGTCCATTATTCTTGTGGTTTGTTTAAAAACATGTACGTTCTGCACCTCATTTGTTCTAGGGCTCCTTTGTATAGGAACCTTGGAATTGAAAGCTGTTGTTTTTCAGGATTGTCAGACGTGATTGATTTTCTGCTTAGTTTCTCATGTTTTCGTGTGACAATTTTAAATTTCAAAAATCAACTGCTTGTTTCTCTGTACTGAAGATGCTAAACTGGACTTTTAAAATTGAATCTTTTTATTTTATTTTGAAGGAAGGTATCGTTGGAGTTGATTCGTTATAAATCGAATTTCAAAAGAACTTAAGACTATAAGTCAGTATTAATTCGCAAGGTGATGAGCGCCATTTCTCGTATAAAAAAAGAAATAGCATTGGTCGTTTAGGAGCTTGAGGGAGCTAATTAGATTTGAATGCCAGGTAATTCGAAGGATTTTATTTATAACGGTAAACCAAATTAAAAATTAAACCGTAATCCGAAAAATCATTTATTGAAAATGAGTTCATTCCAATGCACTAAGCTTGGAATTTCATTTTACAGATAAAACCAGGAAAAGTTCTCGATATTGGACGCCAAATGCAATAAAAATTGCTTCATTCAAAGTGCTATCAGCCTCTAACACCATTTGACACTTTACGGTGAAAGTCAAGAAAAAACAAAGACATATAACGAAAGGAAATTAGTTGAGTCTAACGAAGTTCACTGAATAATCAAGAACAGCTTTCATAAAGCCAGGTTTGATCGAACATTTGCGTGGGAAGGCTTAACTAAAATCCATCTCTCTACAGGGCCGTCACTTCTACATACAGACCAGGGCTCGGATTGCAACGCATGGATCAGGCTCGGCATCGCGGCTGGATCTCAATAGCGAGGATAGACCTCGATATTGAATGTAAATATTAGATGACAGGATTTAGCCGGCCAGCGCTTGTCTGAAGACGGAATCGGGGAGCTTCGAGACTGGCTTTCATCTCTTCCAAAAATGAGGCGGTCTCGACCTCGCTGCCTTCCAGTCAGTCACGGAGGAATTTGGCTCCGGAAATTGACGGTAGATGAGCATCGTAAATACGAGACATACTGTCCTGTTTTTGTGCGTGCACTCAGAGCGTATTCTTGGCGTTGCTTGCTTGTTCATTTGATAACAAATACATGAAAATCGACCATGAATTAACAGGGAAAGAAAAGTTTCATATATATCAAATGAATGACTTTAAAGTTCACGAACTACTAAATTTTATAATAATCACCTTTGTTGAATATTATGAGTAGCAATACCAGAAATTAATTTAAAAATGAATGTTCTCTATCTGAAAATATTTTGGACAAACTTACATCCCTCAAATGCTGTAATTGTTTGTTTTACTTGCTCATTGGGCTTCACTTCTCTCATTCCAGATATATGTTTTATTAAAAGGTGTACATTTGTTTCTTATATCAAATTTTACTTGCTTGAATTTGCTCGATAAATGTATAACCTCATTTAGCGAGTAACTTAACTGCATACAGTAAGGTTGGAATAAAAATGCGTTCATGAATAAAAATTCACACACAAGAATTCTGTGGTACGAGCACCCCGTGCGTGATCTTTAAGTTTTAATTACAAGATCATTTGTACGACCAGCTAACTCACGGCACCTAGGGGAGTAGTTTTATTTGACAGTAAATCTTGCAGCGCAATTATGTCAACTTGAATTAATTCCGTTCAGTCTATCCTAAAAACTCACTTCAAAATACATTCACATGCTTTCTTTTATAAATTTTACAGCAATATGGAGGGGTTTGGATGGCGTTACAGAACCTGTCAGGCTTAAAGAGAGAATGGATCACCATTCCTTCTAACTGCTGTTTCAGCGATACCATCCCATATTCACATATACAGTTTGGAGTGGGATATTAATATGCGTCGATTTTTTTAGGTTTCTCACATGAAATCGGCTGAGATGTATTCACTAACAAAACACTATGAACAGAGCAAACAGTAAACAGAGTGCTTTTAATAATTTGTTTTCGTTGTAGAAATGGCTTGTTTTGGATGTCGATGAATTTTTTCAGTTGATAATATCAAGTTTGGAGCTGAAGCTAATCCCTGACGGGTCTCTCAGTGCTACGAATGATTGGTATTAACTTAATATTTTTATCAGCCTGACGACTTTTTTGTTCAGTCCAATAATAGTATTTTTTCCCGCGCACACCTTTCGTTGTTCTTCTCTGGTACGAAGCAATAATTTACCTCACGTTAATGCCAATTTACATCGTTAGCTAAATGAAATGAGACGGCTTTACAGTTTATTGAATTTTAGCGCTGTGGTTACGTTGGGTACTCATTTTCCTGCACAAAATACATTGCACGGCTCCTGGAGCGAGATATTGTTATACACTGAATTAGTGAGGTTAACCAAATAGCAATCCTTGCTGAGACTCCCACGACCCGAATACTCAATTTCATGAGGTGATATGTTATGAACCAAATGGTTAATGAAAGTTTCTTGTTAGGAGAAATTCCTCTTTCGTGTTTTGAGCTTTTCGGTTGCTGGACGCAACTTACTCGAAAATTCTGTCGCTCTTCAATTATAGTGTAATTCTTAGTTTTAGGGGCAAGATCTAAAAATTTTTGTGTTTGAGCATGATCAATCTTTCCCTGGGTGTGTTATTTGCTATTTTTATTAACTATACAAATAATGTTCAGATATTTGCGTTCATGTTGTAAGTCTTATTGAGAGCAACCAAAGCTCAATTGGGTATATGAATTGTCACAGTGGTTGCATTCGGTCGCCTGCTAACATATCGTCAAATTGCTCCGACGATTGCTGCCTTTTTCAAAATTTGCGAACTTTTTTTAAACTCTCACTGGCTGCTGTGGATGTTCGCGAGTCAGCCAAAGTGGCATTGAACCTCGAGTCCTAAGCTTGCACAAGAGAATTTTAATCAAATATTGAAGACTTCGAGAAGCGAGCAGCAGCGCTTGTTCGACAATTTCACACCACTTTCATTATTTGCATATCATGCAATATTGAGCTTACACTGTAGTGTCATAATTCCCACTGCAAAGGAGACAAGTTTATACCATTCACTTCAGAGGGTCCAATATTGTATTTCATTTATTTCTACGAACAGGCAAGGGCTTTGAGCTATAAATTTCAATTGTCTTGGCTTGCGTAGGAACCACATTTCGTCTGTCAGTACAGATCTCTCGGAGTTATCCTGGAATTGAACTTCGTGCGAGAGCGCTCGAAATTCCTGCCTATGCACAGAATTCCGATAGAAATTGTTAGAGTTCTTTTAGGAGCTATTGACAGTGCGAAAGAATGATGCCTCTGGAGGGATAATAAACTTCGCCGATGGAAATCGGACATTTCATAGAGAAACAATCCCCCAAACGTTCAAGATGCAGTGCTGACCAGCGGCTCACAATGAGTTCAAATAAATATTCTTACGCCCTAAAAATCATGGTGAAATCATTTGATTTGGACCTGTTTTTTTTCAACTTATGGCCGAGATCGAGCTCGAGTATATAACTGAAAGTGACCCTGAGCAGTTCACATTAGGTGAAATATTGATGATTTTTTTTGATCGTTCTGTATTATTAGGGTGCTTCAGATATTTAAAAAATGGAATAGTTGTCAACTTGAACTAGGAAATTTGTTTTGCCGAATATAATGCATTAATGAAATCATAAGGACAAAATAACATGATGTTAATTCAAATCCTTTTGTGGATGTTACTTTCTATCAATCATCAAAAGAACTTAGCATTTTCATATTGCTCAAATATTTTTCATTGATTTTTATGAGCAAATTAGTCTTCAATATTTGCAAAATTATCATATAATGAATATTAAAGTCTTGAAATTTACTACGGAAATTAGTGTTCCTGATTTAATTAGCGTATCTTATAACGGATTTCTTACCGAATTGTTGCGTCTCTAATGTGTCAAATTTTTTGAATAATTTCAGCAGAACGACTTTATAACGAACAAAATTTATCTCATACTTTTGTGCTCAAATCATCGTTTACTCGCTCACAGACACTCAGTTCTGACCACAATACTTGAGCTGTATAACTTAAGCCATTAGCATTAATCAGAAAGCGTCTCTTCTAAAACACGATCGAATCACCAATTTTTTTTACACGCTACCGGGAACACTAAAAATTATTTTATTTTTAAAACTAAAAAAAATTATATTTTTTTGGTGGGAACAGTTTTTTTTATTCCTTAAACAATAGGTGAGATCTATTAGAACGTTGATTTGTTATTGTGTTCGTGTAGGAAAATAGAAAGAGTAAGTTAAAAAAATTACCCTTTGAAAAGTTTGGCCATTTGATCATTTGAAAAGTTTGTGAAGCATTATCAACAATATCGTTAAAGTAAAGTAAATCGTAAAAGGGAATAAGTTATTAGTCAACCTGATTGTGGAATAATTTTAAGCTCAGTAGAAATTCATGAGATGCCTATTTGCAAGTGTGCAAGTCCAAGGAATATACAAGGTGTCACAAAATCATGAGGCTCGATCACGTTAGTTTACGGAAGAACCCGTGAATTTTTCTTTGCATGACTGTGAATATCACAGTAACTATTACTCATAGAATTATGCATCCTACATTTCGCGATGCAGTTGCAGCAGCAGAGATATTTAGAGAGGCCTCAACGTATAATGAAATTAATGCTGACGTCTCATACATCACCTCATTAGTGCAAAACCAACAAATTTCTAAAAACAAAAGCCAGGTTCGCAAATGCCGCTCTTTATATCAATAACAAACTAGTTCTCGTATCAACAAAACGGCTATTCGCTAGATTTGTATTTATCGTCTTCCAAAATCCGCATTGCCGGGTTGCGGAAGTTGTCGGAGCAGAAGCTCCACCTGCAGCACACTTCTGTTGATGAGATCAGGCCCTCGAGCTCTTCCTTCCAGCCAAACTGCAGCCAAACACAGCAATTCTATTCATTTTCAATGGCCAGACTCACCCGGTGCTTTGCTTAGGCTGCGGAGTTCCACTTGCTTGTTTGTGCTTGCTGTGTACGGTTGTTTGGGGGTTCCGAACCTGCTAACAATTACGGGATGGATTTATATACTTAAATACACCACGAATATCTTAATTTGACCCAAAAGAATCTCTAAGTGATGTCATGCGTTCAATGCGCATTATGGGATGGATAAATATACTTAAATACATCAAAAATACCATAGTTTGGCCCGCAAGTATTTTTAGGTGATAACATGCTCTCAATACACATTTCGGAATAAATAATAATGCTTTTATAAAATATGAATGCCTATATTTGACCAGCTATTATTTCTTGGTGATGACATGCGTTCAGTGCACATTATTATATTATGCACATTATTCAATGGAATGGATTAACATGCTTCTACACAACACGGATACCTTAATTTCACCCGCAAATATCTTTCAACGATCAGACGAGTTCAGTGCAGTTTGAAAAGCATTAGACTCTTGTAGGAAAACATTTTATGCCCGTAATTCCTAGAACGAAGTCTTCACGAAAAGCTTTAGATTTAACCGGATTGGAACTGAAGACCGGCGCCGCATTTTTGACCTCAAATGCATTAGAGAATCGACCCAATGAAATTATTCAAATTGTTTTATATTTGAGCGATCTATTCGAATGCTGCTATTTTTCTCGGAGAATTTTACACTCTACTCAAGAGAGAGATGTCGTTTATGGGAAAGGGTTGGCTCTGGGTTTCATATTTTCACTTAACACACGTTACACTTAACGCACGTTACACTTAACGCACGTTGCACTTAACGCACGTTACACTAAGCGCAAGTTACACTTAACGCACGTTACATTTCGGCTATATGAACTCGTTGCTCTCCGTTCGTTAACTAATGTTGTAATTAAAA
This sequence comes from Morinoia aosen, assembly GCA_030386875.1. Classification (NCBI taxonomy): domain Eukaryota; kingdom Metazoa; phylum Arthropoda; class Malacostraca; order Amphipoda; family Talitridae; genus Morinoia; species Morinoia aosen. The sequence goes on along the minus strand of CM059559.1, from coordinate 94,658,430 downwards.
GTTTCTTTCGCAAGTATGATTTTAATGATTTAAACAGAAAGATTTTATCATAAAATTTCATCGAGATCTTTTTTTCCATGTACATATGGAACCGCCAAATCTGTCGATTTGATTTTATCATTGTGGAAGACTCCTGTAAAAATTATTTCGGGAGCACCCAGAGAAGTGTCGCGCAAAACACAGTCAAAGGACAGATTGAAAAATAATTTGCAACTAATAATCCTCATCAGTATTCTGTACAGTATTGTGAAATGAATTTGTCATAATCATCTATTGCTGCGTTTGTATTATTAAATTCCTATTATTTGCATTGCTTTTGATCATCTCGACTTGCATTCACCTACATCTTTTCGTGCAAATATTCCAAATTACATCTCCTGTGTCCTATGGCATACTTTCGAATTTCTGAATCACGCGACTTCTTTGACCACTGAGCGTAGGTTACCATAAAACCATCCAATTGTGAACAATTGATTACGATACCAAGTTGAATGAGATTATTTCCTTTTTTGAAATTATCAGAGTCATTGCGTTCGCTTAACGGTTGTTCCTTCTTCTGATAATAATCCTATGCATACGGTAGTGATTAAAAAATATATTCCCTGTAGAGAGCTTAGCCATTGCCTTTTTCTCCAGAAGGAAGTGTCTGAGCTCAACTTGTATGTACCTGTATTATCAAATCTAGATTACGCAAAAAAGGGAATACTTTTCCAAACTATACATTTTTCAAACTACTCTCTCAATCATCTGTTCCGACTATTAACATGGGTTTTACGGTACCCATTCGTGAGTATCAACTAAGGATACTTGCGCTGAGATATTTTAAATACAAATGATGTTGTTTGTATCATCTTTATTGGAAAACAACTTTTTTCTTATCTTTCGTTCTTTTTTGCTTTCTTTCTGAGATGAGAGTGGAATTGAGGCGACGTAATGAGACTCGATGTGCTGAAGCCGTCTGACACGGACATCGAAGCGACAACAATTCCTTACACCGTGCGTTGGTTTGGATGAGGGAATACACACAAGCCTTTAGCCGGTTTCTTCTATCTTTTTTGTCCGAGTAATCGCACGATTTCAATCATTGAGCCTTAATTTTAAGGACCATATTCTCTAGATAACACAATATACGCGCTGTAAAAAGTTCTGTCTAAATCTTTTCGAAAGCTCTCATTAATAATCGGATGGAACTGTTTAAAAACAAAATAAAAACACCTTATGTACTCCAGTATTTCCCTTACTTCATGATAGTTACTGTTGCTTTCAAAAACGACGAGGAAGAAAGAAAATACTAGCCAAAATTCGAGGCTTGGCTATATTTGCATCACAATTTGCTCCAAATGTTTGTTCGAGCGGCCAAGGTAAATTGCCTAACAGTATTAACATTAAATGTACGTGCAAAACAACGATGACACTCCTTTTCTATAAGAGATATCCAAGGACGCAAGAAGCACACACACGCCAAGCCGAAATATTGTTATTTTGATAAGAAATGATGCAGCTCAAGGACCGTGCCACGAGGGAAAAGAGAAGCCAAGCTTGCAAGGTCACCATGTTCTTGTTTCGTTCTTTGTCTTCTCGCTTGAAATTTGGTGCAGGAGCCGAGTTTTATGGTCTCAGTACACGTTCTAATGAGCTCGTTCGAGTAGCCCTCGAGCGCCCTCATTCGTCAAGCAGTTACCATGTCACAACGAAGCTTGGAGGTAGGAGTGCTGCCTGCTGTGTCGCTAGCCTCTGTTCGTTAATAAAGACCTAACTAAATTACCCCCATAAGTAAATGAGAGTCCTGCGTCGAGCATCACGTTTAATAAGGCATAAACCAAGTTAAGTTCCTTCAACCACGTGGTTTTCCTCGGAATGAAGCGTTAAACTTGTACGGTGTCTAAGGTTAAAACGAAGTGAAGTTCGAATTTTCATCCCATCAAGCGAAATCTGGAACTTTATTTCATCAGGTTCGTTAGGAGTGTAATTTTTGTTAGGGTGTGGCATGGGATTCCTATTTTGTTATTTTTTTAGGCGTATCAGGCATTGTCAGGTTAGATCAAGTTATGCCGCTTTTTTTTGTGAATTTCATAAAGTATTGTTTACTTCATCCAGTTGTGTCAAATATGCCAAATTTTACCGAGTTTTGTCGAGTTTTCAAGATTCTCAGGTGTGCTTGATCTTGTTTGGGTGAACAGTTCCCAATGTGATGCAGCTCGTCTCCAACGCCCGGATATCAAGTCTCGTTGCGAACGCTAAAGGGACTGCATCCATTCTATAATTCTTCCCTGCTGCAAGGCACAAATAATTAATACTCTTCTCTTGCGAATCCCATTATTGAATTCATTGTCCGGGGGAATTTTCGGATAAAACTGTCTCTGAGCGTTCAAGTACGGTCAGAGTCCCGTAATTTGGTCCAATTAAATGTTCGTGCTCTGAATAACGCGCTAATGTTTGGGCTGTGAATGACTTCCAAGCGCTCCTGGTGACAAGACTCGTTTGCTTCGTTGCCTTTCGGCGCAAAAATGTCTGTCGTTCTCATTCTGAACTCTGAAAGCTCTACGAAGCGAACAGACTTCATTGATCTATCTGACACTTGGAAAAATTGGAAAATAAAAACATTTTTCGTACGAATCAAAGAAGTACGTTGAAAGTAAATGACACTCGTAGATTTCGTATCGACGAAGTGAATCTTTTTGACATCTGACCTCGTACGACTGCGCAAACTGGTCATCACGACCATTTAACCCGAAATAGAAGTAAATTCATGCTTCCTTATTATTCAAAGGCCCGGTCGCAACACAGTATCCTCTTCGTTGGAACCAAAACTTGGAACTCTATACCTGCAGAGATCCGTGAATGTAATTCGTACAAAGTATTCAAAAGACATCTTGAGTCTCACTTCCTATCAGAATACTAGTCGTGTAAGATCACCGTGTCAAAATCTTGCCTCCTACATGTAACTAATGACAATATCATAATGTAACTTGCCTTGGGTACCATAACCAATATTCTGTCTGCTCATGAATCGTTTTATCAAACATACTATTAAATATAGCCGATTTGAGCTATATTTTAAAATACAGCATAAAATATCGAGTTAATTATCTCAATGATCAGTCTAATGCGAATCTAGGTTAAGTGAACTAGGTTAAACATTTTGTACACCCTAGAATAACGTGATGGTAGGATGCCCTAGAAGTCGCTGAACTTGTTCAGGCCCACAGGTAGCTATACTCAAATTTGACCATTGTACTAGACTTAAGAAAAATTCTACCTCTGTATCGCCTGTGGTAAATAAATTGTTAAATTGTTAAATTGTTAAATTGTACGAGTGTCTACATCACAACGCCGTTATAATCGTAGTAAATATTGTTGATATCTGTCCTCGTAAGAGGATTAACATCACAACGCCGTTATAATAGTAGCAAGTATTTTTGACATCTGACCTCGTACGAGTGCTTACATCACAACGCCATTATCATCATCGAAGAAGTCACAACTCTGAACTAAAGAGCGGGTGCGTCCCGATCTGCGTTCCAATGAAGCCAAAACGACAACGACCGCCCGTATCCCTTTCCGATTTTTAGATGGTTTTTAATCGACGGGCAGAGATCGTGCTAGCCCGGAAGAAACGAGGTTCATTAATTAAAGCTCTGAAATGAACTGTAGAAAATTAGGGCACAAATGAGGACATCTACTAGTGGGAGTTTGCTGTAAGATGGAATTCAAGGTCCTTGATGCGACGCTTGTTTGTGAGAACTTGTTTTCCGATCGGATGATCGTAAAGTGCTGAATTTAGGCACCGGATTCGCTGGCAAATTTAAGTCTCCCACATTGCTGGTTCTTATATGTTTTTAACTTTTTCTGATACGATTTTCCTGAAATGGTGAATGCCATATAATTGCCTGAAAGTTATTTTATCTCGGTGAATGCCATAAATTTGCGCAAAAGTCATTTTATCACGGTGAATGCCATATAATTGACTAAAACTTATTTTATCACGGTGAATGCCATATAATTGCATAAAAATTATTTTATTAAGTTGAATGCCATATAATTGCATAAAAATTATTTTGTCACGGTGAATGCCATATAATTGCATAAAAATTATTTTGTCACGGTGAATGCCATATAAAAATTATTTTGTTGGTTTACATAGCGCGAATTCAAAAAAGGAAAATGAAACCCATTTATTTTCCTTAATGGTTAAAAATTTATTCAATGAATAATGCGCTGATGAAATATCTATTTTTGAAATTTCAACTGTTCACATGCGACAGTGTTTGAAAATAAGTTGAAATTTAGTTCCATCGGACAATATATTCATCATTTTTTGCACATAATCCATTTTATTCAATAGTACCACGCCTTCGTGCTATTATAGAAAACGGAAATTTTGACTTAGTTGCAAATTTGGTCAAACAGAAGGCATCCGCTGCATTTTATGGTTTTAGAGCAAATAGAGTTTTTTCTCCAATTTTTAGTAGGGCTGATATTGCCACGCTAAAAAACTTAGGTTCGGATGAATCCATAGTCGTATGTTCGCCGGATAAAGGTAGAGGCCGTAGTACTATTGAATAAAATGGATTATGTTTGAAAATATCTCCTCAATATGTTGATTTTCACTTACACAATACATTATTTTTGTTATATAATACAAAATTGAATAAAATAAAGGCGAAATGGTACATCATGGTAGTTTGAGTGACACCAGTTACCTCTTAAAATATTAACTAGAACATTGGCCACTAGACGTAGCGTCGCACAAATTGAGTTCTCTCGAACAAAAGTCTTAATTTAGTGGCAAAAGTTGAAGTCGACGTCCGACGGTGCGTTAGATTGTCGGAGCGTGGATGCATTATGAAGCGATTAATTTATTATCAAATCTATGAAGCCTGACAACTGGAAACGTGGGAGTGAAAAATTAAAGTCTCGGCGACATGACTATAAAGCACTTTAATAAATAGATTTCATCGGAAAAAAGTTTGAATAAGCAGTTCTGAAGGTAAGGGATCTGCTTGAATAGATTTCTCTTGATGTAACATAAAAAACCTCTTTGTGTAAACTTTTGACCTTACCAGCACTGTGAAATTTTAGTTTCATTGTAACCAAAGATGCTAACAGGACTTGGAATTCAAAACTAGAAACACTCAAATCGGTGTCATAATAATAATTCACAGAAATACTATTACAATAATAGTACAAGCCATTCTTTGTAACTTTGATATCCAGTTACAAAGCGCTTAAAGCAATGAACTTTTCTACATTGAGCAGGCTCATTTTTTGAAACGAGCATTCTTGTATTTCAGACAAAAAGCCATTCTTTAGAATTTCGACTTCGTAATTACAAATTCATTGTGGAATAATATTTCTCTTGCAGTGCAGTCGGATGAGAACTGAAGCATATTAATATTTATTTACAAAAACTATCTCATGAAACTGATATGGCAGTTTTGATAGTTGTAACACCTGAACACACATCGCACATTTCTCATTTAATGCAAACAGCTATCAGAAAGTCTAAAAGAGCTGAAAAATATTTCTGTTCCTGTGCACAAATTTAGTCTGAAGTGACCTATGGCTAAAAGGATATCAATGCATTATATACTATGAACTTGGCATCTCTACGTTAACTTTAAGGTTATAAAATATTTTGGACGAGATTGGGTTCTCTTGTTCTGGAGAGAAAGATTCGTTTTTCACATTTTACCAGGAACTCTGTCTTGTTTTTTAGTTAGAACAACTCCTCTCTTCTCTAAAAAAACAGAGAACTATAAAAACGTTCAAGTGTTTTTTTTTTGTTTGTACAGGAAAATAACGAGAGCACGTTAAAAAATTATATTTTACTTAAGCTGACTATTTTGTCTATAGATTCATTTTTGGAATTTAAAACCCCAGCGAAATTCATATTTTCTGAAGATAAGAATGTGCAGCTTCAGCTTTACAATAATTATTGTTAGCGCAGAAGGGCAACTCATGCAACTGATTAAAACTGTCAAACCCAAACTGAGATTGTGGCGTGATTTTACGTCAGAAACAATTTGCAGATGAAAAATTTAATTGTTTTTGATAAATAAATAGGTAATTTCTCGCAGCTTAGGAATAAATCTAGGTATTTTTTCCTTTTTTAGTGTCATATCGTACTTTCAATAAACTTTATACTAGAGAATTTTGTAAGAATCTTTCATCTTTAGCCACCCGTTTTGCATTCATACATGACAAATATTTCATATTTTTTACATCATTTCTGTGCCATATACTGAACACAGGTATTGTACATTTAGTAATTATTTAGTGATCTTACAGCAGAATAAAATCCTTGAATCTTAGAGCTCTGGAAGTGTAAGAGGAAGACCTTTCTCTTCTCCTTCATGGTAGAAAAACCGGTGGGATGAAATTGTGAAAATTCAATAATGTTTCGCAATTGGTCTTGTATAAAATAGATATAGAATAAAGTTTTTAAAATCGTTAATAAGGTAATTAAAATAACAATACTATTAATTGTCCTCCTTTGCCGACCACCGATTTGAATTTACCTCAGTGCGTGCTTCTTGTTGAGGGGTCGACATTGTTTTCCGCGCTGCTTAAATCTCTCTCCTTTTCAAAAGAAAAAGTTGATGAGTCGCAGAGCCTTGTGGACGCAAGAGGAACTCGGATCGATGATCATCGGAAACGGTCGCTTGTAGTGGGCTGCCCCAATTCTACGCCGTAACGAACCAGTTGTCGCTCGCAACGGACTCTGGTTCTCATTTAATGCACCTAACCCTGGATGCTGCTACTCCGTCAGATGCTCTCTATCTGCAGAACGTAACTGCCTCAGCGAGCACAGTCGTGCTTGGATTATCTTGTCGCCTACGCATGGGGAGCTGGCCTGCCTACGCCGGTTGGACGGTGACTTTGACACCGGCTACTCTGTACCCTTCTCTCTCATCGCTGTGACTGGGACTCAGCACCACGTCTTCGGGGGTTCTGATCAGCGTCATCAAGTTACCAACGTATCGGCCGGAGACTGCGCACGCCAGCTTCATAAGCTGAAGGTACGTCACCCCTGTAACTTGGCGCACGTTACTGAGGTGTTCAGTGAGGTTGGTGGCAGCAGGGCACTCTTACTATTTATCCTGGCAAATTACAAACTAGCTACGACTTTTTTAATTACTATTACCATTATCACTTGTCATAACTCTTATATAACTGGCATTTCTGCCCATAACTCTTATAACTTGCACTTCTTGCCCATAACTCTTATAACTGGCATTTCTTGCCCATAACTCTTATAACTGGCATTTCTTGCCCATAACTCTTATAACTGGCATTTCTTGCCCATAACTCTTATAACTGGCATTTCTAGCCCATAACTCCTATAACTGGCATTTCCTGCCCATAACTCTTATAACTGGCATTTCCTGCCCATAACTCTTATAACGGGCTGAAATTGCACTTTGGGACGGGAAAATTAATCTTCTGTTATTTTCTTCCCTTGCCAGGCTCGAAGAATTTCCTGGACTGAGGCTGGAGCGCCAATGCACATCCTCGTGCATTTCCAGTTTTTTGTGACAACAATTAATGTCACTAATAACGCTCTGATCTAGTAAACTATTTTGACATATTCTTATTTACCATCCCCCAAATAGTTTCAGGATTTTCGAGAGGTCTTACTGAGGAATAAGAAATACTGCAGGTGTGAACGTTTATCAATTGAGTAAGTCGCTTCCTGGGATGTGAGTGCAGTAAGTTAGAGTTTTGAGTCACAGGAGCAGCAAGTGAAGTACAACACGAGGAGAAACAGCCATCAGTTCTGCAAGACGGTAATTGCGTCGTAGCTTCTCCTCATGACTCATCCAGAACAATGTACACGCTGTAGAGGGGTGGTGGTCTTTAAGACCGTATTTCTTTCTATAATTGAGTTTGAGCCCAAGGTGTGATGCGATCACCTATGAAAATTTGAGAATGACAAAAAAATCTTAATCTGCGAACGTGAACTGAAGTTTTTCGAAGACGCCGTGTTTTCTTGTATAGAATTTAAGGCGAAATGAGCGCAAATGGAGTCGGACCCAGCAATGCCAAATTAGCTTTTTTCATTGGTAAATGCTTTTAAATTTTTTATGCTTTGAAAAAATTAACTACGAAAATCCCTCGCCATTTAACAACTCTAACTGGTTATCAGATAATGAGCAGCCTATGCGTCGAAATTTCATTCGAAAAAGCCGTAAAATTCAGGATTTTGGCGAGAAAATATGGACAACGTAGCAACCCTCTGCGGACTGTGAAGAAGCAAGGCATCGGAAGGCACACATGAAACATTTGTTTGCCAGAAGCCCCTGCTGTTTCTCATCGGACAATCCATCACAAGCGTCGTAAGGCACGAGGTAAATAAGGCACTAACAGCGACTGCATTTGTTCTCATGAGAGAGATAATTGCCACTGTCTGGTGCGGAACGTTCCTCAGCTGCGGAGAATGAGCTGCCTGCTGAAGAAACACATAAGGAATGGCCTACGGATAATACAATTAGGTTCTGGTAGGGAAAGAATAGTACGGTAAGGAAAGGAGGTCAAGAAACTCAGCTTTCACATTAAAATTTGAAAAGAAAGAAAGAAAATAGAAAGATACCCATGAAAAAAGGAAGAGGGAAGGAAAAAAATTGAAAAATGGAAGTACAAAAAAAAGAGAAAGAAAGAAAGAATGAGTGGAAGACAATTTATTTCCGCTTAAGTTGATGCCAAAATCGCTGGTAGTTTTTAAAATGTCTTCGTGAGTGAGTAATGAAGGTGGCCCCAATTGCGGAAATTAGGGCATCCTGACGCGTTAACGTTCGATTGTAACTCAGTGAAGTGAGTGCAAGACATTTTCTCAGCTCGCTGGTTTGCGTTGCAGGGCAAAATTTAGGTGCACGAGTTGACATTGCTCCTATCACAACGGTGAAAAGACTGAGTTTGTGATGAGATCTTGTGTGAGGAACAAATGATTTGCGGATGAAAAATTTGTATTGTGTATGAGAAATGATGCCTCCTAATGGAAAAATGCCTCAGACACCATTCAAAAATTGATCAAGCTCACCATTCAAAACCGTAATCATGAAGTGAAATTAATTGAAAAGTATTAATCATTGGAGAAAACGAATGATGGTTTTTGAGATATTCTACACGGGGAACTACACGTGTCGGGTATGAATGAGATAATAAAACGAGCTAGTTCAACAGAGCCAGGCTATAAATGTTTACTCTATCAACTTTACCAAATGATATTGTGAACTCGCTCGAACTGAAACGGAGACGAATGGAAATATGTTCCACTCTTTCAGAACATAGATTTTTTCCTGATATTTATTTGACGTAACAGCGGCCGAACATTAAGGAACACATAAAGACAGGTTTTATACTTTGTAATTTTAGATATGATTACTTCCACTTGAAACCAGTATTTTTCATTAACCTTTGCAAAAATATCTCAATAATTATAATTTATAATTAAATAAGGTACTGCAATAAATTATGGTAATTTCAGAGTTCATTTTAAAATGAACAATGCTGAGCTACAATTAAGATCACCTGAAACCATCATTTTCCATTACCTTTAGGGAGTCTTAACAATTTTGCGCTACTGTAATGTAATAATTTATTGTATTCTAAAATCATAATTAACGACGCACTGAAAAAATGACATTTTCGTTTTTGTAAGCTTGCGGAACATCTGCAGGATTGTTGTGTTATCTTGCCCCGTCCGGCACTCACCGGGTAAAATTACGTAACATTACGAAAAGGAAATTATTGAAAAAAATTGTGTTACGTGAAACTCCAAAAAAAATATCAGAAAATTTTGAGAATTCCAGTAACAAAGCGAAGTTATTCGTAATCGAACATTAATTGTATTAGAGAAAAAGAGAAAAACGCGAATGAGACCTCTGGCAAGGCCTGCATCACGTGCTTAGCTAACGTTAAGTATTCCTTACAAGCCCAAAATAATGTGAAAATTAAACCCGAAGCGTGAAAAACTGAGCGCGCTAGTATGACAAACGTTCTTTTAATAAACATTTTCAGTCAATAGTCAGTAATTGACGAAGCTTGATAATCTGGCAAAAATATATGGAAGCGAACAACCTACTACAGGTTTTTGGATGCAAACGCTCTTTTTAAACCACGGAACGGCTGGTTTTAAGACAAGCAAGCTCTGTCAGACGTCAGGTTGAGATTTGCCTTTCAAGTACAGGAAAAGAAGCGGAAAACTGAAGGTGTGGAAAATCTTGTCACCCTCAGGGAGCTTCAAAGACTGCAGTTCATGTAGCTGCACTTCCACGAGGAAAGATTTTGATCTCCTCTACTCTGAAAGCACTTCGCTTCGTTTCTGGTGGCATGCAGGCTACAGAAAGTGACGGTCCTTTTTTGACTGTAAGAAGAGACAAAGCGAAAAGAGAAAAAAATTCTACTCTGGAGAATAGAAAAACGAAATGAGTAGAATTTGTTGTTTCAAACATGGGGACTCACTTCCCTCACAGTAAATTTTGAATTTTAAGATATGATCCTAAAAGTTTATGAGGGTTTCACCCTACTATTAAGTTAATTAAATGTTGGCCCTATAAATTTACATAACAATTTTTCTTAAAATGAATGAACTATCTATTAAGAGAATCACCATTAATCGGTATGTATAAGCCAAAAATTCCTGCACGTTCTTGTCAATTTTCAAATGAAAATTAGCTCGAAGAAATGATCAACGAAAGAGTGCGACGCACTGCTGTTCGGATCAGGTATGTGCCGATACGAATGAATTCAATTTAGAGATTGGAAGTTAAGTTTTCGTATGAATGATAATAATTTATACATTATTAGTCAAAATTTAATGTAGGGAAGGAAATTTTACGGGAAGTGAATTTTTATGAAGAATATGGACGCTACTATTCACTGAGAATTTCAATTCACATTGCTGATATGCGCATTTCATTCTTCACAGTAAGAGGTTATCATGCGAGCCAAATTTCGGGGCATAAGGATGCACAAACTCATGCTAAAGTCGTATGCTAATTTGCGCTTTATTTTTTTTTTGCAGTATATTCACAGGGTGTTAGCTTGTTAAGACAGTTTTATTTTAGGACAAGCCTCTTTTTTGTATTATTTCCTAAATTAAAGTTAAATTATGCATAGTAGATGAGTTTCCTTTTACTGTATAATTCAGTTGATGATAATCAAGGTTAGAATGTTTTATGGTGGTGTAAAATTAAGAGAAAAGTTAAATGTTATGCATTTATAAACATATATATATAAATATATATATATATTAGATATATATATATAAATATATATATATTAGATATATATATAAATATATATATATATAAATATATATATATATGTAATACATATATATTTAATATATATATATATATATGTACAGGGAGCTCATGGAATCGAACTCGTGACTTATAAGTTACCGCGCCAGCACACTACCGACTGCGCTATCAATCACCCTAAAAAAGGTGATCGATGCACAACGGAAGCAATGCATGGCACGGCGAAAGCCGGCTCATCCGTCCACGCATATATAATTCCCTTATGTTACCCCCAGAAACCCGCTTTCACCGTGCCATGCATTGCTTCCGTTGTGCATCGATCACCTTTTTTAGGGTGATTGATAGCGCAGTCGGTAGTGTGCTGGCGCGGTAACTTATAAGTCACGAGTTCGATTCCATGAGCTCCCTGTACATTTATTTCGTTTGAAAAAAACCTATGCGTGGACGGAGAGCCCGCTTAACCAGACTCAGTAATTGTTTCTGGGGGTAATATGACTTTGAGCTATTGATATATATATATATATATACACTCAGAGTCTTATCTCAACCTGAAGCTTCGTATAGGAGAGGTAAGGTGAGTCGTTGGTTATGAGCACAAAAAACATAGAACTCAACGAACTAAGTGAGATTACAAGAGAAGAAATGAGCTCAAAAACAGTTCACAATTGCAAGCTCGGCGCCCGTATTACTGTGTCTCTGAGTATGAGCAACATTTCGCTCTCAAATGAACATTTTTCATGGATTAACTTCAAACCAATTCGAATTTTTTATGATCGACGTTGTTTCGTTGCTAAGTATTAATTCCTGTGACATCGGTTCTTCATAAACGTTATTTCAATGTCCATCATTGCCTGTGCATCTAATAGGAGGGTAGATATCACACGAGCGTAGCATTGATACTCCCATGAACTATTTTCTTCCGTAATTGATGCTATCTGAAGCCTGAGGTTTTATTGGAGTGTACATCACAATACTGAACACATTCCCTGAGCTTTAATGTGCCACCTTCCTCCTGTTTACGGCGAATTGCGTGCAGTTACGACGTCCTGCGTGCAGTTACGATGTGTAACGTGCAGTTACGATGTGGGGTCCAGCCTGAGCAGCAGGGTAGCTAGCACCTTTAAGTGTACAGATGAATATTTTATTGTTTATTTTCCAAGGGTTAATAATTGATTTAGGCACTTGAGAACTCCAACAAAAAACAAATGCTCATACGCACCAGAGCAATGCTTAAAATTGCTACAATGCACGTGATGCTTGAATTACTTATAAGTAGATGGTAATTATTAGAAAAGTTACACTTAAGTCACATTTGAAACATGCTCAAACAGATGTTAATGGGACAAATTATTGGCACTAAAAATTCCTACAGCGTTTTTTAGCGTAAAAAGATACTGTTCAGGGGAACCTAACACAAAAACTATGACTAAATTTATGAGGGCATGACAATTTAAATTTCAGAGTTATTCCGTCTTAGTCTAATTAAAATATATGTTGAACAATCCAAGGAATATCTCCATAACTTGAACGGAGCATTTCTTGACTAAGATTTCATTTTCTTATTAAACTGCTACCATATCAGGAAGTCCATTTTGAGTTTTTTACACTAAGTAAATTACCGCATACACAAAATATACCAGGGTAATGGAAATAGCACCTAGCATTCACAATCTACGTATGTAGTTTATGTAGTTTATGTAGTTTCTTGTAAAGCCACAATGCTTCGAAGGAACGCTGATCGTTTTTAGAAGTAGTCCTTCTCTCTCATTGATTTCCACGGTACTAAAATTATTCGCAACAATGTAATAACCGTAGAAATTCAGAACACTAAAACTTGAAAACATCGTTGAATTTGTATGGATTGTCTCCCGTGTGAACCTGTGCAGTAACTAAAAAATTAACAATCACCTCTTCTCAAGAAGACAAAATTTCAAAACTTTATAACATTAACTAATTTACAAATAAATTTTCGTAGAAATTTTGCGTCACATATTCGTGTGATTTAAATTTAGACAAAGAAAAGAAATCGTGCTACAAGCTTCACCTGGAACAGTCAGCAATAAAACAACATTGCTGGCTCTATTAAGCATTCAGTTAGGATCCTCGTAGGACTTTGTGAGGGATTATGGTTGGCATAAAAAGTTTAGAGGCGCTCTAGTTATAATTTTTATCGTGCTCCGCTAATTAGTGCCGCAGTATCCGAATGCTAAAAAGCACTTGGTGTAGTAAAAAAAAACCTTGATTGGAAGTGCTATTCGTAATATTTTTCACACCTATTTTAATTCAGCGATCTTCAAATTAGTTTCAGAACTGCACTCCTCTGAGATTATACTTTTTATGCAGCTTATTTTGCGAATGTTATTGTAGATCATTTCTCGTTTAACATTTCATGTTTGAACTTTATTAGGAATAAACTGTTTTTTTTTTTTTTTTTTTTTTGAACCGAGCGGCTAAATTCCCCTTCAATATTTGGGAAACGTTGCTCCATTTGAACGACGTTGAGCAATTCCCGTTGTGGGTCTACGGAAAACAGTACTTGTGTTTGATAAATTTGTAACTATTACACAGCTTTATCGATCAGTTTTATTCCTGGAATTGAATTTCAGGAATTTTCTGCTCTTTCTGTTCGCGTTTATAGTATGAAGTTCTTAGTTAAGTTTACTCATCAGTATTATTCACGACAAAAGTGAAGATAACTTTTAAGCACACACTGACGTAAAAGCTTCTATGCACAAATCGAATCACTTGTTGATCCTTCTTAGATCTGTAATTCGCCTTCTTCATTCATCAACTGCACGGCATACCACAAAAAAAGATCAGTTGAATGGAATGATGTTTTCTGCTTTCCATACCTCACTTCCAAAATGCTTCGTTATTGAATTTTTCGCTGGACGAAAATCAAGATCCCAGTTACACACTCGCTCGAGGAGCAAAATTCGATTGCCCTGCGGCCTAAAAAAAATCGAAAGTCGGCTTCGTCAGCGCTCAAAAATGTATTTCGAAACTTGACTGCGTCAGCGCCGAGGAATTTTTTTCAAAAATCGAGTTCGGATTTGGGAATTCCAGGGACGGTAGAACAGAATTAGCCTTTGCACGTTCAAGTGTTGGGATCTCGGCGTAAATTCCGGCTGCCGAAGCGGGCTGTGCGACCTGAAAAAGAAAGAATTCAGGTCCGAGTTGGAGTCTCTTCCATTGGGAGAGATTGGTGTGTCCAATTTCACGGGATGTACTGACCAGGTTCTGTTCTTGTTAAACTTATGCGGACTACATGCAGTAAATTTATTGTAAATTTGTTGCGTGTACATATGTTTCTGTATTTATCATGCTATAAATTTACTTGAGATCACTAGAGGGATTTCTCAAAATTTTCAGCCAAGGAAAAATTGTAATTAACGAATCGTTTGTGAATCCAATAATATTGATTTTCGCCGAAACAATGAACTGTCTCTGAAAATTGTGCACTGCATGTTCTAATACTCCCAATTAAGATACCAAATATAACATTTTATATCTTAGATCTGAACTATTTCGTTTTCCACATTCTTGGCCGAGTAATTTCATACCTGAAAAGCCTTTACTGGCGAAAACGGAAACAAACTAACTGATTTCATGGTAAAAATATCACAAGCAACCGTGGATCACAAAAATTACTGGAACACTCACACGCACACAGAAATTAGAGGAATATTTGACCATCACAGAAATAAGGAGAATATCCGAGCATCATGAACATCACAACAACACTCGGATCTGATAAAAATCGCAGAAACATTTAAGCTTCACTAAAACTACATAAACGTTTGAGCATGGTACAAATAACAAACATTTGAGTATAACAGAAATAAAAAAATCGTATACCAAATAAATTTTATAAGCATTCAAACATCATAGACATCGCAAAAACGTTCGAACATCATAGGCAAGAGAGTAACTTGAGAGGGATCCTTTTTGATGTCTCCTTTATTTTACGTAGATTGTGGCTGGAAATAAATGGGATGGTACCTGCTTTTGAATATATCTTGCCTCAAATCGCTGACACGCAGCGCCTCTCTCACAGAATTTAAAGCGAAGGAAATTAATTCAGACGACGAAGGCACCCAAATAGACGACGGCACCCAAATAGACGTCGGCACCCAAATAGACGTCGGGACCCAAATAGACGTCGGCACCCAAATAGACGTCGTCCCCCAAATAGACGTCGGCACCCAAATAGACGTCGGTACCCAAATAGACGTCGGCACCCAAATAGACGTCGTCCCCCAAAAAGACGTCGGCACCCAAATAGACGTCGGTACCCAAATAGACGTCGGCACCCAAATAGACGTCGTCCCCCAAATAGACGTCGGCACCCAAATAGACGACGGCACCCAAATAGACGACGGCACCCAAATAGACGTCAGCACCCAAATAGACGTCGGCACCTAAATAGACGTCGGCACCCAAATAGACGACGGCACCCAAATAGACGTCGACACCCAAATAGACGTCGGCACCCAAATAGATGTCGACACCCAAACAGACGACGGCACCCAAATTGACGGCGGCACCCAAATAGACGACGGCACCCAAATAGACGACGGCACCCAAATAGACGACAGTACCCAAATAGACGACAGCACCCAAATAGACGCCGGCACCTAAACAGACGACGGCACCCAAATAGACGACGGCACCCAAATAGACCCCGGCACCCAAACAGACGCCGGCACCCAAACAGACGACGGCACCCAAACAGGCGCCGGCACCCAAACAGACGACGGCACCCAAACAGACGACGGTGCCCAAACAGACGCCGGCACCCAAACAGACGCCGGCACCCAAACAGACGCCGGCACCCAAACAGACGCCGGCACCCAAACAGACGCCGGCACCCAAACAGACGACGGCACCCAAACAGACGGCGGCACCCAAATAGACGACGGCACCCAAATAGACCCCGGCACCCAAACAGACGCCGGCACCCAAACAGACGACGGCACCCAAACAGACGACGGCACCCAAACAGACGACGGTGCCCAAACAGACGCCGGCACCCAAACAGACGCCGGCACCCAAACAGACGCCGGCACCCAAACAGACGCCGGCACCCAAACAGACGCCGGCACCCAAACAGACGACGGCACCCAAATAGACGACGGCACCCAAACAGACTACGGCACCCAAATAGACGACGGCACCCAAACAGACGACAGTACCCAAACAGACGACGGCACCCAAATAGACGACAGCACCCAAACAGACGACGGCACCCAAATAGACGACGGCACCCAAATAGACGACGGCACCCAAACAGACGACGGCACCCAAATAGACGACGGCACCCAAACAGACGACGGCACCCAAACAGACTACGGCACCCAAACAGACGACGGCACCCAAACAGACGACGGCACCCAAACAGACGACGGCACCCAAACAGACTACGGCACCCAAATAGACGACGGCACCCAAACAGACGACAGTACCCAAACAGAAGACGGCACCCAAATAGACGACGGCACCCAAACAGACGACGGCACCCAAATAGACGACGGCACCCAAACAGACGACGGCACCCAAGACAGACAGCGGCGCACAACACACTCAATACAAGCTGGGTTATGTGAAATGAACTTGAAGCAAAAGTTCGGTGCTGTTTTAATGAAGTTAGAAAGATAATTTCTCACCCACTTACTCGTATTCATTATTTGATCATTGCGGAAGAAGTGCTTTTGAAAAATTGCTGAAATCATGTAGGTTAAAATTTTTATTTCTGTAGGACATAATTCAAGGTTTTTACACATTGTATAATATGTTCCACACCCGTAAAGCTTTGTTTAAAATGCAGAAGTATACTGTTAAAAATTTTGACATTGCTTCAAGAAGATTTTAAAAGGTATTTAAGGTTATTTAAATTCAAGATTATTATTTGGAAAGCTTAAGTTAAAAATTTTAGTTTCAGTTTGAAGTAATTATAATCAAAAATTAGTCTTGAGTTCATATCTAAGAAGCCACGAGAAAACTAACTCTTTATCAAATATAAGAAGACACGAGATGACAACCACTTCACAAAGCGAGTCTAGTTCTGGGTGCCAGACAATCATGATTACACGTATTATAATTCACGGGGTTTGGCTACCGATGACACTGTACAGGTGTTCAACCAGTGCACCACAAAATTAATACACTGTTGCAAAAGTTATAGTAATGCAATGGTTGTAATGAGTAACATAAAAGTGTATAAAAAAGATCAGAATAAATAATAATCTCACGTATGTATTCATTCACAATGACAGTGGTATCATCAACACGCTAATAAGCTGAAGAATCCGTTCAGCTCTTCTGTTTTGTTCGAGAAACCTGCTGGAATATTACACTCATTAACATCAATACACACTATCTCATGAAAACCAGGAATTTTCTTCACTGTTCCCCACACATGCTTCTATATTGTTTTCCAAAAGAAAAAACACAGCGAATACTTTGAAAGTCCTTCAAACAATGCCAGTTGCTCCCATACCTTTGACTCTGTAACATAAATATTTGACATATCATAATCTCAGGTTCCACAATAATAAAGCAGATGGGGGTAGCGAAGCGGTGGGGATTTTTCTTTTCTATTTCTCCGGAGTTCAAAGAACTTCCGTACGCAACAAAGGGCGGAGAGGGAATGCCCTGTGTAAGTGCGATTTATCATCGCCTGACTTTTTAGAACAGATTTTTCGTGTTAGTCACACGGAAGAGCCGCCAGCAAGTCTAGAGCGCTACTCAAATCGCCCCGCGTCCCCCATATTAATGGCTGTCCGCAGCGCTATTTTTCGCTTTTTGCTAATGGAAAAAGGAGGCTTGGCGTAGCTTTCTTTATTGTGGTATGTATCCGTCAGTAGCGCGGTAGTTGCGTACGTTCAGCTATCAGTGATAGACGCAATAATGATATTGGTATTAGCAGTAGGAAAGTTCGTATAGTATGTAGTGATAATGAGAGACGTAGCCGTTGTAGAAAATTCGTACAGCGTCTGTCAGTAATACGGCAGTTTTATAAGCTCAATAATAATCAGTTAAACAGCAGTTACAAATGCGCAGTATTTATTAAAATAAACTGCAATTATTAATCTATTCAGAATTTATCAGTAATGCAGAAATTATAAACAAACAAAATTTATTATGGAAGAGGCAATTGTGTATATGCATAGTATTTATTTAAAAAGCAGATATTATTTATACGCTCAGTATCTATCGGAAATACAATAATTATATAAGAGCAGTACTTTTCAGTAAAGCGGCAGTTGCATACGAATAGCATTTATTAGGAAAGCAGCTCTGACATTTGCTCAGTGTTCATCAGCAGAACAACAGTCATGATATGAGCAACATAAAGCATTAAAGCAGCATTTATATGCGCACAGTGTTCATCTGCCACACAGAAGTTAAGGCATGACCAGAATTAACGAGTAAAGCGATAGCTTTGTAAGCGTAGTATTTACCAGGAAAGATGCTTTTCTTTATGAACTACATCAATCAGTCATTTTGATGCGATAAACGTGTCAGGTTTATGAGTAACAGGGAAATGGCGTAAGGATAGTGTCGTTTACTGAATGTTTTTATGTAGTGAGGCAATTACTCCTTACTCGAGAATAATTTCTCTGAGATATGTCGTTACCTCAGTGAGATGGACTCAATATTAATTTTGCGCAAAATTATCACTGAGAGCGTATTCCCTCATGTAGCAATGGCAACGGTGCGTGAAATTGTGTGAATCGCATCACGTATAACATGGGACTGTGTTCGATTAGTGTGAAAACTGATACTAATCTTACCTAATTATACCCTTGGTGCGTTCATTTACTTATATATTTGTTTGGTGTCCGCTTCTTCCATCTCTTCGTCAGGCTCATAAGGATGCCTAATGACCGTATCTGTGATACGCGTTTTATCCGTGCCACGTACAACTATATTTTAATCGCGGGTACTATTAGGATTAATATATTTGTTTGTCATCCGCATCTGGAAGATTTACTTAAGGAAAAATCCAACCCCGTCATTTTTAACGGGCCGTGTACACTACTGTAGTTTCCAAATAAAGCTCACCAAAAAGGTGTCATATTTTCTAAAAACAGGAATGAAGTTCGGTAGAGTGATCAAAACTTTTCATACAAATGGACCGCACGACTTTCTGCTGACGCATCCAACAACGAAGAAGTTTTTGCCGTCATTTGGAACCAACGCACCTTGAAAACCTCAAACAGATGCTGCTGGGATGCAATGACGGTTTTTTCCTCAAGGAAAGGCATGGATTGTCATATTGGAATTCCTTTGCACTGCTGCTATCAGTAATGAGTAATTTGCTCGCAGATCTTATCTCGCAGCGACCGAGTCAAAGAAAATTTGAAGTCAATCAAGCGTACTGTTCTGCGACGAGCTGGCGAGGTGCGAGCTGATTGGAACGCGTGGAAATTGCGCCGACAGAACTGTGTTGCTTCACTTTATATATATGAAGTACAAATATGTAGTTACTTCAGAAGTTACTTCACTATAGAAGTTACAAGTTACTTCACGCTATACAGTTACTTGAGAAGTTACTTCACGCTATACAGTTACTTGTAAATGTCTTCTTCTAGAGTTAATATGAGCTACAATTTTTGATATTGATTCTCGGCAATCTTTAGAAACTTTTTTTCACAGTAATACCAACTTTTTCCAGCCTCACCATCTGTTCATGAGTTCATGAATGAGAATTTTAATCCCATTTCAATACTTCTCCTTGATGATTTATTGCAACTGTTTTCACAAATATTCCAGAATCTTCACTGCAACTCGCACTGCATAAGTCATTTCTGAACCTGAATGCTTTCTCAGGCTTTTCCTAAGGTTGAAATTTACGATGAATTTGTTCTTCTCGCCAGAATTACCTATCATGTCTAAAACATTTCGTGACATCTTTATGAGAATTAATTAATTCATGTACATGGCACCTGTTGATGGTTTTTGAAATATAAAGAAATACAGTAGCAGGAAATGCAGCTTTAATTTTTGAGTGAAATTTTGTTCGAGTCTCTGAATGTCTACAGAATTTGATGATAAATCAGTGAATTCTGCTTCAAAATAACAGTAGAAATAACATATCTGAGACTGTACAAGCCATTATTAAATCCTAAATTGTTTCTGTCACTCTCAACGAACTTCAAAACGGATTCATTTTCTCTAAAAAATTAAGGGGATATGAGGTCGGCACAGCTTTTGCACCTGAGCGAAAATATATTAGAAGCTGCGTTCTGAAGTTGGAGTGGTCTACCTTCATTGTTCATCTCATTATTTGTCCGCCCTTTCCACTACAGTCTTTCTTTTCATTACCTTTAGAGTCATCTCTACCGGCAATCTCTCTAACTTTACCTTCAATTTTTCATCTAAGCAAAGTAAACCTTCCCTTTCCATGCTACTAACGTATTCTAACCTACTAACACTCACCTCCATTTTACACCATCCTTTACATGCAACATCCACCTCAGTATACTACCCTGCCAACGCTCGCCTCTATTTTACACCATCCTTTACATGCAACATCCACCTCAGTATACTACCCTGCCAACGCTCGCCTCTATTTTACACCATCCTTTACATGCAACATCCACCTCAGTATACTACCCTGCCAATGCTCGCCTCAATTTTACACCATCCTTTACATGCAACATCCACCTCAGTATACTACCCTGCCAACGCTCGCCTCTATTTTACACCATCCTTTACATGCAACATCCACCTCAGTATGCTACCCTGCCAACGCTCGCCTCTATTTTACACCATCCTTTATATGCAACATCCACCTCAGTATGCTACCCTGCCAACGCTCGCCTCTATTTTACACCATCCTTTACATGCAACATCCACCTCAGTATACTACCCTGCCAACGCTCGCCTCTATTTAACACCATCCTTTACATGCAACATCCCCCTCAGTATACTACCCTGCCAACGCTCGCCTCTATTTTACACCATCCTTTACATACAACATCCACCTCAGTATACTACCCTGCCAACGCTCGCCTCTATTTTACACCATCCTTTAAATGCAACATCCACCTCAGTATGCTACCGTGCCAACGCTCGCCTCTATTTTACACCATCCTTTACATGCAACATCCACCTCAGTATACTACCCTGCTAACACTCGCCTCTATTTTACACCATACTTTACATGACATTGTAGCCAATCTTGATCTTCTACTATTGTCTTTCTCCGTCATTTTTACACCACCTCTAGCGACCACCCAAGTATCACAGAAAGCGAGATAGGGCAGGCGCGTTCAGTTGGAAGTCTATTATCAGCTAAACAGCCGGCCGAACGAGAGCCTATACGCTGTGTTAATTCAAGCAAATAAATTCCTACCACATCGTGCGAGGCTGAGCAGAATACGCAATTTACATTCGCATAATTTCAATCCATAGCGTCTGTTGATCAGGTACTGAATTAGTCTGTTGGGATTTGACCACTGCTCGTAACTAAGTTTATTTGTGCCTTGTTTTACCGTAATTTGATTAGACGTAAGACTAGTTGATTGAATTCTCCAATTGGATATTAGAAACTGTGAACATATAACGGATCTTGAAGACTGCAACATTAGTAAGCATTGCGAAATTATCATTTCTTGGGGTTTAACAATAAGATGTACAAGCCAGTAAGTAAATTTAATAACGCGTAGTCAGAATTTAATTGCTGAAGCAAATTCTTAATGTGGAACGCAGAGAGTGCGCGTAACTGACTTAGAAATTTAATTTCTATAACATTCCTTTTTTTTCTTAGATATCCATTCCGAATGCTAAAAGTTAATCCTACCGAGACTGAACGTCGTATGAAAGCTGTGACCGATTATCTGAGATGATTGTTCAGAATAACTGATTGCGTGATTCTGCTTGCATCTAACGATGAAATGTACTGTAACTACAAGGCTAAATACGGAAAAATTACAGATTATTTGTTTAAAATGCTAATCAGAATATATCGATGCCAAGCTATGATAGTTATTAATTTTATTTGAAAAACACGATTTAGGAACATGATTTAACTACTTTCATTTTAGTGAAATTAATTCATCTGGACCAGTTAAAAAAAAATTCCCCAGATTGACCACGAATATTCTAAAAAATCATTATCACGTAGTCGTATTCCCCCTCCCCTCCCGAAAAACTATTTGCTGAACTAATCTTGTTGTTCAAACTATATTCACAAATAGAGGAATCTCGAAGAATACTTTTCATCTCGTGCACCACTCAGCAGCTATACACAGGCAATGATGTTTCTGTACAGACTGTGTATGTTACTTACGTACCTGTGTTTGAGGCTCTAATTTTATTTACCAAGTTGACAAAGGCCATGTCCCGAACATACAATTTACCCCTACGCATATGCGGCAGAACAAAACTAGTCTGCTAGTATACAGCAAAATTAGAAAAATTTCGTTAAAATTAATCCTTGCGTAATACATGTTCTAGGTTTCAATTCAAGTTCTCCATGGTAAAATATTGACGTCATTAATAATTGTTGCGTAAAATTTTCACTCATAATTATCGCTACACATAGAATTCCTATTTTTACTTGGATGTTTCATAAAATGCTCCGAATGTCCTACTCTAGAAGTGCTTCATGTCGACAACGTTGGCCAATTATTACATGTAACTCATTATGAACATCGCTGTTCAGTGTTGCTAGCAGAACGTCCTTGATTAGAAAATCTACAAATCCGTTATGTTTGTGCGCGCAACACAAAAGGTAAAACGTCACTCGAGTTTTGGTAGCGAAGCGTTTTAGCTGAGGAGCGTCTCCGTAAACTGCAGCCATATCTGTCTGGCCCACAAGAAAGATTACCCTCCAGTAGTGTTGTCGGAACGTTTCAGGCTCCCGTGCGCGCTTTTCCAACAAAGCGAAGCTTCGAATGCGAAATAAGCAATGATTTGGCTTTGCAAGCCCGAGGGCTCTCGAAGCCTTCAAGGGGACTTCGTCATGGCTCTTCCATCTGCGGATACCGACCTCCAGTTGGCAAACTGATCTCGCGAGTGTACTTTTGATCTAACTTGATGGTTGAATGCACACAATCGCTGGCTTTTGAGAGATAGTAATTTAACAGTTCATACTCAAGGAGTTTCGAAGGAATGTCGGATGCTTAAGTGGGAGAAAATCGTGATGAATTGACGAGTAACCTCCATGTGTAACTAATGCAGCACGGCAGTTTAAGCACTTACAGTTTTTCATCGAGTCGACAATTTATTTTAAAAGTGAACATTATGCAAGCGTAAAATATTAAAGAAATAGAAAATAACGTAGATAACACATCGAGACTGAAAAGCAGATCGCTTATTTAAAAAAAGACGTAGTTTGCAGGTACAAACTGCTAGGGCCATGTACATAGTTTACATCAAAGAAGTTTCTTTTTTTTTATATTAGAACAGAAGTCAAGAAACTTCATTGAACTATAATTTACTCCATCATTCATAAGTTACAGTTTTTATTTAAATTAGTGATGAATTCGACAGACAATGATGTGCAGACCACCACTTTTGTCATAAGTGAAGATCGTTTAATGGATAATTTACAAGGCTGGTAGAATACGAAAAAACGTAGACCTGGACAATATTGTGAATTACGATCAGCAAAAGTGTGTCGCGAAAACAATGCTCTCTGAGCACGTAACGCAGAGGGACTTTCAACCCCCACACATAATGAATATAGTACACCTTTGTGCTTGCATGGTACCCACATAATAGGCATGGAAAATAAAAAACATTGGAAGATTGAAACACATTCTGTTTAAGATGAACACGTGGAAATTGGCACAAGTAAACATATTTTTATCGCAACACTCATTTTCGCACCAGAGCCCTCAGGCAAGATGTTAATGATCTGCGACATGATAGTTTTATCCGGCATAATGATGTTACATAGACAAACGGAGAAAAATTCGCTGTAGGACATCAATCCTGCTTATCACACGGTATTCATTATAAGGAAGACCTCCTTGTAAATTTGCACTTGATGCCTACATTCATAACACTCTCTGCGCGCCAAACAAAGATCTGCACTGTTCGGCGTGCCTCTTCTTCCCTTCATTCTTCACTATTACAACTGGAGTAAATACCCTGTCGTTGGCCTGTCGAGGCTCGAACACAGCCTCCAGGCTTCGTCATTAGCGTTGAATACCAGGCTGGCTGCCCGCTGCAAGGTAGCGAACGCTCAGCCGGTTGTGTCGCTACAGGCCCTCGGATGTTAGGCGTTCACAGCCCACGTCTCCGCGGTCTCAGCTGCCGCGCAGGCCAGCTATCCCAAACCCGCCTGTGAATGATTATCATTTTAAGTGACAAGCTCTATTTGAATCTTCATTCCCTGCAACATACCTACTTCACATGGCATTGATTGAATTACTTCTTTACTCCCCTTTAATTCTCAAAATCAAACATAATTTATTTCCCTTTGAAATCAATCCGGATGAGTATTTTACCCCCCGCTTCACAAAACAGATCACAAAGCACTTTGTTACATAACAAAAAACATCACCTGCAATTCAATAATAATTAGCATCACTGCGTCCAGAAGTTAGACGTACTACGTTTCGATGACTCCACATGAATTATCAATAAATTAAACCACGTATTCTCACCTCCCCTCTGGCCGTCAGGAAGCCTACATCCTTGCCACTGCACCGGTCAAATAGATCGGTTCTGCCTCCTTCTACCCCTTTTATACGTCAGCCGCACAAAGGCTGCGCATCGAGGGTTGAGCGGGATGCCCGCGCAAATCCTCGCCCTCTGATTGGTTCGTTCTTAAGCGTCCTTTCCTTATGCGACGTGTCCCTCTCTCCACTTTGAAATTACTCCGCTCTTTACTCTCAAATACCCAGACTTCTTCGTCCCCTGTTCGTAGCCAATAATTTTTTTTTGACCCACTATTTTTCTGTGCTATTTTGTTTATTTACAATAACTCCCGTATATGTGATGGATTTCGGACTAGCCCTTGATACAGCCTCTACCTCCTACGTGCTCCTCCCATCTGCTGATGTGGTGCACCCCTCATCCCCTCACGATCCGCGCACTGCTGCAGAGCCGGTTGCTTGTTGCGTAGCGTTGGTTTCCATGTATATATGCCTAACTTCAATTGTATCCCAACAAGTGTATATCAAACATAAACGCAAATTTCTGATATTTGCACAAAAACTAATTTCAAGTCAAGTGATCTCGAGTATAGGAGAAAAGAATGTGATACTAGTGAAAATAGGAGTAACTGTGGCCAGGGCTTGAGAGCAGCTTTGCGCAAGAGTATTGCAAACCTGTTTTATTACACCGGGTTGTTTGAAAAAATTTACGTGTCTCAAAGTTAATACGAAAATAAATCAGACAAGGAATTATATTTCCAAGGAATCAAGGGAGCATATTTCCAAGGAATTCAGCTCATAATCAAACTCACGCCAGTGTACACTGAAATTGGGAGGGCGTTCTAAAGATATGCTATCTTTCCGGATGAGCAAATTCAAAAGCCATTCCCATTCCTCTCTGAGGAATAGTCGCCCACGGCGGGCCGGGGCAGACGGGCAGAATCTCTCTACCTCCAGAGATAGAACTGCCAAATGAGTTGAAAGTGGTAGTCGTATGCCAAATTTTTTCTTGTACAAACTTATATAAAAATATTTCTAAGTAATAACTGCCAAATGAGTTGAAAGTGGTAGTCGAACGCCAATTTTTTTGTACGGACTAATAATTTTTTTTTGCAATAAAATGCGATTTTTTTCAGCGGAATTATAGAGCGTAAATTTGGCTGAAACTTAATACTTTGAAAAGAATTTGACACGAGACTGGAGAAACTCTCCCTTAGTACATCGTTTAAAGTATTACTAACAATGAAAGCAGCTTGGGCTTCCCTGAAATTAATATTTAAGCTCCATTAAGTTAACATTTGAATATTGTCTATTTTTTAATATTACACGATAAGACTATGAGATAATTCTTATTATTTTCATTGCAGTAGTGAAATTTTACGCATGGCGGGAACAGCAAAATTTTGAATCTTATCATGGAAATCACAAACTTTCGTACAGCATTCATTCTCAAATAGTGATCTCATACAATGCCTGATTGAAACAATAAACTCAATGATAAGAGAACTGAATATTAATATACAGCAACAAGAAAAATTCAATTCAATTTCCTGAAAGTTAATGAACGGAAATCTGGGTCAGAAATAATGTAATGTCAACGCCATTTACACTTTGGTAGTTATTAAAATATTTCCTACGTCGACAGACTACAACTTTGGCTCCTGCTTCTTTTGGTAAGATATCAAGGTCAACCCTCACAACCTCAATCGCATCAAATTGAAGCTTATTTCTACTCTGTAAAATATGAAGATCAACTGAGGCATCAGCCACTGCAAATAGAACATGACAAGCTTGAGGGCACCTCTCTATTTCATTCTAAACTCATTTTCTACAATGACCAAAAGAACCACTTGTCCCATCAAAGCATTGCTCGTTGCACGAACTGGACTCGAACCGAGGTCTTTTCATGTTCAAAATGACACTCACGCTCACAGCAAGAGAAGGGCAGCAAGAGATGGGATTGTGTTTTACATTAAGAAGTATTAGCGCTGGGAATCAAATAAGCTACATGGCTTATATAGTATTTCGTAATCAGTACCTCCAGTCTGGGAATGATGCGACCTTCGGTGCGATTTAGTCTGAGTAACTGAAGCGGTAGCCAGCCCATGTTACTACTACTACTACTACTACTACTACTACTACTACTACTACTACTACTGGGAATGCTGCAATGTATCGCATGAACCTCAGATTTAGTACACGGCTCAGAGTGAGCTGAAATGAACTGAATCCTGTTTCTGTATCACAGGTACTTTTAAGATCTTGAACCTTCACTGCATTAAAATCTTCCCTACGTCGAGAGACTGTTTCAAAAAACTGCACATCAGTGTTGTATGTAAGAGGCGTAGCAATGAAAAGAGAACCAAATTGTCTGGCAGGTCCTTTAAAGTTAAGGGTGCATCTTTCTAAACTCTGTCACCAGAAGAATTTCCCTTTCGACTTGAACCTGTGGTGAAGTATTTGAAAGATTTGTATGATTTATTCACCACAAGCATTTAGATCGTTACGAGCAAGATATAAGAGCGTGCGATATCTTTCTCGTCAGATAAGATATCCGCCTTAGCTGATGAATAAGAAGCATTAGCGCTGTGAATCAAATAAGCTACCTGGCTTTTATAGCATTTCGTAGTCAAAACTTTGAAATTTTATTCTGGTAGAAGAAGATTTCTCCACGCTTGTAAATGCAAAACTTATTTTATATATCGGGGGAAGCAGTTGGGCGTGCATTTTTGAGAAGACTGTGGAAACCTAAAAATGCAGAATTTACTGGTACACGCTGTAAAAAGGGCCATTACTCCTTTCCTCTCTTCGCTTAGTAAAGAAAGCGGCAGGGTACAAAAAACGCTTAGAAAACCATGTAACGCTCTGTATTTTCAATATCTAAGGCAATTCAAAATATCTTTGGAAAATCCAAGGTACGTTTTTCTCTTAAAATGATTTATATTCAATGTATACCAGAGGAGAGCTTTAACATCCATCAAAAGATATAACATAGGTTTTCAAGTCTCATCTTTCTCACAAATGTTTTATATTTTCCTTGAAGTGTAGGCAGGAGCGCTCACTCTGTGAAAATACAAAAACGTTGGTTCGAGTCCAGTTCTTGCAAACGAGCAATTGCTAGAGCAAGCCGTTCGTCTGGTCATTGTAAAAAGTGAATCCGAGTAGAATTGCTATTTTTTTAACTCTCCTGCTTATAAGTTTCGATTTCCCTACTTTGCAGGGCAAGCTTAAAAACTTGGTAATTACAACATGATTGTAAACATAAAGCAACCAATAAAGATACTGAGCCATAAGTACTCGAAATTTATCCGCGGTTTCACTCGCATCGTTTTTCCGCAGTCTCGAGAGACTCGGTCCAAAGCGGCGTGAGTTGCAGAGACTGCGGCTGGCAGTTATCTGCGGCGGCCGAGCCAAAAACAGTGCGGGCCCAAAATGTGTTTACCAAATAGCTTGCCCACTTTATTTGTGTCGCGTGGTCAGAATTTGATTACCAAATTCTGAATATAGGATGCACGGAGTAGACATGCTTGGCTTTGAAATTTCGTTCTGCAGATGCTACTGCTCGTTCATTTATGAAGGCATCAACTAGAAGCAAATCACCAAATCACACTTTTTGGCAATGTTCTCTTTCAACTACAAATACCGCAATAAGATTTTCTACTTTAAAGAAAATGTCAGTCGCATTTGTATCTGTATATCTGTATAAAGATTGTTTTTGTAAGGCCTCCGAGCTATGATACTTTTCGAGCATAGGGAACTGAACTCTGAGCTGGCTCGTCAAGTACTCGTACTTATTTTTCCTTTCAGAATGATTTTATACAAGCAAATTTTCGCTTACCCGTGCGCCACTAACGCCATTTTTGTTTTGCAAATTCGTCTGCTACTTCGATATTTTGGTCGAACTTTTATTAAATAGTTGAGTTCAAATTACGTATTGTTTCGATATTTCTCACACTGGGGATTCAAATTTACGTTATTAGACTATTAAGACAATTTGCACATTTTTTTATAAATTACAGAGTTTGCTTTTTAAATGAACGTTTCGTTTTTTTTGTTACATTTCACGTGCAAAGCTTTCGCTTGCTGCACTTAAGCACGATTTACTAAACGCCTCTAATAAATTATGCATTGAATTCATTCTATCAAATGCATTGTTGAAAAATTACAACAGAAAAATCAAAAGAAAGAAAACTTGTTCGAGAATCAATTTAATTACGTTTGTGCGATGTCAAATGAATTTTAAGCTCTCAGTGAAAAGTTTAATTTGTCAAGAAAAAATGAACTTTATCAGAACACACGATGGTAATTACTTAATGGCTATCTGTTCAATTTTTCCCCAAGTTAAGTAATTGGTTAATAAACGTATTGAACAAGCGAAATTAAAAGCAATTATCAGCGACAGAAAGATCAGTTACAACAATGTTAAAATGAAAATACATTCTCTCTCCTTTTTATTTTAAATTCGTACGCGGACAGCTAATAGTAAAAAATGACAGCTACGCGAAGTTGCAGCAAGAAAAAAGCATTTACGCAATGTGCCCATAAATTTATTTTTCTCGTTTGTTCCGTTGAGCGACCTTATTTAAGAGTGTGAGTTTACTAAGGTCTCCCTTCTCGCTAATGTATTAGCTCACATCCATGAGACTTGGTCGGCTTACTTAATTTCTTTAAATATGGTGCGTTAGGTCTTGTCTTTCCCTTTGAACCTGAAAGACAATTCTTTCCCTTTGTACTGGATGTGTTAACTCCCTCAGAACTTGATGTGCTAAGTTCCTCCTTTAGTTCTTGGTAGACAACTTTGTCCTACTGGACTTGTTAGACCGTCCTTCTAACCCGTTGTGCTAACTCGCTTCCTCCTGCCTTTAAAAACAATTCCATGCCTTTGGTCGTGGGAGACTACTTTTTTGGACTTGGTGCGCTCACTCACTTCCTTTAAACTAAGTAGGTAGGTAACTCCCTTCCCTAAGAATTGATGTGCCAACTTGTTTTTCGGAGACCTAGTTGAGAAACTCTTTTCCTTACGACTTGATATGCTAACTCGTATTCATTAAACTTGGTACACAACTCACCCCCTTTTGGCATGAAATACCACTTCGACCTGATGTACTAACATCCTACTTTTGGGCTTAGTGTGTTACGATGTTTTTTTTTCAAATTCTAGCTTCATTTTACGTCAGATCAGAGCAGTTAAGTCACGTAGGAACAAATACCTTCCTTGTTTTGGAGTCTTTTGTCCACTAATAGTTATTAATCAATAGAAACACACCATGGTTGTTCTGAGTTTTGATTTATGCTGGCAGTTGTGAATATTATATGAACCGATAGTATATTCTAAGATTCAAGACAGCTCTGTTTCTGTTCACTTCCTGCAATTCTGTTTTAATCAGTAAATTTTTTACCTCAGCCCCTTCGAGAAAAGGTTTTCAATTAATAAATTTTGAAATACAAGCAAATGTTAAGGTTTTCTTTAAAAGATCGTTCGTATTTCCACAGTGAAACCACGTGTCGAAAGTTCTTCCGATCCCGGTTCACGAATTTGTAAAGTATAATTCAAAATATCAGCAGCATCCCAAAACTTAGATTCCACGAGCCTCTCTTATTGCACGACCTAAAATCTTTTTATGCTGGCCTGATTTAAGCCAATGAGAGTTTATCTGAAATTTCATCTGGCGCAACCGGCCTCCTGATGCAAGAATACTGAGCTGCTTGGCCACCAAACTTGATGGTGGCAGCGCAGTCGAGCATCCTCGTCACGTCGCCATCATATCTATGAAGCAGAGATACTCATCGGGAAAGCGAGATTTGTTTCAATTTAGAAGTGCTCTCTGCCATTGTTCCTGAAGTTGATGCTGAGCTCGCATTCTCGAAAGACTTTTGTGATAACTGCAACAGGGGCTGGATGAAAAAAAAACAGGTTTGGGAGGTCGCTGTAGTTGAGAATTTGTTCTTAAGATGAGCAAAAGTTTCAGGAACGCTGCATGAAGCTGTTCATGACCTAGAAAAAACACTGCGGGCAATTATTAGCTGTGATAAAGCAAGCTCACTGAAATCAGCTCCAAAGTTTCCTTTATTTTATTCGCAATGTGTGTTGCAATTTGCATTGACCTGGACGTAGAAATAGGTAATTCTTGCTCGTTGTTTTAACATAACACGTCTTTAATCTGGGATCAGATAAAATAACATTGCGGAGAACATTAGCGAAGAGAAGCAAGAACGCCTCTGAGGAGATTAAGTCTTTCAACAGAATGTAAGTTTGAGAATAAATCTAATGGAATGCGACTACGATTCCAAGTAAAGTCTTGAATCTCATCAATATAGTGTTCGGATTTAACAAGATTTATGGTATCCGCCGCTCAGATTTCGAAGCATGAACTCTTATCGCAGACACCGGAATACAAGGACGGCCTGTCGTGCTTGCGTCAGAGGAATCAGCGTCGAACATGAGTGATGAATGCAACCGCGATGGAGATCAGCTTGCTTCACAAAGTTGAAATGCAGCTCTGTGCTCGAAAAAGAGGGAGAATTTAATAGAATAAACTTCGATTCAAAACAAAATTTCCGATAAATAAATGAAAACCTATTGTGGATTTTTTTTTGTGAAAATGCTAATAGTTATGCGAAGATGTTGATTTGTAAGAGATGTAAATACAATGTCCGAGGGACAGTTATCGAACAGCGAAAACTACAAAATTGTACGTATAGCTTACCGTAAGAGAATCGATTGCATTGCTTATAATTATATGATTAAAAATTAGTTATTGAAAAATTTACTCATGCAAACGAAAAAAGAATTATACGGAGGAAAATATATAGGGCCTTGTGAAATATGCATCAATCTTACTAGTATTAGAGAAGGGTTACTGACAACCACTTTTTTGGCATGGGCCAGTGAACCTAATAGTTAAGTTAAAGTTGTAATCAGTATGTAATCTGCTCCTCATGTTCACCTAATGTAACAACCAATTGGAAATATTTCTCATTAAAGTAATATCCATTTAATTACAGTCGTTGAGTTTTTGAAGTTGAACAGTGTTTGATTTGGCAAAGCATCACAATATCTTGGATTACGTCATTTAATATGGGCTAAATTTGTAGCATCATACATCCACTTCAAAAGGAAATTTTCTTATGCATCGCAGTCACATTTTCAAATACTAGACATTTTTAGTAGATATTGAAGCTCAGCTACGGAGTTGAAGCTCACATGGAACTCATCGACGTCGCACAAACATTCTACATCATGGTAAAGAAGTATAAACCTGAAAAAATGAGAAAGCAGCTCTAAATAGAGTATTAATTTTAATGACTTGTCACCATTGTGGACTGCAACACCTCACTGCAAGAAAATAATATGACTTTAATGACATTGCGGTACCATGATCGAGGACAAAAATGCAGTTGGCGGTAAAGATATTTTTAAGAAAGAGAAATCGACGATTTTCTTGCCCTCGTCTTCAACTCGGCAACAGCTGTGTCTGGCACTAAGGTTTCCAGATGGGATTTTTTTGCGGCGAATATATTTTAGTTTGGCCAGTTAAAGCATAAAAATTGACCAGCAACAGTACACAGTATCTCGCCACCTTGCAGGGTTGCTAGATGTTGAGTGTCAGTTGAAGAACAAATTTTATATTGAAAAAGACCGAATGGAATAAGTCGCCCCGAAGAAAAAACCGATCGGATAAAAAGACCGATCAGTGGGAGAACCTAAGGGGAGATTCCGAAAACTGCCTTAGAATAAAAAAGGAAAAAAATACTTGAGTAACATCTTTTGAGACTATGGAATTGCAGCTACGAAATTTAAAGTGTTCAGCTGTAAAAAGACATTAAAATATAATCACAAAATTTACCTTACGTACCAAACCTTACTTAATAAAACTTGAGAACTGTGCGATTAAAAAACTCACAAGACTTTAATTTTACTAGTATTAATATTGCACACGAAATTTCAAGATTTAGAAAAATAAAGGGTATGGTCGTAAGACAATACCTCATTACGAATCATAAAGCGGTGTTTCGTCCAGATAAAAGTATTGTACGGATGTATTGAGACTCAAAAATGCAACGCAGGTGACTGATTGTGACAGACGAATCGTGTCTTATGTGATTGTTCCGTCACAGTTCTATCGTTTGAATTAATCGTTGATTATCTAGCGTTCACTTTCTCGTTGGCACATAAGAGTTGAGAACATTCAGATCGAAAGGAATATAACCAGTTTAACCTTTTCGCCATTGTATTAACAATTTTAGAATTTTTTTCGCCATTGTATTTACATACTATTTAAGAATTTTTTTTGCAGAAGCTACTTTTGGACGTCTTAAATTATAGATGCCCGGCAAAAAAGTTAGATTGGGTGGAAAAGAATGTTTGTTTCAACCATATTGACTTGTTTAAGTACCGTATGACGCGTAGATGACTGCTCAAAAGTGAAATGCTCAAAGTCATGAATATACAGGTCTCAATTATTTCGTATCTGTGAACCTAGTTATATTATGATCCGAATACAAGTTATTTTGTAGCAGTGATCCACGTATATTATGATACAAATAACCGTTATTTCGTTACAATGACCCAGTTATATGTACTATGATATGAATGACTGTTATTACGTCACAGTGAGACGAGTTATATTGTGATGTATATGTGGAGTTTTTCATAACAGTGATAACAGTTATATTGTGACATTTATGGTAGGCATTTTGTGGAAAATATAAAAAAGTCTCACAGATAAGGTTTTGTTTTATGCGTTCCTTTCTATAAACCTGGTTCAGTATTTTGTAAGATTTACGGCTTTCTTTTCCTCCGAATTATCCCCGATTAGCGTTGTATAGAATTTATTATATAAAAAACATGAGGCAAGTGTGAAAGCGGAATAATGAAAAAAATAGCTCTTTTAGATATCATTGGGAGTGAATCTATGGAAATTCTCAACATATCGAAATAACTGTTATCTATAACTGCAATTTAATGGATGTTGCTGACAAATTTATTGCATGAGTTGCCTTTCTTTAAATTTTAATTTTGATCATTTACCAATTTCAGAATTGGTTGATATAAAATTCCGTCGTTTCAATAGTTTATTCATCTGTTTACCACAAAATTACTCTTAGAAAGTTCAATTTTAAAAAGTTCCACCAGCGTGGCCTTTTGTAATCACCAATATTATAAAAAACGACTCTACATAATAAACCCACTTAAGAAATGAGCTTTCGCCCCCTAAAACAGGATTTAAATTTGGTCATAAATAACAGTGAAGTCCAGCATTACTTCCAAATTAAGCGGACGCGACATTTCCGGGGCTAAAATTCCGGAGACTAATGGCCGCTCGGGATAGCTGCGATCTTCCTCAAAGATTGATTTTCTGAGTGCGCACTTCCGAGAGACCAGAGCAGAGTGTTTTACCTTATAATACACTTGGTGTGGTTATTTATTTTTAAACTTATGTTTTTGTTTGGCATCTGCTTCTAAGAAACAGCCTCTTTGATTTGATTGGAAGGATGCTTAATGACCGTATCTAGGATGCGAGTTTCACCAGTCCACAAGCACAGGAATATTTTTTTCGCAGGTACCATTAGGGTGGATATATTTGTTTTCCGAGAATATCTATAAGATAAACCGAGGAAAATATCGAATCCTGTCATTTTTGACGAAGTACGTACACTAGTTATATTATTATTCTGCTTGTTTTTTGGATACTTAGCTCTTTCGTCCGTTGCGCTATCATATCAGTTTTGTAACAAGGACACAAAGAATCTCTCATAACAAATATGTAGATCGGAACCTTCATATTTTATGTCCAGCCTTCATTGCATCACACAGAAGAACGTTGTATCTTGCAGATAACATATCTATGGTTTAACTGCCATCAGGAAATAGAAAATTGTAATGTAAGATTAAATTCAGTTAGATCGAAACATATTATGTTTTTAAAGGTTAGGATAGGCTTGGTTTGGCTAGAATAATTTAAGATAGAATAGTTTTGGTATGGAAATGTTACTTGACTTAAAAAATGACCGCGAAGTTTTCCCGGGGGCAGCTTGTGTTGGGCGCATATTGTCAACACTCGCAGGATTTTATTGTCAAATTATTACTCGTTAAGGATTTTTAATTGGATTTGGCTATTGAATATTGACTATTTGAGTACAATTTCTCAAGTATTACTCTTTGAAAATTTATGAAGAAGTTGATCAGGCGGAAGCTTTAAAATCGTGAGTAATGAAAGAATTTTTGAGATCAACCTACATGAAGTGAGCGATCTGAGCCTTGCTGGTGACGAGATGCGATGGTCGACGTAATTTGCTTGGATGCTTTTTAAAATACCAGAAAATCAACTGTACGAATAATATTTACAAGATGCGTATATCTCAGATTTCTGAATCATACCGCCTGATAACCGATCGGAAACATTAGTTTTATAGCGGTTTCCTTTCCGGATATTGGAGCGAAGTTGTCAGGTTTGGCTGCTGAATCAGTACACCAGTGCTCGTTTTGTGTTTTCAATTTTTTTTATAGTGTCCTTAAGAGTATTCGGGGACGAAAACAAGATACTTTTTTATTTACCTTTCCATCGAAAACTTTTATAAACTATAACTTCATTCAGACAAAACATATAATCCTTATTAAATCGTTCTGATTTTTAGTTTTAGTCAAGTTTCAGAGAAAGAACTTACACTATAATAACATGCTAATTACAAGAAATTCATCCTATTCAAATTCCTATAACTACTAATTATCTTTTATCTCTGTCCTTAGAAGTTTTGACCACAGTGTTTCAGAAATACCCAGATGATCGATTTTCGTATCAGATACTTGATTCTATGTTTTTGATTAGCTATTGTTTGAGGATTTCTCGAAAGTACGCATCCAAAAGCATAGATTCCCTCACCGTACGAACAGTATTTTCGTTAATGCATGCACGTATATTGGTCGTACGTAAATAATGAAGTAAATATGAGTCGAATTGTGTGTGTCATAACTATTATTGCCAACGAATGATATAAAAACTGATCGCATGTGAGCAAAATAAGTTCTTTTCGTCGAGTGAACAGGAACCTATTGAAAAAATAGAAATAATTAATGATCGACGATTTGCGATTCTATAACACCCAAAATAGCATTCATGAACAATGAGTTAATAACGAATTGGTGAAAAAATTTCAAAGAACGCAAACACTTAGAACTCAAAAGATCAAAATAAATTAACCTCGGAATTATTTCCTTGACATGACGTAATCCTGAAGGAAAAAACACTGCCGGCTAATGCATCTTCATCAGAGGTTGCGCAATTCTGCGCGGGAAGTTGCGGCGCATTTGCGGAGCTGAAACCGTGAAAGCAAGTTTTTCTGCCCCGGAGCTCAACACAAGATGATAAATCATGTCTCCGGTGCGTCTTGCAAGACGCTCCGGAAGGCCTTAGGATGAAAAACATCGTGGTGCATGCATTCTTCAGCATCCGTCAAGAGGGTAATCTCAGCTCTTTCAAATAAGAACGGGCTGTTAGAATGGAGGTAATCTGCATGCTTTATTCCCTTACAACTTACAGATGGTGGCTTTGTGCGTGAATTAGGATTTTTGAGCCGATCATGAGGCCTTCGGGAGTAGGTCCTAAATGTTTTTGCTCTGCTAGTTGATAAACAATCGTTATTTGTGAAGGTTGTAACTCAAAATTAATTTAAATACCGATATCAATGATTTCTTTGCATGTTATTCATTTATAAAGTTCTTCATTTGCTACATAAGTATGTGAGCGAGAAATCAAAATGATTCTGAACGTATACAAAAGTTTCATCATAAGCCTTAATTGAATTATAAAAAAGGCTAGCAAACGGTTGCGGATTTCAACTACGAATAGAGAACAATGAATTCTACTAACACAACGGAAGAGAATCATTGATGGATTAAAAAAAACATTGTCTTAAAATTCATGCCTCATCCAATAAATAAGAACAGGTGTTGTTTTTGGACAGTTATGTGTAAAACTTACTGCAGGCTTGAGCCGAGGAATTTAGCGATAAAAAATCACAGAACACGAATAAAAATTATATTAGCAATAATACTTCTGTAAATTTAAATTCAACACCTTGGTTCTGAAGAAATGTTATGTACGCGAGAAAACTTCGAGTAATGGGGGTACAACAAATTTCTTTCTGTTGCAGAGGGATTTATATTGTTGGAATCATTTTAATTTCCCGAAAGGTAGTTTAATATCTTGCGACATTTTACTAATTTAAAGAGTTCAACCTTTAAACTCTAATAATGTCTACTGAAGCTGATTCAATTGAAGAGGTTTGAAAGCTTCGTCAAATAAATCTGAACAATTCAGTAGTACAAAAAAGTTAACAATGGATGAACTGTTGGCAATGCGTGCATCGTAACGTTTATACATGAAAACACGTTCTTGATTATTTATTACGTTACGTTGAATGCAACACTGAAATGAGATAACTCTCACGTTAGTGAGAGCATTTGTACATACATTGTGACAAAAACCTCATTTCACTTTCAGCCCGTCAAAAAATTAAAATTGGAAACTAAATCACTTCTGTACATCATACGTACTCTAAGTAGCCAGACCAGATCGCGTGGTTCAAACGTTTGTTAGTAAGCGGTTGGACTGGTTTTAGCTCGAATTAGAGCTTTCAATTTGTATGGCATTGAATTTACAAGTTTCGAGATCTATGCTGGTTTCTTTTTGCCCATAATTAAAGTAACTTATCTCCCAAGTATACAATTTTGAAGATAGGGACGATGAGTCCCGCAGGTTCTTGTCAGCTCATCCCATAAATTTCTAATGAGATTCAAATCAGGAAACTGAGGAGACATGTTAGTGTGCTCAAATCTACCCTCATTAGCCATAACCAATCTTGAATACTTCTAGCCGTGTGGGTGCGAGCATTGTCTTCGTAAAAGATCCTGTTGCCATTAGGAAAATTAATCGTCATGGAAGGATGACCGTGGTAGGGAAATACTTGTTAATTGCCCCGGAATTTTATTCTGTTATCTCAAAACGCTGTAGATCCATGCCCATCCCAGTAAAACAGCCCCAAAGCATTACACTGCCTCGAGAGGCCTGAATAATTGCGACGATGCCCATTGTTCTGAAAGAGGGTAAATCTGGACTCACCGAATCACTTTACAAGCTTTCAATCCTCAACAGTCCAATCTTTGTTCTCTAAAGTAAATACATGATTAACATTTTTAGAGATTTGTTGCTGGCACTAATAGCTTCTGGGTGGATTTGCATTTGCCCAAATTCATTTTCTTTAACTTTCAACCCACAATTTTAAGAGAAGTTGTTTCGGACCTTCACTAAACTCTATGGTTATCATTTTCATTGAAAAATGTCTATTTTTCCTCATCAATCCGTTCTAAGAGCTTCGATTCCCATCATCCACAATATTATATCTTCAACAATGTCAGTTAACCGGGTTCCCCATTTTGTTTCCAATGTGCGATTGTTTTTATCACTCTGATATTAATATCACTCTGATCTTATTACCGGTTACTGTACAGATATCCTTAGTTCGTTTTCGTTTTTGATCAAGCTCAATTATGCGTCCTTTATCAAATGATTACAGGTTCAATGCACGGGTCTCCATTTCTCCGACGTAAACGAAAATTTCGCCTGCTATTTGCACTCAAAATATTAAGCACATTTAGAATGTTGTCATATGTATAGTTTTATTAAAACAAATGAACTCTGACGTATAATAATGCAAAATAAAGTGAATGTGTAGCAATGCAAAGTATGTCTTATAATTTAACCAGTTTTCTATCATATGAGCATTCACTAACCAACAAACAACTTCATCACTTCACTTGCGAAGTGATCAAGCGTAGAGCCATACAGTTTTCAGAAGCAGTACAAGCATATCTTTGGCATACCTGAAGATCACAAGTCACATTTGTAATTAGCAGTTTGCAGCTAATAGCGTCTTGTATGACTGCAGTTGTTAAAAATAGAACTTAATGATTCTGTGGCCGTCACTCTCATTATATTTTTTAACTTCAAGCCCATGTATAACAATAAAATAATAAAATTCACAGAACAATTCTATTTAAAACTACTCGATCTTTTTCCGTCTTAGAATTTTCAACTCGCAGAGCCATGACAATATAACTCCATCAGGCGTCGCGAAGCTTTTAACAGGCTCTTAGAAACTGAGAACTTGTCATAAGTTTGAGAATAATACAACTCAGATGAAACTCTGACTGCATCTTGTCGCGGGAATTTTATTGCGGCGTACCTTCGCCATATTGTGTGTTTTCTGCAAACAGTTTTCAAACTTGGACCGTTCTAATGACAGTTTGCAGACAGGGAGTCCATAGCCTTGAACAACTTTTTGTGGACGACCCTGAAAAATGTAAATTTAACTTCGGACGTTTCCTGAAGACGATTCACATTTTTCCTATGAAGTTTTTGGAAGTTAAACCTCCATTAACGTGCAAATTATTTACTCGATAACATTTTCGTACAACAATGTTGGAAGACGCAGTTTGTGTTACTAAATTTGTCAACCACGACTCAAGAAAATCTAGTAGTGTTTAGGTTATGAGGAGGTTTTCAGTCTACATAGAAGACATCAGTTGGAGTTTTTGGAGGAGAATGATGTGTAAAACTTTTTCTGTGTCCTAGAAAGGCATACTACAACAATTATTGGATGAGGCATACTACAACTGTTAGTTTTCATAGGGAAGAAGAAAAAAAGTCTCATGCAACGTCTCTGATAAATTAAATTTCACAGTTCTCTATTATTTCATCAATGTTTTAGAACTTGCATTGGAGGTTGATGTGCTCAATAGTTGTCTTCAGCAAGCAGTGACGAACAACATTCCCTTTGTCCTAACGAGCACTACGAGAGTAATGTGTTGCACATAGAAAAAGAAGAAGTACAAAAAGATACAAATTGAAAATACAAAAAGATAGATAATACTCGTGTCATGCATTTTTTGTTGAAGAAAATCCCAAATTGAATCACAATTGATGAGCGAACCAAGATTTGAAGCTATAGTTGACACTCAAAGATTCAGACATGAAAACAATGCAAAAGCAGCAGAGGAGTATAAGCTGCATGATTTACTCGCACTACTCTCAAGCTTAACATTTTGACTACCCTCAGCTCGAAGAGCAAAATCGGAAAACAAACATGTTTTTTTGCAATTGAATTTAATTTTCGGTGTGAAATGGTTTCAAACCACACTACATGCCCACAGCTAACATCTTTAAAAATCGTAAAATAATGACGGAGAGTACTCCACGGATACTTTCTTTCTTTATTGCTTAGACCCGAAGGGTTGATCCGTTTTGTAATCGTCTAAAATCCTTCAGTAAACAAACCGACAACGGAGGTCGGACGAATGCTCTGAGATTTCTTTTCTTAGGTCGGCCTACTCGAGATCATTTTCCTTGAAATCTCATTTTAGGAAAGCAAACAGATTTGTCGGGATTAGCCCAGTCGGTCGGAGCGATGAAAAATAAACAAGCAGCTATCACAGGAAACACTTGTCGCCAAGAACTCGACATTTTTCCAACTGTCGTCGTCTTGGAGGTCCGAGGCTGCGGAGTTGAATTGAAACGGTACCGGAATTGGCATCAGGAACGATGTTTGGGAAGTGTGCGTCGAAAATACAAGTCAAAAGCTGGCGCTGAAAAGTGTGACCAGGAATTTACAATCGATTTAATTTTGTGAGAGGGCGGGATAAGAGCTCAGCGCCTAGTAAACACGAGGGAATATCTCAGAGTTCACCACGACGCCAAGAATTGAACAGGTCAGGCACTCAAAAAGACCCTTGATAAAAGGAGAGATTTACTTCTGGGAGAATAAGATAGGAAGTGTCCAAACGTCCACAACTTGACATCTTTCATTGGGCATGCATGACTCAGTAAGTTAAACGTTTTACAATGTTACCTTAGAGACAGATATGTTAGGTATGGGAATATTCATCGCCTGGAAAAGTTTTTATGAAGTACGTCGGCTTATAAAACGCGCACATGGAGGTGCCTGAAAAAGCTTTTATGAAGTACGTCGGGTTATAAAACGCGCATATGGCGTAGCTACATACTCCCATCTGATGTAGCGTGCAGAACTACAACGATTAATTGCATCGCCAAAGTGATAGTTTTTAAATTTCTTTTCAGCTTAGAAGTTTCATTTGATTACGTTTTCGAATACTTTCCCGGACAGTTTTGAGCAGTATACTAGTATGCTAGTTAGAAAGGGACAACAGATGTTGCTCAAAAATGGACTATTGAACGCAAAATTGCATAGTGGATATCATTGAAGTTAAAATTGTCTCTAGAAATGGGACTTACCAGAGCAAATGGCAGCATCATTGTGTTTCAAAAGTTAACGATTTAGCTGTATATTTAGCGTGTGTGCAATGCGCAGTAATGACACGGGCGCACCCTCGACTTCAATACATCGCATTATATCTGAATACAAAGTACCTTGTGTACTAATTGGAGCGAGTGGGGCAGTTAGACTAATCTCTAGGACCTCATTTGCTATCCTCTTTACGTTTGTTATGCAGGTAATGCCATCTAGACCTGCCTGTACAATTTACAACAACAATGAAAGCTAACGTATCGATACTATAACTATCCGCCTGTCACTAACACCCTCGTAAATACCCCATCGCTAGTGTTTGCTCAGCAAATACACTATCTTTCAAGTAGGAAGTACCGTATTCTGTTTGTCTATGTTGAACACACCCAAGATGACTTCTGAATAATTCTAAATTTTTGCGTTATTTGAGATATTTTTATGGTGACGTGATTCTTTGAATTCCATGGTTTTAAATGTGCTGCTTGGATGTTCTTGTATACCATTCTTGCAGCCATAAAAAGGCGCTAAATATGAGAAAAATTACTACGCGTTTATGGGTTATTTTTCGTAAGAATAATAAAATATTAGAGTAGACGATCAAACTTTATGCGACGCTGAATTTCCGGAATCTCTTACACCATGAGTGTTATTTCCAATAATAGGTTTTCATTTCTGTTTCCTGGAAACAAAATTTCAAGCTTCAATTACTCACGAATTTTTAAAAATATAACTAATTACATATTTTGTTCACAGACATAGGAAATCGACGTCGAAATTGCAAATCAATGTGAAAATTACCGATGAAGAATAAAATCTGACATCACAGTGCATATTTATAAGGAGAGTAAAAACCGCTCACAAACAGCGACGATTCAATCACCATCACTTGATAAAACTTGAAAGAAAAGAGCCCTATTAATTTGAGCGATGGATGAAAAATGGCGAAGGCGGCTTGATGGTAAGTTATCAATTAGCGCGATAACTGTACGTGATCAGTTAGCAGGATAATTATGCACCATCAATTAGCGCTATAATTGCGCCCGTGGGAATTATGAGAGGTGAAGTCTGTGTTCTACGACGCATAATTCAGGACGCCTCTAATCTGTGCGGATATGGACGGCAGCGCAGCGGCAGTTTGCAGCAGCGATGTGGAGCTGTGAGGGCCCCAAAATGAGGGGCAACCCACATTTGATGACCGCTAACTTGTCAAGCTACATCGAACCTTTCTGTTTTGTTTTTTAAACTTTGATTCGCTTTCATATTTTTTCTCAACCATCGTTCGATAATCGCAAGCTTGTCAATCTCCATCGAATTTTTCTGCCGTGTTTTTTGACTTTTGTTCGCTTTCATATTTTTACTCAGTATCGAATTTTTTTTTAACTTTGGTTCGCTTTCATATTTTCACTCAGTATCGAAATTTTTCTTCAACTTGGGTTTAAAGAAAACAAAAAATAATCTCAATAAGTAGAAGCTCATTCACTGGTAGGCTGCTCTAGTCACGTGAATTTTCCAGTTTACTTCTGTTACGACTGAGCGCTGGTAGAACAATCCATCTTGTAAATCTCTCAAAAGCTCTACCAGCAGAGCACCTTTCACCGTGCAGCTGCCTCGTGCCTCAACTCGTTGCCTCTACTTTCATCGTTAGTTCAACGCGTTTCTCTGGGCCATTTCCGACCGCTCTCCTTTGGCTACGATGAGCGTAAGCTTTGTTCGTCGGAA
This sequence comes from Morinoia aosen, assembly GCA_030386875.1. Classification (NCBI taxonomy): domain Eukaryota; kingdom Metazoa; phylum Arthropoda; class Malacostraca; order Amphipoda; family Talitridae; genus Morinoia; species Morinoia aosen. Next base: position 94,615,505 of record CM059559.1, on the reverse strand, counting down.
TTCATCCTAACTCCGTGGGGGAAACCATGAGGGGCTAAACCACTCCTCACCGCACTGGACTGCCCCCGCCTTCCTCTTCTCGGCACCTGTGACTGTGGGAATCCGTGCCTGGACGGGAGTCTTCGCGTCTCCTCTGCGTCGTCAACGGAACTCCCTAGTTGATGGCAGCTGAGGTTGGTTCACGTAGACTTGGCGCACGTCTACCAGTGATTTAGCTGCCATTGAGCTTCTATAAGATACGCTCCCGTAAATTTACCTGGTGAACTATAACTATAACTACAACTTACCTTGAACTAAAACTGTATAATTGTATAACTATAACTTACCTTGAACCTTAACGGTATAACTATAACTATAACTTACCTTGAACCTAAACGGTATAACTATAACTATAACTATAACTATAACTTACCTTGAACCTTAACTGTATAACTATAACTATAACTTACCTTGAAACCTTAACGGTATAACTATAACTTTAACTTACCTTGAACCTTAACGGTATAACTATAACTATAACTTACCTTGAACCTTAACGGTATAGCTATAACTATAACTATAACTTACCTTGAACCTTAACGGTATAACTATAACTATACCTATAACTTACCTTGAACCTTAAACTGTATCACTATAACTATAACTTACCTTGAACCTTAACTGTATAACTATAACTATAGCTATAACTATTAACTTAACTATAACTATTACGTAACCTTATAACTGTTTGCCTACAGCGATATCAATAACGGAATAATTCCGTTGATATGGAATTCATGTTTTTTTCTTTCTATTTTTACCAGGGCACGACAAACTGAAGTGGCCCGAGAAGAGCGCGCCCATTGATCTTCTCTACTTGGTGGCCGTATGCAGCGTCGTCCAAATCTAACGAGCTGCTGGCAATATCCATGATGTTCACTTAATTATTCGCCTCTTAACTGTAACGTTTCGCGAATAAATTCTCCCGGCCATCAAGGTTTATTTTCTCAACTTTGCCTAGTTTTTCGTAAGGTTCGCTTGCATATTTTTGCTTAGCTTTATACATTGTGACATGAGTACTTCTAGCTTCAGTATATGTATTCTCCTACGGTTATGCATAGGTTTGAGAGACCCATAAAATGAAGTATAAAAAAGACGATTTCATATTTTTGCTCAATTCTACAAGTTGTGACATGAGCACTTTTAGCTTCAGAATATTCTCCTCGGATTATTTATAGATTTGAAGTAATTATAAAACTTAAAAAAGAGCAACGGCATCAGTACGTGCCTGCGGCATACGCGTGCCATTTGGGAGTGGCCGTCCCACTACAGCAGGGTGTTGAAAACCAAAACGTAGGGCCGAGAAATTACGAATACTAGACCGCATTTTTACTTCAAGACTTTGGACATCTGAAGTTCTGCTGAGCTTCAGTTATGTCGAATATTTCTTAAAAACTGTGTGTAAATGTTGCGATACGAGAAGAGGGTGGGGTTTAGGACCCCCTTCCCAGACGCTGAGGGAATCTCAACCCCCGCAAATTTTAAAGTATTATCCTTCATGCTTGCGTACACCTGCATACCAGACATGGAGAATAAAAGAATTCGAAAGATTTACATGAATTTATTTTAGAAACACGTAGATAAAGTACACAAGGCATTGGAACGAAATGATTTGAATGGCACAACTGCGTTAATGAAAGGTACGCACATTTCTACCGCCATAAAACTTTAAACACGACATGATATAAATGTGATGCTTACAGAGAATTCAAGTTACCAATCCTCCATCGCTGAAAACAAGTTACGCATACACAAAATTGCAGGCTCCACAAGCAAAACAAAGCACAATATTTGCGAGAATGACATATCACGATTTAACCTGGACTTGTAACAAGGTGTCGAATTATATGAAGCGCCGCACCATTCACAACGTGAATTCCATCCTCGACTAAATAAACACAGGAAACCGATTGCCTATAATTAAGATGATTTTGCGCGATACTTTGAAAAGCACTTTTCTGGGTGCTGTTCTACATTTTGAAATTGAACTTCTATCACCACCTTAAAGAGCTCTCACAACCATAAAACACTCGCCCTTTTGATAATAAGTGATTCACTGATAAATATTCACTGCCGATGTGCTATCGTTCACTGCTGATCTCCTTCGTCGTTGTCTAGAATCGCTGCTGCCCTGGTGCCTGGAATTTCTTAAGAGTTTCGTTCAGCCCAGGATTCCTTGAAGTGCTGGTGAACCAATTCACTATAGTTTTGTGCGTTGATCTTCGCATTGTTGGTGAACGAACTTAACTGTTGACATTCGCAATGTTAGCGATTGCGTGGCTCCACATCTTGATGCTGAAGTTGCCTGTGAGTTCGGCCCCGATGCAAAGATGTTTGAATGCTCTCGGTTGAATCTCTGACGCGTTTACACATGACGCCCACTGATGCGAGGCTGGTTTGCTTCGATCAGGCTTCTTTTGTAAGACGGTGCTTGAACGGTTGCCGACGTCCAACGTTGTTTCTTGTACTTCGAATTGTTAACTTTACTCCAACATTCAGATTGCAGTTTGGTAGAAGGCAAGCCGGCGCTTGCCGACCTGCTGTGTGGTGCACCCTCAGACGTCGTGCGCCTCCTCTCACGTGCGTCCAAAAATCCCTCCCGAGGCTTCATCTTCCCTCCTTATAAGTGTTTCGCTTCCTTCCTTCGAGATTGATCCAGATCATTCCCTTCTACTGAGGCAGCATCTGCATCCTGATTGGCGGAATCCTTGTTTGTTCTGACGTCTGGGACTCCCATTGGTGTGTGCTCAGACACACCTTCTCGCGTCATTCCTTTCACGAGCGGTGATTCGCTCAGGTCGTGTGGGCCTCTGTTCCTACGTCACGTCAGCCTCTTGCTCTCCGAAGCCTCGCCTTGTGTGCGCTTGTGTTGTGCGTGTGTTTGTGTGTGTGTCGATGTGCGTCGTGTGTTTTGTGCTTTTCTTGTGTGTGTGAGTCGTTCACGATGCCTGCGCTCGCAGTTCTGGTGGTGTGCTGGCCACAAGGTTGGCATTGATCAATGTTGGCTCTTGAGGCCGTGAAATATGACACATACCTCTACTCCAGCTCAGCTTTCCTTATGTCGAGCTAGCCCTTGCGATATATTGCTAAAACAATCGCTGCTTGTTTTTCGACAGAACAGTGAAGAATTGACCTTACACACACGGGTAAACTTTGGTTGCTATATTCTCACGCTCAAGAATACCAGTGATACGGTTTTTTGACTTTTCCTACAGTGAAGTGTTTTCCCAAAAACATTTTACGAGCATGTTTCCCAAAAAAAATATTTTACCAGAGTATTTCTTAATAATTCCCAAAAACATTTTATGAGAGTAGTATTTCCCCACTTAAAGAACAAGATTGTTTTATTCAAAATAAATCTTTTTGATGCTAAGTAGAAATAAATTATAATATATAATAGAGCTATTTATGGTATGAAATGAAGAATTTTTTCAGTATCGTTGTCTTACCATACGAGAATATTGAAAAAGCGTACCAAAAAAAAATACGTTACAGCTACCCAATAATAATCGAGGCTGAAAAATTATTACTTCAACGTATTTGGGCCAAGAGTGGCTATGCCACTCACTTGCTGAATATTTCTTTTTTCCTGAGGTGGCTTAGTAATCGTAGTTCAACGGTTGTTGATATTTCCTTTTTCAGTGTTTTTGAAGTCGTGTAACTATTGTTGTTAAGTTTACCTTTTAAAAACGGTCAATGGCAACTGCAGGAAGAGCGGTTAGGAATTCAGGATTAAATTTGGTAGCGACAAAGATGCTACCTGAAAAGTACATCATCGCCAAAATCTAATCGCGAATTCCGCCATTTGTTATCGTGGTATAAATAGAAGGGTAAGCTCGCGACCGTCTCTGAAAGTTCGTAGCTGATCTGTAGAAAATCAATTACAAAATTTAATTTCGTTCAATACAAATCAAAATGAATTTTTTAAGAAATATTGAAGCCTGCTACCTCTAATTACCATCTTTACTGAAGAGTATTTTATTTTAGCGTTTTTTCAGTCTAATGCTGTTTCTAAATTGCTTTCGTGCTTTCAATTTTTCTATTGGAAGAAACAAAATTCCTAAGATAATCGAGAAAATTGTCGACCCGGTCAGTTTTTACCAGAACACCGAAATCAAAAAGAAATTTTCTCACGCGCTCCTTTTGTACAACACACGACCGCAAATTTAACATCGTTTTCTTCATTGGACGGAGGATCTCGGAGCGCCGTAAAGCGCTCTGGGCTAAGTCCAAGGGTGCCTCAACATTTTAGTGCTGCTTCCAAACTTATAAAAACTTTCTGGAATGTTTTTCCCAGTCATTAATCCCCACCGTAACTCGCAGTAGCAGCATCTGCCGATGATTGAATTCTGCGGGGAAGACTAACTTGTAATCTTCATGCTCTGTTGAGTTGGTATTGGTTTTCTGTCGAACATTGAGTGATTCTCACATGATGTTCATAGACTCTCACAAGATACGTCATCATCCGAAGTTGTTCTTGAGTGCAATTCTTTCTGTGTAATGTGTCACTTCACGAGCTGGGCGAAAGATTGGGAATCTCCCCAGAAGTTAGGGAAGATTATTGATATAGGCCTTAATATTGTGACTGAAGGAGCTGTTCTGCTCGGGAAGAACTAGAGCGTCAAGAATGATCATTCGAAAATCATGATGGCGTTTTTGAAATGAATTTTTCAAATCGAAAATAACGTTAACTTATTCGAAGGAAATGATATAAAACATGAATGAACGTGGCTCATCGATGTTAAATAAAATACGCGTCGAGTTTTTTTCATTTGCCTCTTTATACTCCACCAGTTCCGCAGGCTTGAAGTATGAAGAACACTGAAGCATGTTGGATCCTCCAGCTGTAGCGTCCTGCTCAGTCCCGACCAAGTTATTAATTGAGATTCAACCCTCGAACCCGGACAGAGCAGTTTCTTTAACCAACATTCACCAAATCTTAATTTAATGTAACGTTACTTTTCAAGCTATAGGTGCATGCTCAAGAAACTCCGACACTCGAGCTTGACCAAAATAGCCATCCATGCGTGAACGATTGACATGTAGTACACTAGCCACTACACTAGCATGAACGATTGACATGTAGTACACTAGCCACTACACTAGCATGAACGATTGACATGTACCACACTAGCCACTACACTAGCATGAACGATTGACATGTAGTACACTAGCCACTACACTAGCATGAACGATTGACATGTAGTACACTAGCCACTACACTAGCATGAACGATTGACATGTAGTACATTTGCCATCTCTATCTCGCGTGAAATTTTGGGCTCCAAAGAAAGCTACAACGTCGTGCGTCGCTTTGTTTGCCAGATCTTACTATCGTGACTCGCTAGATCTGCAGATCCGACGCTTGAGGTTACATACATGTTGTCTAGCACCAAGTAACTCTGGTGGATCGAAACAAGTGCACCGGCGTTTCTTGTCAAGGTACCGAATTGGCAATGCAAAGGAATGAAAATGGAAAGTCAACGTCCCATTGCAATAATTTATTAATGCCAGACAAGCGGCGGCGCAAGCGCATGTTTATAAAGTTTGTGGATAACCACACAATCTTCGAATACATTTAAGTGATTTTTTTCCATCAACCAAACGCAAATACAGCACCACTAACATTATTTTAGATGCAGAGATGAACTGCATCAGCGTTCTTTCTTCGATCGTACATGTTTGATCAACACTACGTCAAGAAGCATTTTCCTATCTGCAGTTTATTGCCTAATCTCAAGATTAGATAACAGTTGACGCAGAACAAAAATCTTGCGTATTCCCTGGACTAGATAAAGGTGGACGCAGAGTTATAATAAATGATCGAAAAAGCGAGGAAACACGCCCTCTTAACGTCTGCTGACTCGCTCATGAAAAAAGATTTATCTATCATCACATTATATTAAAACCTCATCTATCACTACAAAATATAAACCAGCGAACTCTCTGAGACAGTTCTGAAAGCTCTGATGACTTGACGGCAAATATATACATCTGAAGGGAAACAGTGTTTAGACTCACATTTCCTCCGTGCTTGTGGATATATAACAAGGTTTACAGGGGTAGTTGTAAGACGTTTGGGCTTACAGAAAGACGTCGTGGGAAAGATTAATGTCAGAAGAACCTTTACTTCTCTACTCTAAAAGCGTAAGCTTGATACCGGAGTGAGCGGCGAATGCTGGACATAAACTGCTGCTTTACGTTGACCTCTTGACCTCACTTCCAGTCGAGGTACACTTGGCCTGTCATTGTTTACAGTTTTAGACTCCATAGCCACACACAACAAAGTCGATCTCAACAGAGCGAAAACATGGGGCAATCCTGTATGTACTGTAGAAAACGTGGAATCTATGCCTAATACATAACCCTATGATCAGAGACAGTGAATTAGGAAGAGGAAAAAAAACAAAGAAGAAGCTGAAAAGATAAGTTTTATTTTAATTACAGTGGATACATGAAATGTGTGACATTAGTTTTTAAAACTACTCGACATAGAGATACTCTGTGAACATACATAGTTGTTATAGCCATGTCGACGGTTGACCACTAATGAAATATCAAAACTGAGAGAATTAAAGTGTGCAAGAAACAAGGAATACCTTTAAGGGCGATTTACAGCTGACGTAACCAAATAGCATCTCCCGTAGGGGCGCCAGTCATCGTAACATAACTGAACTGACCGTAACTTGTTCCCTGTTATATCCTCCTGAAGTGTACTCGCGATTCATGCAACACACAACTTAACATACGTCATAATTATTTTATTGAACAATAATCAATTTATTTTAGAATCAATGAACGAACTTTTTAGTTTTATCGTTGTATATGTGTCATATTCTATAGAGCGCTAGTCAAAGTATATGAAAATCACTGATCAAACTTTTTACATCTATCGTAGTATACATATATACGTCATATTTTATTGATCACTAATCAAAGTATTTAGGAATCAATGAAAGAACTTCTGGTTTTATCGTAGTATAGATGGCTTAGCCCAAACAGCAAATTTGTTTTGTTTAATGATGAGTTCACCAAAGAACTGAAGCCTAATTTTTTCATTGCGTTTCTTTCAGACGCCTTCGTCACTTCTCCATGAACGGCACTAATGTTAGCATTAGAATAATATTTGGCTAATAGTAAATCCTTGAGATGGAAAAAAAACGTTTTAGAATACAGTTTCTACCAGATACAGAACAGTTACGTATATAGATATATATTGTAATTAAAAAAAGAAATAATTACATCAAAATGATGGAAAAAACATTATAGCACTTCGTTACCAATATTTACTAGTTAATAGGTACACTTCCACGTACAGAAATCTTGGCCGAAAACTTAAATTATAAATAACAAAAGTAAAAAAACGAAGTATCGAACTTCAAATGCTAACCGCTCCCTGAAACATTCATAAAAACAGTAACTCGAACCTCATTCCATGACGTTCTATATATTATTCAAAATCAGCATAGATGAGGTAATATGATTTCTAGTAGCATGGCAGAACTAAAAACACACCAACACACAGAAGAATAAAGAACGCTCTGACGTTAAGTATTTCTGTGCTCTGATTACTTGAATAATGATTTTGAAATTTCTCCCAGAGCTGAAACCGAGTACAAATGCTGACGATCTTTAAATAACGAGCAGCACATTTTGTTCGATCATCATCACTTGAGCAAGGACTCTATCCTAGGTGGGGAAGCGGGTACTCTTTCAGGTAAACTGGAAGATTTCAAGCCGAGGATCCTCGCCCGTCTTGTCAGACGCAGTAACCCTGAACCAATCTGCGGTTATCACAGTATACCTCGGTCCATAGCAATCAAAATGTATTTATTTGAAAACAATGCCTCCAGCATTTGAGAATGTGAAAAATCATTGTCGCAGTTCTAGCTTGGTCTAGAAATGGTAATTGCTAATTCATGTATTTGCAAATCAAAAATTTAAGGAAATCAAAATACGAACGCAAGAAAAATGCAATGGGTAAATCAGTTTCCGAGAACGCGCTCTTTGAGTTCAAGAAGAGCATCGTAACGAGAACGGTACTCCCCGACGTCGGCGTCTTCCACATCGTACAGCCATTTTTCAGTGTCATCGACAACTCTTTGCAATTCTTGGAAGTTATCGTCATCCTCTCGGCTTACCTCCTCCGTCAGTTTGCGAAGTTCGACACACAAGGTTTCTAAGTCCTGCCGAACAGCATCGAGAATTTCACGATTTTTGTCGTCTTCATGGTACTCGTTTGCTTCGACAATCATTCGCTCAATTTCTTCTTCCTTCAGCCGACCTTTGTTGATACGAATAACTAGCTGTTCATCGTTACCAGTCGACTCGTCGATAGCTGAAACGGTCAAAATACCGTTTTTGTCGATACCGAATGTAACAACAATCTGCGGAATGCCTTTCTTAGCTGGCTGAATGTTTTCCAAGGAGAACTCACCGAGAAGGCGATTTTCATCACTGCTAACTCGTTCCCCTTCGTACACTTTGATGTCAACACCAGTCTGGTTATCTACAGTAGTGACGTACCTCTTGGTTTTCTTGGCAGGAAGTCTGGTATTACGAGGTATGATTTTGCTAGTTACGTTGCCGAGAACCTTGATGCCAAGAGACAATGGAGTGACATCAACGAGGTGGAAGTCCTCAACGGACTTTTCACCACACAAATTAGCAGCGTGGATTGCAGCCCCGTAGGCAACAGCTTCATCAGGGTTGATGGTCTGGTTCAACTCACGATTGTTGAATTTCTCCCTTAAAAGTTCCTGAATTTTCGGAATCCGAGTGGAACCTCCAGCTAATATAATTTCATCAATATCATGAATGTCAATTTTTGCACTTTTCAAGACAGCGTCCACAGGCTTCATGGTCTTCTTGAAGTGTTCTGAGCAAAGCTCGTTCAATTTGGAACGAGTGAGAGACGATTTGAAATCGTTGCCATCGAAAAGGCTTTCCACTAAAATTGGCTCTTTCTTTGAAGAAGAGAGATTCCTCTTCGCGCGTTCGCATGCGTTCCTCAGTTTGCCTATGGCTTTGGAATCACCAGACAAGTCCCTGTCATGTTTCGTTTGTATTTCTTGAAGGAAATGCTCCACCAAGCATTCATCCAAGTCCCCTCCTCCTAGACACGTATCTCCGTCCACAGCCAGAACTTCAAAATTATTTGCCGAGAGACTGAGGATTGCAACATCAAAAGTGCCACCTCCGAGATCGAAGACGAGAACGTTCTGTTTCGGTTTCGACTTTTGATCAAATCCGTAAGCAATGGCAGCAGCGGTAGGTTCATTGAGAAGCTTCAGGACATTCAAACCGGTTATTTTGCCCGCATCAAGGGTTGCCTGTCGCTGAGAGTCGTTGAAATATGCAGGAACAGTGATTACGGCATCTTTGACAGGAGCGCCAATGAATGATTCGGCGACATCTTTCATTTTACTCAGAACCATCGCCGAAATTTCTTCAGGAGTGTGCTCTTTCACTTCTCCCTTGTACGTTATGCGGAACTTTGAATTACCAGACGCATTCAGAACTTCGAAGGGCCAAAACTTGAGCTTCGTTTGGATTTCGGGATCAGTAAATTGACGACCGATTAACCGCTTTGCATCAAAAATAGTATTTTCTGGGTTCATGGTTGCTTGGGCTTTGGCAGCATCCCCGATGTGACGCTCATCTTCAGTGAACGCAACGAAAGACGGGGTGATGCGAGATCCCATGTCATTGGCGATGATTTCCACGCGCCCGTTACGAGCGACGGCAACACACGAATTAGTGGTGCCGAGGTCAATACCAATCGCTGTAGCTTCGCTTTCCGCCATGGTCACTGGTTGAAATCTGAAATGGAAATGTACAGCACATGCATGTGAAAGAAGGAATTATGTCATTTAAGCAGCTATTTTATTTCTCAAATAAATTCCATAACAAATAATGATTGTCCAGTGCATCCATGTTTTAACGGAACAATTTTCAATAAAAAATGTTTGATGAAAACAACAATATTTTCATAATTCCTGAGTTAACTTGCCGAAAGAATTTCATCAAGATTGTTCTCATTTTCATTCGAGAATTCAAGACAAATTCACGGGGAAAATAATGAGCTTCACCACATACTAAAAACGTGATTCAGTAAGCTTGTCCTGTTCTTCGTTTCATTATCGCTCAGCTATGTACACCACACATAATTATCATTCCCGAAATTAATAATAAGATCGAAGAGTTAAGTCAAACAAAATTATTCAATATTCATTGGCTTTCTTCCTAGAAAGTAGTGAGTTAGCGTTGAAAACGAGAGAAAGTTATCTGTGCTGTTTCATAGTATCAAAATGAAATTTTTAATTTCATTCTTCAAGCCCCTGCCACGACCTCAGCTACCTCCGAGCCTAGTTTATTGAACTAGAATTCTGGTGATCAGTCGTGAACAGTTATAGCAGAAGAATCCAGAGGCGAGGTGGATTGTTAGAATGTCTCAATTGACACAACTTTTGTTTTGTGAAGGTGATCACATGCAACCAAGATTAGTAGTTAAATTATTTTCAAATGTTGATACGAAAGAAAATTTGTAGGAAATATATTTTAACTACATTTTTTACTTCCCCATATCTGTTACCTAATTCGAGCTTAAGTATTAAGTTGAAAGGATATTTAATGAGACGCATTACACTATTTACATCCACACTAGGGATTAATATAATAGAAAAATAAATGGAGAAAAATGAGGATTTACAATTAATTTACCCGAGGATTTACAATTAATTAGCGATTTTAATGATATTGGAGATAAAATATGCATCTGTTGTTACGTTATGTCTCTTGAATGTGCTTAGTTGTGACCCGCAGCGTTTGGTCTGCAGCGATCTAATGTCTCACGGATGACTTGCGTTCGATGCCCTGGTAGATATAATACAATAGAGAGGCTCATGCCAATGCACACGCTCAAGCGTAAGGTTTCGTGCTACGTACGAAATCCTAAAAATATCTCATAAGCGCAGGGACAACTCACTAACCATAAAATAACACCAGGAAACAATGTTTGCGTTATGAAATTTAAAATTCAAGTGATATACGAATTCTATACTTAAAACAACCCATTGATTTTCTTCCAGAACAACCGACAAGCTATTTATCCCAAAATAAATTCTTTCCCACCTCGATCTCAACGATAAATGAAAATCTTTCTCGTATACAGGAAAAAAATTCACAACTAATTTTACCCTCTTAAATACATCTCTGCCAGTAGAAAAACCTAAATTATTATCTTGGCTTACCTTTAAATAACTCAACACCAGACACAGCACAGTGATAACATGAAGATGTTATCGGCGTGGATATCACTCCTACTCTGCGGTCTGGATGTCAGATAGTGGCAGGCAATGCTAGCCTTGAACGACCTGAGCTTCCAGGGTCAGATGCCAGACATCTCCATCTGGAAGTATTTGTCATCATTTTACACCTTAAGTCACAAACATTATCAGCTAACTTGTAGAAATGAATACAAAATATTAATTTTCTTTTAAACCTGACTTTTTAGCATCGTAGCTACAACATTTATGGGAAACACAAGCTCTACCCAGAAATGCATTCATCGGACGGACTGAAAATAAAATGCGAATAATAAGCCCGCTCCATAATTGCTCGGATGAGTTGTGATGGTAGTCAATTGAAATGGAATAAAAAACATAATAACACAGTCGGTAGTTTAAAATTGGCTCCAGTAAATAAAGTTAGGTTCAATAATGAAGAACAAAATAAACGCAGAATTCATTAGCTTATGATGTTCAATATGAAGTAGAATATTTCCCTAAATTTTCTGGTACCAGTTATCATTTCGTATCTCTTTAAAGCTTCATGTAAAATTTCAAAGTTACGACTCACAAACTGACAAAGAGTCTGATATGAGGGCTGTGCGAGCAAAATAGCTGTCAAATTCCAGCAGTGTGAGGAAGTAGACGACACATTAGATTTATCAAGCAAACAAAATATTATCTGAAGGGCGTGGAGTTCGAATAGCCACATGTTAGCTTCCTTCAACGTCCTCTGCAAAGCACAGGTCAGGTCGAAAGTCGAAATTGTCCAAGACAGACCATCAGATTCTGAATCGAATTGTTAGAAAGGGTCGCAAGACAACGTTTCTTAAAACTACCGCAAAGCTCAATAAACACATACAGAACCCGATTTCCACAAATACTGTTTTTCGGGAGTAGCAAAAATCTGGACTGCAATTTAAAAACCTTTGCTCTCATAGACAAATATTTTGAAGCGTTTAGAGTGGCGTAGAAACCAACTGAATTGATCCGTCAAGCAGTGGAAAACTGTGATTTTCTTTGATGAATCATCGTTAACATTTTTTCTGACCTCCGGCCAAGTGTACGTTTGGAGAGCCGAAAGAAGCCTTTAATCCTGATTGCTTTCTTCCAACCGTAAAACATGGCGGGGGTTCTGTGATGATCTGGGGTGCTATTTTTTGAAAATCTGCAGAGCCCATAATTTACCTTCATGGAAGAATTAATAGCCTAGATTATTAAGGAAATTTGGGGGACTAAGTTCATCCTTTGGTACAGGCACTGTTTTCGGAGGGGAACGCCATCTTTCAAGATGATAATGCCTCAATCCATAAAGCTAAAACTGTTAAAGAATAGTACGAAGAACATTCTTATGAAGATAAGCACCTCATCTGGCCCCCACAATCCTCTGATTTGACACTATTGTGAATTTATAGTTGGTTTTAGATATTCAAATATGAAATCAATTTCCACCGCCATCGTCTCTGAAAAACTAGAGGATGTTTTTTACTGAAAAATGCGCTAAAATTCTTTTGGAATCAATTCACAATTTGAATGAACCAATACCTCGAAAAATTGAGGCTGTACTTGCCTTAAAAGAGGGACCTAAACCCTATTAAGATACATTTTGTTGATATTCCAAGGTGTTTCCATCATTTTGTCCAACCCCTTTACGTACCTGGCTTGGGTAGTATTTTCCGAGCAAACTCATCGAGCAATAAACATGCGTTTGTTCTGTTTGTTTCAGTTACTGCCATTTCCGTAACATGAACGATTTCGTTATGATTAAGACTAACAAAATGTTACCTTATCATTTTGAGAAAGTTCATTAATGGTATATTTGGTTTGTGAAATGTGCTTACGTTTATTTTAACATAGGTATTACTTGAACAGTACATCATCCTCAGAATACAATCCAAAATCACACCATTTGGCAATGTGGTACAAATTGCAGGGTAAGCTCGTGACCGCTCTCTAGTGACTGTTAAATTGTACAAAATTCAATCAAGATACAAAAAGTTCGTAGCTGATTTATAGAAAATCAATTTCAAAATTCGATTCTGTTCCACACTAGTGAAAATTATTTTCTTCAGAAATCTTGACACTTACTGCCTCGAATGGATATCTTACGGCAGGGTATTTTACTGCAGCGTTTTTTTCAGTTCAAAGCCATTTTTTAAATTGTTCTTGTGCTCTCAGCTTTAGTTCGGGGAGAAAGGAAATTCATTCCTCGGAGAATCGGGAAAATGCCTCATCGACATGTTTTGACATTTTTTCGACACGAAACCAAAAAGACATTTTTTCACGCGCTCCGCTCGCACAATCCAAGACCGTAAGTTGAATATACGAGTAGTTTTCTTCATTCGACGGAGGATCTCGACCAGCCGTAAAGAGCTCTGGTCTAAGTCCAAGGATGCCTCAACATTTTAGTGCTGCTTCCAAACTTATAGAAACTTTGCAGAATGTTTTTTAGTCAAAAATACTACCGTAACTCCCAGTAGCAGCATCTGCCGATGATTGAGTTCTGCGGGGAAGACTTACTCGTAATCTTCATGCTCCGTTGAGTTGGTATTGGTTTTTTGTCGAACATTGAGTGATTTTAACAAGATTTTTATAGACTCGCACAAGATACGTCGTCATCCGAAGTTGTCTTTGAGTGCAAATCTATCTTTACCGGGTCACTTCATGAGCTGGACAAAAGATTGGGAATCTTCCCTGAAGGCAGGGAAGTGTATTGATGTAGACTCTCACTTCGTGAGGGAGCAGCAGGTAGAACTAGAGCGTCAAGAATGATCGTTCGAATAATATCTTGCTGGCTTTGTTGAAATGATTTTTTTGGAACGGAAATTAAGTAAACTTATTTAAAAAATGAAACAAAATCCTAATGAATGTGGCTCATCGATATGAAATAAAATATCCATAAATAACCCATGAACCAAATTACACCACTAATAAATCATGTTTTCATTGTTCACTTCATGGTTTGCTTGTTCCGTAGCCTTTAGGTTTAGAGAAGTATATCTTCCAGAAAATTCGTTCTCTTTCTTCGATCGTACATGTTTGATAAACACTACGTCAAGAAGCATTTGCCTATCTGCAGTTTCTTGCCTAATCACAAGATTAGATAACAGTGGGCGCAGAGCATAAATCTTGCTTAATCCCTAGATTAGATAAAAGTGGACGTAGAGTAAAAATAAATGATCGAAAAAGCGAGACAACATGCTATCTTAACGTCTACCGACTCGCTCCTGAAAAATGATTTATCAATCAACACAATATATTAAAATTTATCTATCACAGTACATTAAAACCTTATCCATCACTACAAAATATAAACCAACAAACTCTCTGAGACAGTTCTGAAAGCTCTGACGACTCGACAGTAAATATATACATCTGAAGAGAAACAGTGTTTAGACTTTCACATTTCTTCAAGGCGTGTGGATATATAACAAGGTTTTGAGGGCTAGTTGTAAGACGTTTGGGCTCAGAAAGACATCGCGGAAAAGATTAATGTCAGAAGAACCTTTACTTCTCTACTCTAACAGCGTAAGCTTGATACCGGTGTGAGGGGCGAATGCTGGACATAAACCGCTGCTTTAAGTTGTCCCCTGGACCACCACCTACACCTTCACATCCAGTCGAGGTACACTTGGCCTGTCATTGTTTACAGTTTTAGACTCCATAGCCACACACAACAAAGTTGATTTCAAGAGAGCGAACACCAGGAACAATTTTGTATGTACTGGGGAAAACGTGGAATCTGTGCCTAATGCATAACCCAATGCTCAGAAACAGTGAATAAGGAAAAGGAAAACAAATGAAAAAAAAGTTTACTTTTAAAACAGTGGACACATGAAATGTGTAACTTTCGTTTTTAAAACTACTCGCCGTAGATATACTTTGTGAACATCCATAGTTGTTATAGCCACGTCGATGATTGACCACGAATGAAATATCAAAACTGAGAGAATTAACGGGTGCAAGAAACACGGAATACCTTTAATGGCGATTTACATCTGACGTGTCACCAAACATCATCTCCCCTAAGGGCGCAAGTCACCGCAAAATTATTGAACAAACCGTAACTTGTTTCCTTTGATATCCTCCTGAGGTGCACGCACGATTCATGTAACATACAACTCAATATACGTCATAATTATTTCATTGAACATTAATTAAAGTATTTAAGAATCAATGAACGAACTCTTTAGTTTTATCGTATTCTCATATTCTATATAGCGTTAATAAAAGTAAATGAAAATCACTGATCAAACTTTTTAGTTCTATCGTAGTATACATATATACGTCATATTTTATTGATCACTAATGAAAGTATATAAGAATCAATGAATGAACTGGTTTTATCGTTGTATAGATGGCTTAGTCCCAAACAGCAAATTTGTTTTGTTGAGTGAAGAGTTCACCAAAGAACTGAAGCCTAATTTTTTCATTGCGTTTCTTTCAGACGCCTTCGTCACTTCTCCATGAGCAACATTAATGTTAGCATTAGAATAATATTTGGCTTATAGTAAATCCTTGAGGTGAAAAAACAAAACGTTTTACAATTAAGTATTTCTATCAGACACTGAACAGTCACGTATATATATATATACATATATATATATATACGTAATTAAAAAAAGGAATAACTATTTCAAAATGAAGGAATAAATAATATAGCACTTCGATACCGAAATTGACTAGTACCAGGTACACTCCCAGGTGAAGAATTATTGGCCGGCAACTTAAATTATAAATAAAAAAAGTAACACAAAGGTGTATCGAACTTCAAAATGCAAACCGTTCTCTCTACCATTCATAAAAATAGTAACTCGCACTTCATTCCATGGAGTTCTCTATATTAACCAAAATCAGCATAGCTAAGGTTATACGAATTCTAGTTGCATGGCAGAACTGAAAGCACACAAGCATACAGAAGAATGAAGAACGCTCTGACGCTAAGTATTATGGTGCTCTGATTACCTAAACATCAATTTTAAAAATTCTCCCAAAGGTGAAACTGAGTGCAAATGCTGACGACCTTTAAGTAGCGAGCAGCACATTTTTATCGATCACCATTACTTAAGCAAGGACTCTCTCTTTTTGGTGGGGAAACGGGTACTCTTTCAGGTGAACTGGAAGATTTCAAATCGTGGATCCTCGCCCGTCTTGGCAGACGCAGTAACCCTGAACCAATAATCTACAGTTATTACAGTATACCTCGGTCCATAACAATCAAATGTATTTATTTGAAAATTAATACGTGCATCATTCGAGAATGCGAACAATCATTGTCGCAGTTCTAGCTTGGTCGAGAAATGGTAATTGCTAATTCATCTATTTGCGAACCATACATTAATAAAAATTAAAATAACGCCGTGAGAAAAAAGCAAAGTGTTATTAGTTTCCGAGAACACACTCTTTGAGATTAAGAAGATCATCGTAACGAGAACGATACTCCCCGACATCAGCGTCGTCCACATCGTCCAGCCATTTTTCAGTGTCATCGACAACTCTTTGCAATTTTTGCAAGTTGTCGTCATCCCCTCGGCTTACCTCCTCCGTCAGTTTGCGAAGTTCGACACACAAGGTTTCTAAGTCCTGCCGAACAGCATCGAGAATTTCACGATTTTTGTCGTCTTCATGGTACTCGTTTGCTTCGACAATCATTCGCTCAATTTCTTCTTCCTTCAGCCGACCTTTGTTGATGCGAATAACTAGCTGTTCATCGTTACCAGTCGACTCGTCGATAGCTGAAACGGTCAAAATACCGTTTTTGTCGATACCGAATGTAACAACAATCTGCGGAATGCCTTTCTTAGCTGGCTGAATGTTTTCCAAGGAGAACTCACCGAGAAGGCGATTTTCATCACTGCTAACTCGTTCCCCTTCGTACACTTTGATGTCAACACCAGTCTGGTAATCTACAGTAGTTACATACCTCTTGGTTTTCTTGGCAGGAAGTTTGGTATTACGAGGAATGATTCTGCTTGTAAGGTTGCCGAAAACCTTGATGCCAAGGGACAATGGAGTGACATCAACGAGGTAGGCGTCCTCAACGGACTTTTCACCACACAAATTAGCGGCGTGGATTGCAGCCCCGTAGGCAACAGCTTCATCAGGGTTGATAGTCTGGTTCAACTGACGATTGTTGAATTTCTCCTTCAAAAGTTCCTGAATTTTTGGAATCCGAGTGGAACCTCCAGCTAATATAATTTCATCGATATCATGAATGTCCATTTTTGCACTTTTCAAGACAGCGTCCACAGGCTTCATGGTCTTCTTGAAGTGCTCTGAGCAAAGCTTGTTCAATCTGGAACGAGTGAGAAATGATTTGAAATCGTTGCCATCGAAAAGGCATTCCACTAAAATTTGTTCTTTTTTCGATGACGAGAGATTCCTCTTCGCGCGTTCGCATGCGCTCCTCAATTTGCCCATGGCTTTGGAATCACCAGACAAGTCCTTACCATGTTTTGTTCGTATTTCTTGAAGGAAATGTTCCACCAAGCATTCATCCAAGTCCCCTCCTCCTAGACATGTATCTCCGTCCACAGCCAGAACTTCAAAATTATTTGCCGAGAGACTGAGGATTGCAACATCAAAAGTGCCTCCTCCGAGATCAAAGACGAGAACGTTCTGTTTCGGTTTCGACTTCTGATCAAATCCGTAAGCAATGGCTGCAGCAGTAGGTTCATTGAGAAGCTTCAGGACATTCAAACCGGCTATTTTGCCCGCATCAAGGGTAGCCTGGCGCTGAGAGTCGTTGAAATAAGCAGGAACAGTGATAACAGCATCTTTGACAGGAGCGCCAATGTATGTTTTGGCCACATCTTTCATTTTACTCAGAACCATCGCCGAAATTTCTTCAGGAGTGTGCTCTTTCACTTCTCCTTTGTACGTTATGCGGAACTTTGAATTGCCAGACGCATTCAGGACTTCGAAGGGCCAAAACTTGAGCCTCTTTTGGATTTCGGGATCAGTAAATTTACGTCCGATAAACCGCTTTGCATCGAAAATAGTATTTTCTGGGTTCATGGTTGCTTGGGCTTTGGCAGCAACCCCGATGTGGCGCTCATCTTCAGTGAACGCAACGAAAGACGGGGTGATGCGATGTCCCTGGTCATTGGCGATGATTTCCACGCGCCCGTTACGAACGACGGCAACGCACGAATTAGTGGTGCCGAGGTCAATACCAATCGCTGTAGCTTCGCTTTCCGCCATGGTCACTGGTTGAAATCTGAAATGGAAATGTACAGCACATGCATGTGAAAGAAGGAATTATGTCATTTAAGCAGTAATTTTATGGCTCAAATAAATTCCATGAAGAATATTGTTTGTCCTGTGCATCCATGTTTTAACGGAGCAATTTTCAGTAAAAAATAATTGATGAAGACCACAATATTTTCACAATTTCCTGAGTTAACTTGCCGAAAGAATTTCATCATGATAGTAAGCATTTTCATCCGAGAATTCAAGACAATTTCACGGGGAAAATAATGAGCTTCACCATATACTAAAAAGTGATTCAGTAAGCTTGTTCTGTTCTTCGTTTCATTATCGCTGAGCTATGTACACCACACATAATTATCATTCCCGAAATTAATAATAAGATCGAAAAGTTAAGTCAAACAAAATTATTCAATATTCATTAGCTTTCTTCTTAGAAAGTAGTGAGTTAGCGTTGAAAACGAGAGAAAGTTATCTGTGCTGTTTCACAGTATCAATATGAAATTTTTAATTTCATTCTTCAAGCCCCTGCCATGACTTGAGCTACCTCTGAGCCTAGTTTATTGAACTTCAATTCTGATTGTCAGTCGTGGACAGTTATAGTAAAAGAATCCAGGGGCGAGTTGGATTGTTAGAATGTCTCAATCAAGACAACTTTCGTCTGGTTAAGGCGATAACATGCAACTAAGATCAGTAGTTGAATTATTTTCAAATGTTGATACGGAAGAATATTTGTAGGAAATATATTTTAACTACATTTTTACTTCTTCATATCTGTTTTCTAATTCGTGCTTAAGTATTACGTTGAAAGGAAATTTAAGGGGAGAATACTCCCATTTCTAAAATTCCTATACTATTTGACCGATCTTCATGAAACTTAATATAGGTATGTAAAATTGAACAAGGATTATGATTGGACTTATGTGTTTTTCCCATTTCCTCCATAGAAAACAAGTTATTCAACGAAAACTGAAAAATGGGGGGGTCTGGGGAAATCACTTGCCTCAATCAGATTTTGAGATACAGAGATAAAATTGATATCAAAAGAAGCAGAATTGTATTCTCTACAACATAACGTGGAGTTTTTTTTAAGAATTTTCAAAATACTTATTGAAAAAAATGAAAAATACAAAAATAGAACCCATTTTCACACTTTTCCCACAAAAAATAAATTTAGCTAATTTTCTATTCCAAAAATGAATAAAAGTTGACGTCATCTTGTAGAGGATTAAATTCCGATTCTTTTTAAACCAAAATCATTACTGTAGCTCAAAAACGGTAAGAGGAGAAACTTTTGAAAACCCAAAGTCCTAGGTTTTCAGTATAATCAAAACAAAGACATGTAAACAATTTTAATTTACATTTTTTTAAAATTGTTGGTTCAGGTTAGCTCCCTGAATTCATTATAGAGTAATACAGAGACATAGGAGATGACACAGCAACGTCAAGCCGTGAAGAAAGTGACAAGGGGGAGGTGTAGCATGAGAAAATAGCACTTCCCCCTCCCCTCCCCCCCCCCATATTTCAAATCCCCGTAGCGAGCGAACCAATGATCGTACGAACTTCATTTTTTCACAGGATGTACCTGACATCTTACCCTTCCTATGGCAGCTAAAACCCAATATCTCATGAAAATTTGATATTCTGGGAGTAATCTTCCCTTGAAGAGACGCATAACACTATTTACGTCCACACTAGGGATTAATATAATAGAAAAATAAATGAAGAAAAATTCATTCTTAAATCAAGATATCATAAACACTATTTCCAAGGATTTAAATTCGATTTTCCGAGTCTCCATGAACGTAACAAAATCACTTGAAGATTTCTCAACCGTATTAATGAGAAGCTCGAATAAAAAAATTACTTCGAATAGATGGTTTAGGGAACCGAAATTCTTGCCACTCGAGTCAATGGAACATGAGTTTGTCAAGGAAGAAATTTGAATAGAAATGATAATTCTATCCTCTTCAATGAAGAATTTTGAGTGTGAAATTAATTTTGGTACCATCTAATGAAGAAATATTAATTAGAATGCAATTCTTTACTTTTATTGGTGCCACAGGCCAAACAAATTGATGTAAGTGATGGCAACATGTAACATGTAATAGCGTAATAGCATTGTGGTCTTCAGTACAAATAGATTTTTACATCCAGTATGAAATAATTGTCAAAATCCAGGTTTTAGTACTGCATAACGGAAAAATATTCAATCTTAGATCTCAACATTTCAGGATGTGAAGTGAAGCATTTCAACGCGAGGATTTACTATTAATTAGCGATTTTAATGATATTGGAGATAAAATATGCATCTGTTGTTACGTTGTCTTTTGAATGTGCCTTGCTGTGACCAGCAGCGTTTGGTCAGCAGCGAGCTTACATCTTGCGGACGACCCGCGTTCGATGCCCTGGTAGATATGATACAATCGAGAGGCTCATACCAATGCCTAAGCTCGCGCTGGTTTCGAGTTTACGAAACAAAAAAATCTCGTAAGTACAAGGACAACGCACCAATCATAAAATAACACAGGGAACAATGTTTGCTTCTTAAAATTTTTAAATTCAAGTGATAGACGAATTCTGCACTTTAGGGGAGCACTTCAAGATTTCTTTTTTTTTTCATCCGGTTCGTTTGAAATTTTGCCAGTAAATGTATTTGTTTGAACATTTTTAACTCCTGTAACTTTTTCGATTTAGGCCTCATTTTTTTAAATGCGAAAAATAAGTTGTTTGGAACATTTTTATGGACATTTCAAAAGGATAGAAGTCATTGAGTTTTTATGCAACAACAGAAACAAAGACAGTTTTATAATCCTTGAAACATTTCTAACAAAAGTATGGTAGCAAATTATCTATTTGAAACTTTCCGTTTTTTTATATATGATATTTGATCACTACCTAGCATATACACTAATTTAGGGTCTTGAGCTTGATAAAAAAAAAACTTTTGTAAAATTGTGAAGTTTGCTACCATACTTTTGCTAGAAATGTTCCAAAGATTCCAAAACTGTCTTTGTTTTTTCCTAGCATGAAAACTCACCGACTTGTATTCTTTTGGACGTTGAAAATGGGAGGTTTTGGGTATCAGCAAGAAACAAAATTTTTTGTTGAAGTGTAATATAATGGACAATTTATGTAATTGAATGCTTTTTTCATTTTTATTTCGATAATCTCCATGCATAAATGAAACGAACACAACGATAAATGAAAATCTTACTCGTATTCAGGAAAAAAATTCACAACTAATTTTACCCTCTTAAATACATCTCTGCCTGTAGAAAAACCTAAATTATTATCTTGGCTTACCTTTAAATAACTCCACACTAGACACAGCACAGTGATAACATTAAGATGTTATCGGCGTGGATAACACTTCGACTCTGCGGTCTGGCTTTCAGATAGTGGCAGGCAATGCTAGTCTTGAACGACCTGAGCGTCCCAGGGTCAGATGCCAGACATCTCCATCTGAAAGTATTTGTCAGCATTTTACACATTCCATCACTATCGATATGCTTTAACTTGTAGAAATAAATACGAAAAGTTAATATACTTTTAAAAACTGAGTTTTTAGCATCGTAGCTACAAAATTTACGTGAAACACAAGCTCTACCCAGAAATGAATTCATCGGACGGACTAAAAACAATAAGATACGAGTAATGAGTCCGCTCCTTAATTGCTCGGATGAGTTGTGATGGTAGTCACTTGAAATGGAATAAAAAGCATAATAACACAACAGGGTAGTTTAAAATTCTCAAAAGGTATGGATGCTAAATCGAATTGTTAGAGAGGGTCGCAAACCACGGCTCTTAAAATCACTGCAGAGCTCAATGAACACTAACAGAACCCAATTGCCACAAAAACTGTTCGTTAAGAGCTGCACTGAAGCATGTTGGATCCTCCAGCTGTAGCGTCGTGCTCAGTCCCGACCAAGTTATTAAATAAGATTCGACCCTCGAACCCGTACAGAGCAGTTTCTTTACCCAACATTCGCCAAATCTTAATTTAATGTAACGTTACTTTTCTAGCTACAGGTGCATGCTCAAGAAACTCCGACAGTCGAGCTTGACTGAAATAGCCATCCACGCATGAACGATTGACATGTAGTACATTTGCCATCTCTATCTCGTGTGAAATTTGGGGCTCCAAAGAAAGCTACATTGTCGTGTGACCCTTTTTCGCCGGATCATACTATTGTGACTCGTTAGATCGGCAGATCCGACACTTGAGGTTACAGACATGTTGTCTAGCACCAAGCAACTCCGGTGGACCAAATCAAATGCACCGGTGATTTTTGTTATGGTAGTGGATTGGCAATGGTAAGGAAAGAAAATGAAAAGTCAACGTTCCGTTGCAATTTTTTATTATCGCCTGACAACCAAAAGTGAAAGCCCATTCAATATCAAATAAACATGAATTGAAATACACTAGCGAATAGCTGCAAGGGAATACCCTCGGGAGCGCAGAGTCTAAGAGACGTTAGTTAGTGAGAAATGGGGCGTATATTCGTGATTTTGGTAACTTGAATAAATGAGTTTTCTAAGTTTCCATTCGTGATGAATAAACTAATTTAAGAACTTTTAATAATGGTAATTTAAAAACATATATTTTCTTATGTCATTTTCGCATCAAGCTAAATAAGATTTGAAAACAAAATTGATTGAGTGTGTTTTTTTAAGTTTCCGTTCGTGATCAAAAATTTCTATCTCAAATTTTGATTATAGCAATTTAACTATACTCTGTAGTTTATTTTAGATGTCATTTACGCATCAAACTATACACACAAAATGCGTATTTCACGAGTCAACACAGAAATGAGTTGGCTTTTCATGACTTCATTTCTCAATCACACAGTGTAATCACAACGACATACAAAAAAAAAATGCCGTTGATGCTGAAATGAATTTAATGTAAATAGAAATAATTAAGGGAACACAGTTGCAGTGCAAGTGAATGGAATTTGCATTGAAATTACTAAATTATGAATTCACGTTTGCGTTGATATACCAAACAAAATTCAAGGTCTTCCTCTGCGCAAGATGGTGTCACTTCACACATGAAAATGCTAATGCTAGAAAGTCTGTTTAATCACAAGACACTTCAGTAAACACTCATCCAAATCTCTCTTTGAGGGTTACAAAGCTGGAAATATACTTTTTTTTATTCGATCGTGAGCTTACGCAAAATAAAAAAAATCGTCCAATTATTATAAAGGAAATAACGAACAAAAACCACTTTATCCACTCTGTAAAACGCAAGAGAACGATTTGCAACCAACCCAAGTAAAATTTAGGGTGAGAAATACTTGCACTCACGAAGAAAATGGACATAAAGACAAAAAATGGTATTCTTAGATCGAAGAACTTGAAACAAAGAATAATCACGTAAATTACTTTAAAAATAACCTATACCACGTTTTCCGCGGGGAAATTATAGAACTTCACTCGATTTAGCTCAATAATTCCCATGGTAAAATGGCGAGATCGAAGTAGATGTAGATATGCTAATACTCTAGTTTGTGCTGACACTGTAGAATAATATAATCGATATCGTCCACGTCATTAATGAAGGCACTGGCTTCATGATCCATCAAAAATGCTCGTTCATCCACGAAAACGTAACAGAAAAACATGCTTTTGCTGTTACCAGAACGATGAAGCCAACGTAGAGACAAAGAAAGCATAATTTCACCTCGTTAATAAACACTAACAAACAGGAATAGCAGGAGCATAACCCAATTTTGAACAAATGTTTCTTTTTCGAAAAACTAAATATTTGATCATTAAGTTTTGATTGCTAAACCCATGAAATGGTAGATAACACTTTCAACAAACAAAACGAGACACACAATGTCCCGGTGACAATCTTGCGCAGATACACTCCCAAAACTCGAAACTATCCTGGAGAACGGCGTTAGAAAAGTGGCAAAAAATAAGAATTATTTGAGTGGGACCATTGCAATCAACCTCATCCGCAGATATAATTTTCCATTAAAAATTAGTGACTTGGAGTTCATTTAGTGCAGTCAAACTCAAATATTCGAATTTTACAGCCAGTAAAGAAAAAAGGAAAGCATTTAATGCATATTTGACTTACAAAACATTCCAACATGTCCCGGGTGAGGAGCCATATGGTCTATAGTGCACAATATTTTAAAAATACGTAGACACGAAATAAAATATAAGCATGGAGAACAGAAAATAGATCCTCATTATTTTAGAATCACTCCGCTGTTGCAACTTATAGTTGGTTTCAAGATGGCGTGCCAAGCCGTCATAATAAGTTAAAAATATAACCAAATTCACTATCACCATGAGTCTAAAGTGCTTAGAGACATGCCACACTTGAGAAAAAACGAACTTCTAACTCCGTGTAAACATTAAAATAAAATTAAACTTCAGTTCATTATAATCCAAATACATTTACATGAAAACTAATAATGACTATTGGTATCAATTGAGAATGCGAACAGTCATCGTTGCAGTTATAGCTTAGTCGAGAAATGGTGATTGCTAATTCGTATAGTTGCAAATTAGAAATGTATAAAAAATTTGAACGCAAAAAAAGCAATGGGTAATCAGTTTCCGAGAACGCTCTCTTTGAGTTTAAGAATAGCATCATTACGAGAACGATACTCCCCGACATCGGCGTCTTCCTCATCGTACAGCCATTTTTTAATGTCATCGACAACTCTTTGCAATTCTTGGAAGTTATCGTCATCGTCTCGGCCTCCTTCCTCTTTCAAGTAGCGAAGTTCAGCACACAGGGTTTCTAAGTCATGCCAAACAGCAACGAGAATTTTTCGATTTTAGGAACACGAATAAAATCGGTTCCCAATTGCCTCGGCAATCATGCTCTCAAAATCGTTTTTATTCAGCCGACCTTTGTTGGTGCGAATAACTAGCGGTTGATTGTTACCAGTCGACTCGTCGATAGCTGAAACAGCCAAAATGCCGTTTTTGTCGATACTAAATGTAACAACAATCTGAGGAATGCCTTTCTCAGCTGGCTGAATGTTTCCTAAAGAGAACTCTCCGAGAAAGTGATTCTCATCACTGCTAACTCGCTCTCCTTTGTACAATTTGATATTAACGCCATTCTGAAAATTATTATCTACAGTAGTAACGAGGGCACTGTAGTGATTACGTTTCCGATGAATGCGCACACGAGGACAATTTGTTAACGCATTTGATGTAGGGGAGATTGTTGTTTTCCAAATCCCACCATCATTTTCATCGAATATTTGAATTTGTATTCCCATCACGTTAGAAATTATCTGGGGTATGAGGTCCCCAACAGCATGATTGAAATCTTTTTCATCGATATACTCATTGATTAGTAGTTCGAAGTTACCACTATCCTCGTCAACGAATTTTGCATATTGATCTTTGTTTACAGTGCTCTCCGTCTTGATTGCATTTTTTAGAGATAGATAGTTCCATTGTGAAATTTGTTGTGATGCGAGCTGTGTTGTGACTGCGTGGAGAAGACAATGTCCGTCTGCTAAAGTGAGTGCAGGCTCTAACTTAAGCGATCGTTTCAAGTCATCCAGTGAGTTAGCAACGCGTATGCAAATTGGATCGTCCACGAAGTGGACATCTTCAACGAACTTTTCATCACTCAAATTAGCGGCGTGGATTGCAGCCCCGTAGGCAACAACTTCATCAGGGTTGATGGTATGGTTCAACTGACTATTCTTAAATTTCACCTTCAAAAGTTCGTGAATTTTCGGAATCAAAGTGGAACCTCCAGCTAGTATAACTTCATCGATATCGTCAACGTCCTTTTTTGCATTTTTCAAGACTGCGTCTACATGATTCATTGTTGTCTGGAAGTGCTCTGAGCAAAGCTCGTTCAATCTGGAACGAGTGAGAGACGATCTGAAATCGTTGCCATCGAGAACGCTTTCCAGTTCAATTTTCTCTTGTTTCGATAACGAGACACCCCTCTTCGCGCGTTCGCATGCTTTCCTCAGTTTGCCTAGAGCTTTGGAGTTACCAGACAAGTCCTTGCCATGTTTCGTTCGTATTTCTTGGAGAAAATGCTCCACCAAGCATTCATCCAAGTCCTCTCCTCCTAGACATGTATCTCCGTCCACAGCCAGAACTTCAAAATTATTTGCCGAGAGACTGAGGATTGCAACATCAAAAGTGCTTTTCCTGAAATCAAAAACCAGAATATTCTGTTTAGATTTTACCTTTAGATCTAATCCGTAAGCAATGGCAGCAGCGGTAGGTTCATTGAGCAGCTTCAGGACATTCAAACCGGCCATTTTGCCCGCATCAAGGGTAGCCTGGCGCTGAGAGTCGTTGAAATAAACTGGTACAGTGATGACAGCGTCTTTGACAGGAGCGCCGATGTATGTTTTGGCGACAGCTTTCATTTTAATCAAAACCATCGCCGAAATTTCTTCAGGAGTGAGCACTTTCACTTCTTCTTTGTACGTGACACGGAACAATAGATTGCCAGACGCATTCAGAACTTCGAAGGGCCAAAACTTGAGCCTCTTTTGGATTTCAGGATCACTAAATTGACGTCCAATACACCATTTTGCATCGAAAATAGTATTTTCAGGGTTCAAGGATGCTACAGCTTTGGAACCATTCCCGATGTGACATCCATCTTCAGTGAACGTAACGTAAGACGGGGTGGTGCGATTTCCTATGTCATTGGCGATGATATTTACGCGGCCGTCACGAACGACGGCAACGCACGAGTTTGTGGTGCCGAGGTCAATACCAATCGCTGTAGCTTTGCTTTCTGCCATGGTCACAGGTTCAAATCTGAAATGGAAATGTACAGCACGTACAATGGGAAGAAACGAATTATTTTATTTAAGCAGCCATTTTATTCTCTCAAATAAACTGCAAAACCAATATTCTGCAGTAAATATATGTTTTTAAGGGTAAATTTTCAATCATATATAATTAATGAAAATCGCGAGATGTTCACAATTTTCTGAGTTGATTTGAAAAAATTTCATCAAGTGTAGTAAGCATTTTCATTTGAGAATTGTAGACAATTTCATCTGAAAATAATAAATCTCGCCACATACTAAAAAGTGATTCAGTATTTGCTTGTCCTATTCTTCATTTCACTATCGATGAGTAATGTACGCTCAGTTATCATTCATGAAAGTTAGATTAAGATCGTAGAGTTAAGTTACCCAAAAGTTACAATTCGGAATATTCATCGGCTTTCTTCTAAGAAAGTGGTGAGTTAAAGCTAACATAAGAAAAACACTAACTCAAAACACGAAAAGTTCTCGATGGAAAGTGCTTAATAGCTTAAAAATTAATTTTTTAACCTTCTAAAAGTACCAGCGACGACTTGAGCTACCTCTTCAGACTAGTTTATTAAACTGCAATTCAGGTTATGAGTCGTGAGCAGTTAAATCATAAGAATCCAGTAGCGTAATAGGCAGTTAAAATGTCTCAATGAAGGCAACTTTCATCCGGTTTAGTCGATAACACGCAACTAAGATTACTTGTTGAATTTGTTAGCCTTTCTTTCAAGGGTGAAACAAGTTTCAGTGCAGAAAACTTCCGTCATATTGGAACAAGTACGTTAGAATCCTAACTTGAGATGAGACTGAAATAAATAGGAACAAAATTCTTTTCGATAAAAGTTTTTAATTTCACACTCACAACTTTCGAATGCAGTTCTCAAGTTACTCAAATGTTTTAATTCTTATTCACAGCGCTGGCATTTGCTAATTTTTAAATTTGAGCGTAAAGCTGACCGTGCATGGAAGCTTTTTGATACGGAAGAAAATTTGCAGAAAATGTCCTTCAACTTCATTTTATTTCCCATGTGTGTTTTCAAATTGACATACAGGTATTCAGTTAGAATACTGTTAGAAGAGTATGTACTCTATGTATGCACGTCTACACGAGTCATGAGTGTACCGAAAAAATTAACGGAGAAAACTCTTTATTTACACCTGAATTGAGATTTTATGGACACTACTTCCCAGGATTTAAAATCGATTTTCTGGCTTGCAAAGAAATTTAAAAACTTTTCTTAACAGTAATAATCAGAAGTGAATCACAAGCTTCTATAGTAATAACCAGAAGTGAATCGTAATAATCAGATGGTTTTGGCAACCGAAATTCCTCAGCACTTACACCAGGCAATGGCGCACAAGGGTAACAATGGAGAAATTTGGATACGAATGATAATTTTATAATATATAATGAAGAAATTTGAAAATGAATGGTAATTTTACTGCATCAAAAAATATTTTAACATTAATGGTTATTTGATTCTATCTAATGGAGAAATTTAAATAAGAATAGTAATTTTAAGAAATCTATGGAAAAATTTGAACACAAATTGTAATTTTGTAATTTAAAGAACCAATGGAATAATTTTAATGCGAATGATAATTTCACACTACTCAATGGAAAAATTTTAATACAAATGGTTCTTTTATACTCTCCAATGAAGAAATCTGAATATGAATGATCCAAGTTAGTGAAAGCAGTTCCAGAAGAAGAAAAAACAACACTCGAAACATTAACCGACACCTGCTATTTTTCAAAAATATAACTCCACCGAGAGGACTGTGCAATTTTGTAACAGCATAGTGGTCTTCACTATGAATCGATTTTTACACACTCCAGAAAATAATTATTAAAATCCAGGTTTTAGTAATAATACATGACAGACAAAAAAAATATTCCAGCTTATATGCCAACAACACAGGACGTGAAATAAAGCACCTCCACGAATGGGTTCGATGTGACCTACATCAATCTATCTTACGCACAACCAGCGTTTGATGGTCCGGGAGATTTAATTACGAGGCTCATACCAATGACTTAGCTCACGCGCAAAGCTTCCTGATAACGATACAAAAAAATCTCTTAAGTAGAAGGAGAACTCATCAATAATTACATCAATTACATCAATTACTCAAAATAATACTAGAGAACAATGTTTGGCATGTAAAATTTATAGGTCAAGTGATATACGATTTCTGTATCAACAGCTTACAACTACCCATTGACTTTTCTGAACAATCGCCAGGCCATTTATCCCATAAGAAATTCTTTCCCACTTCGATCTCAAAGTTAAAGAAAAATATTATAAGCGTCGAAAAAAATTCAGTTTTAATTCTTCACCCTTAAAGACATCTCCACCATTAGAAGCAACACTAAATTCAAATCTTGGTTTACCTTTAAATAACTCAACACAAGACACAGCACAGTGATAACATCAAGCAGTAACTGACGTGGACACCACACCGACTGGCTGCCAGATAGCGGAGGCAATGACAAGCCTCGAACGACCTGAGCTTCCCAGGGTCAGATGCCGAACATCTCCATCTGAAAGTATTTGTCATCATTTTAGACGTTCCATCACTATCATTGTACACTAACTTGTGAAAATAAATGTGAAAAATTACTTTCATTTAAAAAAATGAGTTTTCAACATTCATAGCTACGAAATTTATGGGGAATACTTGTTCTACCGAGAAATCCATTCATCGAACAGACTAGAAACAATGATAGTAAGATAATGAGCCAGCTCCTTATTGCTCGAATGGAATGTAATGGAAGTCAAATGAAGTGAAATAAAAAACAAATAACGCTACTGGGTTATTTAAATTCTCTCCATTGAATTACGTTAGTTTCAAAAACTTCAAAACAAAATGAACGAAGAATTTAATAACTTTTGGATTTCAGTTAGAAGTACAATATTTCCTGAAATTTTCTATTACTATTTATCCTTTCGTTTAATTTCACACATGTAATGTTTCAAAGTTACAACTCACAACCAGACATAGAGTCTAATATGAGGGACATGTGAGCAAAACATCTATCACATTACAGCAGTGGGAACAAGCAGACGACGTATTAGCTTTATGTAAGCAAAATAGCTATTATCTGAAGTGTGTGATTTGAATAGCCACAGTTTAGCTCTATACAAGTAAAATAGCCTTTGATTGCATGAGCTCTAAAGAGGTTGTTACCATAAATTAGGCATCATGAGACGACTAAGTGCCCGAGCTCAGCAGCCATAATTAAAAATTATTTGAATGAAATGTCTGTGTTACTTGAACTGTATACGTGAGTGTACATCATGCAAGGCGTTATGAGTGATATGTATTTTATCTAAGAGCATCGTGAGAGAAATCGCCTTGGCGCTAGGGTTGTGTGATTACCACATGGTGATATAATTATTATATTTGTTGCAGTACAAATTTTTGTGAAAAAATCCATCTCTCACGTTTTTTGAATAGTACAGCCTTCAAGTACGGGCTGTGTACGTAAAATATCTCTTTATTGACGGTATTATATATCTATATAAGACTATATGAATTCATTATCTCTATACAAGGTCTATGACATTAAATTATCTCTTCAGACGCTCCGAGGGAGTGAAATATCTCTGTATAACTACCGTGAGTGTGAGTAAAATATCTCAATATAACGATTGTGCATTGAGAGTGCATGACGTATGAGAGTGTAATACAGGGTGGTGTAAATAGAACGTATGGACTTGACCGTTCTTTTTGCGCCACCCGTTGCAATGACTCATGCAGTAAACCAAATTTCTCGCCGCCGGAGTGTAGTAATGCAATTTTTGTGCTCAGGTGAGCAAAAAAAAACGCCTACAGCGCAGAGTGATAAATATGCGTTTGTTCTCTGAACATCGATATTAGTTACTGCCATTTCCGTTACGTGGATGATTTTTCTAATGATTAATATTAATAAAATGTTATCTACCTTCATTTTACTTTTCCACATTGTCACGAGACATTTGCTCCCTCGTTAATTCGCATGGACGATGGAATCTAAGCTCGGGTTTGAGGTATGGCATCACCTCTACGTTATTAAATATATAGGAGGATACAAGCCTCAAAATACATGAAGGCACAGCAAATATGCTAATGTGTTACAAATTTCAAGTACGTGAAATTGTTTCGGTTCTCACCTGGTTTGATGACCCGACTTATGCTCGCAATTGTCAATTCGCCTTCTCCTTGTGTCACTTCCGTCGCCCATCGATTCCGGTACATGATACGAATTTGATCCATATGAGGTTGTATTCTGAACAAGACATCTTAATACACATAGCGTAACCTCAACGCACAATTCAAGAGACACCCTAAAGCTGACACAACATTGATGGATAGTCGATTCATCAATAATAACCTTGAATTAATCTCCTGACCCATAACTATAGTGATAATAATTGGCAGGCTAATTCCTGTATTAAATCAAACGTCAGCAATGAATTTCAATATTAAAACCTCCCACATTTCAATGGGCAATCATGCACAAAAATGCACGCATGAACCATGGCAGACATTCCACTGCATTCTCGTGAATCCGTGCTCCGTATCCGCACTCCGTGTTGACGAGACTTTTACAATTCGTGTTGACAAGACCTCAGTTGATGATCACGGGCAAAGTCTTCAGGTTGTTATTCCATTACTAGAGCGTTGGTTGACACTTGATCTATCACTCTGCAGCGTAGACTTGCTCTTGGGCTTTTCTTCCCACCGTCTGCAAATTTAAATTTAGTTTACTTATTTATTTTTTCAACGTAAGATTTATTAGCACCTATTTTCCGCGTTATTTAAAAAATTAAAAAATTAATTTTTGACAAACAAGTTTTTTAGCAATTTTCTAGTGACATGAGTTTACTCTAAAACTCACCCCCTCCCAAAAGGGTGTTTTGTAAATATCATTTAGCCTCAGTTTGGCAGTGGAGCTCTTGGCTTGTTGTTTAGTGAATTATTTCTGCAAGAAGAAACGAAAAACTGCATTTTAATGGGCTACTATATGAGTCAAAATTTATCCTCAATTTAAACACTTATTTCATGTTTTTCTGTAAGCACTTCTCTTTATCGCGTACGTACTTGTGCTTCACTGTGACACGCACGACGGTGTCGTAAGTAGAACTGGCTTTCCCAAAGCACAAGATTTTTTGTGGGTATGTAATTTTTCGACTCCTTTATTAAAGAGCCAATCATTTCGCAAGTATTTCGGAGATGCTCGTTTAATCCCCGTCCTATCACTACTGTGACTGTTCCCATTGGTTATTATGGAGGCTGTATTCTCCTCCACTTAATTTCAGATCTGAGACCCTCTTTCTGAAAGCCGATATTTCCATTATTTTTCCATGTATTTTCTTCCCCACGATTTATGTTTCGAGGTCCGAATTGTTCACTTACCGCTAAGCTGAAACAAGCACGCGTCTCAAGAATCGAGTTTCCCTGACAGACATTGTAGAGAAATACTTTTACCCTCCACCCCGGGCTTGAGATGGTCAATTATTCATCACCCGCTGTGACCCCTATCAGCCTGTCCACACAACCACTGTAAGCTGCACACAACACTCCGAACACAAACACAAGTCTTCGACACAAAAGCGCGAAACAAAAGCACGCTCAAAACACACTGTTGAGAGTTTTCTTACACAACAAATTTCACAAAAAAAATATTAATGAACGCTGCAAACGTAAAAGGAAAACCTCGCAAAATATCTCTAAAATTATTTTATTTTATGAATTATTCGTTACATCGTTATTTTGAAAAAGCTCAAAAATGGTATATTTGGTCTGCGGAAGGTTTCTTTGCGTTTATTTTAACGAAGATGCTTCCGGAACAGTACATCGTCGCTTTATTCCAAACCGTAATCACGCAATTTGTTATTGTGATGTAAATAGCAGAGTAAGCTCGAGACCGCTTTCTAGTGATGTCATGTTTAACAAAACTCAATCAAGGGACTGAAAGTTCGTAGCTGATCTTAAAAAATAATGAATGAAGGCATCTACGGATGCTTTATTTCCAATCAAGCCTGATACATATCACCTTGTACATTGGATTTTCAAATGCCTTATTACTAACGCCAGGACGCCATGACGCTTTCCCCCGGTCGAGACCGGTACCGATTTCAGACACCTGGGTAGAGTGGGGTATTGTGCTTGGAATTTTTCTCCTATACCCAACAGAGAAAATCGCCACTGCCAGCGCCGAGATTCGATCCCGGGTCTCCCGCACGGCGGCAGAACCCTCTAGCCACATGGCTATGGCGGCAAAGAAAATCAATTACAAAAATTTGATTTCGTTCTATACCAATCAAAGTCATTTTCCTTATAAATATTGATGCCTGCTGCCTCTAATTTAATCTCTAATGCCTGTCTCTAATCTAATTGCTTTTATCTTTCCCCCAACGGAAATGTATTTTATGTCAGTGTAACATTTTTTTCAGCCTAAGGCCATTTTTTAAATTGCTGAAGTCTAATGCCATTTTCAAATTGCTTTGTTTTGGAGCGAGACAAAATTCGTAACATAATCGAGAAACTATGCGCTGTCGACTCGCTTAGTTTTTAGCAGAACACCGAAAAAAAAATTTATCACTCACTGTACAACCGACGACCGTAAATTTACCACCGTTTTCATCATTCGACGAAGGATCTCGCCGCTCTGGGCAAAGTCCAAGGGTGCCTCAACACTTTAGTGCTGCTTCCAAACTTATAAAAACTTTGTGTAATGTTTTTTCCAGTCATTAATACCACCGTAACTCGCAGTGGCAGCATCTGCCGACGATTGAATTCTGCGGGGAAGACTAACTTGTAATCTTCATGCTCTGTTGAGTTGGTATTGGTTTTCTGTCGAACATTGAGTGATTCTCACATGATGTTCATAGACTCTCTCAAGATACGTCATCATCCGAAGTTGTTCTTGAGTGCAATTCTTTCTGTGTAACGGATCACTTCACGAGCTGGGCGAAAGGTTGGGAACCTCCCCAGAAGTTAGGGAAGATTATTGATATCAGTCCCTACATTTTGACTGAACAAGCTGTTCTGCTCGGGCGTCTCTCGTCAAGGTACCGAATTGGCAAAGCTAAGAAAGGACAACGGAAAGTCGACGTCCCGTTGCAATTATTCATTACTGCACGACAAGCGGCAGCGAAAGTGCATCTACCAATCATTTATAAAGTTTTGTGATAACCACACAATCTTCGCATGTATCAAGGATCTTTCTCCATAAACAAATAGGAAATGCAGCTCCACTAACATTATTTTAGATGCGCTGACGAAGGGCATCAGCCCTCTTTCTTCGATCGTGCATATTTGATAAAATCTGCGGCAATAAGCATTTGCTTGTCTGAAGTACCTTGCCCAATCTCAAGATAAGATAAAAGTGGACGCAGAGCAAAAATAATTATCTAAAAAGTTAGGCATCGCTCCTCTTGGCGTCTTTCAATCGCTCTAGAAACAGGATTTATCTATCCCCTCAGTATATTTGGGATTTATCTATCACCTCAGTATACACAGGATTCATCTACCACCTTAGTATATAAAGCATTCATCTATCATCCCAATATAATTAGGATTCATTTAACATCTCAGTATATTAAAGATTCATCAATCACCCCGAAATATTAATCAACACGATAGAAAACTTCGCCCTCTGAAATAGTTCTGAGAGCACTGATGACAGATGGCGGATTGATACGTATGAAGAGAAGCTGTGTTGAGACTGCCACATTCCTCTGTCCGAGAGAACAGCCACGTGTGCATACAAAACAAGATTTAAAGAGCTGGTTGTGAGACGTTCGGGCTTATAGAAAGACGTCGAGGGAAATGTTAATAGCAGAAGAACCCATACCTCTTTACTCTAGAAGTGCTTGTCATAGCCGTGTGGTTTCAGGACCTGCCTCCGTGCGGGCAACAAGGGTTCGAATGCCGGCGCTGGGTGGCGATTTTCTCTGATGGGTATAGGGGAAAAATTCCAAGCACAGTACTCTACTCTACCCAGGTGTCTACTCTACCCAGGTACCGGTCTTAACCGGGGAAAAGCGTCATGGCGTCCTGGTGTTAGTTATACGGCATTTGAAACTAAAATGTACAAGGTGATATGTATCAGGTTTGAAATTGGAAATAAAGCATCCGTAGATGCCATTGTTGGTTTGTTTGTTTGCTTAGAAGCATAAGCTTGATACCGGTGTGAGCAGTGAATGCTGAACATAAACCGCTGCCTTACGTTGTCCCCTAGACCACCACTCAAACCTTCACTTCCAGTCGAGCTAAACTTGGCCTATCATTGTTTACAGTTTTAGACTCCATAGCCACACACAACAAAGTCGGTCTCAAGAGAGCGAACACCAGGAACAATTTTGCATGTACTGTGGAAAACATGGAATCTGTGCCTAATGCATAACCCTATGCTCATAAACAGCGAATTAGGAAGAGGAAAAAAACAAAGAACAGATTGACGAGAAAAGTTTTTTTTGAATATAGTGGATGCATGAAATGTAGAACATTAGTTTTTAAAACATCTTAACATAAAGATACTTTGTAAACATGCATAGTTGTTATAGCCACATCAATGATTGACGACGAATGAAATGTCAAAACTAAGAGAATTAAAGGGTGCAAGAAACACGGAATACTTTTAAGGGCGATTTAAAGCTGACGTAACCAAATAAAATCTCCCGTAGGGGCGCCAGTCACCGTAACATAACTGAACATACCGTAACTTGTTCCCTGTTATATCCTCCTGAAGTGTACTCACGATTCATGTAACACACAAATTAATATACGTCATATTTTATTGACCATTAATCAGTGTATTTAAGAATCAATGAACTAACTTTTTAGTTTTATCGTTGTATATGTGTCATATTCTATAGAGCGTTAATCAAAGTATATGAAAATCACTGATCAAGCTTTTGACTTCTATCGTAGTATACATATATAAGTCATATTTTATTGAACACCAATCACAGTGTATAACAATCAATGAATGAACTTCTGGTTTTATCGTAGTATTGGTGGCTTAGCCCAAACAGCAAATTTGTTTTGTTGAATGATGAGTTCACCAAAGAACTGAAGCCTAATTTTTTCATTGCGTTTCTTTCAGACGCCTTCGTCACTTCTCCATGAACGGCACTAATGTTAGCATAAGAACAATATTCGGCTAATAGTAAATCCTTGAGATGAAAAAATAAAACGTTTTAGAATACAGTTTCTACCAGACACAGAACAGTCACGTATACGAGGCCTGTCGAAAAAGTATCCGACCTTTGGCCAGAAAAAATACTTCAACAACCTGACGGGGTTGGGACCCTAATCCCCTTCAAAGTAGGCTCCTTGTGCTTCCACACACTTAGCCCACCGATCCTTCCACTGCCGGAAACACCTCTGGAAGTCTTCTTTTGGAATGGTGTTTAGCTCTGTCGTCGCGTTCCGCATTATCTCTTCTCTACTCTCAAAACGGGATCCTTTCAGTGGTGTCTTCAATTTTGGAAACAACCAGAAGTCGCAAGGAGCCAGGTCTGGAGAGTAGGGAGGTTGGCGAACGGTCGTAATTCCATGTTTGGCCAAGAAATTGCGGATCAAATGGGATGAATGTGCGGGCGCGTTGTCGTGATGCAAGTGCCAGTTGTTCGCAGTCCACATGTCTGGTCTTTTGCGCCGAACTGCATCACGAAGTCGCCGGAGAACATCCTGATAGTACTCCTTTGTCACTGTTTGTCCTTCCGGTGCGTATTCGTGATGCAAAACTCCACGGACATCAAAGAAAACAGTCAGCATCACCTTGATTGATTTTGCTTCGCACCAGAAAGCGACGACGGAGCTGAACACTATTCCAAAAGAAGACTTCCACAGGTGTTTCCAGCAGTGGAAGGATCGGTGGGCTAAGTGTGTACAAGCACAAGGGGCCTACTTTGAAGGGGATTAGGGTCCCAACTCCGTCAGGTATTCGAAATATTTTTTCTGGCCAAAAGTCGGATACTTTTTAGACAGGCCTCGTATAGATATATTTTGTCATTAAAAAAAGGAATAACTACATCAAAATGAAGGAATAAATAATATGGCTCTTCGTTACCAATATTCTATTTACTAATCAAAATCAGCATAGATGAGGTCATATGAATTCTAGTAGCACGGCAGAACTAAAAACACACAAGCACACAGAAGAATGAAGTACGTTCTGAAGCTAAGTATTTCGGTGCTCTGATTACCTGAATAATGATTTTGAAATTTCTCCCAGAGCTGAAACCGAGTACAAATGCTGACGATCTTTAAATAACGAGCAGCACATTTCTTTCGACCACCATCACCTGAGCAAGGACTCTATCCTAGGTGGGGAAGCGGGTACTCTTTCAGGTAAACTGGAAGATTTTAAGCCGTGGATCCTCGCCCTTATTGGCAGACGCATTAACCCTGAATCAATCTACAGTTATTACAGTATACGTCGGCAAATCAGAAATTTAAGGAAATCAACATACGAATGCAAGAAAAAAGCAATAGGTAAATCAGTTTCCGAAAACAATCTCTATGAGTCCAAGAAGAGCATCGTAACGTGAACGATACTCCCCGACATCGGCGCCTTCCACATCGAACAGCCATTTTTCAGTCTCATCGACAACTCTTAGCAATTCTTGGAAGTTATCGTTATCCTCTCGGCTTACCTCCTCCGTCAGTTTGCGAAGTTCGACACACATGTTTTCTAAGTCCTGCCGAACAGCATCGAGAATTTCCCGATTTTTGTCGTTTTCATGGTACTCGTTTGCTTCGACAATCATACGCTCAATTTCTTCTTCCTTCAGCCGACCTTTGTTGATGCGAATAACTAGCTGTTCATCGTTACCTGTTGACTCATCGATAGCTGAAACGGTCAAAATGCCGTTTTTGTCGATACCGAATGTAACAACAATCTGCGGGATGCCTTTCTTGGCTGGCTGAATGTTTTCCAAGGAGAACTCACCGAGAAGGCGATTTTCATCACAGCAAACTCGCTCCCCTTCGTACACTTTGATGTCAACACCAGTCTGGTTATCTACAGTAGTGACGTACCTCTTGGTTTTCTTGGCAGGAAGTTTGGTATTACGAGGTATAATTTTGCTAGTTACGTTGCCGAGAACATTGATGCCAAGAGACAATGGAGTGACATCAACGAGGTGGACGTCCTCAACGGACTTCTCACCACACAAATTAGCGGCGTGGATTGCAGCCCCGTAGGCAACAGCTTCATCAGGGTTGATGGTCTGGTTCAACTCACGATTGTTGAATTTCTCTCTCAAAAGTTCCTGAATTTTAGGAATCCGAGTGGAACCTCCAGCTAATATAATTTCATCGATATCATGAATGTCCATTTTTGCGTTTTTCAAGACAGCGTCCACAGGCTTCATGGTGTTCTTGAAGTGTTCTGAGCAAAGCTTGTTCAATTTGAAACGGGTGAGAGATGATTGGAAATCATTGCCGTCAAAAAGGCTTTCCGCTATTATTGGCTCTTTTTTCGTTGACGAGAGATTCCTCTTTGCGCGTTCGCATGCGGTCCTCAGTTTGCCTAGAGCTTTGGAGTTACCAGACAAGTCCTTGCCATGTTTTTTTCGTATTTCTTGCAGGAAATGCTCCACCAAGCATTCATCCAAGTCCCCTCCTCCTAGACATGTATCTCCGTCCACAGCCAGAACTTCGAAATTATTTGCCGAGAGACTGAGGATTGCAACATCAAAAGTGCCTCCGCCGAGATCGAAGACGAGAACGTTCTGTTGCGCTTTCAACTTCTGATCAAATCCGTAAGCAATGGCAGCAGCGGTAGGTTCATTGAGAAGCTTCAGGACATTCAGACCTGCTATTTTGCCCGCATCAAGGGTAGCCTGGCGCTGAGAGTCGTTGAAATAAGCTGGAACAGTGATGACAGCATCTTTGACAGGAGCGCCAATGAATGATTCGGCAACAGCTTTCATTTTACCCAGAACCATCGCCGAAATTTCTTCAGGAGTGTGCTCCTTCACTTCTCCCTTGTACGTGACACGGAACTTTGGATTTCCAGACGCATTCAGAACTTTGAAGGGCCAAAACTTGAGCCTCTTTTGGATTTCGGAATCAGTAAATTGACGTCCGATGAACCTTTTTGCATCGAAAATAGTATTTTCTGGGTTCAAGTTTGCCTTGATTTTGGCAGCATCCCCGAAGAGTCGATCTTCGTCAGTGAACGAAACGAAAGACGGGGTGATGCGAGGTCCCTGGTCATTGGCGATGACTTCCACGCGCCCGTTACGAATGACAGCAACACACGAATTAGTGGTGCCGAGGTCAATACCAATCGCTGTAGCTTCGCTCTCCGCCATGGCCACTGGTTGAAATCTGAAATGGAAATGTACAGCACATGTAATGTGAAAGAAGGAATTATTTCATTTAAGCAGTTATTTTATTCCTCAAATAAATTCCCTGACGAATATTGATTGCCCAGGGCATCCATGTCTTAACGGAGCAATTTTTAATCAGAAATAATTAATGCAGACTGCAATATTTTCCCAATTTCCTGAATTAAATTTTCGAAAGAATTTCATCAAGGATGGTAAGCATTTTCATTCGAGAATTCAAGACAATTTCCCGGGGGAAAATAATGAGTCTCACCACATACTAAAAAGTTAATCCGTAAGCTTTTCTTGTTCTTTGTTTTATTATCGCTGAGCTATGTACACTACACAAAAACAAACAAACATCGGCATCTTTGGGATGCTCTATTTCCAATCAAGCCTGATACATATGATCTTAAGCATTGGTTTTTCAAATGTCTTATATCTAACCCTATATATAGGACACCATGACGGTTCTCCCGTTAAGCCGGTGCCCATTTCCAACTCCTGAGTTGAGTGGGGTATTGTGCTTGAGCATTCCCTTATACCCAACGGGGAAAATCTCCGCGCCAGCGCCGGGTTACGAACCCTAGTCTCCAACATAC
Organism: Morinoia aosen; assembly: GCA_030386875.1. Lineage (NCBI taxonomy): Eukaryota > Metazoa > Arthropoda > Malacostraca > Amphipoda > Talitridae > Morinoia > Morinoia aosen. The sequence goes on along the minus strand of CM059559.1, from coordinate 94,575,249 downwards.
AAGGCTGATCCGTTAACCACTGTACCATTGTACCAAAATTATCATTCACGAAATTAAAAATAAGATCGAAGAGTTGAGTCGAAAAAAAAATTTAATATTCATTGACCTGAATCTTAGGAAGTATGGTAAGTTAGGGCTGAAAGCCAATCAATGTTATATGTGCTGTTTCATAGTACCAAGATGAAATTTTCCATTTCATTCTTCAAGCCCCTGCCACGACTTGAGCTACCTCTGAGACTAGTTTATTGAACTGCAATTATGATTATCATCCGTGGACGGTTATATCAGAAGAATAAGGGGGCGAGGTGGATTGTTAGAATGTCTCAATGTTGACAACTGTCGTCTGGATAAAAGGCGTTAACATGCAAATAAGATTAGTAGTTGATTTTTTTTCAAATGTTGATACGGAAAAAAATTTGTAGGAAATATATTTCAACTACATTTTTTCGTCGCCATATCTGTTTCCTAATTCGTGCTTAAGTATTAAGTTGAAAGGATATTTAATGAGACGCTATTTTCGTCTTCACTAGGGATTAATATACCAGAAAAATATGGAGAACCAATTCATGCATAAATCAAGATATCAATAACACAATTTCCAAGGATTAAAATTCGATTTTCCGAGTCCCCATGCACGTAACAAAATCCCTTGAAGTTTTCTCAACCGTATTAATGAGAAGCTCGAATAAAAAAATTACTTCGAATAGGAGATTAAGGCAACCGAAATTCTTACCGCACGCGACAATGGAACATAAGTTTGTCAAGGAAGAAATTTGAATACGAATGATAATTATATACTCTCCAATGAAGAAGTTTGAGTGTCAACTAGAATTTGATACTATTTATTGGAAAAATTCGAATATGACGTAATTTGATCCTGTCTCCAAAAGAAATTTGAATACAAATGGCAATACTGAGTATCCAATGAAAAAATTAGTATACGAATGATAATTTAATACTACCAAATGAAAAAATATTAATTAGTATGCAATTTTTATGATCATTGGTGCTACAGGCCAAACAAATTGAAGTAAGTGATAGCAAAATGTAGTGTAATAGCATTATGGTCTTCAGTACAAATCGATTTTTACATATAGTATGAAATAATTATTAAAATTCAGGTCTTAGAACTGCATGACGGAAAAATATTTCAGCTTAGATCCCAACATTACAAGACGTGAAATGAATCATTTCTACACGAGGATTTACTATTAATTAGCGATTTCGATGATACTGGAGATAAATATGCATCTGTTGTTACATTATGTCTCTTGAATGTGCTTTGCTGCGACCAGCAGCGTTTGGTCAGCAGCGATAACGTCTTGCGGACGACCTGCGTTCGATGCCCTGGTAGATATGATACAATCGAGAGGCTCATACCAATGCCTGCGCTCACGCGCAAGGTTTCGTGCTACGTACGAAACCCCCGAAAAATCTCATAAGTAGAAAGACAATTCACCAATCATAAAATAACACCTAGGAACAATGTTTGCGTTATAAAATTCAAGTGATACACGAATTATGTACTTAAAACTACCCATTAACTTTTCTTCCAGAACAACCGAAAAGCTATTTATCCCTATCCCAAAAGAAATTCTGTCCCATCTCGATCTCAAAGATAAATGAAAATCTTACTTTTATCGAGGAAAAATTCACATCTAATTTTACCCTCTTAAATACATCTCAGTAAAAAAAAACTAAATTATTATTTTGGTTTACCTTTAAATTACTCAACACTAGACAGCATAATGATAACATTAAGATGTTTCCAACGTGGATCACACTTCGACTCTGCGGTCTGGCTGTCTGATAGTGGCCGGCAATGCTAGCCTTGAACGACCTGAGCTTCCCAGGGTCAGATGCCAGACATCTCCATGTAATAGTACTTGTCATGATTTTAGACGTTCAATCACTACCATGGTGTACTAACTTGTAAAAATAAATGTGAAAAACACACTGCTTATAAAAAAACTGAGTTTTTAGCTTGCTTTGCTACGAAATTTTTGGGAAACACAAGTTCTACCGAGAAATCCATTCATCGGACGGACTAAAAACAAGATAATAAGCCCGTTCCTTAATTGCTCGGATGGGTTGTGATGGTAGTCAATTGAAATGGAATAAAAAGCATAATAACACAACAGGTTAGTTTACAATTTTATCATTAAATAACGTTAGGTTCAATAATGAATAACAAAATGAACGTAGAATTCAGTAGCTTTTGATATTCAATAAGAAGTAGAATATTTCCCAAAATTTTCTGATACCAGTTATTATTTCGTGTAACTTTAGAGTTTCATGCAAAGTTTCAAAGTTACGATTCACAAACTGACAAAGAGTCTGATATAAGGGCTGTGTGACAAAAAAACTATCACATTACAGCTGTTTGAGGAAGTAGACGACGCAGGAGCTCTACTAAGTACGGAAACAATCATCTAAAGAGTGTGTGGTTCAAATAGCCACATACATGTTAGCTCCATACAAAGTCTTCAGCAAAGCACAGGTCCAGTCGAAAGTCGAAGTTGTCTGAGAGAAACGGTCGGATTCTGAATTGAATTGTTATAAAGGGTCGCAAGACCACTGTTCTTAAAATTACTGCAGAGCTCAATGAACACCTACAGAACAAAATTTCTACAAAAACTATTCGTCGGGAGTGGAAAGAAATCTGCATTTTGAGGAAGAGCTCGATTAGAAAACCTCTGCTCTAAAAGATAATATTTTGAAGCATTTAAGGTGGTGTAGAAGCCACCAGAATTGGTCCGTCGAGCAATGGAAAAATGTTATTTTCTCTGACGAATCATCCTTTATTTTATTTCTGCCCTCAGGCCGGAGTGTACGTTTGGAGATCCGAAAAAAGCCATTCAACCAGACTGCCTTCTCTCAACCGTAAAATATGGCGGGTGTTCTGTGATGATCTGGTGTGCTATTTCTTGGAAACTCTTCGAGCAATAAACATGCGTTTGTTCTCTGAACTTCGAAATCAGTTGCTGCCATATCCGTAACATATGAACGATTTCGTTAATGATTGAGACTAACCAAATGTTACCTTTATTTTACCACTCTACATCATTATTTAGAGAAAGCTCATTAATGGTATATTTGTCTTCTGAAATCTTTTCTACGTTTATTTTAACAAAGATGCTAATTGAACAGTACATCATCGCCAGAATACAATCCAGAATCGCATCATTTGGTATTGTGATACAAATAGCAAGGTAAGCTCGTGACCGCTCTCTAGTGGCTGTGATGGCATACGAAACTCACTATTGAAAGTTCGATATTGAAAGTTCGCAGCTGATTTATAAAAAATCAATCGCTAAATTCGATTCCGTTCAATACAAATTAAAATCATTTTTCGGAGATATTGATGCCTGCTGCCTCTAACTGCCATCTTTACGGAAGCGTATTTTACTTAAGCATTTTTTTCAGTCCACTGCCATTTTTTAAATTGCTCTTGTGCTCTCAGCTTTATTTTGGGGAGAAATGAAATTCATTCCTAAGATAATCGGGAAAATGCCTTATCGATGCCTCAGTTTTTAGCAGAACACAGAATCCAAAAGATTAAAATAAAAAAAATTAATATCGTTTTCCTCATTCCACGATGGATCTCGGCGCGCCGTAAAGCACTCGGGGCTAAGTCCAAGGGGGCCTCAATATTTTAGTGCTTCTTCTAAACTTATAAAAACTTTGTGGACTGTTTTTCCCAGTCATTAATACCATCGTAACTCGCAGTGGCAGCATCTGCCGATGATTGAATCCTGCGGGGAAGACTAACTTGTAATTTTCATGTTCCGTTGAGTTGGTTTTGGTTTTCTGTCGAACATTGAGCGATTCTCCCATGATGTTCATAGACGCTCACAAGATACGTCATCATCCGAAGTTGTTCTTGAGTGCAATTCTTTCTGCGCAACGGGTCACTTCACCAGCTGGGCGAAAGATTGGGAATCTCCCCAGAAGTTCGGAAAGATTATGGATATAGGCCCTTACATCAAAATTGAGCAGCAGGAAGAACTAGAGCGTCAAGAATGATCATTCGAATATCATGCTGGCTTTGTTGAAACGAAAGTTAAGTTAACTGTAACGAAACAGATATGGCTGTTGCCTTTGTCTTCGATTGAGGGATTGAAAACTCGATGGTCGAAGAGGAAAGGAAAATTAAAGAGAGGAAAAATTCACAGAAGGAGGCAGGACAGAACAGGTTAGAAAATAGAAATAGCAGAAAATAGCAATGGTGTACGTTTTCGTGACCACCTCAGTAAACTTACAACCAGCAAGAAACAATGAAAACCACCAATGTTGCATTTAATTAAGTTTTATTTAACATTACGAATTGGACACGTGAGTTGAGGCATGTGATTGATCACACAGCGAATATTGAACGAAGGGGCACTTACAATGAGGTTAAAACATAATGCAAATATAAAGTGTGCGCTTGGATTAGCGATATAGAACAGTAAAATGAGATGCCTAAAAAACGAGAGAAATGCACTCTGCGAATTATCAATGTGCGTTGGCTAACGACTACGCTATTTAATGTTGCAGAAAAAATTATGACACATTTAAGAGAATCATAAAGCACAACAAATTGGATGAAATACTTTTATCGAGAGGTGCTACAGCACCGGCACGACCAGAAAAAATTTAAAACGCACTTCTCGTGTAACTTACCCCTAAGGCATTTCGAAGGAAATGTGTGTCCTAAAATAAACCTCTAAATGGCATCCGTGACAATTACCCACACCAAAATAACACATTTTCGCAGTGAACACTTATTTTGACGCACGTTAGTTGCTGACAAATCTGGGGTGCTTTTTACCCGCATCTTCGTTGATGTTGACTCCGGTTGAAGCTCTTAAGTTGAGCTTTGCCGTGGTTTTGCTCCGGCTTGAAGAAATAATTTAGTTCTTTCTGCGCAGGTGCTTAGATGCGCGTATGATGTCCATTCTGCTGCCATCTTTCGTTGGTGTGCTGAGGGAGCTAGGTGGCTGTAGATCTCGAAGATTGATTCAGTGTCGCTGCAGACTTCGTGATTGCTCGATTCCAATCTGCATACTGAAGAAACTTGCGAGCTTGGAGTTCACGCAGAAAACAAGTTACAAACTTCCGGTAGAGTCGTTGACATGCTGTGCCTCCAGCCATTGTCGCTTCTTAATGCGCTTGGAGCTGATGTCTAGAGCAATTGGTACGTTGGTGACTGCTGGTGACACGACGCTACGCTCTACTTCACTCCGATGTTAATTTTGGGTTATTCTCGTGCAAAGCACGCCGGCGGAAGTGCTGGGTGCTTCCCCTCACGCACACAAGTTTCGAGTCTCTCTTCTAGCGTAACTCAGAGAAAAAGACCACGTTCGATTCTTGAGCTCAGCATTTATACGTTTCACTTGCTTCCTTTTAGAAGGTTAGCGAGTCTTCGTTGTCCCGATGTCAGGATTCTATACCTGATTGGTGAAGTACTTGCTTGTTCTGACGCATTGGCTGCTCATTGGTCACGGCCTCGTGCTTCTTTACAACCCGCAAACTCCCGTGCCTGGTATTGGTGCACATGGTGCGTGAATTCGAGTCCCCGCGCAAATTCAAGGCTGTGACTGGCTCTCCCTTGAGTGTCTCCTCTGACACGTTTCAATGCAGTGGCGGCCCTCTTCTTTCCCATACACAGTCACCTTGGTAACCTCGTTCTTCGAAGAAATTTCGACCGTTGTTGTGTTCCCACGCAGGTCCCCCAAATTCCCTAAACATCCTGGCCAATTCTCAAGGAAATCTCGACCTTACGCCTTAAAGATTTTTCTGAATAAAGACATCAGACATTTCAATGTCTGTTCACGTCGCAGCTTTACCTAATTTACCTAACGAAATATTCCCCCATTATAATCCATTTCATAAGATACCTTATTTCAAAGAAATGATACAAAATCCAAATGAATGTGGCTCATCGATATCAAATAAAATACCCTTTGCGTAGTTTTCATTTTCTGCTTTATAATTTACCCGTTCCGTAGCCTTTAGGTACATAGAAGCATATTGGTTCCTCTAGCTGTTGCGTCCTGCTCAGTCCCGCCCAAGTCATCCACTGAGATTCGACCCTCGAACCCGGACAGAGCAGTTTCTTTATTTCTAATTCAGTGGATTCTTTATTCTACATTTATTGTAACGATACCTTTTATAGCTACACGTATATGCTCAAGAAACTCCGACACCCAAACATGACCAAAAAAGGCACACATGCATGAACGATTGACATGTAATGCATTAGTCATCTCTATTTCAGTATGAAATTTGGGGCTCTAAAGAACTTCTCATCGTCGTGCGACACTTGGTTTGCCACATCTTACTATCATGACTCGCAAGATCCGACACTTGAGTTTATATATGTGGCCTAACACCAAGTAACACCGGTGTATCAAAACAAATGCCACGGCGTTTCTCGTCAATGTACCGAATTGGCAAAGCTAAGATAGGACTACGGAAAGTCGACGTCCCGTTGCAATTATTCATTACTGCCCGACAAGCGGCAACGTAAGCGTATCTAACAAATCATTGATAAAGTTTAGTGATAACCGCACAATCTTCGCATGTATCAAGGATCTTTCTCCATAAGCCAATAGGAAATGCAGCACAACAAGCATTATTTTAGATGCGCTGACGAAGGGCATCAGCGCTCTTTCTTCGATCGTGCATATATGATAAAATCTGCGGCAATAAGCATTTGCTTGTCTAAAGTACTTTTCCCAATCACAAGATAAGATAAAAGTGGATGCAGAGCAAAAATAATTATCAAAAAAGTTAGGCAACGCTCCTCTTGGCGCCTTCCAACTCGCGCTAGTAACAGGATTTATCTATCCCCTCATTATATTTGGGATTTATCCATCACCTCAGTATACTCAGGATTCATCCACCACTTTGGTGTATAAAACATTTATCTATCATCCTATTATAATTAGGATTCATTTACCATCTCGGTGTATTAAAGATTCACCTATCACCACGAAATATTAATCAACACGATAGAAAACTTCGCTCTCTGAAATAGTTCTGAGAGCACTGATGACAGATGGCAGATTGATACGTCTGAAGAGAAGCTGTGTTGAGACTGCCATATTTCTTCTGTCCGAGAGAACAGCCACGTGTGCATACAAAACAAGGTTTCGAGGGCTGGTTGTGAGACGTTCGGGCTTATAGAAAGACATCGAGGGAAACGTTCATATCAGAAGAACCTCTACCTCTCTACTCTAAAAGCGTTCGCTTGATACCGGTGTGAGAGGCGAATGTTGGACATAAACCGCTGCTTTACGTTGTCCCCTGGACCACCACTCACATCGAGTCGAGGTACATGTGGCCTGTCATTGTTTACAGTTTTAGACTCCATAGCCACACACACAACGAAGTCGATCTCAAGAGGGCGAAAACAAGAGGGAAGTTTGCATGTACTGTGGAAAACGTGGAATCTATGCCCAATGCATAACCCTATGCTCAGAAACAATGAATTAGAAAGAGGAAAAGAACAAAGAAGAGAATGTAGAGAATTTTTTTTAAATACAGTGGATACAAGAAATGTAGAACATTAGTTTTAAAACAACTCAACATAAAGATACTCTGTGAACATAGATAGTTGTTATAGCCTCGTCGATGGTTGACCACGAATGAAATATCAAAACTGGGAGAATTACAGGGTGCAAGAAACACGGAATACCTTTAATGGTGATTTACAGCTGACGTAACCCAACAGCATCTCCCGCAAGGGCTTCAAGCACCGTAACATAACTGAACTGACCGTAACTTGTTCCCTGTTATACCTCCTGAATTGTACTCGCGATTCATGTAACACACAACTTAATATACGTCATATTTTATTGACCATTAATCTGTGTATTTAACAATCAATGAACGAACTTTTCAGTTTTATCGTTGTATATGTGTCATATTCTATAGAGCGTTCGTCAAAGTATATGAAAATCACTGATCAAGCTTTTAACTTCTATCGTAGTATACATATATACGTCATATTTTATTGAACACTAATCACAGTGTATAAGAATCAATGAATGAACTTCTGGTTTTATCGTAGTACAGGTGGCTTAGCCCAAACAGCAAATTTGTTTTGTTGAATGATGAGTTCACCAAAGAACTGAAGCCTAATTTTTTCATTGCGTTTCTTTCAGACGCCTTCGTCACTTCTCCATGAATGGCACTAATGTTAGCATTAGGATAATATTCGGCTAATAGTAAATCCTTGAGATGAAAAAATAAAACGTTTTAGAATACAGTTTCTCCCAGACACAGAACAGTCACGAACATAGATATATAGTCGTTAAAAGAGGAATTAAAACATCAAAATGAAGGAATAAATAATATAGCACTTCGTTACCAATATTTACTAGTTACTATAGGTACACTCCCACGCACAGAAATCTTGGTCGAAAACTTAAATTATAAATAACAAAAGTAACAATATGAAGTATCGAACTTCGAAATGCTAACCGTTCCCTTAAACATTCATAAAAACAGTAACTCGAACCTCATTCCATGGCGTTCTATATACTAATCAAAATCAGCACAGATGAGGTCATATAAATTCTAGAAGCATGGCAGAACAAAAAACACACAGGCACACAGAAGAAAGAAGAACGCTCTGACGCTAGGTATTTCTGTGCTCTGATTAACTGAATAATGATTTTGAAATTTCTCCCAGAGTTGAAACCGAGTACAAATGCTGACGATCTTTAAATAACGAGCAGCACATTTTTTTCGATCACCATCACTTGAGCAAAGACTCTATCCTAAGTGGGGAAGCGGGTACTCTTTCAGGTAAACTGGAAGATTTTAAGCAGAAGATCCTCGCCCGTCTTGGCAGACGCAGTAACCCTGAACCAGTACGGTTATCACAGTATACCTCGGTCCATACCAAATAAGTGTATTTACTTGAAAACTAATACCTCCATCATTTGAGAATGTAAAAAATCATTGTCGCAGTTCTAGCTTGGTCGAGAAATGGTAATTGCTAATTAGCCTATTTGCAAATAAAAAATTTAAAGAAATCAAAATACGAACGCAAGAAAAAAGCAATAGGTAAATCAGTTTCCGAGAGTGCTCTCTTTTAGTTCAAGAAGAGCATCGTAACGAGAACGATACTCCCCAACATCGGCGTCTTCCACTTCGTGCAGCCATTTTTCATTGTCATCGATAACTCTTTGCAATTTTTGGAAGTTTTCGTCATCCTCTCGGCTTACCTCCTCCGTCAGTTTGCGAAGTTCAATACACAGGGTTTCTAAGTCCTGCCGAACACCATCGAGAATTTCCCGACTTTTGTCGTCTTCATGGTACTCGTTTGCTTCGACAATCATGCGCTCAATTTCTTCTTCCTTCAGCCGGCCTTTGTTGATGCGAATAACTAGCTGTTCATCGTTACCTGTTGACTCGTCGATAGCTGAAACGGTCAAAATGCCGTTTTTGTCGATACCGAATGTAACAACAATCTGCGGGATGCCTTTCTTAGCTGGCTGAATGTTTTCCAAGGAGAACTCACCGAGAAGGCGATTTTCATCACAGCTAACTTGCTCCCCTTCGTACACTTTGATGTCAACACCAGTCTGGTAATCTACAGTAGTGACGTATCTCTGGGTTTTCTTCGCAGGAAGTTTGGTATTACGAGGTATAATTTTGCTAGTTACGTTGCCGAGAACCTTGATGCCAAGAGACAAGGGAATGACATCAACGAGGTGGAAGTCCTCAACGGACTTCTCGCCACACAAATTAGCGGCGTGAATTGCAGCCCCGTAGGCAACAGCTTCATCCGGGTTGATGGTCTGGTTCAACTGACGATTGTTGAATTTCTCTTTCAAAAGTTCCTGAATTTTCGGAATCCGAGTGGAACCTCCAGCTAATATAATTTCATCGATATCATGAATGTCCATTTTTGCGCTTTTCAAGACAGCATCCACAGGCTTCATAGTGTTCTTGAAGTGTTCTGAGCAAAGGTCGTTCAATCTGGAACGGGTGAGAGATGATTTGAAATCGTTGCCATCGAAAAGGCTTTCCACTAAAATTGGCTCTTTTTTCGATGACGAGAGATTCCTCTTCGCGCGTTCGCATGCGTTCCTCAGTTTGCCTAGAGCTTTCGAATCACCAGACAAGTCCTTACCATGTTTCGTTTGTATTTCTTGAAGGAAATGCTCCACCAAGCATTCATCCAAGTCCCCTCCTCCTAGACATGTATCTCCGTCCACAGCCAGAACTTCAAAATTATTTGCCGAGAGACTGAGGATTGCAACATCAAAAGTGCCTCCGCCGAGATCGAAGACGAGAACGTTCTGTTTCGCTTTCAACTTCTGATCAAATCCGTAAGCAATGGCAGCAGCGGTAGGTTCATTGAGAAGCTTCAGGACATTCAAACCGGCTATTTTGCCCGCATCAAGGGTAGCCTGGCGCTGAGAGTCGTTGAAATAAGCTGGAACAGTGATGACAGCATCTTTGACAGTAGCGCCGATGTATTTTTCGGCAACATCTTTCATTTTACTCAGAACCATCGCCGAAATTTCTTCAGGAGTGTGCTCCTTCACTTCTCCTTTGTACGTTACACGGAACTTCGAATTGCCAGACGCATTCAGAACTTCAAAGGGCCAAAGCTTGAGCCTAGTTTGGATTTCGGGATCAGTAAATTGACGTCCGATGAACCTTTTTGCGTCAAAAATAGTATTTTCTGTGTTCATGGCTGCTTGAGCTTTGGCAGCATCGCCGATGTGACGCTCATCTTCAGTGAACGCCACGAAAGACGGGGTGATGCGATATCCCATGTCATTGGCGATGATGTGCACTTGCCCGTTACGAATGACAGCAACGCACGAATTAGTGGTGCCGAGGTCAATACCAATCGCTGTAGCTTCGCTTTCCGCCATGGTCACTGGTTGAAATCTGAAATGGAAATATACAGCACATACAATGTGAAAGAATGAATTATTTCATTCAAACAGCTATTTTATTCCTAAATAAATTCTATGACGAATATTGATTGCCCATTGTATCGATGTTTTAACGGAGCAATTTTTAATCAGAAATAATTAATGCAGACTGCAATATTTTCTCAATTTCCTGGGTTAACTTTTCGAAAGAATTCCATCAATGATGGTAAGCATTTTCATTCGAGAATTCAAGACAAAAAGTTCTTAAAAAGTTTCTCCTTAAGCTTGTCCTGTTCTTTGTTTTATTATCACTGAGCTATGTACACTACACAAAATTATCATTCACGAAATTAAAAATAAGATCGAAGAGTTGAGTCAAAAAAAATATTTAGTAGTCATTGGCTTGAATCTTAGGAAGTAGTAAGTTAGGGCACAAAAGCAATCAATGTTTTAAGTACCGTTTCATAGTTTCAAGATGAAATTTTTCATCCAATTCTTGAAGCCCCTGCTACGATTTGAGTTACCTCCGAGCCTACTTTATTGAACTGCAATTCTGATTATCATCCGTGGACAGTTATATCAGAAGAATAAAGGGGCGAGGTGGATTGTTAGAATGTCTCAATGAAGACAACTGTCGTCTGGATAAAAGGCGTTAACATGCAACTGAGGTTAGTGGTTGAATTTTTTTCAAATGTTGTTTGGGAAGAAAATTTGTAGGAAATATATTTCAACTACATTTTTATGTCGCCAGATCTGTTTCCTAATTCGTGCTCAAGTATTAAGTTGAAAGAATATTTAAATAGATATTTTTAACACTATTCACGTCTACACTAGGGATGAATATACTTGAAAAATAAATGGGGTACAAATTCATGCATAAAGCAAGATATAATGAACACTATTTCAAATTAGGATTGAAATTCGATTTTCCCAGTCTTCATGCACGTAACAAAATCCCTTGAAGTTTTCTCAGCCGTATTAATGAGAAGCTCGAATAAAAAAAAATACTTCGAATAGAAGGTTTAGGCAACCAAAATTCTTGCCTCACGTGACGACGGAACATGAGTTTGTAAAGGAGAAAATTCGAATGCAACTGATAATTCTATGCTCTCAAATGAAAAATTTTGAATGTAAACTAGAATTTGATACTATCTAATGGAAAAATTCGAAAATGGCATAATTAGATACAGTCTCAAAAAAAGAAATTAAATGCATATTGTAATTCTGTAATATCCAATAAAGAAATTAGAATACGAATGATAGAATACTATCAAATGAAGAAAGATTAATTAGAATGCAATTTTTTTACCATTATTGATGCCACAGGCAAAACAAATCGAAGTCAGTGCTAGCAACACGTAACATGTAATGAGGTTATAGCACTGTGGTCTTCAGTACAAATCGATTTTTACAAACAGTATGAAATAATTACTAAAATCCAGGTTTTAGTCCTGATGACGTAAAAATATTCAATCTTATATCCTAACATTTTAGGATGTGAAATGAAGCATTTCTACACGAGGATTGACTATGAATTAGCGACTTTAATGATTTTGGAGATAAATATGCACCTGTTGTTACATTATGTCTCTCGAATGTGCTTTGCTGCGACCAGCAGCGATAACGTCTTACGGACGACCTGCGTTCGATGCCCCGGTAGATATGATACAATCGAGAGGCTCATACCAATGCCTGCGCTCAAGCATAAGGTTTCGTGTTGACGAAACTAAAAAAGTCTCATAAGTGCAGGGACAACTCACCAACCAAAAGATAAGACCAGAGAACAATGTTTGTTTTATAAAATTTAAAATTCAAGTGATATACGAATTCTGTACTTGAAACTACCCATTGATTTTCTTCCAGAACAACCGACAAGCTATTTATCCCAGAAAGAAATTCTTTCGCACCTCGATCTCAACGATAAATGAAAATCTTACTTTTATCGAGTAAAAAAGTTCACGACTAATTTTACCCTTTGAAATACATCTCTGTCAGTAGAAAAAGCTAAATTATTATCTTGGTTTACCTTTAAATAACTCGACACGAGACGCAGCACAGTGATAGCAATACGATGCTTTCAACGTGGATAACACTCGTGCTCTGAGGTCTGGCTGACAGATAGTGGCAAGCAATCGCTTGCCTTCAACGACGTGAGTTTCCCACGGTCAGATGCCAAACATCTCCATCTGACAGTACTTGTCATGAATTTAGACGTTCCATCACTATCATGGTGTACCAACTTATAAAAACAAATGTGAAAAACACAATACCTATGAAAAACCAAGTTTTTAGCATGCACAGCTACGAAATTTTTAGGAAGCACTAGCTCTACCGAGAAATCCATTCATCGGACGGACTAAAAGCAATGATAGTAAGATAATAAGCCAGGTCCTCAATTTCTCGGATCGGTTGTGATGGTAGTCGAATGAAATGGAATATAAAGCATAATAACACAGCAGGGTAGTTTAAAATTCTCTCCATTGAATAACGTTAGGTTCAATAATGACTAACAAAATGAACGTACAATTAAGTAGCTTTTGATATTCAACAAGAAGTAGAATATTTCCCAAAAGTTTCTGGTACCAGTTATTATTTCGTGTAACTTTAAAGTTTCATGTAAAGTTTCAAAGTTACGACTCACAAACTGACAAAGAGTCTGATATACGGGCTGTGTGACAAAGTAGCTATCAAATTACAGCTGTGTGAGGAAGTAGACGACGCAGGAGCTCTATTAAGTAAACAAACTTTCATCTGAAGAGTGTGTGGTTCAAAGAGCCAATGTTAGCTCCATACAACGTCCTCAGCAAAGCCCTGGTCTGGGTTGAATTCAAAGTTCTCTGAGAGACCGCATGGATTCTACATCGAATTGTTAGAGAGGGTCGCAAACCACGGCTCTTAAAATCACTGCAGAGCTCAATGCACACTAACAGAACCCAATTTCCACAAAAACTGTTCGTTGAAAGCTACAAAAATCTGGATTTCGTAGGAGCTGCAATTAGAAAGTGTCCGCTCTCAAAAACGAATGTTTCGAAGCGTTTAGAGTGTTGTAAAATCACAAGAATTGATTCGTCGAGCAGCGGAAAAATGTGATTTTCTCTGATGAATCATCGTTTACTTTATTTCCGACCTCCGGTCGAATGTATGTTTGGAGACAGCCTAAAGAAAGAAGCCTTTAATCCAAGTTGCCTTCTCCGAACCGTAAAACATGGCGAGGTTCTGCGATTTTCTGAGGTGCTATTTCTTAGAAATCAGTCGTGCCAATGATTTCCCTTCTTGACAGAATTAACTTCGAAGACTATTTAGGAATATTTGGCGACCAAGTTCATCTTGTGGTTAAAGCACTGTTTCCGGAGAGGTACGCTATCTTTCAAGATGATAATGCCCCAATCCGTACAGCTAGAATTGTTGAAGAATAGCGCGAGGAACATTCTAATGCAGATCAGCATCTCATCTGGCCACCACAATCTCCAGACTTCAATATTATTGAGTATTTAGGGTCGGTTTTAGATATTCAAAAAGTCGATTTCCGCCGCCATCGTCTCTAAAAGAACTGGGGGGGAGTTTTAACTGAAGAATGAGCTAAAATTCCTTTGAAAACAATTCACAATTTCTATGAACCAATGCCTCGAAGAATTGAGGCTGTACTTGCCTCAAAAGATGGACCAACACCATAATAAAATATATTTTGTTGATTTTCCAAGGTGTTTTCATTATTTGGCCAAATGTGCGTGGCCTGGGTAGTATAATATTTTCCAAGCAAACTTTACGAAGTAATAAACACGTGTTTGTTCTCTGAACATCGAAATAAATTACTCCCATTTCCGTAACGTGAACGATTTCTTTAATGATTAAGATGACCAAAATATTTTTCACCTTAATTTTACCTTCCTACATCATCATTTTGAGAAAACTGAGTAATGGCACATATGATATGCGAAACGTTTTTCACGTTTATTTTAACAAAGATGCTACCTGAACAGTACATTACTACTAAAATCCAATCCAGAATCACACCATTTGATGTGCTATAAATAGCGGGCCAAGCTCGCGACCGCTCCCTAATTTACTCGTGTCACTAGACATGACATAATGCATAACCTTACGCTCAGTAACTGCGAATTAGGAAGAGGAAGAAAAAACAATAAAGAGAACAAAAAGAGATGTTTATTTTAAATACTGTGGATACATTAAAAGTAAAACATTGGTATTTAAAACATCTCAACACAAAGATCCTTACTTTGTGAACACATCTAAGTATTATAGCCATGTCGATGGTTGACTGCGGAAGAAATATCAAAACAGAGAATTAAAGTGAACACCAAATACAAAACTCAAGTCTGATTTACAGAATTACTGAAATCACCTTAATTTGTTGCCTTTAATATCCACCTGGAAAGCACATGATTTATGTATCACACAGCTTGAAATACGTTAAATTTTATTGAAAATAAATCAAAGAATCTATGAATCAATGGACGAACTTTTTAGTTTTATCGTAGTATAAATACGTCATACTTTATTGAGCATTAATCATAGTACGTGAGAATCAATGAACGAACTTATCTTAGTTTTATCGCAGTGCATATGTCATATTTTATTGAACATCCATCAAAGTATATAAGAATCAAACAAAAAACTACTTAGTTTTATTGTAGTACATCAGTGGCTGAGCCCGAAACAGCAAATTTAATTCCTTTAAAAGCTAATTTCACCAAAGAATTCGAGCTTAATTTTTTCCCTGCGTTTCTTTCAGATGCCTTTGTCGCTTCTTCATGATCCACGCTAATATTAGCATTGGAATAATATTCGGCTAATAGCAAATCCTTCAAAAGAAAACAAGAACAAAACGTTTTAGGATACACAAACCGTACAGTCACGTATAAATATAGTGTCATTGAAATAATGAAATAAACATATTATCATAGATATTCAGCACTTCATTACCGATATTGACTAGGTACTAGGTACACACATATGGTAAGACCTCTTGGCCAACGACTTGAATTATAAACAACAAAGTAACAACACGAAGAATGTAACTTCAAAAAGCTAATTATAGCCTCTAACATTCATAAAAACAATAACTCGAACAACATTTCATGGAGTTCTATATATTATTCAAAATCAGTAATGAAGAGGTTACATGTATTCCACTAGCATGGCGGAACTAATAACACACAAGCACATAGAAGAATAAAGAACGCTCTGACTCTAAGTACTTCAGTGATCTGATTACCTGAATAATGAATTTAAAATTTCTCATGAAGCTGAAGCCGAGTACAAATGCTGACGATTTTTTGTAACGAGAAACATTTTTGTTGATCACCATCACCTGAATAAGGGCTCGATCCTAGGTGAAGAAACGGGTATTCTTTGAGGAGATCTGGAAAATTTCAAGTCCTGGATCCTGGCGCCAAGAAGAACCTTTACTTCTCTACTCTAACCGCGTAAGCTTGATACCGGTGTGAGCAGCGAATGTTGGACATAAGCCGCTGCTTTACGTTGTCCCCTGGACCACCACCTACACCGTCACTTCCAGTCGAGGAACACTTGGCCTGTCATTGTTTACAGTTTTAGACTCCATATCCACACACAACATAGTCGATCTCAACAAAGCGAAAACAAGGGGCAATTCTGTATGTACTGTAGAAAACGTGGAATCTATGCCTTATGCAAAACCCTATGATCAGAAACAGTGAATTAGGAAGAGAAAAAAAAACAAAGAAGAGACTGAAAAGAAAAGTTCTATTTTAATTACAGTGGATACATGAAATGTGTAACATTCGTTTTTAAAACTACTCAACGTAGAGATACTTTGTGAACATACATAGTTGTTATAGCCACGTCGATGATTGACCACGAATGAAATATCAAAACTGAGAGAATTGAAGTGAGCACCAAACACAGAACTCCTCAAGTCGGGCCTACGCTTGACGTGTCACCAAACATCTCCCCGAAGGGCGCCGGTCACCTTAAAATTATTGAACAAACCGCAAATTGTTTCCTTTAATCCTGAAGTGCACGCACGATTCATGTAACACACGACTCAGTATGCGTCATAATTATTTAATTGAACATTAATTAAATTATTTAAGAATCAATGAACGAACTTTTTAGTTTTATCGTATTTTCATATTCTATAGAGCGTTAATAAAAGTAAATGAAAATCACTGATCAAACTTTTTAGTTCTATCGTAGTATACATTTATACGTCATATTTTAGTGATCACGAATGAAAGTATACAAGAATCAACGAATGCACTGGTTTTATCGTAGTATAGATGGCTTAGGCTTAGTCCCAAACAGCAAATTTGTTTTGTTGAATGATGAGTTCACCAAAGAACTGAAGCCTAATTTTTTCAATGCGTTTCTTTAAGACGCCTTCGTCACTTCTCCATGAACGGCACCAATGTTAGCATAAGAATAATATTCGGCTTATAGTAAATCCTTGAGACGAAAAAACAAAACGTTTTGCAATACAGTATTTCTACCAGACATAGAGCAGCCACGTGTATATATATATTGTTATTGAAAAAAATTAAAAATACATAAAAAAAACGAATAAATAATATATCACTTCGTTACCGATATTAACTAGTTACTAGGTACACTCCCAGGTAGAGAAATCTTGACCGACAACTTAAATTATAAATAACGAAAGTAACACAACTAAGTATCGAACTTCAAAATGCTACCCATTCCCTCTAACATGCATAAAAACAGTAACTTGCACCTCATTCCATGGAGTTCTATATATTCATCAAAATCAGCATAGGTGAGGCTAAATGAATTCCACTAGCATGGCAGAACTAAAAACACAAGCACACAGAAGAATGCAGAACGCTTTGACGCTAAGTATTTCGGTGCTCTGATAACCTGAATAATGATTGTAAAATTTCTCTCACAGCTGAAACCGAGTACAAATGCTGACGATCTTTAAGTAACGAGCATCACATTTTTATCGATCACCATCACTTGAGCAAGGACTCTCTCCTAGATGAAGAAACGGGTACTTTTTCAGGTGAACTAGAAGACTTTAAGTCGTGGATCCTCGCCCGTCTTGGCAGACGCAGTAGCCCTGAACCAATAATCCACGGTTATTACAGTATACCTCGGTCCATAACAATCAAATGTATTTATTTGAAAACTATTACTTGCGTCATTTGAAAATGCGAACAACCATTGTTGCAGTTCTAGCTTGGTCGAAAAATGGTAACTGCTAATACATTGCAAATCATAAAATAATAACAATTAAAATTACACCGTGAGAAAAAAAGCAATGGGTTATTAGTTTCCGAGAACGCTCTCTTTGAGTTTAAGAAGAGCATCGTGACGAGAACGATACTCCCCTTCATCGGCGTCGTCCACTTCGTACAGCCATTCTTCAGTGTCATCGACCACTCTTTGCAATTCATACAAGTTATCGTCATCCTCTCGGCCTACCTCCTCTGTCAGTTGGCGAAGTTCAATACACAGGGTTTCTAAGTCTTGCCGAACACCATCGAGAATTTCCCGACTTTTGTCGTCTTCATGGTACTCGTTTGCCTCGACAATCATGCGCTCAATTTCTTCTTCCTTCAGCCGACCTTTGTTGATACGAATAACTAGCTGTTCATCGTTACCTGTTGACTCGTCGATTGCTGAAACGGTCAAAATGCCGTTTTTGTCGATACTGAATGTAACAACAATCTGCGGGATGCCTTTCTTAGCAGGCAGAAGGTTTTCCAAGGAGAACTCACCGAGAAGGCGATTTTCATCACAGCTAACTCGTTCCCCTTCGTACACTTTGATGTCAACACCAGTCTGGTTATCTACAGTAGTTACATACCTCTTGGTTTTCTTCGCAGGAAGTTTGGTATTACGAGGAATGATTCTGCTTGTAAGGTTGCCGAGAACCTTGATGCCAAGAGACAAAGGAGTGACATCAACGAGGTGGGCATCCTCAACGGACTTCTCACCACACAAATTAGCGGCGTGGATTGCTGCCCCGTAGGCAACAGCTTCATCCGGGTTGATGGTCTGGTTCAACTGACGATTGTTGAATTTTTCTCTCAAAAGTTCCTGAATTTTTGGAATCCTAGTGGAACCTCCAGCTAATATAATTTCATCGATATCATGAATGTCCATTTTTGCACTTCTCAAGACTGCATCCACAGGCTTCATGGTGTTCTTGAAGTGCTCTGAGCAAAGCTGGTTCAATCTGGTAAGAGAGAGAGATGATTTGAAATCGTTGCCATCCAAAAGGCCTTCCACTAAAACTGGTTCTTTTTTCGTTGAAGAGAGATTCCTCTTCGCGCGTTCGCATGCGTTCCTCAGTTTGCTTAGAGCTTTGGAATCACCAGACAAGTCTTTGTTATGTTTCGTCCGTATTTCTCGAAGGAAATGCTCCACCAAGCATTCATCCAAGTCCCCTCCTCCTAGACATGTATCTCCGTCCACAGCCAGAACTTCAAAATTATTTGCCGAGAGACTGAGGATTGCAACATCAAAAGTGCCACCTCCGAGATCGAAGACGAGAACGTTCTGTTTCGGTTTCGACTTCTGATCAAATCCGTAAGCAATGGCAGCAGCGGTAGGTTCATTGAGAAGCTTCAGGACATTCAAACCGGCTATTTTGCCCGCATCAAGGGTAGCCTGGCGCTGAGAGTCGTTGAAATAAGCAGGAACAGTAATGACAGCATCTTTGACTGGAGCGCCAATGTATGTTTCTGCAACAGCTTTCATTTTACTCAGAACCATCGCCGAAATTTCTTCAGGAGTGAGCTCCTTCACTTCTCCCTTGTACATTACGCGGAACTTTGGATTGCCAGACGCATTCAGAACTTCGAAGGGCCAAAACTTGAGCCTCGTTTGGATTTCGGGATCAGTAAATTGACGTCCGATAAACCGCTTTGCATCAAAAATAGTATTTTCTGGGTTCATGGTTGCTTGGACTTTAGCAGCATCCCCGATGCGACGCTCATCTTCAGTGAACGCAACGAAAGACGGGGTGATGCGATATCCCATGTTATTAGCGATGACTTCCACGCGCCCGTTACGAGCGACGGCAACGCACGAATTAGTGGTGCCGAGGTCAATACCAATCGCTGTAGCTTCGCTCTCCGCCATGGTCACTGGTTGAAATCTGAAATGGAAATGTACTGCACATGCAATGTTAAAGGAGGAATTATGATATTTAAGCATCTATTTTATTTCTCAAATAAATTTCATGGCGAATATTGATTCTCCATTGCATCCATGTTTTAACGGAGAAATTTTTAATAAAAACTAATTGATGAAGACCACAATATTTTTACAATATCCTGAGTTAACTTGCCGAAAGAATTTCATCAAGATAGTAAGCATTTTTATTCAAAAATTCAAGACAATTTCACGTGGAAAATAATGAGTCTCACCATATACTAAAAAGTGACTTGGTAAGCTTGTCTTGTTCTTCGTTTCATTATCGCTGAGCTATGTGCACTACACAAAATTATCATTCACGAAATTAATAATAAGGTCGAAGAGCTGAGTCATACAAAATTATTTAATATTCATTGGCTTGCTTCTTAGAAAGTAATGAGTTAGCGTTGAATACTAGAAAAGTTATCTGTGCTGTTTCATAGTCTCAAGATGAAATTTTTTATCTCATTCTTCAAGCCTCTGCCACGACCTGAGTTACCTCCGAGCCTAGTTTATTGAACTGCAATTCTGATTATCATCCGTGCACAGTTATATCAGAAGAATAAAGGGGCGAGGTGGATTGTTAGAATGTCTCAATGAAGACAACTGTCGTCTGGTTAAGGCGTTAACATGCAACTAAGGTTAGTAGTTGAATTTTTATCAAATTTTGATACGGAAGAAAATTTGTAGGAAATATGTTTTAACCACATTTTTTCATCCCATATATGTTTCCTAATTCGTGCTTAAGTATTAAGTTGAAAGGATATTTAAAGAGACGCATTACACTATTTACATCCACACTAGGGATTAATGTAATAGAAAAATAAATGGAGAATTTCATACATAAATCAAGATATCATAAACACTAATTCAAGGGATTTAAATTCGATTTTCCGAGTCTCCATGCACGTAACAAAATCCCTTGAAGTTTTCTCAACCGTATTAATAAGCTCGAGTAAAAAATAATTCCGAATAGATAGTTTAGGGAACCGAAATTCTTGCCCCACGGGACAATGGAACACAAATTTGTCGAGGAAAAAATTTGAATACAAATGATAATTCTATCCTCTTCAACGAAAAATTTTGAGTATAAAATTAATTTTGATACTATCTAATGAAAAAATTTGCATATGACGTAATTTGATACAGTCTCAAAAATAAATTTGAATTCAAATGGAATTTCTGTTATATCCAATGAAGAAATTAGAATACGAATGATGATTGAATACTATCAAATGTAGAAATATTAATTAGAATGCAACTTTTACCATTATTGATGCCACAAGCCAAACAAAACGAAGTCAGGGATAGCAACATGTAACATGTAATGGTGTAATAGCATTGGGTTCTTCAGTACAAATCGATTTTTACATACAGTGTGAAATAATTATTAAAATCCAGGTTTTAGAACTGCATGACGGAAAAACATTCAAGCTTTGATGTCAACATTTCAGGATGTGAAATGAAGCATTTCCACACGAGGATTTACCATTAATTAGCGATTTTAATTTTATTGGAGATAAATATGCACCTGTTGTTACGTTATGCCTCTCGAATGTGATTTGCTGCGACCGGCAGCGATAACGTCTTACGGACGACCTGCGTTCGATTCCCTGGTAGATATGATACAACCGAGAGGCTCATACAAATGCCTGCGCTCAAGCGTAAGGTTTCATGCTACGTACGAAACCCCCCAAAAATTTTATAAGTACAAGAACAACTCACCAATCATAGAATAACACCTAGGAACAATGTTTGCTTCATAAAATTTAAAATTAAAGTGATACACGAATTCTGCACTTAAAACTAACCATTCATTTTTCTTCCAGATCAACCGACAAGCAATTTACCCCAACCTCGATCTCGAAGATGAATGAAAATGTTACTTGTCCCCAGGAAAAAAATTCACGCCTAATTTTACCCTCTTAAATACATCTCTGCCACTAGAAAAAACTAAATTGTTATCTTGGTTTACCTTTAAATAACTCAACACTAGACACAGCACAGTGATAGCAATAAGATGTTTTCAACGCGGATAACACTCGTACTCTGCGGTCTGGCTGACAGATATAGTGGCAGGCAATCGCTAGCCTTGAACGACCTCAGCTTCCCATGGTCAGATGTCAAACATCTCTATCTGATAGTACTTGTCATGATTTTAGACGTTCCATCTCTATCATGGTGAACTTATATGTAGAACTAAATGTTAAAAACACACTACTTATAAAAAACTTAGTTTTTAGCGTGCTTAGCTACGAAATTTTCGGGAAACACAAGTTCTACCGAGAAATCCATTCATCGGACGGACTGAATGCAATGATAGTAAGATAATAAGCTAGCTCCTCAATTGCTCGGATCGGTTGTGATGGTGGTCGAATGAAATGGAATATAGAGCATAATAACACAGCAGGGTAGTTTAAAATTCTCTCCATTGAATAACGTTAGGTTCAATAACGAATAGCACAATGGAGGCAGAATTAAGTAGCTTTTGATATTCAATAAGAAGTAGAATATTTCCCAAAATTTTCTGGTACCAGTTATTATTTCGTGTAACTTTAAAGTTTCACGTAAAGTTTCAAAGTTACGACTCACAAACTGACAAATAGTCTGATATAAGGGCTGATTGCCAAAATAGCTATCACATTACAGCTGTGTGAGGAAGTAGACGACGCAGGAGCTCTATTAAGTAAACAAACTTTCATCTGAAGAGTGTGTGGTTCAAATCGCTAATGTTAGCTCGATACAACGTCCTCAGCAAAGCCCTGGTCTGGTCGAAAGTCGAAGTTATCTGAGAGAGACCATATGGATTCTAAATCGAATTGTTAGAGAGGGTCGCAAACCACGGCTCTTAAAATCACTGCAGAGCTCAATGAACACTAACAGAACCCAATTTCCACAAAAACTGTTCGTTGAAAGCTACAAAAATCTGGATTCTACGTAAGAGCTGCAATTAGAAAATCTCCGCTCTCAAAGACGAATGTTTCGAAGCGTTTAGAGTGGTGTAAAAACCTTCAGAATTAGTCCTTCAAGCAGTGGAAAAATGTGGTTTTCTCTGATGAATCATCGTTTACTTTATTTCCTACCTCCGGCCGTGTGCACGTTTGGAAACAGCCAAAAGAAGCCGTTAATCCAGGTTGCTTTCTCCCAACCGTAAAACATGGCGAGGTTCTGTGATGATCTGGGGTGCTATTTCTTAGAAATCCGCCGTGCCAATGATTTCCCTTCATGACAGAATTAACTACGAAGACTATTTAGGAATTTTTGGCGACCAAGTTCATCTTATGGTTAAAGCCCTGTTTCCGGAGAGGTGCGCTATTTTTCAAGATGATAATGCCCCAATCCATACAGCTAGAATTGTTGAAGAAGAGCGCGAGGAACATTCTAATGCAGATCAGCATCTCATCTGGCCCCCACACTCCCCAGACCTCAACATTATTGAGCATTTATGGTCGGTTTTAGGTATTCAAAAAGACGATTTCCGCCGCCATCTTCTCTAAAAGAACTGGAGGGTATTTTAACTGAAGAATGAGCTAAAATTCCTTTGAAAACAATTCACCATTTGTATGAACTAGTACCTCGAAAAGTTGAGGCTGGACTTGCCTTAAAAGATGGACCTACACCAAAATAAAATATATTTTGTTGATTTTCCTAGGTGTTTTCATTATTTGGCCAAACCCCTGTACGTACGTGGCCTGGGTAGTATAATATTTTCCAAGCAAACTTCACGGAGTAATAAACATGTGTTTGTTCTTTGAACATCGAAATAAATTACTGCAATTTCCGTAACGTGAACGATTTCTTTAATGATTAAGATGACCAAAATTTTTTTACCTTAATTTTACCTTCCTGCAACATTATTTTGAGAAAGCTGAGTAATGACATATTTGATTTGCGAAACGTTTTTTACGTTAATTTCAACAAAGATGCTACCTGAACAGTACATCACTACTAAATCCAATCCAGAATCACACCATTTGATGTTGTGCTATAAATAGAGGGCCAAGCTCGCGAGCTTCCTAATGACTCGTGTCACTAGACATGACATGATGCATAACCCTATGCTCAGTAACTACGAATTAGGAAGAGGAAGTTAAAAAACAATAAAGAGAAATAGAAGAAAAGTTTATTTTAAATACAATGGCTACATGAAATGTATAACATTGGTTTCTAAAATATCTGAACATAAAGATCCTTACTTTGTGAACACATCTACGTATTACAGACACGTCGATGGCTGACCACGAATGAAATATCAAAACAGAGAATTGAAGTGACCACCAAATACAGAACTCTTCAAGTCTGATTTACACCTGACGTAACCAAATTGTCTTTCCCCTAGGGGCGCCAGTCACCACAGAATTACTGGAATCCCCTTAATTTGTTGCCTTTAATATCCACCTGGAGTGCACATGATTTATGTAGCACACAACTTAATATACGTTATATTTCATTGAGAATTAATCAAAGTATCTATGAATCAATGGACGAACTTTTTAGTTTTATCGTAGTATAAATACGTCATACCTTATTGAGTATTAATCATAGTATGTGAGAATCAATGAACGAACTTATCTTAGTTTTATCGCAGTACATATGTCATATTTTATTGAACATCCATCAAAGTATATAAGAATCAAACAAAGAACTATTTAGTTTTATCGTAGTATATAAGTGGCTGAGCCCGAAACAGCAAATTTGTTTCCTTGAATGCTGAGTTCACCAAAGAATTCGAGCTTAATTTTTTCCCTGCGTTTCTTTCAGATGACTTTGTTGCTTCTCCATGAGCTACGCTAATATTAGCATTGGAATAATATTCGGCTAATAGCAAATCCTTCAGAAGAAAACAAAAACAAAACGTTTTAAGATATACACACCGTACGGTCACGTATAAATATATTGTCATTAAAATAACGAAATAAATATATTATCAAAGATATTCAGCTCTTCGTTACCGATATTCACTAGGTACTAGGTACACACATACGGTAAGACCTCTTGGCCGACGACTTGAATTATAAACAACAAAGTAACAAAGCGAAGTATGTAACTTCAAAAAGCTAATCGTATCCACTAACATTCATAAAAACAATAACTCGAACATCATTCCTTGGAGTTCTACATATTATTTAAAATCAGCAATGAAGAGGTTACACGTATTCCACTAGCATGGCAGAATTAAAAACACACAAGCACACAGAAGAATAAAGAACGCTATTAAGCTTCATATTTCGGTGCTCTGATTACCTGACTAATGAATTTAAAATTTCTCGTGAAGCTGAAGCCGAGTACAAATGCTGACGATTTTTTTTGTAACGGGAAATATTTTTGTTCGAACACGATCACCTGAATAAGGCCTCGCTCCTAGGTGAAGAAACGGGTATTCTTTGAGGAGATCTGGAAAATTTCAAGCCGTGGATCCTGGCCCATCTGGGCAGACGCATGAACCTTAATTGTACCTATTTTTCGGTAATTTTTAAATCTGCCGTTGTATCTATTTTTCGGTACTTTGCCTAGCATGTGAAAAGAATGCGCCACAAATTCAAAATTATCAGACAATCGTGGTCAAACCTCATGGTCAGCCACTGCAAACGACCGCCCATAAGCGTTTGAGTTGACTTGAGTGCTGTTTAATGTCTAACGGTTCATATTAGGGTCTCCAGTCTGCCAGGGTTAACTCTAAAATCCTGACCTCCGAAATTCTCGTACGAAGACGCACTCAAAAAAAATAATAGTGCATGTCATAATCATCACAATTATCAAGCAATTTGGATTGTGATTAATTACTGCGAGGATGAATGCAAGTTGTTAAAACAATTTCAAGCAGTGAGAATGCACAATATAAATATGACGAAAATAAAAAATAACTATAAAATAATCGAATTTGTCTCAGAGTCTGAAAACAAAAACAAATAACATATCCTGAAGAGAGATAATGCATTTGACCATTATTAAGTGAATTTCTATATCTCAAATGTTTTACATGAACAATTAAAATAGTGATATCTTCGATACCGAGCAGCCAATTCGAAGTATTAAAAAAATTATACTGTACAAAAATGATCGCAAAAGTTATCCTGCATGCCATGCGTTTATTCTAATAAAATCTTTAATCGTTGACTAGTCACTCGCAAGAATAAGAAGGCAGAGTTTTTCATAATCTCGTAAGCATACATTTCAATCCTCATGGTCATCTTTTCTATTTGAACACCAATAAAAACGGTGAAATGGATTAGACAAATTTTTAAACACAAAATACTTATGTCTAATCCAGCACTCAAAGTTACATTTAATCACGTAAATGCCAGAGGTAAAACATGACACACACGTTCAAAGAAGAGATTTTATCGACTATACTTGCCTATTAAAATAAAATAAAACGTGCTTACTTAACACGTTTGCAGCGAAGGGTTGAACTGAAGTTCAGTATTCAATTTAAATTTAAAGTCAATTGTAATGAGGAATTTTGAAAATAGCCAATACTAACTGGATCGTATCTTCATTCGGATTTTATGAAGTATTTAAATAAAATTGAGCTAACGACTGCATTATGAAAATTCCCTCAGTGAACCACCGGTGGGTCCAAACGCAAAAAACGTGTTAATGAACGGCGATGTAAACTGCATGATGAGACATAGCATACCTCGAACGCAACACAAAAAGCTAGTTCACAGGCAGACGTTCTTTGATCTGCTCTAAGGTGTCAAGAATGGAATTATATTCTTCTTCCGAAGCAACGTAATTATTATCCAGCCATTCCAGAGCATTACTACAAATTTTCATGCTTTGTATCAAATCTTTTTCGCTGAAACTGTCATCATCTACTAGATCACCCAAGATATGTTCAAGTTCGTCACAAAAGGCCTCGAGCTCATTGCGCGCAGACTCGGCGATTTTTCTCTGATTTTCTTCTTCTACGTAGTCATTCGCTTCAGTAATCATGCGCTCAATTTTCCTTCTAGACAGCCGCCCTTTGTCCAAACGAATCACGAGCTGTTCATTACTGCCAGTTGACTGATCTACAGCAGAGACCGTCAATATGCAGTTTTCGTCTACGCTGAAGGTAACCACGATCTGAGGGACCCCTTTAGGAGCAGGTTGGATGTTCTGTAATGCTAACTCGCCCAGCAAATGATTATCGTCGCTTTTCAGCTTGTCTCCTTGGTACACCTTCAGACTAACGCCTGATTGATAGTCCACAGAAGTGACGAATCTCCCGGTTTTCTTAGCAGGAAGCTTCGTATTCCGAGGAATGATTGTGCTCATCAAGTTGCCAAGGATGTTGATTCCGAGAGATTGGGAAGTCACGTCTGAGAGACGAATTTCTTCAACACTCCTGTTGCCAGTCAAGGCAGCGGCGTGAAGTGCAGCGCCATAAGCAACAACTTCATCTGGATTTATGGTCTCATTCAATCGAGTTTTTTTCAGTTTCTTCATGAGAAGTTCTTTTATTTTTGGAATTCGAGTAGACCCTCCAGCTAAGACAACCTCGTCGATGTCATCAGCGTCCATTTTTGCGTGTTTCAAAACAGCATCGACTGGTGCCATGGCAGCTTTGAACCTGTCAGCACATATCATGTTCAGTTTGGCTCGTGTGAGGCTTTGCTTGAAATCCTTATCTCCACTCAACATCGAGTCAGCAAAAACATGCGACACAGCCGAAGATAACAGGTCCTTCTTTACAGTTTCACAGGCAGCCCTTAGCCTACGGAGAGCCCTCGAATTATTAGATATGTCTTCATTATACTTGGTTTTGATCTGGTTGATAAAATGATCGACCAAGCACTGATCCAAGTCACTGCCGCCTAGAAAAGCATCACCATCGACAGTTACAACTTCGAAATCATTATTAGAGACACTCAGAATTGCGACGTCCAAAGTACCTTCTCGAAAATCATACACAAGAATATTCCGATGCGATTTGAGCCTTTGTTCAAGCCCGTAAGCCAAGGCAGCTGCGGTCGGTTCATCGAGAAGCTTCAGAACATTCAAACCGGCTATTTTACCCGCATCAAGAGTAGCCTGGCGCTGAGAGTCGTTGAAATAAGCAGGAACAGTGATGACAGCATCTTTGACAGGAGCGCAGATGTATCTTTCGGCAACATCTTTCATTTTACCCAGAACCATCGCCGAAATTTCTTTCGGAGTGTGCTCCTTCACTTCTCCCTTGTACGTTATGCGGAACTTTGGATTGCCAGACGCATTCAGAACTTGGAAGGGCCAAAACTTGAGCCTCGTTTGGATTTCGGGATCACTAAATTGACGTCCAATACACCACTTTGCATCAAAAATAGTATTTTCCGGGTTCATGATTGCTTGGGCTTTGGCAGCATCGCCGATGTGACGCTCATCTTCAGTGAACGCAACGAAAGACGGGGTGATGCGATTTCCCATGTCATTGGCAATGATTTCCACGCGCCCGCTACGAACGACGGCAACGCACGAATTAGTGGTGCCGAGGTCAATACCAATCGCTGAAGCTTCGCTTTCCGCCATGGTCACTGGTTGAAATCTGAAATGGAAATGTACAGCACACGCAATGTGAACAAAGTAATTATTTCATTTAAACAGCCATTTTATTCTTTCAAATTAACTGCAAAACAAATATTGCGCTGTAAATATATGTTTTTACGGGGAAATTTTCAAGCAGAAATAATTAATGAAAACCGCAATATATTGACAATTTCCTGAGGTGACTAGACAGAATTTCATCAAGTATGGTAAGCATTTTCATTTGAGAATTCCAGACAATTTCATCTGGAAAATATTGAGTCTCAAATGATACTAAAAAGTGATTCAATATTTGCTTGTCCGATTCTTCGTTTCACTATCGATGAGC
Source organism: Morinoia aosen (assembly GCA_030386875.1). NCBI lineage: Eukaryota > Metazoa > Arthropoda > Malacostraca > Amphipoda > Talitridae > Morinoia > Morinoia aosen. The sequence continues at coordinate 94,546,362 of CM059559.1, read as the reverse complement.
AATTTACGCACAGTTATCATTCACGAAAGTTAGATTAAGATCGTAGAGTTGAGTTATGCAACAGTAACAATTCGGAATATTCATCGGCATTTTTCTTGAAAAGTAGCGAGTTGAAGCTAAAAAAAAGAAAATAACCAAACAAAACACGAAAAAGTTTTCGGTGGAAAGGGCTTAATAGCTTCAAAATTGATTTTTTAACCTTCTAAAAGTACGAGCGACGACTTGATCTACCTCTTCAGACTAGTTTATTAAACTGCAATTCAGGTTATGAGTCGTGAACAGTTAAAGCAGAGGAATCAAGTAGCGAGATAGACAGCTAAAATGTCTCAATGAAGGCAACTTTCATCCGGTTTAGTCAATAACATGCAACTAAGGTTAGTTGTCGAATTTATTAGCCTTTCAAGGTTGAAACAGGTTTCAGTATAAAAAACTTGCGTCATATTGGAACAAGTACGTTAGAATCGTAACTTGAGATGAGACTGAAAAATAGAAACAATTCTTTTCGACAAAAGTTTTCAATTTCTCACTCGTAACTTTCGCTTGCAGTTCTCAAGTTTCTCAAATGTTTTAATTCTTATTCACAGAGCTGGCATTTGCTAGCTTTCTATTTGAACGCATAGCTGACCGTGCATGGAAGCTTGTTGGTATGGACGAAAAATTTGTATGAAATGTCTTTCAACTACATTTTATATCTCCATACGTGTTTTCAAATTGACCTACAGGTATTCAGTTATAATACTGTTAGAAGAGCATGTACTTTATGTATGTGCGTCTACATAAGTCATGAATGTACCGAAAAAATATACGGAGAAAACTCTTAATTCACACATGAATTGAGATATTATGAACACTACTTCCCAGGATTTAAATTCGATTTTCGGTCTCCGTACATGAAAAAAATTTCAAAAATTTTTCTTAAACGTATTAATCAGAAGTGAACACTTAATATTTGTTCACGTACGACTCGTTCGCATGCAGCCGCGGTATCGTTTCAGTAAACTAGAAATAATAGCGAAAACTTTGAATAGAAGGTTTAGGCCATAGAACTTCCCTGGCACTTGTCATACTAGGCAGAGGAAGATATGGGTGCCACTGAAGAAATTTGGACACGAATGATAATTTTATAATATCAAACGAAGAAATTTGAATACGGATGTTAATATTACATTGACAAATGAAATTTGGATACGAATGATAATTCTATAATATCAAATGAACAAATTTGAATACGGATGTTCATTTTACATTATAAAAAATTTGAATTCGAATGGCAATTTGATACTATTCAATGAAATAATTTGAATGCGAATAGTAATTTTATACTGCACATTGGAAGAGTTTAAATACAAATGGTTACCTTATACTATCCAATGGAAAAATTTGAATATGAATGATCCAGGTCAGTGATAGTAATTCAAGAAGAAAAACAACACACGAAACATTAATCGACACCTGCTATTATTCAGAAACATAACTCCAAAAATGAGAACGTGCAATGTTGCAACAGCATAGTGGTCTTCGTTAAGAATCGATTTTCACACACATTATGAAATAATTATTCAAATCGTTTTAGTACAACATGACTGAAAATATTCCAGCTTAGATGCTAACGTTACAGGATATGAAATTAAGCATTTCTACACTATGATTTTCTATTAATCAGCGATTTCAGTAAAATTAGAGATAAATATACATCTGTTGTTCCGTTGCGTCTCGCGAATGTGCTTGCCAAGACCAGCAGCGAACTAATATCTTACGGGCAATCAGCGTTATAAGTATTCATTAATCATCTCAGGATATAAAGCATTCATCTATCATATTGGAATGTTATGGATTCATTCATCCCCTTTATATAATAATGGTTCATCTTTCACGACTATAAATCAATCCGATAGAAAACTTCGCTCTCTAAGACAGTTCTGAAAGCATCAATGACTGATGACAGGTTGATACATCGGAAAAGCAGTGTTTAGGCTTCTACATTTCCTCTACCCGAAAGAACAGCCACGTGGCATACAAAACAAGGTTTAGAGGGCTGGTTGTGAGACGTTTGGGTCAACAGAAAGGCATCGAGCGAAATGTTAATATCAGAACCTCTACCGATCTACTCTAAAAGCGTAAGCTTGACCCCGGTGTGAGAGGCGAATGTTGAGACAAAAACGATTTTTTAACGACGTCCTCGGGTGTACCGACCACACCACATCGAGTCGAAGCACACGTGGCCTGTCATTGTTTACAGTTTTAGACTCCATAGCCACACACAATAAAGGCGACCTCAAGAGAGCGAAGACAAGCGGCAATTATGCATGTAATGTGGGAAGCGTGGAATCTATGCTTAATGCATAACCTTATGCTGAGTAACTGCGAATTAGGAAGAGGAAGATAAAACAAAACAGAGAATGAAAAGAAAAGTTTATTTTAAAAACAGTGGATACATGAAATGTATAACATTGGCTTTTAAAACATCTCAACATAAAGATCCTTACTTTGTGAACACATCCAAGTATTATAGCCATGTTAATGGTTGACCGTGAATAAAGCATCCGAACCGAGAATTAAAGTGAGGACGAAACCCACCCACACCTCCTTATAAGGGCGATCTACAGCTGACGTAACCAAACCGTACCTCCCATAGTGGCGCCAGTCACCGGAGACTAACTGAAATCACCGTAATTTGTTGCTTTTAATATCTTTCTTGAGTGCAACTGATTTTCATAACACACAACTTAACATGCGTTATATTTTATTGAGAATTAATCAAAGTATAAGAATCAAGGAACGAACTTTTTAGTTTCATCGTAATATAAGTTCGTCATATTTTATTGAGCATTAATCTAAGTATATTAGAATCAATGAACGAATTTTTCAGTTGTGACAAAAGTCACATTTTATTTAGCATTAATCAAAGTATATAAGAATCAAACAAAGAACAATTTAGTTTCATCGCAGTACAAGAGGCTCAGCCCCAATCAACAAATTTGTTTCCTTGAATGCTGAGTTCACCAAAGAACTCAAGCCTGATTTTTTCCCTACGTTTCTTTCAGAAGCCTTTGTCGCTTCTCCATGAGCCAAGCTACTGTTAGCATTGGAATGACATTCGGCTAATAGCAAATCCTTCAGAAGAAAAAACAAAACAAAACGCCTTAGGAAACCGTACAGTCACGTATCTCAATATATTGCCATTAACATAACGGAATAAATGCATTAATATAGATATTCAGCACATCGTTACAGATTTTGACTAGTTACTAGGTACACAACCACGTGAAGACCTCTTGGCCGACAACCTAAATTAAAAACAAAAAAAGTAACAACATAAAGCATGGAACTTCAAAAAGCTAAAAGTACCCTCTAACATTCATAGAACAGTAACACGAACCTCATTCCATGGAGTTCTATATATTAATCAAAATCAGAAAATGAAGAGGTTAAATGAATTCCACTAGCATGGCAGAACTAAAAACACACAAGCATATACAGAAGAATATAAAACGCTCTGATTACCTGAATATGTTTATATGATTATAAAATTACCCGCAAAGCTGCAGCCGAGTACAAATGCTGACGATCTTTGGTAACGAGGAATGCTTTAATTCGATCAACATCACTTGAACAAGGCGTCTTAGGTGGAGAAACGGGTTTTCTTTCAGGTGATCTGGAATATTTCAAGTCGTGGATCCTGGCCCGTCCTGACAGACGCATTAACCATGCACCAATTTTTCGGAAATTTTCAAATCTACCGCTGTACCTAATTTTTTTTACTTTGCCTAGCACGAGAAAAATGCGTCACAAATTATAAATAACAACAATCGCGGTCAACCCTAACGGTTAGCCATTGCAAGTGTCAGCACCATAAGTTTTTTGAGTTGGCTTTAGCGCGGTTAAATGTTTTAACAGCAAAGTTCAGGGTCCAAAAATAAATAAATAAATAAATAAATAAAGAGAGAAAAAGAATAAATTAATAAAAAAAGAAAATATAAAAGTAATAAACATCACAATTACCTAGCCATGTGGATTGTGATAAATCACTACGGGGATAATGCAAGTTGGTAACATTTTCTATAAAGAGCGAATCCACACTATAAATATGACAAAAATAAACAATAACTATTAGATAATCGGACATGTCCCCAAGTTAAAAACGAAAACTTTTTCAAAAGATCTGGAAGAGAAATAATGTGTATGCCCATTATAGAGTAGATTTCTGGATCTGAAATGTCATACATGAACAATTAAAATAGTGATCGGTACCGAGTAGCCAATTCGAAGTGTTCAACTATACTCAACAGAAATGGTCTCAAAAGTTTTCCTGCATGACGCACGTATAATCCATTTAAGTCTTTAATCATTGACTAGTCACTCGCGCGCTCTTGGAATTAGAGGGCGAAGTTTGTTATTATCTCATTATATTTAAACATCAAAAGACACAGTGAAATGGATTAGACAAATGTGCGCTCAAAATAATTACGTTTCATCCAGCACTCTTAGTTAATTTTAATTACGTAAATGCAAGATGTGACTGCGCTATTTCGAAAACATGGCATCAACTCAAAAATGATTTCCACATTCTCAGTAGAAATTTTATCGACTACACTTGCCTATAAAAATAAAAAGAACCGCACTTACTTAACACGTTTACTGCGCAGTATTCAATTTAAACTCAAGAGTCGATTGTAGTGAGAAGTTTAAAAAAAGCAAACGTTATTTGGATCGTTATTTGAAACGTTAATTAGCTTTCATTTTCTATAAATAAAAATTGAGTTAGAGACCGCAGGCGGGTCAGCAGCCTCATGAAAATGGCCTCAGTGACTAAGTTTCCCCTCGCAGGAAACGTTCTAATGTTTTGCGATGTTAAGTGCATGATCAGACATAGGAATTCTCGAACGCAACACACTAGGCTAGTTCACTGGCAGGCGTTCTTTGATCTGCTTCAAGGTGTCAAGAAGGGAATTATATTCTTCCTCCGAAGCAACGTCATTATTATCCAGCCATTCCACAGCATTACTGCAAACTTCCATGCATTGTATCAAATCATTCTCGCTGAAACTGTCATCACCTACTAGATCGCCCAAGATATTTTCAAGTTCGTCACAAAGGGTCTCGAGCTCATTACGCGAAGATTCGGCGATTTTTCTCTGATTTTCTTCTTCGACGTAGTCATTCGCTTCAGTAATCATACGCTCAATTTCCCTTGTAGACAGCCGCCCTTTGTCCATACGAATCACGAGCTGTTCATTATTGCCAGTTGACTGATCTACAGCAGAGACCGTCAATATGCAGTTTTCGTCAACACTGAAGGTAACTACGATCTGAGGGACCCCTTTAGGAGCAGGTTGGATGTTCTCTAATGCTAACTCGCCCAGCAAATGATTATCGTCGCTTTTCAGCTTGTCTCCTTGATACACCTTCAGATCAACGCCTGATTGATAGTCCACAGTGGTGACGAATCTCCTGGTTTTCTTAGCAGGAAGCTTCGTATTCCGAGGAATGATTGTGCTCATCAAGTTACCAAGGATGTTGATTCCGAGGGATTGGGAAGTCACGTCTGAGAGACGAATTTCTTCAACACTCCTGTTGCCAGTCAAGGCAGCGGCGTGAAGTGCAGCGCCATAAGCAACAGCTTCGTCTGGATTTATGGTCTCATTCAATCGAGTTTTCTTCAGTTTCTTCATAAGAAGTTCTTTTATTTTTGGAATTTGAGTAGATCCTCCAGCTAAGACAACCTCGTCGATTTCATCAGCGTCCATTTTTGCGTGTTTCAAAACAGCATCGACTGGTGCCATGGCAGCTTTGAACCTGTCAGCACATAACATGTTCAGCTTGGCTCGTGTGAGGCTTTGCTTGAAATCCTTATCTCCACTCAACATCGAGTCAGCAATAACAGGCGACACAGCCGAAGATGACAGGTTCTTTTTCGCAGTTTCACAAGCAGCCCTTAGCTTACAGAGAGCCCTCGAATTATTAGATATGTCTTCATAATACTTGCTTTTGATCTGGTTGATAAAATGATCGACCAAACACTGATCCAAGTCACTGCCGCCTAGAAAAGTATCACCATCGACTGCTAAAACTTCAAAATCATTATTCGAGATACTCAGAATTGCGACGTCCAAAGTACCTCCCCCAAAATCATACACAAGAATATTCCGATGCGATTTGAGCTTTCGTTCAAACCCGTAAGCCAAGGCAGCTGCGGTCGGTTCGTTCAGCAGTTTCAAGACATTCAAGCCAGCAATTTTACCGGCATCAAGAGTCGCTTGTCGCTGAGAATCGTTGAAGTACGCAGGTACTGTGATTACTGCATCAGTAACACCGGAACCAGCGACTTTCTCGCATATCATTTTCATTTCAATGAGGATCATTGCAGAAATTTCCTCCGGAGTGTACTTTTTCGTCTCTCCTCTGTGCTTCACTGCGAATTTTGGGTTTCCTTCCGCGTTTACGACCGAAAACGGCCATCGACTCAACCTTTTTTGGACGCCAGGATCTTCGAACTGACGACCAATGATCCGCTTAGCTTCGAAAATCGTGTTTTCGGGGTTCAAAATTGCTTGAGCTTTTGCTTTGTCTCCAATCAGTCGCTCACTTTCAGTAAAAGCGACGCATGATGGAGTGATGCGGTTCCCCACATCATTCCAAATTACTTTGACGCTTCCGTTGATGACCACGGCAGCGCACGAGTTCGAGGTGCCCAGGTCTATTCCGATCGCAGGTCCTTTCGCTTTTGCCATCGTCGCCGGAATTAGACTGCACAAAAAAAAGAACATCAGTGCATCCACGCCCAACACATCTTCAAGATTTATTTCAACAATAAATTTGTGACGATTTCTGACCCATATGATTGATTCAGAAATGGCACTCAACACTGAATGAATTTGGGGTGCTGCTATAGAGTGAGGTCTACCACACTACAGCATGAGGTCTACCTCTAGCTACTACTGTACCTTGAGGTTTGACTAGGTCGATGTTGAGTTTAATGCGCTCACGGAATTTATAAATTTGGTTTCCAAGAATCGGTAGTAGAACACATTTAAAGACGTTTCACATGAATGACATTTTGCTCGCTAATGCGTAATTATCGAGATATAACAATAATTACGTTCAGGTAGGAATAACAATATATAGCCGGTTGCTTAGTCGCCACATTGTTGGAACACGCCCACTTTTTGCGCGGGAGAACAGCAACGGTTTGGGTAAGTTTAGGTACTCTATTTTAGATTGATTTAGGTTAGTTAAGGTTAGTTTATTCAACTAATCTACCCTTTTCTAACTTAACCTCATCCATCGTTACGTCAATACCGTATTATAGCATATTTATGTGCTTGTTCCTTCACTTTTATACACGACGTTCCTGTCAGTTCAAAGTTGAATAACTCAAAAATTACGCATCAGCGAGCAAAATGTCATTCACGTAAAACGCTTTCAAATGTGCTCCTTTAGTGACTATTAGGAGCAGAATTTTTAATTTCCTTGAGCGCATTAAACTCAATATCGACCTTAGATTAGGTTACTCATTGATATTACTCATCTCCATGCATTTAATTCAGCGAAAAAACAATTTGTACATCTCAAACTGCATCTGGGTAGGCGATATACATGGCGATAGACCTCACGCTATAGTAGCACCGAATTTTGGGATTAAAACCTAAAACGCTGATAATTTTCACTACAATTTCCGATTACGGCCTAAATTACCACATGTTGAGTGCTTTGAAACTAACATAATAGCAGGTTCGAGTCGATATCAATAATTGCGTCACCGAAACCGAACTTTCCAATGCTTTAATGGTGTACTTCATGGACGACTACGAACTAAGCTAACGCTACGTTCGAAGCTACTATCCTGAAATAATAGGTGCATTTTTTCACAACGAATTTCTCAGTTCAATTTTATTAAACAGACCGATGCATTTCATACATCCACTGCGTAATTTCACTCATCCATATAGCACTCGCAGACTCAAGTTAAAAACGGAAAGCATGTTGCTTGCTATAGGGGGATTTGACATTAAGAAAAGCAATGCACTAGGAAATATTCGAACGAACTTACCAATTATGTGCTTAGGCATCACAAGTTACGGAAATTCCAGACCCAGAGATAAGAACCGATAGGACTATCGGTATCAGAGATTATAGAACCGAGCAGTACTCACTCAAAGGGTAGCCTGAAGACTTTTCATCAGCCCGCAGGCGGAGATTCTCATAAAGAAAATACTAGTATAATTTCAAGAGGTTCATCTGACCCGCTGCTTTACACATTCATTAGTCTATTTTTGAAAACTTTACCAGCAGTAACTAATAACCTACTAATAAAAGGAAATATTGACCTGAATAATTTCATATCCTTATTCCAATATAGGTGTAGTTACTGAACAATAAAGATCATTTTGCGGGAATGGGAAAAATAATCATGATTGCCCAAATTTTACTATTGAAATACTTAGCAACTAGCATTTAAATCCACACATTCTCACGCATGCGCGAATTGAGTCATTCACAAGACTTTTGTGTACTAGTTAGTTCATGTTTAAGTTAGAAAGGATCGTAATTTTTATAGGATCTGAGTGTAAATGAAAATTGGGTAAATCTGAAGGATATGTCAGTTACCGATTTTCCATTTTTCGGTGCCTGAAACTAATTAATTGAATCAAAATAAACACGTTTTCTTCTATGCACTTTCCGTCTCAAATGAGTATTTTACGATTTATAGCGGTAGGTTTAGTTTCGTCTTTGATGACGAATGCGCTTGAATACATCAATTTTCGAATTTTTGTTGCTTGAATCATGGTAATAACATCAAAATAAACAACTTTTCTTGTATACACTTTTTTCGCCAAATGAGTATTTAACGAGGTATAGCGGTAGGTTTGGTTTCGTCTTTGATGACGATCGCGCTGGAAGCGAGTGTGCATTGCAGTGTTGCTGTCCAACGTGCTCCTTGAATTACTTGCCGCTTCAAACACTGGAGTTGCGGTAAGTCATTTACCACTATAACTAATAAAATACTCATTTGAGACGGAAAGTGCATAGAAGAAAACTTGTTTATTTAGATCTAATTAATTATGCTTAGGCATCGAAATTTACAAAATCGATAACTGACATATCCTTCAGATTTACCGAAAATTGATACTGAAATACAGAGACCAAGTTTAACCTAACTTAGTGTAGAGGAATCGGAAACTTTGAAATATATGATCTGAGCTCTAGTAAAGGCCTCGGTAAGACTCGTTCTGAGAAAAATTCAGAATCTTGGCAAAGGCAAACTGGTTGCCGGGGTCTTCCCCCAACCTACAATTATTGCAGGTAGCGATGATACTAGTGAAAATACCACAAATACTCGGGTACTAATCTAGTCGTTTCTTCCTACCAGGAAATGGACCTGCTCCTAATTCATGCCTATAAAGCGTTGAAAACAATAATACTAAAACGGATTAGAGACACTTCACAAGCTAAGAGGAGGGAGGTCGAACGTGTGCTCTCGGCTGGAGAGCTGAATTTGATATTATCAGTAATGAAGTTTGGGCTCAAAAGTAGCATTCAAGGTTCCCCTTGCGTCAGGTCTTACCAAGCATACGGACCAAAAACAACACGCTAAGTGACCGCGAACATAACTGGTAAATTATGAAGTAAGCTCTTCTCCCAACCTTCTTTCGCCACGGAGTGACTCAGAATCTCATTAACAAGCATAAACGATGGAAGATGCATTTTCTGTTTTCATTTCGTACAAATAACTCATGTTAATTTCGAAGAAACCAGTCATTTAGAAGTCGAATCGTACTGATAAATGTTGGCCAAAGTTAGCGTTACAGCAATTCTCCACGTCATGTGATCGCCGTGAGGGCTCAACGTATAATTTTCGCTGAGTGCAATAACACCTTTAAAATACTGACTAGAAACACTACAAAGGTACTAGATGATCAGGTGAGCAAGTTCACAGTAGCTTTCATCAAAAAACAGTAAAGGCAGAATTTCTTTCCAGCTCAAAACTTACCAACAATAAAGATGAAGACGCTTGTCACGACAGCCAGCTCGCGTGTTCTTCCTTTCAGACGCGCGTCTGCGTAGAGGAACGCGGACGTACACCAGTTCTTTTTGTGTTCTCACTGTGTACGAATATGTAATAATTTACGCCGCATTTAATATTTCTTCACACTGCGGGCGGAAATTGAGTGTCTTGGTCAATTACTTAAAATCAGCATAAGTGTGATTAAGAGTTGCCGCGTTTCAAGTTTCCATGTGGAAGTCAGACGATGAAATTGGTTGAGCACCGGTAAGTTAATCGGTGAGCAATGAGCCAAATGCGATAGGAAATTCCTCCGTCATGCTGGAAATTCATGTACCGAGTATCACAGGATTTCTTTGAAAGTAGTTCTAGAATTAAACTAACTTACGTCGAGTTTGATCCTAATTTCGAAGAAATAATGGGACAAACACTTCCGAGTTTAGTTTCCATTCCAAAACAATTCGCAAGTAATGAAACAATAAAAACTATTGCCTGTGCAAGCACTATTTGATTGCTCACGTAACAGTTTTACTAAGCTTGTGTCAGCCAAGAAACAAACCGATAATCAGTTGCTTGGCAACCCACCAGACATGACTGCTTGTTCATGGGCAGAGGTGGCACCGCCAAGGTCATCGACCAAGTTGAGCGTCCTAACATAAAAGGCTTCATCAACGATACATGATTTTATTACGCTTATTACGCAAGATCGGGGCCAATAAATAGCGATGAGAATTACTTTCGCGTGAAAACGAAAGTGAAATAATTTCCCTAAAATTGAATTGTCCATACGCCTTTAAAGGTCGTATATCGCCGAACACTAAACTCGTATTCATCTCGCACAAGATGTTGGGGTGGCCTAGTTCCTCTCTTACACGCGCACATAATAAAATGAAACTACTTATTCTTACCACGGTCAAACAACTATTAAGGCATCCATAAACCCCACGATATTTATTACGACGGTCCTAACCGCATCAATTCGAAAATAAGAATAAAGTCGTCGGCAATATTCGTTAGTTCCAAATTTCTACACGCATTTTTCGTGTCAGCCTGTCCTGCTCATCGCACAATTATTGATTACCTGAATCTCGGAAGCTGGGGGAAGATCGTCCGCTCGTATTATATGAACGATTCAGTTGTTAAATTCCCGTCAAGTCTTCATTACACCAACGGAAATTTGGGTAGAATTTAGCTTATAAAACGCTTGTTATCTTGCTGCCACTGTTCAAGCTCTGCTTTCAGTAATAACGGGAGGCGACATTCAACACCCTGCTGTTCGGGATGATAAAAACGGGTAAAATTTAACACTCTACTCCAGCAACACTCCATGAAACCAAATTTAAAACTTCCAGGAATACCTAATTTTCAGGAAGAAATTATTCGTAAAATGGGTGCGTCCAACAGACCGTATTCCCATAACGAGAATACTGCTTATTAACACATTCCAACTTCACAGAAAATATTTTCTCGAATATTAGTAACATATTCACTTTGACTGAGCGCGTCACGGATACATCCAATACGAACTGAACATGAATCACAAAACACGAGCAAATGGCTGCTAGGGAATACCCTGGGGCGCGCAGAGTCCCCAAGAGACGTCGGCGAGTGAGAAGTGAGGTGCATAATTTTTGATTTTTTTTTTTTAAATTTGAATGATTTTTCAAGGTTCCGCCCGTAATGAAAAATTACTTCTTAACTTTAAATGATGGCAATTTAGTTATCTACTGTGCCGTATTTTAAATGTCATTCACGCCTCAAACTTTACAAAACGTACATTTCAAGCATCAGCACAAAAATGAGTTGACTTTTCGTGACTTCATTTCTGAGATATACTGTGTTATCACAACAGTGCACAAAGAAACACAGTTCAAGTGCAATTTAATGTACTTTGTAATGAAATAATTAAAAAAACACAGTTACAGTGCATTGGAATGTAATTTGTACTGAAATAAGTATCGTACGAATTTACGTTTGCACTTTGATACCGAAAAAAAATTTCAGGTCTTTCACAGCACAAGATGGCGCCTCTCTACACATAAAAAAGCTAAATCTAAATGCTCCGTTTGATCACTAGGCACCTCAGCTAACACCCATCCAACGTCTCTCCCTGAGGGTTCTAAAGCTGAAAATTATTTTTCTTCATTCGATCACGAATTTAAGTAAAGTCAGAAAAGCTTCGTCTACATTCTCGTAAAGGAAATAGAAAACAAAAACAACTTTAATCCATTATATAGAAAGCAACACTATAATTTTGCACAGAACTCATGTAAATTTAACGGTACGAAATAATTTTTTCCACGAAGTGAACGAATATCCAGAGAAGAAATAAAGAATTATGACCTAGAAACGAAGAACTTTGAACAAAGAACAACCTCGTAAATTACTCCCAACAATACTTAGACCTTGATTTCAGGCCGGGAAATGACGGAACTTAGGACGATCTAGCTAAATAATTCTTGTGGTAAAATGTGACGAGATCGCAGTAGATGCGCTAATACTCTAGTTTATCACGACACTAAAATAATTTCTTCGACATCGTCGACGCCACTTATGAATTAATGTAGGCACAGGCTTCATGGTACACTTGAACTGCTCTGAAAAAGGCTCTTTCACCCACGAACAAGTGACGGTGATGGTGCTTTTGATATCAAAACGATGAAACACATGTAGACGAGATAGACTGAAAACGTAATTTTATTTCTTCAAGACACTAATGAGCAGAAATAACCAGTAGAGAACTATAATTCTCAACAATTGGCGTTTCTCTCTTGAACAACTAAATATTTAATCATTGATTTTTGAAAGGTGAATTCGTGAAATAGTGAATGCAAAAACAAGACGTGATCCCACACACAAGACAAATTATTTCACCCGATGATAATCAGGAGCAAATGCACTAAACTACCATAAGCACGGAGTTGAAACGTTACAAAAAAATAGGAACAAAAGTTTTCGAATGAGACCGTTGCATCCAAGTGCCACAATATGACTTCCCATCCAAAATTAGCTGATTGTACACACCAACACTCAGATATGGCTTCATATTAACGAGTAAAAATTAAAGTTCGTTCAGTGCAGTTCGACTTTTACAGCCAACAAAGAAAAAGGAAAGCATCTATAGCATGTTTTACTTACAAAACATTCCAACATGTTATGGGTGAGGAGCCATATTTTCCCATATTTTCTGTAGCAGACATCATTTTAAAAACTACGTAGACACTAAACAAAATGCAAGCTTCGAGAACAGAACAAAAATCCTCATTATTTTGGAATCACTCCGCTATAACAACTCATGGTTGATTTCAAGACGCAGAGCCAAGCCTTCAAGATAATTTTCAAAACTACAAACAAATTCACTATCATGAGTCTAAAACGCTTAGGTACATGCCACACTTGAAAAAACGAACTTCCAACTCTGTGCATAAATAATATCAAATTTTACCTTGGTTCATTACAATCAAAATGCTTTTATAAGAAAACTAATAATGCTATTAGCACAATTTGAGAATACGAACCATCATTGTTGCAGTTATAACTTGGTCGAGAAATGGTGATTGCTAATTCGTCTAGTTGCAAATCATGCATTTATAGAAATCGAACTGAGAAAGCGAGAAAACAGCGAAGGCTAAATCAGTTTCCGAGAACACTCTCTTTGAGTTTAAGAAGAGCATCGTAACGAGAACGATACTCCCCGATATCGGCGTCTTCCACTTCGTACAGCCATTCTTCAGTGTCACCGACAACCGTTTGCAATTCTTGGAAGTTATCGTCATCCTCTCGGCCTCCTTCCTCCGTCAAGTTGCGAAGTTCAGCACAAAGGGTTTCTAATTCATGTCGAAGAGCATCAAGAATTTCTCGATTTTTGTCGTCTTCATGATATTCATTAGCTTCGACAATCATGCGATCAATTTCTTTCTTATTCAACCGACCTTTGTTGGTACGAATAACAAGCTGTTCATCGTTACCAGTAGATTCGTCGATAGCCGAAACGGTCAAAATGCCGTTTTTGTCGATACCGAATGTAACAACAATCTGCGGGATGCCTTTCTTAGCTGGCTGAATGTTTTCCAAGGAGAACTCACCGAGAAGGCGATTTTCATCACTGCTAACTCGTTCCCCTTCGTAGACTTTGATGTCAACACCAGTCTGGTAATCTACAGTAGTGACGTACCTCTTGGTTTTCTTGGCAGGAAGTTTGGCATTACGAGGTATGATTTTGCTCGTAACGTTGCCGAGAACATTGATGCCAAGAGACAATGGAGTGACATCAACGAGGTGGACATCCTCAACGGACTTCTCACCACACAAATTAGCGGCGTGGATTGCTGCCCCGTAGGCAACAGCTTCATCAGGGTTGATGGTCTGGTTCAACTGACGATTGTTGAATTTCTCCTTCAGAAGTTCCTGAATTTTAGGAATCCGAGTGGAACCTCCAGCAAGTATAACTTCATCAATATCGTCAATGTCCATTTTTGAACTTCTCAATACAGCATCCACAGGCTTCATGGTATTTTTGAAGTGCTCTGAGCAAAGCTCGTTCAATCTGGAACGAGTCAGAGATGATTTGAAGTCGTTGCCATCGAAAAGGCTCTCCACTAAAATTGGCTCTTTTTTCGATGACGAGAGATTCCTCTTCGCGCGTTCGCATGCTTTCCTCAGTTTGCCTAGAGCTTTGGAGTTACCAGACAAGTCCTTGCCATGTTTCGTTCGTATTTCTTGAAGGAAATGCTCCACCAAGCATTCATCCAAGTCCCCTCCTCCTAGACCTGTATCTCCGTCCACCGCCAGAACCTCGAAATTATTTTCCGAGAGACTGAGGATTGCAACATCAAAAGTGCCTCCGCCGAGATCGAAGACGAGAACGTTCTGTTGCGCTTTCAACTTTTGATCAAATCCGTAAGCAATGGCAGCAGCGGTAGGTTCATTGAGAAGCTTCAGGACATTCAAACCGGCTATTTTGCCCGCATCAAGGGTAGCCTGGCGCTGAGAGTCGTTGAAATAAGCTGGAACAGTTATGACAGCATCTTTGACAGTAGCGCCGATGTATGTTTCGGCGACAGCTTTCATTTTACCCAGAACCATCGCCGAAATTTCTTCTGGAGTGTGCTCCTTCACTTCTCCCTTGTACGTGACACGGAACTTCGAATTGCCAGACGCATTCAGAACTACGAAGGGCCAAAACTTGAGCCTCTTCTGGATTTCAGAATCATTAAATTGACGTCCGATGAACCTCTTTGCATCGAAAATAGTATTTTCCGGGTTCATGATTGCTTGGGCTTTGGCAGCATCCCCGATGTGACGCTCATCTTCAGTGAAGGCAACGAAAGACGGGGTGATGCGATGTCCCATGTCATTGGCGATGATTTCCACGCGCCCGTTTCGAATGACGGCAACGCAAGAATTAGTGGTGCCGAGGTCAATACCAATCGCTGTAGCTTCGCTTTCCGCCATGGTCACTGGTTAAATCTGAAATGGAAATGTACAGCCCATGTAATGTGAAAGAAAGGAATAATTTCATTTCAGCAGCTGTTTCAGAGTTTCAAATAAATGACACAACGAATATTCTGCAGTGCATCCATATTTACCCTAGAAATTTTAAAGCAGAAATAATTAATAAAAAGCGCAATATTTTCGTAATTTCCTGAGCCAACTTGTCAAAAGATTTCCATCGAGGATGGTAAGCATTTGCATTCGAGAATTCAAGACAATTACAAGGAGAAAATACTGAGTCTTTCGACATCTTATAAAGTGATTCAGTACACTTGTCCTATTCTTTGTTTCATTACCGTTGAGCTGCGTACGCACAATTATCATTCGTGAAAAGTATGATTACAATCAAAGAGCCGAGTCCCAAAAAATAATAGTTCATAATACTTCTTGATTTTCTTCTAATAAAGTAACAAGTTTGTGCTGAAATGCAGCTGAAATCAAAGAAATAACCAGCCTAAAACACAGAACAGTTCTCAGTGCTATACCATAGTTTCAAGAAAAAATTTTCAATTTCAGTTTTCTAGCACCTTTGACAATTAGAGCTACACCTGAGTTTAGTTTATTACATACCCATTCAGGTTATGAGTCAAGAACATTTAAATCAGAAGAATTCAGTAGCGAGGTGGACAAATAAAATGTCTCAGTGAAGACAACTTCTATCTGGTCATGTAGATGTATACAGTGTTATATCTCTTCTGATATTCTTTTAACTGATTTCTCTGGTGCAAATGAGAGAACAGATACCTACCTATGGAGCCTTAAAATGTAGTTAAAATTTATTTTTGGCAAATTTTCTCCTGCATCAATATATGAGTGAAGAAAACTCTCATGACTTGGGAGAAATTAAAAAAATTTTGCTGATAAGAATATGCTATTTTTTGTCTCTTCTCAAGTTAGGATTCTGGCGTACTTGTTTGAAAATGATGAAAGTTTTTACACTGAAACGTGTTCCAACATTGAAAGGCTAGAAAATTCAAAAACTGATCTTAGTTGCCTGTTATAGCCTCTACCAGGGATTAATAATGCAGGAAAATTAATTGGAGGAAAAAATTCATACATAAACTAAGATACCATGTACACTACATCCAAGAATTTAAATGTGGTTTTTGGAGCTCTCATGTATTTAATGAGCAGTGAATACTTAATTTTTATTATGCATATCAATGAGAAGTGAATGCTCAATTTTTATTAGCCATATTAATGAGAAATGAATAGTCAATTTTTATTTGCAATATTAATGAGAAGTGAATACTTAATTTTTATTAGTCATATTGATGAGAAATGAATACGTAATTTTTATTAACCATATTAATGAGAAGTGAATACTTGATATTTGTATTTAAATTCATCGTTTGTCTGCCACCTTGGTTATGCTTAGGTAAACTGGCAACAATTGCAGAAACTTTAAATAGAATGTTAATGCAACGGAACTTCTTTTATATGAGACATTGGAACATGTCTGTCAACGAAAAAATTTGAATACGGATAATGAAAAAATTTTCCAATGAAAAATTTTGAATAGGAAAGATGATTTTTTATAATCTAATGAAATTTGAATTTGACATAATTCAACTCTATCTCATAAATAAATTAAAATACAAATGCTAATTCTATGCTATACAATGAAAAAATTAGAATCCAAATGGTAATTCTACACTATCCAATGAAGAAATTAGAATACAAATGGTTATTCTATACAATCCAATAAAGAAATTAGAGTATGAATGGTAAATTGATACTATTAACCCTTCAACGCCCCAGAGGACACCAGTGTCCTCTTTAAAAAATACCCTCAATATATAGTATTTCTTGTTCAATTAGTTCCGTAATGTGTTCTTTGAAGTTTTCGGCTGGGTGGCAGTTCCTATCCCATCCTGATATTGGTGACCGCCTGATGCCAGCGCCAGTTTAGTGACGGTGGTTGTGTTAACGGTAATATGAGTACAAAAATTCGGACGTTAAAGGGTTAACTGAAGAAATTTAGGTCAATATTTATTTTAGGTGTGGCAGGCGACCACCATGGGCGCCGCCATCTTGGACCCGATGTAAAGAAGATTGCGGTTGTCACCCTAATGGGTGGGTTAGAAGCTTTATTTATAATTTTCACTATAAGAACTGTGGCTAACCCTCACAACCCAACCTCTTTACGTTTGTATTAGGGGGTTAACTACCCTTATTAACTAAATAAGGGCGCCGGCGCCAACTTCAAAGTACAATTATTCAAAAATAACGCATCAGCGAGCAGAATGTCATTCTTGTAAAAGGTTATTAAATGTGTTCCTTTATTGATTATTTGCCCCCAAATTATTAATTTCCGTGCCACACCTAAAATGAATATTGACCGAAATTTAAATACAAATAGTAATTTTATCCTACCCAATGAAAAAAAACAATATGGATGGTAATTTTATGCCATCAAATGAAGTGATGTTAATAAGTATGGTAAATTTTTAGTATCAGTGGTGCCATAAGCTAAAGAAATCGGAATCAGTGCTAGCAATTCTATAAAAAAAAACGTCGAAACATAAATCGACACCTGCTATTATTCACAGAAAGACTTCCACGAAGGAGAACATGTAATGGAGTGTAATAGCATTGTGGTTTCACGATAGGCCTAGATTAATTTTTATACACAGTATGAAATAACTCAATTGAAGGTTTTAGAACTGCATGAAGCTGGTAAAATATTCCAGTTTAGGATACCAACATCACAGGACGTGAAATGAAGCACTTCTACGCGAACGTGTTTTGCTCTGACCAGCAAAGGTATTTTTTTACAGACAACCTGCGTTGATTCCTTATCACGAGGATCGAACCAATGCCTAACTAAGCTGATACGCAAGGCTTCGAAACAAAAAATCTCATTATCATAAAATAACACTCGGGAACAATGCTTGGTGTATAAAATTATAGGCCTAATGCAAGCGATATGCAATTAATGTATTTACAGCTTAGAACTACCCACTGATTTTTCCACTGAAAACCCCACAGGCCATTTCAGCTGGAACAAATTCCTTCCCACATCGATCACAGGATTTAAATGCAAATCTAAAGGCTGGTGAGAAAAAATGTTGTACAACTTTAATCTACACCTTTCAATCTATCTCTGCCAGTAGAAACAACGCTAAATTCTTACCTTAATTGACTTTAAAATGGCACAACACTAATCACAGCGCAGCGATACGACTTGGATGTCACCAACGTGGACACAGCACCAACTCTGCACCACTCTGCAGTCAGGCAGCCAGATTGTGGCAGCCAATGACAAGCTTCGAACGACGTGAGCTTCCCAAGGTCAGTTGCTAAACGCCTCTATTTAAAAGTTTTTGTCACCATTTTACTCATTCTATCACAATCATTTTGTACAAATTTGTACGAATAAGCGTGAAAAATACTTTACTTATTTTTAAAAGTAAGTTTTTAGCATGTGCAGCAACGAAATTTATGGGGAACACAAGTTCTACCGAGAAATCCATACGTCGGAAAAACGGGTTACGAACGAGTCCCGAACGCAAGCCTCGTTCAAACAGTGTCATGCGAAGTTTTAAAGATGTTTCACCACAAATTTGTGAAGATAATTGTTTAAATTTCTTAAGGCAAATATATTCATTTATATTTTTAAACCAATAATAGTTAACTTGAGTGATTCAACAATAAATTCCTGAGTCAACAATGAATACCTCACAAAAATAGCTCAAACGATGAGCCAGCTCCTAAATTGCTTGAATGGATTTGAATGGTAGTCCAAAGTTGTGAAATAAAAAGCACGACAAGGCAGCAAGGAAGATTAAAATTCCCTTTATTGAATAACGTTGGTTTCAAGAATGAATAACAAAATAAATGCAGAGGTCAATAGCTTTTGATATTCAATGAAAACTAGAATATACCTATCCTAAAATTTTCTGATACTATTCATCCCTTCATTTAATTTCATACATGTAAAGTTTCAAAGTTACAACTCACACTGACAAAGACTTTATGAGGGCCGTGTGAGCTAAACAGCTATCATATTACAGCAGTGTGAGCAAGCAGACAACATATTAGCCATTTGTAAATAATTAAGCTGTCATCTGAAGTGTGGGGTTCAAATGGTCACATGTTAGCTCCATAGAAGTAAAATAGCCATTGATTGACTGAGCTCTAAAGAGGCTTAAGGGAATTAACCATCATACGACGACTAAGTTCACAATCATTTCGGCCATAATTAAAAAGAGCGTTTGAAAGAAATACCTGTGTTATTTGAACTGTACCTATACGTGAGTGTACATCACGCAAAGCCGTTTTGAATGAAATAAATTTTATTTGGTTGCTATACGATAGAAATTGCGTCTGTATTAAGGCTGTTTGATGAACATATACTGATATAATTAATATAATTGTTGTTGCAGTAGGAATTTTGTGAATGAACCCCTCCCATAAATGGTTTTGTTGTTGAATTAAACAGCTTTCATATATATATATATATATATATATATACATATATATGTATGTATGTATTTCAAATATTTATTCATCGACTGAATTAGAAAAAAATATTTATATAAGACTACGTGAATAAATTATTTCCATATAAACACGGAGAAAATAAATCTTTAAACGCTCTTTGGGAGTGAAATATCTCTATATAACGACTATGCGAATATAGTATCCCCATATAGAAATTATGAGAGTGAAATATCTCTTTATGAGGAGAATGAGAACATATTTTCGTCTATGAATTACGTGACGAAAATATCTTCACAAAAGTGGTGACCTAAATACAGCATCAAACTACAGGCCCATCAGTCTTTTGCCTGTCATGTCAAAACTATTGGAGAAAGTGGTGACAAATCAACTGTCATTTCACCTGGACGAGTCAAATCTACTCCACCAAAATCAATATGCCTATAGAAGAAATACTAGCACCCAAGACGCTCTGCTCAATACGAGTATATCTGAAAAAATATACAGTGACATCGATCAAAAGAATGTAACACTCATGCTGCTACTTGATCTCTCTAAGGCGTTCGATAGCGTCGAACATGAAAGACTTCTACGTAAAATACTGAACTTGGGAATAGACACGCAATGGTTTGAAAGTTACTTGTCAAATCGATCTCATGCAGTCCGCATAGAAAACAAATTGTCCCCATTCATTCAAAACAACTTTGGTGTTCCCTAAGGATCCATTCTTGGTCCGCTACTCTTTTCTATTTTCATTAATGATTTCCCTCCAATGCCTTCTAACACACGGATCTCAATGTATGCAGATGATGTTCAAATTGCAATAACAAGTTCAGTATTGGAAATACCACAGACGCAAATTAAAGCCGAAACTTTACTGACTAGCCTGAAATCATGGTACGACCGAAATGGTCTCAAATTAAATGCTAATAAAACACAATGCATTATTTTTGGATCCAAAGATGCAATTAAAAAAACTTCAGATCTTACTCTTGCAGTTGGAAATGATAAAATTAATGCATCAGAAAAAGTTAAAAATCTAGGTATCTGGTTCGATAGAAATATGTCCTTCAAATCTCACGTTGAGACTACTTGCAACAAAATCTACGGAACTTTAATGTTTTTTCATCGTATAAAAAGTATGCTAGACGAAAAATCCAGATTATTAGCTATTCAATCCCTTGTGTTATCGCGCATTGACTACTGCAGCCTAGTATGGGGAGACTTACCTCAATACCTTCAAAGGGACTTACAAAAATGCATGAATTTTGCAGCCAAGGTGGTATGCAACGGTAATTTCAAAAGAAATGATCACGTAACCCCTCTCCTCAATAAACTCGGCTGGATTCCTATCCAAGAAAGGCTCCTCTTGCAGAAGGCCCAATACGTATTCTCCTCGTTATATCTTCCTCAGAGCAATGCTGAGATAGTGCGTTTCCATCCACCCACTGTAACCAATCAAAAACCGAACAGAAACAATAATGTCTTAGTCAACTATCGTTCATCTCACTTAGGGCAGAAGGCTCTGTCCATATCAGGCGCCTTACTGTGGAACAAACTTCCCCTGAATATTAAAGTTCCTCAAAGACCGAGAGAATTTAAAGCCAAAATAACTCGTCACCTTGTGTCTCAATAATAATTTTTAGTTACAGAACATACTGAATGAGTACTGACGAATCTCATTTGCCTGGTATCTCCATTGCTGAACAATCTCCCTCGCTCATTGTTTTATAATTCAAGACATCACACAACAGTTTGGAAGTATGCGTAGGTATTGTGATTTGACCGCCTATACGTTGTCATTTGCAAACATGCTTACTTGTATATGTGTGTACGTATATAGGTTTATGTGCACATATGGGTGTGTATATGTGCACGTACACCTGTGTGCACTAGAGTAGATAAACCAGTCAAAGGTTGCATTTTATGTCATTCCTCTCCGTTTCTGTGCAAGCATCAAACTAGACCGTCATGGTACCTATATGTGTGTGTGTGTTTATCAATTGCAGACATTCTGCACCATATTACAAAGATAATGTGTTTTTTTTCTAATATGAAATTGTAAAGCATCCATGTAAAAAAAAAAATAAATTCGTTGTGTGATCATCCATTTATACTGCAGTAATATGCTTATTCTGCTTATAGTTACATGCTTATAATAATGTGATACCTATGTTTGTTTATGAATTGCCGACAATTTGCGCCATATTTCAAAGATAATGTGATTTGTTTTCTAATATGAAACCTATATAGGACATTAATTTTTTCTTTCTTATTCACGTCCCACAATCGTTTTCATGTTTCTGACTTAAGTAGACTGTCTTGTGCCACTATTTTTAGTACGAAATTTTATAAAATTCATGCTATAATAAAAGATATTTTCTCTGTTTCCCTCGATTGGAATTCTGGTTTATAATGGCTAGTTTATGCTGATATTTGCGCACATGCTTACTTGTATATATGTGTACGTGTGCACGCTACGCGTATGACACTCTGTAGAATGCGTATGTATTGCCTCAATGCATAGAAATGCATTTGTGTATGCTTACGAGTTTGGTGTAAGTATGTGCGTGGGTATGTTGGTGCATGCGTATGTGTATATATCTACATGTATACGTGCACATATTTGTGTACTAAACTGACAACTAGCATTTTACTAGAGAAAATGGTCTTTTTTCTGCGCACTCTCAACTTGTAACATTACCTAACTCGTCATCTCTTCATTATTGTAAAGCATTCATGTACAAACCATACATTTGTTCTGCGATCATCCATTTATATTTAAATAAAATGCTTATTAACTAATGACCGGTATGTTAAAATTGTTGAATCAGAAATACAAAACTTATAATCTTCTTGGTCCTCATGCTTATGTGTACATATATGTGTATATATTTACATGTATGTGTGCACATATGTGTGTACTAGACTGACAACTACCATTTTACTAGAGATAATGGTCATTTTCTGTTCACTCTCAACTTGTAACATTACCTAACTCGTCATCTCTTTATTATTGTAAAGCATTCATGTACAAACTATACTATACTCGTGAGCTCCTCGTACATTTACTTACATTTATTTGTTTGAAAAACCTTGTGGAAGCAGTAGCTTTCCGTACTAGATTCTTAACTTGACTTTGAACTATACATTTGTTGTACGATCATCCATTTATATTTAAATAAAATGCTTATTAACTAACGACCGTTATGTTAAAATTGTTGAATTAGAAATACAAAACTTATAATCTTCTTGGTCCTCATGCTTATGCGTACATATATATATATATCTGTATGTGTGTGTGTATGTATGTATATGTACGTATATATATGTATATGGATTTGTATTTATATTTTTTTTTCATGCTTCCTTAAAATGACACTTTTGAACATTTGCCGAAACAAGCGATTCATATATTATTTCCTGGCATCAATAATTGCGAAGTTTTATGTCATGTACATGTAAACTGTCAAAAGTGTTTTCACCCCACAATGAAAATGCATCGTCCATGAATTTGCGTTATCTCTTATAATTATCATTACATGTATTGTCAAATGTAGATTAAGCAAGATTAGGAGTACATTGCCCTCAATCATTTATTTTCGACTAGTGACACGAGTTTTTCAATACTCGTGTGTGTGTATCATCTAAGTGTATTAATTTTAAGATATTTAAAAACCAATGATTGTAATATTGTACAATCTCTATTGGAAATAAAGTTTTTTCTTTCTTTCTTTCATACAGTGACTGTATGAGCACCTCACCAACACCGGCAGGCCTCAGCCGAGACGGTTCAAGAAACGGTTTGTGAAGAGTACAGGAATTTCTGGACAATTTCTTGAGTCCTACTCGCGCGACTTTAAACTTTAGTCCACTACTCGTAACTTTTGAAAGAATGCACCTATTGACTTCAAAATACTTTCAAACGAAAGAGCAAAACATTTTCTACAACTGTGTAATAAACACATCCAAAAAAGTTTTCCGAAAACTACAGAAATTCTTCGATGAACCTGTGCTGAGGCCTGCCGGTCTCACCAACTAAAGATTGTGGGGAAAATGTCTCCGTGCAGTTACTGATGTGCTCAATATCACTACTTGAATATTGTGAATGGAAAGTATCATACAATGAAAAGCGCATGGGTAGAATTTCCCTACGAAAGAACTATTTGAGTAATATATCTTCATATCAGGGCTGTGTGAGTCGAGCGTGAGGCTGTGATGAGCAATACAGTTACGAACCTGTGGTCTGAGCAGTGCTTTCTGAGCAAAATTCACGGGTGATAAACATGCGATGGTTCTCAGAACATCGATATCAGTTACTGCCATTTATGTTACGTGAACGATTTCTTTAGTAATTACAACTAACACGTTTATTTTAACTTTCCATGACATTTATTTTAAAGAAGTTCAATCATTGTAAGTTTCGTTTGCTAAATGTTATTAACGTTTGCGCTCAACTTTATACATTATTAATTTGAAGACGCTCAGTGATTCAATGAAAGGGCGATCGCCATTTTCGTCCAATTCTAAATGTTAAATGAACAGAGAACTAATCTTAATTTTCGAGAAGCTCTCAATCTTTTATTTTAGTGCTCTCCGTGGCACAGCGGTTAAGGGATCGGACTTGTATGCTGGAAGTCGCGGGTTCGTTCCCAGCGCTGGCGCGAAGATTTTCCCCGTTGGGTATAAGGGAAAGCTCAAGCACAATACCCCACTCAACCCAGGTGTCGGAAATGGGTACCGGCTTTACGGGGGAACCGTCATGGTGTCCTATATATAGGCTTAGTTATAAGACATTTGAAAAACCAATGCTAAGATCATATGTATCAGGCTTGATTGGAAATAAAGCATCCCAAAGATGCCGATGTTAACCTAACCTAACCTTTATTTTAGTTACAAACGACAATCTGACACTGGAGCGAAAAGCTACCTCTTGCTTTTTGATAGATTCAAGGCGCATGTGCGTGCTTAGCCTTAGAGTTCGGAATACAATTTTCCGTTATCTATTGTGATATATGCCATATTCGAACAAATGAGAACATGTCTGGAGAAATAAATACTTATAAATAGCTTATTGAATATCATCACTATGTACAGTATGAGTGCATCCATCTGAATGTGAAACCAACAAAATTGATTGTCGTTCTCTCTGAAATGGAATAATTTCTCTCCTCCTCGAAGTAAAAATGATTCTTTGTGCATCGCTCAAAAAAAGGATAAAATATGAACGATTTGACATAAATATGGAATCAATATGTTTCTTTCCTGAAGCTCTTAAATACGTTCATAAAGGATTTATTTTTAAGATTAAAACGCTCCATTCCAATCATGTTAATACGTCACTTCTGAAAGATCGCTTAGTAATTGCTTTGTTACCAAAGACAGGACACCCTGAGGAGCGGAGTAAATAACTCACTAAAATTGACCAGCGTAGTTCATGCTCTGATATGATGGGTGCTATCTCGGGCTTCAACGTGACAGGTTCAAACGTTGCCGCTGTTACACTCGTGTCTTTTTGTCCCGACCTTTCCCTTAAATTATTTATAACCAGCTTGGAATTTTCTGTCAAATTCACTAATTATGAAGCTTTAAATAGTGCTCTTAAAATGGGGGATGAGAAATTTGTTTAGTAGACATAGTTGATGAAAAGACATAGTGTTAGAAAAAACTATGGTGCGTTTTTTGCGAAGAGTTTCATTTCTGATAAGTTAAAAGACAGAATGAGTTGTAGGGTTACCCTCGATCGAGCTAATCTTCATTCTCAGGACCTAGTTAGGGAAGGAAATTGTGGCTAACTAATTGACATGTTCACAACGTTTCTGCGGTTGTTAACGGTGGGTTTGGTTACGTTATAAGTAGCAGAATTGGGAAATTGACTACTGCTTGAATGCAGTTCTATTACTCCTCAAAATATGTAAATTTTAATTTTTACGATAACTTTACACTTCATAACTGCACGCAGAACATTGAACTCTTAGTGAATGCTGACTCAGAGGCCGCACGCTCGATGCGAGCGGACTCAAGACCTCTATTGACGAAGCCATTGTGACTTGGTAGAATTAGGAAAGTAATATGACACCAAGTGAAAGTAATATGAATCATGTTTTAGCCCGTATAATACAACAGGAAAACTTTACGACTTACAACATGACTGTAGCACGATGGCTTTTAGTTTTACGTAATGAAATTTGTAAAATATCAATCGTAAAAGAATGCAATTTGTCGTCAAGTCCACCAAATTTTCCACGGGACTTATTGCTACTGATTGAACGTTTAAAATTAAGAGCCATTAATATCACTATTGTTTTTACCTTGGCAACTATTCGTGTATGTGTACCGTAAAAAGTATGTTCTTATGTTTGTTTCTTATGCTTTAAATAATGTTTTTCTGTTGTATTTTTTTCTTATGCTTCATTTTAACCACGTATATGCTTGAGTCTTAATTTTTGATTAAGGCATTAATGTAACGCGATATGTAATTTTAAAGTAACTATTTACAGTGTAACAGTATAACAAGTACAGTATAACAAGTCCAGTATAACAAGTACAGTATAACAAGTACAGTATAACAAGTACAGTATAACAAGTACAGTATAACAAGTACAGTATAACAAGTACAGTATAACAAGTACAGTATAACAAGTACAGTATAACAAGTACAGTATAACAAGTACAGTAAAACAAGTACAGTATAACACGTACAGTATAACAAGTACAGTATAGCAAGTACAGTATAACAAGTACAGTATAACAAGTACAGTATAACAAGTACAGTATAGCAAGTACAGTATAACAAGTACAGTGTAACAAGTACAGTATAACAAGTACAGTATAACAAGTACAGTATAACAAGTACAGTATAACAAGTACAGTATAACAAGTACAGTATAACAAGTACAGTATAACAAGTACAGTATAACAAGTCCAGTATAACAAGTACAGTATAGCAAGTACAGTATAGCAAGTACAGTATAACAAGTACAGTATAACAAGTACAGTATAACAAGTACAGTATAACAAGTACAGTATAACAAGTACAGTATAACAAGTACAGTATAACAAGTACAGTGTAACAAGTACAGTATAACAATGCGTGATGTTCTTGTGCAAAAGCAGCATGTGATTATTGAATGCGATCTGTAGCTTCAAGAAGCATTGACGATCTTACACATATTTTTTTTTTTCTGTGCATGGAGACTGAGAATGTCCCAGGTTTGCTCAAGATCTGAACGCTGAATTAACAGTTTTTTTATTGCTTGAATTCCACACTTGCGCGATAAAATTGCTGATGCATATTTTTTTTAATCAGGGGAGTGATTGACGGTGAGGAAAATTAAATGTCTCTGTAGAATTCAGTCGATCTTCATCGAATCAGCATTTGTGTTACTGGAAAATTCTTGAATGCTAAAGAGAAAGCTACTTTTTGTTTGCCATTAAAATGATTGACCTAAAAGTTTTCAGGAAGTTTACTCATCGTTGACTAAGTAGTAAGATTCGGTATACGAACACTCTGACACTAAAGGTGTTTATCATTTTTCTTTATTTGTGCATTCATGTACTAAATTTTGCGCTCTAGCCATGTTAATCGTATGTCGTATTGTTTTAATTTCAGGTTGCGAGTGTGCGAGCGGTAACACGGCATCTTGTAACACGGTAACGTGGTATCTGTACATGGGTCAGTTGTACCCGCGTCAACAATACGAAAGTTGTAGTTCTTCTTAGCTTCTGAGTCATTTTTCTTGTCTTCGAAGTTTTTTGTTGCAACTCATCGGTGATTAAACATCTAACATTGGAACTAAAATGATATTGCTAACGGTGTTTGGACAACTAGAAAAATGTTGTATCATTGGTTTTTAGGAACTTGCTATCAGAAACTGTATAGCGAATGGTTTTTCCTAAGCTTGTTTTTCCTGAACAGTTCCATTGAGCTCAAATTGACTTGATTTTTGCCGTTACGTAACTGTTACTCATTTTCCCTTTGCTAGATTTTCAAAATTTTCGACTCGTTTTCATAAATTATTGCGTTTTGTAGTAGACTTTCTTCAACTGTCGTTTTTTATCTCAAAGTTTCTTTGATGAACCTACGTGGTAAAAGTGTTATGATACCATATTAAAAGCATACTAGCCGGTTACCTCCGGTAACCGGCTAAGCTTAAGCCGGTTCAACCCGAGTATCGGGTTGTCCGACTTGCCTAAAAAAAAAAAAATAAAAAAAATAAAATAAAAATAAAAAATAAGAAAAATAAAAAAAATAAAAAATAAAAAAAAAATAAAAAAAATAAAAAAAAATATAGAAAATAAAATGGGAAAAAAATAAATAAAAAAAAATAAATAAAAATAAAAAAAAAAAAGTAAATAATCAAAAAATAAAGAAATAAAGAAGAAAAAAATCAAAAAAAAAAAAAAAAAAATTAAAAAAAATTTAAATAAATAGTTTTCTGCAAATATAGACACCAGTGGCTTCAATTTAATACCTCACTCGACCATGTAGACTCAGCCAATTTTCCAAACGGACTCGCACAAATTTTGAGTTTTGCTATTAAGTATATAGATATTTAAGCGTTTTTAACACGTATTTAGCCGTATTTAATCCGCGTTAGATGTATTTAATCAAGCGTATTATAACCATAACTTTAAGTTTAATAGTTGTCCGTTTGATTCACAATATGATGTATGATTTGTGTTAATAATTTTTCCAACAATTTTCACAACTTTTTCTATGTGATATATTACTGCCATTAGTAAATATAATTAACTAATTTTTAGTTTTATAAAGTATTGGTATATGACTCATTTCTGTTTTATTTTTGCTTACTTAATACCTAATGAATGCTATATCAATTGTTTCAATGGTTATTCATTCTAATGTTTATTTCTGAGGAAAAAATTTATTTCTTCTATTTCATTTGCTTACTCTGCCCTCTTTCCCTTCCGTATTGTTTCGCTTTTAGCATTTTAGCATACGTAAACACCTTAACTTTTAGTGATTGTTGTTTATAGTTTATTTTCGAGATGGCGGACTGTGCTAACGTCATTCTTTTAATATAGCAAATTAATAATTAATTGCGTGTAAGTTAGCAAGCATTCTCTGCTGTTGCTGTATATGCGTTTTGATTGGGGTTTTCGTTTTGAATATCTTTTTGAATCTCAAAACTTAGTTTTTATTTTTTTTTCATTTTGACTTACAGTTTTTCGAATGGTTTTTTACAATAAATTAATTGTGCGTTAGTTTTGTTCAGGGGGGCCGAGGTAAGTGTAGCACTCATGTGCGTTTGTCCCTCTGACTCCGTTTTGCGAGTAGAAATATACTTGCCGCATTCTTAGATGCGCATTTTAACAGTTAATTAAATTAACGCATAACAGTTAATTTCTAAAAAGGTTGCGATACAGATGAAATGCCATTCACTTATACCAGTACGTGAATGAAGAATTTACCCAGTCGTATAGGTGTCTCAATACGTAGAGTACGCGTTAAACTTGACTCACCTCCGTAGTGTAGTCGTTGTTTCGGAGGAAAACGTGTTCGGATCGCGTACAATCGTCGCTCTCCTTAATTCACTCGTCGAAACATTTAGTAAAATAGCTATAAATCACCAATGAACAAATCAAGCCCTTTTAATAAAGTTTTGTTTTTCTTGAGCAGGGAAATTCTAAAGAATATTTTCGGAGGAGCTTGGAGAGTTTCCAGTTTTTTACCGAGCATTGAGTAGAGAGGATGAACACACGTAGAAAAAATGATATAATTGCTAACTCATACAAACTTTAAACAAAAATCACAATAATTCAATACGTTCATGAGGTGTTAAATAGCCTAACCTCGTATGGAACAAACGGTAATGATCATTTATTTCACACGGTTCGACTCGGTTGATGGGATTGCTTCGCAATTTCAGTCGTCACAGTTTGTGGGACGATTCTGATCCTCAAATTTGCCTTAGAAGGCCCGAAGGGGCAATGGTATTAAGTGAAAAAAACGGTATTGAGTTTACGTTGCTATAAATTTTGCAGTAACTTGTAGTCAATTCTTTCAAAATGTTCTGGAAATTTTTCAAACAAACTTTCCTAACTCACAGGTTGAACTTAATGAAATACTATTGTTTACCCAGTAAAAATCTTTTTCTAATTGTAATACTCAAGAAAACTGGACCACATTTGATTGCTAACTTAGTTAATTAGGAATGGCTTCAGCAAGCCTTCATCATTTATTCGTGATCTCAAATATTTGTAAAAGAGGCATGGTTGAACTATTAATTTCTATGAATAAAATTCAATATTGAAGTAGTCAAATAATGTCCATTCAAGTAGTATAAAAACTTTAGTAGAATCGGTTGTCGTTTAACATGGCACTAAAATCGGTTGTGCTCTCCGTGGTACAATGGTTAAGGGATCAGCCTTGTATGTTAGAGACGAGGGTTCGTATCCCGGCGCTGGCGGGGAGATTTTCCCCGTTGGGTATAAGGGAAAGCTCAAGCACAATACCCCACTCAACCCAGGTGTCGGAAATGGGTACCGGCTTTACGGGGGAACCGTCATGGTGTCCTATATATAGGGTTAGTTATAAGACATTTGAAAAACCAATGCTTAAGATCATATGTATCAGGCTTGATTGGAAATAATGCATCCCAAAGATGCCGATGTTTTTTTTTTAAATAGTGAAAGTTTATGACAGTAGACGCTATCTTTCTGTCTCATGGTCATCGGTCGCGATAGGCCAAAAATAAAACTTTCGTTTCCTCAAAATTATGTATCGTAGCGCATGTTTTTTTATCTCACTGGAGCATATTCAAAATTTGAGTGCTATGAAATAAATGTGGGTCCAGAATGCGCAATTAAACATTACTTTTGTATGCAGGCTCACATGCAAGTACCGGGGTTCAAAAGTGGAAGGTGGAAGAAAATTCATTGAGACCATATTTTTCAGGTGACTGTTCGTCCAGTGGGACATGTTGCAGGGAGCTGAGGGTGAAACTAACAGGTGCTCGGGATCCCCTGAATAGTGCGAAGTCCCATGAAATCGGACGAACCACAACTATGGAGACAATGAAAATACTTCTTTTGTTTTCTTTCCTGCTAAAAAATATGAAAATCCCCGGTAAAATAACGGAAAAAGTTTATAATGTCAAGTTCGGCAGCTGTCAACTGACATGATAATTCGGTAAAAAAAAATTTATTACATTTCTGAAGCATAAGTTAGGATATTTAAATAAGTGTGTGGTAGAGTGAAGATGAGTTTCAGAACTCGATCATTACTTCGCCTAATTTCTTCAGGTCTTTAAATTAAGAAACCTAAATTGAAAATTAAGTTCAATTGCTCTGAACTTGACTCAGATACATGGGCATCCATAACAACAGGGACATCCATTATATTCCAAACACGATGGTTAAGTATTTAGGAAAACATCAAAAAGTTTAGTGCTTTCTTCAATGTGCTTTCAGTCTTTTATTACGAATCATGCGTGCAATAGGTATAACTAATTTCTATAGTTGTGCTTCGCTATATTTCGTTTCTTGTTACATCCGATTGGCTTGGGCTAAAGAATAACTTACTTTTGGGTACTCAAACGCAAGGAATTGTCTTTAAAATTCTACGAGCTCGGCCTCAATAACAATACCTCTGAAAAACACCTTCAAATTGCTTCAGAACAGCATTTCGAAGGAATTTATTACATTTTAACGTCGCTGATGTCCTACTGTCTGCTCAATGTCGTCGAGTTTGTTTTGGATGGAATTGAAAGATCACTTCTAACCATCACCCGCCAGTGGTCTACATCTAAAGAAGTTTTCTTGCGATCAGTTTCAATTCCATGGCGAAAAAAGAGATCTTTTGTCGAGCGCTTTAGGGCTTAGAGTAACATTCAATTCCTGTTCATTTGCAGCGCCAGCTCCGTGGTCCAGCAGACTGGTGACGAATGTGGCCGTCTTTGGGAACTTGGACTCGAACTTGGGGACGTTCGAGAAGCTCTCAATGGCAGAAGTCCTCGAGCGCCAAAGTTGGTCGGTCTACGGATCCTGAGACTTGCGGAATGTCAGCAAGTCTTAAGACAACTTCAGACCAGAGTGTTATTCATCAACTTCAGAAGGAAGAGTGAACCGAATTTCAATAAATAAATAGGAAGTGAACTAGTTACTGCTTTTGACACGTTGACGGAAACTGAGGATATTATGACGTTATTTTAAAATTTTGGCACTCGGTGATGACTTTGGCATGAAAAAAATTCTTATCAAACAAAAAACAGGTGCTCGGGGTTCCCTGAGAAGTGCGAAGTCCCATGAAACGCCGACGAGATATTAGTGAGGAGACAATTTTAATATTTTCTTTGTCAAAAAAGGAAAAATAGATTTTTATGATAAGAAACAACTGTCTGAATGTTAATTAGAGGTATTTCACAACTGCTCAGAATTCGAGCATCCTGCATTTTGCAACCCTTTAGGGTGGGAAGATGTTTCAAGCAAAAATTTTATTTTACCATGAATAAACTTGCAGATTTTGCGGTGAAAAAACAGCACGCAGCGCAACCGCGTCGACTGAAGAATTCACGCTACAGCTTGTGCCACTTCGACGGCGGTAATTGTCAATAAAAATCTATACAGGAATCAAGTTGGAAGAGTTATTTTTATAATTGTTCAAAAATAGCTTTTCTAAACACTCAAAAATGCAAATCATGATAATTCTTTACGATAATGCAAATACTGAAAACTTGACACGATCTGGGAACACAATTAAAACTCGACCGATTTAATTTATTCTCCGAGGGCTCTAAAGAAGAAACAACCTTCTTCTTCTTTTCTTGACTTAACATTGAACTGATCCATACCATACAAATAGCCAAACTTATGCTGATATAACAGTAAAGTAAATAACAACCACTCTATATCAATTTTCTGCAGACGCAGTGGGTAAAATATTTTGACAAGCTAAGAAAAATTATACCCTTATATAATTTACACCTAATAAAGAATTACGTATTGCATTATGGAATTAGTGTTATGTAATAAATAGCATTCGACTCCTTTCCTGTAAAGTAAAGAGTGACTTCTTCGAGAATGTGAGAATTGAATTCCATGGCGACAAAAAGAGATCTTTTGTGGAGTGCTTCAGGGCTTAGAGTAACATTCAATTCCTGTTCATTTGCAGCGCCAGCTCCGTGGTCCAGCAGACTGGTGACGAATGTGAGAATTGAAATTTCAGTCTACGGCTAACTTCAGCCTGTAAAAGGCTGATCCGAACTTTGGAAAATAAATGAAACCAATTTTTTACTCGATTTTGTGGTGCAGTTTTAATGGAACAAACACGAGAACGCTGCAGACAAGCCGATACTTCAGTTGGAGGTGACATCCCATTTTGTAAAAGATTTGAAACAAAGACTTCTCCCAATACTTCAAAACTGATATGATATAAATATGTCGTCTTTGCTTGACACTGAATGCATCAAATACTCAGGAGGTTGGCTAAATTTTTTTAATATTGTTAGTCCTATTTTCTTAAAAGCTGAACTAAAGTTCTACCGGTAAGGGACAAAAATTAAAGTCGAATGGACTTCTAGCAAGGGAGAATTATTCAATAAAAAAGAATATTCTATTACATATAAGAATATAATACAAAGTTTTACCAATTGGAGACTCGTACGAAATGCAAACCCTTGCAAGCATTCTGGAAACCATGCAGTCACAACCAATTTAGCATAAATGCACGAGCAAAATTTTTCGAAGAACATAATTTATTCATTTTTTGATGTACAAGTCATGATGTGTTTATATGAGAAACATTTTCGTGCGCGGAGCTATGTGGTCGCATTTGACTTCATACTAAAGCTACAAGTGAGAATTTGACAAATCATTTAGTACGAGGAGTACTAATTGACAAACCATCCGAGGTGTACAAGTAGATAAGCCATACGAGGCATAATAATAGACAAACTATACGAGGTGTACTAATAGACAAACTATCAGAGGTGTACAAGTAGATAGACCATACGAGGCATATTAATTGACAAAATATACGAGGCGTACTAATAGACAAACCATTCGTGGTGTGCTAGTAGTCTAACAAAAGTTCTATACTAGGAGTACTAATTGACAAACCATCCGAGGTGTACAAATAGATAAGCCATACGAGGCATAATAATAGGCAAACTATACGAGGTGTACTAATAGACAATCTATCAGAGGTGTACAAATAGATAGACCATACGAGGCAGATTAATAGACAAAATATACGAGGCGTACTAATAGACAAACCATACGTGGCGTGCCAATAGTCTATCTCTGTCAAGGGTAGTTGAATGAGAAATGAAAAATATGCCCTAAAAATATGCAAAGCCCTATCACCACTAAAAACATATTTCATATCTTCTCGATATTCACCACATCATGCGGACATGGGTATATGGGATAAAATAGAGATACAGTGTAAGCCGGTTACCACTCATGATTGACAAATATCTACAAAATATTGGTAGAAATGGGTAAACAAATATATACTCAATATCAAAATTCATAGCTTGTACAACATACGGGCAGAAAGAAAATTTTAATACGATTCATATGCTCAAATTGCACTTTATTTCATTAATTATATTTGACATTAATCCGATTCACAGAAACGCCCTCTGGGGAAGTGATAGATCTATTTTTGAATCATTTCGCTGTTGCAATAAAATTTATTAACCGGATGGTTTTTGCGTAAAGAAATGAAATAGAAACATGTATATCTATATATGTAGATACATGTATATGCCTACACACGTACACACACATATTAATATATATACTTATTGAAAATGAAATATTAGAAAAAAATACATATATAAAATAAAAGATAGAAGCAACCTACCATCTACTACACAGAAAATGACAATTGAGCTCACTGTAATCCTAAGAAATTTTTCGCAAAAAATAACTAAAAGGAAAAGAAGACTTAGAAAAACATAAAAATGAACTGATTTTTAATTTCTTCACAGAAATTTTTTAAGAAAAATCAGGTTATAGTCAAGAAGCAGCACAACTCTTCAGCATTATACGGACTTGTGTACGTGGGATAAAATGGAGTAACATTGAGGCCGGATATCACATCTGAGTGGAGAATATTCACAAAATTTGGCACATATAGGTAGATCAGGCTTTGATCCAAAGTGATAATTTTAATTACAGAAATTTAGAGTTTTTTCCGATTTGAAAGTTCAGTGCTCGTGTGCGCTGAACGCGCGGAAAAAAAAGACTAAATGCAATGCTTAAATTACCCCCTTCCCCCCCAGCTCAGCCGAAAATCGATTGAAAACATCTTCGAGAATGATTTTAAAATAGCGAGACAACTTTAGCCAAAATTTAATTCATTATAAACTTTGCAAAACCCTCACATCTATAAACCTGTTTATTGGTGTACACACAAAATGTATTTCATGGTATATTTGTCATACGTACGTTAAATATTAATACAGAAAAGAGAAAGAAATAACAAAATAAAGATGAGGAAATACTCCTAATTATGGAAAGAACGAACCATGGGGTCAAACTTAGCGCAAAAACCGCGTCATGAGCAATTGCGTTAGATGAATGTAATGGTGCTTGTGTGTGAAGATTGACGATATGAAATGTGTTCGTTGGTGCCTGTGCAAAATTGGTGCCTCGCGGAACGCAACTTTGGAAACCACGAGAATGGGCCACTTCACCAATCATTTTCTGACCTTTTCTATGGAGGAAATTGCACTAGAAACACGGATCTAGCCCGAAAGAATCGATATTATTCCAGCACAGCCGTGTACAGTTTGTTTCAAGAAGGCAATGTAAAAATACTTAGGTG
This sequence comes from Morinoia aosen, assembly GCA_030386875.1. Classification (NCBI taxonomy): domain Eukaryota; kingdom Metazoa; phylum Arthropoda; class Malacostraca; order Amphipoda; family Talitridae; genus Morinoia; species Morinoia aosen. The sequence continues at coordinate 94,510,624 of CM059559.1, read as the reverse complement.
AAACTAAAATCCTTAATCATACTGATTTGAAGCTCTTAAACGAGTGCTAGACCCAATAGTTGCAAGGACTGTGAAGTTTGATCTACATTTAGATACTACGTCAAATTTTGTTTCACTTTATTTCATTTAAATAATTAAAAGATCATTTGCCGAAAAAATCATATTAGCATCATTTGAAAGTACGAGCTACTTAGCTTGCATAAAAATCTTAGGTAGAAAATAATGACTGCTATCAATGAGAACTGGTCATGATACTCAAAAATTAGGAAATCGAATTATACCGAGGAAATGCATATATCAACGTCAAACCAATTTTAACTTTCAGAACACGCTTTCTTTAAGTTCAAGAAGCGCATCGTAACGAGAACGATAATCTCCGACGGTAGCATCCTCCACTTCCTCCAACCAATCTTCAGTGACGTTGACAACAGTTTGCAATTCTTCGAAATCATCGTCATTACTCTCCAGGTCTTGCTCCTCCATCATATTCCGCAGCTCAGCACACAGTGCCTCTAAGTCATTCCGTGCGGCTTCGAGGATTTGTCGATTTTTCTCGTCTTCTCGATACTCATTTGCCTCGACAATCATGCGCTCAATTTCTTTCTGATTCAGCCGACCTTTGTTGGTGCGAATAACTAGCTGTTCATCGTTACCAGTCGACTCGTCGATAGCTGAAACGGTCAAAATGCCGTTTTTGTCGATACCAAATGTAACAACAATCTGCGGGATGCCTTTCTTAGCTGGCTGAATGTTTTCCAAGGTGAACTCACCTAGAGGATGATTTTCATCGCTGCTAACTCGTTCCCCTTCGTATACTTTGATGTCAACACCAGTCTGGTAATCTACAGTTGTAACGTACCTCTTGGTTTTCTTGGCAGGAAGTTTGGTATTACGAGGTATGATTCTGCTTGTCACGTTGCCGAGAACATTGATGCCCAGAGACAAGGGAGTGACATCAACGAGGTGGACATCCTCAACGGACTTTTCACCACACAAATTAGCGGCGTGAATTGCAGCCCCGTAGGCAACAGCTTCATCCGGGTTGATGGTCTGGTTCAACTCACGATTGTTGAATTTCTCTCTTAAAAGTTCCTGAATTTTCGGAATCCGAGTGGAACCTCCGGCTAGTATAACTTCATCGATATCGTCAATGTCCATTTTTGCACTTCTCAAGACAGCATTCACAGGCTTCATGGTGTTCTTGAAGTGTTCTGAGCAAAGCTCGTTCAATCTGGAACGAGTGAGAGATGATATGAAATCTTGGCCGTCAAATAAGTTTTCTGCTATAATTGGTTCTTTTTTTGATTCAGAAAGATTCCTCTTCGCTCTTTCGCATGCGTTTCTCAGTTTGCCTAAAGCCCTAGCGTCATCAGACAAGTCTTTCCCATGTTTCGTTTGTATTTTTCGGAGGAAATGCTTCACTAAGCATTCATCCAAGTCCCCTCCTCCTAGACATGTATCTCCGTCCACAGCCAGAACATCGAAATTATTTGCCGAGAGACTGATGATTGCAACATCAAAAGTGCCTCCTCCGAGATCGAAGACGAGAACGTTCTGTTGCGCTTTCAACTTCTGATCAAATCCGTAAGCAATGGCAGCAGCAGTAGGTTCATTGAGCAGCTTCAGGACATTCAAACCGGCTATTTTGCCTGCATCAAGGGTAGCCTGGCGCTGAGAGTCGTTGAAATAAGCTGGAACAGTGATGACAGCATCTTTGACAGGAGCGCCGATGAATGTTTCGGCAACATCTTTCATTCTACCCAGAACCATCGCCGAAATTTCTTCTGGAGTGTGCTCCTTCACTTCTCCCTTGTACGTTACACGGAACTTTGAATTGCCAGACGCATTCAGAACTTGGAAGGGCCAAAACTTGAGCCTCTTTTGGATTTCGGAATCAGTAAATTGACGTCCGATGAACCGCTTTGCATCAAAAATAGTATTTTCTGGATTCAAATTTGCCTTGATTTTGGCAGCATCCCCGATGAGACAATCTTCGTCAGTAAACGCAACGTAAGACGGGGTGGTGCGAGGTCCAAAACGATTGGCGATGACTTCCACGCGACCGTGACGAACGACGGCAACGCACGAGTTTGTGGTACCGAGGTCGATGCCAATCGCTGTAGTTTCACTTTTCGCCATTCTTAGTGAGTACAACCTGCCACAAAAAATGAACAATTAAAAAAAAAAATGAAACTGTTTGTGGAAATTCAAAAAATAAGCATCACCGTTAAATTTTTCCCAACACTGGGGGATGTCTTTGCATTAGCATATAAAATCACAAAGAACTATTGCTGTCGTCAGTAAATCAACTTAGTATCATTTCGATGCCAGCGAAAGTGGTACTCGCTAAAATAAAGTTCCAGTGAGATGCACAAGGTCAAGTTATACTTTCGATGAGGTATATTTGTAGGGCAAACAACCGAAGTACTCCTTCTCGGGACTTGTCAATAGAGAATGTTAATGTGGGAGTGCAACGTAGGAATTGAACCACTCTTGCTCCTTTTCAGTATCAGGTGAATCCTGCTGTAAAATGGAACGAAGTTTGTAATTACCATTTCTCTTGGTACGATGGTACTCAGAAATTAGAACACCAATGATATTTTTTGAAAATATAACGCTGCCAAGTCTATTATAACATGGGTGAAGTTTTTAAGGCATTACAGTGTTCGTTATCAGGTTAATTCCGCCAACTTGTACGTAAAATAGTTACGTTTAAGCGACAGCTTTCCATAAGGTACAATTTCAAATTACACCTTAAAGTATCAGGTAGCTCACATATATGCTTTTGCAAAATTTATTTCACTATCTCTTAAAAGGAAACGGACATTTTTCAGCACGGTTTTCCGTTCCTTTTGAGTTTTCAAAGCTTGAAGTTGGTTGGTACAACAGTACCTGAAGCTCTGCACCAGACATCTGGACGCTCCACGAGTTGGACTGAATTTGAAATATAAACAGGGAGACTTCACAGGGCGTGTGATGTAAGACAACATAAACGTTCAATTTTGAATAATAACGTATTTTCACCAATAAAATGACTGCTTTGGCCCAAGCTGCAGGGGCTAACTCGGCTATTTGGAAATGTATCACAGGATGTCATATTTGTGCTAGTACACATTTGTTAGATTTGGTGACGAAAAAATCTCCATTGAATAAACGATACATGACGATAAATAAGTTATGAAAATTCCAGTAGGTAAAAAAGAAAATATAAGAAGGACGTTGTTTGACCGAAATGAAATTCTCGCAGTATTCGCTGATGGAAAAGCTTATTATTTTCTCATTGATTAACTGATCAGGCACCAACCATTTTCTCCTAGAACGCACACAATTATCAGTTCATCATCTAAGTTTACTGAATTTAATATGACAATGTTGAGAAAAAACACGCAATCTCTTATTCTTTCGTCTCAAAATATTCACAACAAGATCATTTGAAACAAAATGAGTCTCGGTATACTCAAAACCAAACCATATGAAAGAAACTGAATCCTTACCACAGTTTGTTAGCGTGAATGACATAAAAACACCACCCTCAGCGGAGCACCTCAGTGTATGACTGTAGCAACGCGCTTGTTGCTGTGAGGGGACTGAGAGGCAACGACGCACCTCTGGAGCGACGGAGCTGCCTGCTGTGTGCATCGATGCCAGACACACCTGGAAGTCTTTGTGACTGTTTAAATTACTCTATAATGCAGTGTGTGTTTTTGAGTTTATGTAAATTAGACAGAAAAAAGTCCATGAGCTTAAAATAAGTTGAATCAGTTATAAAGTATATGATTATTTAAGGGAAGTAGCTTAGAAGTTCACATGGAACAAAGGTCAAGATAAAAATCTATACACCGAACAAACCTGTAACGAAAGAGTTTCGAATGCCAAACTCGTTTGAACGGCGTTTGTGTTAGGTTTCTTAGGTTTTCCGTCACAAAGTTCGTGTGTTTTTGTATTTGCGAAGTTAATCTACGTTTTAAATAATCTCTAATGTCAAAAAATTATAATTCAAGCGCTGATCGATTAAGTCTCGTCATGGCATAGGATAACATTGGACCGTACTGTAGCTGCTGAAGTGTGGCCGGATAGTGACCTTAGTAAAATATATGAAGTTCTAATAATTATAGTGCAGATAATTTAAACGACGGATTGATGCTGGAGTGTGGCCGGATAGTAACCTCAACAAAATACTAGAAATAGTGATAATAGTGGTGCAGAGCTTATTAAAATTTTATCATAACTGGTTCACCTCAGTTTGATCTGATTTTCGAATCTGAGTTCAACAATGCACAACACTTGGAAATACATTAGATAACCAAATCAGTTTGAACTGATTTTCGAATCTGAGTCGAATAATGCACAACACTTGGAAATACATTAGATAACTAAATTTGTAAATAATTAATCTTACACATTAGTCAATGACCCATTCAATTTCACGTACAGCAATGCTGTCCTAGGTTTGAACTTATAAGCTGATGATGACAATTTTATATATACGAGTCATGTTAGCAAAAGAGCCCTAATGTGTGAGCTGTGAGATGAAAAACAGCTAAAAGCTGAAAACTTTGTGTGCATGATAAGTATTGATCACCTTGGGATAACCAGCGTGGGAATTAATTAGCCACCGTTTGGAAGCTGTGTAGAGTATAAAGTTTTTAGAAGGACAAAAAGCGTAAAATCTATAGACGTTCCTCTGCCAAGATTCCTTTGGACGCGTAGTCAGTTATTGTGAAAACAGCGCTTTTCAGCAGACTCTCCCTTTCGCGAAATGCGTTTTATGGGCAGTGCACTTTTTTATTCTGAAGCCTTTTTTCCGGCTGCATCGCATTTTTAACGAATCATATGGTCTTGCCGAAATATTCATCACCCTCAAAAAGGATAGTTGGTCTAGCTCTGAATGACACGACAACATTTCATTCATCAACGATGCAGCTGTCAACTGATATGATAATATGGTGAAAAAAAATTATTATATTTCTGAAGGGTAAGTAAGCTAGGAAATTTAAATAAGTGTGTGGTAGAGTGAAGATGAGCTTCAGAACTCGATCATTACTTCGTCTAATTTCTTAAGGTCTTTACCTAAATTGAAAATTACGTTCAATTGCTCTGAACTTGAGTGTGATACGTGGGTATCCATAACGCATATGAAAGGCGTGAATCCCAAACAAGACGGTTGATTATTAAGGGGAACATTAAAAAGTTTAGTGTTTGCTAAATGAGCCATGACTGTGCTGTCAGTATTTTATTTCGAATCGTCAGCACCTTACCGCTCTATGCGTGCAATAGGTATAACTAATTTCTATAGCTCTGCTTCGCTATACTTTGTTCCATTGTGCATCGGATTGGCTGGACTAAAATATAGTTTTCATTTGAATACTCAAACGCAAGGAATTGTCTTCAAAAGTCTACGAGCTCAGCCTCAACAACAATACCTCTGAAAAACAACTTCAAATTGCTTCAGAACAGAATTTCGAAGGAATTTATTACCTTTTAACGTCGCTGATGTCCTACAGTCTGCCCAATGTCATCGAGTTTGTTTTGGATGGAATTGAAAGATCACTTCTAACCATCACCCGCCAGTGGTCTACATCTAAAGAAGTTTCCTTTCGATCTGTCTCAATTCCATGGCGAAAAAAGAGATCTTTTGTCGAGCGCTTTAGGGCTTAGAGTAACATTCAATTCCTGTTCATTTGCAGCGCCAGCCCGTGGTCCAGCAGACTGGTGACGAATGTGGCCGTCTTTGGGAACTTGGACGCGAACTTGGGGACGTTCGAGAAGCTCTCAATGGCAGAAGTCCTCGAGCGCAAAAGTTGGTCGGTCTACGGATCCTGAGACTTGCGGAATGTCAGCAAGTCTTAAGACAACTTCAGACCAGAGTGTTATTCATCAACTTCAGAAGGAAGAGTGAACCGAATTTCAATAAATAAATGGAAGTGAACTAGTTACAGCTCCTTGAAACGTTGACGGAAGCTGAGGATATTATGGCGTTATTCTAAAATTTTGGCACTCGATGATGAAATGGATTTTTTTTATCAACCAGCAAGCAGAAGCTCAAGATCCCCTGAGAGGTGCGAAGTCCCATGAAACGCTGGCGAGACATTAGTGAGAAGATAATTCTAATATCTTCTAAGTTAAAAAAGGAAATGTATACTTTATGATGAAATGCAATTGACTGAATGCTGATTTCAGGTATTTCACAACCCTTCAGAATTCGAGTATCACGTGTTTTGCAACCTTTCAGGGCGGGAAGATGTGCCAAGGAAAATTTTTATTTTTCTATGAGAAACTTGTTGATTTCGCCCTGAAAAAACAGCATGCAGAGTAGCAGCATCGACAAAAAAATCACGCTTTTTGACGTCGGTAATTATTTAAAAAGTCCGTACAGGAATTAATTTGGACAGGTTAGTCATATAATTTTTCAAAATAGCTTTTCTAAGCAATCGGAAACACAAATCATGATGCTTCCATATGATAATGCAAATTTTGAACACTTTGCATGTTCTGGGAACACAGCTACGACTCGACCAGCTTAATTCTCTGAATCATCTAACAAAAAACTATTTCATCCTGTTCTTGACTCAACAGTGAACTGAATCATTTTTTAAAAATGGTCAAAATTATTTCTCTATGACCATAAATGAAACAAAAACAAACCGCTACAATTATATATAACGCAATGGGTGAAGCATTTTGCAAAGGAATAAAAATTTATGTAATAAAATAATTTATCCTTAATAAAGAATTATATTCCATTATGGAATGATTGATATATGTAATAAATAACATTCGGCTCCTTTCCTGCAAGATAAAGAGCGATATCTTCGAGAATGTAAGTATTGACAATATAAAAAGAAGAACCAACGTAATGGAGAATGTTCTCCATTACGTTGGTTCTTCTTTTTATATTGAGAATAAGATTCCCTAAGAATCGCCCTATAAGTACTACTGTAAGTATTGAATTTTCACTTTACCGAGATATTTATCAGCAAAATGCAGATCTTAATTTAGGAAAATAAATGAAACAAGTTCAATCGATTATGAGGTGCAGTTTTTTGAAACAAATAAAAAAACGCTGCAGACGAGCCGATACTTCAGTTTAGGGGGCATCCAATTTTATAAAAGGATTGATACAAAGACTTCTCTCAATTCTTCAAAACCAACCAACATGCTCTAAATATGTCGTCTTTGATGGACACTGAGTGCATCAAATGCGCAGGAGGTTGATTATATTTTTTTAATATTGTTAGTGCTACGTTCTTAAAAGATAATCTCAAGTTCTACCGGTAAAGCAAAAAATCAAAATCGAATGAACTTCTAGCATGGGAGAATTATTCAATAAAAAAGAGAATTATGTAACATGTTCTATTAAAATAATTTTCAATTGAAATAGGAGACTTGCGCGAGATACAAATCCTTGCGAACATTCTGGAAACCATGCGGTCACACCCAATTGAGCATGAATGCACGAACAGAATTTTTTCGAAGGAAATGATTTGTTCATTTTTTGATGGACAAGCCATGATGTGTTTTTATTCGGAACACTTTTGCGAACGAAACCATGCTGTATGATTTGACTTCATACAAAAGCTGCAAGAAAGAATTTGACAGATCATTTAGTAATTTGCCTTGTGAACTAACTTCCATAGCTAATTGGGAACAGCAAACATCAGCACAGGTTAATTTGTTAACAAAATGCTTAAATATGTTGCAAAAAAACACATTTTCTGCATCAAACTGCAGATTTTATTTTCTAAAACTACGTGATAATGAAGTAAAGGGAAAATATAGGTGCTAATATTTCTACAAGCGCGGAGAAAACGGTGGAACCATGGGACCAAACTTAGCGCAACAGCCGCGTCAAGAACTATTGCATCACATGAATGTACTGGTGCTTGTATGTGAAGATTGGTGATAGGAAATGTGTTCGTTGGTGTCTGTACAAAATTGGTGCCTCGCGGAACGGAACTTAGGAAACCTTGAAAATGGGCCACTTGGCTAATCATTTTCTCCTCTTTTTCTTTTGAAAAAATTGCAGGAGAGACCCTGATCTAGCCCGAAAGTATCAATATTATTCCACTACAGCCATGTACAGTTTATTTCACGACGGAAACCATCAGAATACTAAGTACAACAAAACTTTCAATCACATGTTATTGAAGCTCCTGAACGAATGCAACATACAGTAGTTGTATGAATTTTGAACTACATTGAGATACCACGTCAAATTATATTTCACTTTATTTCAATTGAATAATTAAAATATCATTTACTGGAAAAAATCATGCTGGCATAATTTGAAAGTACGAGCTACTTAGCTTCCATAAATCATAGGCAGAAAATAATGGCTGCTATCAATAAGAATTGGTCATGTTACTCAAAAATTAAGAAATAAAATTATACCGTTGAAATGCATAATTCAACGTCAAACCAATTTTAAATTACAGAACGCGCTTTCTTTAAGTTTAAGAAGCGCGTCGTAACGAGAACGATAATCTGCGACGGTAGCATCCTCCACTTCCTCCAACCAATCTTCAGTGACGTTGACAACAGTTTGCAATTCTTCGAAATCATCGTCATTATTCTCCAGGTCTTGCTCCTCCATCATATTCCGCAGCTCAGCACACAGTGCCTCTAAGTCATTCCGTGCGGCTTCGAGAATTTCTCGATTTTTCTCGTCTTCTCGATACTCATTTGCCTCGACAATCATGCGCTCAATTTCTTTCTGATTTAGCCGACCTTTGTTGGTGCGAATGACTAGCTGTTCATCGTTACCAGTCGACTCGTCGATAGCTGAAACGGTCAAAATGCCGTTTTTGTCGATACCGAATGTAACAACAATCTGCGGGATGCCTTTCTTAGCTGGCTGAATGTTTTCCAAGGAGAATTCACCTAGAGGATGATTTTCATCGCTGCTAACTCGTTCCCCTTCGTACACTTTGATGTCAACACCAGTCTGGTAATCTACAGTTGTAACGTACCTCTTGGTTTTCTTGGCAGGAAGTTTGGCATTACGAGGTATGATTCTGCTTGTCACGTTGCCGAGAACATTGATGCCAAGAGACAATGGAGTGACATCAACGAGGTGGACATCCTCAACGGACTTCTCACCACACAAATTAGCGGCGTGGATTGCAGCCCCGTAGGCAACAGCTTCATCAGGGTTGATGGTCTGGTTCAACTGACGATTGTTGAATTTCTCTCTCAAAAGTTCTTGAATTTTCTGTATTCGAGTGGAACCTCCAGCAAGAATAACTTCATCGATATCGTCAATGTCCATTTCTACACTTCTCAAGACAGCGTCCACAAGCTCCATGGTCTTCTTGAAGTGCTCTGAGCAAAGCTCGTTGAACCTCCAACGTTGGAGAGAAGATTTGAAATCATTGCCGTCAAAAAGGCTTTCCGCTATTATTGGCTCTTTTTTCGTTGCAGAGAGTTTGATTTTCGCGCGCTCGCATGCTTTTCTCAGTTTGCCTAAGGCTTTGTCGTTACCAAACAAGTCCTTACCATGTTTCGTTCGTATTTCTTGGAGAAAATGTTCCACCAAGCATTCATCCAAGTCCCCTCCTCCTAGACATGTATCTCCGTCCACAGCCAGAACATCGAAATTATTTGTCGAGAGATTGAGGATTGCAACATCAAAAGTGCCTCCTCCGAGATCGAAGACGAGAACGTTCTGTTGCGCTTTCAACTTCTGATCAAATCCGTAAGCAATGGCAGCAGCGGTGGGTTCATTGAGCAGCTTCAGGACATTCAAACCCGCTATTTTGCCCGCATCAAGGGTAGCCTGGCGCTGAGAGTCGTTGAAATAAGCTGGTACAGTGATGACAGCATCTTTGACAGGAGCGCCAATGAATGTTTCGGCAACATCTTTCATTTCACTCAGAACCATCGCCGAAATTTCTTCAGGAGTGAGCTCCTTCACTTCTCCCTTGTACGTTACACGGAACTTTGGATTGCCAGACGCATTCAGAACTTGGAAGGGCGAAAACTTGAGCCTCTTTTGGATTTCGGGATCAGTAAATTGACGTCCGATGTACCTTTTTGCGTCGAAAATAGTATTTTCCGGGTTCAAGTTTGTCTGGGCTTTGGCAGCATCACCGATGAGACATTCTTCGTCAGTAAATGCTACGTAAGACGGGGTGATGCGATGTCCAAAGAGATTAGCGATGACTTCCACGCGCCCGTTACGAACGACGGCAACGCACGAGTTTGAGGTACCGAGGTCGATGCCAATTGCTGTAGTTTCGCTTTTCGCCATTCCTGGTGACTGAAACCTGCCACAGAAAATGAACAATTAAAAAATAAGGAATGAAACTGTTTTGTGAAAGTTCAAATAATGAGCATCACCGTTAAATTTTTCCCTACACTGGGAGATGTCTTTGCTCTAGCGCATAAAATCACAAAGAACTATTACTTTCGTTGATAAATCATCTTAGTATTATTTCGATGGCTGCGAAATGGTATTCCGGAAAATAAAGTTCCAGTGAGATGCATAAATTCAATGAAAACTTTCGACAAGATGATTTGTACGGTAAACAACCGAAGTACTCCTTCTCGGGACTTGTCATTAGAGAATGTTAATGTAGGAGTCCTACGTGGGAATTAAACCATTCTTTGGTCCTTTTCAGTATCAGCTGAATCCTACTGTAAAATAGAACGAAGTTAGTAATTACCCCTCCTCTTGGTTAGATCGAACTCATAAATTACAACACCAATGATATTTCTTGAAAATATCACGTTCCCACGTCTATTATAACATGGGTGAATTTTTTAAGGCACTACTGTTTTCGTTATCAGGTTAATTCCACCAATTTGTTGAGTAGAATAGTTACGTTTAAGCCACAGCTTTCCAAAACCTAAAATTTTAAATGAACTCCTTGAAGTACCAGGTAGTTCATATATATGTGTTTCTCCAAAATTAATTTCACTATCTCTTGAAAGGTAAAGGACATTTTTCCGCGCGGTTTTCCGTTCGTTTCGAAAGTTTCAAAGCTTCAAGTTGGTTGGTACAACAGTACCTGAAGCTCTGCACCAGACATCTGGACGCTGGACGAGCGTGACAGAATTTAAAATATAACCCGCGAGCTTCACAGGGCGTGTGATGTGAGACAACATAAACGTTCATTTTCGAACAATAACGTATATTCAGCAATAAACTGACTGCTTTGGCCTAACCTGCTGTGGATAACTCAGCTTTTCAAGAACATATCACAGGATGTCATATTTGTGCTAGTACACATATGTTAGATTTGGTGATGCTAAAATCTCAATTAAATAAACAGTACATGACGGCAAATAAGTCATGAAAATTTCAGTAGGAAATAAAGAAAATATAAGAAGGACGTTGTTTGACTAAAACAAAATTCTTGCAGTATTCGCTAATCAAAAAGCCTTTTATTTTCTTCATTTATTACTCTGAGCATGCACAGACCATTTTCTCCTAGAACGCACACAATTATCAGTTCATCATCTAAGTTTACTGAATTTAACATGACAATGTTAAGAAAAACACGCAATCTCTTATTCTTTTGTCTCAAAATATTCACAACAAGATCATTTGAAAGAAAATGAGTCTCGGTACACTGAAAACAAAACCATAAGAAACAAACCGAATCCTTACCACAGTTTGTAAGCGTGAACGACATAAAAACACCACCCTCAGCGGAGCACCTCAGTGTATGACTGTAGCAACGCGCTTGTTGCTGTGAGGGGACTGAGAGGCAACGACGCACCTCTGGAGCGACGGAGCTGCCTGCTGTGTGCATCGATGCCAGACACACCTGGAAGCCTTTGTGACTGTTCAACTTACTCTATAATGTAGTGTTCTTTTTTGAGTTCATGTAAATTAAACAGAAAAAAGTCCTTGAGCTTAAAATAAGTTGAATCAGTTATAAAATACATGATTTTTAAGGGGAAGTAGTTTAGAAGTTCACATGGAACAAAGGTCAAGATAAAAATCTATACACCGAACAAACCTATAACGAAAAATTCTCGTATTCCAACCTCGTTTGAGCGGCGATTTGTTAGGCTTCTTAATTTTTTTTTCACAAAGTTCGTGATTTTTTGCATTTACAGAAATTAATCTACGTTTTAAGAAATCTCACTGGCCATTGAATTTAGGTTCAAGCGATGATCGATCACGTCACGCCATAGCAACGGGTAATATTGGATCGGACTGCTGGCGCTGGAGTGTGGCCAGATCGTGATCGCAGCAAAATACATGAAATTCTAATAATTTTTGTGAAGTGCTAATTGAAATTTTGTCAAAACTGATTCGTCTCAGTTTAAACTAGTTGCTGAATCTGAGTCGAATACTACAGTAATATTTGCGAATAAATGAGGTTACTAAATATTTAAGTAATTAATTTTAAAACATAAATATTTGAACCATTTAATTTCACTTTTAGCAATACTTTCAGAGGTTTGAACTTAAAACCTAATGTTGATAATTATATAACAGTCATGCTTAGTGAAACAGCTCTGATGTGGGTGTGAGCCGCGAACGAAGAAACTGATAAAAATGAAAAATTTGCGAGCATGATAGCCTTCGTTTGGAAGCTGTGTAGAGGATAAAGTTTTTAGAAAAACTGGAAGGGTAGAATCTGTAGACATCATTCAGACAAAATTTCCTTGGGTGGCGTAGTCAGTTATTGTGAAAACAGCGCTCTTCAGCCGACTCCGTCTTTCGCGAAATTCATTTTATGGGTAGTGCAGTTTTTTATTCTGTAGCCTGTTTTCCTGCTGCATCGCATGTGTTACCAGCCGGAGGGTTCTGCCCAAATATTCGTCACCCCTACCTAGGAGAATCGGTCTAGCTGCGAATGACGCGAAAATATTTCACTCATCAACAATTGGCCAACGAATAAAAACATTGAAAAATTTACAAATTTATTGTTTCCAAGTATTTTAACATGCTCGTGGTACCATTGAATTTCCAAGGCTTACACTCTTGAAAACAGTTTTTGAAATTTCGTTATCATTCTTAGCAAGATTTAGCAATTCGTGATTTCGATTTTGCGTTTTTCCAAAATTGAGGACCACAGTTGTCGCTCATTAAACAAATCAAGTTCAAATTGAGTTCAATATTGTTAATTTCACCACAATTTGACTGAGAGGAAATTGATCTCTGACAAGAAAATCCTCGCGACTTGTGAGACGGAGTACAAACAACACTGACTTTTTACATTACCCATCGAAGCAGATATTTACTCATCGAATACTGATCCATACAAATTTACCACTATCGTCTCCAGAATATTTCATTCATTTGAAAGGTGACACAAGCGTAAAATATTGCAAAAATGTCTTAGTGAGTTCTGAAGCACGAGTAAGTAAGCAAATCTATTAACTGTATTTTTTTAACGTTTATGAGCTAAACCTTAAAGATTACCGTCAGATTTCTGACGTCCGTCATAAGAAAACCAAAAATAACAAGAAATACAATTATGAAATGGCACTATAAATAAACATTATGAAGTATGCATTTAACCAATTCAACGACCGTCACCGTATTTTTCGATGAATGTATCACGTGTCGCATGATATTCCTTGTTGTGCTATTCTTAATGCACTTTGGGCTATAAGTTGCCTCAAAAATGATACGTTTCTTCAGCCATAATCTCGTATCGATGCTAGAATGTGATCCGATTTATTCAGTGCCTTGTAAAATGAGTTGCAGAGTGCATTACAGAGTCCTTTTCATCGAACTGAATTTCCATAGCCTAAATTATTGGGCACAAGGAAAAAGGCATTCTGAAGATTTATGATGAACTTTCGGTGCACATTATTAACGATTTTGGTTTACTTTCTGACACGAGTGAAAATTTACACCCCTTTTTCAATATGATGTTTGCAAGTGTGTGTCAATGCTTCTTCGATTACTTCACGGTAATTTCAGTAAAATTACCTGGAATTCCTATGTCATTCAACTCTCATATCTGAATAAAAAAATGTAACTTATTTCGTTACGAGTTTAATTTTTCCTCAATTCTTAGAAAATCTTTACAACTTCAATAAGTTGCTAAAGCTGAGGAGGATTTTCTTTTAACGTAGCCTGGAACTTGCTTCATTCCTTCCGCATAAACGATGAAAATGACCAGTAAGTTCTGCAGGAGTTTAGTAATCCTTTTGTATATTGCAGAATCTTTTCTATATTTATTTCTTTTTTTCTATAGAGTCCTTGCTTGCAAGAGTTTTTAACTCAAGTGACGAACGTTTGCTCAGCGCGATCTCAGCAGGCTTGCATCATCCATTGGTCGGTGGTCTGCATTTGTTAATAATAATAATAATGATGAGGGGTGTTGATAGTCAACATACATTAAAGCACGGATGCGATTCTTGTTAAGGGAATATGTATCAAAAACACCTGTAACACAGATATTTTTTAAATCAAGTTTCACTTAATCAACTGTTATATGTATGTCGTACCGAATATAAGGAAAACAAGCGTGCCTACTGGTTAAATTTTCACTCATTAACTAAAGAGCTGATGATGTTCTTCCCTCTATCAGGGAATGATTTTCCAGTAATTACCAGTTTTTCTATGATCGAGAATTGTACTGTAAGCTAGAATTATACCATGTGGTACCATTCTACGGTAATCTACAATCTTACAATAATACACTAAACTCTACGATTGTACTGTAATCTACAATTTTACCATTATTAACGAGTCCTATAGTCTATGATTATCATACAATATAATAGTACTGTTGCAGTAGTACTAATGAACACAAATACAACTTAAAGCAGGTCTCATCTCGCAAAAGTTTTGTAGAGTAAATGTACTGTACCTATGTAAGTTAGAAATAACAGTTTCATAGGCTAGTTAATCTAGTAATGCAAGAGTACATGATACAACTGTACGCTCAAGAATACGATGATATTTTTCCATAAAATCTGAAGATTTTGGAATGAGATTTTAATATATATGCATGCAGAAGTAAAAATTTTTGAGTTTTAATGTTCATTTCTTTGTGCATTTAAAAGCTGAAGCGATCTACATGACCATGAAAACTTTGTGTGGGTGGATAACTATTTTTCAAGTTAGTTTTATCTTTGGTTTCTGAATTCAGATGAACGTTCAGATAGTAAAAGTTACACTTCACGTAAGCGTAGTTATGAAGAGACTGCCCATCTGGATAAAGTTGAGTCTTAGATGTTGGTATTCAAGGCTCATTGCAGCTTGAAAACTCTTCTTTGAATGCTCGTGATCGCTGTAGAATAACTTTGCATTATATGCTGGAGATTAGACAGTTTTTTCTCTCGTTCTTTTACAAAAACTCTGTCCGAACTACTCTTATAACTGCAGAATAACTGGGCTTCACAAACGAAGATTTCACAATTTTTTACGTACTTCTTTTAAAAAAAATCTCTTCGAACTACTTTTTAAGCATCAATGAACAATTTTCTCGTGGTTTAGCACAGAACAATCCTGGCAATGTACTGCTAAGCACTATAGAACCTCATCAAAAAGACTCTTACGCGGTCCATTTGACGCGATGAAGCCCCGACCGATCCTGATGACAACTTTCATTTTTCAAGGAGCCGAGAATGACCTCTAAAGAGCGAATTAGCTCCCGCAAAGGCCTTCTCAAGATGCTAATGCGCAATCAACGCGAAAACTTTCCGCTAGACGACCGCGATCATCGGCGCTGCAAACACGAATCTTTTGCCTGAATTATCCTTTTTCTGAAACTTTTGGGCGTTCAAAAGCCGTGAAATATTTTGTTGTGAGGTGGAAAGGTGTTTAGGATTTTAGGGAACGTATCAAAGAGGATTGGAGAGCTTCATTGGTTCTGCAGTTATCGTTCTGTTTTGAGGAGGTGCAAAAGATCGTCTAAAATGACGTGCTTTTTGTTTTGCTTTGAGGGTTGGTTCTTACACGACATAGACAAATGATTCTAATCAGTCGTTCGAAAATATTTCTCCAAGAAGCCGTTGCGTGGAAATTAGGGGAAATATATTTCTATGAATCTTTCATGCAGACGTTTGAAAACAATTGCGTATAAGTTCTTTAAAGAGTCAGGTGTAGAAGTCCAATGAATGAAGTAGAATATTTAGGCGGCAATTTGTTTTGAAATATCCTGATATAGATATAATACAAGTTAGGCACCGTAAATTTAAACTATTTTGTACAGCTCCCAAAAAATTGCTTGAAAACTAAAACAGCGTAGTCTTTTTTGATTTTTTGAAAGCTTAAAACTAAAAACCGTAGTCTTTTTCGCTTTTGTAACAATTTTAATGCAAAAAAGCGTTGTCTTTTTAGTTTTTAACTCACCCTTAATTTTCTAATCGCTTGATTTTAAGAATTAATCGGTGAGTGTGAGATTAATCTTTAACTGCCCCATATGTCATACATGTCGTCCTTTAATAAAAATGCTCGTAGATTTCATTTTGCATCTGATTTACGCTGCAATGTGTTTATTGAAGTTCCTGAAGTTCCCTGCTGAGTGGCAGTACCACCCATATTTAACATCGGAGACCACCTTATGCTAGTGCCAGTCTAATAACGGTGCTTGCAACGTTTAAATCGTAAAAAACGATGATGGTTGAGGATTAAATTTTTTGTCTTAAAATTTAAAATCGACCCTGAGCCTCAGCCTCAGCTTCTGTCTTAAAAAGCTCAAATTATCTTGTTAATAATTTTTTCACTCCATTTGTTTTTATGGTGTCCGCACCTCTGAATATGTCTCCTTATTCTAAATCATTTAAGAGCAGCGGAGATTATCGGATAAATTTTCGTTCTTATGCAGCAGACTAATTTTTTTTTGAAAATTCTGCCAATTAATTTGTTATCAACAAATGAAGTGCTTTTTGAATGAACTGCCTCTTGAGCAAATGAATGTTATATAAAAGGGTTTCTTCAATGCGCTAGTTAAAGTTTAGCAATGTGATGAGGAGGGAGTAGTTTTATGTTCATGCAGAAATGCAAGCCCCAACATAAAAATCTTACTTCACAAGTTCGGGACTCATGACGCGTTGCAAGCTCAGTTATGAGACTTCAAAGATTCACTCCTCGGAAATCGTGACTTACCAACTTCATTTCGAAAAGATGCCTTGGGACAGGGGGAAAAATTCAGTTTATGACGTACATTTTTATAGTGTGAAATTTCCCAGCAAAGTGAAGTCAATGGCATCTTGTGCTTTACTGGCTGTATCTTAGACATAGTAAATCAGACTTCAAATTATCTTCATATCAGAAGCTCGTACATTCAATTATCTCTGACCTAGTATTTCAAGCGCTGAATTTCGACGGATCTAATACCTCATATCTCTTATTATCCCACATGGCTATCCAAATTTAGATACAAAATTATCTTAGAACTAGTGCCTCAGATATGAAATTTTGTGAGACCTAAGAACTCAGATCTGAAATTATCGCTGAGCTCATGTCTCAGACGTCAAATTATTTCAGGACTAGTGGCTAAGGCAACAAATTATTAGAGAACTAGTTTCAGCGATATCAAATTTTTGTAGAAATAATACTTCAGATAGAAGATTATCAGAAAAATTGTTATTTAGATACGAAATGTTTTGAAAGTTCAAGTAAACGAAATTGATGTTGGCTTAAGAAATTTGGTCAATGTGAAGTTTAATGCAATCACGGAAAATAAGAATTCCGATCTTAGGAATCACTATAGGAACCCGTTTAAGAACGTTTTACATGAATGACATTCTGCTCGCTGATGCGTTATTTTCGAATAATTGAACTTTGAAGTTGGCCTTGGCGCCAAAGGAAGCGAGCGCGTGAAACGGAATTTAATTAATAACGGAAGCTATTACAAACGTAAAGAGGTTGGGTCGTGAGGGGGAGGCACAGTTCTTCTAGTGAAAATTATAAATAAAGCTTCTAACCTACCCATTAGGGTGACGACCGCAATCTTGTTGACATCGGGTCCAAGATGGCGGCGCCCATGGTGGTCGCCATGTTAGACCCGATGTAAACAAGATTGCGGTCGTCACCCTAATGGGTGGTTTAGAAGCTTTATTTATACTTTTCACTAAAAGAACTGTGGCTACCCCTCACGACCCAACCTCTTTACGTTTGTAATAGGGGGTTAACTTCCGTTTTTAATTAAATTACGCTCGCTTCCTTGGGCGCGCGACGGCCAACTTCAAATTTCAATAATTCGAAAATAACGCATCAGCGAGCAGAATGTCGTTCATGAAAAACGTTCTTAAATGGGTTCCTTTAGTGATTGTTTGGAATATAATTATCAATTTCCGTGATTGCATTAAACTTCACATTGACCAGAAATTTTCATTACTTCAAATTGAATTTATCAGATATCAGATAATTTTAATTCCCGAATGATAAAGTAGCTTTTACTGATTCAGATGACTTGAAGAACCTGACACAGTCTTCGCCCGCTGAAAATATGCGATTCATGGAAAATGTGACGCAGTACGGAGGAGGAACTGATTTGCGAGTCAGAATATCCAGTTTTTGAAGTGGAATGAGAACGCTGATGGTGTTGTGAAGTGCTTGGCACGATATTCCTGAGATATTTCTAAGGTTATTACTCTAAAAAAGGCTACACAGGTTATGGAGAGAAGTTTGGAAAATTTTTTCTTCGGTAGGTATACAAAATGAAAAATTTGTGAAACGTACGACTGATTAGATCTCTGAATCTGATCAGTCTCTCCAGGATTATTATTATTATTTTTCATCTCCTCATCAGTTACTTTGGACATCCGCTGGGTCAAAATTCCTGTTTAAGGACTTCCTCCACCTATGCCCCTCTCACTTAGGCGTTCATGAGTGGATGACCCAGAACTTGGTTCCAAAATATAACTATGTAGGCAACCCGCACTTGTGCCAGATAGAGTGATCTATAACTTTTAGCTACTTGTTTAACGTAAAACACAGACGATAGATTCAGATTAAGTTAGGATAGAAAAATTTTGGTTAGGTATGTTAAATTTTGGTTCATTTAACTTAAAGTAGGATAATGAATAGGGGCTGGCAATCTTTATGCGACGATGAAGATATTATTTGTATTGCAATTAAGCGTAGACGGGTGCAAAGTAGTTGAATTTTTGTATGTAATGTTATAATATTTCCGAATAGTGCCGGTCAGATTGTCTAATACGAGTGCCTTTTTAAGTTGAGACACATGAGGTTTTACCGCTGAATATAAGTTTCTTTCAGAATCACCAGAGTTGAAAGATTGCATGCGTAAAGATTAGTTACGCAGAGGGTGTGAAAGCTTGATTGTGCGACACAGCACAGTAAAAAAATACTTTTAGCACAAACTTTCGATCAAACTTACTCTCTTGACGTCGTCTGGGGTGAATTTATATTTTATTGAACATTTTGAGGCTCCCGAATTGCTCTTGATTTAGATGAGATGTTTGGATAAAAAATAATTACAAGTTTTCGTTCCTAACATTCGATGTGCCTTGCAAGGGGTTTTGGAGAACATAAACCTTCAAATGAAGATCTATACCCTAACATAAAAATCTTATATAACGTGATTAAAAAAAGAGCATATTAAAATTATAGAAGCGTTACACATCCATAAATTTAAACCTGTTCCCAACGAAAACATGAAATTCTAAAAACTTAACTCCTGGGGCTTGCAGAAAACATCCATCCGTCGTAGGGACTAACGACAGCCGTGATAAATTCAATCGATTGTTTGGGTTAAAATGATGCGTTCGGCAGCGTCCTAAGCAAATAACCGCAATTGGTGGAGACCTTCTTTGTTTTCGTAATTAAGAGTAAAAGGTTGTTTTGTGGGCATCTGGAATAAACGAATGAGCTGAAAGAAACAGTAAATCTGTAAATCAATTTTGCGAGTATCCTGAAGCAACAAGCTTCAACCATGTACCTGGTCACGCATAAGCTAACTTGAGTTGTCTTTTAACTTTATCAGGGTAATTTATTCATGGATTTAGAAGCTTTTCTTTCAACTGAATAATAAAATACAAGGTTAAAATGATTGTTCCGCGGGCGGTTTTCCATGGGTATAATTGTAAGGCATGTTTTTTAATATTACGGCGGAATATATTTATTGTCATTTACATGATAAGACGTCTATTAACAACGTATGCTGATCTCTATTTAAACTCCTGAGGGAATATTCATTACTTTGTGGGTAACCACACGAAAATAATAATATATTTATAAATAAATATTAATATATTAATAAATATTAATATATTTGCATCTCCCATGAAATTTCAAGTTTTCGCTTTATGCAATGAATTTTTCTAATAATGTCTTCCTCTAAGCTGGGAACTCACACACTTTTAGAAGTTGAGCACGTTTTATTGAAGTTGAGCCCGTTTTATTGAAATTGAGCACGTTTTATTGAAGTTGAGCCCGTTTTATTGAAATTGAGCACGTTTTATTGAAGTTGAGCCCGTTTTATTGAAATTGAGCACGTTTTATTGAAGTTGAGCACGTTTTATTGAAGTTGAGCACGTTTTTTATTGAGCACACGTAGTTGACTACGACGTTCTTCTAATGTCGTCACATGTGGACCACTTGTGGGTAAACGTGTTTCAGTCCAAATTTTGAAGTAAAATTAATTTTTCAGCGGAATTAATTTTTTGGTGTGAATAGTTCTTCAGTATTAATTTTTCGGCAACTGAGTGGCTGAATAAGCCTGTATTCTGCAAGTGGAGCGACAGGGGTTCGGAACTGCTCAGCTGAACGCGTGATAACTCATTCAAATGCGAAGTCCTTGAAGAGTCTTCACTGATGTTGTAGAAATGAAAGCATCGGGTGAGAGAACCCGGAAGTCATTTTACGTGTAAAATATCCGACTGTGATATGTTGGTCGCGGCCTTCAGACGTAGGGAAAAGTACCCGTGTGTCATCAATAACAGTTCCCGTGATTCCCAAAAGCAAGTTTGATCATGTTCTAAAAATGAGAAGAGTCTGATTTGCATAGAAATGGAAAACCTTGCTCCGTATTCTTTAAAAGTTTCAACTATATCAACAAGCTCCGATGCACGGTCTGCTACACGCTCACATATGAATAACTACCGCCTGCGAACTCAGTGAATACTGTCAAAAATATTTGAGTTACGAGAACTGCAAGTGAAAGTTACACTTGAGAGGGCCATAGAGCGCAGCATGGCTAGGCGCTTCTGGTCTTCATTTGAGGATGAGACAGACGCGTAACTGCGGTCTGGTCGGCAGCTCGTACGCTCCACGTCGCAAGTATGGCTCATAAATCGGCCAGATGGCCACTGTAACGTACAACTTGTGTTTTAGAAAATTGGACGTACTTCATCATGCTGCGGGATACCGCATGAGTTGACTCTCTGCTTCTTCTGACGACGCCAATAACTTGCGTCTTGTTGTGTTGGTGTTGCGTGACTTCTGGATTTGGCTTCCAAGTTTATCGGGGTCTCGGAAAAAAGTTTGCTTGAGCAAAGCGGGTTTTAATACCATGGAGTTTTACGGTATATTATTCGTGTTATTTGCTTAAGGTATTGCTTATTTTGTTGGCATATCTTCCTTATAACTACGACCCCATATTGGCAAAAAGAGCTTGGCCTTACAGTGATAATTTTGAAAAGTAATTTTTGGGATAATTTTTGCTATGCGTTAATGTCACGCACGGTGCTTTGAGTGTCGATTTCTATCGGAAGTTTACGTAATAATTTTTTGTTGCACGTCACTTTCCCGGCAGCAGTGGAATACTAAAATTTAATATTGTATTTTATCAGAATTAGTTTTTGCGACGTGGGAAATTAAAGGAAACAAATGCCTCACTATTTAAGCGGCCAATGTGGCATCGCACAACGAAGTTGTGAAGCCTCCTAACTAAAAAAAGACGTCAGGGCTCTCAAGCAAGCGTTCTACGCAATGATATACTTTGAGGAGTGCAAGAACAGTGAAACCTCGTCTTTTCTTAATAATACACTGGTCTTTTGTTTATTTCCTCTTTCTGAGACTTACATAAATGCAGCCCTGTTTTGAAGCCCATATAAAAATTTCGCTGCCCTCTGACTTAAAAAAATATCGCTGAAATAGTCAAATATTTTTATTTTTTCCTTGAAATATGTTGAAGATTGTGAACTATAGTATAAAATGGCTTTAGAAAAAAGCTTGGGAGCTGAAGTGTATCGTATCTGTAAGCATGGTTACGTCCAAAATACGAACTTTTCTGCTGCACACCTATTTATCTTACGAAATAATTGGAAGCTAATCAAAAAAGTAATGAATAAGAAATTTTTTGCGGGATCTTTGTTTGATATACTTTGCCTATAAGCTTTTGAGTTTTGGCTTCTTACATTCAAAATTTGTTATAAGCCACACTCTGTCGGTGTCATACTCATGCTCATAAATATTGTTGTTAAATGAGTTTATGTTTGAATGTTTAAAAGCGTACAATTATTAGCATCCATTTTTGAAAGTTTAATTCTTTGTGGTGGAAAAGTCACATGAATGAAACCTTCCTGTTCTAGCATTTACAATGAAATTTACTTTTATAGCTAAAAACGTATTTGTTTTATCATTCTGGGAACAATAATCCTTTATTGAGTAAAATAGCCTCGAACTAAATGGATGTGATTTACTGCAGTTTAATTTATTTCCACACTGAACTTTTTAGTAAAACCTAAATTAATACCGTAAGTCGAACAAAAAAATTCACGGAGCTGTAATCGCGGATATAGAATTCTAATGAGTATCCTACTTCTATGGATGCTTAAAATATCTCAATATAAAAACAGCGGTGAATTTCTCGCTCTAGGAATGATTTATGCCGCAGCTCACCCCTTCTCATTACGCGGCGTAAACTGGATACTGAATTAATATATAAATAAAAACATGGCACTAAAATGCTCATCTCGGGGGATCCAAATCGACGTGATGCCTTAAACATTTCACGTGGGTTGAAACTGAAAAAAATGCTTTCTCTGGAACCTAAATATCTGTTTCTCCCCTCAGGGGGATACAACTATTGTATCTATGGGAATTGGCGCTCCCAGGGGAACCATGTGAGGGCCCGAGCTAAAGGTTAGGTAGGCTTCCTTTTGTTGTAATAAAATAGGTTTTTGTTTTGTTACGGACCATCTTTTTTCGGTTCACTGCTGTCCTGTTTTTCAGCACCTACTACTTTCGTCTTCAACTTTTTTCTTGTTTCATGAACTTCTTTCCTAGCTTACTGTTTCTGTGCACCTCGTGCATAGATTCCGCGTTCCCTCAACTCCATACTAAATGGTGCCTTCCTCTTTCCTCTCTTGGAACATCTTTGTCGTGGTTAAGGGAGGCTAAAACTTTCTTATATAATAATAATAATATCTGTTTCTCCTCGAAAACTGCAGTGATTTACCGAAGTGAAGTTACAGGTTTTCAAGTGCAAGCTATTATGGGTTGCGATTTTGATTGTTTTGGTATCCAAGAAGGAATACACTCTCTAAAATTTCTTCACGGACGTGGTTGACTTGACTAGATCGTCTTGATTGTGCTACATGTTTTCCTTGCTACTCAGTTTGGTACACTCTTAATTCCCTGTCGTTAATTGTATACATTCAAGTCTTAATGAAAATAAATTCAATATTTTAGAAAAGATTTATTGAGACTCACGTGTTGCTCGTGAAGCTATGAAATCAGCATTTTAATGTTTCAGTTCCAAATGTACTTAGCTACTGATGTTATCCAACACTTCATATAGGAGGAATAAACATTTCGCGTAGGCTATACCTAGAGAAAACCTTACAACCTTCGGGTGTAGAAAAAAAAACAAAGCAAAGGCTAGTGTCATCTCTGCGCGCATGCGCGAAAGTGAACGACACCCAGAAAAATATCAGTTTAATTTTGCGAGGGCCTGTCACTGGAGACACTTCGCAAAGTTTAGCATTCCAGACACGTTCCTGCGACAGGAATGATGGCCTCTGACACAAAGCCTGAGAGGGGCACGTCTCATTACATTCATTCTAAGCCTAAAAATAAAGACTCAACTAATGGAATGGAATTCTCTTCCTCTGGAGCTGCTACTTTTCCTCAGATTCAATTAGGGCTTGTCAATTTTCAGCCCAGATGTTGCCGGCTGTGAAAGCTACTGCCTTGAGAAATGAAGCTAAAACCGAAATGTAAATGCGACGGAGAATATTTGTAACTTTGAATATTCGTGCGTGATACGAAGTCCCGAATGGTTGTATTTTTGTAGGACTAGGGCGGAAGTACTGGAAAGGAAAAGAAATAGCTCTTTTTTACCCAAATGTTCGTGAGCTTTGTAGAAAACGGGGTGCATTTTAGCGCGAAAGAATTTACGAAAAGAGGGTTATGTGCATTTGTTTGGAAGATGTTTGTTCCGCAAAGTGGATGAAAAACTACGCAGCGCTGATGTAGTTATTAGCGATACCATTTTGTTTCAGAATACGGAGCTTCTCGTTTCTGAAGTTGATTTTAATTCTAGAGTTATTAGTTCACTCTACAGATTTCCAACGTAAATTAGGTCTTAAGTAAATTTTTTGATTCAAAGTTTCGTTGTTTTTTATTCATGGGGTTAATTCCAATGAAGATGCAAAACTTCCGTTCTCAGAAGCCAAATGGTTTTCCGATAACAGAAGCCCAGCTGAAGTTGGTGCTGTTCGTAGGCTGCATATTTGTGCACACACAAAATGCTGAAGTAGATAATCATGGTAATCATTGATGCGCAAAAGTCTGAGAAAAATTTATCGTAAAAATTTTCAGTTCATGTTAGAAATTCGACGGAAAGCCGACGCTCAATTTACATTTGCTTAAAATTCTCAAACCAGCAATTTAGTGTTTGTGAATGAGTGGTTGGCTAAAGGAAAGAGACATATTGCGTCAACTTCCAGTGATGGAACCTCTATGTTCCTTATAATTTCCGAAAGTTTTTACTCGAGTGCGAAATAGATTTCCAATTAATTTCAAGGCTTCACAAAACACTCAAAAGTTATTCCAGCTGATAATTTTTATTAGAACCATATTTCACGGCTCAATAAGGAGGCAATACTGTAATGCATCAAGAGAAGCTCTCTTTTTTAAGTAAAAATTTACCCTTAGATTTCTATGATATTTTCAAGCCCCTACTTTCTTCACGAATCCTTGGCTCCCTAACTGCAAGCTCATCCGTGTTGTCGAATCCAGAACAAGCTCGCATAAGAATGATGGAAATTTGCCTCAAAGATTTTAAAAAATTCCCCAAAATTCATCGTACCATTGTGTGTTGTTTCAGTAACGTCCTATTATCTTAGTTGAGGCATTTTACTTCAGCTTTCAGCAAATGCACCTTGAATGAATACTTTGTTCAGGAAATGTATTGCAAGACTGATGGAGACTTCGGCAAGAAAAGGATAAAAGATGTTTAAAAAAATCCACAGTACCAATGTTTAACAGTTCAGATGCTTTCTATTTTTTAGTTTGGGACATTTTGGTGTACAAAAAAAAAAAACGCGAAATTTAAGTTCCAACAAGTGCCACCTTTTTCTAGCATTGTTCTGAAAAAAACATCGCAATAGAAAGCACGCACCTGTAGTCCTTTAAATACATTTCACCGCGAGGGAAATGTTAGAGTTTCTTATCGAGTAAGTTTCAGCACTATTGTGCGTGCATGTGATGCAATGAAATCTACACGATCATGTCGTATTCTAAACTGTTACAACTATCACAACTACGTAACAATAACTACTGCTTCAACTAATCCGGCACCTACTTTATGAATTTAAAAACCCCACGACTCACAAATAACACAAAGATGAGATATTATCAGCATACTCTATCACTCATACAGAGTCTGTGTTCTAAACAAGTATTTTTAAGCACTCATGAAAAACGCATTACTATTAAATTAAGCCGGCGACGTTATATTTTTTGAACGAACAAGTAACGTAATCTCCACGAGCATTCTAACAACAGCCGAGTTTACATCACTGCTTCACTCAGTGACAAAGCAGTGACAATAAGCAAAGGGACAAATGACGTAAAAATAATAGCAATGATGGAAACAGCGCCAGCTTCTACGGGTAAAACACACGGACGAAATTAAAATAGTAAGAGTATCAACTTAATTATATCAATATTTAGAATGTCACAGTATTGATAAAAGCCTCATAAGTGTATGACCTGAGCAGATTATCAATATTACTTTCTTTAAATTATTTACTAACCTAAACATCATATCATCTTTTCCTTAACGTTTTCTGAAAACCATTATGAGAAATCACTTTAACTACAAAAATACATATAAATAAATGAACTGGAATGATAATAAAACATTAACGGCAGTAGTAACAACTACTTTAAGAAAAATGATAAAAGATCTTAGAAAAATGGTAGTATATTGTTGAGCAATGATAGTACCTCTTAGAAAAATGATAATAAATCGTATGAAATCCATAGTACATCGTTGAAAAATCATAGTACTTCGAAGAGAAATGATGGTACCTCGTAGAGAAATGTTAGTACATACTTCGTAGAAAGATATCAGTACTTCGTAGAGGAATGATAGCACATAGATATTTTCAACTCCTCATGGAGGAGACCTGAACTTGCCCGACACGCTTCAATTATCGGAGCAGAAAGCTGCCTGAAGCGCCGGCCGGGATTAAGTCGTCTGAAATTAAGAAGTTTCCGAGGCTATTACTCCGCGGCACAAAGAGCGCTCGGTCGTCCGGATATTCGACAATTGCCGGATGTCGCGAAGACCCTCGACGAGAAGAATATTTCTCCGGGGTTACCGAAGAAGGAAGAATTTTTTGGCCTTTCTATAGAAGACATTTTATCTGAATTATTGATGTTTTCTGGCCCTAGTACAAATGCTTATTATGAATCTCGTTAAGATCTATGAGAGTGAATTGTTATTTGTTGGTAATTGAACTTTGACATATCACGACACTTTTTGAATAAAATCCTATATTGTCGTGCAATTTTATAAAAGTGAAACTCATTCCCAAAGCATATAAAATTAAAAAGTTAAGGAGAAATTAACCCGTTAATTTTAACGCCAAATAATTAAGTGTATACGAATGTAGACAAAATCAGAGCGATGTAGTAAAAATTCAAAATATAAGAATTCAAATTTTTTCCTACTCCTCGACCATAAGTTTGAAAAAGTAACGGGAAATGTACTATACGCATCTCTTTCGTAGGAGTCCAAGCTTAAAAGTATGGAGAAGCTGTCGAAAGCATACGGATATTTGTGTCCACATTTCATTTACTTTTCTTTGGGGACATATTTTGGTAAAACTCTACGGTTATTACTACTGAAATTTAACTACCATTTCTTGTAATTTTTTTCAAGGTAAAGCGAATGGGATCATTTGCAATCTTACTCATAATTCAATTCTGAGTAAGAATTGAAAGATGTGACAATTATGCGCATTCAATGATTTTTACAATACTTTTAAGAATATTTTATACAAAGATTTTATTTAAGAACAAAATATAATAGTCTTTGTGGTATAACTTGACATGCAACTCTCATACCTGAAAAGATTCTGAAGGTATAATAGAACGCTTTAAGGATAATAGGTGCGTTGAATTTCTCTTTTTCGCTCATCTATTGCTCTGGTACTGACCTGCTATGTGCGAGTGTCAGTATTTTCTGCCTGGATCAAAGTCAGTCACAGAACAAATCAGGTACAACTAGTTAATAAGGTTTTCTGAAACAGCTTTGGGATGAAATTGAATGGTCTGTTAGGCAATGAAATTTCATTATGAAATTACTTCAGTATTTAAAGAGACCAGCAATAGCAGCTGCTTGAGAAGATACCTATTAAACCAAATAATCGTGGTTTTTGAGTTCATGTTGGAATTACTGCATTGCAACCAACCATGATCCCTAAGAGTGTAATCATTACAGTTGCGAAATGCTTGGCTGCCTTAAAACGAAATCTGAAGTGTTCGACAATTGCATAGTATAAATTTGTAGGCATGTAAATAATTCAACTTTCAGGACGATAGTCATTCAGGATAATTTGACTTGAAGTAAAGCGGGTTACGCTAATTGAAATGAGTGATATTCCAACCAGGTGTAATCTTCTCACCGGTGTTATTCAAAGTTTTTTTATTGTACAAATAGTCTGCGACGCAATTTGCGCCAGAGCCTGGAGGTATTTGATGCGTGTACAACACATCGCTGTGAAGAGAGGCATTTTGTCGAAAAAATTCTTTACTATCACGAAGAAGAGCCTTATGTCTCTGATGATCTCCAAGTTATTATCGAGAAAACGAATGAATGTGAAAAATGATTGGGGAATAGAAACAGAGAAGTATTTTTATTTCATCCGTATAACGACACTATGAACTGCGATGCTCACAAGCGTTATAATTGTTGTGAGTTTCGTTCAGCTGCAAAATTTTGTGTTTTGTACTTTGGCGTACGAACTAATGAGTACACCGGCATTGAGGAACTAACACGCACAAAATGTGAAAAATACAAACTCAGAGCAACACTTAGAAATTGCAAATGGAAATTATCCATCTCCTGCTGCAGTCATCGTAAACAATCTTTTAATGAAATAAAGTTTTACATTTCGTTATAATTTTGTTAAGAAAGATCCTAAACCCAAATTAGCTACAATACTCCTTTGTTCTGTTGAGAAAATGATGCTCGTTGTTGAAAGACTCACACCGTCCAACTGAGTAGCTCATTATATTTCTGGAAAAAAATTCGATGCAGATTTGCCGGAATGAATGAGCCTTCTGCAATGATTTCCATGCTCCAAAATGCGCTTGTTTTCCACCGAGTTTAACGAAAGCATAGGCAATTCGAAAGCAGTTTTAAAGCCATTTCATGGTTGCATGATCGACCAAGTTTGGCCCTTGACAGCGTCATACGCATGTTTAAAAGAGCCTGTAAAAGTTAGCGAAATGACAGTTACTGTTTTAAGGGCAACTTGCAGCGTCTTCAAAGCGTCTCTCTTTCTCGCGAGAGCGTGGAGCGCAACCGTTCGACGTCGTCATCAGTAGATGAAATTTGAGCCGTGGAGTTTGGTCTCGTCCAATTGCGCCGTTTTGTACTCGAGAATTCGATCTGAGATTTGATGTTTTGTTGGGATTGAAGCTGCTAAAATTTGATATCCCTTAAATGTAGTGAAATCTGAGATAAATTAATTACTTCTAACGGAACTTTTTTGCGACTTTTATAATAGCAGGCAAGTTATATCCAACATAAGGATGATCTAGATTGATATTCATCGAATTAGACTTATACTTGAGAAAGAGTGATAGATCTTGACATCACTGATATTTTGTAAAGAAATTCAACGCCTTCTTTTTCTTGCTATGATCTGTAAAAGTTTAATTACAAGTATAAAACGTTTTTAGAGCTATTTATTGACATTACTCTTAATTATGAATAGTATCTTACGATAAATCCGATTAAAAAATTAAATTTGGTTTTTGGATCTGATCAAGAATTTGGTCAGTTTTATGTTGAAAATAACTCCAGTGTATTCGTTACCATGCAAATTTCCTTTTCATTATTTAATGATTTAGTTTTAGTTATTTTTCCTAGTGTATGAGAGAGTAAACAGTTTTATTGATACTTGTTGTGAAATTGTCGTTATTATAACTGCTTAAAGATAAACACTCCTTTTATGGGAAGATTCAATTATGATAAAAGGAATCTCCAAGATTTCCTTTTCAGCCGTAAGTGTTTACAGACACCACGTGAAGGCAAGTGAAGTGGGGCTTATCATTGTAAAGAAATTTTCCAGCCTAGCGGACGCTGAGTTTTTCCATGGATGAAGTCAAAAATTATCTTCATAGTTTGGTGTGAACAATTGTAGAAAACATCAACAGTAGACAAAAGATTGTGAAAAAATGAATGAGAAATCAAGCACATAATTTAAGTACTGCTTCCGACCTTTTGTTGAGACGTTAAAGCTTGTAAATTGTGCAGTCTAGACATGCCGTCAGGCCTAGACTGTGAAATAATGGTAATAATGTTAATAAAATGAACGTAATGTGTCTGCGGCTTGCTTGGTTATGAGCCATAACGTCGTCGACGGAGCTTCACAGAATGGCACCAAATCAACCTCTTTCTGCTGACTCGAGCAACTCTGTGATAGATGGATTTCCATTTCTAAATGCGCTTTATATGCATAAATATCGCAAGCTTCACATGCAGTGAAGATGAATGCCTGTGAAAGAGGATTAACAAGTTTGTGATGGACAGATTTCAATTTTTAAATGTATAAACATCGCAAGTTGCGCATGCAGTGAAAATGGATGCCTATGAAAGAGGATGAACAAGTTTGCGTTGGATGGATTTCCATTCATAGATGCATAAATATCACAAGTTGCGCATGCAGTGAAAATGAATGCCTATGAAAGAGGATGAACAAGTTTGCGTTGGATGGATTTCCATTCATAGATGCATAAATATCACAAGTTGCGCATGAAGTGAAGATGAATGCCATTGAATGAGGATGAATGCCTTTTAATGTATTTCTCTTAAATTTCAAGGTTAAAAATAAAAAGAATTGTTTATGATTACACATATGAACATTTGGGTCTCCACTGAAAACTTTTTGGGTTCTTGAATCATGTTTTCCTTTGTTATTAAATTTTCTTTATTGTACTATTACCTCAAATTTTTAATTTTTTCATCTCTTGATCGTAAAATTTAGTGAACGGATAAATACTATAGAGGTAAATGCCATTTAAAATCGGTAATCAGATGTTTGTATGCGTTTTTTATCAGTTAGGAAATAAAACTCGAGTCATTTAATAATCTTGTTTCATTGTACTGTGTCTTTTTTAATATTTCATCTGGAAAGTTCAGATTGAATTTTATTATTTTTCTGCTGCTGTTTTCAAAACATTTGGGCGTTTTTTATCTCTTGGGAAATAAAATTCGGGTTATTTATTAATGTCGGTTTCATTTTAATAAATGTTTTTTGGTGTTTGATTTAGAAAATTCAGATTGAATTTTATTATTTTTTGCTGATAATTCCAAAACATTTAGGGTTAAATGTTTAGAGTTAGCTGAGCGTCTTTCAGTCCTAGTGTTTGCAGTCAATTGCACCAATACTCAAAAGATTATAATAGCGAAATGAAACAAAAAAATGTTGATACGGTTTTTCTATCATTGAGATAATCCGAAAAAATTATTCTCCCCCTTTAAAAAGGAAGTTTTTCGAAAATTTCTTCTATTTTAGGAACACCCACGTTTGCAACAGTTATGTTTGGAAAATAAATTTTGTTTTACAACATTGAACATAGGTGCGAAACGTTTAAATATACTTAAAAAAAGTCATATGATTATGAAGCAACCTTGGTAATATCTAATATCCATTTCGTGAAGATAGGAATAATTTTGCATGCTTGAATCTCTCTAATAAAATTCATATATGTAATTTGTTTTATACAAAGAGAAAGGACAAATTCAGCTTAGAATTTGAAAAAGACGAAACTTCTAGTTATTTTTCCTTTTGCGTTTCATTTGGAAGGCGGTTTAAAGGGCTTGATTGTAAGAGGATTGCCGCTTACAGAAAGTGTGCAATCTCTTCTATAGGCGATAGTTTTTTGACTCGGCTCCAGCTGCTATTTATGAAGCAAAATGAAGCCGTATTCCCATGGTAAGCAAATCGAGAGAACTTATGAAATCATCGATGACGAAAATATAATTCATGTTTAAAAATTTAAACAGACATTATCAGTCTACTTAAAACCCGAAATTACTCAAATCTTCAAATATTCTTAGGTGACCTAAATATTCTAAAATTTAAACAGACATTACCAAGCTACTCACAGACTAAAATTATTCGGATCTACGAATATTCGTAGGTCAACTAAACTTTAACATTTCCGAGAGCCTTTCACTAACACTAATTTTTCGGTCACCAAGCTGCACTCCCGATATTCCTTTAAGGACCCTAAAGTTTTTACAGGATTTCAGGTGTCTCTTTCATTCAAGTCCAAACTTGCTTTTCGATCCCAAGCTTGCTTTCAAGTCCCAAACTTTTTTTCGTGAGCCCCAAATTTTCTTTAGGTCCTTTACAGCATCGAGAACCTGGCAGGGCCTGTGCATTGCAACCTCTGTAGCTGGCACCGAATTGCTGGGATAACCGATCCTCCCTAATCTCCGAGCTGCGTCTAACGGCTTGCAGTGTCACGCAAAGAATAATATGGTTAGTCTATGACCTTACCTCGACTTGGCGTCTGTCCTAGCCTTTATGGGCCCATAAAAGTGCCTCCGATCGCTGCATCTCTTATCACAGGTGCTTAAGGCCAGCATCGTAACTAGCCTACACCGTTCTGGATAAAGCTGTTACGCATCCGCATCAAAAGGAGGACCATCGTAACTGGTCGGCATGGTTCCAGCGTAACTGGCTTTGGCAAAACTGGTCGATGTCTTTGGTTTTTGTAACTGGTCGGCGGCTTTGAAGAGTATCGTCGCGTCGTAACTTAGCTTAACTCTCTTAGTTGTAGTCGAGCGTTGATAATCAGCGGAATGCTGATCCCTCCTGAAACTAGTTTGCAACTTTCAGATGACCGTCGCACGTCTGAACGGATCTTAACATTGTTTGACAAAGCTACTACTCTTCTGCTGATAGCCGCTACTACTAAATAGAACGTAGTCATAGTACAGTTTTAAGTATTAGTACATGTTCACATCATATAATGGATTTTTTTTCACAATTTAGTGTGTGCTAACAAGCTCATTAGAACTAGGATTGAAAAGGAGTGAAAGGCAAGTATAGCTTAAATTCTAAAGGCCAATCCCGTTCTTTCCTGAGATACCTCACAAAAATAACCGTAGCATGAGGTACTGCGTTGATTCTCCTGCTATGTCTTTAGATATCGTTTATGAAACCTTCAAGGCCAATCAGTTTATTTCCTCAGATGTATCACAAAAATAACTGTTGCAGGGGTTGATTACGTTGATACGTTGATACGTTGATTTTTCTTCTTTGTCTTTAGATCTCTATTATTCACGCGCCGCTTCAGTCACTTTTGGAAGAGCTTGCAGCGTTGGGGCTTGAGATCATCACAAATCTCCCACGGCAAGCATGAGTGAAAAAAATACACTCCTGAATGACGAATAAAATTCGAATTAATGTGTCGCAACGATCTTCAGAGCATGAAACATCAGGCCCTGAATGATGAATAAAGGGCAAATTAATGTGTCGCAACGATCTTCAGAGCATGAAACATCGGACCCTGAATGATGAATAAAGGGCAAATTAATGTGTCGCAACGATCTTCAGAGCATGAAACATCAGACCCTGAATGATGAATAAAGAGCAAATTAATGTGTCGCAACGATCTTCAGAGCATGAAACATCAGGCCCTGAATGATGAATAAAGGGCAAATTAATGTGTCGCAACGATCTTCAGAGCATGAAACATCAGACCCTGAATGGTGAATAAAGGGCAAATTAATGTGTCGCAACGATCTTCAGAGCATGAAACATCGGACCCTGAATGATGAATAAAGGGCAAATTAATGTGTCGCAACGATCTTCAGAGCATGAAACATCAGACCCTGAATGGTGAATAAAGGGCAAATTAATGTGTCGCAACGATCTTCAGAGCATGAAACATCAGACCCTGAATGACGAATAAAGGGAAAATTAATGTGTCGCAACGATCTTCAGAGCATGAAACATCAGACCCTGAATGATGAATAAAGAGCAAATTAATGTGTCGCAACGATCTTCAGAGCATGAAACATCAGACCCTGAATGGTGAATAAAGGGCAAATTAATGTGTTGCAACGATCTTCAGAGCATGAAACATCGGACCCTGAATGATGAATAAAGGGCAAATTAATGTGTCGCAACGATCTTCAGAGCATGAAACATCAGACCCTGAATGGTGAATAAAGGGCAAATTAATGTGTCGCAACGATCTTCAGAGCATGAAACATCAGACCCTGAATGATGAATAAGGGGCAAATTAATGTGTCGCAACGATCTTCAGAGCATGAAACATCAGACCCTGAATGATGAATAAAGAGCAAATTAATGTGTCGCAACGATCTTCAGAGCATGAAACATCAGACCCTGAATGATGATAAAGGGCAAATTAATGTGTCGCAACGATTTTCAGAGCATGAAACATCAGACCCTGAATGGTGATAAAGGGCAAATTAATGTGTCGCAACGATCTTCAGAGCATGAAACATCAGACCCTGAATGATGATAAAGGGCAAATTAATGTGTCGCAACGATCTTCAGAGCATGAAACATCAGACCCTGAATGATGATAAAGGGCAAATTAATGTGTCGCAACGATCTTCAGAGCATGAAACATCAGACCCTGAATGATGATAAAGGGCAAATTAATGTGTCGCAACGATCTTAAGAGCATGAAACATCAGAAAATTGATTTCATTGATGAAGCGATGCAAGATAAGATATGAATTGATGGCGCTATTCCAGGAAAAAAGCGTACGATTGAGAGAGTTTAAATGTGGATCCAGTATTTTACATCATCTCAGTAAAGTGCTTGGTATAAAGAAAACCATAAACTTATCATCATTGTATGATAACGTGAAAGTAATTGTTTTTAATGTCAAGGTATAGTTATTGAGGAAAATGTAGATTCACTTGAAATACATTAACGCATTTTCTTAGGAGTGGCCATAGTTTTGTAAGGGATGATTGTTCGAAGTACGCATAGATTGCAAGACCGGGTGCAATATTGATTATAATTATAATCTAATACTTACATCACGAGACTCTCAATTTTCACAATTAATAGGGATATTAATTTCTACTGACTGTTTAAAAATATTGAAACGTAGCTAAAAATTAAACTCGATGCCCATCAGCAGTTTGAAGATTAAATGCAGAGCACAAAATATTTAATGTACATGCAAATATTTCCAAATTTGTTGTCAAAGAGTGGAAATTTCTCAAATTGTTAGCATTTACATTCAGATAAAAACTGAGACAGCGGAAAAGATGCTGAGTTTAGTAGTTGATTGAGTTTTTTTTGCAATACTCGTAGTGCTATTACCTTTGAAAGGAGTTCAACAAAGATCAGGCCTTTCAATACTTGGTTTTATATTCTGCCACTCTAGAAATGTTACCACGCAGGTTCCTACAATTCGATGCTTTGCACTGAATTTGCAAAAAAACATCCTCCATATGTGAGCAGAAAAGAAGCCTTGTTTCGCGCTTGTTACGGGAACTTTATGGCGACCAGAAAAGGCTATTTTTGATTCAAAAGACACAGGTCTGGTCAGATGCATTTTTTACGCGATTTTCTTTTTAAAAGACAGCGGAAATTCAGAGACTTATTTTTGGAGCTCGATTCTGGTAGCCTTTGAACCGATAACTGTGTTCCGAACGACAAAAAACTTGATTTTCTTTTTGACTTGTTTTTGTATGAATATTTGAAGCTTTACCGTCAGCCAAAGCAGTGGCAGCTCCCGATTTTAAAAGACAACCAACTTAATTTACAGCCAAAAAATACTGTGTGGAATCTCAAGCTGATATTTTTAAACTTTACAGTCGTAATAAACTCGTTCAAATGTTGTTCAATATTATCACCACGCTTTTAGCGCAGAGAAAAATATTCAGGCAACATAATTAATCGACTTCATCAACTTGGACAGCTGCTGTAATTCAGTCTGGTAGCTTTGATAGCCGTAGTAAATAGGATACCTTAGGCTTTGATAGCTGTTGCAATCATCTTCAGTAGCTTAGGCTATTGTATCAATCAGCTGCTATGACTTAGACACTCAAGCAATCAATTGCAGTGGCTTAGACACTTGAAGCAATCATCTGAAGCAGCTTTGAAAATTGCACAGATTAAATATAGATAAACTGAAAATTAGTGAATAAGCTGTAGAATCCCAGGCAGTTGTAGCAACCAACTTTGACAGGTAAATAAAACCAATGCTGCTATTTGTCGATTGAAATATCTATATTTTAGCAATTAAAAATGATTTTTATGAAAACAATCACCGAAAAACGACTTGTGTTTCAATACAAATGCTGATTTATTAACCATAAAACATGAGTAGCATGAATGTGTTTGTAAATGATGTCATTCGTTTTACCATATATAATATTTGTTAAAAAGGCAGTTAAATTTCAGGAGTAATAGCCGTAGAGCTTTTGAAAAAACCCATAAGTAGTAAATGAAATGTGAAGACAAGTTTCCGTATACTTTTGACGGATTATGCACTTCTCGAACCTCTGTTTTCTACAAAAGAAATGCGTAAAGTAAATTTTTTGTAACTCATTCAAATTCATTATTATGAAGTTGATAACAGCTTGTTGATTAAGATTTAGAGTAATTTCGTACCTGGGCTTCAATGATGCTGATATGAAAACGAAAGTATTATTCTAGGTAATTTTATGAACAAATTGCTATGTTAATGACTTCATGAACAAATTGCATTGTTCATGAATAGTTTTTCTAAGGCATTATTATATACTATCGGTATTACGAGGCATCAAATCAGTCGTTGTTCATAATAAGGCGTCTTCCGTCAGTTTCATTGCGGAAATCTTCAGCGTAACAGCGTTTTTTATTCAAAGTACTTTTCAGCGGAAGATATTTCTAGAAATCACAGTGATTATCAGGCATTCAATTGAATGTACACATAAAGACAAAAAGCGTTCACTTCACTAACGAACTAGGCCTGCATTATTCTTATATTCAACACTACAATATTTCTTTTAACACCCATTTATATTTTCCCAGAAAGCTACGTTCCGGAAACTGTAACTCTTTGAATAACATCGCACAGGCACGAATTTTGATTCGCCCACCCTGCATAACATGAAGATGCTTTAACACTTTACGATCAGTCCGATCAGCTGTAGTCAAGATATGCTCGTGTTTACGACCCTCCCTAGCACATAATGCTATAGTTACGGCTTTCTTTATCGCAGAAAAACTGAAAGACTTACGACGAGCTTGTAAATATCAGCACTCTGTTCTCTGCGTCCCAAGCGATGTTTTTCAAGACGTATTTCGTTGCTGCCGTTAGTGGATCTTCTAGGTTTAAGATCCTTTGGTGGATCTTAAATTGAGATTTGGTGCAGACTAGCTGCGAAAATTTAAAAATTTTCAACTTTCATCGAAAATTTTCGATGCTTATAAGGAACTTATGGAGACAAAGGTATTTCCAGAGAAACAGAGAGGCCTTTTTTTGGAAAACAAGGTTCCAAAAAATGCATTTCAAATTCACATTTACACAAGGAAGGCCCACGTGAATGGTTCAAGTGTGCTCTAACGCAGGTAAGTCTGGTTTGCGAGCTATCACGTAGTGAACTATTGAACTTTTCCCCTCACATTGATGTAGGGAGGAATTGAAGCTGTCCTCGGTTGCTTTAATTCTCTATGATTTGTTCTATGCAGATGTGATTATTGAACTTTCCATCAAGGTAGCGCGCGCGATAAAATGTCAGTGGTCTCGTACGTAAGACCAATCATTTTATGAAAGCTGTGTTTAGGAGCTTAGGCGAGTGATTCGAAAGTAACCAAGAACCTACTCTGCTTATTGAGTTGTGTGATTACGAAGAATAAAACTAAGTGTAAATTCTCCATGAGCTTCTTAAAATTCATTGGGATATAAAATGTAAGTGATGTGTTGCGATGGTTGTTCTGCCTTCTGTCGTAACTGAAAATATTGCAAGTAACGTCGGAACTTAGAAGTAAGCAATGTGCATGTGGGTGATAACTATTGTGTCTGAACATTGACTTATATTCTGAACCATGGCATCCGCATTCAATCTTCAAGAAATAATGGTGCTTGTTAGTCATA
This sequence comes from Morinoia aosen, assembly GCA_030386875.1. Taxonomy (NCBI): domain Eukaryota; kingdom Metazoa; phylum Arthropoda; class Malacostraca; order Amphipoda; family Talitridae; genus Morinoia; species Morinoia aosen. Next base: position 94,472,963 of record CM059559.1, on the reverse strand, counting down.
AAGGGGCGGTCTATCTACCACTAGAAAAGTGAGACTGATGACCTAAGCTGTTTAGTCTGTGGCGTGTACGACTGATGACCCATATTGTTTATTCTGTGATGTTAATTATTGTTATTTGCATAATTGAAACTGGCAAGAATTATGCCCTGCCTTACAAAACTTTGAAATCAGGATTTACCTCCAAATACAATGGGGTTATAGAAGGGATATTAGCTTCTTATTTTTATAGACTTTTCAGAGTGACTTTGTGCTTAAGAGTCTGAAAGATAATTTGGTTGAAGAGCTTTTATAAATTAATTTCAGACTGAAAAGGATCAACTTTAGATGAGAAAATAATGGACAGATAAATATTTTAGGAAAATAAAAGAATTCGTTGAACTAACCAAGGTCTGAACATAAATCATAGCCTAAAATTTGAATAAAACTCTTCGTGTATTTTAGCAGTTTCAGGTATTGTAGAGAACATCAAAAGAGCTATTGTGAATGGTCATTTTTTTAGCAAAGGATTTTTGGACACAATAAAGGTGACGATGTTCAGAAAGATCTTTTATGTGAAACACAGAAAATCCTCCATTCCTCAAAGTCATACAAACTTTTGGACGCACGAGCGTCCATGCTTTAGTTTTCGTTTCAGAAATTGTAAGTTCTCAAAGTCTTTTCCTCTGGACTTGCATTGTTTTCTGACAGAAATTACAATTCAGCTTTTGCTAGTGCTTTTCACTTTCAAAAGGTGCTCTTGCTTGTGTGTCGTTTGAGGATTATTATTTCGAAACTGGTTTTTGAATGTAATCAGTAGTATATATTTTAGAAACAGCATTATTACAGTTACAACTATTTTTTTTGCAATTTCCTCTACTATATCTTGTCAATTTTGCTGCTGAAGGTAAATTTTTATATTTTATACCTAAGATATTGGAAACAGAATGTCGTATTGGAAACGATGACGTAAAAGCACAGTGCAGTGGTTGAATAATCTGGGATCCGCTTTTCTAATCGAACCTAATTTTTGTATTTTTTTCAGATGCTTTAAATGAACATAAGTACCTTTTACTCATTTACGTGCACGTTGAGAAGACCTGAACCACAGTCACATGCGCGTAGGAATGACGATTTCTGTTCTAGAGCAACGCTGCGTCTTGTTTCGTTCTTTGAGATCGCAGTTGCTAACCTCGTTGCTAGAGGAAAACGATTTCTGGTTGTGTTGTCACGTAAGACCTCAGTAGATTTTCGCCTGCTTGAACAACGCGGCGTCTTGTTTTGATTTTTAAGTTTTAATTTGTTGATCGTGATGCTAAATGAAGACAATTATTGGTTACATTCAGACCACAGTTGCGTCTCAATTTTTAAAAAATCACAATTGCTTGTTCAGTTCATTAAGATCAAATACGCTTTTTGCAATCCAATGGGCCACAGTTGTTTCTTATGCTCATTAGGATTAGAGCTCAGTTCTAGAGGATCTCAGTTCTAGAGGATCTGCTAAGTTCTAGAGGATCAAGACGTCTTGTTACGTTCAGGAGGATTATAGCTGCTCGTTATCGCTTTAGTTGAGTTAATTTCATTAAAGTTTTAATGCTTTTACTATGCGAGGAAAAGGACTTCTCGCAATACATTAGGATAAGGTTCGCATTTGAATGATATCCAATAAACTGCTCAGCATTTATTACTTTGATAGCACGTATGGAGTTTTCTAAAACCTATCAAATATTATTTGATCATTATTATTGGTAGTTGATTTCATGGAAGCAGATGCTCAGTAGCAAACGGATCAGATGTTGATGTTGAAAATATGATCTTTTATCAAGTTGAGAATAAAGATATTATTAGGGAATGTAAAAGTAAAAACTATATAATAAATAGTGAGTCGGTGAGCTCCAGAAATAAATATCTCTCCTCTTTAAAAAAAGTTTAACATATCGTGTTATATTTAATTCCACTCTTACTTATTTTCTCAAAAAAAAAGGGAAGAAAACTCTTTTACTTTGTGAATGCATTCAAGTTTAAAAATGATTTGTATAGAGATTCATTTCAAGTTCAGCCCAAAACTTATAAATTTGAGCAATGATTTTAGCAGTCTTGCAGAGACTGAATTGTATGCATTTGTAAACTTTTGGACACATTTCTGAAAGAATTCTGAGTACTACCCAGCCAGTCTAACTTTTTCGCCACCTACATGCATGTTTTTCGCCTCCTAAGCGATTTAATCGCTTAAATGACTTAGACGGCGAAACACATGCATGAAGGCGGCAAAAAAGTTAGATTCTTTATAATATGAGTATAAAAGCACAAGAGAAAGCGCAGTTGGTCGAAAAGTCAATTGACTTGCGCTTGGTGTGAGTAATCTTAAAACCAACCTTTATTTAATTTTTCAAAGCTACGTTATACAGGTGGTATTGTCAAGGGGTCTAAAATATTCATAATAACCAAATATAAATAATCAATTAATGCTTTTTTTGCTCTATTATAATATTTTTGAATGAATTTTTAGCTTCTGTTTCGTGTCTACGAAGAAGCTGTCCTACTGAACTCGGAGGTTTGGCTCCACAAAACTGCGAAATATACTCTAATCATTCAAGAAATAATTTTTGATAAATATTGATCATATTTTTATCATAAATGGTTTCAGTTTACATAAATGGTATCAATTGATATTCCGTATGATTTTTCCATCATATGTGGCTAATATATCTCAGGAGATTCAGCTGAAATATGAATTTTTTAGTCACAACTCATTCCAGAAGTAAAAGTGTTTATTTTATAAATAACAAGAATCACATTTTCCACATACACTTACACACAAATTTTGAATAGAAAATCATACTTTATTTGTGTGAAAGCCTATGTGATCAATTGAAATTATTTCTTTATTTGCATCTTTTTCTGCAATTTCTCTTTCCCTATTAGTACTTTTTATAAGTTCGTGTAGAAAAATTTCTCCAAGTAGAATCTACGTTTTCAAACTTAAAATTAACAACTTTCAGTATAATCAAAAGGATATCATTATATCGTGAAACACATTTAATTCTGATTAAAAATGAAATTTAACTGTAATTTAATTTAAAGATAGGGTTATATTTCTCGTTCATGTAGCAAGGCAGCAAATCCTAATAAAATAACATTTAACCTTGCAAAGTTTTAAAAAGTTACCAAGCACCACTTCTCACTCCCAAAGTGCGTCCTTAAGCAAAATATTCGTGTTTTGAAGACGTGGTGGTGCGACAACATCATTTAGGATAAGATATTCATGTTTCAAGGTAAGCTTTGCATCACCTTTGCATCACCTTGAGAGAGCAGCGTACACGGTTTTTTGTTATTTTTAGGCCTCAGGTCTCGTTGAGAGACCAACATTTCTGTCCTCCATGAGATGCTTGCAACATTGACCTGCCCGAGGCGAAGGTTTACGATAATTGTGCGTCGTTAAGACGGGCGCCATTACTGGAGACTTGGAGATATTTGACTTATATTTAACACACAAGCTTTGTATTAGATTTTCAAACGGAATAAGCACCCAGTTTTGCGAGTTACACAGCTTTATTTTCTCGGATCTTCAACATCGATGATGTAATCGAGGTTGAGTGTCCAGAAAGCACCACGGCTGGAATATTTATGTTTGAGTCAGATGTACGTTCTGCCACTTGAAAATGTGTTTAAATTTATATCCCATTGTTGTATGCTTAATTTTTTGGTGCAAGGGCGGCCATCAAATGCCTACATTGCTGTACTCAAGAACACCATGGTGAGCATTTTTGAGTTACAGTTAAATTTTAACGTAGCCGTGAACTTTTCTAGTTGATTTGACGTTACTTGTTTTTAGTCAAAAAAGGGCTGCTTACAACAGAAAATGGGGAATAGTTTTCGCTGCTAAAGAGCCACACAAACAATCTGCATCTCGCATAAACAATAATTGAGATGCATTTCAAAGAAACAAAAATATATAAGATTTGAACGTGTCTTGTGACAGACTGTTTTCTCATTACAAGTCTAAAGCTGCATTCTTCGGTGCCTTCAACATTGCACTGAGAAGATAACAGCGAATGCAGTCTGCGAGTAATTGCAAACAGCAACTTCACTTTTATCTGAATGAATTTGTTTACTACATAATTTTAACTATAAATTTTATCGATGCTTAATTCTTTTAAAAATTCAAGTTATAAATGAATTTAGTGAAGCAAAGGATTACAATACTTATAAGCTCCATGCATCAACAAAAATAACAGAAAGATTTTTGATGCATCCTCATTTATTTTTGTTGTAGATCACTGATGTATTCCTGTTTTCCGAAATGTAGCAATAACGTTTGAAGCAAAACCACTTTGTTCTAAGAAGCGTGATAATTCATGATGTTTTGCTACTTTTTTTACTTGGAGCCAATCTTTTACTTTCTTGATGGGCAAATAATTATAGCTTCCGGCTGCTGCTGTTTTGACGTATTTTCCTGATGCAGCTACATTTTAGCAAAATTCTGGCCGTGTTCACTTATGTTTTCTTCAGAAAATTGTATTGAATATGCATGCTAAGGCTGTAGGCTACGTGCTTTCGAATTTACTAACAAAAAACTATTGCTGTGATTTTTGGGCTTTGCAAAAATACACATGAGAAAAAGTTCAGTGCTTTTGGCTCGATTGGATACAATATAACAAATTATAAGTAATGAAGGATATCCTTACATAAAATATCGTCCTTAGTTGATTGCGTAACCATGATTTTCAGTGTGCAAATTAAAATGGGAATTTATTTCATAAAAAGTCCAAATTTAAGCTTCTAAGACAGAACACTTGAAAAAGTTTTCAAACTATTTCTTTAAGTGAAGACAAAAAAGAACCACTCAACGAGACACAAATTCAATTTGTATGTTTCAAACTTGTCAAAATTGATTCAGTCGCTCAGAAGCTTGAAGAGTCTTTCTAATATAAACAGCAACGCATAAAGCAGTCAAAGTGTGTTTTTTAACCATGTTCGTATACATTTCCAGACACGTGCTCATAAGTATCCCTTTTCGATGTTTGAAAGTAAGCTACAGCAGTTCGCAAAATCGTATACCATCAGTGTGACAAAAAAAATTGTTCTGACGCTTCGCTTCTAAATTTTGCATGCATTTTCTGGCATCAGATTACGTTTTTTTAAATTGTTCCTCTGTCATTGAGTCTTTAGATTAATTTTTTGTCTCAGCGCACTTTTCATCATGTTGATATTTTTTCCACTGGTACAGTTCGTGCAGTCAATATGCAAACTTATACCAATGTTACTTCTGCAATAAAAATTTACAGGTCATTCAATTGATAAATTTCTTTCCCGGTAGTGTTTTAAAGTGCACTTTATCTGATTAAAGCAGATTAAAATTTCAACTGTATTTCCATGTGCAAGTGTTTCAATGAAAAATGTATTATAACTGTTCAGGGATTTCTAGACCTCGCTTTTTCACCTTGCTGTAACTCTCTTCCAAGAAAATATAAACTTTTGCAGCATACGCCGCAATATTTCAGAAAGAAAAATGCTCCGCTGGCATTTTGAAAAGTTCTTTTCTGTATATCAAGCTCATAATTTGTCCTTCTGTCACGTACGGTCTTCTTAAATTCATCTTATTTTTCTTGTAAAGAGTCTTTGCTCCCTAACCTGGCTGGCCTAAAATGCTTTCCGTACAACGTGAGCGTCAGCCTGCGCACACCGCTGAACATTCGCCCGAATCTCGCCTCGGCACCTTCAACCACCCAAACAAAATCTAAAGGTCGCAGACTATAACAAAGGCGCCGCGCTCCATGGCAGATTTACTATGAAATTGGGGGAACGTAAACGTGATAAACCTTGGCACTGCTTCGAACTGTGTTGCGGTGTAAGGCGTGAATATGGAATGTTCAAGGTCTTAGAATTTTACAACAGTTCTGGAAGGGGACAAGCGAAGGTTCATGAGTATTGCATGGTGTGAATTACTGGAAGTCTATTGTCAAGCATGGGGGAGAACTTTATCGGAATGATGCAGTGGTTATGTGTTTTTTGAGTTAAGGATATTATTTTATGCTAATCGGAGATTCGTAGTCGGATGATATTTTATTTGCATTTGTGGCGAAAATGTGTTGGTATTTTTCAGCAAATTGATTGGGAGATTTTTATTCCAATGGAATGATTCCAAACACTTCAAACGTTTTGAAAAAAGTTAAAAATATTTGGAAATTTCAAAAAGAAAAACGTGTGAGCAGGACTTCAAAAACAAGCAATGTTCGTATAAACACTTTACTAGTCGTTAATTGGTACAAAGAGTTCGTAGAGCACAAAATAGAAATGATATGCTTCCGTTGATGGAAGTAAATACACACCACATCACTTAGCTTAACAAGAAGAACCGGAACGAAGCTTAAACGTAAGTCGAACGATAAGTAAGCAGGATACTCGCAAGAATTTTATCATTGGTCGATAATTTTGAATTGTAAAGGAGGAGGAATAATATTTAAGTCTTCCTTGGGTTCAGAATTGATTTTAGATGACGATGAAGGAACAGATTTTGAATCAGAAATATCTTGAGGCGGCTCAGCATTGATTATATTACTAGAAGTTTTGGCAGTTCGTATCAAGGAAGTCGATTCCATATTTTTATTGATTAATGCTAATATCGTTTTGTCGGGAATAGGTTCAGAAAAATGGCATGTTGCAGCGTTTGCATCAGGTATTTTAGACTTACAAAAACTGGTTTTCGGTCCTGGTAAAAGCATGGGAAAGTTCTCTGGGTTTTCTATACTTCCTAGACTTTGGCCCCCTGCAATATCTGCAGCAGGCAGATTGGTCCATGCATTCGGCACGCTTGAAGTGGCATTGTCAGGGGGTCTTGGAGGCTTCCTGGGAGGTCTGCAAGCGTCGCAGGGAAATGTCAGATTTTCTGAAGCGCGCCGACTTCCCATGAAACCAGAAGAGTAATTTGCCGAGCTGGAGGAATGACAGCATGAATTGGCGCCCGTAAGAAGAGGTGCCGGAACGGGCAAAGAAAAATTCACGCACTTGTTTTTGAGCGTACATCGACCCCCTGCGCTTTTGGTGTCACCGCCAGCGCTACAAAACTGACACTGAGGCTCCATGAGCTTTTTAGGAACGGAATTTGTTCGTTGTAACTTCATTGGGCTAGTTGACGTGTCCAATGAGGCCAGCGTCGTTTCTCTAAGCGTGCCAGTAACAGTGGGGAGGTGATCGTAACTGACAGAGTGGTGCTTTGAACAGAGCAGTGGTGCATCATTGAGTTTATCGAACTTTTGATCGTGTGTTCCAGGATGCTGAGACGGTGAAAACGTGACTGTTTTTTGATTAAAATTCTTAGGTAATGAATGCAAATGAGTTACTTCAGTTAAGAAGGATTCCTCAGGGTCCGGTTTCTGGAAATCATCGATCGAAGTTTCGTGCAGCTCGACTTGTGTTCCCATCCTCTTCTGGACTAAAATGTGGGCAGGAGACCAGCCTGAGGAAAGCTGTAATGATCCCTTCTGGGCTGATGGCGGGCGGCGACTCGTGTTCTGTGCAGTAAATAAAAAACTTGCTTTAATTTAATAATGTAATATTAAAAGTCTCAACACTTTGACTGCGATGAGTTAGACTGAAGTTCAGTATTCAACTCAAATTGAAATTCAAAGGTTGTTAGAAATTGAATTTTAACCAAACATTAACTGTTTCTGTAAAATACCATTAATTTGAAATGATTTTTGAAATATTTTCAAGCGATCCGCCGATGGGTCATTTCGCAGTCAATGCGCTAACATAAAAACTGCTGATTTAGATATAAATTAATGAAACCTATCTTGAACCTCCTTAGAAAGCTGTTAAAAACTGTCTGAAGTTATAAATACAAGGTGATAAAAACTTTCTGGAGACTTTCCCGATAGATGTTGAAAACTATTTAAAGAATTTGATAAAAAGTGAAAAAAACTATCTGATGTCCCTGACGAAATATGAGAAAAACTATTTAATTATTCGCTAAATGTGATAACTAATAATATGCTAAAACTTTTAAACCAACAATATTTTTAACTAAAAACTATTTTTATCCTTGTGATAGATAGAAAAGATTTTTAAATCAGAAGTTCTCGTAAAATTTTAATTCACACACATGCATCAGATGAGACTGGAACTACTGCATCTGAATTAGAGGTAATAAATATCACAAACTTTTAAAAAAATGCTGCAAACTTTTCAAGCCTCAACGTGTTTGCTGGTTCGTTCATAAGCTCTTTTAGGTTTTTTGACCCTCTATTTTAGGTTATAATGTTTGTGTTAAATCCCACGCTTTTCAGGGGGCTGTATCTGTGAATATGCGGTGAAATGAGATGTAGGGTTCATACACGTCGTTGGTCAAGATATTCAAAGCGGAACATGCCAGAGTTGTACAAAAGGCACACAAACTAATGGCACAAATTTTAACAGTAGATATGACAACTCAAACGACGATTTGTTTTGGAGTAGTTGAAAATGGAATAAATGATTGCTATTGAGATTTTAAATTTCAAAGTAGACTAGAGTTTATTCAACCATGGTAAGCCGAGTTTCCAGAGGCGAAAGTGATGGAAATTTATTTGACGATACTGCGTTTTTTTAGAAATTGAAATTAGGAATTCTTTCAAATTGTCTGCTTTTACGTCGTTGCAGGTCTAGTACGTACACAGAAGGAGACAGTTTTAGACGTATGAAACACTCGTACGTCATCCGCAATGAGTTATGGACTGTGAACTAGCCTTTGAACGAGATTCATGTCTATCTTTTTAAAATTTGTAAAAAAATTCTTGATGTCATTGCAATTTTACCACGTTCACAGATAACTGACGACCATGAGAGTAAAATTTATTGTCATAATTTGCAGCACTGGGATGATACAGCAGGTAAAAAAAATTTCTGAAGACCTACAATCTGTGCAATTCGATACTTAAATGAAGGTATATGTGAGGATTTTTCCATACATGGAACCAAATCTTCAAAAATACGCTGTTCATGGCAAATTACAAAGCAGTTTGACAAGGATAGTGCGGCTTTACTGTGAGATTAAATGAAACTCCCAAGTCCAATCTTATGGAAGTTTTAGCAAGTCTTCAGTCAATGTTGGTCTAACATTGGTAGCGGCAAAGAGAAGAGGCAAAATGATTTCTTTTTAAATGGAGGGTAAAAAAACAATTACAGTACACGAAAGTTTTAAAATTTAAACATGTTCTTATTTTTTAAAGCAGAAGTTTACAGAAAGTTATCTAAAATGGGCCACAAAAAATGCAGAGCTTTATTTTAAATTTCTCTACTTTAATGATGCATTAAATTATATAATGAATATTTTTTGAGGGAACAGAGTGTCAATGATACTTTGACGTATGACTTAGTGTCAAAATTTGGGTGCTGTGGCCTACTTTATATAGTCCGAGTTTTTAAGGTAGAATTTTTTTCAGATGCGGGCGACTTAACGCATGTTCAGTAAGGTTCAGGTGAATATCATCTCTTATCAAACGTGATCATAGTTCATTATGCAGGGAGACACTACGCGGAATTTTCAAGTTATGGTAGTATTTTTTTAGTAGTTTACAAGCAGTAAAAATTGTAAGAGATTTATATTTTAATAAATAATAAATCAGTCTTACCAATGTCCTTACAGACTCAAGAGCTTCAGGAAAATCTTCATCTTGGGTTATTTCGTGCGTTGAATGCGAGCTGCTTGGAGTTGACTTCAATATTCCCTTCGTCGGTGACAAAACGTGCGCCATATCGTCGCCAATTAATTTTACCGTCGACCCTCCTGCAGAAAGAGCGGAATTTTGTTAAAATTTCATTAAATAGAGAGTTTGTTTTACCGTTTCATCGATATTTTAAAAGATTCAGTTCGGGTGTTACGTCCTAAATTGTTAACTGTTTAAATTTCACTAAGAAGCAGGAGTAAGAAGGCCTTCAGGCTTCTAACTGCAAATTTTTATAATAAGCAAGGAAAAATTAACTTCTCTAATCAGTGGCAAAACACACTGAGACCGTTAGGTAAAATTTCGTATCGTGCTGGCGTGCTCACAGCTCAGCACCTGTTCATGAGACCGAGGACGAGGGGACTGGGTGGCTACTCCTTATGTACGTATAAGTTGACCTAAATAAAATAGGCTGGTGGAGAATTCTAATTCTACACTTGTGGGTAACAGTGGACATTTTCAAGCAGAAATCGGATTTCAAGAAAAAAATTTCACCATAAATGAAATTGAAAATTTGCAGCGAATGTTTTTATTCACGGTAATACTATATTAAATGGAGGGAGCAGAGCACCTCACATGTGCAGAATGTGCAATTATTCGTGTGTTTATTTTTTTATGTTGGTCTACCGTGCACATTACGAATGCGACTGCAGAAGATCTTGTCAGATCTTGAAAATTCCTGCAAGATTAACAAGAACTGTGCTTAGGGAATGGGTTCAATTCAAGCTAAAAACAGTCAGAGAAGTTATTTTCTAAATTTAACTGGCCATCTGGTTCATACGTTCAGTCTAACACTTCGGATACCCATAATTGACAACTTACCAGAATCGAGCTCGGAGGCGGTGACGGATTCATGGGTAAGGGTGACGCACGAGTGCGTGTCCCGGCACAGCCTCCGCGACCGCCGCCGACTGACGGCCACCGCCGCCGCGGCGCCGAAACAGAGCAGCAACGCCAGCAAACCTCCGACGCTCGCTACCACCGCCCACCGCCACCACGCCGGCAGCAGTAGCACACCTGTTGAAAATTTGCAAGCAAGGCTTTAAAAGTACTTTATGAATTACTTAAATTTTCAATAAAGCCATAAAAAGTCCTGGTATGCGTGCAAAGACATCTAAAAAGTGGATAAATTACTACGTTATGTGCATGTGTTGTTCACAATTAAGTCAGAATAAGTTCGATTTCATCGTCCACCGCCACCACGCCGGCAGCAGTAGCACACCTGATGAAGGTTTACGAGTAAATATTTTATAATAGCTGATAAATTATTGCGTAATGTACATGTCAGGCTCACTATAAAGTAAGAAAAAGTTCAATTTCACCGCCAATCGGCACCACGCCAGCAGCAGTAGCCCACCTGATGAAAATTTGCAAGCAAGGCTTTAAAAGTACTTAATATATTACCTAGGTTCACAATAAAGTTAGAAGAAGTCCTGATATACGAGCAAAGAATTTAAAACAGCTGATAAATTACTGCGTAATGTAGTGTTAGGTTCACAATGAAGTCAGAAGAAGTCTAACTATAATTTGACACTCATCTGACCAGAGTTTTTACTATAAGGTTACAGTAAGGTTACTGCAAGCTTGCCATGTGGTCGTCTTTCTACGCTTATACATATGAGTGCTACAGAAGAATATATTTGAGTTTCACCTGTGTATAGTTAAAGTATCGAGCAGCCGTGTTCACGGGTTAGATGTGATAGCATCTAAGATAACTGTTCATTAAAATTTTTTAATTTCTGTGCGAAATAAATATTTATTTTTCGACAGCAAATTCCTCGAGAGGGCTTTTTGATATTACTAGTGGAATTTCAATGAATATTTCCAATTAACACAGACGGTTAGAAGCTTGATCATTACTAAGAATACTTCTGTAGAGTTCTTTTACTCCAACATCGAAATGTGAAAAAGGCAAATTTCATTCAGTATTTATCATAGATTTACTACCAGAAGTGTTTTATAAAAAGAATTTTGTGAGTGAATTTTGAATAAGATAGCAAACTTTTGCATCTAATTGTAATCATATAATGCTTGAGTTTATGCTCGTTGTAGAACATTGAGACAAAGTATTGCATTGGTGGCCAAGCTATGTACCTACTCATAGCAATGTATTTCCATAACTAGAGTACATTAAACATGCGCAATGGCTTTTCATGGCTTAAATAAATTATCTGCTCAAATCAGTGTCACGACTGTAAAACAGGCTGCAAATCTGGCTCTTTCTGAAAATGCGTATTTTCCAAGTAGGAAAGAAAAAGTATTCTACTTAATAAACTGCGATTTTACATCAGGTGCTTCAATTTCATAAATCTATGAAATAAACTTAAGATAGGAGGCCCTATCTTTTACCATTCTAGTCGAAAAATATAAAACTATGAGATTTATCAAACCTTGCTAGCGACATGAAGCTAATTACGTCCAATATTTTGTACATCTATTTGGTGATGAAGAATCTCACTTGGTTGAATATTTATGAGAGATTAAATAGGCGTACAATTTAATCGTTAAACTAAAAGGAAGAAATTCAATTTGAGGACTGAAATAACTGATGTTTTTTTCCACCAATTCTTTCCTTTCTGTGTTCCAGATCACGATGAAAAAGTTTCATTAATTATTCAGCGGAAAATTTTGACACCAGCAACCAATAAAAGAAACTGTGATCACTTCTTTCTAACTGAATATTTCTTTCACGTCTGGGTCGAGCACTGAATTATTTCTTAACAGAAGCCAAAATTTATATCAGCTCTTGTGCTAGAAAGTTTCTGTCCCGTGATCCGAGCCAATGAAAATCAAGATGATGATAAACTTGTATGGTCCAGAAAAGTTCTGAGCAAAATTGATTCCATCGAGGAGAAGTTATTTCATGAGGAAGTGAACCGTTATTTAGGTGTTCTAGAATTGATACTTTCTCTTAAATGATAAAAAACGTAAATTGAAAATGATAAAAAACGTAAAGTTATTTCATGAGGAAGTGAACCGTTATTTAGGTGTTCTAGAATTGATATTTTCTCCTAAATGATAAAAAACGTAAATTGGAAATGATAAAAAACGTAAAGTTATTTCATGAGGAAGTGAACCGTTATTTAGGTGTTCTAGAATTGATATTTTCTCTTAAATGATAAAAAACGTAAATTGAAAATGATAAAAAACGTAAAGTTATTTCATGAGGAAGTGAACCGTTATTTAGGTGTTCTAGAATTGATATTTTCTCTTAAATGATAAAAAACGTAAATTGAAAATGATAAAAAACGTAAAGTTATTTCTTGAGGAGGTGAACCGTTATTTAGGTGTTCTAGAATTGATATTTTCTCTTAAATGATAAAAAACGTAAATTGAAAATGATAAAAAACGTAAAGTTATTTCATGAGAAAGTGAACCGTTATTTAGGTGCTCTAGAATTGATACTTTCTCTAAAATGATAAAAAACGTAAATTGAACTTTCGTGAGACTCGCATCATTGATGAATTTAAACATGTCTATTTTTGATTTTACGAGCTATTCGTGAAAGGCTCCTAGCGGCTAAAATTACGTATCTTAAAACGAATGAAAAATTTGACTTGCTAGCCAAAATTAGACAAAATTTTTTCAAGCGAAAGTGCACGTTTAAATCAATAACTCTCGTATAAGATATATGTATCAGCGTTTAAATTTTCCTTAAAGAAAAACTTTGAACAACATGGCGATGAGTTTGTACAACAGCTCTTCGAGTGTCAAGGAACAAGAATAGAGGCACTTTTCAGCGGGTCATTTCAATCCATCATTGTCTTTGACTACCTCATTAGCTCGTGACTAATTCACAGTTTCATAAAAGTATCCATATTTTCATTCAAGGAGAGAAAACAAGAACATTTCTTCGACAATTCACATGCAGTTGCTCATTTACTATTTCTGTTTCGGCTTTCGAATGATATTCTGCTGCAGATATTTTATAATACGTAACGGAGGTTGCTTTGTACCGGAACGGATAAGTTAAAGACCTAAAGAGATGTGTATCTGCTAACTCAGTTCCCATTTGTAAACTGAAAGCTAAACAGATTCGCAAAGTAGTTTCATTGTGTTTGTTCTGAGAGGTTGCGTTATTCCCATCGAATTTTTTGGGTAGAATTCGAGTTTGGAGCCTCGTTGCGAGCAGAGAACAGGTTTTTTGAGTTTCGTGGAAATTTGTGACGAGTAAAGTTTCGTGCCGTACTTCGACCTACATAACTACATGTCGACCCACGTACATTCTTGTATACCATTAGATTAGCCAATGATCAATGCAATCATAACTCAATTTAAGAACCTTATAAATTCTCCACTCTGTTTAACAATTGAAGAAAAAACAAGATAGAAAGATTTGATTGAGCCATATTAAAGCTCTTTTGTATGGTTTATCATCCATAAATCGGAAACGATCAAATAATAACTTGTTGAAAAGCAGCCGTGTTGTCTGAAACACTTGGCTTCTTAACCCTAAAATTGACACTTCTAAATTTCATTCACAGTTAGAATGATATTTTAGGAGCAGAAGCATTTTCTTCTTTATACCAAAATAGCCTCCATTGTTTTTCCTAAAAAAAATTTAATTTTATCTCTATAAGACTACGCAATTCTTGCCAAAACGTTGGCTTTCAAAAATACTCATATGAAAATTGTAATCTATGAGAAACTTGTGTTTTCTTCAACATAAGGATGCTTCTAGTGGAGTTTAAAGGCATGTTTGCTTGGTAAACGCATCAAATGATGGTGTCTTCGCTGAAAATCTAGTTCTGTGTACATTATGTTGGACCTTGGAACAACTTATGAGCAGAGACTTTAATTTCCATAAAATTCCATCGCATCATTGTAAGTTCATTTCCTCGGACTACCATCCTTGCTTGGCACTTTGTAAACAAATCCACACTTCCTCCACCTTCCTGATCACACGTTCTTTTGTGTTAATTATAATTTCAGGACCTAAATACTTTCTACATTACCTTTTTGCATCGCTCGAAAATAATATCAAAAACGTCATTGGACAGCTCTTAAGCTTTAACCATGTTTATTTAATACTGAAATTTAGGTTGTAAGAAAATAAAAACTGATTTACAAAGAAACTCACGCTCACAACCTCTTTGACGCAAATCTTCTAGGTCTACGATTAGCAGGAATATTTCATATTTTCCTGCTCGTAAACAGCGATGGGAGACATTGAGTTTGAATGAACTAACAATGCTAATTATACAAGATAAAATTGACGTATCGAATCCTTTTGGGCTAGGAAAACCCGAGTTTTCTGTTATAATTAATGAAAAATGCATCGATTTTCAACGTCGTTTTGAAAAATTACTGCCTAAGCTATTAATGTTATTTCAGTTCACTTTGAGCTAAAAAAGAAGAGTGGAATATTGGAGATTTTAAAGATTTAATGATATGTTGATTGCTGTTGCGTAACACAACGTATTGATTGGCTATTTTAAAGACTTAATGATGTGCTTACTGATGTTGCGTAACACAACGTTTTGATAGAATATTTTAAAGACTTATTGATGTGTTGACTGCTGTTGCCGACACGAAAAAATCAATCAACTGCTGTGATAATGTAATTCTTCTTAAACTGCCTTCCCCTAACGAGCTTCGCAAGCTGCTTCGCTACTTTCAAAATTCAGTAATTTTGTCGGTGGAGATTTCCAGTTCTCCTAAATTTTACAGAGAACTTCTCATTAGAGCTCATCATATACCAAAAAAAACGTAACAGCTCCGGCGAAAAACATTCTGCGAAAGTGTCGCTTGTCCCTCGATAACGACGGCAGTAAAAGAAGCAAACATTTCAACTTCAGAATGCAGGAAAGTTTGCATTATTTTTCGAGTTTTTCGAGGACGGAGTTACGGCGAAGTCAGGAGCATAAGCAAGACTGACGCTGGGGCATTGGCTGCCAGTCTTGCAAGCTTCATCTCGTTTAGGGGACCCAAAATGATTTATTTAGGGTAGAGTGTGCCAGAATTTCGGCGGCGCCGAAATTGGTACACGGTCGTAAATTCCACGGGACTTTTTCGTTCGTAGTTAACTAAGTCCAAAATTGTTACGGATGGTAAAGAAGTTTCAAAAATTAGGTAGCATCATTCAAAATTTATGTTGCAGCAAATGATATATTATGCCGAAGTTGAAAAATCATGATGAGCTTCAAAATGAGATGATTGTTCATAATGAGATGATTGATTCAATATCAGAGCGTCAATATGAGATTTTAAGAGCTAATCAAATAATAGCTTCATTAAAAAATTCTACGTGGGTTACTTTCCAAGAAATCTCCTTTTTCCATTGTAACAAATTACTTCAAAGCTGTGGCTTGAAGTTAAAGACACTCAAGGAATATTCTTGCACAGAAAAACGTGAAGAATGAATAACAATTGTCTTCCCTCGAATTTCAGTATCTCATAGTCCAAAATTCCATGTTCTGGTACCTTGTTAGTTTGACATTTAGTTCAATATTCATTCAAGAAGACACAAAGAACAAATTTCCTTTACTAAACGTTTTACTTGTTTTTCATGAGGAAATTCATGTCTTTGTGGTAAACAAACATCGTTTTTAGTTAATTCTACCGAATACTCACCTTCAGCGTTATTTTTTTGTGTGCAGAATCGGGTTTTATTAATTTTTCAAAATTCATGTTCATATAAAAAATATCATTTTTGTTGAATACGATCGCATACTCACCTTTTACGTTATTTTCCTTTCGTGCAGAGTCGGGTTTGATCTGCATAGGCCGGCCGCCTGCGTCGCTGGGGCCCGCTAGCCGCACCTTGAATTCCGTCCGTACCGACGTATTTTGACCAATCACGCTCCACTGCAGGCTGCCGAGCTCGTGATTGGCTATATTATCACTTGTCAGCTCCCAGTGCAGGTCTTTGCTGATGGAACATATTCACAGAAGTTGCTCACATCGTAATTAAAATACATCGCTATTATCACGTAATGAAGTGTGTGTATGGATTCGCGTGACAACAACGCGTACGTTGTACAAATATCATGATTTTACTGACAAATATCATGATTTTACATGAATAGTCTATAGAAAAATGATTAAAATATAAATATTCCGGATTCTGGTCCATGTTTCCATTTTCAAGAAAGCTCGACAATGTTGAAAATTACATTTATACCTGTAAGGTCTTGAGGGAGCAATAGTGTAAATTTTAACTCTCGGTGAAGGTTGAATAGTTTTTGGTTGAATTTCTGCCTTTCTTCCCTTTTATTTTGCCTGCCTTAGTGATACAATAATCATTACGATCTTTATTAATCCTTTTCACGAATCATTTTAAGCACGTGGAAAGTTTCCTACAACTTAAGCTACATTTCCTACATTTCACGAAAGTATTATAAAGAGCATGAGTGCGCACTCCTACTACCACATTACAAATGAAAAGTGGAACAACAAAAACACGTGCAACTTAATCGACTCTCCAAACAGCTCATAACTCTGGAGCATTTCCATCTCCGGTACCTGGAAGCGTTGACCAGCAGCGAATGGTTTCTCCATCCCAGCAAGACAAATGAGCGGAAGGAGCGTTTAGTCTCTTCATCCATCAGGCATGTCAGTTGTGCGTCTCGAGTGTCCGATAGACTGGAAGTGGAGCAATTCAACGAAGATTTCTGGAAGGCTTTAGGAGATTCAGCCTCGAGTGCGGTCAAGAGAGAAAGAGGCGGAACCTCGGCCTGTCGGAGCTCTGTGCGACACGGCTCGGTTTGGAGACCCCCTTTGTTTTGGCCGCGGCAAAGAACCGTAATGGAATCGCTCGTAAAATTCAACACGATGCTCAGGATGTCAGTTTTGAAGTCAGTGTGATTGTTATCTGTGTTTAGTGACGTCAGGCTTGATGACTTAGGCGAATTTTCTGCTGCGTTGTTTGTTGCGGAATTTTTACGTTTTTCGGATGCATTACTGATTCCCCTGCTGCTGTTTGCCACGTGACCTTTGGATTCTAGTACCACAGGTGCGTTTCTATGTTTAGATTCGTCAGACGATCGATGACTTCCTTCGGTATTAATCGAACCAAGTTCAAGATTCCGTTGATTGGATATTCGAGCAGAAACTTGTCGGGCTTCATTTTGATCTGCGTTGACTTCCTGTAGCTCTCGGTCGCGCAGTGTAGTTTCGGACCCGTCTTCGTGCAAAATACTCCATTTAATTTGCAAAGGAGATGCAGGATAGGCGTTCACTCGGCAGGCCAGAGTCGTAGGTTCACCAGGGACTGCAGTTTGTGTTGAGTTTGTGTGGCCTTTCGCACAGCGAGGCTTATCTAAAATATGAAAATGGAAAATAAAAATTATTACAGATGTAAATTAACGCGTTTTTGGAAAGAAGGACATCCAATTGCCTGGAAAATAAATACGTGATGTTCGAATCAGCAGACGTCAAACTTAATAGATCAGCTAAAATGAAAAATTTTTACGCTCGCATTCCGTGAAATATTACTGAACAATGCGGAAAAAATCATCGTTCGTATAGTAGTAGCAAAATAATATATAACTTCACAGACACGCTGTGGTTTTTGGCTGTATTCCAGAATTTTGTACCTACTGAATGTTTTAGAAAAGAGCCCTTGAAAATAGCATTTCATTCTTTGGAATCGTCAATGTTTACTCGCATGCAGCTAGAGATTACGTTTACTTCGTTGAAACTTTTTCTGAAATGAATCTTTGAGCTTTACTTTAACATTTTCACATTATTTCTGAGGTATAGTTACTGGTAATATTCTTCAAAAAAAGTCGTGTGTGTTGTTTTTGTGAGTTCATTAAACTTTAATGCGCAATTCAATTCTTCACTATATCTCATTTTTACAAGTACTTTTAAAAATCAAATTCAAAATTAGAAATGTTTTCAGATATGTGAAAAATAGTCCCACGATGTCAAAAAAAAAATCCACTTTTAAGAGATATTTAACACAGATAACGAAACATTTACAACAAACAATTTATCGTTAACATTTAACACATACATTTGAAATGGACATTTCACGAAAACAGTGATTGAAACTCACAAAGGACATTTACGTCAACAGGAGAACTTTTCCCGCTTCCGACATCATTGGTGGCGACGCAGACGTAGCGGCCGGAGTGCGTCGGCCCGACGTCTATCATCGTCAACGTTCGGCCCTCTATTCGGACGCCGGACACGTGGCTTATCAGAGGAATGTCCTGTGGAAAAAGTTATCGAACATGTCCGTAAAACTGTGAGAATTTATGCTTTCGAGATGAAAACCGTTTGCCCAAGCTCGAGGACGGTTCGAGAAACTCGATTGTATTTCAGATATTGGGGAAATGTGATGGAGGAATAAAGGGAAAATCTCAGATAGCACTAAAACGTGCAATCAAATAGATAATTGACTGTATAAATGATATCTTTCTTCTCGATGTTATCGAAAGGCAAGGGAAAATTAAATCAAGGAAATGTGTTATTTCATAGCTGAGAATGATGCTATTATCAAAGCTAAAAATCTTGTACGTCAAGGGAAAAAATTTCTGTTGGAAAATGAGTTTCGGTTTTGATCAGTTTCATTTAAAAATTTATTGGTTCAAAGCATCGAGTTCAGAATTTTTCAGGCTATGTTAAATGAGTGTACGCAGCTCATTAAATGCCGGAAAAAAATTACCTTTGATCTATTGTACAAAATGCACGTATAAATTTCAAAAAACGCTTTCAGAAATTACGGTATTTACTGTTATATGATACAGTATATGGTACCTAATGTACGGTAGTAAGATATACAGAATTATTACATGGCTTACGTGAATATGGCGTACGGTAATAAATGAGAATATAATTTGACATAATATGACTCGGCATGCGATATCAATTATACGGTCATACGATATACGAGAATCAAGGGTACTATAACATGGTATGAAATGACACGAGATACGGTATGGGCACGGTTGTATAATATACGTTAATTAATGGGTGGTATTATGACACAACAAAACATAGCTTGGAATGAGGCATCAAATTTAAAGTTATTAGTTATAAGGTAATTTGTCACGGATTACGATATCAAAACAAGAATGTTGCGCATACTTTCTCCGGTGTTCATTTTTCAATAAAATGTAAAAGGCAAGTTTGTTTGGAATTCAAAACTTCAAAGTTTTGTTCCTAATATTTACTTCAATATTTTTAAAAACGATAATCTTAAGTTTAAGGGCTAACCTTACGATCTTTTTGTTTTCAACAATGGAATGAAAACCATTTGCTATAAACCCAAAAATCACTATTAAAAAAGGAGCCGCGTCCGTCTGTCCATCTGTGTGACCTCCTCTTCTAACCGATAGCTTTGATAGCAACAAGGATAATGCTTAAGAAATGTAAGAATTTATTCTATTGCATTATTTTTATGTGGCGATTCAATTCCCTTTCACTTGCATTATGGTATCCAGAATACGCAATCGGCTTATTTTTACAAATAGAAATTTTCTTTGGAGCTTTCTCTGTTGAAATTAATCATGTTGCTTTGATATTTTTAATTGACGATACGAAAAAAAAAAGTTTTAAATTCGTTTGACCAGTAGCCTGGCTACAACTTAGTATAAAGCCCAAGATTTTGGAACTTGAGTTATCGTTTTCGAAATTGTGATTTTCTTGAAAAGCTCCGAAGAGATAAAAGACGACATTTCAGAATAAAATTCCGGCAAAAGAGCCCACCATGGATAGAAATGTCTCCAAGCGCGAGGGAGAAGTAGCAAGACTACGACAGCAATAAAAACGCCGAAGACGATCGGATGAACAACGCGAAATGGCATAACGAAGCAATGCTGCTTGCCAACGAGAAGCTAGAGCTAAATTGACCCTGAACGGCGTTTGAAATTCTACGGAATAATGCAGAGCAGCACCGAGTAGCTAGAGAGAGCTTAACGCATGAAAGAAGCGAAGAAATACTTCGGCATAACGCTGGACAACAACGAGTGGCACGAGAGAATTTAACTCAAGAAAGAAGGGATGAAATTCTTCAGACTAATGCCGAACAGCATCGACTTGCACAAGCGAATTCAACTCATGAAAGAAGGGATGAAATACTTCAGATTAATGCCGACCAGCACGTGTGCACTAGTAATAATAATAATAATAATAATAATAATAATAATAACCATTTGCTATTTCTCTATTTCTCTAATGCAGCACATGTGGAATACGAAACGTCTATACTTTCATGTTTCCCAGCACAAATAACAGTTCTTAAAAATTTATGAAAACGGTTATTTTTATCACAATAATTTTGGTGATAGAACACAAATTCTGTGCATTAATTTCAAAATTAATTCCGCTGAATTCCATTTTTAAAATTGAATTAATGTAATGCGTGTAGCTAGCACACCCACCGGCATCTCGTATCGTGGAAACAAAATGTGGAAAATGTACAAGCTGTAAATCGTTTGTGTACACGTAAACGCCCAAATTTTGAGTTCTATTTCATTGGGAGCGTAAAGAAAAATTGAAAAATCGATTGTGAAATCGTTAGTCAGTGGTAAAAAAATCAATTGTCATATCATAAGTCAGCGGTAAAAAATCAATTGTCATGTCATTAGTGAGTGCTAAAAAAATCAATTGTCGTATCATTAGTCAGTGGTAAAAAATCAATTGTTATGTCATAAGTCAGTAGTAAAAAAATAATTGTCATGTCATTATTCAGTGGTAAAAAACAATTGTCATATCATTAGTCGGTGCCCAAAAAACAATTGTCAAATTATTAGTCAGTGGAAAAAAAAAATTGTCATGTCATCAGTCAGTTGCCGATGCAGACCACCGCCACGTCTGTAACTCGTTTGTGTACTCGGCTCGTAAATTTTCAGCTCTGCTCCTTAATTTCACGGACAGCGTGAATTTAAATCGAATTAAAGTATCAAGAGCCATTAGCTCTGGTCATTAGCAGCATCCTCAAAGCCTTGGAATTCTGTGTTTGTTTCTTCACAGTGTTTTGCTTCTTTTTCTTAGGTTTATTAAAAAATATAACGACATATCTAAATCCTTCCAGCTGTTACAATTTTCTGAGTTAAAAAAGTTTTGATATTTTCCAACTGACATAAATTTAATTCAGTTAAAAATGGTGGGTTTGCACCGTGACTTCGTTGGGCCTACGAAATTTAGCTCGTTTGGAATTATTTCACACAGTATCGAACCTATCATTCGAGTGACCATGTTGCCTTCTGAAAACTAGGCAGCGTTTATTAAAACAAAGGCACAATGATGAAATATTCTGAGGACTTAAAGAAAAATCATTGTGCTACTGCATTACCTCTGTTGTGCTCGCCCCATTATCTTATACCATTGCCTAGAATGATTAAACTTTTACCTTTCTATCACGTCATTAAAAAGGCCTCAACTGATTTTAAGGTTTTTAAAAACTTTAAATGGTTCTAATGAATGAGCTGCCGAGTCTGCCAATTCACTATAACGTTCGATCTTTTTTTATAACGACTAATCGGAATATAGATTCAAAATTATAACCAAAGTGCGCTGCTGATATTTTTGAGATGAACTTATCATTTCCTTTTTGTGTGCAAGATTTTCCATGAATCATGAGGTTTATACTGAGCATTCAAAATAATAGCAATTCGAGCGAAGGAAAATGTGTTGTTTGAAAAACTACGTGCCAAAGTGCGCTGGAGCAAAGCCGAAAAAAATTTCTACGTGGAAATGCATAGAGCGTTTGTAACGTGGAAACATGGTTTCAATTTGTTAACGAATACCCGTGCTTGTTTCGTTGCGTTTAGATATGAAATTATTGATTCAATTTGGAGAAGAATATCCGGAATTTTTTAGAAGAATACCCGAAAATATATAAGAGAGTAAAATTTACAAAATAGAATTCCGTTGATCTAAAAGCTAATCCTGCGTATTTCAAAAATGGTCAACATGATCTTCCTGGTCAGCGTTGTTCTGCGTGTGAGGAAAAAATTGAAGAAAAATACTGTAATTCGAATACATGCGTGATAATAAGGCACAGTTAAACGGTAGAAAAGATGTTTTCACATCTATAATTGTAGAAGAATTTCTAATTTTGATGATGACTTTGAAAAAGTATTTCTCAATCTAGCCATGTGCTTTTGAATGGGCATAAAAGTGGTTCATTTTCCAAGACGATGTTAGAGCTTCATTCCTCGTACCATTAATCCTTTTGAAATGAACGTTTTTAGATGTTTAGATGTGCAGCTTAGTATTTATCGAGTTCCCAGAGCAACAATGAAAGGCAAAGTCGATAAAAGCGGCGCCAAATGAACTCCAGTCACAGAATGCGCAATAAATGAGCTTCAGAGCTGCGAAAAACACCGGCAAACACTCCACTCACTGAGGGAAAATGTCTAATGAATTAATGAATATAATGTGGTCCATTAATTTTAGTTCCTGCTTTAGTTCAACTTGAAATTTCATTTCAATTTTGATCTCATTTCCCGAGCCCTAAGTGTATAAATGAGGCGCTCGTTAGCTTTTAAGTTCGTTCATCCTTTTAGTGATACATGCAGTATTCGATGGCTAGAACTACTTTTAAAATACAACGGAGTATTACTCCCTGTTTTCTAAAAGACATTCGGAAAAGAAGGAATATGGGGAACTTATTCACTGGATCAAATATCAAATTAATGTATTGGCACCCATGTCAGAATCTTTATCGGAACAAAATATAAGAACCGCAATATTTGGACCGCAAAATCTTTTACACTCTGAACAATGAGTCTTGTTAGGAATCCGTGTACCATGTAACCTAGAGCAATACAGCTGTGAACGATGTGCACGCTATCCAAGTTGCGCAAGTTAGCATGCCTGGCTATGTAAATTAGCATTCCTAGTTACGCGAGGAATATATACGCATTCCTGGTTGCAGAAGTTAGCATTTCTGGTTGCGCAAGTAATGTATACGCTTTTCCGGTTACACAAGTTAGCATTTCTGGTTGCGCA
This sequence comes from Morinoia aosen, assembly GCA_030386875.1. Taxonomy (NCBI): domain Eukaryota; kingdom Metazoa; phylum Arthropoda; class Malacostraca; order Amphipoda; family Talitridae; genus Morinoia; species Morinoia aosen. Next base: position 94,449,378 of record CM059559.1, on the reverse strand, counting down.
AGTAATGCATACACTGTCGTGGTTGTGCAAATTATCTGCAAACAAGGTATTCGTATAGATGGTTGAGAAAGTTATGATAAATCCCTCAATAAAAAAAAGGTAGTAGTATTCATTGAATATCCAAGACAGTAGACTTCAGAAGGACAAAAATTTCCATTGCTGTGGCAACAAGACTTTGAAGGCAGCAGAACTGAGAAGGTTTAGATTTAAGCGTGACAATAAAGTTTTGTTAGTGCACTATCTTAGATAATAACTTAAATATCTTCGTTTTAATTTCATAATTTTTATTATCATCATGGATATTCTTTGAGCATTCTGTCTTGATTTAAGAGACTCATAGTTAAAATAGAAATATATCTGATAAATAACAGCACCGATGATTTGCGTTGCAAGGTGACAAGCAACTCAACCAAGCCGAAATTCTTTTTTCCATTTCGATCAAATTCCTATTTTCTACGAGCAAAATTTGCAGATTTTTTTCTCGGTTTTGACGACCTCTCAGATCTGATTTTTCCTGGGGACCTTTATCAGTTTCAACCCAGGAGAGCTGAGAAATTGGTGTTATCTTCAGAACGCAATATTTCGGCGGTCGCAACATTACTTGTTTTCATCGGCGGGAAACATCTTACCGTGAAAAAGCGTAAAAACATCTTACCATTTCTTCATCTCACCGTTGTTCATAAAATACATGAAACCGTAACTCATCAGCAGGCGAAAAAACCTGGTTGCTCATCATTTATACACTGGAATACATGAATTATGAATACATTTAAATTTTTTTAAATAAAAGCTATTATAATAAATGTACCTTGCCTACAGTTCATCTGGAATTAAATACAATTCTTTAGAACTTATCTAAACGTATTGGATCATGTAATGAAGCCTGGTCTATAAATCAAACTGTCAACCGTAAAATTTCAAGCTATTCAGCATTTCTGTTCATATTTCCCTTCAGGAAGCTACATGTTACATTGGCAGGGTGATTTACCGAAAGGTAAATTGCTGTCATTGTGCTATAGCATTACCCCCATTGTGCTCGCCCTATTATCTTATACCATTACCTCCAATGGGCTCGCCCCATTACCTCTTTTGTCCAAGTAATGTAGGTCGGCGGTGGCTGGGAGTCCACGACGCAGGCTATCTGTGCGCTCTCGCCTTCCTGGAGCTGATACTTCTGGAGTGGCTGGTGCGGCTGGTACCCTGATTGGTGCGTCTGGTGCTCGCCCTGGTGCGTTTGGTACTCGTCCTGGTGCGGCTGGTATCGATGTTGATGCCCAGTAGAAGGGCTAAGCACCACTTTAACTGACGGGGAGTCTGTAATGCGGACGTTAGGTTCAGGTTACGGAATGTCAATTTGAAATACTCGAATATTGAAATATGTACAATAGGTTGGTTTTGTGGGATGTTGGTTTGAAATGCTCTGATGCTGAAATGCGAGCATTAGGTTGGTGTGGCAGAATGTTGATTTGAAATGCTCGTCTCTTACAATGGGAAGATAGTTTGGTATTATGGAATGTGCTCCGATACTGAACTAAGGACATTAGGTTGGTGTTATGGTATGTTAATTTGAAATGATACCATATTGGAATAAGGGTATCAATTCATATTAAGAATTGTTAATTTGAAATGCTACCATACTGAAATGGAGTCACTAGGTTGGTATTACGGAATGTTAATTTAAAATGCTAGGATAGAGAAATACCAACGTTACTTTTTGCCATGGTATATACGCTCAGAATGCTCACATATTGGAATCAGGTACTGCAATGTGTGCAATGCTCACATGCACCAAAATCAGGTTAAAGACACAGGATGTTCTTTAACATTTGGGAAACTAGTAAGTACAGGAAAAGTAATATTACAATCGTGTTACGGCTTCTGTTCCAGGAATGATCACGTATCTTAAATTCAGCTTCTAGTTACCAAATGTCGATGAGGAATATGTGCTCACGCTGAGACAAATTTCTTTCATCGATGTAAAAATAAAATCAAATGATCCTATTACACACTTATACATTTTTTCTTAATAGTAATAGGTTTTATATTGTGATGATGCAAAATCTGCATCATTTGCACTAATGTTACTTTAAACACGTAATGAACTGAAGCTCGGATACTTTGATTAGTTTTAAGTATGAATTCGCCGATGTTATGTTCCGACACCAGGTGCTGTTCTGTTGCTGTCTTGCGCAGAGCGTCAGTGCTAACGCAATACTGGCTGCGGAGTCCGAAGTGATTGGAGGCGAAAGGACTTGAAGTCTTTTTTTTCTAAGAAATTTTAATTTTTTTTGTAGCCCAGCAACCACAGCTTTAGGCAAGTATTTAGACTGTTAATGAGGGTATTTCATTTTGTGTGAGGTTTGACTTCCTGTAGCACTGCTACCACAACTTCTGGCAATTTTTTGTTTGTTAACAAGGGCATCTGATTTGTTGTCAGATTTTGACTTTCTGTAGCAAGAACCGGGGAAGTATGTAAGTAATCTCTTTACGCAAAGTTTTATTATGGTAATAAGGGCACCTCAGTCGTTTCAATCTCGTGTGCAGTGTAGGAACGGATCTCCCTGCAAGTGTGGTGTAGTGCCGAAAATTTCAATTCTAAATTGAGCGCGTGACGTAAAAAAACTCTAGTCAATTGGGAAGTTCATATGGCCCAGTAAATAAAATAAACTTTGAGACATTTGTACGACCTAGAAAGCGAGATCTTGTGAGAAAGTGAAAGATCTTGTGAAGGATCTCTTGCGAGATCTTCCACCTCCTAGAAAGTAAAATTGGAAGTTTAGATATTAAGCTTCAGACTGTAACAAGTTATTTACAATTTGAAGTAGCACTGACTTTCATCTTAAGTTGCAAATAAAATGCTTATTTATGGCATAAAATTTTTTCAATTGTAGGACAATTAATTACTCTGAGAAATATTCCCGGCATGTGTGAGCAGCTTAACTCCTTTTCACCGTTTTCAGTTGAATGCGTTAAGCAAATATTTATTAATCTGCTCTTGATTACTGTGTATCATTAAATTATTCCTGATAACTTTATCAGTTTAACACTTGAATAACTTGCCTTTATTCCTAAACGAAAGCTCTTTGATGCAAGTGAGCTATTTTTGACTGGAGAGTTTGCGTTACTTCCATCCCTCTGGTAATTAGAACTCGCATTACTTCCATCCCTCTGATAATTATGGTTCTTAGCTTTCCGTGTGATTAAATTAGCTTCCTTTCTGCTTCTTGAGTTTCATTTCTTCTCAAATGCTATTTTCTGATGCAAGTCACTTATTTTGAACCTCACGCGTAGGCTCATACTTATTAACACCTCTTCTAATGATCACAATTCAAGCACCCATAATTATGCAGACACATTCACGGCTACGTATATACATCTTTATTCTCACAATCATAAAACCCAGTGACGCTCGAATACACACAAACACATGCTTGATTTACAAGCTATAATTTACATTGGATGTGTTTTTTTTTGCAAGGTATTCGAGTACCCGCTGCTCAAACGAACGTTTTAACCGAGCAATACGCACATATTTGTTTGGAACTTTCTCTACAGTACACTCAAGTTAAACCTGCGTTCTTATCAGCTTCATTTCATTGACGTGAATGGACAAGATGCATATAGTCTTAAAATGAGTTGGATGTTTGAGGTTTCAATATTTACGTTCATCTTCATATTGTACGACTCCCTTCAAATATGTGCGAATCTTGCGTCCTACCTTACAATTTAGAATTGTAATAATTGTCACATTCTTCTGTTATTTTCATTTTTATTTGCCTTCAGATACATACGAAGATGATTTCCATATACTTCGTCATGAATCAATTGCTCAGCTTTCGAGGGAAGAGATTACAGGCCCCTTTCTTGAAACGCTCGTATCTTGGTGGTGGTTGGTGCTGTGCAATGTTGACATGAAAACTATCTGAATACACCTAACATCACTGCAAAAGTATTCCGTTTTTCGTGGTGTAAACTTCAAAAATGCAAATAAATATATATATTTATAACTATATGTTATATTCTTATGGTTAAATTATCAAATTAGGCATTATAATAGTCGTAGTTCTCTCTGAAATAGCTTAACTATTTTTTTCCCTCCGAAATTTTAGGGTATTTTCAATGGAACATGGGCCTCTAAAGACGTGACTTCCATGAAGACAGTCTGGGCTGAAGATTTCATCCCAAGGTGGACCGTGAGTGAGCGCAAGAAAGCATCGTCCCAACCAAATAAACTACTTCGAATCAAGCGCGTTGGTAATAAATTGAGTATTAAATTGCAATTGGGAATTTCTCCATTGCAGTCGTACGTTCCATGGAGCAATAAAGTTAATTAATGAAATCAAAAACGTGCAGCAAGAAGTTTGTCGGCGGTGAAAATTGGACATAGGTCGTTAATTAACGTTGTTTGGCTTCTCTCAGCGGAGTTACAAACAATGGATCCAGTTTAGGTGTTATTGCCACTCGCATTGGGGCATGTCGAGTCAATACAGGAGAGAGGAATGCAAAACTTAAAAAGCACGTTCTGGTAGAAGGCTTCTATTTACGTTAGAAGCTAAATCGTGTGATGTGTAATATCCTTAAGCAGGTGTTTACAATTTCCGTTCCAGTAATGAAGGTTGGAGGAATATTTTCACAGTTTCGTGGATCATTTGATATTTTGGGATTTTTTGAAGGATGACAAGAGCTGGAATCTAGCCACGCTAAACACTTTGCAACTGGATATCAAAATGCATATACATTTAATTAACCGTCCTCAGAGTGAATGGCTCTCTCGAAAAGCAGAACGTAGATATTGAGTTGTAAATACACTAAATCCAGTGGAGAGTTCACAATGTCCTGTGTTGTATCCGTAGATTTAATTCTGAGTTTGCAATACCTAGCAAGTGATATGTTTCTGTTTACACTTTGGTATTCTATTGACGCGGTGTATTTGTATTTGCCGTCAAGAAATTTGTGATATCAGGTTATGAATTTATCTTTAAAAGCTTGGTATTCAACAGACATGGTGTGTCCGTATTTTTCCTATCACGAAATTCATAATTTTGTATTTTTATTCCAGTAAAAAGGATATTTAATCATTGTTCGTGTTTATTCGCGTGTGGATCATTTGCATTGATTAATACCATCAATTCTGAGAATGAAGGAATAAAATTTTTATGAAATAGCACTAAATCATTTCTAGTATAATTAACTTTATACCAAGGTTGACAAATTACACTTTCGTACCTTAACTTCCGATGAAATGAAAATGGAAAAAAATTATATAAAACTCTATGAGTTTTTTGATGAATAATTTGACGCTTCTTCGGAATCTCGTCATTAAAATTCAACGGAGAAAATCAGTGATATTTTTCTACCAACGGAAAACTCTCTTCGTAGAAAATAATGAAGCTAATGAAGGATATTGTTACGGTTATTTTCTCCTAATATAATGATGTCAGAAGATTTCAGAGATTGTTTTCAAATGGAAAATTAAATTGGACTTTGAATTTTATGTCTCAGGCTTTGGAAATTATCAGCACATGACGGAAATATTATTTAAACGTTGAAATAAATTTTTCTTCGACGTAAGAATACAACCTTCATCCTGATCTCTGCAAATGCTTTTATTTTTATAAATAGGCTTCTGATTCTTCAATAGTTTACTTTGAAATAATTAAAGTAAAGAGAACCTCACTGTTATCCCATATAGTTAAACACCTCTTTTGATAATTTTGAAATGTGTGAAATAAAAAATTTAAGCTCAAACATTTCACGTTGTCAAACACCACCGGAGTTCATTCATATAAGATTTACGTAGAGATTACTACACTGTCAATCCATACAGTCAAACACCACCGGAGTTCATTCATATAAGATTTACGTAGAGATTACTACACTGTCAATCCATACAGTCAAACGCCACCTGATTTTATTCATACAATACAGACGTAAAGATTGCCATACTGACATTCCATACAGTGAAACACCACCTGAGTTCATTCATATTAGACTGATTTAAAGAGAATCTCACTGATTCTGTATACAGTCGAACACCACCTGGTTTCATTCATATAAGAATGAGTTAAAGAGAATCTTACTGATTCTATATACAGTCAAACACCACCTGATTCCATTCATATAAGACTGATTTAAAGAAAATCTCACTGATTCTATTTACAGTCAAACACCACATGAGTTCATTCATATAAGACTAATTTAAAGAGAATCTCACTGGTTCTATACGCAGTCAAACACCACCAGAGTTCATTCATATAAGACTAATTTAAAGAGAATCTCACTGATTCTATATACAGTCAAGCACCACCTGAGTTCATTCATATAAGGCTAATTTAAAGAGAATCTCACTGATTCTATATACAGTCAAACACCACCTGAGTTCATTCATATGACTAATTTAAAGAGAATCTCACTGATTCTATACACAGTCAAACTCCACCTGAGTTCATTCATATAAGACTAATTTAAAGAGAAGCGCACTATCACTCTATATTGTTAAACACCACCTGAGTTCATTCATATAAGACTAATTTAAAGAGAATCTCACTGATCCTATATACAGTCAAACTCCACCTGAGTTCATTCACATAAGACTAGTTTAAAGAGAATCTCACTGATTCTATATACAGTCAAACTCCACCTGAGTTCATTCATATAAGACTAATTTAAAGAGAATCTCAATGATTCTATATACCCTCAAACACCACCTGAGTTTATTCATTTATGACTAATTTCAAGAGAATCTCACTGATCCTATATACAGTCAAACTCCACCTAAGTTCATTCATATAAGACTAATTTAAAGAGAATCTCACTGATTCTATATACAGTCAAACTCCACCTGAGTTCATTCATATAAGACTAATTTAAAGAGAAGCGCACTATCACTCTATATTGTTAAACACCACCTGAGTTCATTCATATAAGACTAATTTAAAGAGAATCTCACTGATCCTATATACAGTCAAACTCCACCTGAGTTCATTCATATAAGACTAATTTAAAGAGAATCTCAATGATTCTAAATACCCTCAAACACCACCTGAGTTTATTCATTTTAATTTCAAGAGAATCTCACTGATCCTATATACAGTCAAACTCCACCTAAGTTCATTCATATAAGACTAATTTAAAGAGAATCTCACTGATTCTATATACAGTCAAACACCACCTGAGTTCATTCACATAAGACTAATTTAAAGAGGAGCGCACTATCACTCTATATTGTCAAACACCAACTGAGTTCATTCATATAAGACTAATTTAAAGAGAAGCGCACCATCACTCTATATCGTCAAACACCGCCTGAGTGCATTCATATAAGACTAATTTAAAGAGAAGCGCACTATCACTCTATATTGTCAAACACCACCTGAGTTCATTCATATAAGACTAATTTAAAGAGAAGCGCACTATCACTCTATATTGTCAAACACCACCAGAGTTCATTCATATAAGACTAATTTAAAGAGAAGCGCACCATCACTCTATATCGTCAAACACCGCCTGAGTTCATTCATATAAGACTAATTTAAAGAGAAGCGCACTATCACTCTATATTGTCAAACACCACCTGAGTTCATTCATATAAGACTAATTTAAAGAGAAGCGCACTATCACTCTATATTGTCAAACACCGCCTGAGTTCATTCATATAAGACTAATTTAAAGAGAAGCGCACTATCACTCTACATATATTGTCAAACACCGCCTCTTACTTAGTGAACTGATTGAGAGGAGTGACGATCTTGTAAGTGGGTCGTTTAAAATTAGCAAACTTCTGTCGTAACAGCTGTTGGACAAGTCATCCGCGGTTTAATGTGATCAGTGCAGCTATGTTCAATATCTGGCGCAAGTTCTGCATGAGCCTGTGTGAGGTGGTCGGAACTTAGAGAGCTGAAAGCTGTGTTATTGATTCTGTTACGTGTTGTAGTACCTTATTTGTTTAGTACATTAGTATTAGTACAGCTTAGTATTTGCGTTCATTATGGCTGTCTTATACTGCAGCATTATTATTTTTTGAAGCCTGTTTTGAAGATCTGAAAAGATTATAGATTCAGTAGATTTTGAAATGTTGTTCTGCGATTGAATGAGAGCAGGTACATTGCTTTGTGAGTGAAGCTATAAGCAAAAAATAATAATTCGAACTATTTGAAATTATGTTAGTGCGTAAGAATGATGGTTGTGCATGACACACCACAGTAAAATATAGAAATCTTTGAAAATGCAATTTTTGTGTAAGCGAAGATATTTTCTTTCAAAATGGAAATGACTAAAAAAATGTGTTGACTTGCACTAAAACCCTTAAAAACAAGAGTTCTCACAATCTGAGATATTCCACGGGGAAAAAAATATATCGATGAAATGAAATTAAAAGAATAAATGACTTGAGTGATATCTTTCCACAAACCACTACTCCAGAATTGCAATTGGCGCTCTCTATTTCTCGACAACCCAGATTTTGTCAAGCGGATCCGAGAACCCTGGTGGTGACCCAGTCTCTTCCCCTCAGCAAACTACTCTAAATTGTTCACAGCGCGCTGATTGGTCTCTAGAAACTCCTGTACTTCGTGTATATCTGCCATTGGAGGAGGTGCTGGTAGCAGCCGTCTTCCTTTAATAAAAGAAACATGAACAGGAATTCCGCGTGGGGTGAAGGATTTGTATTTCCTCAGAGACCTGCAGAACTGAAGGCCATGTATTTATTGAAGGTTTGCTGATCCCACTTGTGTTCCTGAAAATACTTCGAAGAAATACGAGTTCGGAGACAAATGTGTTTTGGCTATTTTGGGCGTTTGTGACTTGGGTTTAATTCGGCGAACTGTCCAGGGTTCCTAAATACGGATTTTCTGCTACAACTGAATTGAAATCTATCTCAGGAAAGGCAATTTTCTTCGACAATTTTATAATATAATTTGAAAATAGTGAAGAAAAAGTTGAAATTGTATTAAGGTCGAGTTCGAAGTTTGTTAAAAAAGTTTTCTAACTTAATAGTATGAAGTTTTGAATATGACTTGATCCAGATTCGTGCTTATCACTTATGGATTTATTTCGAAGTAATGTTTTAATGTCACGCGTGTGGGGAAAAGTTCACAAAATTTACGAGGCAACTGAAAATTTTTAACATCATAAAATAACATTCAAAGTTTATTTTAAAAAAGTCCTATCGATCATATTTAACAAAATATTTTCCATTATTGCTTCAGTTGTATGTTAATTTTTCAAATCGTACTGTTGCATCCAAAAGTATGTGAGAATAGAGTCATTTTCATATTTTTAAAACACGTAAAAAAGTCATTCAGGCAGAGAATAATTCATCTATTCACCCCAATTGCACAACAAAATAAAAAATTAAGCCTTCTATATAGTTTTCGCTAAGTAAAATCACTCGGCGCTATATGCAACGGAATTATTACTTTCCATATCAAAACTTCCTTGCTAACCATCACTCCTACAAAAAGTGCATTTATTTGATCCAATGTCAGCTTTAGACGTTCTAAGCCGCGTGTCTTCAACGACTCACTGTATGATCTTTCTAGTTTTCGTTAAGTAAGAGCACTGGCAGCTAAACGCTACGGAATAATTTCTCTCCATATCAAAACTTTCTTGCCAACCATCCCTCCTAAAACCAATGCACTTTTTGGGCATAAAATCAGCCTTGGACGTTCTAAAACTGCGAGTCTTTAACGACTCTCAGTTACTTGAATGAACTCACAACGCGAACTGATTGATTGATTTTTATTTATTTTGGAGCTGCGAGAAAGATTGTCAGGCTTGTATCGTGGGGCGCAGGCGAGAACGCGGCAACAGTTGCTCTTGATACTCCATTTATTAATCGTCTTCGAGTTTCATTTTTCAGAAGAGATTGATTGTCGAGCATGACTTGGACGCCATGCTGCATTTTCTTGCATGAGCTTAATTTTCAACGAATATTCCATCGGCATTTTGATTAAGTTAAATACTATATGTTTTTATAGGCAGTCTCGTTTCGGTTTTGAGAAGTGGAATATAATTTTTTCAAGTTCTAGCTGTTATTTAGATTATAATGAGGCAAAAGTGAACTTTTGGAGTGCGATTACAAAATTGAAGCTTGATTTATCAATAAGAATACCTAAGAAAATCAAATTAATAATGTAAAATAACATTTTTTTGTATCTGTGCAAAAGAGGTCGATCATTTAAATAATTCATAAATGGAAACCTGTTTCCAAATGAATAGCAAATGCCTCTGAAAAAATGGCGTTATTTCCAGAAAATAGGATTGCAAAAGAGCTAAAAGCGATGCATAAAAAATAAATAACAGAACTAGTCGAGTTTATGAATTTGTACAAGGGTTTCAAAATTGCACTCATGACAATGCTAGTACGAACTAGGTAAGTCTATGAAGTTATGACTTCGACGCTGCTTTTGGATAGCGAATTCTGGATAGCCTTCTGCGTAGAGTTTCAGTGGCAACCTGAGATTGTGAAAGAACGTAGTATGAAATTTCAAAATAAATAGAAGCAATAAGCTCTTTACGCCTTTAAATGTCTTTATATGAATGCAAACACATGTTTTTGCCATTGACATGCAAAGTGAATATTTTGTCCACATAAATTATTCAAACGCATGTTATGTTTATCCATTCATATCACCTTGAGAAGCAAAAAGCGTGACAATTTTGTTTTTTTCAAAAATTATTTGTGAGGCTCGAATACGTCCCACGCAGTATTTAAAAAATTAAACTGCTTTCTTACCTTGATGATGATGATGCCTTTAAAATGTCAGGGCATGTTCAAAAGATGTAGTTACACTGTTTTCTTTTCACACCCACATTTCCGTTGACTTCTATTTATGTACAGAGCGTAACAAATTGTACACTATTAATGATTATAATTTACAAAATAAGGCATCTCTTCGCAGGTGGTTATTTACTTGTTGTATTTCTTTATGTTTCGATGGGATATAGTGTACATTTAACTTGTTTAGACAATTTCTGCAGCAAAATTTTTATATACTTGTATTGTACGGCAACATACAGGGCATGCAAACATTTATACCATTTGTTAACCCATTTTACACGCCACGACGGTGGCCGGCAGTCCAAAATGTATTCATAGACAGACCCTGTTTTTGAGCCTGGAAGCAAATGTGATAAGAATAACCGAAGCCGATTGCAGATGTACCGACTTTCAGCGCGAATTACTGCATTCGTATTCTATGACTAACGTCATCATCTTTTTAATAGCGTGAAGAAGCCCAAAGATATCTGAATTTTCCGTAAAAATGTAGATTAAAAACTATTTGAATTGAAGTGAAATTATGAATAACTTATATAAATGAAAAAATGAAATAGCTCCTCTATTTTCTAATGATCACATGACTCTAAGGGGCATAATTTTCATACTGTTTTGCATTGAATGAAATAAGGTCATAGAAACGACAATAATTTCAAATCCATGCACTTTCTTGTTAAACAGCGAAATTCATAACAACTTTTGCTATGATGAAAGTAAACTTTAAAACGGTTCGGTTCAGTAATAGTGTAGTTCAAGCAAGTAATTGCAGTAATTAGTTTGATGTATAACAAGTTGGAGCTGTATCGCCACAGGGAGGTGCGGCTGCCATGAAAAAATCACTCACAGGCAACCCGCAAGACGACGCTGGTGATGAGAGGCTCAGTGCGCAACTCCTCGTTGTGGGAGATGCACGTCAGGTTGCCGCCGTCGTCTCTCCGACGTGCACGTAGCGTAGCCTCCACGCTGCTCACGTTGCCGCCGTCCGTCACCTATCACAAAATTGATTCATTCTCGAATTGTATTGATAAAGGGAATTTGTGAACTTACATTTCCCACAGTTTCTTTTGATTCCAAACCGTATTGATAAAGGAAATTTACGAGCTCACCTTTTCCCTTTCACGAAATTTCTTTTGATTCAAAACCGTGTTGATAAAGGAAATTTATGAACTCATTCACAACGTTTCGTATCATTCCGAGTTGTATTAGCAATGGAAATTTGTGAACTCACTTTTTAAAAGTATGACAAGAGTGATCTCAAAACATATTCGTGCAACTCCAGAACTTTGTCGGCTCTACACTGGATTTTGTGGCCGCAGTACCCATGTCTTCAAAAAATATAAATATTTAATATTCTAAATTCAGAAAATATTTCAGTCTGTGCTACGATGAATTTGAATCGCAGGTCACTGACGCTTAAAACGCTATCCTACGATTCCCTTCAAGGCGTCAAGAAAGATCTACCTGGTACTAAACCTTATGATGGTGGGTTCTTTGCAGTCTGCTCGTGGTTGTCAGTTAATAGGTCAAGTCTGATTTTTCAGTCCAGGTGTGATCTCAGTTCTGACTGATGTTTGTTTAGCACCACTTCGATATATGAGGTTTAATTTCATAGGATTTCACTTCCTTTCTGTTATATGGTGATCTATTAGGGGGATAGTCTCAAAGAAGATATACTTCAGTGTTCGTTGATTTTAGCTCCAGACAAGGTTAGATCATTGCATTTAATTTTTGAAATGTATTTTCTGAACCCTGGCAATAATCAAGAAATAATTTTCAGGAATTCGCGAATGAACATCCCCAAAAGCATGACTTGGAGCTCTCCACCATTGGATCCAGTTTGTAGTTCAGAGTCTTTAGCCCGGAAAACTGGCGAAGTGAGGGCGCTCATTTGAGTCTACAGGCATGAAAATTTTGCTCATCTCGCGGTACTTTTATAGAGGCTGTTCTCGTGTTCGTCGCACAATATCGGTCGTTAGAAGAACTTATGCCGTAGGAGGTCAAGCAACTACAAGTTACGGTCGAGAAACTGCGCCGAGCTTCCAAAGGAGAGCATTGCGGCACACGGCCGGTAGAGGCCGCTGCTTCAGACGACTGTAACGAAGATCTTCTTCATAGCTCGGACGACGGTTTTATTCCAATGAAGCTGCGTGGGGCCGAGACCTGGGTAAGAATGGTCCTCCGGGGGCTAAGTCTCATAACTTTTGTTGATGGGAGCTCTTGGCGGCAGGGCTGCCCAGTCTTAAGAATTCACGGGCCCTCATCAACCTCTCTGATATCGTGCGTCAAAAGTGATAGAGTCCCGCGACTCCCTCGCCGTCTATCCTCTTTCCAATGAAATTTCTAGCAAAATCGCTCCGAAAATGGAGGACTTTTTGAAACATTCATTTAAATGCGCTCGTGGAGAGGTCTCTCGCTACCCTCCTCGGGTGTTTTTAGTGAACAAATCCTGAAAACATCGTAAAGTGACAAGGACCGCTGGCGTCCTAGTTTTTGAATAGATCTGCTTCACAGGGATTGGCCGTTTCCTGGAACACTGTATACTTGTTTCAGATCTCGCTGGATACTAAGTCGGGAATATTATTGATTTGTTTGGGATATTGACCTGAAGTTTAAATTAGTATTGAATTAAATAGATTTGAAAATGTAATTCAAATATTTATTTGGGATGTTGATCTGAAATTGGAATTATTATCTAATTAAATATACTGGAATGTTTAATGCAAGTATTTATTTGAGATGTTGACCTGAAATTTGAATTATGATTGAATTAAGTATACATTAATATATAGTTCAAATATTTTCCAGGATATTGACCTGGAGTTTGAATTTGGTTATTTCATTGACGCAACGCATTATTTGCTGATTAAACTTTTAAACTGAGAAATAATTGATAGACTTAGAGGTAAAGTTTCGCATAATGACGTGAGTATTTTCTAAAATTATGATAAATAAAACAATGGAAAAATATGAATCAATTTACTTATAATTACAATCACACCGTGAAAAAAATTTCTGAAGAAAATGCCCTTCGAATAAACTGCAAAAAAGCCAGAATCCTCGTGTTGAATGACGTAACCTAAAAACGTATTCTTTCTTTCAAAATAAATTACTCGGTACTCAAGTGATCAATTGCTTGTGCTAATCAGTTGTGCTAATTTCTATGTCCTGGCTCAGTGTACATCAAATCAGCAGTCGCTAGGAATGCTAATTCAAGTCATGATATGAGGGCTTCAAACAGGTCATCTTCACTTTCGAAATGCGTGGTTCGTGGTATCTTTTGGTAGATTTTTTTCTATGAGATTCAGAAAAAATTAGGCGATGTATTAAATGTTTAAATTTTGTTAGGCAAAAGATCTTTTCAACACTAACATGACTGAAGATACGAACTCCTACTCTTCTCATACTCTGAATACTCTAGAATGAACGTGCATTAGTACTCCGAACAATACACGGAGCAAAACACGTTCTCAAAGCATCAATCTAAAGGAACGCTACTCTGTTCTCGGACTCGGCAATTATCGCGCTGTAATTTTTCCACTGTGGTTTGGTTTTCCTGCCAAACCCAGTCTAACTTTTTCGCCACCTGCATGCGTGTTTTTCGCCACCAAAGTAATTAAATCATTTAGGCGGCGAAAAAAAATGCATGCTCCGGTGAAAATGTTTGATTGGGTAACTACTGAATTTGCACCCTTACGCTGTATTATATTTCCAACGATTAAATTGTTCCATTCTTAGACTCAGCAATTATCGCAACCGAACTTTTCCGCCGTGGTTTGGTTTTTCAGCCATAACTTAAATTTGCCAACTAACTCAGCAACTAAAGCACATTAACTTTTGTACCATGGTAAGGTTTCTCTGTCATAAATAATAAATTTGCAGCCTTACACTGTATTGCATAGTACGTGTTGGAATTTTACACTCTTAGACTTAGCAATTATCGCATGAAACTCTTCCACCGCAGTTTGGTTTTCCTGCCATAATTACTATATTTCAGCCTTAGAGTGAATTAAATTTTCTTCGAGGATATTATTCCATTCTTAGCCTGAACAATTATCGCACAGCAACTTATCCATCGTAGTAAGGTTTTCCTGCCATAAAAACTGCATTTTCAGCCCTAATCTGAATTATATTCACGAAGAAATTATTCAATTCTTAGAATCAATAATTATCGCATGGCAACTTATCCACCGTGGCAAGTTTTTCCTGCCATAACTACAAAATTTTCAGGCTTCCACCGTATCACATTTCCCGAAAGGATCCAGAGTAATCCTGGGCTACAGGCTAATGCGATCTCAAATCCTGAAGCAGGCCAAGATTGCTTCAGATAATTAGTCGACAGCCTTGTGCAGCAGCCTCGGCGTATTCTCCTGTGGTCCTAAAACGCTCTGGCTTCTCTCACTCCCTTTATGGCGAAAACACATTGGTTCTAAAATGCTGGGGTTTTAGAATGATGCAGTTTTAAAATGATGTGGTTCTGAAATTTCTCACTTCCTTTATGGTGAAAACACATTGGTTCTAAAATGATGTGGTTCTAAAATGCTATGGTGCTAAGGTCCCTCACTTCCTTAATGGTGAAAGGCAAATTTGTTTAAAATGATGTGGCTCTAAAATGCTCTAGCTGCCCTCACTTCCTTTATGATGAAAAAACATTGGTTCTTAAATGAGGTGGTTCTAAAAGCTCTCATTTCCTTTATGGTGAAAACAAATTGGCTCTAAAATGATCTGGTTCTAAAATACTGTGGTACTGTAATCCCTCACTCCCTTTACGGTGAAAAACACACAGTTGAATATGCATAGAACAGCTTTTAGTATTGTTACGGCAGTCATTTATTTCGATTTTTAGCTACTTGTAGCCTTGACTTTAAAGTTTGTTGAGCTATATTTTGCACACTACAGGTAACAGTGACCGCTAGCTAATTTAAATCTTTTATCTTAGATTAGTTATAAATAAATTGGTAATTGGATACAGCAGCTGACCCGTTTTGCTTCTTCCTGAGATCGAAAAAGAAAGTATTCAGCTTTTGTGGCAGACGCGTAAACGACAGTTTTCGTGCATGAATAGGATAAGCATGACAAATTCCATTAATACTTTGAAGTGAAAAAATACAGATTTATTTCGATTGTCTTTCATGCTTTGTGCTCAGCACAGAACAGTTGGCTCAACATAAAAAATAGCTGACTATGATAGTTTTGTTGTTGGAATCGATTCAATTAAAATATCGGTGACAATGGACATCAGGATAGTGCGGAGAGGCAGGGGAAGGGTTTGTATAGTCTACGGATGTTGCATCCTGGTTTCAAATACCCTCGCCCCGTATTTTTCAATATGTATCGACATTTCAGCCAGTAGCTGTGTCCTCCCATGGTATTTTTAAATCTCTAAATGAGGAACTTTTGTGAAAGATTATCTCTCGGATTCCTGATGATCGAAACGCTGAAAGACCAAAAATCTAATAATTCTAGACATGACATAGAAAAGATTGGAATGCATTTTTGACTAGAAGAATTTTGCGAAGGGCTTGTACATTTGCTCTGAATCCTATTTATTCTTAGTTTTTCGTGTGTGCATGTTCTTCTCTTAAAAATATGAATTGAAAATTGAAGAGCTCTTCGCTGAATATCATTCACTTCTCCGATTCGAAATTATTTTCGGTGTGATATCGGGAAAAAATTTTTGAGCGAAAATCAAACTCTCATGTGACGATTATTTCCAGCAAAGGTTCGTTTTGGTTTTGAAATCTCTCGTGCAAGTGCTCATATTATGGTACGACGACTTCAAAATCCAGCTCACGCTTGCCAAACACACGCGAACACCTCGCCTCTTAAATTCCGACTTTCGACGTACTTTTTTAACATATCTTCAAATGACCTGCAGAGCTGAACAGCGAGCTTCTCAACCTTCTCACCACGCCAGAAATTCTAATTTCATTCAAATCTCCGCGCATAAAAGCACTTGGGGCTTTCATTGACATATTTCTTGATATTTCCCCTCGAAAGAGGCCATTATACGAATGCGCGGGGAAACAGCGCAGCTAACGGCAACAATAAAGCGCTGCTCACCGTCACTACACGAGTGAGTGTTTCCCGTCCTAGTGTGTTCTTCGTTTGTGTTTTGTGTAGCCGTGTGTGTTGGATTGTTCGTTTTTTGCGTGGCCGTGTGTGTTGTGTTTGTGTGTCGCGTACCCTTTCCCTATGTATATTTGTGTGTATTGTGAGCACTTTTTGTGCGTGTTCACAGTTCTAGTGTGTTCTACGTGTGTGTTTTGTACGGTCGTGTGTGCTGGAGTGTGCGTGTTCATAGTTCTAGTGTGTTCTACGTGTGTGTTTTGTACGGTCGTGTGTGCTGGAGTGTGCGTGTTCACAGTTCTAGTGTGTTCTACGTGTGTGTTTTGTACGGTCGTGTGTGCTGGAGTGTGCGTGTTCACAGTTCTAGTGTGTTCTACGTGTGTGTTTTGTACGGTCGTGTGTGCTGGAGTGTGCGTGTTCACAGTTCTAGTGTGTTCTACGTGTGTGTTTTGTACGGTCGTGTGTGTTGGAGTGTGCGTGTTCACAGTTCTAGTGTGTTCTACGTGTGTGTTTTGTACGGTCGTGTGTGCTGGAGTGTGCGTGTTCACAGTTCTAGTGTGTTCTACGTGTGTGTTTTGTACGGTCGTGTGTGCTGGAGTGTGCGTGTTCATAGTTCTAGTGTGTTCTACGTGTGTGTTTTGTACGGTCGTGTGTGCTGGAGTGTGCGTGTTCACAGTTCTAGTGTGTTCTACGTGTGTGTTTTGTACGGTCGTGTGTGCTGGAGTGTGCGTGTTCACAGTTCTAGTGTGTTCTACGTGTGTGTTTTGTACGGTCGTGTGTGCTGGAGTGTGCGTGTTCACAGTTCTAGTGTGTTCTACGTGTGTGTTTTGTACGGTCGTGTGTGCTGGAGTGTGCGTGTTCATAGTTCTAGTGTGTTCTACGTGTGTGTTTTGTACGGTCGTGTGTGCTGGAGTGTGCGTGTTCATAGTTCTAGTGTGTTCTACGTGTGTGTTTTGTACGGTCGTGTGTGCTGGAGTGTGCGTGTTCATAGTTCTAGTGTGTTCTACGTGTGTGTTTTGTACGGTCGTGTGTGCTGGAGTGTGCGTGTTCACAGTTCTAGTGTGTTCTACGTGTGTGTTTTGTACGGTCGTGTGTGTTGGAGTGTGCGTGTTCACAGTTCTAGTGTGTTCTACGTGTGTGTTTTGTACGGTCGTGTGTGCTGGAGTGTGCGTGTTCATAGTTCTAGTGTGTTCTACGTGTGTGTTTTGTACGGTCGTGTGTGTTGGAGTGTGCGTGTTCACAGTTCTAGTGTGTTCTACGTGTGTGTTTTGTACGGTCGTGTGTGCTGGAGTGTGCGTGTTCATAGTTCTAGTGCGTTCTACGTGTGTGTTTTGTACGGTCGTGTGTGTTTGAGTGTGTATTGTGTGTGCATGTCGAGTACTTCTTCCTAGTGTATATTCATGTGTGTTATGAATACTCTTTGCGCGCGTTTTGCGCAGTCGTGTGTGTTAGAGGGTGTACTGTGTCTGCAAAATAAAAAGATAGACAGGCTAGTCTCCCGTCTAGAGCAATTCGAAAGGAAAGAAGAACGGGAAGAGTTGGAAAACAGAAAATGCACTCTGGTTATCACAGGGGACTACCGCAATCACATTCTGATGAAGACTGTAGACAGACTGTGCGGGAGCTCCTGAAGGACCAAATCAACGTCAACCTTAGTAACTCTGACATCACTACAGCGACTAGACTGGGTAAAAAACCTGCCCCTGGAAACGTCGATAGGAGAAACATTACCTTTGAGCTACGACAATACGAAAAGAAACCAGAAGTTTTGTCAGCCTGCCGAGTGACCAAGCCGAAATTCTACGTAAACGAATACCTCATCCCTTCGCGAGCTAATATTATGTACACTCTGAGATTGGCCAAACGAAAATTTCCCGACAAAATAGGTCTCGCAAGAACTCTGGATGGTAATATCAACGTCTACTCTCCTCGGATACCTGGACAAGAAACTCCTAGACCTCACATCATCAACACACCTGAATCACTTGACCAGTACTTACTACAACGTGTCGGCAAGTCCTCAGAAGAAATTATTCGTAATTAGAGACTTATGTACTGAATTTAATAGCATTTTGATCTCTGTCCACATGATTTCTTTTGTTTTTCTGATAGAATCGCCTTTGGCTCTTCAAAGCAACCACGCAGAATTTGCAACTTTGTTTTACTGCTCACTAAATTGTTTTTTTATCTACTTTTTCTCATTATTCATAGAAGGCTCATGCCGGATTTTCTACTCTGATTTAAATATTATGTTACCACCTGTCTCAAAATCTGAAAATAATCTAGATACTCAAGATCTTTATATTAATTAAATAACTTCGCTGTCACTTCGATTCTAATCCACTTCGTTCTTTGCTATATCGTATGTGTTATATGCAGATACCACTGGTATGACAGCCTTGTAACTACACTATTCGCAATTTATGATCTCTAATGCTCCCACTCATGGACTGAGTTAGCCATCTCCTTATGAAATCATTCTAGATTTTAAATAATTATAGACTAATAATCTCTGTGTGTTTTAGTTTCTCTCTATTTCTTAAATTTTACTATAAGTAGGAATGTCTTTACTTGTAACTTGACCTTGTAGTCTGTATCATCTTCTTTATTTTTTACGTCACATTTTACTTACTGTTTCTTAATCTTTATGACTGACCATGTTGATATTTTCGATGATATTGATCCAGATCTCAATCATTTGAATAGACTGCATCCAAACCTAAATGAAACTGGGAATTGTAAATACCTAAATATTAAAGAATTCAATGAATCGATGAGAAAAACCTGTAACGATCTCTCAGTATTATGTTGGAACTGTAGGTCCATTCTCTCAGTATTATGTTGGAACTGTAGGTCCATTTATCCGAAAATAGATGAAATATCTTGTACGATCACTGAGCTAAACAGCAATTTTGATGTTCTCAGTTTCACCGAAAGTTGGCTAGATGACTCAACTAAAGACCTAATTCAAATTCAGAACTATAATAGCCATCATTCACTCCGTAGCAACAAACGTGGTGGTGGCATCAGTACGTACATATCTAAACACATATCATCGAAAAACATTATAAGTGCGACTATGAATCGTGAACATATTGAGACTCTATTTATAGAACTAACGAAAAATGGTAAACGGATTGTACTTGGGACTGTATATAGGCCCCCAACAGCTTGCAACATTTCTTTCCTGAACGAGCTTCAAAGCATAATATCTCAGTTTAACAAATCTCTATACAATGACATAATAATTTGCGGGGATTTCAACTACGATCTTCTTCAATATGAAAGCTGTGAACAAATCTCAAACTTCATAAATGTTTTTCAGTCTAACTCCTTCCTTCCAATCATCACGAAACCTACGCGTATTACATCCGAATCTGGCACGTTGCTCGATAATATTTTTATGTTAGATCCGACTGATTTTCTTACAGGAATAATAATTTCTGACTTATCTGACCATTTTCCGGTGTTTCTCATCAAGAAGAATGTCTATAGTCCCTGCAACAGCCCACATGCTGAGACTTTTTCATATCGTTGTATAAACGAATATAACTTGGGGACAATGCGAACTGTTCTAGAAGAATTAATGCCATCATTGGACATCTATGAACTAGACAATAATGCGATTAACATTGACCAAGCAATACTAAAACTAACTGAAACTATAACGACCGCATATAACCAATGTTGTCCAATAATCACCCGCACAATTACGCCGAAAAATAGACAAAAACCTTGGATTACTGAAGATATCGTGATCAATATAAGGAAACGTCAAGCATACTTAGCCTTACTATACGAAGGACGAATCTCTAGATTAACGTATAACAGATTCAGGAATCATGTGACAAATCAAATACGAACATCGAAACAAAACTACTTTACGCGCAAATTCACTGACTACAAAACTGATATTAAAAAAACTTGGCGCCTGCTTAATTCATGCTATAGACCGAATAATAACGCTAAAAAAACAATTGAATCCATCGTTCACGAAAATGTAAAATATCATGATAAACAAGATATTGCAACAGTGTTCAACAACTTTTTTATAAATATAGGAAAAAATATAGCCGGTAGTGTCGTTAGTGAACCTACAGACCACTTGCAATACATGGACCCTGTTCGTGAACACAACTCTTTCTTTTTCCCGCCAACTAACCCCTCCGATGTAATTACATGCATAAACAACTTGAAAAATAAATCAAATGGATTAAATTCATTTTCAGCTAAAGTTCTTAAGGCTATTGCTGATATAATAGCACCGTGCATATCTGATATTATCAACCATTCGCTTTCTCAAGGTATCTTCCCCAACTCTCTCAAAACTGCCAGAGTCACCCCTATTTTTAAAAATGGTGATAAAAAATGCGTTAATAATTATAGACCTATCTCTGTTTTACCAATTATGAGCAAAATATTTGAAAAAATTGTGTATAAAAAAGTGTATTCGTATTTTGAACAAAAATCTTTTCTCTATGACGGACAATTCGGTTTTCGTTCTAAGAAATCAACGACACAAGCTGTAATAAATCATTTACAGTACCTTTACTCTAATATAGATGAAGGAAAGCTTGTTTTCTCCGTTTTTCTTGACTTTCGAAAAGCATTCGACTGTGTGGACCTTAAGATATTACTCTCGAAACTACACTGTTATGGCATTCGAGGAATTGCCCATGATTGGTTCAAATCATACCTAACAAATCGGAAGCAATACGTTGTCGTTGACGACGCAAAATCGGACCCACAGACAATTAGCCATGGAGTTCCACAAGGGTCTGTCCTAGGGCCTCTCCTATTTCTGATATTTATAAATGAAATTATCAAATCAACAACATTTTTCAAATTCATACTTTTTGCCGATGACAGCACGCTTTCTACGGTCCTTCCGAGCCAAAATCCCGCTATGATTGCGGAGAGCATAAATAATTATAATGAACTCCATAAGGTTTCATTATGGCTTAAAGCTAATAAAATAAGCCTCAACATCGAAAAAACAAAGTATATTACATTCTCATACAAGAAAAGCATATCTCTCCCACACATAAAAATTGGCGAAGGTGAAATCGAAGAAACCAACTCATGCAAGTTTCTGGGCATCATAATAGATAAACATCTGACCTTTAAAGAGCACATCGCTCATATTAGTTCTAAATTATCGAAATCCATCGGAATCCTGAATAAAGTTAAAAATTACCTGCCTGAAACAGCTTTACGAATGCTCTACCGAACGCTCATTTCACCATACTTGAAGTACGGAATAGAAGCATGGCAAATGATTCGTTCAAAAATTTACAAATACTTAAACTTCCAGATCTCTATAAAATCTCCATTTGTAATTTCATTTACAAAACATTAAGAAATGATGGCGACAATAGCCTGAAACTATTATTAAGTGCGCAAACTGGTCATCACGACCACTTAACCCGAAATAGAAGTAAATTCATGCTTCCTTATTATTCAAAGGCCCGGTCGCAACACAGTATCCTCTTCGTTGGAACTAAAACTTGGAACTCAATACCTGCGGAGATCCGTGATAGTGATTCTTACAAGGTATTCAAAAGAAATCTCGAGACTCACTTCCTATCGGAATATTAGTCATGTAAGATCACCAAGTCAAATCTTGTCTCCAACATGACTGTTTCCAATAATGAAATTTGCTATGGGTAATATGTAATTCGCCTTCAGTCTGCTGTTAAATCTTTTATCGAATGTACTGTTAAATATAGTCCACATAACCTATATTGTAAAATGAAATATCTGATATCGATTGAATTATCTCACTGATCAGTCTAATGTGAAACTAGGTTAAGTGATTTAGGTTAAACATTAATGTACACCTTAGAATGATGTTGATGGTAGGATGCCCCAGAAGTCGCTGAACTTATTCGGGCCCACAGGTAGCTATATTCAAACTTGTCCATTGTACTAGACTTAAGAAACATTCTACCTCTGTATCTCCTGTGGTAAATAAATTGTTTAAATTGTTTAAATTGTTTAAAATTGTTTAAAAAATTGTATGTCATGTATTCCTTTCCTGTGTATATTTGTGTACATTTTGAGCATTTACTATACAGCTAGTCTGCGTGCATATGCTGTCTTTGTGTATTGTGTACGTTTTCTGTGAGCATATTTGATGTGCTGAGGCGATATCTCTGTAAATATATATATTTAGTACACTTTTTACGTGTGTAGTTTACGTCCTATGCTTACACTCCGCGTGTTCATTGGACTTTTAGGGTGTTCATTCTCTCTATAATTTTGAAGTTGTGCTCACGTTACATGAAGGACTAAAGGTCGTATGAAAAATGTTGTTGCTTATCAGCCCATGGGTTTTAAAATTCCTAACGAGTCTACTTATTTATAAGCCTCATATCGACTATTTAAATCAGTATATTACTCAAATTCCACTTAATAAATAGAGTTTGCTTTTATACAACCTTTATTTTTATTACTTTGTAACTAATCAGGATAAATACAGAATGAACCAATCAGAGGTTAGCTTTTGAATTTTCTACCGTCGAACTCACAATTTAAACCTTATGCATTCATCTTGTTGTCCTAACAAGACTTCATATCGTAAAAATTCCTAGTACATATCTCCGTTGCACTCATCAATTAAACCTTAGCTTCCAGTCCATAATTGATGCCGGTAAAATTCTTATACAAATCTCCGTTGCGCTCATCAATTAAAGCTTAGCTTCCAGTCCATAATTGATGCCGGCAAAATTCCTAATACGAATCTCCGTTGCACTCATCAATTAAACCTTAGCTTCCAGTCCATAATTGATGCCGGTAAAATTCTTATACAAATCTCCGTTGCACTCATCAATTAAACCTTAGCTTCCAGTCCATAATTGATGCCGGCAAAATTCCTAATACGAATCTCCGTTGCACTCATCAATGTGCGGCCATCTCCGCACATGTCTGTATTCCGCGTCGTTCTGTATCTGTACGACACTTATATAAAGGCTGCTAATGTCGAAGCCAGTTGCTCAATCTACCGATTCCCATCCTGCTGTCAACATCTAGTGGAATAAACTCGCCAAGCTCCCCCAGTGTTTCTCTGCCCGCACATTAAGTGGTGGCACAGCATGTGGTGAACTCAACCCACATTCGTGAACTCATAAGTGTTACAGTGGATTTCAAGTGTTCTGTGTTAACATCTTTCGAACAGTATAACATCCAAATGTGTTCCAGCGAAAACAACCAGCTCTGGCAACCTGAAGAAACGGTCATCGTCTTTGGAATCATCGTCGCTAAAGAATTGTTGGCGGCAGCTTACTGTAGATTTACAGTATTTCTTAATTTATATTCACCCCTGCGTACGAAAATTTTGGTCTACGAGTGTGAAAACGACACTATTGAATTGGTGTTTCAAGTAAAGATTGCAGCGTTCCCAGCGTCAAACATTGAGTGAATTTTACATCTACAAGAAGTAAATTCAAATCTACAAGTACTAAGAACAATTTGTTTTGTGTGAAATAAATTACTACGATTGCACCAGGACAGTAGCAGTGACTGTAGCAGTGAGGAGACACGAACTTTCATTTTTAAAGTGTAATATCTTCAACGTGGTGCACAGCATAACGCAGTATAATCTTGCTGTACCAGCCGACAACGTTGCCTACAGCATCACAGCGTCCCATCATTGCCTGCAAGAGACGTGATCAGCTGTCTTCAGTTTTTTACACAGTTAAGTCTTTTGTGGAAAATTTTTTTTCTTTGTTTTGTGCTATCTCGCTCTGTCCCGAGCAGCTAGTCTTCTTTGTTGCACTTATTGCCGTGGTTTTTTTTACCACGCCCGCTCCCTGTACAGCTGAAAGCGCTGAGTCGCACCTTGCACTCAAAATCAGTTGCATTCTGAGAGTTGTGAGAGAGACACGTTGTCCAACGAATCTGGAACGTAGCTGTTTACCAGTCTTTCACTTCAATTGCAACGTACGTGTCAAATTTTAATTGCCATTTGAATAGGAGTGTTAGTAGAAGTGTGTGATTCACCTCGATTTCAATTTTTGAAGCTTTCATGTGATAGTATTTCACGTTCTTTGCTGTGGAGGAGAAATTTTTTTTGTTAACGCCTTGTCGTAAGCCTCGGCATACACGAGCACTCTGCACGTTTTATTAAGAAATCACAAGGATTTGCACTGATTGTGGTGTTTGAAAGTGCCACTATTTACTGAATTTAATTGGAAGTATTGGTTACGTAATTTTATTAGCGTTATTGATGACTAGAGATTAACGCTAGTTCATTTTCTATGTTGTTGGTACGTATTAGAAGCTACTATATTCCTAGTTACTATTTGTGATTATTAATTCAAGTGGGATTATTAATTTTTTGTGGTTCTTCAAGGTGGTGTTTCATTAATTTTTGGGTGTTGTAAATGCATTTACGGTGTTTATTATCATTTTAACTGTTTTTAGGGTGTTTATTATCATTCTCGGTGTACGATATTAATTTTTAAATGATTTTTAACTGATTTTGGTAGTGCATTGTTAATTTTTAGTAGAACAGGTGATTTTTCGAGGAAAAACGACCCATGTCGGATTTCTCTGATTCCTTGGACAGTGAGGACGAAGTAGTACGAACTAAACCTACTGTAACTAAATACGGACGAGTGAGTAACCCAGTAGTTAGCAAGATGACGACTCCTAACACAGCAGCTCCTAACACAGCAGGGCCTAATGCTAGTGCTGGACCTAGTAATGTTGACACGACACAACTTGCACGTGACAGCGCTGCAAATCTCAATGTTCCTTCTGTCGGTACAATAATGACTAATGCCGAGCTTCCAACTTTTCGTGGAAGACGCCGTTTGCATGATGGGGAGTTCCTAGAGAATAAGACATTTTCGACACATATTCAAAATCTTAAGGCCTATATGAGCCTGTTGCCGGATGCTACTAGTGATGATCGTAAGAAGGAATTTTTGGTACGATCTGCAAACAAGAACATCGGCGATTTCAATAGTGTAGTAACTAAGTTAGTAAATACCGATTTACATTATTCTTTCGATCTCAAAAATAAGGAAGCTAACAGAGAGTATTCTTAGTTCAAACTCACTCGGGTGGCAGCGCCACGCTTATTTCCAGAACTGCACCACGCAGGCTGAGTTAAAAAAATTCGTAGGCGACAGCATGTCGTACAGTCTGGCGTTGGGGGTTCTAGGTCCTTTATTTGATGAGACGTTCGCTAGAAAAATTTTTGAAACACAATTTTCGACTGCAGAGGAGTTGTTAGCCAAGTTAATTTCCGCGGTGCGAAGCCAGAGCGAGTCTAAGAAAATACTAGCGCAAAAGTATTCTGTCAGACAGGAGAGCGAGAGTTACGTAGGTGAAGTAACTAGTGAATTCGAGGAAGTTTTGGAGGAGCCAGATCAATTCCAAGAGAACGAAGTGTACTACGGAAGTATAGGAAATTACCGTAGGAATTTCCGATCAGGGGCCCGTAGGATTGTACCTAGGCCCTGGCTCACACGGAATCCTCGCTCAAGAGGTAGAGAGTTTAACAGTTATGTAGGAGATAGAGGAAATGGATACCTAGAGTGTAATATGATGAAATCAGATAGTAATAGTTCTGGTTCTGTACAATTCGCAGGAAATGCAGGAAATTTAGGAGGAAATTCAGGAACGAAAAAACCAGGATTCCCGTACTGTAGCAGTTGTTCGACAGTAGGGCACTTCGAGTGCAGATCTCAAAGAGGATCTCAAATGCCGAGGGGATGTTTTGCCTGTGGTGGAACTCATGTAGTAAAAAATTGTAGAGCGAGCGGTTCGGAAGTCCGTAACTATAGGGCGTATTTACGCAGTAGGGGTAGCACGAACCGTGGGCAAAGTGAAGCTCATTGGGCGGAGTCCAAGTCAAGCGATTTTTTAAACTAGGTGAAGGTAGTAAGGGGGAGTTGAAACAGATTGAGCCCGAGGTATTTAACGGTACTAACCTCGTAAAACTAGAGACCGTGGCAAAGGTTCCAGATGCAACCGAGATAACCAAGTCGTATGTTGACCCCATATTTCAATGTAAAAATCGATATCAATTGTTGCAAGAAAAAGAGCTTGAGAATGATCATTATCAAGACAAGACTATGGAATCATATTTTTCGGTATCCGTTGTAAAAAAATGGTAACAAAAATGATGCTGGTTTAATATCATTCAAGGATTCCAACAAACCGACCATTATTCTCAAAAATAATGACCAGTATTTAAGCGCTTTGCTCGACAGCGGCTCAGACAAGTGTCTTCTGAGTTTCAGACAGGTTAAAAATCTAAGTGAGGAAGTAAGGCCGAGTAAATTAAGAGTGAAAGGCGTGAACGGAAAAAGTGACGTCACTGGTGAGGTGGAGTTAGCTATTAAAATCCCCGGCACTAGTAGAGTAATTAAAACAAGCGCACTCATCATCAAGGAGGCGAAATTCAAATATGACCTGATACTAGGTCGAGACGTATTAACAAATGCAATAATTAACTTTAAGGACAAAGAACTTCTTTGGAATGATATTTCAATTCCTTTTCAAGATTTAAATATGGAACCATTGTTAAGTAGAGAAGTAGTAATGAGAAAGATAGTTAACAGCGACTGTCTGTTGTCTGAGATTGCTGTTGCGAGGAAGAGCAACAGGAGGTTAAAAATTGATGACTGCAGCAGGAAAAATGATGACGGCGGCAGAAACAATGCTGACTGCAGGAGAAAAAATGCTGACTGCGAGACAATGAGAGCTGCGGTAGCTCAGGCACAGACAATGAGTACGAAGCAATTAATCGTTCATTGCAATCAGGCTGAAGT
This sequence comes from Morinoia aosen, assembly GCA_030386875.1. Taxonomy (NCBI): domain Eukaryota; kingdom Metazoa; phylum Arthropoda; class Malacostraca; order Amphipoda; family Talitridae; genus Morinoia; species Morinoia aosen. The sequence continues at coordinate 94,421,751 of CM059559.1, read as the reverse complement.
GCCTGGGAATTCACTTAATGTCATTTATGGCTTCCTTAAGAAACCAATTGTAGGAGAATACGTCATTCAGAAAAGATGTCTTGATAATGGTGCTCTTATAGCTGACTCAATTGTTCAAATAAATGAAGACGGTATGGTACCGATTATGGTTTTGAATCCAAGTGATGAAACAGTGTATCTCTCTGAGAATTCTATGCTATGTCATGCGGAATTAATAGGAGCTAATGAGATTGAGAGCGAAGTATTTTTAACAAATGTGGAAAAAGCGCTCAGAGATGCTAGTGATGTTGAAGTAAATGCTGTCGCGGGGTCGGGTACGACTAAGGTTGTTTCGTCAGGTGGTGGAATTAATGCCATAGTCGATAGTAAACTTGGGTTGGAGGCTGATACTCGTGGCAGAGGAGAAATTCTTGCTGATGACAAGAAGTTAGATGTTAATGCAGAAGTAAATGTAAATTTATTAAGTGGAGAAAGTGGAGAAAAGGAGTTACGACGTGAGTTAACAGTAAATGATATTTCATGTACGGAAGAAGACATTCAATTACCTCTAGTTAATTTGTTAAATAAATTTAGAGATGTGGTGACTTTAGAAAACGAACAAATAGGAGTAACGAATATTTTGAAGCATCATATTCAGTTGAAGACTGATGCGCCTGTGTTAAATTTAGTTCCCTACCGCATACCTCATAAGTACCAAGAAGAGGTAATGAGAATAACCAACGATATGCTCGACCAGGGAATAATAGAGGAGTCGTCATCTGACTTCAATTTCCCTGTCATTGTAGTTAAAAAGAAATCGGGAGATTTACGGCCCGTTATCGATTTCCGTGCTTTGAATAAAGTTTTGATTAAACATTCTTACCCAATTCCCCGCATTGACGATATCCTAGCAACATTAGGTGGAAACACGTGGTTCTCTAACCTTGATTTGCGCAGTGCATTCCATCAAATTGAATTGGAAAAAGAAAGTAGGAAGTATACTGCTTTTAGCGTCAATTACCGTAAGTACCAGTTCTGTAGGGTACCGTTCGGACTCTCAACGAGTCCGGGAATATTTCAAAAACTCATGATATCAGCGCTCTCACCCATTTTGGGAAAGCTCGCGTTTGTATTCCTCGATGACATCTTGGTATTTTCTAAAAATAAAACTCAACATTTAACTGATATAGAAATGGTGCTTAAATTGCTGCGAGACGGTAAATTATCCTTAAAGCTTGAGAAATGCCATTTCTTTAAAAAAGAACTCGAGTATCTGGGCCATATCATTGCCGCAGATGGAATTAAATGTAAATATTCAAAAAAATTGCAAGAATGCCGAGCGCCAACCAATGTTAAAGAATTACAACAGTTTTTAGGTTTGGCGAATTATTTTCGCAGCTTCCTACCAAATTTCGCTGAAGTAGCAAGTCCCTTGTACAATCTTTTGAGAAAAAATGTGGTTTACACTTGGACTAACGAATGTCAAAAGAGTTTTGAGTTTCTGAAATCGTTATTGACTTCTGACACAGTTCTGAGACATCCCGACTATAACAAGGACTTTCATGTGTTTACTGATGCTTCCAATTCAGGAATAGGAGCTGTATTAATGCAAGCGGATGATTCAAGCGACAAAATTCTAAGACCCATAGCTTATTATAGTAAAAATTTAAACTCCAGCCAGCGTCGGTACTCGACTACCAAAAAAGAATTTTACGCGATACACGCTGCTTTAAAGCATTTTAAATACTTAATTACAGGATATACGGTTCGCGTCTACACCGACCACCGTCCTCTTGCACCATTGTTTAATAAAAAATTACCTGAGGACACTAACATGGCTCGTTGGTGCATAGATGTAAATTCCCTTGACCCGGTGGTAAAATATCTGCCTGGTAAGGAGAACGTTGTTGCAGACTATTTAAGCAGATTACCTGTTAATAACGAAAAATTAGATCTTAAAGAACTAAACTCTTGTGATGATTTGGAAGTCGCATTTGAATCAGAAGTTTGTGTTGTGGAGACTCGAGCACGACACAAACGGACGACAAGAAGCGAGGTAGTTGACCTGCCCTCGACTCGAGACGATGCTGACAGTGCAGCAGACAAGGGCGCTAGACCCGCGCTGATAGACTACGTACCGACTGAAGCTGAAATATCTTGGACGATTGAGGAGTTTATCGACGAACAAAATAATGACGCTTTCTGTATGGAGCTTAAGAATGCTTTGTTGCATGACAGTGTTTCGACTATTCCTGACTTAGATAAATTTCTAGTGTTAAATAATATTCTTTATAGACGTAGAGAAATCGATAATCGACCAAGTACAATTTTGACTGCAGTCGTTCCTAATTCATTAATGAGTAAAGCTATCCTAGCGATCCACAGTTTATATCATGTCGATTACAAGCATACCTTGTTTAAATTTAAGTTAAAATATTGGAATCAATTAGAGAAAACTTTTGTGCGAAAATTTGTTAGCGATTGCGAGGTTTGCAAGATCATTAAAGCGAGACCTTCAGTACCAATTAAAATTTTAACAGCTCCAATAGCCACAGAACCTTTCGAAGTTGTATCAATTGATCTGCTTGGCCCACTTAAAGTAACTGATAATGGAAATAAATATATTCTAGTGGTGATTGACCTTTTCTCGAGGTTTTGTCGTTTGTATGCAATTTCAAATCGAAATACAGAAACAGTGATTTCTTGTTTAAGCAGCTGTTTCTCATTACTAGGTTACCCTAAGACGCTCATTTCAGATAATGCTTGGGAGTTTAAATCAGTGGCTCTCAAACAATTTGCAAAATTACATGCCATTTCAAAAAGGGAAGTATTGGCTTACAGCCCACATTCTAACGCCATTGTGGAGCGCAACAATAAAAAAATTACGAATCTGCTGAAACTTTATATTAATACAATTGTTAATGTAGAGTGGGACCAATTATTGGAAGTAGTGGAAAATGCACTGAATAATTCTTTAAATTCTACTATTGGCGAAACACCAAGCTATATTATGTTCAATCGCGATACGTGTGCTTACTATCAGTCTGACAGTTTAAAGTCAGTAACTTACAGTTTTGATGAAGAAATAGATTTAGTGAATGTTAGAGCTAGAGAAGCCGTTCGAACAGTAGAAAATATACGAAATTTAATTATTAACAATACAACAGAGCGAAATCTCTATAGAAACCTTAAGCGGCGCAATAAGGATATTCACGTGGGTGATAGAGTCCTATTAAGGAATCATAACAAGACCCATAAACTTGAATTAACTTGGATTGGTCCAGCAGTAGTCCAAAAGGTTAAACGTAATTACGCTGATATTAAAATTGGATCGAAAATCGTTAGAAGTAACCTTAACCATATTTTACCACTCAAAAAGTTAAAATCTGTGAGTTGAAACGACGAATTCATTGGACTGTATGACGTTCTAACTAATCGAAGAATAACGATTTACCTTTTTGTCATTGTCTACTCCGTTTTACCGTTTTACTGTTTTACCGTACTGTTACCATAGTTACCGTTGTTTACCAATAATGTTACGGAATATAATCGTAATTATAGACGCATTTTTGCTCTGTGCAATATGCTTTGCGTTCATATTAATCTCACTAATCAATGCGTTGTGTTTTTTATGTTAATTTTAATGTTGCTTTATGCCCAAGTAAGTGGGTTATGTTAGGTATTTACCCTGAGGAATTTGTACCGTCTAGCTTTCAGTGTCGCTAGGATGTTTTATTAATTTTTTTTTCTCAAATGCACTCAGACATTGGTATTGCTAAATTGACGATTTTTAATTGTGAACGGTTGTCAGGCGGTGAATTGAGTTCGCTGAGCCAGGAATTTATGCAGCGAGACGCGCACTTGCGGTCTTGCCGAGCTATTTTTATCTGACCAGACGGTCGCTGATCTAGATGTGAATGACTCCGATCGTTCGACGATCAGCAGAATTTAAATTAAAATTCATAAGGCAGTTGTCTTGTCACCTGCCACATTTTTTTTTCTCAGCGATCGGCGACTATATTTTGTATGCGAGAGTTATCGTGGTTCAATGACTCTTGGGAGTCAACCAAGATTGATACCAAATTATATGTTGTATTTATTTTCATTGAATACGGCCATGCTAATTTTTCTGTATCCTTCACTTGCAGGAGAGGGTGCTCGATGGGTAATGCACAGAGTAATATCGACGTAGATACCCTCGTCTCGGCTTTGTCCACGCACTCGACAACCGTTAACGAACAGTGGGTCAAAGAAAACGCGGTAACCAAGATGGAATTACTTCCCGACCGGCTTACGGACATCATCATTATGGGTCTTATCCTGTCTACGATGATTATGGGAACTGTCCTATACCATCTGAAGAAGGAGGTACAGACGTTGACGGCGACGCAACGAGAAAATTTTTCCTACGCGATGGTGCGGGGCAGGCCGCCAAGGGTCGTCCATCAGGACCCATAATTCGCGTTGCGCGCGATCTTGTGGTGGTTAATGTGACACACTTAGGGCGGGCTGGACGTCCCAGGGATGCAGGCCGTCCAAGTAAATCCGGCGGTGCGCGTAGAGTTTAGGTTGAAAAATGGTAACGTTGAAAAATTTTATTTGAATTAATTGAAGATTTATTAACAGAAAAATTATAAGTGTTAGATTTTAAATTATTTGAAAATCGGGCGCGCGGTTAAATGAAACGCAAATCGCATGAAACACGCGATAAAATGTGCGCGCAGTGTTCTCTTTAATGTATTTTTAAATCTATTTAACCCATGTGTTTAATTTAAGTATACTGGTTTTAATATTGACGCAAAAGTTTTAATTAGCAAATGCCTTATTTGTTTTTAGTGTTAGAAGTGACATTACTGATTTGAATATGTTGTGTTTTGATTATATTTTTTTTTAATTGTGTGACAGTTCGAAATTCGAACATGGCGGATTTTTAAAAAATGTTTGATTGCGACTTTTTATTTTTGTTTGGTGTAAATTTTTCTAGTAGAAATATTATGCGAAAAAAAGAAAAGGTATTTGCGATGATGCAACGGGTGATTTTTTTTTAATTGGTTTATGGTAGGTGGTTTTAAAAATATTAAAATGGCGTTTCAATATGACCCTTTTACACCGTTCTTCACCGTCGGCGTGCTGATTATATTTAAGCACGGTAAGTTAGTTGCTTTGCTTCCTTGCATATTTTTCGTTGCTTTGCTTTTTGTTTTTAGTTGTTAAGTTTTTATGATGACATGTTTTAAATTTTGTGTTGAAAAGGTACTAAACGTGGTTGAAACCTTTTCTTAAAGGTTGATTGAGGTAATGAGTTACGAATTCTAATGAGTTGAAAAAAGTTAAAATTTTAGTTGAATGCGGTTTTGCTAAAATATTATTTTTCTGCGGTGAATTAATTTTATTTTTTTTAGTGTTCTAATAAAATTTTTTTTTGGCTTGTTCCTTAAGCGGGTTTTAGCGTTCCGTTATTTTTTACCATATAGATAACCTAACTGATTCGGCAGGGGGTGAATGGGTAAAAAGCATTTTTTCTAGCATGCGTTTTAATCTGTTTTGCTTGCGTTTAATCTTTAATCATAAGGGTGTTAGCGGTTTCTCCTCAACAGTTAGACTTGCTCTTTTACTTTAACAGTTACTGTGCGTGTTAGTTAAAGGCTATTAAGCTTAATGTATCGAAGTTTTAGAGCGAGTGTGTACGTATATTGTTCGCGAAGTTACCCTCGTTTTGCTTGTTTTTCTTGAAGTATAAAGTGGTTGGTGAAGTTGATCTTGTTGATAGGTTGAGTTGAGATTGATTTAACGTAATTGATAACGATTTACGGTCTGTTTGTTTGAATTAACTTCATAATGTTATTTGATTTGGAATTGTCATTCAATCTGTCAATTAATTGTCGTTCATAAATTTTTTTTCTCTCGTTGTATTTGAGCACGCTAGTTGATTGCGTGGCTTCTGAGCTTTTGTTTAGTATGCCGATTTGAATTTCGAGTTAAACGTTTTGATTATGGTACTCGCTCACCAGTTGCGTGAGGGGGGGGAACTATGTGCGGCCATCTCCGCACATGTCTGTATTCCGCGTCGTTCTGTATCTGTACGACACTTATATAAAGGCTGCTAATGTCGAAGCCAGTTGCTCAATCTACCGATTCCCATCCTGCTGTCAACATCTAGTGGAATAAACTCGCCAAGCTCCCCCAGTGTTTCTCTGCCCGCACATCAATTAAACCTTAGCTTCCAGTCCATAATTGATGCCGGTAAAATTCTTATACAAATCTCCGTTGCACTCATCAATTAAAGCTTAGCTTCCAGTCCATAATTGATGCCGGCAAAATTCCTAATACAAATCTCCGTTGCACTCATCAATTAAACCTTAGCTTCCAGTCCATAATTGATGTCGGCAAAATTCTTATACAAATCTCCGTTGCACTCACCAATTAAAGCTTAGCTTCCAGTCCATAATTGATGCCGGCAAAATTCCTAATACGAATCTCCGTTGCACTCATCAATTAAACCTTAGCTTCCAGTCCAGAATTGATGCCGGCAAAATTCTTATACAAATCTCCATTGCACTCATCATTTAAACCTAAGCTTCCAGTCCAGAATTGATGTCGGTAAAATTCTTATACAAATCTCCATTGCACTCGTCATTTAAACCTAAGCTTCCAGTCCAGAATTGATGCCTGCAAAATTCTTATACAAATCTCCATTGCACTCATCATTTAAACCTAAGCTTCCAGTCCAGAATTGATGTCGGCAAAATTCTTATACAAATCTCCATTGCAATCATAATTCAAACCTTAGCTTCCAGTCCAGAATTGATGCCTGCAAAATTCTTATACAAATCTCCATTGCACTCATCATTTAAACCTTAGCTTCCAGTCCAGAATTGATGCCTGAAAAATTCTTATACAAATCTTCATTGCACTCGTCATTTAAACCTTAGCTTCCAGTCCAGAATTGATGTCGGCAAAATTCTTATACAAATCTCCATTGCACTCATCATTTAAACCTTAGCTTCCAGTCCAGAATTGATGCCTGAAAAATTCTTATACAAATCTCCATTGCACTCGTCATTTAAACCTTAGCTTCCAGTCCAGAATTGATGCCTGCAAAATTCCTAGTACAAATGGCAAAGTGCACAAATTATAGGCCCACGCTAAGTGGGGAGACCCACTCCGCCATGTTCCCCAGCTTGAGAAAGCCTGCACTGGAGACCTTTTAAAACTTCGACCCTTCCCCTCAATAATTCAAACCTTTCATGCCCGCCCAACCATGTGATGGCAAGGCTCCTTCAACTTTCTTATTCACACGGAAATTTTTCGAGAGGCTTTCCAGAAATATTATTATAAATGATGTCACTTCTTTTGAAATTACTTGCGGGAATGGGGAAGATGTTGAAAAGATAAAATATTCCAGCTTTCAGTGTTAACCGCATGTAAAAATTGTATGTAATTTTCTGATGGCAGCCTTGTGAGAAGAATAATTTGAAGTGTTCACTGTTTCTTCAATAGCGTAGGTCGGGGAATATCCGACGACGCTTATTTGAATTGCAAGTTCTTATGGAACAGTTTATTTTTATAAAATAATGTAAGTAAATTAATTCCCCTTAGTTTTTATTTTCTAGCGAAAAATTTATGTGACCATAAAGGCCTCAAAGAATAGTGATGATGCAAATGTTAGCTCAAAGTGAGCGTGCATATATTTACAGAAATATCAACACGCGCACTTCGATTTTAAATTTACCCGGGACAAACACCGCAAAAAGTCTATTTTCAACTCACTTTAAAATGAAGACAGAAAATATTAAAATTCTGATCGAAAAATAAAAAAATTGTGACCGAAAAAAAGCGTCCGAAAAACATTCCATTTATGACCAAAAAACATTAAATTACGGCCGAAAAAATTTAAAAATATAATCTAAAAGCATTTGAATTACGACATAGAAATATTAAAATTATGACCGAAAAAGTATTATCGAATGAACTGATATCCCCACTCTATTTTTACTGCATCTCAAATTTATAAATGAATTCACTAAAAAGTTGAGTGCATCGTCACTTGCGCGTACAAAGCTCCCGATTTTAGAAAACGCAATAGTTGTAGTGGGTGATATTTGTCACTTCACATGCCTCCTGAAGCAGTCCCACAAGCCAAAAAAGGCAGTCCCACACGTCGAAAAAGGCAGTCCACATGCCAAAGAAGGCAGTCCCACACGCCAAAAAAGGCAGTCCCACATGCTAAAAAAGGCAGTCTCACATGCTTCCTACAGCAGTCCCACACGCCAAAAAAGGTAGTCCCACATGCTAAAAAAGGCAGTCCCACAGGCCTCCTACAGCAGTCCCACACGCCGAAAAAGGCAGTCTCACATGCCAAAAAAGGCAGTCCAACACGCCAAAAAAAGGCAGTCCCACATGCCAAAAAAGGCAGTCCCACATGTAAAAAAGGCAGTCCCACACCCCAAAAAAGGCAGTCCCACATGCCCAACAAGGCAGTCCCACACGCCAAAAAATGCTGTCCCACATGCCTCCTACAGCAGTCCCACACGCCCGCCCAACAAGGCAGTCCCACACGCCGAAAAAGGCTGTCCCACATGCCTCCTACAGCAGTCCCACACGCCCGCCCAACAAGGCAGTCCCACACGCCGAAAAAGGCTGTCCCACATGCCTCTCTACAGCAGTCCCACAAGCCAAAAAGGCACTCCCACACGCCAAGAAAGGCAGTCCCACATGCTCCCTGAAGCAGTCCCACATGCCTCCTACAGCAGTCCCACATGCCAAAAAAGGCAGTCCCACATGCTCCCTGAAGCAGTCCCACATGCCCCCTACAGCAGTCCCACACGCCAAAAAAGGCAGTCCATACGCCAAAAAAACAATCCCACACGCCAAAAAAGGCAGTCCACACGCCAAAAAAAGCAGTCCCACACGCCAAAAAAGGCAGTCCATACGCAAAAAAAGGCAGTCCCTCACGCCAAAAAAGGCAGTCCATACGCCAAAAAAGGCAATCTGCACAAGTCCTATCATCAGCTACGCAAAATTTGAGGTCTGTAATTAGCCAGATGGAGGAGCCCTCAGTACCGGAAGCACATGAAAGTAACGCGAGGGCTTCAAAGAAACTTTTTAGTAAAATTCCTTAATGAGTAAATCTCGTGGACTCCAATTTTTAGAGTTGTGTTTCATGTCGGTCTCAAAAACTGAAGGAAATTTGTGGCCTTTACCGCAAAATTCTTCAATGTGTGCTTCTATTTTGAAGTTAATGAGAATATGTTTGTTTGAAGCTTTTAAGTATTGAGAATGTGTGAAGAATATTAACTCTGCTGAATGAGAGATTAAGTGTGCGTGTTGCTATTTCAAAGCTATGAAAAACTAATGTGCGAATTTTACTATCTGGAAAGCGTGAATATCAACATGCGGCTTATTAACTTATCGTTTTTGTTCAGCTTACGTAGCGATCTAGTATTTTATTTCAGTATTAGAGATCGTTTGCTGTATAGAAGTGTATGAGATCATATATTCAGACTAATTAATTAATTATAAAATCTATCGCAACCAATATTTTTCAGTTATTGGAATAAAATTGATTGCTGGAAACGAGAAATCTATTATCTGTTCGGTAATGAGAAGAAATGAAGTATTTTTTATAGAGGACAAATCACCGTCATCATTGAAAACGTGTCGAGTATTGGAACAATTTTTCTAAAAATTAAGACCCTGAAAAAAACGTAGAAGCTAATGATGAAAAATATTGCAGTGGCATTTAATATATCGGTAATCATTCACAAGTCTGCGATTTGTACGGAATGTACAGAATTATTTATACCCTGACATCTGCCGCATGTCATCTGAAACTGGGCTATGTTAGTTTTCGAGTATCTCGTGCAAGTCTTCCTCAGTTTTATTCAGTAGTCAAGAATGTCCGAACAATAAAAAAAACGACAGGCAGGATGACAAGAATTTGAAATTTACTTTTAGCTAGGTCAGGAAATACACAATTTCCCGAACCCTGCCCTTAGAACGTTCTAGTCGATACGGGCCAAACATGACGGAAATTATTTGAATATCCAAAAATTCCCGAGCACAATTCGAAACGAAGAAAAAATGTTCTGAGGCTTTTGTGACTGTGTATGTATGTACGTACGTGACTATTTTACCAGTTAATTGAGCATTTTTTTGAAAGGCTGGCACATTTTTGTGCCCTCTAAGGTGCTGCACCAGTTTTCCCACAAATTTTTTATGGCATAATTTTCTGCCTTGAAGTGCACCAATTTTTCCATAAATTATTTTTAGTGCATTTTGTGCCTGTGGAATACACCAATTTCCATAAAACACAACAAGCTCAAACTTTCATCGGAAGTTTTTAAATTTAAAATTCAAGAAAACCCCAATATTACATCATTTGTCTCGAATGCAGCTTGGAAGACACTCTCAAAACAACCAATAATATCTGTACGGAACGATCAATTCGATTGGCCTCGTCGCTGCGAAACTGAAACTTGAGCCGAAGTTTGTATCGATGATACGAATTTCCACGACGTCAAGCGAATTTTGTTCCTCCTTATTTTTTGACGCAACGTGCATGAAGTTCGCATGAAATAAAACTAAGAAAATGACTTGTTTTGAAGGAAGGGCTTGTTTTTCAGTGGAATATGAGATTTAAAGTTGGCTGACTGCTCGGAGAAAGTATATTGTAGAATAAACAACAAGGATATCTGTCAGCGTTAGTGTAATCGGCATGAGGTTCTTCCGATGCCGAAAATTTAGTATTTCCTGATCTTATAGGAAACTCGGTTGAAAAATATATATTCAGAGAATTTTCGATTAGAGAATTTGAGCATTCCCCTTGTTTGCGCATTCATTTTATGTAGATTCTTTCGAATCGATTAATTGATTAACACAGGCTTCAAATATATTTTTTGCGAGAAAAAATAAGTGGCTCAATAAATTGGCGAGATGGCGCTGAGTCTATGTGCTTGGCGTCTGTTGTTGGCTGGCTGAGGGAGCCAATTGGAGAATAACTGCACTCGTAAGAGGTTCGCTACTTGTGGGCTCCGTGTATTGTCCACATAGTGTTAACTGGCAGTTGGAATGCGGCAGCGTTAGCCTGTGTAAATGTAGATCAGTCGGGGCCTTATGAGGAGAGTGGTCCGTGGTTTGGGCTCGAGGCAAGGAGGGATTGTTCGAGTTTGTGAGGGGATTTGAAGGAGACCACGAAGCAGCAGGTCTGCGGTCAAGGTAGAGGAACAAGGTAGGGTCATTTCTATGGGAGAAAATACACCTCCTCTTGTTCGGATATCCAATAGAAAAGCTCTATTCAGAATTAAATTTATGACGTCACCAAAACGCCATGTCGTTAGGCCAATAGTGGAGCCAGATTTGGGGGTAGCAGTGCTACCAAATGCAATTTGAGCGCTGCTATTGGTTCGCTGCCGTGACGTCAGCAAAACCACACAGTCTACGAAAAAAAATGGTTTGAACCTACCTTGTTTCCTCTACCGTGGCTGCGGTGCAGCAAGGCTGCACGAGGCTTACTCGCACTGGTTACGAGTGCTTTGAAGATAAGCGAATATGCGTGTAGCCGGGTTACGTTTTTGCGCACGTTATTATTCGTTTTTAGACCACAATTATAGAAATATATTTCTTTGTATCGTTATGACAAGAAAGTACGCGATAGCTTGCAAACTTCTCTTGAAATGAGCAACATTTCTCATTTCCTTGTGATCTTCAAATACTATATCAAAAACCCTCTAAAATAGCATCCAACACACCAAATACCATCAGTAATTTACCTAAGCATATAGACAGGATAATGTATCATTGTGTAATAAAATTAGTTGAAGACGTGTAGATGAGTTCATGAACATCAGTTAGGTGTGTAGGTAAAGTACGTAAACAATGCTAATTTTTTCCACAATGATTTCTTTTAGTACTTCCACAGATTTTACTCATATGATCGATTAGCTATTTCAATGACATTCAAAGACGTACAAGCTTTTAATAATTGATTTTGATTTTTACTCACGTAAACGATTATCGCTTATGATAACAGTCAAGGATATAATATGATAACTTTTAAAAGCTAGTATTCATTTCTTATTAGAGACAGCATTAAATTAAATCGACTTACAAAACCCATTAACAGAATTCCATTATGATGTTGATACGGAAGCTTTGCTCTGTACATGTCCTTCAATTTCAACCCACGATAAAAAAAATCGTGATGCAAAACATTCCGTACAAAGCTAAGCAAACACTTGTTGCAAACGCTGAAATTAAAACATATCTCGTCGAGTATCGGACAAGGAGATAGGATATGACAAGCAGGGGTTCAAATTTTGCTGGGATGACAATTTTTTGATGAACTTTTCTAATGCTATACAAACACGCCAGAATCTGACGCATCTGTTGTAGAATGCATGCTGCAATTTGCTCTATGAAGTGAAGTATTAGACAAAAGATGTTCTTTTTTCTCGAGTGTTTTACTATAGCGAAATGCTCATGAACTTACACGCATAAAAGATTCGTAAAATATAGCAGTTAGAGTGAAAACTTCTCCTGCAGTGTTTGCATGATTTTCTTCAATCTACAAAGATGATCTTGAAAATCATATGAGTGTGCTATCGCCCAACAAGTTTCATTTTTTCACTGACCATGAGTGTAATTATTTACAAGGCGTCCACTTCATCGAGCATGACCATTTTAACATTTCTATGTGGGAGAATGCTGAAATTCCCTTGAAATAATCCATTTTAACAATGATCCTCAAACAAAGCTGGTACAGAAAACTGATCAAACGAAGCACAACAGCTCCCCAATTCTGTGTTCCATGCAGAGGCCATTTCATTAACCCCAAAATAGCTCCGTTTTCGTAGGCTCTGGCCTCAACGCAAGGCTCTGGAGCACTCATTAATTACTCCTTTTTTATTATACACAAAAAAGGTCGTAGCGATCTCCAGCAATTTGGCCCGTCACGTAAACTCTTGGCACATATTCTCCGGGCCGCTGATATTGCAGAGCCCAGACAGTTTTCTTCGATAAGGAAGAAAGTCCTCGCAGCCCTTGGATGTAGATCGCTTGTATTACTAAACTGCAAAATGCGCATCTTATTTGACTAAAAAATCTGGTATGATTGATATTTATATTATTAGAATGAGCATCCTATTTGACTAAAAAATTGGGTATGATTGATATTAGTATCATTATAAAACGTATTCTATTTGACTCAAAAATCAGGTGTGATTGACATTTGTATCATTAGAATGTGCATCCCATTTGGCGCAAAAATCGAGTACAATTCCTGCGTATTTGACTCAGTCACATGATACGATTCCTGTATGAGTCTAAAAAAAGATACACTTCCTTGTTGACTCATCCACAGAATTGGTTTCTCATTTATCATCCGCAGGATACGGTTCATGTGTGACTTATTCAAAAGATAAGTTTTTGTTTTACTCGCTTGCATAATTTGATGCACACAATTCAATTGGACCGTTGTATGATCGCTTTCTGACGATTTCAATTTAATCCATCATTTTTTCCTGTTTTTTTTTAAATGCTGACAATTTAAAATTGTCCTATTGTTTTTTCAAAACCGTTGTACAACGAACTACTTATGAATGCGCACATGTTTGCATGAGTTAACCCGCTTACACAAGGGCTTCTCATCGTCTCCTGTACGTTTGCATTGGATTCATTAGAGTCTAGAAAATTATGCCGTGTTGTAAAACCTTTGAGTCCGATTTGGTCGCAAAGTTCGCAAAAAACCAACGTATTTTTTTACTTCGAAAAAGCATTACATTTGAATATCTACAGTAAAAATTTGTATTGACCTATAAAGCAAGTATTGCTAACAACTTCGCAGGATAACTTCGAATGGTTTCCCAGTGATAATTTATTTAAACAACGCAATGATATAAAACAATTGAACATTGCAAGCTTAAACGAAAGAGTCACTCACTGTTGTCACGGCAGACATTGACCACTGTCTGCACAGCTTCATAAATTTATAACGATGTGCACGGTATCCAGCATCCGACTCAAAAAAGAAATATTTGCTAGAATCATTGGGCATTTTCTCTTCAAAAACCGTAATAACTTTATGATACCTCAACTTATGACGACGATCCACAATTATTACAATGATCTATTGCGTAGAACTGATACACAACACAAACATATTTTGAGTCTGCACAATTCTAGTAGTTTCAAATTAGTTAAAAAGCGACATCAGCTCAGAAACTCCACGTTACTCACGGATCTTTGGACTCTGGTGAGTCGCTTGCCCCTCCAGCGGAGGGTGAGGAGGGCTGGAGGGTGGGAGCCTCCTGAGGTGCACTTCACCCGGAGTGGCGTTCCCTCAACCACTGGGGAGGGAATCTCATCCAGCCAAACCAGCAGTGGAGGAACTTTAAGAAAATACCGGTTAGTAAGAATGTAAAGTACAAAATGGAAATTCCGGTTAGGAAAATAAAAAAATTAAACTCTGGTTAGTAAAGCATCAAATGTAAATTCCGGGTGGTAAAGTACAAAATACAAATTCCGGTTAGTGAAGTGACACATGTATAATATTGTGTCCTAAACGTAATGAAAACCAAAGTATTATTTCGCAAGATCTTACAGTATGAGCACCATATTTTGTTAAATCTATCCAATACCGTAGGAAATCTTAAAGATTCTTTTAGGCCTTACATTTAAAAATCACCCTGTGCAATGGACGAAGATAACTAGATAAAAGTTCAACAAAATCCGAGTGCGTACTTTTGCGACACGTTGCAACAAAAACAACAACGGGTAATGCCTGCACTGAGTGGATAATTTCTAGCCATCACGCGTGTAATGAAAGTGGTGTTCATTAGGGAACACTATTGATGGTGAACGTTCGTTAATGGTGAACGTTCGTTAATGGTGAACGTTCGTTGATGGTGAACGTTCGTTGATGGTGAACGTCCTTTCTTTGTGAATGTTTTGTGATTTTTTTCTTTGTGAATGTTTGGTGATATGTTTCTTTGCGAATGTTTTTTGATAGTGAACGTTCGTTGATGGTGAACGTTCCTTCTTTGTGAATGTTTTGTGATTTGTTTCTTTGTGAATGTTTGGTGATATGTTTCTTTGCAAATGTTTTTTGATAGTGAACGTTCGTTGATGGTGAACGTTCCTTCTTTGTGAATGTTTTGTGATTTATTTCTTTGTGAATGTTTGGTGATATGTTTCTTTGCGAATGTTTTTTGATAGTGAACGTTCGTTGATGGTGAACGTTCCTTCTTTGTGAATGTTTTGTGATTTATTTCTATGTGAATGTTTGGTGATATGTTTCTTTGCGAATGTTTTTTGATAGTGAACGTTCGTTGATGGTGAACGTTCCTTCTTTGTGAATGTTTTGTGATTTATTTCTTTGTGAATGTTTGGTGATATGTTTCTTTGCGAATGTTTTTTGATAGTGAACGTTCGTTGATGGTGAACGTTCCTTCTTTGTGAATGTTTTGTGATTTATTTCTTTGTGAATGTTTGGTGATATGTTTCTTTGCGAATGTTTTTTGATAGTGAACGTTCGTTGATGGTGAACGTTCCTTCTTTGTGAATGTTTTGTGATTTATTTCTTTGTGAATGTTTGGTGATATGTTTCTTTGCAAATGTTTTTTGATAGTGAACGTTCGTTGATGGTGAACGTTCCTTCTTTGTGAATGTTTTGTGATTTATTTCTTTGTGAATGTTTGGTGATATGTTTCTTTGCGAATGTTTTTTGATAGTGAACGTTCGTTGATGGTGAACGTTCCTTCTTTGTGAATGTTTTGTGATTTATTTCTATGTGAATGTTTGGTGATATGTTTCTTTGCGAATGTTTTTTGATAGTGAACGTTCGTTGATGGTGAACGTTCCTTCTTTGTGAATGTTTTGTGATTTATTTCTTTGTGAATGTTTGGTGATATGTTTCTTTGCGAATGTTTTTTGATAGTGAACGTTCGTTGATGTTGAACGTTCCTTCTTTGTGAATGTTTTGTGATTTATTTCTTTGTGAATGTTTGGCGATATGTTTCTTTGCGAATGTTTTTTGATAGTGAACGTTCGTTGATGGTGAACGTTCCTTCTTTGTGAATGTTTTGTGATTTATTTCTTTGTGAATGTTTGGTGATATGTTTCTTTGCGAATGTTTTTTGATAGTGAACGTTCGTTGATGGTGAACGATCTTTCTCTATGAATTTTTTGTAATAGAATGTCATTTGTTGGTGAACGATCGATGATAACTAATTAGTGAAGGTTCATTGAGGGTAAATGTTCTCTGATAGTGACCGTGCTTGCATGGGATTCATAAATGTGCTCCATGGGACCCTAATACTGGTTGTATATCATACGGCGATTGACAGAATTTTTAAATTGTTTTCATAACAAGAAATTCTATCCTACAGTAGCTTTTTTACAACCTAAATTCATGATAAATTTCATTTTCATATAAACAGAATAACAGATACTTTCTAGCATTCTTTCAATTTGTATGTATAGTTTTTACGCGCACTTCTGAGAGCAGTTCTGCGGTAATCGACTTCAAATTTATTATGATTTTATGACAGCTCTAATGTTGTAAAAACATTGTTTATTTCACAGCACAATATATTTCCTGACATTTCTCCTAAGAAAATTTCGAAACTATTTCCAAATAGAAGCCTGTTTTTGCTTGCGAGAATTGATGCTTAAAAAAGTTTAAAAAAATCGAATAATCTTCTAACGAATTCCGAAGAAATATATTTAACATGACTTCAGTCACGAGCTAAATTTACGGAAAACACAAAGTTTCTATGGACGTAGTTATTTCCAAAGCTGTCCTGTGGGCCACATCGGCATACACCACAATGGCAGCCATCTTAGATCAATCCGCAAACAAGGAAGCAGCTTCTGCATGAGAGCCCGTGGGTCTAATTATACTCTAATGCATTGAAATGCGAGTAATTTGACGGAAAAGTTTTCGCGCAGCAATTTAAATGCAACGTACGTCTCTTTTGTGTGAATATTGAAGTGGGCAGCGTCAATTTAGCAGATCACTTCAGTTTGAAACAACGCTTTATGGTTGAAAAAACCCAGCCGCGGTTTAAACACGACGATCGTCTTTTTTTGTGCGAACATTGAAGTGGTTAGAGTTAATTTGACAGATCACCTCAGTTTGACACAACGCTTTATGGTTGAAAAAACACAGTTGCTGTTCAAACGCGACGTACGCCTCTTTTGTGCGAGCATTGAAGAGGGCAGCGTCAATTTTACAGATCACAACAACACTTTATGGTTGAAAAAACACAGCCGCAGTTAAATGCGATGCACGGCTCTTGAAGGGAGCAGCTTCAATTTTACAGATCCTCTCAGCTTGAAACAACGCTTTGTGGTTCAAAAAACCCAAGTGACGGAGCTACGAGCATCGCATGAGACACAAAGTCGCCACTTCACGCTATACTTACGAGTTATGTTGAGCACCACGGCTGTGGTGCGACTCGGCACAGTAATAGAAGACACGGGAGACGGT
This sequence comes from Morinoia aosen, assembly GCA_030386875.1. Taxonomy (NCBI): domain Eukaryota; kingdom Metazoa; phylum Arthropoda; class Malacostraca; order Amphipoda; family Talitridae; genus Morinoia; species Morinoia aosen. The sequence goes on along the minus strand of CM059559.1, from coordinate 94,404,284 downwards.
GTTGCTGCTTGGCATATCACAGGAACGTTCAGCATGGCTCGCTCAGCGTGCAACGTGATCGTGCTGCTCACTGTTTCGTTCATATCTTCTTTGGTCAGTTTGACGATGGTTGAGGAGGTTTTGTATGCGTATTTCGAAGCACGTTTGCTTTGGTCTTTGCCGTTTTCCAAAGTTTGAACTGGTTTTGATGTGGATGATTTTAAAGAATTGGGGTTTTTTGTCTTGAAATGTTCTCTGTTGTCCCGCTTGATTTTGTATCGACTTTCACTCTTGTTATTTTTTGCATGCATTCTTATTATGGAGTATTTAGAGTTGTAATCAGGAAATGTGTTCGCCTCTCTTCCAATGAAAGAGTCATCACTAAATCTCCCATCTACGCTAAATTTTAAAGGATTACCTCTCTCAAACGACAAATTTGCCTCACTCATATTTTTACTTCTCTGAAAAATTTCATCTCTTCCGAACATTCTTTCCAAAGGGTCACTGTTTCCGCGATAAAACTGCACGTCTCTTTGCACTAAATCCTCAGGGCTACTTTCACCATCGTTCACGACAACATCGTAGGGCAAAAACCTACCCAGATTTTGAGACTCGCTAGCGTTCTGGTTCTTTCTCGCCAATTTTTTGTTATTTTTGGCCGCCGTATCGCCGTGAGGGGAAGTTTTGGACTCGTTTCCCAGGTTTTCGCCGCCCTCCGAGTTGGCCTGCAGCTGCCGGCCAGCTCTCCACCAGGAGATGACAGGAGAGGGGCGCCCTCCGCCGGAGAGACACGTCACGTGGACGTACGACCCTTCTTTGAGAGGGCCAATGACCCCTCCGGTGACCGCCTGACCCCTCCACTGGAGGGTCGGGACACTGGGAGGCACTGGAACACATCGACTCAATAAGATCAGCAAAAACGCATTCCATGCATATTTTTTTTGCCTGAAGGATAGAACATCGCAAACGTTGACTTTTATTCACTGAAAGTTTTAGAAGTTTAGGAATTGAGAGTTTTTGGTAAAAGTTGCAAGTGATTATCTTCGTATTTTGACAAGTGGGGAACCTGAATAATTTTCAATTGCCATTGGAGTGAGTAAAAGCGCTCATGTTAATGTTAGTTTATGGATAATTTACTTGAAATTGATGGTTCTAATCCTATTATTAACGATCGGACAGTGAAGAAGAAAGAAGAAACGATAAAAGATTCTTATGCTTGCGTCAGAGATTGAAAGAGTGAGAGAATGTGAGAGGGCTGGGAGAGAGAGCGAAAGAGGGCGAGGAATGGAGAGAAAAATATTATAAAATTAATTGAGCTAAAATCACCCTGAATAACATCTCTTAGGGAGCCATCGACATGAGAAAACGATGTCGGATAAGCGCAAACATGAACGAGTTCATGCAAACATGAACCAAAAGACAAAACATGAAAATTACTTTCAATAGTTTTTTCGCGCTCTGGGATTTCATCGGCAATGTTTTCTGCAGTTGATGCAGCAAGAAGAGAATGTGAGTTCTGCAGACAAGAAATATGTGGGAGGTAATCCAAAATCGCTAAGGAATCTCTACGTTTGCACAAGTTTTTAGCTCTAAGACGCAATAAGAATTTTCAAAAGCAACGTTTACTGCGTGTTTATTATTCTTTGAGCAACGCTTATTATTCAAATCCGGCAAGGATTTAAAATCTCTTTGTTGCTGGAAAATTATTTCAACATACATGGAGCGAATCAGTTAATAATTATGAAAATGATTACAGCTTGTAAGCTTTAATTTGCATATCTTATTTTTGAATATATTATTTTTGTTTAAGCTCTTGACGAGTGTATCTGTGATACGAGCTTCATTGGCTTACATGTATAAATATGATATTTAAATAATGAAATTTATACCATAGGGAAATTAGCTTAATGTGCATTTGTGAAAGATCAACGAATCATGAAAACAGTGATGAATTACGAAAACTGTGATGAATTATGGAAATTCTTATGAATTACGAAAATAGTGGTGGATTATAAAAACAGGGATGAAATATGAAAACAGTTTTGAATTAGGAAAACAGTGATAAATTATGTAAACGGTGATGGCTCATGAAAACAGTGATGAATTATAAAATATTGATGGGTAATGAAAATATGCAAATTTTTTTTATATATCTGAAAATGTTTCTTCTGTGAAACAAATGATACACACAAAATGTCGGAAAATTGAACAATCAGCGCAACAGCTGGTCATGTGTCTATATCAAGGTTACTTACTGGACGTATTTTTCAGCCGTATAGTTCTCAGATTTTGTCGTAAATAGCTAGCCATGTCAGAAAGATCTTATAGAGATCTTAGGGGCCAAATTTTAATCTAAAAAGATTAAATTTGGAATTTTGGCCAGTAACTTTGAGTTCAATGATGATGTGCCTGACTCAAAAGTTGTCTACCTCATATCGAATAATTAATAGGATCAGTAATAATTAAAAATACCTTATTTCTCGCTTCATACAAGCGGATTGATGTTGAATTCGAGGACAGGATTTCTGGATCATTTTATTCGAGGCCTGTTAATTCTAGTCTAGATAAATATCAGTGTTATTTGATATTTCTCAGAAAAAAGAAATGAATGAAAATCACTCACGTAAATCCATTTATTTTATATGCATTAAATGAGCTCAGAGAAATCTGAATTGGATAAATATTGGATTCTTTCGAGATGTCCTGTACAACCAAAGTGGATATGAGGATCTTCATTCTCAGTTACCGAGCGAATGCAGGGTCACTTCGAGGTGTTGAAACAAAGTATACAGAGCATAAATTGAATTAATCACCAACTGCAAATCCTAAATTTAAAAAGAGTGAGTCACACAAGAATTTTTTTATTTCGAAAATTTCCTTTTCATTCGCATCGTAGCAAAAGTCAAAATATTTTTATCCTATCATGCTCACTTTTTCTGACAGGAATTAAAGAGTAAAAAATTTCTACTCACATACAACGTATAGCTGCACCGTGCTGTATGACGTCGGTGCTCGTCTGTACTCCACCCTGCAGGTAAAAGTTCCGTGATCTGAAGCTCGTACGTCTGACAGCACCAGGGCTCCAAGAGTATTGCTGTTGTCGTACACTTCATTGCCTTGGATTGCGGCCACCTTCCATTCCAGTAAAGAATTTTTGGTTCCCGGTAAAGAATACTTCATTTGACTTTCAATAGCGTAGGAATCTGGGGCTGTTTCTTTTCTCTTTCTTCGCGATCTTCTCATCGAGTTTCCATGTAAGAAATCCTGGGTTGTCGCGTCCGTGAGAAAAGTGTCGTTACTTTTGCGCGCCTGCCGAGGTATGCTTTCACGCTCGAACGCGCATGCTTTAGGATGGTGCAAATTAAAATGATGCGCGTCGTGAGGGAAAATTTGAGGCAGGTGCCGAATGTGAGCGACCTTTTTTGTGGAATAAAATTGAAAATGTTCTCGATTGGTGTGGGGTTCGGAATTTCTTCTCGTACTTGAGTTTATTTGGTTTTCGTTGTCATGCATAGCGTCGAGAGAGTGCTGGTGCACGTCATGCAGTTCACGACTGCAAAAATTTCTCGATAAAATTCTCAGATTTTCGTGTCCACGTCGAGCTTTCCATAGGACATCGCGGCGAATTGCATTTGTCGGCACTCTTTCTGTTTTTTCTACGTCGAATTCCTGCACGTCTCGTCTTCTTTTTCTCATTTTTATTGCTGAAGGAGGAGAACTTTGATCAAAATACCGTGTACGCACTGGGCTCCGATTGGTTTTATACTGTCTTGAGCTTCTCATTTGCATATTAATCCCCGTAAAGTACCTAATAATCCCAGCTTCAAGGGGCAAAAACTTAAATTTCTCATCCCTAGAATTTTTATAAGTGAAAACTCTTTTTTTTCTAAACGACAACTCGTACTTTTTAGAGGCAGACCTTATTTGTCGAGTACCTCTTCTCCCGTCTACCTCTAAGCCTCGTAATTCTCTTTCAAAACTCAGCTCCGTTTCTTCCTTGCTCTGTGCTATGAATCCCGGCTTATGCAACTCTTTACTTGCACTGTCGTCAGAGCTTTTTCTTTTGCTGGCGTCAGAATTTTTTCTTTTGCTGGCGTCAGAGTTGGTTCTTTTGCTAGCGTCAGAGTTGGTTATTTTGCTGGCGTCAGAGTTGGTTCTTCTACGGGCCTTGCGAGAGACTGGCAGCTCTGTGGTCACCACAGGCGGCTGCGGGAACACCTCAAACTGTGCCCTCGGGCCCAAAATTTCGGCGTCTTTCCAGTGCTCGCCGCCGGTCCAAGCTCCGTCGCGGGTGTCATAGCTGCGCAGGGCAACCACTTGGGTTAGCAAAAGTGAAACTGATACAGGCACGTGGGGTAACTTTGGAGAATATTGTGTACAGACTGCAAATAATATTGTACAGACTACAAATAATACAGTACAGACCGTACAAAAATGAAACTGTTACAGACACATTATGGGGTAATTGTGGACAGACTATAAGACTAAACAAAAACGAAACTGTTCCAGCCATATGGTCTAATTTTGGGGTAATAGTGTGCAGACTACATATAATTAAGTTCAGACTACTCAAAACTGAAACTGCTGCACTCATGGTTTAATATTTATCGGAAATTGTGTGCACAGTACTAATAATTGTGCACCAAGGACACTATAGACGGAATTGAAACAATTTAAACAATTTAAACAATTTAAACAATTTATTTACCACAGGAGATACAGAGGTAGGTGATACAGAGGTAGAGTTTTACTTAAGTCTAGTACAATGGTCAAATTTGAGTATAGCTACCTGTGGGCCCGAATAAGTTCAGCGACTTCTAGGGCATCCTACCATCTCGCTATTCTAGGGTGTACAAAAGTTTAACCTAGTTCACTTAACCTAGTTTCGCATTAGACTGATCATTGAGATGATTAGCTCGATATTTTACAAGTCGGCTATATTTAACAGTATGTTCGATAAAACGATTCAAGAGCAGAGAGAAGATTGGTTATGGTACACAAGGCAAGTTACATTATGACATTATCATTAGTTACATGTAGGAGGCAAGATTTCGACACGGTGATCTTACACTACTAGTATTCTGATAGGAAGTGAGACTCAAGATGTCTTTTGAATACTTTGTACGAATTACATTCACGGATCTCTGCAGGTATAGAGTTCCAAGTTTTGGTTCCAACGAAGAGAATACTGTGTTGCGACCTGGCCTTTGAATAATAAGGAAGCATGAATTTACTTCTATTTCGGGTTAAATGGTCGTGATGACCAGTTTGCGCAGTCAATAATTGTCTTAGGCTATTGTCGCCATCATTTCTTAATGTTTTGTAAATGAAATTACAGATGGAGATTTTGTATAGATCCGAAAGTTTAAGTATTTGTAAATTTTTGAAAGAATCATTTGTGTGAGCATTATATTCTAGGTTCTTTACCGCTCTGACAGCCCTTTTCTGCAGAGTAAAAATTTTGTTGGTTTTATTTTTATCAGTTCCGTGCCATGCTTCTATTCCGTATTGCAAGTATGGAGAAATGAGCGTTCGGTAGAGCATTTGTAAAGCTGTTTCAGGCAGAAAATTTTTAACTTTATTTAGGATTCCGATGGATTTTGATAATTTAGAACTAATATGAGTGATGTGCTCTTTGAAGGTCAGATGTTTATCTATTATGATGCCCAGAAACTTACATGAGTTGGTTTCTTCGATTTCACCTTCGCCATTTTAATGCATGGGAGAGATACATCTTTCTTGTATGAGAAAGTAATATAATTTGTTTTATCGATATTTAGGCTTATTTTATTAGCTTTGAGCCACGATGAAACCTTGTGAAGTTCAGTATTTATACTCTCCACAATCATAGCAGGATTTTGGTTCGGAAGGACCGCAGAAAGCGTACTGTCATCGGCAAAAAGTATGAATTTGAAGAATGATGTAGATTTTACAACATCATTGATAAAAATCAGAAACAAGAGAGGCCCGAGAACAGATCCTTGTGGAACTCCATGGCTAATTGTCTGTGGGTCTGATTTTGCGTCGTCAATGACAACGTATTGCTTCCGATTTGTTAGGTATGATCTGAACCAATCATGGGCAATCCCTCGAATGCCATAACAGTGTAGTTTCGATAATAGTATTTTATGGTCCACACAAACAAATGCTTTTCGGAAGTCAAGAAATACAGAGAAGACAGGCTTTCCTTCATCTATATTAGAATAGAGGAATTGTAAATGATTTAATATAGCCTGTGTTGTTGATTTTTTAGAGCGAAAACCGTATTGTTTATCGTAAAGAAATGATTTTTGTTCAAAATAAGAGTACACTTTTTTATACACAATCTTTTCGAATACTTTGCTAATAATTGGTAGAATGGAGATAGGTCGATAATTGTTTACACAGGTTTTTTCACCACTTTTAAAGATAGGGGTTACTCTAGCAACTTTGAGGGAGTTCGGGAAAGTGCCTAGTAAGAGAGACTGGTTAATAATATTTGATATCAGTGGGGCTACAATGTCAGCAATAACTTTAAGTCCTTTAGTCGGAAACGTTTGTAACCCACTCGATTTATTTTTCATGTTGTTTATGCACGTAATTACATCGGAGGAGTTTGTAGGCGTAAAGAAAAAGGAGTTGGGTTCTCGAATATGATCCATAAATTCCAGGTGATCAGTAGGTTCACTTGGAATACCATCAGCTATTGTTTTCCCTACGTTTACGAAGAAGTTGTTAAAGAGATTAGCAATTTCTTTCTTCTCATGATATTTTACATTATCTTGAACAACATATTCAATTTTCTTTTTATCGGCATTATTCGGTTTACAGCAGGAGTTAAGGAGATGCCAAATCTTTTTAACGTCAGTTTTGAATTGAGTAAACTTGAGCGTAAAGTAGTTCTTTTTTGATGTTCTTATCTGGTTTGTTACATAGTTTCTAAATCGGTTATATGTTTCTCTAGATATTCGTCCTTCGCAAAGGAGGGCTAGGTACGCTTGACGTTTCTTTATATTTATCACGATGTCTCTGGTAATCCAGGGCTTATGTTTATTTTTCGGGGTAACTGTACGAGTTACAATTGGACAACACTGATTGTATGCGGTCATTATAGTTTCAGTCAACTTTACTACTGCTTCATCAATGCTCGTAGTATTATTGTTTTGTTGAGAGATGTGCAATGTAGGCATTGATTCTTCTAGAACGGTGCGCATTTCTTCAAGATTTGATTCGTTTATTTTACGATATGAGTAAGTTTCAGCCCGTGCCTTGGTGCAAGCAATATAGACATTTTTCTTAATAAGAAAAACTGGGAAGTGATCTGATAAGTCAGAAGTAATTATTCCAGCAAGAAAATCACTAGGGTCTGTCATAAAGATATTGTCAAGCAGCGTAGCACACTCTGAGGTTATTCGTGTAGGCTTTGTAATGATCGGAAGGAAGGATTGAGACTGAAAGGTAGTTAGGAAATTAGAGATTGGTTCATGGCTTTCATGTTTCAGTAGATCATAATTGAAGTCACCGCATATTATTATGTCATTGTATAAGGGCCTGTTGAACTGAGAAATAATACGATTCAATTCATTCAGGAAGGATATAGGACAGGCTGTAGGAGGCCTATACACCGTTCCAAGCACAATGCGTTTACCATCTCTAAAAAGTTCTACGAAGAGTGATTCTATATGATCCTGATTCATGGTTGCATTTGCTACGGTTCTCGAGTCTATGTGGTTAGATATATATGTGCTGATGCCTCCGCCCCGCTGGTTTTTTCTTAGCGAATGGTAACTATGATAATTTTCAAATCGAATCATGTCTTTAGTCGAGTCATCTAGCCAGCTTTCGGTGAAGCTAATCACGTCTAGGTTATATTTAAGTTCAGTAATAGTACATTGTATCTCTTCCAATTTTGGATAGAGTGACCTACAGTTCCAACACAGGAGTGAGAAATCTCGGTCAGTTATTCGTATAGTTTCGTTGAATTCTGATATATTAGTATACCTACACTCTTGAGAGTCGTTTAGGTTTGGATATATTCTGTTCAAATGATTGAAATCTGGATCGATTTCCTCAAATATTACAGGGTGATCAGTCATTTAAAATAAGTAAAAGTAAGAATTAGGTACTATAGAGCTTAAGACGAAATACAGAGTCAAGCTTAAAGGGATATTTCAGTCTAAAAAGTAGCTTATTAAGTAAGAGAGAATAGAGTAAAAAAGAAAAATCTAGCGCGATTTCGTGAGTACACACAAACTCAGTCCATGAGCGAGTGATAATGGAGTTCAATATCACAACATTGGTGCAAACAGATTGCTAAGGGCGTTTTCGCAAGTTCACATACAACAGGTAATAAATTTCTAAAGATTATGACGACAATGATACAATCAGCTAATATGGTTTACGCGTAATAATAACTGTAGTGGTAAATAGAGAAGAATTCACAGTGACATTGGTTGGTGAAAAATTACTAATTGCGATGTTACAAAATGTGACACACAGTTGTCATAGATGTTTACACACACATCTATTATTTATTTGTTATAATATTGGAGTTCGATATCACTACATTGGTGCAAACAGATTGCTGAGGGCGTTTTCATAAGTTCACATACAAGAGGGAATAAGTTTTAAAGATTATGATGACAATGATACAATCAGCTAATATGGTTTACGCGTAATAATAACTGTAGTGGTAAATAAGGAAGAATTCACAGTAATATTGGTAAGTGAAAAATTGCTGATAGATTATAATGACAATGATATAATCAGATTATAAGAAGATTACAACGACAATGATATAATCAGATTATAAGAAGATTACAACGACAATGATATAATCAGCTAATATGGTTGTACGATGGCAGTGGAGGGCAGAAGCGATTATCAGATTATAAGAAGATTACAACGACAATGATATAATCAGCTAATATGGTTTACGCGTAATAATACTTAAGTGGTTAAGAAGAGAAAAAATTCACAGTAACATTGGGAGGTAAAAAATTGCTGATTGCGTTGTTTCAAAAGTTCACACACAGCTGTCATAAATGTTTACAAGCACATCTGTTATACACTTGTATAGATTCAGGTTGAACGAGCATCACGTTGAGGTTTACTGACATGATACCTAATTGAGGTTAAATTAATACGAAATTGACATATTTAGGGGATGAAAATGAAATTGACTAATTTAGGGGATCACCTAGTCTAGGGAATTTAGGGGATCACCTAATGACAATGATATAATCAGCTAATATGGTTTACGCGTAATAAGAAAACTTTAGTGGTAAAAAATGAAAAAAAATCACAGTAACATTGGGAGGTAAAAATTGCTGATTGCGTTGTTGCAAAAGTTCACATACACCTATCATAAATGTTTACAAACACATCTGTTAAACATTTGTATAGATTCAGGTTACCGTTGCAGACATGGTCTTTTTAGGGAAGAGAATGGATCTGGGACGTGATTAGGTGCGAGTACTATTTTTCGAGTCTGGACTGTGTCTTGGATAAAGGATTGACGAAACGAGAGTCGATTTTTCTAAAAATAAATCGATTTCCAATATTTTAGTGAGAAATAACGCTTCAAAATGTAATCTTTCTCGAATAAAGTATGAATGATAACAACGAACCTCGAGATGGGATTTTAGAGGAAAAATTGTAATTTTTTGGAAAGAATTCTTATAATTCTGAGGAAAGAAAAATAAGGAATAAAAATTACAAGTCTTGAATTTAATACGTTGAAGTTTTGAAGAAGCCGGCAAACTCGTTCGTAGTAGCTCAGGGAAGCACAAAATAACTTATGATGCTTGAATCTGTTTTCGAAAACAATTAAACTCAGCAACGAAAAAATCGATGTCGTATTACAGAAAGCAAATGAAGTAAGGCAATGATTCATTCAAAATTCATCTGAACACTACACTCCTACATGATTAATCACATTATTAAATATTGTAAAGCAGCACTTCACCACTTGGATGATAAATATTTATAAAGTGTATAATTGCCAAATGAATGACAAATTAACGGGCTACGGAGTTGGAGAAATTTTGACCTTTTCCAAGATTTAAAAAAAAAATCAATTCAAGTTCAAAAATATCCTAACACAATTTTGTAGTAGGAGTACAGATCTGTTACTGTAATTAGAATGGAGGGAATGTACGTTATTTTGTATAGTGACAGTTTTCTTGAAGAAATATGCAACTTGAATTGAAATTTAAGCCATTCAATGACCGTTTTTATTTCAGTGTACTGAATTCGAATTATCACTCGTATTGGTACGAACTTCCTTTAAATTGTGATAATGACAGTTACTCGTATAGAAATTTTGGGAGACTACGCTACCACAAACACAAATTGTTTTTTGGTTAGCTACCAATAGTTATGTATAACTATGGAAAATTATATTATGTTTATTATACATATTAGAATATGTATAATAATAATAATAATATTATTAAATTATATTATGTATAATTTTGGGAGACTACGTCCACAGACAAAAATTGTTTCCTAATTCGACAAAAATCATAGTAAAACGGCTCAAAGTTATGTATAACTTGTTGCAAGCTGTTCACAGAATGACGGTTGTCGACAGGCCTGTAGACAGTCCCCCCTGACCTGTAGACAGCCCTGTAGACAGCCGTCACTGACCTGCAGACAGACCTGTAGACAGCCGCCACTGACCTGTAGACAGACTTGTAGACAGCCCCCACAGACCTGTAGACAGTCCCCACTGACCTGTAGACAGGTTCGGTGTAGCTGTGGCGGTACCAGAGCAGCAGGGTCGGCTGGTCACCAGCAATCCTGAGGCCGCCCCCGCACGGCAGCACCGCCTCGCTGCCCTCCCGCGCGTGCACCACGCGGCGGCTCAGACCTGCGGGCGGTCGAGGGTGTGCTCTTGTTTTGTGTGGAAGCTGGTGCTTACAGTGGACGTTTTGTGTGGAGGCTGGGGCTTACAGTGGGCGTTTTGTGTGGAGGCTGGTGCTTACAGTGGGCGTTTTGTGTGGAGGCTGGTGCTTACAGTGGGCGTTTTGTGTGGAGGCTGGTGCTTACAGTGGACGTTTTGTGTGGAGGCTGGGGCTTACAGTGGGCGTTTTGTGTGGAGGCTGGTGCTTACAGTGGGCGTTTTGTGTGGAGGCTGGTGCTTACAGTGGGCGTTTTGTGTGGAGGCTGGTGCTTACAGTGGACGTTTTGTGTGGAGGCTGGGGCTTACAGTGGGCGTTTTGTGTGGAGGCTGGTGCTTACAGTGGGCGTTTTGTGTGGAGGCTGGTGATTACAGTGGGCGTTTTGTGTGGAGGCTGGTGCTTACAGTGGACGTTTTGTGTGGAGGCTGGTGCTTACAGTGGACGTTTTGTGTGGAGGCTGAGGCTTACAGTGGGCGTTTTGTGTGGAGGCTGGTGCTTACAGTGGGCGTTTTGTGTGGAGGCTGGTGCTTACAGTGGGCGTTTTGTGTGGAGGCTGGTGCTTACAGTGGATGTTTAGTGTGGAGGCTGGGGCTTACAGTGGGCGTTTTGTGTGGAGGCTGGTGCTTACAGTGGGCGTTTTGTGTGGAGGCTGGTGCTTACAGTGGGCGTTTTGTGTGGAGGCTGGTGCTTACAGTGGACGTTTTGTGTGGAGGCTGGTGCTTACAGTGGACGTTTTGTGGGGAGGCTGGTGCTTACAGTGGACGTTTTGTGTGGAGGCTGGTGATTACAGTGGGCGTTTTGTGTGGAGGCTGGTGCTTACAGTGGACGTTTTGTGTGGAGGCTGGTGCTTACAGTGGACGTTTTGTGTGGAGGCTGGTGCTTACAGTGGACGTTTTGTGTGGAGGCTGGTGCTTACAGTGGGCGTTTTGTGGGGAGGCTGGTGCTTACAGTGGACGTTTTGTGTGGAGGCTGGTGCTTACAGTGGACGTTTTGTGTGGAGGCTGGTGCTTACAGTGGGCGTTTTGTGTGGAGGCTGGTGCTTACAGTGGACGTTTTGTGTGGAGGCTGGTGCTTACAGTGGGTGTTTTGTGTGGAGGCTGGTGCTTACAGTGGACGTTTTGTGTGGAGGCTGGTGCTTACAGTGGACGTTTTGTGTGGAGGCTGGTGCTTACAGTGGGCGTTTTGTGTGTAGGCTGGTGCTTACAGTGGACGTTTTGTGTGGAGGCTGGTGCTTACAGTGGACGTTTTGTGTGGAGGCTGGGGCTTACAGTGGACGTTTTGTGTGGAGGCTGGTGCTTACAGTGGACGTTTTGTGTGGAGGCTGGTGCTTACAGTGGACGTTTTGTGTGGAGGCTGGTGCTTACAGTGGACGTTTTGTGTGGAGGCTGGTGCTTACAGTGGACGTTTTGTGTGGAGGCTGGGGCTTACAGTGGGCGTTTTGTGTGGAGGCTGGTGCTTACAGTGGACGTTTTGTGTGGAGGCTGGTGCTTACAGTGGACGTTTTGTGTGGAGGCTGGGGCTTACAGTGGACGTTTTGTGTGGAGGCTGGTGCTTACAGTGGACGTTTTGTGTGGAGGCTGGTGCTTACAGTGGACGTTTTGTGTGGAGGCTGGGGCTTACAGTGGACGTTTTGTGTGGAGGCTCGTGCTTACAGTGGACGTTTTGTGTGGAGGCTGGGGCTTACAGTGGACGTTTTGTGTGGAGGCTGGTGCTTACAGTGGACGTTTTGTGTGGAGGCTGGTGCTTACAGTGGACGTTTTGTGTGTAGGCTGGTGCTTACAGTGGACGTTTTGTGTGGAGGCTGGTGCTTACAGTGAACGTTTTGTGTGGAGGCTGGTGCTTACAGTGGACGTTTTGTATGGAGGCTGGTGCTTACAGTGGACGTTTTGTGTGGAGGCTGGTGCTTACAGTGGACGTTTTGTGTGGAGGCTGGTGCTTACAGTGGACGTTTTGTATGGAGGCTGGTGCTTACAGTGGACGTTTTGTGTGGAGGCTGGTGCTTACAGTGAACGTTTTGTGTGGAGGCTGGTGCTTACAGTGGACGTTTTGTGTGGAGGCTGGTGCTTACAGTGGACGTTTTGTGTGGAGGCTGGTGCTTACAGTGGACGTTTTGTGTGGAGGCTGGTGCTTACAGTGGACGTTTTGTATGGAGGCTGGTGCTTACAGTGGACGTTTTGTGTGGAGGCTGGTGCTTACAGTGAACGTTTTGTGTGGAGGCTGGTGCTTACAGTGGACGTTTTGTATGGAGGCTGGTGCTTACAGTGGACGTTTTGTGTGGAGGCTGGTGCTTACAGTGGACGTTTTGTGAGAGGGCGGATGCTCAGAGTGGACGTTTTGTGTGGAGGCTGGTGCTTACAGTGGACGTTTTGTGTGGAGGCTGGTGCTTACAGTGGGCGTTTTGTGTGGAGGCTGGTGCTTACAGTGAACGTTTTGTGTGGAGGCTGGTGCTTACAGTGGACGTTTTGTGTGGAGGCTGGTGCTTACAGTGGACGTTTTGTGTGGAGGCTGGTGCTTACAGTGAACGTTTTGTGTGGAGGCTGGTGCTTACAGTGGACGTTTTGTGTGGAGGCTGGTGCTTACAGTGGACGTTTTGTGTGGAGGCTGGTGCTTACAGTGGACGTTTTGTGTGGAGGCTGGTGCTTACAGTGGACGTTTTGTATGGAGGCTGGTGCTTACAGTGGACGTTTTGTGTGGAGGCTGGTGCTTACAGTGAACGTTTTGTGTGGAGGCTGGTGCTTACAGTGGACGTTTTGTATGGAGGCTGGTGCTTACAGTGGACGTTTTGTGTGGAGGCTGGTGCTTACAGTGGACGTTTTGTGAGAGGGCGGATGCTCAGAGTGGACGTTTTGTGTGGAGGCGGGTGCTTACAGTGGACGTTTTGTGTGGAGGCTGGTGCTTACAGTGGGCGTTTTGTGTGGAGGCTGGTGCTTACAGTGAACGTTTTGTGTGGAGGCTGGTGCTTACAGTGGACGTTTTGTGTGGAGGCTGGTGCTTACAGTGGACGTTTTGTGTGTAGGCTGGTGCTTACAGTGGACGTTTTGTGTGGAGGCTGGTGCTTACAGTGGACGTTTTGTGTGGAGGCTGGTGCTTACAGTGGACGTTTTGTGTGGAGGCTGGTGCTTACAGTGGACGTTTTGTGAGAGGGCGGGTGCTCAGAGTGGACGTTTTGCGGGAAGTAAAATTCTTAATGTAACCATTCAGTGAGGAAGCATGTGCCTAAAGTAAACCTTTTGCATTGAATTAGATGTTTAGACTGACCATTTTGGGGTAAGTTCAGGACTTAAAGCGGACATTTTGCAATGAGGAAGGTGTTTGTAGTAATTGTTTTTGTGAAGGTAGGTGATTACAGGGGACGTTTTGTGGGAAGTCAAATGCTCAAAGTAACCATTTTGTGAGGAGTCAGGGGGCTGAAGTGATCGTCTTGTGCAGAGCCAGGTGTTTAAAAGTGCGTAGACTGTGTGGAGGCAGGTGCTGAGAGTGACTGCTTTGTGTAAAAGCAGGTGTTTACACAGGACGTTTTGTGTGAAGGCAGATCGTTACAGTCGACATTTTGTAGTAAGTCAGAGGTGTAAAGTTAAATGCTTAAAGTGGACGTTTAATGTTTTTCAGATGCCATAAGTGAGTATTCAATGAAGTCAAATGTCTAAAACGGACAAGTTGTATCAAGCCAGATGCTAAAAGTGGACGTTTCATGTCAAGTCAGGCGCTTAAAGTAAACATTTTGTGCTAAATCAGGTGCCTAAAGTGGACCTTATTATTGAGTCAGATGCCTAAATTGCACATTTTGTCAAATTTATTCCGCTATTACAGAGCACTTTGTTCCCTTGTTGCAAAAGGATTTGAGTGCCCTTCTATATTTCTACATAGATGCTGCGGAAAACCCTCGGAATGTTGTGCAGGAAGTTATTTAAATTGAACAATTTCCCTTCGAGGTAATTTTCGCGAAGCGATTCGACGTTTTGTTGTGCGGTGATTACGGAGGATTTATCTAGTTGTCTTGTACATTTCATCGAAGAGGCATTGATAATTATTAGTATTTTTTTTGAGCAAATTAAAACAAAAACAAAAATTTAAAATTGATGTTTTCCGGGAATGTTTTGAAATTTAGTGTTTTAGGTCTGTTTATGAACAAAGATATTGTTATTAGAGTTTGTGTGCCAGAACTGAAAAAACATGAATGAGTTTCGGGGCGTCTCTAACTTAGTGTGTATCCAGTGCGCTTGCATTCCCTTGTGTAAATCCCTGAAGAAATTCCACTGAAAACTAAAAAAAATACTGCTCAAATCGCTGGTATGAATAAGTGAAACTGTAAAAACACACATAAAAAATGTAACGTTGAAAAGATTAATGGAATATTTGTTTTTATCCCTGGCTTTGAAGATTTTTGTCGAAATGATATTTGCACAAAACCTGAAGCAGCATCCCAACTGGAAAGTTCTCGATGTCGAAAAAAACAGTCTCCTTTCTTTGTCTTTGTGCAGGAAACTTTTCGAAGACTAAAAAGTAGAGCAAATTCGCGCTCTCCTCATACTGAAGAAATCGTTTCTCTTCAGAAACCATGAGTTGTGCGCTTCGGAAACCGTAACTCACGCACCCTCTCTGTATAGATATCATAGAAAAAAAATGTTCCTGGTTTTCACAGAGGAACAACAAGTTTTCGCAATCGCGTCATTTCTTTGTGTATTTTGAAACATTTGAAGGAGTCCGGATAATTTCAAAACACATCTTCACTAAGCGACGATGTTAAGACTTACTTTCATTGAGCGATTTTTACGTTTTGTTAATTTGTTTTCGCATTTATGTTTGCTTGAACGTGAATTTGAATCCATATTTGGAATTAAATCCGGCACAGTAATTAGATTTGTCTAGGAACGCGGGGATTTATTCACCAGCGTATAAATTTTTTTGGGAACGGGATATTTCTTTGAACAAAGAGTTCGTGCTCCAAAAATAAATTTGTTCTTGCTTAATTTTTGTACATATTCGAGGCACGAAACTTCGTTAAACATTGCGTAGTTTGATCATCATGTATTTTAGTACAAGCAGTGTATTAAACCGAGACCTACATTTGCAGTAGATGTAATGCAGTTTTCAATGACCTTTATTACGTTTCCTGAAAAATTGTCATTTATTTAGACCAGGGCGTAAATACTATTTTCATTTCAGTTGAATTTGTTTGTACATAAATATCTATGTACGTACCTATAGAAGAAAAATTTCATGTTCCTAGCGTCTCACCATGTGTCCCATGAACACGCCACTAAATATTTCAACGATTTTCATTCCGTGATTTCAATCACATCAACAAGATTTAAAATGTGGAGAAAAAAAAAAAAATTCTTGGATCAACCTTCGACAACACGGAGTCTATTGAAGTGCAACCTCAACTTTCAGAATGACAACCTCGTGCGCTAACTTCATGGCTACCGAAAACCGGAGTTAGAAGAAAGTAAAGTTAAGATCGCCGTATAAACTTTGGGCTGCAAAATACTGCAAATGCAACGGCATTCAAACAGAAGAATAAGGTGAGGCTAGAAGACTTAGGTGTTACCGGCAGCTGGGAGTAATGAGCTCAGAGTATTCGTGTTCAAATCTGCAGCACATAAAGAATCAGTATATTTCCAATAAAGATGATACAAAATATATTATTGGTTATTATTATATCGTAGCATGGCTGTGGCGTGCTGGAGTGTAGCATGGCTGTGGCGTGTTGGAGTATTGCATGGCTGTGGCGTTTTGAACGAAAGTTGTGGAAAGCAGAAGGAAAGTTGAAGCATGCCGAAGACAGTTGTTGCAAACTTGTGGAATGATGAAGTTTACAGAACGATATTTGAGGCCTATCGGAAGAAATTTGGAGCAGCTGAAAGAAATTTATGGCAACCGAAGGGAATTTGTGGAAGCCAAAGAGAATTTGTAGCAACAGAAGGAAATTTGGGGCAGCCTAAGGAAATTTTGGCAACATTCGGGAACTTATGGTAACTGACGAAAAATTGTTGCCATTGAGTGAATTTGTGCCAACCGAAGTGAATTTGTGACCACTGTAGGAAATGTGTGGCACACTGAACGAAATTAGCGAAAAGTAATAGAAAGACTGACTTCGACATGTAGGTTTATTAAATGGAACATACTAACGGTTAACAGGTGGCTTGCTGGGGAAAATTAACTCACCTAGGGAAAGAGAAGGAGCGAGTAAAATGGTTGTGGTATGTGGAGGAAAGTTATGAGTAATTATGATAATACCAGGTAAATTCTTCATCTCAAGAAAAGGCGACATTTGTCTGTGGTAGTCAGCAATGAACGCAAAGCTTGAGCAAAAAGACTGAAAATTGCATAAAGATTATGGCGCTTTCACAAAGTTGTGCTTGGAAGCACTGATATTTTGAAAGACGGGAAGTGTGACAGATAAAAGAAGGAAGTATGGTCTAAGAAGACAAGACTGCTGCTTGCTGAAGAAGATTATTTATTAAAGCAATTACGGCCGCAGTGAAAGGCGTAAAGTGGTCATACCGTCATACTGAGAGTTGGGCTTGGGAATATCAAGAGTGCGAGGGAACTGTAAAGGAAAAGAATTGGTTTTATATAATTTTATACGAACCAGTCGCTGCGTCACTGACGTGTAACTATTGTACTTATCATTGTTTTATTAATCATATGCCTCATAATCAACGCAGATTTTATCCTTTTAATTTGCTTCTTTTAAAAATACTAGTAGAAAAGTTAGTAATTGGCCCTGAGCGTAGAAAAAATGCATTAGCATGTCAAAGGGTTAGCAATATGCTCTTTCTCCGCATTATTGAATAAATGTTCCTTCCATAACAATGTTTTAAATTTTGTTTCTTCACTATGCAACATCTTTGTTATGTAGCTCATTTTTTACAACTTTAAGCCAGGCGGCATTTTTTCAGAGCCATTTTTCTCTCTTGAAACTTCCGTCGAGAAAAAACTGTAATCAGGTTAGCATAAAAATTTAGGGGCTTCATGGCAGAAGCCCCGGCTTGCTGGCGTCAAAGTCTCATCTTAGAGGTAATTGTGCTGAAAATGCTACCCGCTACCTGAGCTTCATTATTATTCACATATTGACGTAGCACAATCTTTTTACACTCATACGACGTATCCAATTCATCATTAAATTTTCAAGACTTCTAAACTGATATCAAGTCAGTCTTGAAAGTTAAATGTTGACCATTTACTGTAATTTTCAAGACCTCTTGACTGAGTTAATGTCAGTCTAGGGGTCTTAAAAATCAAGACGGTCTAGGGGTCTTAAAAATCAAGTTAGTCTAGGGGCCTTAAAAATCAAGTCAGTCTTAGGGTCTTAAAAATCAAGTCAGTCTAGGGGCCTTAAAAATCAAGTCAGCCTAGGGGTCTTAAAAATCAACTCAGTCTTGGGGTCGTAAAATTCAAGTCAGCCGTGGGGTCCTAAAAATCAAGTCAGTCTAGGGGTTTTAAAATCAAGTTAGTCTTGGGGTCGTAAAAATAAAGTCAGTCGTGGGGTCCTAAAAATCAAGTCAGTCTAGGGGTCTTGAAAGTTAATTGGTAAATTGGATACGTCATATAACAATATAACGTGAGAAATGCAATAGTTATGCCGGTCTAATTTATGTTACACTATCGATGCATTCGAGTATACTGTAAGGTTTGTTCGTACATTTTAATGGGCATTTTATGCATACGATCATCTTTCAAACTTTGAAATGACTGTTTTTAAGAATGTTATAAAGACATTTATGATGGAAGCGGGTCAAACGTAGATAGCGCGCAATACTTAAAAAAATTGCGTTCCTTATTAACTACGAGTATTTGTGAACGCATGTTCAAGTCACACTTGGTAATTCGCCCGTGATGTACCATCACTTTTCGAGGTTTGAATGTCCCAGAAATTGAATGTTCTTGCATGTCTTCCAAAAGGCTCGTAAAATTCGACAATTGAGAGATTTCACTCATAAGAGATTTCACTCATAACAGATTTCACTCATAAGAGATTTCACTCATAAAAGAATTCACTCATAAGACATTTCACTCATAAGAGCTTTCACCCAACGTAAATTCAAGGGACAAATATTTTTAATATTAAATCTAACATTTGATGAGCTGTGGTAAACAAACTCATTTATTGACCCAAAATTTCGAAAGTGTCTTTTCAGATCGCTAGAATGGTGCCCTGGTCCCGTGAGATATACGGCAGACCACTCCAATGCTGACGCCAGCGTACTTCGAAAGTTGCAGTGTAGCTGCCGAAGATATCTGACCCGTGGAAATAAATATCTTTTGATGTCTTTAGACAAAACTCATCAATGGAAATGAATTATAAAAGATATTATCGAAAATGTCTGATCAATGGACATGAATATAATACGATGTTATTAGACAAAACTCATCAATGGAAATGAATTATAAAAGATATTATCGAAAATGTCTGATCAATGGACATAAATATCTTTTGATGTCATTAGACAAAACTCATCAATGAAAATAAATTATAAAAGATATTATCGAAAATGAATGAACATAAATATCTTACGACGTCATCGAAAATATTTGAACATTTGTACTAACCATCGAAAGACCTGATTGGAAATATCTCATATACAGATATAAATACCTCTTAACCTAACCGAAAAAAGAAATGAAATCTATGACCATTTTTATCGAGTTTACTATTTATGAGCCGCTGCTCATATGGAAGTGTTAGAGCTTAAATATGACCATTCGCCATGCTGAAGTTGAAACTATTTCACGGAATACGATTTTTGGTAATTCACATGCAACGCGAAAGAGAGTTTCGTCACTCCCTTATTACGAACACAACTGTGTACAGAATAAGCTCAACTCTGAAGAATATCGATGGATGTCTCGCAAATATTGGGGTAATAATCAGATTAGGTAGCACGCTCCCTCACAGTCGTCCGCGTCTTGCATATCTTTGAGTCACGCAGTAAGTGGGTTCCAGAAATTAAATAGAAATACACTTTATATCCAATGTAAAAGAAACCTATCCAGGCTGCGAATGTCTTACGAATCTTTGAGTCACGCAGTAAGTGGGTCCCAGAAATTAAAAAGAAATACATTTTATACCCAATGTAGAAGATATCATTGTGTTTTAAAATGTCTCAAAATAACTTTCCTCAGCTGATAAGCATATGTACGCTGGTAGCATAATACCCAAGTAAGCCGGGAAGTTTTATTTCGGAAGCCATAAAGTGCGGTGCGTTTTAATTAGCAGGAAAGCCAAGCGTTGCTTCTGTAATGCTTAAAGGCGACTTCATTCTACGGAGGCTACAGAGACGAGGGACATTCGAGTGGTGTTCAAGATGTTTTGAACAAAAAACGGGAAGTATACAAGATATTTTGAGTAAAAAGCGGCGAGTATACAAGATATTTTGAGCAAAAAGCGGGGAGTATACAAGATATTTTGAGCAAAAAAGTGGGAATACTTAAAGTGGTCTTCAAGATATTTTGAGCTAAAAACAGGAAATGTTCAAGCGGTTTTTAAGGCATTTGAGCATAAAACGTAAAACATTCAACTGGTCAGCAAGATATTTTGGGCAAAAAAATGGCGACATTCAAATGGTCTTTAAGATATTTTGTGCATATTCTACAACATATGTGGGATGAATAAAACTTTGAAGAAATCCATTTTCATACGACATGAGCTATCAGATGCAGAGGGATAAATAGCTGATAAACACTTGTAGTCGTCAATAACGGTGTGCGTAAGCTTCCACCAAGGTAACTGAAAAAATAACTTTCTTTAGGACGGGCTCGAAATGCCAAGCAAAAATACTGAAACCAGGCATAGAATAATTTAAAAAAGGTCCTATCACATGCGTGGAATGAGTCTAAAATTGATCTCTTTCACAGTTAACAAATACTGAATTTTTCTCGACTGAATAGACTTCCAATTTATTGGTTGTAAAACTCACACAGTATCCACAAAAATTCGCCAGACTTGAAATCTGTCCAGAAATCATTGAGTTCTTCAATTTTAATGCGCCTAATTTTAGTTAGCGAATAACAGGTTCAAAGCCAACATGCACATTATCTATGCAAAACCACACAAAATTTCAAGACGAAATTTCCCGTACGAGTGAACGCAACTTCACTTACCAACCTCAGAGAGGGACTGTAATCTCGAGGAGAACGATAAGCCAAGAAAGTTAGCCAAGTTAACTTTGACCAGTCGATGAGCGAAGTTCCATGTAAAGCTGCGTTACAAGGAGCTTAAGAGAAGCCTGGCAGAGTATCACGCAACCTACGCCTCATCAAACTCGCTTCATATTCACAAGGGGATTCCTAATGTTCGGTAATATAGACCACGGCATCGCAAAGTGTGAAGTCTAATCCTTTGATGGAGTGAAATAATGGAATATTGACTATACTAGAATGAGGAATGTCATGTATTGACAATAATAAAATTGGGAAATCTATTCATCTCGTACGGCGTTATTCTACCACCAGTCTGGAAATATCACAAAAATAACGTTTGAAATAAAACAATTATTGACAGGATGCCCTAGAAGTCGCTGATCTTATTCGGGCGCATAAGTAGCTATACTCAAATTTGTCCATTGTACTAGACTTACGATACAATCTATTGCTGTATCACTAGCTGTAAATAAATTTTTTAAATTGTTAAAAAAAATTAAAATAACTTTGGCGGTATTCCATTGACACCCGACTGCTGCATTTGCTCTCGCAATAACTTCTATTGAAAAAGCAGCCAAGGACGATAATCCTTTGAAAACATTATGAAAATTATTCTTCTCATTTTTGGTGGTAATTTTCCGATGATTTCTTGAAACTTCGACTACAAGCGTTCAAGATAAGTAAACATTTACCTCTGGCTTAGAGAATAGGACGTAATTTGAAATGAAACGGAAAGGATTCCTCATAATTTTTTTATTCTTTCGTATTGCCGCTGTCATAACAACTGTTCATTTAAACCTGCACTGTAATTTCATATTTAAATATAAAATACCACTTAAAATAAAACTTGAAATTTTGGTATTTTTAACCAGATTCATGAACAAAAATGTCTTAAAAGCAACAATATATCATCACAAAGAACGAGGGCGATGAGACTCAAATACTGCTAAAGAATTAGAGAAACTTTCCTGATAGACTTCATACTTCGTTAGATGTGTCATGTCAAATATTATTAATATTTTATCTGCATCTAGACTCCGTACAATAGAAACTTAGTCTTGGTTGCGAAGAAATTACAGACCAACTGACGAAGTGAGTTGATGGGTCGATGACCTCTTCTACGTATTTAACTTATGAGAGCCTGCAGTGTCAATGAAGAGGTATGGCTCTTTTTTAGAAGTACAAAAACTCGTCGAGAGCCAAACTTAGAAGCCTGACTTAGAATTAGGAATTCATCAAGTAGAAAATCCAATGAGAAAATATTAGCTGTCTTTATATGAGAAATTTATCCTTCCTTTCTGAGGTTATCATATCCCTCTCGACTCTGAGACAGCTCCCGTAAAGGCTCTGCAATGCCCATTTCATAGAACAGAAAATAAAATAACCAGATAACGAATAGGTAATAGTTTATTAGTCCATTTTGATTAATTCCAGCGGACTTCATATTTCTTCGATGAAAGCCTAGGCAAACAAATAGCTCCCACATGATATTAAAATACATGATTACAAGTTCTAAAATTTTGATTATACTAACTGTCTAACTGTTCTAGCTGTCGAATAATGAGTGAATTTAGTTTCAGTGCTCCCCCCCACTAACGGCAAGTAGAAGAACTTGAGTTCATATTACGCATGTTTGTGAGAATAAATTTTAGATAGCGTTTATTTACATTTTGACTGCAACATGCGCCACAGGTATACGCAGCGCAAGGGATTTTCATAATGCTGCTGACCGACCAGTGATCACAAACTCAATTTTCATAAATGCTTAATTAAAGCTAAATAAAGGCATGATCTAGTTCATGTCTGTGATTTTCAAAATTGCTTACTACAATTGATTTTAAATATGAGAGGAATATTGAACTTCTGTTCAACCAACCAACGTGTTAATGAGCGTAAAACAATGACGGGTCACGGCGAATTTTTTTGAACCAGAATCACGCATTCCAGTATCACGAAGACAACGCCTCACGAACTGCTGCTGATCTCCATGAAGGAGCGTGTTTCTTCGAATGCAAGGACCAGATTTGCCGTTTTTCTTATCGCGTTGAGACACGGAAAGGTTCAGTGCACTAAAGCCAGTCTTTTCGTGATTAGACCCAAACGACCAGCCTGTGACCATTGAACGAGTTGTCACGACAGTAAGCCGGTGCTTCGGAACTCGTACCCTTTCTCCTGATTCGCGATAAGCGCCGTTTGTTTGCTTGCTGGGACTTGGAGGTACCAAGTATAAATGATACTGATTTCTATGCTGCTCTGTTTTAGTTGTAATTTCATTATTAGAA
This sequence comes from Morinoia aosen, assembly GCA_030386875.1. Classification (NCBI taxonomy): domain Eukaryota; kingdom Metazoa; phylum Arthropoda; class Malacostraca; order Amphipoda; family Talitridae; genus Morinoia; species Morinoia aosen. The sequence continues at coordinate 94,380,994 of CM059559.1, read as the reverse complement.
AGCGGATACAGCTTGTAACTTCGTTTCGAGTTACCATTTTTTTGTGACTCGAAAACAGCTTGAATGGTTTATTTTTTCATCGTATTTAATTTTCCCATTACACTGATCTTATAAAATGTCTCTCTCTAAAATTATTCCCAACTCTGTTTTAAAAGCCAGCATTAGTCAATAGAGGATATTATTGGTATTGTCATTTATTTCAATTTCGAAGAAGAAACATGTTACTTGGACTGTAAAATTAGCAAGAAAAGGAAAATTTCTAGATGTAGATGGAAACCGGGAAAATTTTGTGTACACCCTAGTTCACAGCGCATCTTTGTACGCTGCGATTTATCAGTATTATTTTTTTTTTCGGAACTAAGAAAAACTTCCTTCCGTTATTGGCTACACTGATAACGGAGTTAGAAGTTAACATACACACCAACATTTTGGATTAACAGGGTTTTAAGCGCAGTTTTTCTACATAAAAGGCCATCAAAAATGAATATGTTTGAAAGAATTTCACGCGAGCAGGAAGTTTAATTTGTCTTTGAATGAACTTCGTGGATGAATTCGACTCAGATTTTGTTTAATATCAGTGTTATTTTTCCTGTACTTTAAATAAATATATTCTATAAAACTCACAGCGCTTTCACATTAAAAGTAAAATAGATGAAAAAATATTAAATGAAACAATGTTAGCAATCATAGATCAGAACATGAATTATAACATTGTCGAGAAAACATCAAGAAAGTTTCACCACTGCTGTTTTAATTTAACTATTATTGACATTACTATATTACTTTTAATTCAAAAATCAAATTGGTTTTGGTCATTTTTACCTCTATAAAAATACGCTAACGTTTCGTGATACGTTTTTAAAATTTAAGCCCATATTATTTTTAGCAAAATATCACACTATTATCAGGTAAAAACGAATTTTTTTCAATACTTTCTTCTTGATCGCAATTAGTTTCGGAAAGTGCCGATGCTCAACAAACAACGATATTGCATCGCAATGAATTTTCGCCACGAAATTCTTAGCAAATTATCACACTATTATCAGGCAAAAACGGATCTTCCGCCACACTTTTTTCCTGATCGCCATTACTCTAGGAAAGAGCCGATGCTCGACAAAACAACGATGTTGTATGCAGAGAATTTTGGCTACTAAATTTTTTTTACAAAATATCACACTATTATCCGGTAAAAACGAATTTTTTCTCATACTTTTTCCTGATCGCCATTACTTTAGGAAAGAGCCGATGCCCGACAAAACAACGATGTCTCATGGCAAGGAATTTCCGTAGCTCATACCAGCACCATCACCGCCTTTACAGAGTGCCCAGATTCTCCATCACTCGAGCTCAAGTTCCCTGCGCATCTTTGTAATTCTCGCCCATAACTTGGGCAGATGATTGAAGTTCAGCTTCCGGGAATTCTTTTACCGCTAATGCAAGAATCTTGGGCATCCTAGGGAGCAGCATTGCTGAGGCGGCACTATCGTTGTACGTATTATCAATAACTAACGTACACGACCCGTCAAAAATGAGGGGGCTTTATATTTTCTTCAGACAAATCTTACAGACGCGGATGAAAAACAAATATACCTATCTTTACAGTACCTGCGAATAAAATATTCTTGTGCTTGTGCACTGGTGAAACTCTTATCACAGATACGGTCATTAAGCATCCTTTGAATTTGTTCAATAAAAAAATTTATTCAATAAAATTATGCGAAATTTCTACGACTCGCTTTCGCATAATTATATGGAACAAATTCATATTTGAATCTTTTTCCGCTTCAAAGATGACCTTCCCAAGGGCTTGCGATCATCTCTCATTTATGAATTTAGTTGTGCGCATTGCGCATCGCGGTATGTGGGATCAACCCACCGAGCACTGATTTTGATAGTCGCTGAGCATGCTGAAAGGAGTCATCGCACGGGACGCCCATTAGGGGCACCATCCCATTTCAACATGAGGCAGCACTGTATGGGTCCATGCGAACAAATTATTAGTAACGAGTGATTTAGTATTTTAGACTATGCTTCGAAATCTTCTGAACTGTTCATACTTGAGTCACTGTATGTACACAAATTGAAACCGGCCCTTAATGATATGCAGAGTGCTTATCCCTTAAAAATAGTAAGTTCTTAGTGAACAATATTCAATGTACAAACATAATTTCTTTCTCTCTTTTTTTCTTTCTCTTCTCTTTCTCTCTCTCTCTCTCTCACTCATTCATTTTTTCCCCTCTGTCTCTCTTCTTGGTTAGATTTTATTTTTGCTACTAAGCTGACCTTACGACCGTTACGCATTTTAGTTGTACTCTCGTATTCTTATCTTCCGTTTTAACTCACATTTACGATCCTGGTTAGTGAAGTTTTGATATTTAGATTTAATCAGCTTTTATGTCATGTCTTTTTTTTATCTAGACACTTGTTTGAATGCATGAAGAATGAGCAATTTTATGATTTTGTCGCGTTTTTATTCAATGCATGTATATTTTGAACTTACAGATATGACTGATTATGAGCTGGGCTCGAAACATTTCATTAAAATGATTTTAAAGTTTTTTTTTTTTGCTATAACCTTCATGGTTAAACTGCTTAGCAGAAAAGATATTCCTAATATAATTTTCATTATATATGATGCGTCGGTCGTATCTTGATTTGTCCATTTGTTCATTCTAATTTACATTATTTATGATATAGCTACCTTATATTGATTCTTTCATTTTTCCATTCACAACATTCATTGTTGAAAAAAGCTATTAGCGTATGAGGGATGCGATGAACGTGAAAGTTTTTAAACGCATCTTCTGCAGAGCATCGTATTTTAACTGAGAATACTTCGAATTGAGAGCAGTAGTCATTTATCGGTTGAATATTTGTTCGATGCATTTCTTGATTTTTCTCATTTCTCGTTTGTTTGTTTACGAGTTACTTCTATTCATTCATCGTTCGAAGCAATTATTGCAGAAGATGAAAAAAATTCATCAGTCTTCTTCCAAGCACAGAAGAACAGCGGTTTTGACATAAATAAATTTTATTCATATCAACGGAAGAACACGGTCTTCCGTTTTGCGGTCATCTCCTCAAGCTCTCCGAAATGTTAATATTATTTCTAAGAAAATATTTCTCTGTATCTCAGTGACATTTGTTTTCCGGCGTCAAATTTCCGACACTTTGAGATCTCAGCGTCATTTTTGCCGAGCTGAAGTTGCAAATTTAGGTTCTCTCACAAAGTCTTTGGAGTGTAGACTTAAGTACAGTTTAGTGCTTCATAAAGCAAAGTTCGCAACAATTTTGCACCTCACGAAAAAGTCGCAGTGATTCAAAACGCAAGAAGATTACGAGACTAGTTTTTGCGTCGCTTGGTTAGAGTGGCTCACGTAGAGCTGCGCTTTTTGTGATGGAAGTCTTTTTAAACCGCGGCAAAGTTGAACTCAGAAAAATAGAGGGGGTATATTCTTATATATGTATACATATTTCCTTGTATATGTATATTTGTATATATCTATATACAAAGAAAGAGGCTTGGAATATGGTTTTATAGTATACATGCGTTAGAAACAAGAACGAACAGATTTCGATGGATCAAATTATGTTCCTACGTTGTTTGAGGATAATACGTGTTTTCCATAAATACAAAGCGCCTATTGGAGGGTTTTTGAAAATTGATTTGATGAGGAATAGCTGAGGCGTGCTCTAATTTGGATTAGCCTGAGATTTTCCGCTCGTACAATTTGAACCGCACTCGGTTTGAACGGTGGTATATCACCATTACTTACCGAACATTGCGCGTTGAAGTTGATGAATATGTTGGTGGATGGAAGTGTCTAAGCGGATCAGTTCTTTACTATTTTTCGCATTCTAACGAACGACAACAGATCCCAATAACTTTTTCGATGGAGCATCATAAACAACTGAAAACTTTTAACTTTCAATGATGCAACCGATAAATGTAAAACCTAACAGAATATCTGCTAGTATAGGCAACTAAAATTTTTTAAATCTTGAAACGAAGAATGTTTAAAAAAAGCTATGACTAATATTTTAATCTTCTACTTTAAATCGAATGATTATTTTTATAAGCGATCTTGAATATTGGGTGAGTGTTGTTGAATTATGTGCTCACATTTGCCATCGTCTTCAGAAATCTTTGATGACATAACATTTTGTTCCAAGCATTTGGATAAAATGCTTGTGTGAATTTCTTTCATTACCCTATGTTTTACAGATATCTTATTTCAAAAATAAAAATTTCAAGTCCTCAGAATCTAGTACGGTGCAGAGTATATATGGTCATCACAAGCTGATGAATCATTGAAATGTAAAAATTGTTTTTGAAGTAAATCAAATTGTAAAAATTGTCAATATTTTCAATGTCCTCTTGTGATATCGCACCACAAACTCCAATTTATTGAAAGGAAATCGAGCAGCCAATTAATGTAGGTAAGTTTTATTTCTTCAAGGGTTAAATAAAATGGATTTTCCCATGATTTCCAATGTGTAATATTTTCTTCGAAATGAAAATCCCAATGGGATGCCTCAACAAATTAAAAATTTTTAGGGAAAAATAAACGTCGAAATTTAATTGTACCCAAAAGTTTCATTGAAGAACCGAGTTAGATAAAACTTCAAAGTATTTTCATCCCACCAGACCACGAAATTTTCATACAGATTCTTTCAAGCCTTCTACGTTTAAAAAAAAAACTGAGAAAGCCGTTCTGCGAGCCTAATTTTTCACGCATCCCTCGATAAAAACTCGAGGTATTTTTACTCCTAACCTGTCCATCAAGACCAGGGACATAAAGCCTTGTTGAGGTCGCGTATTTTTCAACAACAACTCCACTTTTCGCGCGGGTTCCCAAAAACCAGGGCGCGTAACGGACACGAAGATGACCCTCTGTGGACTGTAGGCCCCTTACCCGTGGTTTAGGAGCCCACACTGAAAATAATCAGCCAGGTATGGCACGGGCAAAAGCCTCTTTGCTGGGCTCCGTTCCGCGCTGTTTTGGTCCCTCCTAAACAATGAGGAGCTGGAGTACCCAGCGAGTTTTATGACACCGACATACTTTTGCTCCAGGCTGTAAAGTGAATACAAACTAGCAAGGATGACACAGCGGGCCTCAAAGCACCCATAAAAAAGCTTTCAGCACTAAGTTCATTAAACTTGGCAATGCTAAAACAGGTTTCATTTTGTAAGCTCGGCGCGATGGGAATTAGAAACGACGTCCTGGATTCCAACTCACGGCTTCATGTTGAAATTAAATTCTACACGCCAGCTAAGAGTTTCTTTGCTACGTGTTAGTACTTGAATGAATATGCTATTATTTATATACGAGGCTACGCTAATTGGAAAAATTATTGCCCGTGAAAATGATGCTCCCGCGGTAGAAGTAGCTTTTGGTTGAACATAACTCGTCCTGCTGTACGTGATGCTTCTTAAAATAGCTGAGGTCTTCCGTCATTTCAATAACGAATGCTAAAATCACTAAAACGTTTGTAGTTTAACAAAGACGCCACCAGGTGTATGGCTACAGTAAGTTTGGAAACGAGAAAAACCGCTGCTGTTCGTTTGTTAGCTACAGAGTTTAGCTCCGTCTCATATCTAATATTCATGAAAAAAATAACGGTCGTCCTGCGTGAAGATAAAATTAGAAGAACCAAAAGTGAAAAACGAAAAATAAACAAATTTTACGAGTGCATAAGGACTGATAGTAACGCAGTTGAAAGAATGCAGTTACAATCCGCTTCGAGTCACCTTGCGGAATTCTCGATCAAATTAGGCCCTTCACTCTCATCTAGTCAGATCCAACAGTCTGACTTGCATTAGCGTGTTGTGCAGTCAGACTCTATAGCCTAATCTAGTGAGACTGCAGACTGTGCAGTCACAGTCTCGTGTTATTCAACCATGCCACTACGTCTACGTAGTAGATGTTTCCTGTTGTTTTTTGTCTACCACGTCTACTACGTCTCATAATGTGAAACGGGTTCAAAAACATCATAATTGAAGAAAATGCCGCAGGGTGGTAGAATGAAATGTGAAAAATGTTCAAACACCATTCAGTACCACTAAAGTACCAAGAGCTATGTGGTGGCATAGCATAATAGCTAGCAACATGAGGTACTGTAGCATAATGATGATTATCACCTAACACTGAACTATAAATAAAAGTGACGTGTCATAACATAGAACAATGAGAAGCACCACGAAACACCGCATTATATTCAAAATTATCATTTAATACCGCAGTACAAACATGAGTACCGCGTAACACCATTTTGGTAATCTGCAGTACCGTGTTATTAGGTAGTTGATATAGTCAAAAGTACCGTACAATATGGTAGTAGATGGTTAAACTAGTAATATAAAAATATTAATAATAATACGGTAGGGTGATTAGGCGTATGATGAAATACCGAATTCAGAGTATTGAACAATACGGTGGTATTTTTCAAAACCACTAGGTAATACCGCAAATGCTAACCATTGAATACCACATTATGATCAAGAGTACCATTTAATTCCGCTTTGTAATGAAGTCAACTGTTCTAAGGTCAAGAGACGTACATCCCGATTGAAATGACATTGACATCTGACATGCCAGGTCGGCGTGGACAGTGCTGTCTGAGAAGAGTTGCTGGATGACGAACAACTCGAGTTTGCCTGCACTAAATGCTGAGGTCCGTCGGTATATCTTTCCATTATCGTTCGTGAGGCTGCATTCAACTTTTTTTAAAGTGCGTGCTTGTGACTCGGGTCCCCTGGTGGAGAAAATTCATGGCTACTGAATTCTGTGCGGTTTGAGAAAGAGGAGGAAAATAAATTGTCTTCATCACTTTTATAACATTGGATTGGCACGGATGGTGTTTTCATTGTTTAATTTGACATTCACCTATTGACGAACGGGTCTCTTCCTTTTATTATCTTGAAAAGCGTTTTTTTAATACACAGGTTTTGGTATTTCTAAAGAGTCTACTCGTGCACTCAGAATTCTAGTCAAAGTATACTTTTATTTATAAATTAACATGTAGTGTTGAATCTTCTGTCTTCAAATCTAGACGATTGCAGAATAATAATCTTTTGAATTTCATTTCAGAAACGAACGGCAAAGTTTTTCTTAGATTGAATAAAACTCTTTGCAACAGTCGCTAAAATTAACTATTCAAAAGCCTTGCTGTTGTGCGACGGGCGCCTTGTGCCAATAAGAGAAACTTCCGCAGTGGTACGCTGATGAAATGCTTTGGACGGGAGGGAGAGAGCGAGAGAGAAAGAGATAAACAACACATATACTATATAGATATATATACAAAGAGAGAGAGAGACGTCCACACTACTAAACAAATAACCCTGAGCCAACAAGACAATTCTTGTTCTCATTAGTTTCTCAATTTGATTTAACAAGAATTCCTTTGACCGTGCTACTCAAATGTGCTGCTCCCTTTGACACATGAGTTCGTTAATGTCTTACTGAAAAATAAAATGAAATAAAACACTTTTGATGTACGTCGAAAACGTGTATTTGAATTTCCATGGACTTTGAGCTTAAATTAAGCTGATAAAGCTTAGCTGATTTCAAGAATGGCATTTCAACTTTGGGAACTTCGGTTTACGGCTTAAATTCTAGATGAAAAATAAGGCCTCAGGAACTTTGATTCACTGAAATATTGCTGGTTTCAGCAGAAGGCATCAGAGGTTCATGCTCTCAAGTGTTTTCTTTATTCCTGTAAAAATTTTTAAAGAGATTTTAAATTTATCGTTTTTATAGGCAGCCAAGAAGAAATACTTAAGTCATTGTCTTACTTCAAGTTCCTGTGATATCACTGAGTTTAGACGAGCTGCCAACAGCATTATCTTAAATTGAATAAGTTTTTCTTATTATATTTTTACGTATTTTTTTCGAGAGAGTCCTCGATTCTTGGAGCAATCGAATTAAATTCAAGAAGTGAGAAAATACAGCTCACCCAACGAATAAAAAATCGGCCTGCCATCCGAAATGCGATCTTCATTTCTCAGTGAAGATAAAATGTCAATGTCCGAAGTTAAAAGAGGGAAGTCCGAAGGAGCGCAGTTTATTATTCCAGTTAGCACTGCTGACAGTCAAAACTGAGGGCAATGAGCGAACTTATGGAAACGGACCCTGAAAAATGGGTCTTGGTTTAACGCAATGCTGAGCAACGAAGAGCTTAAAGACTTTTGTGAAGGAAGGAATATTTTATGAGGGGCAATTAGTGATGGAAATATTCCGAAATTTTGTGTAGGATCTCAATGATTCTCTTGTATTCGTTTTATATTATATGAATTTCCACATATGTTTGTCATGTAACTGAGGTGGTATAATTGAGCTTCATTTTTATTCAAAGATTATCAGACGCATGATAATAAAAAAATTAGTTAGCAAATCTTTCAAATTAACATTAACTTGAGACCTTTAAAATGAATGTAAACTTGTCCACAACATAAGTTTTTATGAATTGCAAGCTTTATCAAAAGCAGAGATATATAGGTAAACTGAATAGTTCTCGTTCTTCCCATTTCCAAGTTTTGTATTTGATCATTCAACTATGAATGATCAATATTTGATCATTGTATGAAAACTTATCATTACTTGATAATTAAATGAGAAATGATCATTACTTGATAATTATATGAAAACATATTATTACTTGATGATTAAATGAGAACTAATCATTACTTGATAATTAAATGAGAAATGATCGTTACTTGATAATCAAATGAAAACTGATCATTACATGATAATTAAATGAGAACTGGTCATTACTTGATAATTGAATGAGAACTGATCATTACTTGATAATTAAATGAGAAATGATCACTACTTGATAATTAAATGAAAACTGATCTTTACATGATAATTAAATGAGAACTGATCATTACTTGATAATTAAATGAGAATTGATCATTACATGATTGTTACGATATATATATGTACATTCATATTTCATGATAATTTTTGGCTAAATCACGTAAAGATATATTCATATTAGATGCTATTTCATTTCTCTTGACATGATTTTTGGCTAAATCCCGTGACATTTAGGAATGTGGAAAAACCGTTGGCTTTGGCTTGAGCGTGAGAATACCGATATATGCGTAAGGGCGATTTTTCTCTGTTCTAAGCAAAAGGACAGCGTTGTTGTATTCGAGGGGACATGAGGCTGGCTATATATCTCTGTCGAGCTCAAGTGGTTAACGGTTCGCCCAAACTTGCTGAGGCTCAGGCATCTACAAACACACAGTCTTGCACACGAACACAAATCTCAAGCCAGCACACAACAAAACACACATGCACACACACAGCGCACAACACACATGCGTTGCGTGGGAACGCCCGAACGAGGCAGCTTCAAAGGGGAGCACATCCCGTCTGCCAATCAGCGCTCTGGAAGGAATCACGCGTGTGGGTGTGTCAGAGAACGCACCAATTAGAAGCGGAGTCGTCAGGGACAAGGAACAACTTCACCAATCAAAGAGAAGAGCTGACTTTGAAACGGCGAGGGACTGAGATGAGTCGGGAATATTCTCGATGGAAAGAAGCGCAGGACTTATAAGGAGCTGAGAAGAGAGATCGAGAGGATTTTTCGCTTGGTTACACGACGAGAGACGGTCTTTTGGTGCAAGGTTCGGGGATCCGGCCGCCGCCGTGATCCCCGTTGGAACAGCCACTCGAGAAGAAACATCAAGAAAGTGCACCCAATACAGTGCTCCTCGAATCTCCAGAAGTGAGCAATGGACCCAGCAGATACTGAAGTACCACCGGCATCAAGTTCCGCTCGAGACGCAACAACTTCGAGGTGACAACCGGCACGTATAGGAATGTGTCAAATCGTTCTCCCGAGAGAACATAAATGTCAGTTCTACGTTGACTTCAAGCTAGCATGAACACTCCAGCATGCATTTTGAACTCGCACAGCTGCCAAATCTTCAACAACGTCAGGAATCGCAAATTCCACAGTGGTTAAGCTGTTCGGGCAATGAGAGCCGTGAGCGCAACTAACGAGCGCTCTAGGCTCAGCGTCTTCGATTTTGTCAGCACCGGCTGGCGCCTGCGATTAGAGCGGCCGCAGCGAAGAAACATGATTGCGGGCGCCCCTCAAGAGTTGAAGGTGCATGAAATTAGGTGGCACCTGCAACGCATTCCAGAGGAGGTGAAAATTTGTGGTATAGAGTATTTTGAAACAGTGCTTTAAAGTGTATTAGTGGAAGTCAAAGTGGCACGCCGTACAGCCTACAGTGCATTAAAAGTGGCGCGCTGTGTAATGAATTTGTGTCTGATGTTAATGCGATAAAATACAAAGCATTTCTATATTTTTGGATACCTTGTTGTGAGTCAAGAGTAACCGGCATGTGTCATCATTGTTCTGTGCTTTGTGTTGCGTAGGGATTGCTATAATTTTGTGCATTTTTGTGAATAGTTGTCAGCTCTTGGGTATTGAAAATAGATTTCCGCGGGGAAGTTTTACATTTTGGAATGCCATGTCGTGGTGAATTTCACATTGGTTATTGTTATGAGCATCTCGCATTTGTGCACTGGTGCACCATTTACTATTGCATTCAAGTATCTCACTGTGCTTATATCCGCGTGTTCTAAAGAATAAAGCTATTTTAATCTTTCAATGTTTATTATTCTCCCCATGCTTGTCAGCTCGGTAATCGCGAAGTACACACCAAGTAAACACTGTTGATTTCCTACCTTTCTGTCCAACTCTCTGACTGTGTGTTTCATATCTTTATTTTCCTTTCTCTTGCTGTCGGGGGTTTCAATTCCTCCTACGTTACGTGCTTAACAACAGCATAGTATCGTGACAGGATAATTAAATGAGAACTGATCATGTTGACCATATTTCTACCAACAATGAGAGCTGTAATTAATTTCTGAATTACTGATGAGATTTTCTTAGTTATATACAAAACAAAAAAGATATTTTCAGCGTTTAAAAAAGATGAAAGAATTTATGAATAATTTTAATGATAGAACAACGCTGTCAGATTTTCTTCAAAAAAGATGGAATAACTTTTGTAGAATTTTATTAATTAAGCAAAACTGTAACATTTTCCTCAAATCTGGTCGGTCGAAATTTGTGAAATTAGAATTATTGCTTGAGATTTTTTGTTCAATTTCTAAGATTGTATAAAACTTTTGTACAATTTCTATGACTGTATAAAACTTTTGTACAATTTCTATGACTGTATAAAACTTTTGTACAATTTCTATGACTGTATAAAACTTTTGTACACTTTCTATGATTGCATATAATTTTGGTACAATTTCTAGGATTGTATAAAATTTTCGTACAATTTCTATGATTGTATAATATTTTTGTGCAATTTCTTTGATTGTATTCAATTTTTTACAATTTCTATGATTGTATAAATTTTTTTTACAATTTCTATGATTGTATAAAATATTTCTACAATTTCTAGGATTGTATGTATGACATTTTAGAACGATATAGAAAGTTTTTTTGAAAAAACGATCGACGAGTTCCAGCTAAACTTCAATAATTGCGTAAAATGTTAGAATTAACTTTTAAATCGATCGATTAACTTCTGTGCAGTCCAATTATCGCAGAGCAAGATGCCGGTTTACTCACTGTGTTCACCGCGGTCTAGTGGTTTAAAAGCGCACGCCTTTTACGGGGAAGGTCGGCAGTTCAAATCCCAGCAATACAGCCCGGTGATTCTCCCCATTGGGAAAAATGGAGAAATCAACTAAAATAACTCACTTAACCCACATATCGAAGATGGGTACCGGATATACCGGGGGCAACCGTCAATGCGTCCTGATGTTGCTTATAAGGCATTTGAAAAACCCTCGTACAAGATAATAAGTATCAGGATTGATTAGAATAAAACATCCTTTCCTTCAAAACAAAGCCTGGTCTCGAAATTGACACATCTTTCATCAACAACAACAAACATCGGTATCTAAGGATGCTTTACTTCCAATTCAAGCCTGATACATATCATCTTGTACATTTGATTTTTAAATGCCTTATAGCTAACACTAGGACGCTATGACGGTTTTCTCCGGTCAAGACCGGTACCCATTTCAGACACCTGGGTAGAGTGGGGTATATGTGTTTTGAGTTTTTCCCCATACCCAACGGAAAAAGTTGACACTTAGCGTCTGGAAGCGAATCCTCGACGTCACACCACGTCTCAACCTCTATTTCATCCTGGTCAAAGTCTCAAGGCCCTTAATCGTATTAATGAAGTCCTCCATCGGGTAGAATTCCCTTTATTTAAAAATGCTGTTCATCACGATCATGCTCGGCTGGCAGAAAACTCCAAGCTACGTATGAACTTTAATGAGGTCATCACATTTTTAAAATCTTCGGCTCGTCGTCCAACGTTCTTTACTGGATGACAATTTTTGCAATAAATTGCTTGATTTTTGGAACAAAACTTACATTTTTGAGGATGAACTTACAAAGAGTCAGTATTTTTCTGGTGAAAAATAGAGGCGTGGGAATTAAATGGTTGAAGATAATTTTCTTTTTTGTATCTTGTTTACTTTTGTCTATTAGCAGTCACTAAAACAAGAATTACTTTTCAGTGAGCCTGTTCTGAAATTCAAAACAAAATTATATAGGAGTTTTGAAGAGTACTTCAATATAAAAAATGACAACTAAATCCTTATTTCTTTGAACTTTCTTAATTTGCATTCGCATTGAATCATTTAACCTGGGCGTTAAAGATTCAGAGGCTATAATTATTTTTCGACAACTTAAACAAAAGAATAAGTACAATGAAAATGTTTGTGATCTTAAACTCAATACCACCTTATTTTTCCCTCCATCAATCCTCCAGAAACAGGCACGAATAAAACACACGAATATTCCAAGTTAAATTCAATTAGATAATGCAAATCAGTGTCAATAGTTCAAGATCGCTTCGTGCAAATTTCTCACGAAACAGAAAAACACTTTTCAGCTCCCCCTAGTTACACCTCATTATACCAACACCACATCAACAATACAATATTCTGTGTATAAAATTCCATATCGAGACGACTCTGAGGTAACTTGACATCTTAAGTACCCTGGAATATTTCCTGTAGCTAATGCAAGAATGCGTGTTTTTTCACTTTGCGCATCGCTAGCTGATATCACGTAGAGGCAGAGCATGCTTATGTTTATATAGCAGGGAACCTCATCTGCTTACCAGACTGTAATCACACGCTCTGCGTGTGTGCCTGCTTTGCTGCAGCAACATCGTTGAGCGCAACTCTCGTCGGCTTGCCTTTATACAGAACATAATCCTCGTAATCAAAAGAATTGAGTAGGTAAAAAGACTAAAAGAAAAGTGAATTGAAATACAAAAAACTAAGTTATTCTGGAGGACATGGTTCTCGTACTAAAAAGAATTGAGTAGGTAAAAAAATTCAAAAGAAATGTGAATTGTATTACAAACACAAAGTTATTCTGTTGAACATGGTTCTCGTTATAAAAAGAAATAAAGTGAAAAGAATGAAAAGAAAAGCGAATTTTAATACAAAAAATTAAGCTATTCTGTAGAACATGATTTTCGTCATGAAAAAAATTGAAGCGAAAAAAATGAAAAGATGAGCGAATTCTAAAACAAAAACTAAGTTGTTCTGTAGAACATGATTCTCGTCATAAAAAATCATAAAAGCATAAAGAATGAAAAGCAAAGCGAATAGTAATGCTAAAAACTAAGTAATTCTGTGAGACATTGTTCTCCTAATAAAAAGAACTGAAGCGAAAAGAATGAAATGAAAAGCGAATTCTAAGACAAACGTTATTCTGTTCATTTTAATCGTCTGTGAGTGTGGGTCTAACGTGCCTTGCAGATGACTTTGCGTGCGGCGTATCAAGTTGAGTCCCATGAGCGGGATTTTCTAATTATGAATGACTATGTGTGCGGTGCATTAAATTAGGTTCCTGATACGGAATTTTCTAACAATTTAAGTCGTTGCAGAAGTCGCATATGACAAGCTAAGTTTTTACAATAGAATAAATATTGAGTGTACATATAAATGAATATAAGTATAAATAAGTATTCTGTAAAACTTACGCTGAAACCTGGACATCTACGACAATATGAATCATTTCGAAATTGAATTACTGTTTTTTATTTCGTTTTCTTTTTATTGGTTACTTTTGTTGCGTTTGTGTGAGTTGCGTTGCTTTAAGAGAGTTTAAAGGTAATTCCAATCAACATTTAATAGAAAGAATAAAAAATAATAAAAAAAGCATAGCCATTGTATTAAATTACGTTAATGTAACTGAAGGCTTATCAACACAAATGCTATTCCATAGTAAGAGCATTGAAAGAACCATCAGGAATTTCACATCACTATCAAGGAAATGTTGAACAAACAATTTTATCAACCAGCATTAAATAATGGCGATGTCTTTGAGACGAAAATTGAACGTAATTTTTATGAAAATAAAAAAGGGAAGATGGGTTATTCATGTTTTGATGAACTCGCGATACTTATTAGTCATGAATTATTTTTATCACTGCATTTACGAAGATATGGTACAAGAAATGTTAATAAATATCGAACATTGATTCTTTGTTTTCGGCTATGAAGTTCTTGAAATCTTTCTACCGAAGAAACGATAATTTCAAATAGATAGTCGACAGAATTCCACTTCGCCTGAATAAACACCATATCACCTGATTAAATACCTCATCACCTGATTAAATACCACATCACCTGATTAAATACCACAACACCTGATTAAATACCACATCACCTGATTAAATACCACATCACATGATTAAATACCACATCACCTGATTAAATACAATATCACCTGATTAAATACTATATCACCTGATTAAATAACACAACGGCTTATTAAATATCACATCACCTGATTAAGTACCATATCACCTGATTAAATATCCCATCACCTGATTAAATAGCACATCACCTGATTCAATACCATATAACCTGATTAAATCCCAACACCTGATTAAATACCACATCACCTGATTAAATACCATTTCACCAGATTAAATTTCCCATCACCTGATTAAATACCACATCACCTGATTAAATACCATTTCACTTGATTAAATATCCCATCACCTGAATAAATACCACATCATCTGAATAAATATTCCATCACTTAATGAAATCCCCTTTCATTTATATTTAAACCTCAAAGAACTTAATGAACGATTGAAGACTCGCCAGGGAATCCTGGCTGATTAACGTACAGCGACCAATGACTGGTAACTCAATATATATTAATTCAATAAAAAAAACTCGATTATTTAAAGTTACCAGAGGTTTAAAATTGGACCAGGCCACTGACCAAATCACAAACAAAATTCTATTTTCACCCAACACAGACTAACTCACCAACACTTTTATTCGGGCTCCAGTTGGTGAAATTACCAGTGAAACTCTAATTTGAAGCTCCCACCAAGTTCACACATTCCTCCAGTCGGGTTCTGTGGAGCCCATTTTCTAAGCAACGACTGAGCTGTTTAGTTGCTATTCATTTATTCGAAGCACCGCATCATGGAGAGCAGTCTGCTTCGGAGCCACGAGAGGCTCGTCTGGACGGTCTGCGATGTTTTTGTTTGCTGACCGACATCGTGTTTCTTGGTCGCCTACTTCAATGTAGGCTAGTCATCATGTTTTCTCTGATATAAGATCATCGTGTCTTCACTGACATCGAGTTTCTTGGTTGGTTCTAGGCTACTCATCGTGTTCTCTCTGACGTGAGATCATCGCGTCTTCACCGAAATCGAGTTTCTTGGTCGCCTGTTTCTAGGATACTCATCGTGTTCTTTCTGACGTAAGATCATCGCGTGTCCTCTGTAAATAGGTAATCTGGTGGCGAAGAGAAGTGAGTATGTGAGTGTGTCGCGAGATCTTTGCTTGATTTTATTTCAAATGTCGCCTATGAAATTTTGCCTTCATGCACGTGTCAGCGCATCTTCACTGTAAATACGAGGACTGACGGCAAAGAAAATTGAGCATATGTGGGTGCCGCGAAAGCTTTTATTCGTTTTATTTCTAACATCATCTATAGAATCTTGCCTTCATGCATGTGTCTCTTTCCTCCCGACGGCTTCACTCCCGTGCTTCGCTGAGTCCAAATATTTGGTCAATTTAAAAACTCTCCTTCGCTTCGACGAAAGTGTGGCATTCGAAAGTGGATTGAGGTTGGAGTCTGGCATACACACATGCGAACGTAAAATGTTTTACGTCGTTGAAGCAGCGAAAAAGCTAAGTGATTGCTATTAAAGTTCATCCAGCAATATTGGACTCAAACGTATGTATAAATGAAAATATGTTATAAAAAAAGATGTTTCTATTCACGATCGAAATGCTGCGATCTAAAAATATGATCATGCTTTTATTTTTGAGCCATGGAAGACTTCGTAAAAGGACACGTGAAATCCGACTCCTTCAATAGCGGTTTATTTTGGCAGTGTTCAGCTAATTACTTGGCTTTTTAGTGCAAATTAACTTCGAGTTCAAAAAATGAGAGCTTCTCCGCATGCTGAACGACATTTTGTACCAAGACTTCAACCATTTTGATCAATGTTAAGCAGGAAACAAAACCTGGGTTACGCTTAGATTACAGAGACCCAAAATACATTATAACGTGAATAGAATGTTGCAGCAGCAATTTTAAAATTGCAAAATAATATACTGCAAACATGAAATGAATTACCGATGAAGTCACGCGGCAGACATCTGACGAACAAGCTTTTTTTTAAAATATTTCCTGTCGCCATATCAAAATCACAAAAAAATTCAATTAAAAATTAAATAAAACATTCTTCATTAATTTAATACGTTTATTGCGTTGTGGCACACATGTGTACCACTAGGTGTATTGCTCAAATTTCTACCGGTATTTATGAGTACCATTCGAATCATTTCACTATAATTCTTCAATAAAGATTTTAGCGTACAAGTTAAAATAACGCAGCGCAATTATATAATTTCCATTTCTTAGAAAAGATACGATGCATTCGAAGCGTAAAGCCATTTTTTTAATTCGATTACTCATAACC
Source organism: Morinoia aosen (assembly GCA_030386875.1). Classification (NCBI taxonomy): domain Eukaryota; kingdom Metazoa; phylum Arthropoda; class Malacostraca; order Amphipoda; family Talitridae; genus Morinoia; species Morinoia aosen. The sequence goes on along the minus strand of CM059559.1, from coordinate 94,363,965 downwards.
AAACCTAGCCAAAAGCAAACGTAGAGCGCGTGTTGCATGCAACTCTGAAAAAATGCAAAAATTGGAGGGATGGCAAGTACTTCATTTCATTCTGTGCGAGAGAAAACAGAACGAATAGTGTTACAAATTCTTTTCCTAAGTAATTCATTTGAAATATTTAATATTTTTAAATCTGTTGTACATACTGTACGTAGGCGTTAGCTAATAGATTTTTAGAAAGCTCAAACTTCTCCCATTCAAAGAGTTGGTGCGAGATGAGGCAAATAATGAGTAGTTCAATAATCTAACAAGCCAAACTGACTAATAAAGCCCATAGACCTAAATTACTTTAACATTATGAGCGAAGATTACTAGTTAAGTTCATGTGTTGGATAATTTTTCCTTCCTTTTGTGAATTATTTGGTTCTCTATACCTGATCCCTGATTTATCTTCAGTTATCAAACTAAACTAACAATTGAAGTTTATATCCTTAATTATCTTAAGATATCGAACGAAATTAGCAAGTGAATTATCAATCTTAAATTACCTTAAGATAACGAATGAAATCACCATGTAAAGTTTACATCCCAATTAAAATGTTTCACAGCAAAAGAGCTTAAATTTACAGAAGTTTAGTGAAGACTTCATGGAATGCTTGTTTTATATTTTGTTATTCACCAGAGTTTCATAAGTAGGAGAAATTGCTTATCAAAGGTTTAATGGAATAAATGGTTTTCTTGTAGAGAATTTGTCGATTCTAACATGGAAATTTTTATTTCTTCTAAAAGTAAATGCACCTAAATCACTACCTCTGAGTTTTTGCCTGACTCTGTCGTACGTCTCTTACGCGTGCAAATTTCTTCGGCTTTTGATTGAAGTTCAGTCGTAGATTGTAACAACTTTTATTTCAAATTTAAGCAACTCTCAAGGCTACGTAACGGTTGATGTTTTCCTCGTTGTGATAATTCCAACCGTCAAGACGAAATGGTATTTAGCATTCTTCCCTTCACAGGACAATCATTCGCTCAAATTTTGCTGGACTATTCAAGATATTTTCAGCATCGTCATGGCATTTCGAAGTCTCAGCCATTTCTGAGCCTCTTTTCAACGACCAAGTAAAGATGGTCATGACAACACAACTCACGAGCCACCAAAACCCAGTACATCTTTTTTCCGATCGAACTAAATTCACGTGAAGCGAATTAAACGTGCTTTTCAATGCTCAGATTTGGGATTAAATTTCCTTGAGCTTGAATCTCCGTCGCGCTAGAGACTGCAAATTATGCGCTGAAACTAGGACAGCTGATGCTTCTGTTTTTCACTCTCGTCAGAGTAGACTGTCATCGGCGTCAATGAAATGCGTAGCTGTTTTCAATCTTGCCGACACGTGTTGCTCGTCTCGAGTTATTCCCTTTAAAAAGCGTTGCTTAGGGAAATTTTCTGTCGGAAATGTAGCTGATGTAAGTCGAATATCGGGTTTTAGAGCAGAACGATTTGTTGACGAGCCGCAACGAAGCATTTTTATTTTCATATTTTTGTTCGCTTGCGGCACTGCATGCATTGATCAAATAAGATTCAAATAAATATTAACAACTTTGAAGTTGTAGAGCGTACAGAACCAACAAAGTTTAATATGAAACATTTTATGATTCATTTTTGGTTCCCAACAACGGTGAGCAATAAATTTTATAAAAAAGTATATGTAAGAAATTCGTTTTTGATATTGTTGACATTTTCCAGAAAATATATAAAAAATTAATTCATTTCACGCTGATGACCTTTAGCTGAAATTGTTCGGAAATGAACAAACAAGAACTTCAGTTTAATTCTTGTACTCTGAAGTTTACTGCCTTTTTATGTAGTTCAGCGTGTCAAGCATCGAGTCAACAAGTAATTGGGAGATAGTTCACTACATTAAAGGTATTTTTATTCCTAATAGTGTTAGTCCAATTTCTTCACGTGTAAGTTGATTCAGGAATGCTCCTAGCATTTTCGTACTAAAACACAGCAATTCATTAAAATCTATATTTCTGTCTAATTATAGAATACAACATTTCAACGTATCTAACATCATCATCCACAGGCTGGAAAAAAATACAGAAAAATTTTCAGTCACATTGGAAAAATGCAAAAACTAAAGCTTAGGTAATATGTACTAGATATGTGGATCACAAAAGACGAAAAGCGACTAGACAAAGGATCTATTTCGTAAGGCTGAAAAGTTTGAAAATAAACCTAATAACGTTTTTAAACCACCTGGTCATAGTGGCTCTGCTTGCTGATTTCATGGTGTGAGGTTCAACGCCTTTCGTACTTTCATTCTTTCCTAAAAAACAAAGGTGTTCATGCATTGGTTAACTAGATATTGCAGCTGTCGAAGTTACATCACTTTTACGTTCCTGGTACCCCAATTTACTCCTTTTTTCTCATAAACCGAATTCGAAACTGCAACCTACTGTATATATTTCTTGGGGAATATATGTACTTAAGACCAAGAAAATAGTTCTCAAAAATTCTAAGATTTCCTTCCACCGGCGTTCTGTCTTTCATTTTTCTAGCATTCGTCAGGGCTATGCATTGCAAATGGAGAAAAAATCTCCTCCGTCGCCATCTTGGGCTGTGGAATTTTGTGAGTGCATGTCGTCAAACAAACAAAGTACTTTTCATTTCGAAAGGATCTTCAGGATTCCTTCTTGTCGTTTCCATTAATTTGATTGCTTCGCTTCTTCACTGCAGATGCGCCTGGGAATACGACGATGCTTCCTCGCTGAATGACAGACAATGTTTTTATTTGCGTGCTTCAATAGCAATGGGTTGCAAAATGCTCGTCAAATGAATTTTCTGAGGGTATTTCAAGGCGGAAAATTTTGTGCCCTGCATTTTTCCGAATAGAACCTTGCAATGATGGCACAAATTCTCGGAACCTCATTTGTGTCTACGAAAGAAATATTCCCAGCAACGAGCATTCATGATTATATTCTCAACAGCAGGCGGCTATATTCTAATGCTGAATTACAAAAGTTATAGATCTGGTGAATGGGTTTGGGAGGGATTATTGACAAGGGGTGAGGGTTAAGATAGGCGAGCATACCGTGTATATGATTATTATAAATGATGTTCTGTTTGTGGTAACGTGCAAATATCTTAATGTAAATGATAAGAAGTGTAACATGTGAAGCATTAAATGAAATTAAGAAAGTCGAGCGTAAAATAAATATCGACTGGAAAATATGAGTTCTATTAACGGTAAATCTAGAAATGACTAAATATAAATTTCGAGAAGCTCAATTTGAAATTATTAAATCAGAAAATGTTCTGAATGTTTGAAAAAATTTCACGGAGATGTAGAGCACACAGCTGGCTAGTAGCCGACGCGAGTACAAAAATCACTTAGAATGCTGTTAAAATTTTTTTAATATGCGAATCAAAAAAAAGTGTTTTGATGGGCTATTGAAAGAAACTTACTAACACCAAGGAATTAAAAATAACGTTAGAATTTCCAACCACACGCAAACAATTCGCTCGAGTTCAGCATGCTGGAGACATCATTCGAGAGACTTTATATCATATCACACACACTGAACTCTAGATGAAGTCTGACGCAGTTTTAAGGAGTTTGCTAGCCACAAATGTAATTTTTAATTTCTTCTCTTAAAAATTCGAGTGGATCACATTTTTATTCTGAATTTCAATCGCCCTGTGTTTGTTAGAATTTGCCATGTTGTCAGACGCGGGATGAATTTGACAACAACATTCCAGGTAACACAATGGGTGAATGAATTCACTCTACGTTCGTATAAGTTGAAAGAATGTGTTGGAAAGAAAGAAGTGAATTCTTCTTTCGTTATTGGTTGAGGATATTTACCTGGGACCTTAGTTTTTATGGCCACAGTCGGGAAAGCAGCATTTATGCTTGAGTTTCAGAAGAAATAAAATTATTAAAAGACTTAAGAATTTTACCGCTGTTTTGGGAGCACAGAAAGTTATCAATAGTAGGATCGGATGCGAGTCGCAAATAATTTGCTTTTATTGTATATTTCGAAGCCAAACTTGCCAACTATGAACATTTTGTTCTAGAACTACAACCATCAACCAAGGATGAGCACTTTTGCGCAAGTAAAAGCATGAAGGATTTCAGCTTTTGAAAATAAATTGTTAGTTTTGCGTTAGTTAGGTATCCTAGGGAATTTTTTCCGCCCCATTTTAAAACCTGGTGGAAATTCAGATCTTGTTCATGGAACTGACGTTGTCTTATTTATTCAAGCTAAATCCTTGTTCTTTTCTGCAGTTCTAAACAGTTTTATTAATGTTTCTTCAATTCTTGCTTATATTTTGGAGGTTACGTTTCCATGTCCAGGATTTATTTAATTTATAGTTTACTTTCATGTGAAATATTCAACAACTTACATACACAAAATATCGTCTACGCAATATACAGTACGCGATAAAATCAAATTGACGTTAATATCCTTTATTTCCAAGCAGCTCCGCAAAATTCAATATCGCGCAAAGCTCTTATGAGCCCGTTGTTGGCAGCTTTCGTAGCAATATCATTGTCACGACTCGTTTTCTTTCCTCCGTTTATACGCTCGTATGAGCTTTTTTGTGGCCTCTGGTTTCCAAGACCATCATTGAAGTAATCAAACACCGGCTGTTGAAGATAAAAACTAGGCTAAATGATTTAAGAATATTAGGCTCCATCCTTGGATGAAAAACCGCTGAAAGTTTCGTTTCTTTGGGTTTGATCCACTTATTTTTAAAATACGCCTGAATCTGTTCTCATTGCGTAGTGGTGAAGGTGTAATTTCGTTTTGCTTATTTTTTATGATTACGAAGTGAAGGTAAAGTTTCGGTATGCTCATTTTTATGATTACTAAGAGAAGGTAAAATTTCGGTATGCTTTTTTTATGATTAAGAAGTGAAGGTAAAATATCGGCATGATAATTTTTCTGATTGCGAAGAAGTGAGGATAAAATTTAGGCATGCTCATTTTCTGATTGCATAGTAGTGAAAATGAATTTTGAAAAAAAAATGAAAAATTTTATCACGCCTACCTGATTTCTGTAGAGAATTATTCACCCTTTGTCAGTAAATATGGTACTACTCAGAAACGTGTTGAATTCTAAACATGAATGAGGTTTCTGACATCCTATTCACGAAGAATTTCTTGCAAATAAAATTTCGAAAAAAAGTGTGAGATAGTTCAAAAGTAAACCGTAGAACTCGAAACTTTCCTCTCATAACCCAATAGCATAAAAACAATAATTTCAGGAAAGCAACGTTCCATCTTCTAATTTGAATTTATAATCACCACAGAAGAGCTTTCTAATTCTCGAGTTATAAGGAAATTCGCTCAAAGGAACTGCCTCTGTTCTTGTTATTGGGCACTTATTATATTAAGGGAGAGATACGTGATCAAGAGACACTTGGCTCCAGAGAAATCGCTGACGCAGCTTTAATTTTCAAGAAAAAAAGAATTTTTTGAAAAAGAAGAGAATTAAGGAACGGCGGGCTTTAAATTTTGCAGAGAATGCAGCAGAGCGCAGCTCTCGCGTCTGCGCAGCGTGGAAGATTTCGGTTTCATTTTTATTCAAAAATATACGAGTAATTTTCGAAATGCAAAGACCTGCTGTGATAGTGATGAGCAGGTGTGGTCGTGGTGAGCAGGTGTGGCTGTGGTGAGCAGGTGTGGTCGTGGTGAGCAGGTGTGGCTGTGGTGAGCAGATGTGGCTGTGGTGAGCAGGTCTGGCTGTGGTGAGCAGGTGTGGCTGTGGTGAGCAGGTGTGGCTGTGGTGAGCAGGTCTGGCTGTGGTGAGCAGGTGTGGTCGTGGTGAGCAGGTGTGGCTGTGGTGAGCAGGTGTGGCTGTGGTGAGCAGGTGTGGCTGTGGTGAGCAGGTGTGGCTGTGGTGAGCAGGTCTGGCTGTGGTGAGCAGGTGTGGTCGTGGTGAGCAGGTGTGGCTGTGGTGAGCAGGTGTGGCTGTGGTGAGCAGGTCTGGCTGTGGTGAGCAGGTGTGGCTGTGGTGAGCAGGTGTGGCTGTAGTGAGCAGGTCTGGCTGTGGTGAGCAGGTGTGGTCGTGGTGAGCAGGTGTGGCTGTGGTGAGCAGGTGTGGTCGTGGTGAGCAGGTGTGGCTGTGGTGAGCAGGTCTGGCTGTGGTGAGCAGGTGTGGCTGTGGTGAGCAGGTGTGGTCGTGGTGAGCAGGTGTGGCTGTGGTGAGCAGGTGTGGCTGTGGTGAGCAGGTCTGGCTGTGGTGAGCAGGTGTGGTCGTGGTGAGCAGGTGTGGCTGTGGTGAGCAGGTGTGGTCGTGGTGAGCAGGTGTGGCTGTGGTGAGCAGGTGTGGCTGTGGTGAGCAGGTGTGGCTGTGGTGAGCAGGTGTGGCTGTGGTGAGCAGGTGTGGCTGTGGTGAGCAGGTGGGGTCGTGGTGAGCAGGTGTGGCTGTGGTGAGCAGGTCTGGCTGTGGTGAGCAGGTGTGGCTGTGGTGAGCAGGTGTGGCTGTGGTGAGCAGGTGTGGCTGTGGTGAGCAGGTGTGGTCGTGGTGAGCAGGTGTGGCTGTGGTGAGCAGGTCTGGCTGTGGTGAGCAGGTGTGGCTGTGGTGAGCAGGTGTGGCTGTGGTGAGCAGGTCTGGCTGTGGTGAGCAGGTCTGGCTGTAGTGAGCAGGTGTGGTCGTGGTGAGCAGGTGTGTCTGTGGTGAGCAGGTGTGGCTGTGGTGAGCAGGTGTGGCTGTGGTGAGCAGGTGTGGTCGTGGTGAGCAGGTCTGGCTGTGGTGAGCAGGTGTGGCTGTGGTGAGCAGGTGTGGCTGTGGTGAGCAGGTGTGGCTGTGGTGAGCAGGTGTGGCTGTGGTGAGCAGGTGTGGCTGTGGTGAGCAGGTGTGGCTGTGGTGAGCAGGTGTGGTCGTGGTGAGCAGGTGTGGCTGTGGTGAGCAGGTCTGGCATTGCAAGAAAATTTCTGGTCCTAATTTTGTGAAGTATTATCAGATGATAATCGATAATGAAATTGAAATTAAAAGATAATCTTTCGTTAACGTGAGGAAGCTAAACAAATGCTGAAGTTTAATTGCAGACCCTGTATTATTCGTAGATGATCAATAGTAATTTTCGAGAAATATGCAAAAGAACTAAGTGAATTTGTCTAATAAAACGGAGTGTTACAGCCCAACAACCCCAATCTTCATAATATTGCTTTTGGTTCAGTGGGAAGTCTGTCAAGTCTGTAATTACCGCAGGAGGGTAAAATAGTATCATTTATTTATTGTAATTATCAAACGTTTCAAGGAATTTCTAATTTTTCTTTATGTGATGAAGATACCGAAATAATAATACATTCAGTTTCAAGGGAACATTTTTACTCAGCTCAGTGTTGTCTTTTCATGTCCTCGAACTGTCATGGGTGCACTTCAATCGAATTCCGTGTTTAATTATTTTTGTACAGGGTTTAGAGGCTTCCCCGAATACTTAGATTTTTTATCGGTTTTTAAATAACATTTAATATATTTCCAGGTTTTCTGAGCCATTTTTTAAATAACATTTTAAATATTTCCAGGTTTTCTGAGCCATATTTTAAATAACATTTAAATTATTTCCAGGTTTTCTGAGCCGTTTTTAAAATAACATTTAAAATATTCACAGGTTTTCTGAGCCGTTTTTAAATAACATTTAAATTATTTCCAGGTTTTCTGAGCTATTTTTGAAGAATATTTAAAACACAGTTGGTGTAGTAGCAAGGAGGTCAGAAAAGCCTTCACAGCCTAGTTCAACTCGAGTAGCCTGCTCTTCCGTCAGTATAAATGGTTCCTTTAGTATAATTGGTTCCTTCAGTGTAAATGGTTCCTTCAGTGTAAATGGTTCCTTTAGTGTAAATGGTTCCTTTAGTATAAATGGTTCCTTCAGTGTAAATGGTTCCTTCAGTGTAAATGGTTCCTTCAGTGTAAATGGTTCCTTTAGTGTAAATGGTTCCTTTAGTATAAATGGTTCCTTCAGTGTAAATGGTTCCTTCAGTGTAAACGGTTCCTTTAGTATAAATGGTTCCTTCAGTATAAATGGTTCCTTCAGTGTAAATGGTTCCTTCAGTGTAAATGGTTCCTTCAGTATATAACAGCGACACTGAGATGAGGCAGTGTGTTAGTGGTCTGAGATCCCAACTCATGTTTTTTTGATGAGCTTTTGTTCTAATTATGTTGTTCTTTTATGTTGTTGTCCCAATTATGGTGTCCCAGTTATGGTCTATTATGTTTTTGTGCCAATAATTTGTCTTAATTATGTTGTTCTATTATATTGTCTCAATTATGTTTTTCTATTATGTTTTTAACCAATTATATTGTCCCAATTAGGTTGTTGTATTTCTATTTATGTTATTCTATTTTAAAAACAGAGAGCTCGACTACCTTAGAACACGACCTAAAACGGCTCCGTACACTCTATAAAGAGCAACTGAGTTTTCGCATTGTTTTTTAATTTACTACGTAACCATTTTGCACTTCCACGGCTGTTTAACTATTAAGTTGTGACTTTTTCTGGAACAATTGTAATTTTTAAGTTCAGTGAATTTCAAGGTTAACTTTTATAGTCATCGTTTTCGGAAACTATTCTGTGCAAAAAGATCATTAAATTTATAGTCTGACTATTTTACAGGAGCTTTTTCTAAAACTATTGCAACTTTTGAGTTTGTACAAGATGTTCAAGTTTATTTCTCGGTACGAAAATTCAATTTTTAAATTTATCGCGTTTTGCCGATCCCTTCGAAAACATTTTAAAAGAACATGTGTACTAAAACTGGATTACATCACCCCAGATGCCTCACATAGGAGGCAAATGACATTCATTCACAGCTAATTTTGCCTATTTTTAATTTTTCCACTCATCAATTGACAAAACGAATGTTCCAGCACAGTTTACAAGAGAATTTAATTTAAACAATTTATTTACCACAGGAGATACAGAGATAAAATGTTTCTTAAGTCTAGTACAATGGTCAAATTTGAGTATAGCTACCTGTGGGCCCGAATAAGTTCAGTGACTTCTAGGGCATCCTACCATCAAGGTTAGTCTTAGGAGTACAATAATGTTTAACCTAATTCACTTAAACTAGAGACGCATTAGACTGATCAATGAGATAAGTAACTCGAAATTAGATACTTCATTTCACAATATAGTTCATATGGACTAGATTAAACAGTATATTCGACAAACGATTCAAGAACGGACTGAAGATCGGCGAAATTAATCAAGGCGAATTATATTATTAGGACCAGGTATGTAGGGGACAAGGTTTGACTCTGTGATCTTACACGACCAGTAATCTGATAGGAAGTGAGACTCAAGACTTTTTTTGAATACCTTATAAGAATTACTTTCACGGATCTCCGCAGGTATTGAGTTCCAAGTTTTAGTTCCAACGAAGAGGATACTGTGTTGTGACCGAGCCTTTGAGTAATAAGGAAGCATGAATTTACTTCTATTTCGGGTTAAATGGTCGTGATGACCAGTTTGCGTAGTTAATAGTTGTTTTAGGCTATTGTCGCCATCATTTGTTAATGTTTTGTAAATGAAATTGCAAATGGAGATTTTGTAGAGATCCGAGAGCTTAAGTATTCGTAAATTTTTGAATGAGTCATTTGTGTGAGCATTATATTCTAGATTCTTTATCGCTCGTATGGCTCTTTTTTGTAGGGTAAAAATTTTGTTGGTTTTATTGGAATCAGTGAAGCATTCGTTTCTTCTCACTTTCTTTTCTGCTATTCATCAGTTCGTTCGATTCGTGCTCAGAAAACATCTTAAAAGGACACATATGTGGAATAAAATTAGGTTTTGCTGCTCCAATTGTCGTTCACGGGAGGCAAATTACATTAATTTACAACTAACCTGAACATTTCTCGATTTGTTAACTCTTCAATTGACAAAACGAATGTTCCAGCAAAGTTTACAAGAGAATCAATGAAGCCTTCGTTTCTTGTCACTTGCATTTCTGCAATTCATCAGTAAATATTGCCTTCCACAGCAACGTCTGCCCCACACCTGTCACAAGACCCTCGAGCCCGAAATGCTCATATATTCTATCGAATATTCGTGGTCAGAATAACGAAATATCTCCCTGGTACTCGTCCTGAATGAATAAATCTTCGTCCTCGAATGCATATTGCATCGCGCAGCTTTTGAAGGTGCATCTATGTAGTTGTTGCTTCATTAATTTGTACTGAAAAATTATTATATCGCCGTGGAGTGCGGAAACTAGCAGCGAGACACAATTGTTTGCTTATTTTGAATGGAAAGCTTATTTTTCAAGGAAAAACGAGCGTGAGGTTAGGGACTGGCGCTGAAACTCGGGGTCTATAATTCATGCTCTTTACGCTGTCACACACACACAATTTGCTTTCCATCTTTCCGTAAAATTATGAATAGTTCTTGCATAGACTGCATAGGAATATCAAATCAATTATTATCTTATCAATTCAATTTCCTGACGATCAGAAAAATATTCGACTTAAAAGAAGTGATGCCAAAATTGACAAAAAATTTAACTATGATGTTTTGATAACCTTCATTTGATGAACATCAAATAAGATAAATAGATGTTATAGTGTCATAGTTCAAGACTGTTCATACAAACGTCTTCATGTCCGAAGAAATTGTTCTAGTGGAATGCTCCCCTAAATTGATTATTTCATCGATAAATTCGCTTTTATAAACTCATTTCACGTGTCTTTCATCATGATACAAAAAATTTTAATACAATCGTAGCGGTAATTTCCAGAGAAATAAGCAATTAACTAATGGTAATTTTTTAACTTGTTGCACTCTAATCAATACCTTAACGCACTCCGTAAATTAGATACGCAATTACCTGCATACAAGCCGGATCGCCCGTGAAACTATATCTCCATCCCAAACCTCCCTTCGAAATGACATTAATATATCGGGCAACATTAAAGGCATTGTTCTACGGACTAATATACCTAAAGTATTTACGTATGTAAATTATGAAGATCATTGCGCCACGATCGTTTAATACAATGGCTGGGGCTGGAGCCCTAATTGAAACCGGAATGCAGATGAAGTTGACCAATTCCGCTGTCCCGGAAATGTCGTCGCGGGATTCGGATTGCAGGACGGGTACCCGTGTCCTCATTGAAATGCCACGTCGAGTTGCCGGGCGGGAAGGGTATTAAAATGAAATGAAATGATTTTGTGTAACTTGCATTTCTAGGCAAAACTGTTCATTTCTTATTGACCACTGCGTTTTACCAATGCCACGTCGAGTTGCTGTACAGGAAGGGTATTAAAATAAAATGAAATAAATTGATGTAACCTGCATTTCTAAGCAAAACGTACATTTTATGTCGAATTTTGCGTGAAAACTATGTTCAGATTTTTCTCTGCGAGTACCTTAGTGCAGTTTCCGGCTCAGGCGAATTTGCGCAAAGAGTCGGCAATAGAAGCGCAGATTTTGAACGCATTTGAGGACATCAGTATCGTTTTGTCCAACAATAAAACGGTGATGTTTTTTCTTCATTTGCAAGAAAATGTTAATTCTCTTGTTCTTTTCAAAAATTCTGTCCCCAAAAGAAACGGCTCGCGTGAGAAGAAATTCTGCAAAACAGATGTAGATGTTTTCTAGGGACACGATCATGTTTATGACATTACATTGGTATTTCTCACAGCAATAACAAAGAACACAGCGGAGGGATGTGCGATTGGGATTAGTTATGGAGGCTCGAGTATAAAAATATTTATTTCAAGACACTTGAATTAATTGAAGAACTATTGAGATTTAAACACCAAATCCTTTCGGGGTTTGATTTCATTTACCTATGTCAGCTAAGTATTGTTGTAATTTTTTTGTAGAACTTGGCTTGGATTTTATTCCCACTTTCGTATCTGAATTGTGCTATTATTTGACACTCAAATGCAGTTTGTGCATTTTGTTGCTGCTGTGAAATTCTTACTCTAAATTTCCTCGTACCAATTTGGCCAAACATGTCCTCAACCTTTATTTTGAATATTTCTTCTCTATTTTTCGTACGCTTTGTTAACGTTTGTCACCACGACCGATCCCATGTATTTAGTTTACTGTGGTTTTTGTTTTGTTTCTCATGGTTGCTGCAGAGAGCTCGTGCAAGGGTTGTGAAAGAGTTTTATTCTGATGGAACTTGTCAAATTTGGCGTAGTTTCTGATTCCTTCTGATTGTCGTTCTGGTCGGTACCATGTTCCGAGTGCTCATATAACGAAAGTTTTCAGCAAAAAAGCTAGAGTTGAGAATTTTTACTCAAATTTCCACTATAAGCTAAAACGTACAGTATTAAAGTGCTTCATAGATTCACTTTATTTGCATGGTGAGATCGAGAAGCGAAATAAAGCTGCTTGCACAGTTATACAACTTTGATCACTCGGAAATTTTTGCTCATTAAAATGTTTAAATATCAAAAATTGCAAGTAATACAGCATCAATCCTTAAACTTGTTTATAATAAAAGAAAATAATTTTTCTAACCATTAGAAACTGGAACAGAATTCATGTTATTCGATAATTTCTGAAATAGTTAATAAAATAATTTCGATAATTATTTCGAGTAAACATAAACAAGACACTTGTGTTAGTTTACGTGTTAGAGTTGCGAGAAATGAACACAATTTGATTTACTGTAATGAATTAATTAATTAACGTGATTAATAATTAATTTACCCTAGCTATTTGATTTACCGTTAATTGATTTACTGTAATTCATGCTGTAATGAATCTGAACTGTACTGTAGCGACCTACCTATGAGAAGAGATGTTACAGTTGTGCACGATTACTGTACCTTCATTGACTCCTTGTCTTTTACTGTTACTTTCTAGTTTTGCTATCCTCACGTTTTCGCTCTAATTGGCAGCCAGTTGTTTTTGTGATTTTCATTCTGTCATTTCCAGGACTTCCCCACAGAAGTTACGCTCAGGTTCCGGAATCTATTAGAAGTTTTCAATTTTGGATGTTGGGAAGTTGATTAATTTTGGATATTTGAAGTGGGATCCATGAAATTAATAAAACCGTAGCAGCAGAAACTAATGTTGTGAGAATTGTCCCGTCTAGTTGTGCTTCGATTCACACGCGCGTAAGAATTATTCTTTATGCGTAGAAAATGGAAAAAGCGGCAAATATTTGCAGTTCCTTGACGTAAATCTCCTCACAAAGTGCACCAGAATTTTTGACCCATCTTGTTTGTGGGACTGCCTTCATACTCAGAGCCACGTGGCTGACTCAGCTTTTATTTACTCTGACTTATTCTGACTCAGCTGACGTTAATTACTAAGCTCTGAGGGGCTCTGATTGAGCTCTGTTCGATTCAGAGTCCAACCTGACTAATTCTCTATTTCTAACCCAGTTCTGATTAGCTCTGATTCTGATTCCTTTTAATTTGATTCTGATTCCATTGATTCTAATTCGGTTTCTACTACATATTATATGACCATTAATGTTATTATTATTATTACCATTGAACCTTTTTAACTTATTTTCTCTGAACATCTCACTCATCGAAATCCCAGCTCTACCATCATTTTGTACTCTGCGTTAACAGTAGAACGATAATCTGCAATGCTTAACCAATGCAACTTATTTTCCGCAGAACATTTCACGCATTGAAAACCCAGTTCTATGATCATCCTAGACCCTGTCCAGCACATTTCACAAATCAATCTAACATGAATCTAGACCATGTATCATCAATGTTACAATTATACTCAAAACCTTAAGCTTTAAACCTATGTTGGACAGGATATTTTACCGGCCATTCACAGGGACGATGCCTAAACATTTAAGCTGCCAGAGTCGCTTGCAACAATTCGGTGGGGATAGATGCCGAACATTTCACTTATTAATCTACCATCAATCTAGACACTGTGTCATCAATACTACCATTACATTTAGAGCTTAAACATTTAAATCTATATTCCATTGCATATATCACCGGCCAGTCACAGGGATGATACCAACTTAAGCTGCCTGAGTCGCATGTAACAGTTCGGTGGGGATAGATTCAGGGCATTAATTCAACCGGCCTTGTTTTGCCGCGTGTGCGGGGCAGCGGCGCCCCAGATACCAGCTCCGATACCCGCCTCAGCCGTGCTGAATGGCCGCTCCCTCGGATCATAAGAGCGCTCAAATTCACGCAAAAAAGCCACATTTTTTGCTCTCTGGCTTTCATAGCCAAGCGATGCTGAACGATAGTTTTTGTGACCCCTTAAACGTGTAAATTATTGCAATTTGTGCGTGAAAAATAATAAATATTTTACGTGATCAGGGATAACAATTATTTGTGTCTAATAATTAACACTATGCCTAATCAGGGATTAAAACTATTTGTACCAAATAATTAATACTGTGCCGGATCAGGGATAAAAGGTAAGAGAAAAGATTGTTTTTGTTACCCCTTGAGCTTGAAAATTACGATGCATTTGAGCGGCGGATTGCAAAAATAATTTATACTTTACCTGATCAGAGATGAAAATAATTTATGCCTATTTATTCATGGTTAATCGATTAATAATAATTCATTTACAATACAATTTTAATGTCCATTTTATTATTTTCTAGCCCAGGGAATCATAATCATTTTAGAGAATTGGAAATTTTAGAGAAATGATGTCGTTTCAAAGTAATACGTTAATATGAAAGCTCACTGAGACATAATTCTTGTCTGTGTGGTCAATTGAGACCTAAATATTCCCTTTTTTCATTGTTTATATTCTCATTTATTATACATAACAAAGGCCTGCATAGGTTGGACGGAGAGCGTAGATCGTGAAAAGTTTTCAGTAGTTTTCTGCAAACAAATGAATTCATTTTTTATGCAAATACAACTGGATTTAACCTATTTAGAGAGACGCTTTGATCGTCGTGAAAGTTCCAAAATCGGAAGCAATGAATTTCGTATACCAATGCATCGCCACAACCTTGCTAATACAGCCTTGCTAATGAGTTTGCCATCATATTGAAGGCAACCGAATGTGTTTTGCCCGCGTTGGGCACCACACATTGCAGCCGTAGAATCAGCTGATTCATTGCAGCTGTAGATTCTACATTGCAGCTGTGAAATCTACCAAAATGTCAAAATCTACCGATCCTGTATGAGGAAGAATAATGTCTCTTCGACAGAAACAATTATTCGCTAATATTTTGGCATCAGTTCCATTTTCTTGTTGATGCCCATATACCTATGTAAACTGTGGATGTAAACATTTACTCATGTAAACTGTGAATGTAAACATTTACTCATGTAAACTGTGCATTTAAACATTTACTCATGTAAACTGTGAATGCAAACATTTACTCGAACAAACGAAGAAATTTTGAAGAGTTTGTTCACTTTGACCCATAAAAGGTTGAAGCCAACATTGTTTTCCGTACAAAGCTCAAAGCTAATAGACGAAAATTTGTTTTCTACCCCCAATGAGTAGGACGTAATTGTCTCCAAGAAAAAAGAACATATTACCCCTACCCTTTTTGTCAGAGATGATGAAAGACTTTCTTCCTTCCAGTGGGCGACTTCTATTTTTATGCTGCTTTGAAATTAATAAGCTTTTTGGCATGAGAAGGGGTTCATTAGATACACAACATGAGTATCACTACCACCAAGTAACGCTGACTGGAGTCTTTTCCAATTTAGGAAGGTTCCGTATTGAAAATACGAAATCCAATGCGTCTCACTGATTTTGTAGGAAAAAACGAGAAAAGTTTCTCTAAGATTAAACCATGACAGGTTTACTACTACGAGGACAAGTTCATACATTTTCTATGTGTGGAAAACATATATTTGTTTAACTTACAAAAACCAAGTGAAGGAAACTTTAAAGAGCGTTTTATTTTTATATTGCGTCTTACCCCTTATCTTTGTTTCAAAAATGTCTTTCCCCATGGAAAAGGCTATTTTTGCCGCTGGAAATATCATTAGCTTGACTTCGATAAGATTCAGTGATCTGCGAACATATGTCGCCGAATGCAGTTAAAAAGATTCAGCGGCTTAAAAATATTAACAAGACACTTGTTGAGTACACCACAACAAATAGTCTTTCGGACACTGATTATTTAAATTGAAGTTAAAACACATTTTGATGAAGTGATAGAAGAAAATAATTTCTAGGCATTCAACTAATCGTAAATACAAAGTAAATCATAGATTATTGTACGCGTCGTTGACTTCATTTTCGTTTTTCTGCCATTGCCTGAGTAAAGCAAGTTAAATCTATCTATGAAAGTCCGTAAAGTTATTTCCGTGTTGTTACCATTGAAAGAGTAGAGTAAGTTAAATATATCTATAAGAGTCCGTAGAGTAATTTTCGTTTTGCGACATTGACTGTATAAAGTAAGTTAAATCTATTTATAAAAGTCCGTAGAGTTATTTTTGTAGTGTTTCCATTGACGTTGCAACAGTGTTGAAGTATCATTTTAGGTGATAAACAAAATAAAATAAACCAGAGGTTCAATGAGACACTTTTTTCCACATATTTAAATTTGAATAATTTTCAGTTTTAGAATTTAGAGATAGAAGGAATCCAAGCTACCTTCTAATTCTTTTCACAACTCAATCCATTTCTTGAAAAGTTTAGGCAATCATTTACTTTTTTCTAATTTTTTTTTCAATCAATTAAAGTTCTTATATTTTTGGCAGCAATGATGTTATTAACATATATTACATTTTACAATAAAATCCGACTCATTTAATTTTTTTCGACAAATGAATCTAAATATTATCAATGTTATCGTTATTGAATTTAATCTATTTTCCTTTCAACATAAGGAAGGTTAGAATTGTTGAGCTATTATAATCAAAAAAGACCACGGACTCCTGAAAAATTCGTCCACTTTTATAACTTTTCCCCAGAATAATTTGCGTCGATATTCATTTGTTTGATCGATCATCATTCTCTTTTTATCCAAACCAATTTTGCAGAATGCTCTTTTAACTTAGTTAATTTGGTTATGTTCTCAAATAAAAGCCTTAAAAAATAACTAGAAGTATTTGAAGTACCATTTCGGTTGAGTTTGATTCATTATTAAACGTTAGCAAACTTTGATACAACATGCATTTAATTGGTTTGAATTCATTATTCAAGTCAAATGGAATGAAATATTTAAAATAATCTTGTCTTAATTGAGGTTGGCCTTAGCTTTTATAGGTTCTGTCACGGAGAGTGCATTACTTGGAGGACAGCCGTGACTGAAGCTCGCAGGCCGTGACTGAAGCTCGAAGGTCGTGATTGAAGCTCGAAAGTTTTGACTGAAGCTTGAAGGTCGTGACTGAAGCTCGAAGGTCGTAACTGAAGCTCGAAGGTCGTGACTGAAGCTCGAAGGTCGTGACTGGAGTTCGAAGGTCGTGACTGAAGCTCGAAGGTCGTGACTGAAGCTCGAAGGTCGTAACTGAAGCTCGAAGGTCGTGACTGAAGCTCGAAGGTCGTGTCTGAAGCTCGCAGGCCGTGACTGAAGCTCTGGGGTCGTGACCGAAGCTCGTCAAACGATGTTTCAAGTGTAGAAATAACTTTTGCAAAAAAAAGTTATAAAATAGGTTGGTCGTGGTGTCATTCAGGCAGCTGGAAAACCAATCAGTGACGTTGAGTCAATCAAAGGGGACGTTAGGGCCAATTAGAGGTAACGTTACCGCCAATCAAAGGGAAGGTTAGCGACAATCAGAGGTGATGTTAGGGCCAATCAGAGGTTGTTTAGGCCAATCAGAGATGATGTTAGGGTCAATCAGAGGTGACGTTAGGGCCAATCAAAGGGGAGGTTAGGGCCAATCAAAGGGGAGGTTAGCGCCAATCAGAGTTGATGTTAGGGCCAATCAGAGGTGATGTTAGGGCCAATCAGAGGTGAGTTAATGCTAATCCGAGATAATGTTAGGGCCAATCAGAGGTGAGTTAATGCTAATCAGAGATGATGTTAATACCAATCAGATGTAACACTTGCTCCAATTAGACGTGACACTAGAGATTTTAACGCCAGTCAAAGGTGATGTTAACGCCAATCAAAAATAGTATTGCCAATCTGAAGTGATATTTGCGCCGATCAGAAGTGGTGTTAGAGAGAACTAGAAGTGATTTGCCAGTCAGATGTAACGTTATTGCCAAAGTCAGGCAGATGGCAGAGAAAATCATATATAGTTAGCTTTAGAGAAAGTGTTAATGAGTGTTTTGAAATTGAAAATTAAAAGTGATGATATCACGGTAAGAAGAATCTTTTCAGACGTGTGATGTCTCTCTCATTTGAAACAGGCAGACGTGTTTCAAAATACATAGTGCTTTAATTTCTTAAGCTAAAATTTAAAAAAAATTCGTCCGTATTTTAAGCGCTGAAAGTTTTTAAGCACACGCGCAGAATGAATGATATTATTTGAAGTTCCATTCAACATTTTTTCTTACATGCTTGAATTTTAACATGAACGAGTATTAGCGCAATCCATTCTACTGTAGTTAAAAAATTGTTTTGTTGTTTTCGAGCTCAAAACTGTTTGTGTTTGGAAATGGTCAAGTGCTTGACGTGGACTCCTGATTACAAAGTCATTTTTTAAACTCATTTTTTATTTCTGATAAAAACATGATGGGTAAGAATTAACACAAATTGTCAATACGGTTCAGATGAACGCACGCTAAATTACAGAACTCAAGATATCAACTATTACTCAACTCATATATTTTCGTATCATTATTCCTTGATAAAAATTCACACTTATTTTCTTCGTTTGAGACTTTGTTTTCAAGAACAGATTTAAAAAATGTGTTTATATAGAAGCTCGTGTGGTTAATGCTTGAAAATACTTTCCAAGTGTTTATTTTTATCAACGACCAGGTTATTTTTGATTAATTCACAATCTCATAAAGTGACTCGGGACCCTTCTAGTTAATTACAATTTTTCAAAAACAGGCTGGCAACTAAAATACATCCAAACTTCTACATCCTTTTTTAATCTAAATTTTATCCATCGCACCAATAATGGTTTTCTTCCTAATTATTCTTAATAATTACTCGTATTAAAATTTTGGTCCCCCGTCTTTTTTACATGTATTAAAATTTCGCTTTTTCTTTTTTGCTAGTATCAAAATGTTAATTTTCCTTTTAAATGCTCATATTACAATTCACACTTCTTTTTTCTTTTGCTCGCATTAAAAAGCCTTTTCCATCTTCTTTTACATGCATTGAATATCGATTTTCCTTCTTCTTCTTGCTCTTATTAAAGTATCATTTTCCCTCGCTTCTACTCGTTCAAAAATATTTTCTCTTGCATGCTACAGGATCCGCGGCGGCCTGTCGAGACTTTCCTCCGAATGCGGCGCTGGGCCACAGCAACACAATCGTAGCTGCACAAGAGGTGCCGTAAACACCACAAATGGAGCAGGTTTGCAGTCGTTGGGTACGTCCGAAGATTATCAAGAGATTTACGCAAAAACCTTTGCCGGAAGTTTACAGCACAGATTCTTGCAGTTCAGAGTTTGGATCTCCATGACTGGCGAATTTCGTTTCAACTCCAAAATCGTGAGCGTAGCATTGTCAACTCAGCTGTAAGTTAGCTGCAAGACATGACTTGTTTAAAATGCTTGACTCTTTTTCCGCAAGTCACCTTAGCAGAAATATAAAAACGGACGTCAGTCGAAAATTGAATTAACTTACTTTTTGACAAATTTTTGCTGATGTCACTATTTGTTAACGAAGTCTTAGTTGCCGAGCGTCAAAGAATTTTTAATTCCTTGAGTGCGCGCATTCAAGGTGGAATTCAGGACTTTTAGGTGAAGTTTACACCACAACGCAGGCAGTAATCCATTATACGTTTCTTAAATTGAAAGCTAAGCCACCAAGAGCGTTTCAAAACAGATGTGCTGGTACACTGCTCTGTGTGTGTAAAATGAACGGCGCAAAACTGTTCACAAGCTAATGGAAGCACTTGAAAAAGTTGGTTAACTTTTGAATAAATGAAGCAATGCCTTCTCTTCGTATCATGCGCAAACATTTTCTGCGTCCCACTTAGCAAAGAGCAGCCCGGCTAAGAAATGCAAACATGTTTGTCGGGGCTCACACTTTGCAAAGTTTCCTTTTGCTCGAGGCTTTCGGCCGAGGCAGATGTCAGTATTCTCCCCTCGTTTACAGATGAATTTCGATGCCATCTAATGCACAAAGTTGAGGGGCGAAGCCGACAAATTTTCAGTAGAAAAACTACCGGTATTCTGCATGAGGCTCAGCTGAACTGCAGCTGAGATGAAGCTCATGAAAAAGCTTTTTTTGAGAACAAGTCGTTTCGAGACTGATTTAAAATAAATGTTCCTGGCATAATGTCTCAGGGTTGTAGTGAGGCTTATAAGAAAAATTTATATGTATTTACGATACATCGCTAAATAGTTCGTTAAATATATCGGCATCTAAGTGAGTTTTGTCTCAGCTACCCTGCAATGCACGGCAACATTCGATCCTGGTCGTTCCATCTAGTGAAATATACGATTTATTCACCAACGACGTCAACAAACAATGCTCACTCAGTTGGTTAGCAAAGCTTTGCAGATATCACAATATACCCCATGCGTGTTTTACTCAGCGTACTCCACCCAAAACATAACGTCATTGTACTCTGCTCTCATTGTACTCGAATGCTCGGCTCATGGCTTAAATAAACACTACATCGCGCTACTCTACGACGTCGTTGCAAGCGTGAGTGCTATGGAACCATTTCGAGGCGGTAGTGCAAAGAAAGAGCCAACCGTGACGGGTTTGTTGTGTTTGGACAACGCTCTTGCTTGGCCAGAAGTATCACCGACCAGAAAGAATTCATTCCAGCACCTGGTGATCGTGCACATATCAAAGTGGTTCGTGTAGCTGACCTGCGTTACTCCTGATGGAATTGAGAGGGTAATTGTTGGGTGCATGCTGCAGAAATCACAGCGTTGTTTCATTTA
The DNA here is from genome assembly GCA_030386875.1 of Morinoia aosen. Taxonomy (NCBI): domain Eukaryota; kingdom Metazoa; phylum Arthropoda; class Malacostraca; order Amphipoda; family Talitridae; genus Morinoia; species Morinoia aosen. Next base: position 94,343,083 of record CM059559.1, on the reverse strand, counting down.
TTTGGCGAGTATTGCAATTTTTGGTAAACTAGAGCCAGGGAATATTGATTGCCCGGGAGGCTATTGTGGCATCAGACTACTAAGATTTATAAATTCAAATTAGGTTGCTGAAATGATTGGGAAACATTTTTTTACACTCTCAAAGCATCGTTAGAATATTTTTTTCTTGCTTTTTCGTCGGTTACTAATTTTCCTCCTGGTAGAAAGGATTTCGAAGAGTGATTCATTGATTTCGAGTTTGAAAAAATTATTAATCGGGCATTATCCAAGCAGCGATAGCAAGATTGTTTTCAAGTTTTTTGTCAGTCACAATTTTTCGCGATAGACTATACACTGACGAAAAAGGATCGGTCCCGCAGTATTTCTGAATAAAGTTCGTTGAAATCTGAAATTTTGAGCGAAACTTTCAACCAGGCTTTAAGCTCCACCTCATCTTGTACACAAAGAGAAATAACAAAGCTTTAGAGAAAGTTGACATTTCAGAAACTAAGAGGGATCAGACTCTTAATGTCGATCAGACTCTGAATACAATCAGACTCTGAATACAATCAGACTCTGAATACGATCAGACTCTGAATACGATCAGACTCTGAATACGACCAAACTCTGAATACGACCATGCTCTGAATACGATCAGGCTCTGAATACGATCAGGCTCTAAATACAATCAGACTCAGAGTACGATCTGACTCTGAATACAATTAAACTCTGAAAACGATCAGGCTCTGAATATGATCAGACCCGGAATTAGGGGTACAAAATAAGAAGACGGACCTAGAAGCGTATCAAATATCAAACACTCATGCGTTATTAGAGATGATTACATTTTTATGAAATTCTTCAGGAACAAAAATGAACGTGTAGTTCTTGGTAAGAATTGAATTGATGGTTTTTTATAGGTTGTTAAGCCAACGCTGTACTTTGTTTCCAGTCAAATGTTTGTGGAGTTTCTGTCTATATTTTATTGAGACATTGCAAGCTTCTACAGGCGATGAATAATATCGTTTGATCCCTCTTACTTGCAATGAAGTATGATTTATATCACGATAAATGAAAGGTTATTGCCTCGCGCTCTAAAGTTCCAGTTGCTTTGGAAGTTAAAGTCAATAAATTTGTTTGCAGAATCGTTGATGAAAAAGCGTCGAGTAACTGTACTGCAAACAATATAATTTTGAGAGAGGAGGATAAATATGTTTACTTTTTAACTGCTTATATCAGCTATTGAGACCCAGACTTGTAAGATGATAAAAACATAAACCTTGTTAAGTTAACGTCACGATTAATGATACATAAGAAAAAAAAATGAAAAATGACAAATAAATAAAATAAAAAATCCCTTGTAAATTTACCTCATGAATTGCCTTCCAGAACAGTAAAGGATGCGGTGATTAATGGAAATGGGTGTTTATTTTGGTTAAAAAATGTAGATGAGTTGTTTTAAACGTTTGCTTTAATCACGAACCCAACATATTTTTTAAAATTACTTTTTTTGTGGCATAGCTGCTTGACGTTCTTCAATCAATATAACTCGGAATACTTTTTTTGTAATTTTTTCAAGCCACTGGAAGTTCAGAGAAAGATCCATATTATTCTACCATTTCAATGATATTCTTTATTTAATAATGAACTGAAATATTTAGGGCACGACTCAATTATGACATTAATAACGGTATCGACCTTTCCCATGGTCTTCCACTTGTGCTCTCATGCCAGCTTTGCACAATCGCTACCGTTAAATGATGTCTGATTCTTTAATTTTACTTTGTTTGAATTCTTTGATAAAACTTCAAATGCCGAATAAAAAATTTATACATTTTAACTTGTTTATATTTTAAAATGAGTGCTCATTCTTTTTTTCTTGTCAATTGTGGGTTCTACTTTTCATCATCATAGTTTTGTACTTGCGTTTGTTCTAATTTTCATTATCATATTTTTTTATCTGCGTTGGTTCGATTTTTCATTATCATAGTTATGTACTTGCGTTGGTTCTACTTTTTATTATCATAGTTTTGTACCTGCGTTGGTTCGATTTTTCATTATCATAGTTTTGTACTTGCGTTGGTTCTACTTTTTATCATCATAGTTTTGTACCTGCGTTAGTTTTACTTCTCATTATCATAATTTTGTACTTGCGTTGGTTCGACTTTTCATTACCATAGTTTTGTACTTGCGTTGGTTCTGATTTTCATTATTACAGTTTTGTACTTGCGTTGGCTCTACTTTTCATTATCATAGCTTTGTAACTGCGTTGGTACCCCGATTTTAACTCCATGCCTCTGTACCTGTATAGGTTCTACTTTTCATCACCACTGTTTGGTACCTGCGTTTGTACTCCGTTTCAAACGCTTCACCGTTGTACGTTGGTGCTCCATTTGCATCACTACTACATTGTACCTACACTGGTTCTTCGTTTTCAGCTTCACACCGTTGTACCAGCGCTGTTACTCTATTTTTAATCGCTCCCACACATTCAGGGCTTTAGCAACACATTTTCAAAACCAACATGTTGTTTGTCAATTTGCAAAAAGTCTTAAGGAATACAGCATGGGGATGATGAATTTTTGAAGTTTGTCCATTTTAGGAGCATTAAGAACATAAATTATAACATTTCCAAGCACGTATTTTGCTTGAGAAGCAGTGGATTTTTATGTGCTAACTGCATCGTGATGGGTGGAACTTCAGTATTTTAAAACGTGAAATAATGTAAAGTTTACCTCCATAATTATTGATGGTTTTGTGATCATGAAATTTCTATTTCGTTTGCATTACACTTGTTTCTATCATCATCATTAACAACAATATCATATTTGAGTTTGAGTCACAGGTTTTGGTAGACGAGAGTGATTCATTTTTTAAATATTCGGTTAAACATTTTCCCCCTCTCCCGATTTCGACACTCAATTGAATTTCAGTTGTTTAGATAATTTTTTCCAATCGCAGTTAAAAAATTGTTGAATCCAAATTGTATGATTTTTGTGATCGTTTCGTGTTATTTCGAATATATTTTTTATGGTTGCAGGAGGGTGGCAGTTATCAAGATCAGTATAGTCTGTATTAAATAAAAAAATTCTGTTGGAACACTGCTGAGGTTTCTCCGCGCATCATGAATTTTGTGTCCTGTATGGCAGATAATATTTAGAACATAGCAAAATTAACGTTATTGACTTCCATTCGCGCATGTTATCAGTGAATTACTTCCAAAAAGCTACATGTAAGTATGAGGAATTCCCTTCGTGGTTATTCCTTTCTAAAGATCGAAATTCTTTCGACCCAAAAAACACGAACGTCTCTTTTCAAGCTTCGCAAAACCCAAACCGTCCGACGTAAAAGTACACCACTTCTTTTGGCAGTGTTTGGACCAACGCAACAAGTTAAAACATTCAGTATTTTCATAGTCGTTGCCCTCGTATATTTGTCGCAATCTTTTTGTAGTTTTGCTATTTTTGGGGCGCCCGTTGATTAACGTGAAGTCGTTGTTTGGGTGTAGGTCAGAATAGGTGACGATTGTGTTAATTCGACCAGCTCACTTTTATTTTCGGTGCTAGAAATGCTTGAACATATATAAAAAAGCTAAGTAAGAGAGGGTCTAGGAATTCTTTTTTTCTGACTTCAAAACATTGATACGGGAAAAGTACGGGAAGCTACTCATGCTCGAGTGAATTTTTTCCACGGACGTAAAAAATTTGATGTTGATAGCTATGCAAACGTGAACCGCTATTTTTGCTCCTTTGCATTCATTTCCAGCTTTTCCATAAATATCGTTCTGGAAAAAGAAAAAAAATCTAACAAACACGTATACTGAAAATTTCTATTTCTCTTTATCGGATGCTTTACGTCCTTACGAATGATTGACAATGAAATCCATTTTCTCATTTATCGCAACCACGTTGTATCCAGGATGGGTGCTCCATTTTGAACAATATCGTTAATGAAATCTGTACTTGTGCTTCCTTTTCATCGTTCTTCCGTTGAACCCGCGTTGGTGCTCCATTTCCATCATCACTGTTTAGTACTTGCACAGGTACTTTATTTCCGATGACACGCCAGGGTACCTAAATATCTTGGTACTGAACCTTCAGCACTACCTCTTGGTAGCTGCGTTGATACTCTCCAGGAAAATCTTTATGCGTAGTTCTTATCTCGCTAAATATAGCTACAAAACAGCATTTGAAACATCCATTGAATAATTTCGGTTAATTAAGGAACTGCTATATTTAGTATGACGTTTTTCTTAGTTGATGGAATGAACCTACAATGATTTCTTTATTTTTTGTAGTATTTAACAAACAGGAGCACCGTATCGAAACAATAATTTTGTTAGAAGTTCTAACTAAGGAAATTTTTAAAATTAGTGAAATTAATGCATATTGTCGAGTGATTTCCTGCTGTATATCAAGCACTAATTAAGTTACGGTTCGAATTTTTTAAGTAATCTTGCAGACAACTAAAATTCACAGAAATAGTCAACGAATTTTCCTGGAAAGGTTAAAACTAAACAATCTAATCTAGAAAAAAAAATTCATGCGCAGAGCAATTAAGCTGAATGGGTCTACATTCAGCTGGAAACTTTTAAAATGTAATTAGAAAATGCCAAAAGTGTCCTGATCGAATACTCATAGACCTGATAAAGTCACTGGAAAATTCGTAGAAATTAACGTGGTAGTTCTTCAGAAACTGGATCTAAATCACAGCGAACTCCACTGTAAAGAATGTGATTGTGCACTTTTTTGTGAAAAATTTGTGTACTTTATCGACGCGAAAAATGTTCTTGCATTAATTCGTTTCGTGAAAAATTCTAGAAAATAAATGAAATATATTGATTTCTGGGAAATCTCACTTTTAGGATAAAAAGGAAAACCAACGTGGCTTAGAATATCATGATAAAAAATAAACGTTTCGGATTATAAAAAATCCATCTTCAGTGTTCTGAAATACAATAAATCGAAGTATTAAAACATTGTAACTATAAATCTTCTGGATAAATCGGGTGTAAGATAATGAAATTTAAATGACACGATAAAGCAAAAAAACATACAAAATTTCAACAAACAATGGAAAGTTTCACCGCCGTATCACACTCATTTATTAACGAACGGTTTTTTAAAATGTAAATCGATTCTAAAATGCAGAGTTTGGACAAATTTGATGTTGATTTTGATATTGAATCCAAAATTTTAAAATTTATATTTTTAAAAACATTGTCTTTCTTCAAACAGTGCTCTCTTATAGATGAGTTGGATGGTTTGGGAGGTTACAGAGAGTGTGATACGGCGGTGAAACTTCCCATTGTTTGCTAAAACTTTTTATAGTTTTTTAATTAGGTTTTATAAATTTCATTATCTTATATCCGATTTGTTCAGAAGATGTATAGTTACAATGTTTTAGTACTTCAACTTATTATATTTCAGAACACTGAAGATGGATTTTTCATAATCCAAAACGTTTATTTTTTATCATGATTTTCTTAGCCACATTGGTTTTCCTTTTTATTCCAAAAATTCTAGGAACTGATGGGCTGAAGTAAATCTCAAAAATGGGATTTGAGGTACACTTTCAATCCAAAATATAAATCCAGGCTTAACCATAGTCGTTGTTCATTTCTGTCAGCACCAAGAGCATTGAGAGAAGCCTCGAACAGCTTATTAAATTAACTGAATTCACTAACAAATTGTTGAAGAGTTAGGAAAGAATAATCACCCGAAGTAGGTTGTTACAGAATATATTCTAATCACTAATTTTTAGCTAGTGTACATTATATAAAACTCTTGAAAAACTAGCCTTAACTGATGTATGTATACCTTAACCATGCTCTTAACAACAGAGACTGTATCCGAGTAGTGAATCAAATCTAGAATTACAGGCTGAAATATTTATGGTAAAAAAGACTGTATTTGCGCATTTCACTTAAAAAAACTTGTCTCAGCAAATGTATGTGTATGTCCATGCTCTTAACAACAGAGACAGTATCTGAATAGTGAATCAGATCTGGAATTACAAGCTGAAGTATTCATGAAAAAACGCTCTTGCTCAGTGGTGCATCAGATCCAGGACAGCTGGTGAAATGCGTCCTTCATGTTCAGATCACGACGGTATGCCATCTTCAAAATCATTGAGTACGCGAGACCATTAGTATTCTATTCGTTTACCTTCCGCATCAGCGCCGTCAATTAGTAGTTCGTATAAAAAAAAACATGTGATCAAAGCTCGCGATCAAATGCAGGTTTACTTCCTGGAAAACTGAATAAAAATTTCCATTAATATAAAATTCTATGATTAACTTATAGAGACATTTTACAAGGAAAATAAAAACATTAATGCTACATGTCCAAGTATTTTCTAAATTAAATCTAAAAAACTTTTTTTCCGGTTGGTCATTCGATTTTTAATATGTTTAATATAAATAACCATATCACCATAGTAATAAACCTCAAACATTTAATATAATTTAAGATTAAAAGCATTTAATATTCAAATGTATTTGAAATGAATGATTCAGACTTTCACGATTACTTCCCATTAATTTAAAAATTGCCGAATCAAAATGGGCTAAAAACCTGCGACCGCCATAACGCTCCACCGCGTCATTTTTTAGCTATGTCTTTTGAATCGCAACATTTCAACGTACAGTAAGATGTAAGCACAAAACAAGCACCACATTAGCCCCAAATGCAGTGCTTTTCTTCAATCGAATTGCATCCTGAGCGAATAAGATCAATATGGGAAAGTTATAGAGATTTCGATGACGTGAACTTGTGCGTGAATCCTTTGTGAGCGATGTGGTGCTCCGGCAAGCAATCAGCTCAATTGTCTCCAGGCATGGCAGTGAGCATCGTGGGATACCGAGGTGAGCATCAAAGAAATCGAATGTAAGAACAAGGAAGACTAACAGACCTTCCAGAGCTAAGAACGCAAACAAGCGAGGTTCAAATACTGTATTATATTATGGAGATCAATGCGAAACGCAAAATATTGCGAGAACCAAATGGCTCAAAGGGCGAAAATGAACTGAATCTAATTAAATTGAAATCATTATATCTCTTCTGGGACACGGGCAACGAAGAAATTTATGAAAGCAAGAACCAATTAGTGGAGACTCTATTTACCCTTCCCCAGCTATTGTGTTGCGTGACCCGTATTTTATTCATTAACGCTTGCGATTGCTGAGATGTTTTTTATTTGAGTTACACTCTAAACTAAACTAAAGTTCTTTATTTGTTCTGACTCTTAAAATTTAAAAGTATAATATTCCAATCACACTTTTGATATTTCCTCTGTGTAGGTTAAGGTAAATATGATACAAGGTTGACAACTAACATAACATATGCAAGATCAACATCAAATAATTTTTCCCAAGGTTAGATCGGTTCGAGCGCCGTGAAATTCAGATTGGATTACGACTTTCACATTTTTCAAAAATACACTTCATTCATTAAGTCTTTTGCGAGTGTTAATGTGAACTTATATAGTGCATGCTTACCTACTGTATTTCGAATTTCGATATGCTGTGATACTGCAAAACTTTTCAGCGAAAGGGGAACCACATTTTTGAAATCGATGCATCATTTCGATAGGAGTGTTCTGCATGAACCTATAACGTGCAAACAACCTATTTCGAGTTTCGAAATGCTGTGATGCCGTAAAACTCTTCAGCGAAAGGGAGCTACATTTTTGAAATCAATGCTTCATTTCGCTAGGAAGTTTGAGTGATCCCTTACGCAAAACCAGACTCCTTCCGCTGCGGATCTCATCTCCTGGGAAATCATTTCAGGCTCGAACTTCTCAGGAATATGTTCTTGATGCACTTTCTCTTTTACTGGAAAGCAAACTTTGAGGGTATGTTCAGGCTAAAGTTCAAAGTCTGAGACACTTCTGCTCCTCTATAGAGGCCGGCGGCGAGGTGGGCGCGCCACAGGACTTCGTCAATGTCCTTTAAATTAAACTTTGAAGCGGTAGATTGATTGCATGATATATTGGTTATTAATTGAGAGATGTGTTAGCGAATAAAAAAGAATTCCTGCAATTTGCTGTTGATATTCATCAGAAAATATGTCAAACAAATTAGGAAGAAAAAACTCTAAAATGCAAGGCATCTTTAATCGGAAAATTTTTTAGGTGAGAAAAGTACGTGTGCTCTGTCCTTGTTTGTCTCACTTTCAGTTAAATGAAATTAAAGTGATCGTGCATATTTCAATACACGTTTTGATTATACATATTTAAGTGTAAGCGATAAGAAGAAAACTTTCATCAAAACCAGACGCTAAACCAGACGTACGTTCTTTTACTGAATAAATAAGGTTTTCATACACAACAAATCCCTGTTTTGATTCTGCGAACATCTTGAGTGATCTGCTTGACCATCTTTACAATTTATTAAAAAGACTGACTACCGGTTAAAAAAATTCAGTCAAACAAATGTTAAAAAGAATAGCAATAATTAATCATTGTTATCTTATGCTAATATACTATGTGATACATAAGCTTTTCCCCGCTGGGCTGTCTCACCTAAATCAAGACAGGATAATCGATATTTCATGATATAGCTCAAATCAAAAAAATGAAACTACTCCTCAAAAGTTTTTTGTAGATAAATGAGTAACAATTGAGGAAAATTTGGAAAGTATGAAGTGCAGATTGCTAATTTCATAATTTGATGGTTCGAAAGTTTTCGTGAATATAGAATTAAACTGAACTGAGAAATAATACGAAAGCTTTCATTTAGCAACAGCGTTCCGTTTTTGACAATTTGAGCATTACCTTGGCTTGATTCACTATCAAAATTTGGTTATAAAAACAGATATGATAGATACAGAGCGTGAAAGTTGACTTCTGTCAATTCAGACCTATATTTTTATGAATTCAAACGGCTGTCAGATGAAGTTTTTTCATCTTAAATTGCAGTAAATTTCTAATTCTCAATTTTTGAGCTTCCAATTAAAGCATCAGATCTCTAAAATCTCCACCATTTATAAGTTAAAATCATTTAAGTACACGCAGAATTTTGCATGATGCTCAAATAATAGCAGAGAGGAACTTTTCATCATTCCCATTACATTTTGAGTGTGTAATAAGTATTAAACTTTGAAGATTACTTTTCATTACTTATCTTGTTACGAATATGGCAAATTCTCCTTGCCGCACCAGTAGCTGTCAGATTTTTTCCCTATTATCTTTTTACTTTGATATATAAGATACAGCGATTCATTATGCCTCAAAAATAATTCAGGGAAAGTAGGGTAAGCATTTCACAAAACTGTGAAAAGTGTGAGCTTTTTATAATTAAAAAACTATATAGAATTCAGAAGTTTTCAAGTTCGCAGCTCCTGCCTTCTAACAAAACCACTTCGATTAAGTGACCTTTAAAAAATAGAGTCTAAATTGACATGCGTTGACTATACCTCACATTTTTATTCTTGCAAATCATGGTTACACTCTGATTCATGGTCTATTAGAAGGTGAACCATGTTATACTCTCAACTTAAAAATTTATTTCAGAACAATTTCGATTTTTTGCAGCAGCAAAGGAACGCACAACAAGAACAAACTTATATAGAAGTTTTGATGCTGAAAGGATAGACCCAAATTCTATCTTTTCATCATTTAGGCATGAGCTAGCAAGCACCTATGTCTTGAGCACCTTTTACTGAGGAGAACTTGAAGATTTTATTTGCGACACGGCTGGCTGGAGGATGACTGAAAGATTTAGAGATCGAGCTGGCTCTCTCTAAACGAAGTTTAATCATATTCTAAAGTTCCCAGTTTTACTTTCTTCTCAAAACAACTTTTTGCGAGCTTCAAATCGGAGCTCCCAGCTCAGACCCGAAATACCGCCCCTCGCAAATGTCTTTAGAATGGACTGCAACTCTCTGTTTCGAAAGAACGTCTTTTTTATTCATTTTTTTTATTTGTATTTTACAAGCTAAGGGTTTTCAAGTCAAGGAGTTTCCTTTGTGCTCAACGGCCTCTCAGTGACAGAAAATCTTGAAAAGATGCTGTGTTGCCGAAAGATGCTTTTTTTCACAGACCCGGTCAGGAGAAACACGCAGGTCTACCTGTAATTTGCAGAAAGTTTTTGTTGTACTCCAACGTCCTTAACACTGAAATATGAGTGCTTGCGTGCTTCCACGGCCTGGGAATAGTAAAGTAGTACACAAAATAGTACGCAAAATATGTTGAGGGCTATGTTACATTCATGAAATTCAGTGTATAAATTATAGGAGCGAAAAATAGTTCTCAAAAGCTGTTCCTGGCTTCCTATTTTCAAACAAAGACGCAGAATATATTAAAAAGCGAAATTTTTACTCACATTTTTCAAAATAAGATGAGTTATTTTTTTCAGTAACGTATTTCATTTCGCATAAACGCGTATATTTGTAAATTTTAGAAAACTATTCTACGGAAAAACAGAAACAAGTTACATGGAACTACATTTAGTAGTTGAATTCTTCCGCTCACAACAGTCGTGCATTGTTCTGGAGTCAAAACCCAAGTAAGGAGATAGAGACGCCAATTCCTGATCAATACAATAGGTTTTTGAAGAGATATCCAAAACTGACTCACTACAGTCGTGCATTGTTCTGGAGTCAAAACCTAATTAAGGAGATAGAGACGCCAATTCCTGATCAATACTATAGGATTTTGAAGAGATATCCAAAACTGACTCACTACAGTCGTGCATTGTTCTGGAGTCAAAACCTAATTAAGGAGATAGAGACGCCAATTCCTGATCAATACAATAGGATTTTGAAGAGATATCCAAAACTGACTCACTACAGTCGTGCATTGTTCTGGAGTCAAAACCTAATTAAGGAGATAGAGACGCCAATTCCTGATCAATATTATAGGATCTTGAAGAGATATCCAAAACTGACTGACTTACGTAGGCGTGTGAGTAATTAGTAGAAGTTTATTAACATTTTGACTGCTGCAGGTAAAACTGAATTTTATCATACAACTCAAGTTTAAAGTAAATAATATTAAGCATTGTTGAAGATATAAAAAATTAACTGGATCGTGCCATCAGATAGAATTGATTGTGTATTTATGAAATTGAGTTTGTGACTACTGGTCGGCAAGTAGCAATATAAAAATTCCTTCCGTGCACCACCGGTGGCTCAAGTCGCTTTTAAAGTGTTAAACTCAAACGCACTCGAAAACCTACGGTTCCTCACATCTGCTAAATTTTCTGTTTAATCCATATTTCACTTGTACGGAGGAATAATTTGTATGAATATCTGAATCACGTGTGGCATAAAAATTTACTGCTTAAAATCTTCGGCGCAAATTCTAAAGAGAAATTTGTGTATCTGATGGCGTTAAAAAAGACCACACATCGAAGCAACCTGGATAAGAGTTCAAGGATTGATTTGCAAAAATTAATTTCAATCAGAAATTGAGGCGTAAAATTCGATATTCATCTGAAATTACCTCCAAAAAATTTATCTCCATCAGAAATGGACACGCAAACATGAATCTGAATCAGATGTTGATATGCAAATTGAATCTGTTTTAGAAATTTTACTTAAAGTTCTTTTGCAGAGTTCTTCGAGACCATCAAACATCATCCGCGGTTTAACAACATAAGAAAAATATTCATAACTACCTACTGCAATTTAATTAACATGAACAGTAAAGAAGGCAAATGAAACCTACCTAGGCTGTGGCGAAGAACGTAAGCCTGTTTTACTAGAGTTGGGTTCGCGTTTTCTCTGTTTTCCCTGAAGTTACGGGGAAGGCGATCCAAAAATACGCATGAAAGTGCTCCTAACTTCTCAGAACTGAAGTAATTAGCCATTTTTTGTGTTGTTTTTGAGTTCTGGGCAGCACCATTACGGGCAAGACAACAAGGATGCTCTCATTGCACATCTTTGGGCCAGTCTCCCGAGCAATTGCAGCAGATGCAGCAATTGCCGTTCTGAATATTACATGATTACCTAGTGCGCTATTAACTCTCTTGAAACACGTGTGCTTGTTGGAAAGAGCAGCTTTGTGAAGCTACGCTAAGCATAAGATGCTTTACTTTGAATATCACAACTGTTCGGGATTAAATTCCATCTTGTAGTTTTATATATTGCCATTCTGAATATTAAATGATTGTATAGTGCGCTACTAACTCACTTAAAACGCGTGTGTTTGTTGGAAAGAGCAGCTTTGTGAAGCTACGCTAAGCAGTAGATGAACTCGGAGAAGATTCTTTAATTTAAATTTCACAACTCTTCGGGATTAAATTCGATGTTGTAGCTTTTAAAAATAGAAAGCAACACGGCTTTTTTAAATGTCCATTGCAACGGTGATCATTGTGCAGGCCTTTGTTTTGAGTACATTCGGAGAACCTGAGTAAAACAGGTCTAATAAAATTGACTGATTTCTTTACTAGTCATTTACAATTCTCCTCTGATGAGCACGTCACCGATTTCGATGATATTACATGGTTTTCCTGTTCTTTATCTTCCCAATTTCAGGCGAACCGAATTCCTGTGCATTCAACCAACACGGTTCTAAAAAACGTTCCTGCCAGAAGCATGAACTCCGATTCTAAACGCCCGATCAGACATCGTATCTTGAAAAACTTCTCAAAATTACTTCAACAACAACAATCCGAAAAAAGAGCACTGTCATTTTTTTCCGTTTTGCCTCAGTTTTTTGTGCGGCACTCTCGTGAGTGAAAGTATTCCCAGTCTAACTTTTTTGGGGCCTGCATGCATGTTTTTCGCCGCCTAGTTAATTAAATCGCTTGGGCGGTGAAAAACATGCATGTTCTGGCGAAAAAATTTGACTGGGCTTGTCTTTACAGAAATCCTCGCAAGTTGTTTGATTTGCACTGCAATTTTGTTAAATAAATAGTAAGCAACGAAAAGAATATCAACGAACATTAGTCATTTTCAACAAAAAGTTCATACGAAGAATACAGGCACCATATCGAGGGTGAAAAATGTTTTTTATTTATATTTAGCACCAAATACATGCAGGGACTTTGTTTCTTTTTACCAAAGATTCATGTGATGAATGCAGACACAATTTTGAGCGTGAATAGAAGCTTATTTACGCACAAAAAAAAAAACATTTCTGCTTTTTGCCATTTTTTGCTAAAAATCCACGAAACAAATACAGGCAACAAATGGAGCGTTAAAAAGATCTTTACTGATGTATCATACAGCAAAATATGAAAATAAAAAAAATCCTATCTCAACACTTCATAAATTCACGCTTTAAATATCAGTGAGAAAAAGATCGTGGAAAGAGTCCCGGAATTTGAGACCCACCGAATCGAGAATTTGAGAATTTACGCAAGACCCGAAGACCGCTAACATTTCTTGCCCTCATATTACTATTGCACCTCATATATTCCAGACGCTGCCGAGGCTGCCAATATGAAGCCCGTTCTTGTAGGTAATACAGTTTCTGCTGAGTTGTGCTCGTATGGAAGATAAAATGGGATTTGCAGACAACGCAGAACGAATGAACGGAGAAAATAGTTGAATCCTAAACCGCACGATTCCAACTCGCACATTTGCGCTCTAACCCGAATGATTGCGTCCTAGAGCCTAACGCCTTCGTTTTATTGTATATATTTATTGTATACTCACGCATTTGCGCCCTAACACGAATGATTGCGCCTTAGAGCATTGAGCCTTCGTTTTATTGTATAAATTTATTGTATGCTCACGCGTTTGCGTTCTAACACGAATGATTGCGCCCACAGCATAGTGCCTTCGTTTTATTGTATATATTTATCGTATACTCAAGCGTTTGCGCTCTAACACGAATAATAGCGCACTAGAGCATAGCGCCTTCGTGTTATTGTTCTTTTTCTAACACGACATTTACGGTATATTTATTGCAGACGAACCCAACACCCCCACACATTCACTTACAGGAGCTTGTTAAACATGCGAGAAAACGGCGTCCTGTCAGGCAGGCAGGTGAGGGAGCAACATTTAAGTTTGCACCAGGGAACTGTTTGAAAGACGAACGGGAATCCGACCTTCGTCTGGCATATTTCGTAGTGATTTTGTTCGGCGTAGGAGCATGCTTTCAGCACTCAAATTTTTTCTTGGATCGTTTGAGGGGCCAATAATTTGGTTTCCACCTTATACTTGAACAAAGTTTTCTACTTCTGTAGAGAAATGAAGTTTTGAGTATGAATTTTCTACAGGGCGGAACTTTCATTTAAACTTGGTGGCATAAAACAAGTTGGATTTATACAGCTCACCGAGACAGTCCAAACATTAGAAATTTCGCGTTACATCACTTCTTTTTCTTTGACATTTTCCATTAAAAATTATTAGTATTTTTCTAGTAATGGGCATTTTAGGGTCGACGAGATGGCAGCACAATAAATTTGTCAAAGGACTTGCCATTTTACGGTCAAAGTTTTGTAATTTCACAGTGAACTTCACAGTTCAAAACGAATTTATTGACATGCGCTACACCTATGTAATTGAATGGTATTGTAAATTACCAAAACTGGTTGAGTATCGTGGTATAATTATCCCAATTTTAAAATTGACTCTACCGATTAAAACGTGGAACGACACCAATATATTAGAAATCTAATATATTTTCATTCTTCGAAGGAGCGTGATATTTATCTGGGAGGATTAACCAATGAACATTGATATGTACAATGGCATTGCAACTCTATACTTCAAAGAATAGCATATCACTCAGCCGTTGTAAATACGCACAACGTTTAGTGTCATCGCTTTAAAATTGCGCCGGTTTTGGTAGCACAACAACGTATATCCGAAAACAAGAAAGATTGTTGCCGTCCCCGGCCTATATTCTGTGTCCCTGACACTATTTTTGGATCAAAGCCTGCGTCTGACTCTCCTAATTTCAGCCTGAAGAAATACTAGGGCCTTGGCATCCCAACACCTGCTGGATTTTTGAAGAAACGGGAAATTTGCCCGGGAAGAAGAGACAACCACATTTCTTCTTCAGTGCTTCAGAAGCCTGGCGTACTTTATGGTTCCGAGATGTAGTTTAACTCTTCACTTATAGAACAAAATTACATTGTGAAATATGTGTATGTTAGAGTTTATAAAAGTTGTGTTTCGTGAGATATCGAAGATGTGAATTTTCGATGAAAAATATCACGTTTGCGTTAGGTTTGAGTATTCTGTTAAGATGTTCTTGCAGATCAATGATAACTTCCTCTAATTAATTCTTTGCAATCCGACAATAAGTTCTTGTAACCCATTAGTAGTTCATTGTTTTCCGCAAACAATTTATCGTAATCCAATAAAAATCCTTCGTAAGCCATAAGAGGTTCATTAAATCCAATTATAAGTTTTTGTTCTCTGATTATAAGTTCTCATCCTCCGATAAGATTTTCTTGTACCTAATCGGTTCATTTCGGAAGAGTCCTTGTCATCCGATACGTTTATTCTATTAAGTAAACCGGGACTTTCAGCGTTTTAAAAAGAATTTTATAAGAAATTTTCCTAGTTTCTTGCTTTCGAGGTTTGGTTTCTCATTGAGTTTTATGCGAAAAGAGTTTTAAATGAAATTTTCCTAGTTTCTTGCTCTCAAGGTGTGGCCTCTCATTGAAGAGAAGCGCTTAAGCTCAACCTCTTGGCCGCCGTGGACACCTTGCAAGCTAACATTTATTCAGGGCACTGGTCAATTATTTCTGCTCAAGTTACTTCTTCTTGAATTGGAAATGATGTTTTATTTTTGGAATGATTTTTCATTTCTCGAATTTCAGGTGTACTAGAGCCAATTACAGCTAATATATTTTGATACTAACCTTCTACAAAAACTTCTGCGCAAAAATTGTCAACATGATTAACAAATATAATCAAGCGAGAGCTACAATTTTCTCACGTAAATGTGCAATGAATACCCGAAATTGTTGACGAAACATTCTTAAGAACAAACTTTGAAATTCAGTCCTACGGCTCTTCTTCGTATGATAGCTCATTTCGCAATTTTTCAGGAATACATATATGCATACACTGATTTTATACAACCTTTTTTGTTTCAACATTTTACAATGGTATTTCGATACCAATGTGTTATTATCAGTCAAGGATGTTAATGATAAGGTATTTTAAAAACCAATGTATCAACATTTCGTGTTTGTACTTTATTGGAAATAAACTGTTTTCTTTTTTATACCAAAGTTTCATACGCATCCTCATTCTGGTCGTGCATGGCTCTCTGAAATTGAAACAAATTATGGTTGATCTCAATGACGGTATTTACTAGTTTTTAAAGGTCCTCGAAGAGCTTAAAATGGAACACACAAAAGTGACAAAAGCAAGAGCTAACATCGATGTATGGTTTAAAATCAATTGAGTGACTGTCTAAATATCCATTCATTCATACGCCTCATAAATTATTTTAGGCTCTCTCACAACACAGTTTAACATTTTAGCCGGAGCATGCATGTTTATCGCCGCCTAAGCGGCTTAATTACTTGGGTGGCGAAAAACATGCATACAGGCAGCGAAAAAGTTATACTGGGAAGAATAGGCGCAGTACGACAGCAGTTCGGCACAGTAACAATAATAATAATAATAAAGCGATACAGATATCAAGTCTGTTACTAGAGCAGTTTTTTTTTGCATTGCCCGTGTCAAGGCGGTAATTGATCAGGCAACTCCTCCATTGATTGGAAACGAAAGGCTGTAGGCTGCAATACTGTGGTGCTCAAAAGCGGCCTCCATTTGCCTAGTGTGTCCTCTGTCAGTGTCGGATGCTACAGCTGCTGCATAGTTTTCCCAACGCCTAAAATACAGCAGTTGCAATCGACCTTTGCTGTAACCCGAACACTTTGAGCAATGAACTGCTCTAAATCGATCTTAAAGTGACTTTCTAAACCGAACTGCAACAAAACGTCCGAGACATCACACCGATTTTTATCAGGGTACTAATGTTTTCTTACACTGCAGCCGTGGACCCACTTGTCTATACAGCTCTTCCAACAAGAGATTTGCAGCTCTGCAACAACGGCCTTGATGTGCAGCTGCTCCAACAAAAGCTGTGCATCTGTTCCATCTTATCTCTGCTCAAAAGATACGAGACAGCTGCATTGAAAATCATTTACAGCTGCTGCCAAACTGAATTAGAGCTCCCCAGTAATCTTGGAACAACTGTTTCAACAATCAAATTAAAACTCCTTCAACAATCTCAAGGCAATTGCTCCAGCAAACGAAGTATAGCTCTTCCAACAACCTCAGTACAACTGTTCCAACAATCAAATCATAACTCCTCCTACAATCTCTATACAATGACTCAAACAAAGTATAGCGCCTCCAACAATCTCTGTACAACTGCTCCAACAATCAAAGTATAGCGCCTCCAACAACCAAATTATAGCGCCTCCAACAATCTCTGTACTATGACTCCAACAATCAGAGTATAGCGCCTCCAACAATCTCTGTATAACTGCTCCAAAAATCAAAGTATAGTGCCTCCAACAATCTCTGTACAACTGCTCCAACAACCACAGCGCAACTGCTCTAGTAATAGTAGTAAGGGAGTTAATTTCAAAATAAGGCCAATAAGGAGTTGTCTTACGTTAAAATTTTCGTTTAAAGAGCAATATAGTCATAATAAGACAGCGCCTCGCAGTAAAGAGCCAATTTTAACAGAGAAGTCCAGGTGAGATTGAAACATCATCCACAAAGACAGATTTTTACATTTGTGATGCAATGGTTTTTGGCGTTCATGTACTAAACTGAGTGCTACTTGGGTGAAAGGTCCTTTGCAACCCACCCCATGCCGTGAGGCCCCAATCGAGCTCAGGCACTCGGACAGAGGTAGTATAGTTCCTCCAACATGTATTCGCCTGTGACTGTCAATCTATATCTGATCAGATGATTTCATGTCACTACGTTTAAAGCATCCAACAACATTACAGCGAAGCGGATTAAACACGTTGCTGATGGGTTGTTCTTTGCATTATGCACAAAAGAACTTCAAATGCAGAAGAGAAAAGCTCTGAAAAGATGCAGACAACTCATTAAAGAAGCTCATAAAGCGTTCACATGCAG
The DNA here is from genome assembly GCA_030386875.1 of Morinoia aosen. Classification (NCBI taxonomy): domain Eukaryota; kingdom Metazoa; phylum Arthropoda; class Malacostraca; order Amphipoda; family Talitridae; genus Morinoia; species Morinoia aosen. The sequence continues at coordinate 94,325,084 of CM059559.1, read as the reverse complement.
ACCATAGAGAGGAGGCTAATCAAGCAGCTACGTCGTCGGCAACCGCGCTGGAGCATAGCTGTATATTAGCTTGCGTAATGCTAGTTTATTCTCCTTGCAGCAATGCTTCCCAAATTGTAGCAAATTACTTCGCAGGGGTAATGAGTTTAAGAGAGTAACTGCATGTAGAGTAATGGCACCAGAGCTGTAATGGCACAACCATAAACATTTCCCCTAACTTTTGCCATTAGTGGCTAATGTAGCTCTAGATATCTTCTTCTGTGCATCCTTAGTGGCAAGATGAGTGCCTAGATAGTAAGAAGTGTGTCTGTCGATCAAGCTCAAATTATAAAGACGTTTGTGGATGTGGAAGCTCTCAAGGCTCTTAAAGTAAAGCTGTTCCAATTACTCTTAAGAGTAAGAGTCTTGAACAATCCATTCGTTAACGGAGGTAAAGTAATTTTTTGCAAGATTTTATCAAATAAAGTATTCCATTTCCCGACTGGAAAGCAATTCAGTTCAGGGTCTGACACTTAATTCCGAAGCTAGATCTGCTGGACTGGAACCCAACGAGAGCCAAAATGTTTCCACTATAGCACGGGACTGCGGTCGAGTAAGGTATTGTACACATTATTGCGTGCATGCAGCGCGATACTGAATCAACGTGGCAAATCGAAATAGTGGTAAAAAATAAGAATCGAAATCGAATACATTTGTAAATTCAAAATGAACCGAATCTCATATACGCTTCGAAAAAGTATCACATGAACAGGTATGGTCTTGAAACTATTTTTGTTAAAAAACGGGCATTACTTTGGGGCAATCCTTATACCTTTTGTTATTGAAGCTATAAAACCAATATTTTGATGTGTATTATACAAGGAATAAACGCTCCCTCAAGTGGGTACCAAAAATAGTGTTTAAACATATGGTGTTCTGGTTGGAATTGGTTGTTTTTGAAATTTTGTAGCTCAATTTCCTAGAAAGCTGAAATGCTCGAATCAATTTACTGAGGAAGGGACTGCTGATCATATGATCTTTGATTTGATCTTTTGATAATTTGATCACTTAACTGTTGATCATTCGTCCGATGATATAAAAACAAAAACTTTTCATCCTTCGAATGAAAAAGTTATCCCGGTTTTTATTTAGAAAATAAAATCTGTATGATTTTGGGGCAGAAAAAAATGATCCGAGCATGTTTTACTGAAATTCAAACTAAAAAACAAGAAGAACCTCACGTGTACTCGCCAACGATTGGCAGTCAATATCTGATCAGATGATTTCATGTCACTACGCTTAAAACATTGAATAGCATTGCAGCGGAGCGGATTAAACATGTTGCTGATGAGTTGTTTTTGCATTATGCATCAGTTTAGAAGATCACTCAATATTCATAGCCAAGGCTAAAGTGTTCAGCGTCGAATGAAATAATAAAGTAACGCTTTCCTGCTTAGCTAAGTTGACTGTAATTTTCGTTCGCAGACTTAAAAGCAGCGCCGGTTTTCCATTAAATAGCAATGGCCTCCCATCGTTGCTATGAGTTAGAATTCATGGATTTCGTTTGAAGTGTTTAGTATGTACGCTACCTCGAATGCGCCATAAATACAGCCCAATTTGGCAATGGGAATATTGATTTGGTGAAACCCTAGGGGTTAATCAGGCAACAATATCTGTAAACACAGCACATATTATTATATCGAAGAAATTATATTTTGTAGATGTCAGGTTGAGACAAACAAGCCGCTTTCTTTGGAGGAATATTCCTAATGCATTTGGAACATTTATGAAAGTTGTAAGATCTCTGTACAAGGAAGCAAATACAGATTTACATTATAAAAAAATTGAGCCGATAGAATGATACTACTATCAGTAAATATGAGGCATCGCAGGCCATATCTCCCAAACGCGTCTTTATCTCTGCCAAAGCAGAGTTTGTACTAACTATAATAACTAAATGTGATATACCTGGAAACTAAGCGTAGAATTAGTCTCTATGTATAAAATTAGTAACTAATTGCACTGAAAATAGTAACTACGTACTATGTACTTAGTAACTAAGCGTACAATTAGTCATTCCTCATTATGTGTACGATTAGTGACTAAATACACATTTAATAGGTAAATATACATTCCGTTATTAAATAGACATTTAGTAACTAAACGTACGCTTATAAACTAAATGTACATAAAGTAAGTACTTATACAATGTGCCAGAAGTATACCCTACTGAGATGGAGTAGAAACGTTTTGCGTCCTCCATGAACCCTACATCCACTTTAACGCATAGTTTCGGAAAAATTAACCAGCTCATTCCCATTTAATGGGGATTAAATAAAAAATGAGACTTCTGCGTTCCATTTTCGACATTAATTACCGGAAACAGATTGCATAGAGTGATTTACTGCGATGTTTATATGCCTTTTTTCAGTGATTTCAAATTTCGTAACTTTTTAATTAATAGAATACGCAACAGTTAATCTTCGGATTAGCCACATTTTTAACGATGGATTAATACATAAATTTTTAAATGAAATTTTTTTCAGCTTTTAAATAAAAATTTCCCTGCTCTGGTTCGTGACGTGGACAAAAAAGTTTTGCCTGAGAATTAGAGAATGAATTCTGCACTTGTGCAGCATCTTGTATTATTCAGCAGTGGAACTTTGGTTCAGGTTGTTAAAGTTTTGAGGACCAGAAAAATGTCAAACGATAAAAATTTGAAAATATATTGGAATTAGATTTTAAAATTAGAGGCCGTATAGCTGTTTTCATTTAAAATATTTTTATATCAGGTGTGAAATATTTGACTTTCGAAGCAAACGCACGACGGATATATTTGTTCGTTTGCCATCGAGCAAACTTGAGATTTGAAATCGAGCGAGTTTTGCAAAAAGTTGGACTGTTCACCCTGGAAATAAGCTCCAGATTATTTTTCGAGTTAAGAATTATGAGTTGGCCGTTCCAGTGCATTCAAATCTTCTTTAGACTAAGATTTACTCTTACTAAATTGAATTGGAAAATGAAAGCCCAAAAACAACAGTACAGATGTGAACCTTCCATCAAAAACAGGATCACTCAGGGATCGGGCAGTTCAATGCCCCAGCTTCTGCCTTAAAGCAGGCAAGAATTTTTTTTCAGGAACAGTGAATTCTTTCCTTGACGATGAGCCTAAAACGTAAACAAGCAAAGCCTTTGAAGTCGTTTGCATTTTAATTACGGCATCAGGCGCTGTTTCATCACTATGGGATGAATTCATTTTTAAGAAATAAGCATGAATGTTTGGCCTTCAAATCTATCACTAACGCGGTTTCTGCTTCAATTTTCTTAATTGCTGATTTTCACTGAAACCTGAAATATATTTCAAGTGATATTATTTTATGGGTACTGTACGTGTTCTTAAGCAAAAATAACTTTGTTTACCAGCAACAACATCTGAAAACAGTATTAGAACATTTTTTCATTCATGACCACAAGATTGTCCTAATTTTACCAACATATCTTCGTTATTTTCGAGTTTGAAAATTCCGGTACTCAAACAGGCTATGTCTCATATACATATTTTTAGAATGCTAGCAACAGCACGTTTGCCCTGCCCGTTTTTTCCTTTCCAACGTTCATAATCTTGATGATTTTCTGGCTGTTCTGCGCTCGACAAATAACTGATTTTTTTTTACTGAAGCGTCGCAGCAAAACTTCGATTTGCAAGTTTCCGACAACGTTTAGGCATGTTTACTCTTCTTTTAAAAACCTCGTACATTCCGTCAAGACACCTCTGCATTACTGTCCATTCCAATAAAAGTGTGCGTACTTTCTCCCGCGCGTGTTTGCTTGTAATTTGCCACAGCACTTTCTTCATGATTGGAGTTGAACCTCAAAGAGCGATCAAGTTTGCTTTCGAATAATTTTTCTCGTTCCAACAGCCGAGCGGAGGTCGGTGTAAGGCGCATCAGGGAATAGCCGCTGCGAGACCACCGAAACTAGTTTTTGAACTCGAAAATGTAAGTTCAGGAGCGGCTCAAGCATCGATGTTCCGAAGTCCGGCAGGTTATTTGATGGTGTTTTAAATGTAGATGTCTTGCGGCCACGGACATGGGATGGCTGTCGAGCTTACGCAATGCGACGCCAATATCAAGGGAAAACTTCGCGCATCGAAAACAGAAAATATAGAATGGGAATTGGCTTGTTCGTCCTTTCTGACCTAGACTGTTTACACTCGAATTTTAAAATCTTATGCGCATGGTAATTTTTCTTTTGAAAGCCATGATTATATGTCGGATAAAAGTAAGAATCGATTAAGAGTTACGAAGCAGAAAATGCTTTTACAGGTACTTATCCACTACATGCCCAGTTGATTTTTTATTTTTTGTTTACTAATAAACGCAAATTATAGGATGTGCAACTGATGAGTAGTATAGAAAAGCTAAAAAACAGACGAAGATCAATCGATGTCATTTGAATTTTTCAACTAAGCGCAATTTCACCGGTGATTTAAAATCTCGAATTGGAAGTGCGGCAAAACTCAACAGAAGAAATATAAGGCCTTTGAGTTCTGGCATATTTGCTGGCTCTTCGCAATTTCGAGCTTCATAAAACTTACATTCAATGATAGCTTGCGCTGTCTTTTAAGATTTTGTGTTAATTAAATGTTTCACTGCAGAAATCAACGCACGTGATTACAACTGCCATTTCAACGAGTAACGCACGTTCGCGCTGATACGCTTTTACCTTAAGGTTGAGTGTTAAAGTCTGGCGCTCCGTATCATATGTACTGAGACATCTTCTCTTTTAAGTTCTTCACTGCGGTCGCAGAGCTTGGGAAGATAAGTATGGAAGAATTCAGGATAAGAGCAAATACTGCGCAGTTTAATTACAACATTGTCACGGAATCACAATTACAACATTGTCACGCAAGCAAAAAAAAAAAATGTGAGCTGGAAATAATGTAGCAACTGTACTGACTCACTGGGTCAGAATTGGTCGCTTTGACAATTGCGTATATTTTTTCTTTAATACAAATATAATTTTTCATGCATTCCTTGTTCACAAGCAATTAAATTTAACTTCAAAATAAATTGCAGAATTTTTGCAAAACAGTAATTGGTTGAGAAAACTAAAATTTTTACATTTAAGGAAAGGCAGGAAAGATATTTCTGTTTGTCTCAAGAATACTTTTACCGGTTTTATTTGAGTATTTCGTAAGTGTGTTCCTGTCAGTTAAATACATTGACGTACAATGCTTTCCTACACTCAGTAAGAAAAGTACTGTTTCCAATTACTAACAATTATGCCTATTTTTGCGAAAAAATAGTTAGGCTCGGTGACGAACGCTTTACATGTAAAAATGTAGACCGTAATTTTTAACTTCACCAGTTTGATGAATAGAGTAAAATGCTCTTATCAAGTCCCGCATGTTTCCGTAATTTTGAGCCACTTTTTGGGAAGGAAAAATCTGCCCCAAAATGCGCTCAGCCCGAATTTTCTCGGGAACGAGAGTTCATATTTTTACGTGGGGTAATTTGGCTTTTTTTGACTGAGATCTTCGCATACTCGTGTGTTTTGTCCTGTAGCAGTATTTTATTACAGTTTTTTTAACTAAAATATCGATGAAGGTTTGCAGTACTTTTTTGCAATCAATACTACCCAGTCAAACTTTTTCGCCGGAGCATGCATGTCTTTCGCCGTCTAAGCGATTTAATTACTTGGGCGGCGAAAAACATGCATGCAGGTTGTGAAAAAGTTAGACTGGACAGCGCACATTTCTTTTGGTAATCTATTTGATAGGCATTGATTTTAATTAGAAAATCAGATTAACTTAATAATCGCTTTCGCTTTTTCAATCACTGAATAATTATATATTCCGTTTGAGTTACTTTATGATTTTTTGAACATTGCTTGTCAGGAAAACCTTTCTTTTAAGATTTGTCAGAATCCTAAAAATCTTATGAAAATTGAAGTACCAAGTTTTCTACAGTTTAATTTAGAACGAATTACATTAAAGATTCCCTCATGAAAAAGTATACTTCGAGAGTTCTTTAATGGAAAATTTCACCAACTATAAATCGAAGTACAAATCTAACAGAAATTTTTCAATGACTTCGAAAAAACGTCCTTCGCTAGTGGGGCTGCAGCTGAAAGAAATTACTCCATCACAACGAAATGAAGCCCTCCATTAATAGGGCTGCAGTTGAAAGAAATTTTTCCATCACTACGAAATAAAGCCCTTCATTAATAAGGCTGCAGCTGAAAGGAATTTTTCCATTAATACAAAATAAAGTCCAGAGTTAATGGCGCTACAGCTGAGAGAAATTTCTCCATCACTACGAATTAAAGCCCCGCCGATAATAGACGCTGCAGCTGAAAGAAATTTCTTCATCACTTTGAAATAAAGCCCTCCATTAATAGGGCTCCAGCTGAAAGAAATTTCCCCATCACTACGAAATAAAGCCCTCCATTAATAGGGCTGCAGCTGAAAGAAATTTCCCCATCACTACGAAATAAAGCCCTCCATTAATAGGGCTGCAGCTGAAAGAAATTTCCCCATCACTACGAAATAAAGCCCTCCATTAATAGGGCTCCAGCTGAAAGAAATTTCCCCATCACTACGAAATAAAGCCCTCCATTAATAGGGCTGCAGCTGAAAGAAATTTCCCCATCCCTACGAAATAAAGCCCTCCATTAACAGGGCTCCAGCTGAAAGAAATTTCCCCATCACTACGAAATAAAGCCCCTCCATTAATGAGGCTGCATCTGAAAGAAATTTCCCCATCACTACGAAATAAAGCCCTCCATTAATAGGGCTGCAGCTGAAAGAAATTTCCCCATCACTACGAAATAAAGCCCTCCATTAATAGGGCTCCAGCTGAAAGAAATTTCCCCATCACTACGAAATAAAGCCCTTCCATTAATGGGGCTGCAGCTGAAAGAAATTTCTCCATCACTACGAAATAAAGCCCTCCATTAATAGGGCTGCAGCTGAAAGAAATTTCCCCATCACTACGAAATAAAGCCCTCCATTAATAGGGCTCCAGCTGAAAGAAATTTCCCCATCACTACGAAATAAAGCCCCTCCATTAATGGGGCTGCAGCTGAAAGAAATTTCCCCATCACTACGAAATAAAGCCCTCCATTAATAGGGCTGCAGCTGAAAGAAATTTCCCCATCACTACGAAATAAAGCCCTCCATTAATAGGGCTGCAGCTGAAAGAAATTTCCCCATCACTACGAAATAAAGCCCTCCATTAATAGGGCTGCAGCTGAAAGAAATTTCTCCATCACTACGAAATAAAGCCCCGCCGTTAATAGGCGCTGCAGATGAAAGTAATGAGAAATATCAAAGCAAGGTAGCAATTACTGCTTCGGTGGCGCACTTGATGGGCGGCACTGGAGTATCACGAGTAGCACTCCATCAAATCCATCACAATTTCCCGCCATTAAGATTTGATGGGAGGTCGGCTCAGAGAGCCGCTATTTGGGCGACTTCATCGGTCGCCACAACTGCAGTGGTCGGGAAAGCAGTCTGTAAAATGGGAGTACGCAGCCAGCAAAACGGATAGCAAGCAAGTAGTAAGAAAAGCGGATATACACATACACAGGTACTAATTAGAACGAGAGAGGACCATTTATAAATTTATTTGCCAAGAGCGCGTGCATTATTGCTCGTCGTAGCCGTGCGGCTATCGAATCCGCCTCCGTGCAGGCAAACCCGGGTTCGAGTCCCGGCGCTGGTGGCGGTTTTCTCTGTTGGGTATAGGAGAAAAATTCCAAGCACAATACCCCACTCTACCCAGGTGTCTGAAATGGGTACCGGTCTTGACCGGGAGTAAGCGTCATGGCGTCCTGGCGTTAGTTATAAGGCATTTGAAAATCCAATGTACAAGGTGATATGTATCAGGCTTGAAATTGGAAATAAAGCATCCGTAGATGCCTTCATTATATTTATTGTAGGTAGTACACAATGCACATGAATAAGTTTAATGTCTAACTGTAAACGATGCTAGTACTGCGGGCTGAATGAGCTACGAGGCTTCTATGACAGCGTATCAAAATCAGAACCAATTCTAAAATGAAGCATGAAAAAAATTTAGTGCTCAGTCATTCCTACTTTTAACTTAGCTAAAGGCATTAAACTCGATACCCTGTCATTAAATTAAGGAAAAACGGAATAGATAAGAATGTCAATCTTACATACTTACATATACATGTACACAGGCATACCCAGCGGTAGATCTATAATCAGAATATTTCAGGTAAGAAAAAGAACTTGGATATGACATATTTCCCCACTCGTGATTCTATTTTGTCCTAATTTTAACTGTATTTATCCGTCATTTATCTAGCACTTTGAGAGTGTGCAAAGTTGAATAGAGTTAGGGCCAGAACTTTATTTATTTTTTATAGTCAGGAATAGAATTAAAAAATGGCATTTTTTCCAGTATTGGTTCATTTTCATCATTATTATTATTATCATCATTATTATATTATTATATACCATTTGTACGGCAGGAAAGGGCAGATTGTTATTTATAGGGCAGAAGTATTCAAATAGTAAATATGGCAGTAGTATTTAAGTTGTAAATGGGTTACCATTACAAGGAATAAGACCAAAGCTCCTAGCTATTAAATGATGGTGGAAGTATTCAGGCTGTAAATATAAAAGCACCTGCTAAAAAATATGTGAGTATGAAAGAGCAAAGAGCAGGTTCTTCTACTCGTTTTGAACGAAAATTGTAAATGCAGGAATTTACAGCAGAGCTAAAAATCATGGCGACAAAAAATAAATTACGAATTCCAGCTCTTATAGAAGTAAAAAGGAAATCTATTGCGGAAGAAATCTCACTGAAAATATTCGATGACAAATAGAATGAAAAACCCTCGTATAAAAACTGACTTAGCTCATTATAAATGTCAGAGAAATCAAAGATTTATGTATCTATAAATGCGCTTCACTCGATCAAATTTTTCTAAAACGAACGTCAATTGAAATTTCATGAGCTGGCTGTTATTCAGGAATATTGGTGCTCTGTCACTAGATCTTTGACAGGAAATTGCCGAGGAAAGCCCGGAAATATCTGGGCCGGTAGCTCTCCAGGGTTCGTTCAGGAGCGTCATTTCGACCCACCAATGTTGATTTTTGCCCCCGGGAATTTCGGTTTCGCGAGCCAGGAATTCGCTTTAAATAAAAGAGATCGATACTCGGTTTTTCTGCCCTCACCCCGAACAATTCGCTTAAAAATACCCAAAATTTTGAGGGTTTTGATTGCAGGCTTGTGTAATTTTTTATCCAACGTCATTTTTCATGAATAAAAGTACGTTGTTTGAGGGGAAATGTATAGTTTCGATTCGAAGTCGGAGAGGTTGAAATAATTATTTGTAGTGTATCTTATTTTAAGTGTGAAACATCTGAAATTTTTGTATGTAGCCTTCCCATTGATTATACTTGAAAATTATTTTTTTCATAATAGGTACTTTGATATTGTAAAGAAATTGAATGAGCGAACGAAGAGAGGGTTGCTGAAGTTATCAATTCTGAATTCGGTTTCGCAGTTTCAGCGCGGGAAATTTTGGCTTAGCGGATGCTTTAAGTATTAGAAAAATGATGATGATGATGACAATGAATGATTAATTTTTTTTCCTGGATTCATTATATTGTTGAATAATCAAAAAATCTGCTGAAAAATGTTATTACATCTTGTTATAAGTGCATATATACTGATCTTGTCAGATCTCTTTTGGTGTTATCACATCTGTTGGCCATCGTTCACGTGAGGACGTAATATTTTAAGTAAGATTTTCAGCTACCATTCAATAAAAAAAAATGAAAATCTCTTCCCATGCTACATGTACTGCTTGCGAAACAACACACTTACAGTCCACCATTTGACAGTTTCACAATGGGACTGTACAGCTCTGCTTTCGTTACCCCTCAAAACTTAATTCTCGTCGTTTGTGTTCAATAATCGTAATATGTCTTAATGTAAATTTAAACAATAAAAAGTTCCAACTTCTCCGCCGCGTATCACCGATACTAACTGTCGGAGAAGTATAAAAGTAAGGCCGCTGCTTCACTCGCCTCAAACAGAACTCAATGGCTGAAGCAAAAACATCAGCCCCAACAGGACAATCAGAGCTCATTCATGGTCAGATTAATACTGAGCGTTCGAGTGAACGTATACATTCAAACGTACGCTAACGAAGTCTGTCAGCAATAACCTTTAGTCTGTTAAGAATAATACAATCCTATTTCAAAGAATTAGTCCTAGTTTATTAACTTTACATTGACCCCTCAAAGCTAGAAATGTTTCGTTATCATTTGTAAACTTTGAATGACATGTGTGTAAAACATTACAATTTTGAATGATGCACCAAATGGCTCCATTTAAAATTTCTAAGAATATTATGCCAACACTCACAATATGAAACATTATATTAATCAAATGTTTAAATTTTTGATTAATAGCTAACAAGTCGTTAAATTTTGAACGAATCAACCCAATACCTCTACAATGTTGAAGAAATATATGAGGTTCTTTATTAAATGGGACAGAAGTACACCCAATTTTTATTTTTCTATGAATTTTACTCAAGTTATCGAACACAACATCACCAAAGTTCCTTTCCATGTGGATGTCGCTCGAGCTTTTCCCGTTTGAAAATCAAAGGAACTTCGTGAGAAGTATTGGTTAAGGCAACACGGCGAGCCTCATGAAGGTTTTGAGTATCCAGAAAGTATCGAGTATCGCGGCCAGAAACCAATACTTCAAAAACAAATTTGTAGTACAGCGAAGTCGAGATGGGATGCCATCTCAGCGGCACTGCCAAAAACAAGAAGACTGAAATCTTCGCGAAAAAAAACCTTGTCCTCCAAGTGCCTACATCTATCATTCAAGTTTCTTATACATTTACACAGCAGGAATATTAGATTTAAAGCTGCATGACTAGCGAGCTGAATTTCTGCAGGAAAGCGGTTGGGACCCACAGAGTGCAAGTGCTTGCATCTATTATACAATTTTCTTTACTTCAACACAACAGGAATATTGAATTTAAAGCTGCATGACTAGGTTGCTGAATTTGTACAGGAAAACTGGCGGAATCCCAAGAGAAAATTAATGTACACAAAACATACTCGAATATGTGTTTTTATGATAATAACCGCTACGTTTTGGGATAATGCTAGAATCAATCTCTGGATTTCTCATCTATACAATCATCATCATGTTCGATTCTATGCATCTCAAATTCCTGTTAGAAGACGTGCTTCCTATTTCTAAAATAAAAGACTGTTCAAACTCATAGTTTTTATACTGATGTTCATTGTCGCCTTCGATTTTCTCCTTCTGTCGTCTTATCACTTTCATTCATCAAGGTATCATCTTCATCATCGTATCATCGTCATTAATTGTGGTACCATCTCCATTGTTGTCTCTACTTCATTTATCGTGGTTCCATGTTCATTGTTTTATCTTGTTAATCGTGTAATCATCTTCAGCGTTGAATCATAATCATAAATCGTCTTATCATCTACATTAATCATCATATTATCCTCATTAATCGTCACATTATCTACATCATTGTACCATCTTCATTAATCATTGTATGATCTACATCACCGTATCATCTTCATCAAGCATCGTACAAATTTCCTTTATTCCTGGGCTTCCGCACCACCCTTCAGTAACCTTGAGACAAAGTAGGCATTGCATTCCTGCGGGTAATGGCTGGGCCACCGGCCGCAACCCTCACCAATCTTTCGCGGCACCTGACCAGAACTGCTCGTGCATTGTGCAAGTTAGATAATTCTCCTGCAAGAAACACGCAGCGAGGTCTATTCGATTTTTAGAGACGCTCGTGAAAAGCCGAGAGGAAAGGAACTAGAGCGATTCGAAGAGGGAGTCTCGTTGTGGCTGAATGAGAAAGCGCAGACAAAAGAAAAATATGTATTAGGATGAGAGAGAAAGAAAATAAAAAGGTATTAATAAAGAATAATGTTATGTGACTATTAAAATCGATCGTCTAGCACAACTTTTGCGTCATTCCGAGTGGAAAAATGTTGAATAATTCTCAAATCGAAGCAAAATTTGTCATGATCACATGCACCGGATACATTGTTAAATTTTATAATAAATGTTATGACCCACACCAATGGAGTTACAAAAAAATAAACGTCATATTTCTGACAAACCAAGTTTGTATTAAATGAAACTTTCATTGCAAAAATATCACCAAATATCGATGCCCAGATATACTGACAGACGAAATGCATGCAACCCGCGCAAAAATCCAGGCTTCTCTATTGCCTTTCTTTATGGAACGCTGGGGCACCTTCTAGGAAAAGAAGATATTATCCCCTGCACCCTGGACCTGTGATCAACTATGCAAGAACTATGTATATTAAGGAACAGTAAAGCCACTGCCTTTTTCAGGGCAGACACGGTAGCAACAGCCGCAGGAATGTAAAATGTGGTGACTCGGATGCTACGGAGGTGATACCCTTAAAAGATTACCCTCATATGTCGGGGCATTGACTCTGAGGCATCGGAATGTCGTGCATGCTTATCATTTCATTCCCGAGTTGAATTACATTGAGAGATTAGGTTTAGGACTGCATGACTAGGGTACTGAATTTTCGCTGTGAATGTCCGCGCGCGTTTCAATAATCGTCTTCTAGTCTCGTAAAATTCTGCTTAGTTTGACTTATTGCAGAAAAGTTAATACACTAGCCCATTTCAGAAAAATCCTTGGTGTATTTAGTTTCAATTTTTTTTCAACGGCTGCAGCTTTATGGATCTTTTTGTTTTGCTTCAAACACTTGAGGTCTTTTGGAGTTAGGTCTCAAAATGCTAAGTCAACCGAAAGAAATAGCGTAAAAATAAATCAATCCTAATTGAAAGACCGTCTCGACCGACTCCTTATGAAGAAGAACCTCAATTACCAACCAGAGCAAACGAACTACATGCGTTCGAATACACAGCCCAAATGAAATATATTTGAGCTAAAATTCGACTTTCCTGGAATTAAATGATAAGCGGTATGAGGAAAATAAACCCTCATTAGGGGACAAAAAGTCCTATCAAAGACTTATTTGAACCCAGGTCACAGAAGCCGTACATCTACTTAAGATGCTCTGAGTTCATCTATGTTCCGTGCCTGTAAGACTTTTCAGTAAGCTTACCACTAACAAATAAGTCAGGTGAAAATGAAATATATGTAAAGAGTGCAAACTAGTTTTATAATTGCTAATTTTTAACTGAAATTGTAGAGGAACCATGACTATTAGCCACTAATTTTTATTTGACTCAACAGTTATTTCATACCAAGGTTTAATTTTCTACGGCATCTTTGCACACATTTACAAGTATTGCTGTATTTGGAAATTTTGTTCACTTAGAGCAAGTGATTGCAGTGCTCATATATTCGGTCATGATTTCTGTACGTTCCATCCAGTTGCGATGATACACACCGCGCACCACTTATTCATTCATCACTAAAGCACACCCTGTTGAGGGTTTTTAATCCTGAAAACGACATCAAGCATGGTAAAGCAAACATGTGGATAATATAAGTAAAGCTTTTTTGCCGTGATACTGATGTATTTCGTATATTCGTGTCGATACCCGAGCAAAATTTTGGTCTCCGTAGAGCGCATAGAAAAAATTAACCGTACAAACCATTTCGTAAAGTGACGTGACGTTCGCTGTGTGTCGTCCTTTGAGCCCAAAAATTTGGGTAGTCTTTCGATCGTTCTATAGTGCAGGTATTTCATCTACCTGCGGTATCGTTCAGCTTCACTGAGGCATAACAATTGTCGCGGCGTAAGACTCAAAGTTTGACGAATTTCTGCGCAGTTTTGATAAATTGCATTTTAGTTTGCAAGATATGACATTCAATTTTGCCAGGCGTGCTGCATTGAAGTGCAGAACTTGATTGAGCAAGTTCTTAAAAAATGGGATTGCGTCAGGCTCTTGCGTCATGATTTACCCAACTTGAACCGTTCTCAGAGGTTTTACCTACGCAGAATAGGGCTTAGACTGGACGTTTCTCATCCAAGTTCTACTAAGTCGCTAAAATTTTCGCCACTGCATGATCCTGTAGGCACAGACTAGGACGCAAGTAATGAAATTGTTGGTATGATACAAGAAGTTGAATAAAATTTTGACCTAACTTTTACATCCTTCAGTCGCAGAAGATAAGCGGTGTGCATTTTACAGTTTGAGGGAGGTTGTCAAGCGCTTGGTCGATACGTAAGAAGATAAGCGGTGTGTATTTTGCAGTTTGAGGGAGGTTCCCAAGCGCTTGGTCGATACGTAATTGTTTACTATGTTATTCATTAGATATGAGGTCCAAAAATAAACAACTGTGTGCTAGACATGGTACGAAGGGAATAAAAAATTAGTGTCAACCAGTTATTATTTTGATACCATCTGGTTAAGTAGATTTTCTTGCATTATTACCTGAGCGACCTAAGTTACAGAATAAGGATCCGCACATGACGTACGTAGGTAAGTTGTTCACAAACAAACAACCCTGGAGCGAAAGAATCTTGTACCCAATATCAAAAACATGTTTCTGAATAATTGAATCAAAAGTTTTATAGGTTGCATTCAGCCAGAAATCTCCGCACAGTTCCAATTCTCAATTCTTCTCTTTGATGGGCAACACAACTTAAAATAAATTTTCTCAATTTTAATTCCCCATTTGAAGTAATTTTTGAAATTCCTTTATTTCACCAAAGTAGTAAACCCTAAGTAAACATCAACACCTTTTCTACAGACGCAGTTAAAATGACGATAAAAACTAAATCCGCGCAAATTAGAGAATCAAAACCAGTTAGACTAATCCATCGGAACTAGAGGAAGGTTGAACTTGATAGACAATAATTGGAATAATTGATGATGCAAGTTCAGGCAAGCATTCATTTACAGTCCGACGCTGGCTCTAGATTTATTAAATTGCTGAACGCGTCAACGTCGCGCGCGTTCTGAGAGCCGTCGCGGCGTTTCAATTAATTGCGAACGGCTTTCTTTTAATGCGAGCCCCGTGATCCTGAGTGAGAGATGGAGTAATTCTGGCTGGGGTAATTCTGGCTGGGGTAATTCTGGCTGGGTCAATTCTGGCTGGAGTCATTCAGGCTGGGGTAATTCTGGCTGGGATAATTCGGGCTGGGGAAATTCTGGATGGGTCAATTCTGGCTGGAGTTATTCTGGCTGGGGTAATTCTTATTGAGGAAATTCTGGCTGGGGTTATTCTGGTTGGGGTAATTATGGCTAACTGTATTCTGACTGGGGCAATTCTAATGGGCCAATTTCTAGCGAGATCAATTCTGCCTACATCAGCCAGGCTCGAGAAATTCTGGCTGACATTGAAAAATGTCAGCCAGAGAATTCTATCAGTTTTTCAATGAGTTGTCGCTAGACAGGCTACGTAAATTCTTGGTCAAATTATATGATGCAATAATACATGTCAAAAAATAATATGACGACATTTTTAATATGTATCACATGTAAAAACTACATCAACTCAAATAAAATACAAAGGAAGCATTGTTAGTTCTTATTGCATTCTCTATTCTTTTGAGAATTCAGCAGCATTTGCTCAACCCAGATACATTTTTTTAGAATGCTTCCTCGATGGAGACAAATTCAAGGCAAAATAATTCCTCGTAGGAAATCAGGCAGCGGCGGCGACACTCATCGCTTTGTTTGAATGAGCGTTTCTTTGTTGTCATCCAAAGAAACAGCAACAGCGTGGCCGTAATTTCGTACACCCCAGAGTTGCCTTTGTTTTTTTGGAGATTCATTCTCTCCTCAACAGACGCTCAAGAGGCAATCTGTGGCTGCATGGAGACCAGCACCAAAACGCGCTCTTTGGAATAACTTGCTTCCATTAGGAGATGCATCATGGAGATTTGGAAGGCGATTGCCGAATGCGACTACATTGCTTATCAATGATCGCTTCCATAAAAATATGGTCCCTAATAAACCAGAAGTGGATGGGAAGTGAAATTTTCGGTCGTACAGGAGAGATTTCGAAAACGTTGAGCTGTCTCTCGGCCATTCCAGTGAGTGGAACAGGAATTTGTTTGTGTGGGGTTCGAAAAAGAATAAAAGGGGCTTAATACATACAAGATTGTGAAAAATTTGCATTAGAAGTTTTAATTGTTTCAATATCGGGCAAGTGACAGACAAGGAAACATAATTAATTTTATATTTTCAAAGTGATGAAAAGTTATTCATTGTACATCCCTTGTAGATCAATTTTTCGCATTTGATATTCTCCAATGCAGGCGTCAAAATGCGTGATCAACCACAATGTGCTACAGGGCTTACTTCTCGTTAGCGACAGGTTTTACACAAACGAGAAAAATCTTCCCATTGCTCTTTATTTTTCTACCATCAAATTGTAACAGCACTAGACTCACACAAGTCTACCGTTTGGGTCTGGTAGCCTCTCGTACATTTAATTACATGCAAGAGTTTGTAAATTAATACTTGCCAACATATCGAAGTGTAGGGTACCCAATCCATTGCAGGATTATCAATTTCATGAATATATTGTAATAATTGAGAACACAAACACTTGCAGTGTTATTAGTTAAGCGTGCAGCGGCTCAACTATAAGTAGCTCCATTCCTCCATATAATTTGTATCAGAAAATTTCAGTGTCAACTGAACCATAGGAAAACTGGGAATTGCCAAAAAAACTACTTTGTTAATGAGATTATTAGTGCCCAACAAATTTGCTCGTTTAATGATGTAATAATCTAGAATTTCACACTTTATGTAAAGGTACTACAGTAAAATTTACTTCGTTACGACGCCCTCGTCCCAAGATCGTTAAAAGTTTGCCATAATCCTCTTCGAGCTGCTGCGTACTTTCGTCGTACTTCTTCAAGTTCATTTTTCTTTCACAAACACGGTTCTTAAACAAAGCAATATTTAACGATAAAATTTCAAGAAAATTTTCCAGTTATGTTAAAACAATAACTTTTACTCTAACAAAAAGACTTATTTGTATATATTAGCAGTCGTCTAATACAAAACTAGTCACTAGATTTAATTTGCCTATGAATAATTGTTCTTATAACAAATGATGTAATTAATTAATTAATTTGCTTAAGAATTGTTTTGATTTCCATGCGCGAGACATTTTCTTATTCTTGATACAGAGCTTGGCTATCAAAACAAAAATCGCGATGCAAATGTTATAAAAAGATGGGGATGACGGAATTGACCTCTTCAAAATGTCTGGATTTAAAATTAGGACAACAACGACATATATCTATGGTTTCAAACTCTTACTGTAAGAGATGATTACGCATGTCAGATATAATAAAATTTTAGGATGTACGTGCATTAAATTATTTTCTCTCCTACCAGTAACGACAGAGAAGATATGAATTTCATTTCGCTAGCAAAACTCACAAAAAGAACGTATTTCCCCATCGATGTCTCAAATTTAATATTACGCTTGAAAACTGAGAAACTTCTGGTAATTCCTGAAAGCGCAGCAGGTTTACTCGTGTTTTTAACGGCGTTCAAAAACCCATAAACCTTAAAATGAGAATTCCACACCGAGCCGGAAAGAAATCAGGAGGTCGACCTGTCCGAGCTCCGGTCTTTTGAAAT
Source organism: Morinoia aosen (assembly GCA_030386875.1). Taxonomy (NCBI): domain Eukaryota; kingdom Metazoa; phylum Arthropoda; class Malacostraca; order Amphipoda; family Talitridae; genus Morinoia; species Morinoia aosen. The sequence continues at coordinate 94,307,484 of CM059559.1, read as the reverse complement.
CAGTCACTCGCGCTCGCTCGTAAATCTTTCGACGACCACGGGACTTCGACATCCGCGCCGTGGGGCCTAGCGCCCTGTTATAAATTAGATTTTCCTCATATTTTTGCGGGAAACATTAGCTCGCTCTTGCCATGGCGTATTTTTGAAGCATCGATTCAAATCATCGTTTTTAAGCTCGATTAAAAATGTTTCTCGCCTGTGGAAAAATGTGTTCGTGGTATAACGATTGTGTTTTTCAGGTATAAAAAATTAAAAATATTAACAACCGAGCGTGATGAATTTGTTCACTTTTGTCCGAGGCGACGCGTTGATGCAGAAGGGGATTTTAAATGGAATCTAAATCGACTACGGTTTTAAAACAACGCAGTGTAAGTTTCCTATTGTCTTTCACAAAGATCTGACTGTGCACCGCCTTTCACAAAGATCTAATTGCACGTTCATAAAACGGTGTTCAGATTGTCAAGAAAACAATTTTTGGGATAATGTAGATCATTTACTACGCGGAAAAAACGTGAAGTCGGAATATCAGCAGGTGTAAATTCCCTCTCCGCTCGTGACAGGCTTTAATATGCGATTAGTGAGATCTAGCCTGCAAAGCGCATCCATGGGCGCACAATTGCGCAAAGCAAAGGCCTAAAGGACATTTATCTGCAGCAAGCGTCCAGTGAAATGAAAATAGTAGAGGTTTCCAGGCTTCGTGCGCTGAAGAGAATATGGGCTTATGGTTTTAGGCAGTGCGACCAAACCTACTGATTTTCATTTGGTCGAAACGGTTTCATTTGGCACACGACAGAGCGACAGGAACTGCACTGTGCTCAAACACACAAAATACGTTATTTATATCTCCACTTTGTAATTGCACTCGCTTGCTCTGTCAGTTTTTCCTTAGCTGGTAACTTTGGGTGGAGGGAGTGAAATGCTAGCTCATTGAGTGGAAGTCATTCACTGTCCTTTCTCTTATCCACTTGGTCCGTTTTTTATATCCCAAGAGGAGCGACTTGCGGCGTAAAGCGCAGCACGCAGTTGCAGGGACTCGAATTTTTGACCATCTTGTCTAACGTTTCACGCTCTGCCCTCGTATCTCGTGGACGACAAAATGACACGTGTGCTGAAAAACCAAGATGTACTGAGAAAAAGTATTATATATTACAATAACAGACACTTAATTTTAACTTTATGTTTTTCGACGCTACGTGCGTTTAGGAAAAGCTAGTTTAATTTACGAGGGCACGTTTCACTTTCCTGTGTCAGATCTCTACTTTTTGTTAAGTGTTATTGTTTCCAAATTTATTGTCAAATGTGTGGTACGAATTAAAGGAGTTGACGAAACTCTATATATAAAAACACATGAATAACTCTGTGCGAGTTTCTCAATAGTGGGAGAAATATTCTTCTCAATTTCTCTTTTAAACACACGCAACTTCTGTGCTGGTGAAAACCTATTTGTTACTGAGGAGTGGACCGAGTATGTGCACCTGTGCGACAATTCAAGCACGTTCATGTGTGTAAAATCATCCATGTCGCATTTGTTTACGTGCGAGCATTGTTCGAATTTTGGTTCTACGCACAACAGGACATTAAAGGTTGCAAAATCAGGATATTAAATTAAATGCATGTTGCGCTTGATACGCATATTTCTCTTAACTTGTGTACAATTATGGAAGAATGGCTTAAGTATGAACCTTAAAGGGAGTATGTATCCAATAAAGACTTTTCTCAACAAAGCAATCCATTCAATGGTGAGGGTTAGATGAGAAAAGTCTTTCCCAATTCTATTACCAGGCTCTTATGATCGATCTAGCTTTAATAATAGAAGCTCACATTTTTGCGTTGTTTGACAAGAAATTAAATCAGCGTGAATAAATCAACAACTTTGTGGAAGTTTTTTAAAGCTTTATAAATCTTTAAGAAAGTCGGAAACGAGAACATCGCACCATTATCTTTACAGTTACTTTGTTTCTAAAGCGAACTCTCTCAAATTTTGATTATTTTTCCAAATAACGGTAAAATGAAGCCTGGCCTCAATGCTTTCATGAAGTGAAACATAAGCGACATTTTAGGCTTCAAACGAGCCCAAAAATAATTGAACATTGTTTTGTTTCATGTGGGTAATCTGTGAACTCATTTTATTCGCTTCCCAGATTGTTATTGTAAAATATTTTAGGAAACAAAACGGCGTTCTCTCGACTGAAGAAGCCAACTTGGCAGTCCTATGGTTTTTTCGCATACAAATTTGATTTAAAGGGTCAATTAAAGTTATAAATTATGTATCCCACTGCTCGCATTAAAAAAATGACAACTGTTGAACTGAATCTGAAAACAAATACGGTGTTTTTTAAATTGAATCTTGGAAGCTAGATTTACTTTATCTACGGGTCAGAGAGAGAACAATAAAATTGGCTCGCGTTCCTGAATTTTGTTCTAATTGAGATTAAATCTTAATTACTGCATGCAAGAATTAGCAATTACCAGAATGATTTAAAATTCGAACCATGACATACGCCATTGGGCAAACTTAACTTTTCTGAGCTACATAAGTTCTTCTCGTAACCAATTTATACATTATTTAATTTCTGGTATCTGAGTTATACATTGTTTAATATCTGGTGACCGAGTTCTACATTATTTTATTTCTGGTATCGGAGTTATACATTATTTAATTTCTGGTGACCGAGTTATACATTATTTAATTTTTGGTGACTGAGTTACGTATTACTTATTTTACTGTATTTCATACTTTATACGTCAAAATTTACGACATTTCATGCTGTAAGACATTTTATTTGCAGGCCTCCCTGTCGACCGCCCGTAATTCTCGAGCACGAGCGGAAGCTATGAATTTCAGAATTTTTGACGTTAATTTAACATCGTCATTTTGCCTCTCTTTTTAGTACTTGCGTCCCCTCCCCTGACACGTTATATCTCACCCTGCAGTGGTCTCGACCTGTTCTTCAAACGTTGGGCATCTCTTGCTTAACGTTGCATGTCGGCGACTTTAACCCATTCATTGCGGTTCGACCCACCCATGGGTCCAGCGTAAGTTCTTCCAGCTGCAAAACGACCCATCGATGGGTCGTCTGAAAAATTGTAACTATTTTTGTAAATTAATGGTATTCATTTTACCCAATTATTGTTTTTTATTTAAAAAATTTTAACACATTTTGACTTTAAATTTGAGTTGGATATTGAATTACAGTTTGACCCATCGCAGTCAATGTGTTAATATCTTCTTCAACATTAACACTGCTCGCCGCTTAGAGTTATGTAAAATTTTTAAATCATCTGCAACTTTCACATTGCGTTTAATTTTCCTTTGACTTACATCTTAAAACTTTTCTGACCTTACTCTCATAAATGACATTATCTCTAATTTCGATATTTTAGACGACTTCGCTGCTGTCTAAAATTTCAACTCTGCTTAGAATGATAATATTTCTGTATATATTTGCTTTAATGCCCTTTTTGGCTGTGTCTGCAATTTTAATTATTTTAGCTATAACTTCACACTTATATGTATCATTTGCTTTTAACATACCATTCTAACTCAACTTACTTCAAAGCATTGCAAGCCTGAGACGCAATTGTTTTCTCACTGGAAAAATTAGCTCTCATTCCATTAAACACTGATATAAGTCGAATAATTCTAACCGAAGGTAATCAAAATCGGTGGTTTCGCGATGAAATGAATATGGCTCTGTACGACACTTAGAAATTTTATTTTTATATCTGTCTTCCACTAAAATAACCCTTTAACAACGCCACATCACCCTTTGATTGTAAAAAAACTGTGTGCTGGGTCGCTTGGTCAGAACATTATTTCATCCTTTCAAATGCATGCTTCGTGAAGTCTTAAAAACCATATTTCCACAAGTGCGTTTTTCCCTCAGGTGCACATTGCACAACAACACTTCAGCTCAGCTTTCATCGCTTCTCGTTCGTACATAACTTCCTATTCATTCTGCATTTTATTTTTGGGTCGACATCTACGCTGCGGAAGCGTGCAGTTTCGGGCAAAGCAGAATATTATTGCGGGGTAAAAACTTGGCCCTTTGATCCCCCTGAACATGCACCCCACGCAATCCGCACCTCAGTTGTTTTGTTATGAGGTGACTGACAGGAACGCTGACGTTTCAGTCGTGAGGGGATTTCTAAGACAGGGTTATAAAAAATCCCCTTGCATAAATTGTATACCATTTCACAACGTCAAGACACGTTGGGAACACTAAAATAGACCGAGAAATGAAGCACCGATCGGGAACACAAAAACATAGCTGGAATATTAGAAAACTTAGAAAACACAAGACCACGTCGTAGACAGAATAAGAAATCCTAGCAGACGATGTTTTCTTTTTCAACACTAGTAATTTGTCACATCTATGTACAGACGAAGCCTGTACACTTCTGTCATCAAAGCATAATGTCATCAATTTCAACTGCCAACGCAGATAATTGCTACTAGTTGGAAATTTGTCGTGTATGATTATTATTTCACCAAAACACTTTACAACTTCATCATATGCCTTTAAATGTTAAAGTTCTTTCTCGATGACTTGGCATTTCCGATGGTACCGTCGTACACGGGATGCATTGTTCGTTCCAAAAAATAATTCGTTTAGTTTACTTCCACCTTCTTCACTATATGATCCTGCACACATGATTATGACGTCATTTTTCGATCCTAACTGCTTATAATTTACAGAATTTCCATCCTACGTCTTCACCCAATGCAATACATGATTTTGATGTCGTTTTTCGTTTTTAAATAGTTGGAATTATTTCCATCATAAGTCTTCACTCAATGTTTCTACACACATGATTTTAATATAATTTTTCGTTTTAAACGCGTTTAGTTGAAATAATTTCCCCCGTTTATCATTGCCTGATACGGTTACAAGCATAATTATATTGAAAGTTTCCACCCTTTCCTATTCATTCTTCATCACAGGGTACACTAAAATAATTTTTATACGCACCCTCAGCGATGTGAAAAATAATGAAAATTTGTTCTCTTTTTGATAAAAAAATGTTGACTGAGAGTTTCATAGTAAGATTTTTCGAAGAAAATTGTGGCTCTCAATCTAGTTCCGCTGTCAAATTTCGGGTTGGCGAGCGCTTTGATATATTGCGTCTTTGAAACACAATATTTTGGCGTCCTGAAAGTCACCTATTTTTTATGCCAGGTTTCCCGCCTCTCAAGAATCAGGCTTGAATTTTTTTGACCCTGAAAATGATCGCTTTGAGATTCTCGAGCAGGACAGGTGGGAAAGGGAGCAACTAACGTCAGCAGATGTGAGAGCGCTGAATGGCAGCTTAGGTTCGAGTTACCTTTATTATGCGGGAACATCAAGAAAATTGTAACGTGTTCCTGCGAAACTAAAACTTGTGATGGTAAATTCTCGCCTTGCATTTCCGGGTGGATTCAACTGAGAACTCATCGATGGGTGGGGAAAAACTGTGAGTTCAGTTTCTTTGAAGCTACGCAGCAACTCATTTTTCCTGTTCTTAAGGTAATTTTCGCGGTATAATTAAAACTGCATTTGAGCCAGGCAAAAATTTCGTGATTTTACTAAGTAATTAGAAGGAGTGATCAGATTTTCTATTATTTTGATTGAAAATAAAGTACCGATCACACTTGAGACGAAACATTCGCAAAACATCTCACAACTCCCTCTATATTCAACCGTGCACGCTGTTTGCTTGGGTAGAAATGCCTGGCCTTTCTGACGTCAAATCTTGTTTTAAGAATTTTTCTAACTGGCACAATCTTGGTATCTACTCCATGTTACTCGGTCCTAACAGTAATTCCTTCGTACAAGTAAGCTTTGGAAAAATTTAAGCTCACTGAAAAGGCTGTAAGTCCGGTTTAACAATTTGACCGCGACGTGAGCCACCGGTAGTCACGGAGTGGATTTTTAGAATGCTGCTGACAAACGAATAGTTACAAACTCAACTTTCATAAATAATGACTACTTAATGTCAGCACGACCCAGTTAATGTTTGTAATTTTCAAAATTACTCTCTCCAATTGACTTTAAATTTGGGTTGAATATTGAACTTCAGTTCAACCTATCGTGATCACCATGTTTTAAGCATCGTCTAGCTGTCTAACACGTTGATACCTCGCGTGTCCAAATTTTTAGCGATGTAATCTTAAACTGCTCTCGGGTTTTCCTCAACTGCGCGACATAGTTTGTGAGGTGCATCTCTTGTTGACGGTTGTGAAAGCTTCCAACGCCCTGACAAAGTTCCTGTTTTGTGCATCTTCCGCTTAGTTCTTTTGCCTCAACCGTTCAGAATCAGAATGTGAGTGATAGCCAGGCTTATTGCCCAACCTTGGTTTTGTGATTGGAATTTTCTAGATTTTTCTGATAAATAAATGTTCAAAATTGCTCTGGGCATACAACGAAAATTTTAAATTAAAATGTTAATGAAAATATTAATTGGACGTTATTTTTAATTGTAATGCAGAAATATTTCAGTTAAATATACTTTCATACGTTATACTTGTTATAACGCATCTAACTCTCTGAAAACTAGTTTGTAATATATTGCGTGCCCTTACTAATAAAAACGATCTTGGACTATAGTACATTGAATTTTACGATATGGATGAGAGCATAGATCATGTTGAATATTTTTTTCGCTATGTCGATGCCTTACACTGCCTGAGTAGCTAAAAGACCGCATTTATGCATTTATTTAGTTTTAATTAGTTAGCCAACGGAGGAAATCTCCGGATCTACAGTCGATGCAAGGGACAACCATCTCCGCGTATGGAGCCTTTGTTCATTGCACCACAACTTCTCGACTGTAAGTGTTTTTCACTCGAACGCGGTCCTTTGAGACGCAGACACCTGTGAAGTGTTAGTTTAAGGGGATCTTGAACTCCCAACGTTCATTTCTGATAGTGAAAACATTGTTTAAATGAAGACAGTGAAGGTATTATTCTAAAAATGAAAGCATGTTAGACATGAAGGTATTTTAGAACTGAAGACCATGAAAACATCACAGAAATGAAGGAAACGGAAGTCAGAGCACGCTCCTATATAGATTCTAAAAATACTGAGAAAGTGGTTAAAATTAGACATGTTTTGATTCACTTACCAGAGATTTGGTAAATGTAAAAATGTATATTTCCATTTTCAAAGGCGTTGCTTATCCGACAGCGGTTCTAATAATGTCCTCCCATTTACACAAATTTTACGCTGCCCATCTAAATTTACCTTTGATGGGATCGTTATATCTTGCTGGCTTAAAATTTACAATGCCTCAAAGTTTTGGCACAAGCAGACCTGAAGTAAGGACTCTGTGACAGTCCATGCAGAGTTTCAGTTGTGTGAGGCATGGGCAAAAAATGCTGACGCCCGCGTATAGTTGTTTGCGTATTGCAGGAGGGAGCAAGAACTGTGTTCAAATACTTATGAATGTTTTAAGGTAGAATTAGGGAATGCAAGCGCGTATCGTCGAACGAGTTTTGTTCCATAGACCACCTACTGAGTTAAGTCTCGACTTAGTATAAGAATAATTTTCAACAATATCAAAGAATTGCATCACAAAGATTCTGATGTTGTTCGTTTCAAACTCACAGTGGATCTTGAATTAAAGTTTCTAAGAGCTAATGCATAACTGCAAGGCCTAAAAATGGTGGATTCACCTTGCAAAAAACTGTTTACTATGAGTCTTCTTAAGCTAATATAGATCGATGAGGGTCTTTTTCCGGATGTTGTAACTTTGGTCAACAGGTTGTGGTACAGTTTTGTAACTTTTACTCGAGACTCGAGGAGTTTAATTTAGTTTCTTCAACTCTCACTTTGGTTTACGTTGGTGCACTACGAAAATGTTGTAGGCATTGCTTTACGGTTTAAGGAGTGAAATGGGGCGACAATAAAACGTATAAATTCAGTAAAATATTTGGGCTGGTCGTCAATTGAGAACTATAATTTTGCATTATACTTGACCTCAAGAGGAATAAGTGAGTAAATTTGAGCCATCTGAACCCCGATGTACATTTAATCGCTATGGTGATCTCACAAGAACGGTGCCTAATTTTTATTGAAGGTAATATACAATGATGAAATCTGAAGGGAAGAAGTTAGTTTTTCAAGTTAAATTAGTACTCTGAATCAGAATTTCGGCTCGCCTGTTATTAAGATTTTAAAATTAACTCATCGCACAAAATCTAATTTCACAGTATCACCAGACTGATAGCAATTACGGCTCAAAGCATTCAGAGAATTTCAGTACACACGAAGCATGCAAAATGTTTCACGGGCTCTCACAAATTTCATCGCTTCCTAACTAAAGAACTCGACTTTTGTAGAGAAGAGTGCAACTAATTCGAGTCATTTCGAGGCTCATTAAGCCATACAGGAACTTTTAAGCTGTATCCTTTTACAACAAAGAAGCCTTGGAGACTTTATTTTGCCACGCCACTTCTTTTTGAGTTTTAAGTTTAGTAATCCGACGGTGTCAAAACTTCTCACTGTAATTGGAGCTGCATTTTCTTCCTTCTAAGGCACTGCTGGAATATTTTACTGCAGGGAAGTATTTAAAGTCTAAAGCGCTGGAATATTACCCTTACAGGCAAGTATATAACGTCTAAAGTGCTGCTGGAATATTATCCTTGCAGGCAAGTATCTCACGTCTTCAGCAAAGCTCTGCTGGAATATTATCCTTATAGGCAAGTACCTCACATCTACAGTGAAGCACTGCTGGAATATTATCCTGTCAGGCAAGTTCCTCACATGTACAGTGAAGTACTGCTGGAATATTATCCTTATAGGCAAGTATATAACGTCTACAGTAAAGCACTGCTGGAATATTTTGCTTACAGCAAGTATCTCACAACTGAAAAAATCCTGAAATATAACGTTTGAAGACGAGTATTTCACTTTATACTATTGCACTGCTGAAATATCATGATTGCAGGCAAATATCCCTCGTCTAAAGCAGTGCTGGAATATTACATTTGAAGGCGAGGATTTCAAACGAAAAGCGCTGTTGAAATTTCATGATTTTAGGTAAGCCTCTCTAAAGTACCGACGGAATATCACACTTGCAGATAAGCATTTCCCGCCTAAAGGGCTGATGAAATATCCGCCTGGCAGGCAAGTGACTCACATTCAGAGGACTGTAGAAATAATACTTTTGCTCTCACTGCAAGTCTATCCTGTGATTAAAGCTTTCTGTCCTAGAAAGACAGCAACCGGAAAGGGCTGCAGAAGAGCGCAAATCAGTCGATGTCGGAAAAGGATCAAGGTCTTAGTGTTCCGCTGCAAACTCCGGTGTTGAACAGCTACAGCTCACTACAGAGTTACTTCTACTGCTTTTTAAGATAAGGGAAAATAGTTCGAAAATCAAGGAGATTTTTGCGCATCCAAAGGTGAATCTTACCTCAAATGAATTTGATTTCTGGAAATGTGCTGGCGACGAGCTTGAAGTTCACGCATACTTCTACTCGTTTAAAGGCGTGGCTTTAATTTAAATACGGTCGCAATTCAGGTCTAAAAACTTTGGAAGTGGCTCTAGACTGACTGACCGAACGCAAGAAAGAGCTTCGACAATCTTCAAATGTTGTGAGAAGTAACGATTAAGGGAAGTTTATAAATATCTAATTTCCGCATTTTGAATTTGCTTTAATGATTTGGATTGTTCTGAGCAAATTTATTTGTCAACCTAAACCTCAGTTGGATATAGACGCCAAAAATAATAGATATCAGATATTAATAAAAAAATACGCTCGTTTTTAAACATCGTACTAAATTTTGGTTGAAGAGGTACAGGTTTTTGCGATGGAGAGCCTGCATTTCATACAAGTAGCTCATCTCACGCGTTTTATCGACGTGCGTTTATATTTATCGTGACTATGTACAGTCCCTTGCATTACTGAAACTTTAGTGCCCAATTTAAATAGGTGACGTATCATATTTAAAGATACTCCATTCGAAAATAAGCTCAATATAAAACATAGCTGGTATTTTGTGAAGAAAATGAAAATATCCCGTATTGGGGAGTGAGGATTTCTGTTTTATTTCGATTTGTTCTCAACCGAAACGATGGGATTGCCTTCAAAACAACCACTCTTATCTGATCTAGAAAGTTTTTGAAATATGAAACACTCGACGCTTTTGTTCATAACTGGGATGCACATCGTTCAATGTAAAATTAAGGAATAAATTAATCAGTATGACAAATATCACAGCATACAATATCAGAATTAAAGTCTAAGCCCATTTGATTGTCATTCGAGCTTAGTTTTATTCAACTTGTGTGTGTGACAAGTTTTTTCCGCCCGAGAAGTGGAAATTGAGAAGCATAAAAAAAGTCAAAATAATTTCCTTTCCCCCTTAAATTTCTGCGTGCTTGATAAAGTGGTTATGAGTGACTATAAAACTGAGAAAAAAATTATTTTTCGGTGGAAGACAGGTCTATGTTAGTATTTTTTTGCAGCGGTTGATTAACACAAAGGTTTGAAGTTTTTGCAATTCGAATTCATGATTGCTAAAATTGCAAAATTCTTCATACCTTCACGCTGTAAAGGATTAACTTACAAATATACGAACGATGCACAACATTGGGATAAAATCTAAAACCGAAGAATATGTATTCGATTTCTTCACTGTTCAAATTCAATGAAACAATTCATTGTTAAACTTTCTACTTTTTCGTACCTTCACGATGCGGAGGCATTATTTACAAAAAATACGACTGATGCAACACTGTAATAAAATTGAAAACCGACGAATATTCGATTTTGTTTAGGGGATGTTGTTTATTTCGCATGTCCCAACTTCGTTGATGTGGGTATACACGAGATGCTGAAGTGTCATTTCTCATCGAGTAAAGCATTGTGAAAGTAAAGCAATGTAGAATTATTTGTGATACAAGTTGTACTATGAAACCCATTCAACTAAGACCATGAACAACTTATTCAGAGCAATATTTATTAATAAAAACTTCGGACCAAGTCGACATAACTCGAGGGAAGCCGACTGCAAACGTTTTCGGCACCCCAGCACGGCGGAGTTGTTAGAATTTATGACTCATATTACGAGTGCTATTTCGCGGTCTCGGAAAATTTTAGAATGGGGAACTGAAGAACACATTTGCGGGTAAGCAGGCGTAGCTGCGAAGTTCGGAACGAATCCACGTTTTCTTCAAGTCGCTTATTGCTTACGGTAATCTAAAGAAGCAACTCTGAAATGACTAAGCATAGTTAAAGGTGGAATCTCCCCGCACTGGAGAGCATATGTCATATATTGGCTTCTATATATATATATATATATATATACAATATAATAAATCCATTGATATGACATATAGTGGCTGAGCACCTGAAAATTATGTAATTTATAATGCCAACCAACAGGAAAACTGTTATTGATAGAGTTGGTCCGTAAAGTTTGTGTCAGCCTAGTGGAATACAATAAATTTGACTAAAAAACTGCAGTTTAGAAAGTGGATGTTAGTGTACCTCAACGAGAAGCGGATTTAGAGAAACAAAAAATGCAAGTCAGTTAGATACTAGGTAATTAATGAAACCACGCTGAAAAAATCATGACACACCGAGATGCGTCACCATGACTCACCTACAGGTCGACAGAGGCCGTAAAGCGACAGCCAGCTCATCACAGAGTTGAAAAACAGTTATCAACGTGCTTCTCTCATCACATCATAAGGCGTGAAGGAAACTTTATATGTATGTTCTAAAGTCAAAGTGTGTAGTTTGTTATTATTTCACATTAAGCTTAACTGATCATTTTTTCTTCGTTTGAATCAAAGCGCATTCCAGGATCTTCCACAAGACGTGCTTCATGCCACCATTCCTCAAAAGATATAAAGGCCCAAAAAAATAATAAAACTATAATAATTTTCTTTCGCATTCTTCGAAGGCACAAAGGTTTTTCAATCACGACATAAATTTGTTTAAAATATTGAATAATTTTTCATTTTTCTTGTGTATAAGTATAATAGGCTTTGAACATGAATAACATGATAGCGCTTACTAAAATCTACCCTGAGGTTAGCGAAGAAGGACCTACTGTCCGTAAGAGCAAAAAAAGTTCGCTGTATCACCTTAACAATATGATAGCGCGTGAAACAAAAATAAATCGCCAAAATTTAGACAATATGCGTGGCACGAATATGAAAACGACCTAACATCTCCGCAAGTCAAATGTGCTGGGCGAAACTCATTCCGTACATCACTAAGAATTTCCCTGCTCTGCCAGACGCCGGCTTTAATAAATACTACGGAGAATTACTGAGGTTTGGGAGCAGTCTGCCATTAGCGTCAGTGGCTCCATTATTTGCACGGCAACTGAAGCAAGAGTGAGAGCTCTGAAAGATTTAATGCTCAATGCAGGGACGCTTTGAATGAGTGCGAGCGCGCTGAAAGTTGTCGTTTGTTGGTGAGTGTTGAGTCGACGTTGCGTGACAATGAGACGAGCGTCCTCATAGAGCTCGTTCCTCGTGCAAAGGTTTAGGCTTGTTCCTCGTGAGGTTTAGGTAGTCCTTTTAAATTTTAGCTTATTATTTTATTCAAATTTGTGTATTCATCGTTTTCTAGTTTAATGTGTTAAGCGGGCTTCTTTTATTCACATTCGTGTATTCATCGTATATTAGTTTATTGTGTTTCGCAGGTTTATTTTATTCATATTCGTACATTCATCGTATATTAGATTAATGTGTTATGCGTGTTAATTTTGTTCAAATTCGTAAATTCATCGTATTTTAGATTAATGTGTTCCGTGTGTTAATTTAATTCATATTTGTGTATTCATCGTATTTTAGTCTATTATGTTTCACGAGCTTTTTTTCATATTCATGCATTAATCATATACTTAGAGGTTTTAAGTCTCATGCGTGGATGTGAAAAATAAATTAAGGTTACACGTCTCATTTGTAGGTTTTTAATTGAGAATCAGCTTTCATGTCTCTTCTGAAGATGATGGGCATTCATTCCAAATAATAAGGACTTGATGTTAAGGTTTCAAGTTTTCAAATTATGTTTTTATGCGTGTTTCATATTCATGCAAATTGATTCTGGCTAACAAGCTGAATGCGATTTAGTTTGTTCATTAATAATTCATAGGACGTTCACATTACTTTGTGAAAAATTTTAAATAGGTTCAGGTACAAAAGAATTTTGACGGGAATTCAAAATGAAGCGATGAAGAAACTCGTTAAAAAACTTTAAAAACTAAAACCTCTTTCGTTTGTGGAAAAATTTTGTGCGAAGTTTCAAAGTTTAATTTTTTATGAATATGTGAAATGTATATCCGTTTTCGGTTGTGTGTAGAATTATTGCAGGAAGTTCCTCAACTCAATGGATTGAACATGGTTTTCGAACTTGAAAAAATGAAAATTCTTCTCGACAAGTTGATTCAGGAAGCTTTGTATTTAGTGCGTACCGACAGACGATTTATCCAGCATGTTCCCTTAAATTTTTACAAAATTTTTCTCTAAATTTCTCCCAATTGCTTCCTTAAATTTGTCCAAAATGTTTCTTTAAATTTCTTCCAAATATACCCTTAAATTTGTCTAAAACGTTTTAATAAATTGCTCCCAAATGTTTCCAAAAATTTCTTCAAATGAATCTTTGAGTTTCTCCCGAATTTTTCCAGTAATTTTTCCAAAATGTTTTTCTAAATTTCTCCAATACTTTTCAATTTCTCCAACGCTTTTTTCTAAATTTCTCCTAAACATATCTCTAACTTTCTCCAATGTGTTTTTACAAAGACAATTGCAGTATCAATACGCCTGAAAAACATTAATTAGAGACAATGACCAAAAAACAAGCAGTTAAAGTCCCTCGCTAGCCGGACCATTGTAACATTCCAAGAGCAGCTCTGCTTGAAGTTCCGACAATAAATGTACCCACACCAGCACGAAAAAGACCCACATTATTCCCATGACCACTTTGCCGAGCTCTGAAATGTCTCCCCTCCCATAAATTTCTGTACCGTGCGTTGGGTACGAATTTCTGCAACGATATTAAAGAATTATTTTTAGGGTAAAATACGAGGTACAGCAATACAAAGTTACCCCATTTTTGAGAACTTGCAACCCTTCGTTCGGTAGTTCATGATCCGGGAGCGAATTTCGATATATTTGCGAAGAGCGAAACCGTGTTTGTCGGTTAAAAACCGGCAACCAGAATAACGTTTTTTTGCTCAGAAACATCGAACGGTGCAATGAATGGCTCGAGGTGAAAGTTTTGCAATGGTGTTTTTAATGAATCCTGCGGTGTAAGCCACGCTTCGCTTCATGCGGTAAGTCTTAGTTATTCAATAATCCAAGCTGGAAGCATAATGAATTTTGGAGAAACATTAACTGTTATAAACTCCTGTTTATTCTACTCGATAATTTCTTCAAGAGATTTGAATATTTTTCTACCGAATATTGCGCGTTTACTATTTATGAGAAAAAAACTTTGAGCGCAGTCCTAGGTTACCATGTAAAATCATGCTGATTTATAGATTTTAATCACGGATATTTAGGATGTATTTCATGCACAATGAAGGATGTCCAATTAATTCACACAAAAACTACTCCGTTTATAAGTATGATTTATATATTTTATTCCGAAAAATCCACTGACGTTGTACAAGGGTCAATAATGTTGATTGAAACACCTAAAATTTCATTTAGGTGTAGTCTGTCTATTGGTACTGACGTCTTATGTAAAAAAACACAGTGAAGGATTGAGATGAGAATTTTAATTTCATTCACTCTATACCATTTGAACAGCACGAATAGAATGAGAAAATTAGAAATTAGGAAAACGACAGAAATCCCACTCTAACTTCGTCATTAGAGTGAGATTTTCTTGGAATCAACCGTTCAGTGATGTATCTGCAGTGCAGGGAATGTAAGAGTATTATTTTTTTTGCGCAAGTATTTGAGAAGTCCTCACTAATATAAGCAAAACAGTCTGTGCATATTTTATTCGAGAAATATTTCACTCAACATAGCGTGAAGATTTTGATAGAAAGAAGTAAAGTACGTTTTATATTCTCTAATTATCAAAGAGATGAGAGGCTAACCCAAGTACCTTGACTACATCCAATTTATTTTCAAAGTTATTCATTGATAACCACTTTTCATCTAAATCAACCAAATAAGTTCCAGCCTAAGCAAACCTATTCTAACACAATCTAACGTAACCCAACTTAACCATACCTTATCAGCTCACGTTAAAGACCTAAGAAATAAATTCAGCAAAATTTCAGAATCCCAACGGCTTATATATCTCGGCGCAGGGTTAAGTCGTTCTCCGTGGCTGCACCTAAACGCAATTCCGATAACTCTAAACCGAAAAAAAATTGCTCACAGGATATTGTAAAAAAGTAAGCGTTAATGTTAAAATGTCCGTAATTTTCCTGTCCTATAATAAAGGTTCTAGGGTAAACACAATGTTGATTAATGCATGAAGAACATATGTTGCAAACACAGATCGGCAGTGTTTTCTTATCCGGTCAAATATCTTGAGTTCTTGCACCCGTCTCACACTAATCGCATACTGTGTGTGCGTCGTAAAATGATTGTCTAAATCCGTGAAGTTAAGTTATCTTAACACGTTGCCTATATACTCGGACATACTCGTATTTGTACCACTCAAAAAATTTCTCATTCAAGCACCGCTATAAATAAACACCGTTCCAGTTATTTCAAATACTTTTCAGTAAATCGATTTTAGCTTACGAGGTAAAGTATCACCGTGCTATTGAATTTATAATACATTTTATAAAAGATAGAAATGTATTCGGGCTGTAAAATCGATTTTTCCTTTCTGCTACTCACATCCTAACCCAACCACCCGTGGCAACCGCGCGAACGCAGTCAACGTGTTTATAGAAAATAGTTTAATATGAAAAATTTAATAATATAAGACTTTGGTAATCAAATTGAAGCAAATTAAAGCGAATTAATAGCTCGTGTTACATCCAATGGTTTCAAAAAACTCTCTGCGGCTAATGCTTGATATTAATTGGTCTTTATATACATATTTAGAGACGGTATTTACAACTGCAATTTATCAGGCAAATTGAGCAACGTATTTAAAGCGAAGCAATTTTAGAAATGAAATCGCCTGCTTCGCAGCCATAATATTCCCATAAAGTTTAATAAATGTAAGTTAGAATCTGACATCAAGGTTTTAGGATCCACCGGAATATCACCAGTTAGATGGAGGAATTCTTAGCATCATCGAATTTTCTACCCTATAATATAATTTGTTCTAACATTACGCTTTCCAAAATATCTCGTACGAGGTACATTAGTTTGTTTTTCAAATATGGCTGACACATGTCTCTTAGGATATAATTTATTCCTGTTATCTGAATGTTTTTTTGCATCCTCCAACTTTGTTTCAAATAAACCTTAGCGTCATTTGGAATACTTCTTTTGCTCTAACAAGTAATTTTATTCTAGCTTGCGCTTAGATCATTCAAAAGCAATCCATTTGAGGAATATGGATTATTTCCGTTTTGTCGCCCATTACAGTCGAGCTATTGTACTTAGCATCACGATAAATAAGAAACAAAAATTTCCTTTTGCCTTCCAAAAACTTTTTGTACTCACTTGAAACTAGATTTCATTGCCCAAGTCAAACTGTGCAATATAAACTGGTTAGTGATTTTGACAGCAGTTATTATTTAACACCACAACTTTATTTTCCATGAAAGTTATCAACATTTTACAGTGTTCATCTTTATTCAGACAGTGATTGGGAGTTTTTTATATTTTAATAATTTTTAATTATTAACCGTATTCAACATAGTAATAATGAATATTCAACATGGGGATTATTAGGATTTTATGCATTGTTTTCATTTAATGTTCCGTTAGAAGTGAAAACTGGAGATGCATTTCAATGATTTTCTCTCCGAAGGCCAAAAATAAAAAGCTTCTTTTGCCTGTACGTATGGTCAAATAGACTTTCGAATTGGATCTTAAGCTGAATTCAGACTACACAGCGAACGGAAAGTAACAAAAAGTAACTCAAACGCTAAAGAAAGCAAAGTATCAACAGACTTTTTTTAAATTGTAATATAGCGCCTGATTTTGATATACTTCATATAGTAAAGCGTGCACAATGTTTGCTCTGTCTGTATTGAATCGTTTAGATTTTTTTAATATCCGTTCACTACTCTGGAATCAACTTTCAGAATGTGGGAAATTCTTCCCACATACGCCTCGCGTGGCTTTTTATTTTGAGCCTGTACTGTGGGCCGGTGGGATTTTGTTTTTTTGCCGATTTCATCGGGGTTCGGGCGGTGTGTTCGGATGGTCCTAGTTTTTGGAAAATTAGTGTGCTGTTCAACTCCTTCTCTTGCTACCACGTGAGATGGTTGTGTGGCCGGTTGGCTTTGTGGACGGGCTCTTGTGATGGTTGCTAATAACGTAACTCTGCCGTGATCTGCCACTGACCCTCGACTTCCTATGCTCTTGCTGCTACTTTTATCTTTTAACTGTTTTTAAGTTTGTGTGAATGCGATTTTCTTTCATTTAAATCTTTTGTTCGGGTATTAAATTTTACACTCTTAAAGGTGTTCGGTCTACTTAAAATTAATTAGGCTACGGCCTGTTATATTAAACTGTAGCTAGGCTACGGCCTGTTATATTAAACTGTAGCTAGGCTACGGCCTGTTATATTAAACTGTAGCTAGGCTACGGCCTGTTATATTAAACTGTAGCTAGGCTACGGCCTGTTATATTAAACTGTAGCTAGGCTACGGCCTGTTATATTAAACTGTAGCTAGGCTACGGCCTGTTATATTAAACTGTAGCTAGGCTACGGCCTGTTATATTAAACTGTAGTAAGGCTACGGCCTACTGCGTTGAATCTTGAAACTAAACTTACCTTAAATTTATGGGTTGCGACCTGAATGTAGGCGCTTCCATTAAAGATCTAGGTGTGGAAACGTAGGTGTGGACTTCACGGGACATTTTAACGTTAAATTTGGAGAAAGTGTTGTCAAAATGTATCTGATAATTTTTACATGCTTGAGCATTAGGGCTGTGCATTTGGAGTTGGTCCCTGATATGTCAACATTGTCTTTTCTGTCAACTTTTATGCGGTTCTGTACAAGGTACGGTATTCCCCGTTCCTTGTATAGTGACAACGCGCCTTCCTTCAAGCACGCTGCTGACTTGCTGAATGCAGCCAGTCTCGATGACCAGTTTAGAAATCACCTAGTACGAAATAACATAAAGCATATTAGGATACCATTGTATTCTGCGTGGTTTGGAAGTGCGTGGGAGCGGCTTATTCGCGTGGTGAAAAGCTGTCTTTATAAATCCATTGGTAGAAGTAAAATAGAGTATTTCTCATTTTTAACTTTGTTGGCAGAGGTTCAGAATGCAGTGAACAGCAGACCATTGACCTATCTGAATACAGAGGATCTCTCGCAAAATTTTATGACTCCAAATTCATTTTTGAAGGTTGGCGTAGCAGACTCTTCCTGCTTCACGTTTGGGTCTTCGTTTAGCGACGAGCTTAGTCAGCCCTCTAGGTCGGATCTTCTGAAAACTTTAGAGGTCAGAGAAGACGCATTAGATAAGTTCAAGAAATTGTGGTATGAGGAATATCTGCTCTCTCTTAGAGAGACAAATAAGAATTGTTTTCAGCCAGAATGGGAAGATAAAATTAAAGTAAACGATATTGTGCTGATTTCGTCACCTGTAAAAGCCCGGCCGATGTGGTCTATGGGACGTGTGATAAAATTGTTAACAGGAGCTGATGGTAAAACGAGAAGTGTTGAGGTCCTGAGACCAGATCGTAGTGTTGGTGTTTATGCCATTTCACTGTTGTATCCGTTAGAATTAGCCGCCGATGAAGTTGTGTATCGATCTGAACCTAATGCTGTTCCTCCTGTTGCAGAACCGAGAGACTTGCCACGGAGGGTTGCAGCTAGCCGGTGTCTCGGTCTCATGAAGGATCAAATGAATTGATCCATTCCCCCCGCCGGGGAATGTGTGGGAAATTCTTCCCACATACGCCTCGCGTGGCTTTTTATTTTGAGCCTGTACTGTGGGCCGGTGGGATTTTGTTTTTTTGCCGATTTCATCGGGGTTCGGGCGGTGTGTTCGGATGGTCCTAGTTTTTGGAAAATTAGTGTGCTGTTCAACTCCTTCTCTTGCTACCACGTGAGATGGTTGTGTGGCCGGTTGGCTTTGTGGACGGGCTCTTGTGATGGTTGCTAATAACGTAACTCTGCCGTGATCTGCCACTGACCCTCGACTTCCTATGCTCTTGCTGCTACTTTTATCTTTTAACTGTTTTTAAGTTTGTGTGAATGCGATTTTGTTTCATTTAAATCTTTTGTTCGGGTATTAAATTTTACACTCTTAAAGGTGTTCGGTCTACTTAAAATTAATTAGGCTACGGCCTGTTATATTAAACTGTAGCTAGGCTACGGCCTGTTATATTAAACTGTAGCTAGGCTACGGCCTGTTATATTAAACTGTAGCTAGGCTACGGCCTGTTATATTAAACTGTAGCTAGGCTACGGCCTGTTATATTAAACTGTAGCTAGGCTACGGCCTGTTATATTAAACTGTAGCTAGGCTACGGCCTGTTATATTAAACTGTAGCTAGGCTACGGCCTGTTATATTAAACTGTAGCTAGGCTACGGCCTGTTATATTAAACTGTAGCTAGGCTACGGCCTGTTATATTAAACTGTAGCTAGGCTACGGCCTGTTATATTACGAGCGTAAACTGTAGTAAGGCTACGGCCTACTGCGTTGAATCTTGAAACTAAACTTACCTTAAATTTATGGGTTGCGACCTGAATGTAGGCGCTGCCATTAAAGATCTTTATGATCATTATTTAAATTATTCTTGAATTCAGCTGGTGTGGTTTCTAATTTTAAGAGGTGGGCTACCGCCTGCTCTGCGAACCTCCCAGCGGTAATTTTCGTCTGGGCGTCCGTCTGCTGGCCGTTCTTTGTCTGGTTTTTCGCCGAACCTGCAGTGTCTGGTGCCTCCGATCCGATCATATTCTGCGTTGCTCTCTGGGTGCGTTATGCTAGGGTACTTCTTGCCTTAAATGACTGTGGTATAGTGTTGAGATATAAGCTCGTTAGTGATTGCTATAATTCGACCAGGTGGGGCTTAGTAATTATCGTGTTGTTGCTCGTTGCAGGTGTTGATGGTTAGTTTGCGGGCTAACTAGTTCCCTCCGGTTCCCGTGCTGGCTTCTTTAACGATTAACAGTGGACCCAAAAGAGACGTGCACCGTGGTGCAACCTAATCGTGTGAAGCCTCTCAGTGACGCAACCTTGAACGACCGAGCACCTCCTATTCGGGGCGTCGCACCATAATAAACTTAAGATCACAACTATCAAGATCTGGAAATTCTTAGAATTCCAAATTAAAACGTAAACCTTATTACCGTCATTTTACGGAGGTTTGTTCTCCGTTCAATCTGAATTGGATTGAAATCTATCAAAAATATAATTCGTTAAATCTAAATCTGTTTATTGACCGTTTCTATATCCTTTGAAGTTGTAGTGTGCGAGAATTTCTTACTACGGAGCATGACTGGACTACGGAGCATGACTGGACTACGGAGCATGACTGGACTACGGAGCATGACTGGACTACGGAGCATGACTGGACTACGGAGCATGACTGGACTACGGAGCATGACTGGACTACGGAGCATGACTGGACTACGGAGCATGACTGGACTACGGAGCATGACTGGACTACGGAGCATGACTGGACTACGGAGCATGACTGGACTACGGAGCATGACTGGACTACGGAGCATGACTGGACTACGGAGCATGACTGGACTACGGAGCATGACTGGACTACGGAGCATGACTGGACTACGGAGCATGACTGGACTACGGAGCATGACTGGACTACGGAGCATGACTGGACTACGGAGCATGACTGGACTACGGAGCATGACTGGACTACGGAGCATGACTGGACTACGGAGCATGACTGGACTACGGAGCATGACTGGACTACGGAGCATGACTGGACTACGGAGCATGACTGGACTACGGAGCATGACTGGACTACGGAGCATGACTGGACTACGGAGCATGACTGGACTACGGAGCATGACTGGACTACGGAGCATGAATGGACTACGGAATAGTACTATGGGACATGACTGGACTACAGAGCATGACTGGACTACAGAGCATGACTGGACTACGGAGCATGACTGGACTACGGAGCATGACTGGACTACGGAGCATGACTGGACTACGGAGCATGACTGGACTACGGAGCATGACTGGACTACGGAGCATGACTGGACTACGGAGCATGACTGGACTACGGAGCATGACTGGACTACGGAGCATGACTGGACTACGGAGCATGACTGGACTACGGAGCATGACTGGACTACGGAGCATGACTGGACTACGGAGCATGACTGGACTACGGAGCATGACTGGACTACGGAGCATGACTGGACTACGGAGCATGACTGGACTACGGAGCATGACTGGACTACGGAGCATGACTGGACTACGGAGCATGACTGGACTACGGAGCATGACTGGACTACGGAGCATGACTGGACTACGGAGCATGACTGGACAACGGAGCATGACTGGACTACGGAGCATGACTGGACTACGGAGCATGACTGGACTACGGAACAGTACTATGGAACATGACTGGACTGCACAGCATGACTGGACTGCACAGCATGACTGGACTGCACAGCATGACTGGACTGCACAGCATGACTGGACTACGGAGCATGAATGGACTACGGAACAGTACTGGACCACGGAACATGACTGGACCACAAAACATGTGAGCTCACAAGCTGGAGCTTTCTCTAATCGTTGCCTTGCTAATTCGTCAATTATATTTTTCATTCAACTGTGGAGCAAACAAAATCGATTGGATTTACTTCCAGCTTAGAGAACCCATTGCACAAAATAGATTCAGAAATCTGTCAGAAGATCAAAAACATTTAATAGAATGCATGTACGAAAAGAATGAGAACCTTAGAAAAAATCATGAGCAATTTAATAAAAATTATATCCACATAAGTATCGTCACATGTTCTGTTTATGACATCAATGTGTGTAGTCAATGTACAATCCAAGTTATGGATTGTTCATATATGTAATATATGTTGTTGAGACCCTTCTTATACAATATTTTATCATAAAAATTATACGTAAAAAACCGTAATTGTGTTCCTTTGGTTTGATCTTCAGTCGAGTAAGAATGTCCCTACCTGACAAAACCTACCGGATACTCTATGTCAATCGCAGTTCACCCGACTGTACCTGACCTACCGGATACTTTATGTCAATCGCAGTTCACCCAACTGTACCTGATACGACCTACCGGATACTTTATGTCAATCGCAGTTCACCTGACTGTACCTGATACGACCTACCGGATACTTTATGTCAATCGCAGTTCACCTGACTGTACCTGATGATATATAGCGGAAAATTCCTGTCAATGGCAGATCACCCGACTGTACCTGACAATATACGTACACCGGATACTTCCTGTCGATGGCAGTTTACCTGACTGTACCTAACAATACACCTGTACGTACACCGGAAACTTCCTGTCGATGACAGTTCATTGGACTTTACCTAATAATATATTTATACCGGACCGGATATATGTATATATACCGGATATCTGTACATATGTAAACCGGACCGCAGTTCACCCGACTGTTCATGACCTACCGGATACTTTATGTCAATCGCAGTTCACCTGACTGTACCTGATGATACAAAGCGGAAAATTCCCGTCAATGGCAGATCACCCGACTGTACTCGACAATTTATCCGTACCGGCAACTTCCTGTCGATGGCAGTTCATTGGACCACTCCAGATTCAACGCGCGGTTGAGGTGTTGTCTCGTAGACGTTTCTCCCTCTTCAATTTTCATCCTAGATGGCGGCCTCCGCTCCTGCCCAGAAGTTTCTTCTGGGACCAAGATGAATGACCAGCAAATTGTATATGGAGTAGGAAATCTTGAGGCATTTTTTCCCGGGTGGGATATTTATTTCCTGAGGCGATGGATGAACGATGGAAAACGTTCCCGGAGACGAATTGGACGATTTTATTCTGTGGGCTAAATTGCTTGTGAAATGATGGGCGGAACACTCGTGGGATGACAAACACGTGCTCAAATGACTTGTGTTTTTCCGCTTTTATTGCATCAGTGGTCACTCGTGAGTAATCTTACTTTGCACGTGCCTACATGTGATTGTATCAAATTTTTATGATGCTTTATTGGTTTTTGCAGTTGAAAATTTTGTTGGTAGAACGAAAACATGGAAAAAGTCTAGTATTATTAATTCAGCATGCTGATTCGAAACAGCAAGAAGTCACATAATATACTCATGGCTAGAAAAAAATAAAAATAATCACTTCTATGAAGGTGGATGCTTTACACTGTTTTCGCTATGATTTTCACGGATTCCTTCATATTTTTCACGCAGTCATGAAAGGTAAACAATGTGACCAGCGCACCAACTCAAGCTTCACCAAACGAATCCATTGAGCGATATCCTTAAAAACTCATATGATTAAAATTGGTTTAACGGCGTTGACAACGAGTTCCTCGTAATATTTTTACCCCAAAGAGACGACTTGTTTTGATGCGAGAACGGTAGCGGCTTATCAGAATGGCTTGAAGCGAGATGCGCTGTTGGTCGCTCAACATATTCCAAAGTTTCCAGTATAATGAATTATAATCGGATCAGCGTATTTGACAAATCATACTTTACCAATAAATAGTCCCAAAATGATCGAATGGCTAATCATGTTTTGTTAAATCTCTAATTGAGTCAGAGTAAAACAGTCTCTTTCATGAAGTTATTCATAGAATAAAGGGCTAACAAACGAGCTTATCTGGCATTTTTCTGCTGAGGACTTTTTAGGGTTAGGGAAAACGTTTACTACGTTGGTTACCGTTACTACATTGGTGAGCAACGGTTACTAGATTGATAACAGTTACTACATTGGTGAGTGATGGATAATACATTCATAATAGTAACTACATCGGCTAGTAACGGTTACAGCATCGATGTGTAAATGTGCAATGTTAGTATGGAACACTTAAGACACTGGTGAGTCAGTAACAGTTGCTACATTGGTGGCTAACAGTTACAACTCAAGGTTTTTGCTGTCCGTTAAGCTAAACAGATCAAACTTGCATGCGTAGCGTACTGATAATTAAATTACAAATTTAAAAGAAGATTTCATGAATTTACAACTCAAATTAAAATTTATTTTACAAATTTTTACTTAGCATTTTTTTTCATTCGGAGTCCTTGAGTTGTTGAAAGGATGCGTGTATAAGTTTCATGATTGCTGTTTGTTCTTCAAATAAAAACAAGTAAAAATAGAAAGCTAACTTCATTCCTGTAGAAGAAAAGTATGTATGCACATTTTATTGAACTGAATCCAGAATAGATCAATTATAGGTGCTATCGGAACGAATAAAGTAGATGCAAATTAATACTTCGAATACATTCTACGCGCGTTACTAGCGTGTAGAGGCATGTGCACACTTGTATATTTTTGGCCTCAGCGACGCAAGTTATGGGGACGATTGGTAGGTACGTTGCTGCATTTCCTATACCATTTCCAGCCATTCCGCCTATTTTCGGCGTGGCATTGAAAGCATTCCTGGCGCTATTGTCTCCTGAATTCTTCAATTTCTTCAGTGTACGTCATGAGGCCTCGTCCGGCCACTCACCGGGTTATCAAGCCACTCGTCGGATCGTTAAGCTGCTCGTCGGATCATCGAGCCCCTTGTCGGATCATCGAGCCACTCGTCATATCATCGAGCCACTCGCTGGATCGTCGAGCCACTCTCCGGATCGTCGAGCCACTTGCGGGATCGTCGAGCCACTCGCCGAATTACACGGTCTTTGGAAGCCGAAACGGTCTCGGGCGCAGATGATCACTCAGGGCCCTGAGACGGCGGCTGAACGACGGACACATCGCGTATTTGGTGCTCTGAAGGAGCGCTTAAGTAGAATGTGAGGAGCCTTTTCTCGACTGTCACTCGAGTGAGCTCTCCGTCTCATCTTGCCAAACATTGGATCACAATTTTTATACGATAGGTTGCCGTTTTGATCTGGTGTTGAATGTGGTTCATGGTTGAACGTGGTTAAGTAGTATACGGGAGTTTGAGAACAAGAGGTACAAAATTGTATCATAAGTAGAAAATGGCCTAATAAATACTTTTTCTTCTGTGAAATTTTTCTAAATAATTCGGTTTTTGAGATATTAGCTGTTTATTTCGTACCTCTTGTTCTTAAACACCCAATATGTTTGAAAATGGGTTGCTTTTTGGAAAAGTAGCCGCGAGTTTTCACTCGGCTGCAGTCAGTGGGTGATGAAAAGAATATTATCGTCATATCAGTTGATAATAACAAGATACCATTGTGCAGTCAGCACACAATTGCAAAATATCATCATGCATTCAGCGGGCAGTTAGAAAATATCATCACGAAATCGGTATGCAATTACGAAAACTATCATGCCATCAGTAGACAATTACAGGATTTCATCATGCGATCAGCAGGCAAGTTGAGAATATTCCCAATAAATAACTTATTTAGCAAACAGAACGCGAGAATACAAGCTCAGTATTAATGAATTTTGTACCTTAGAGAACTTTACAGAGCAGAATTTTTACTTTACAGAACTTTACAGAGCAGAATTTTTACTTTACAGGAGTTCATGTATGAATTCCGTATGATTTACCACTTTCGTTTCATTGATATGTTTATAGTTATTTTATAGAAATAAATCACAATTAAGTTGCACACTTCTAAAGATAACATACGAAATTATCATTAATGATTTCCAATTATACAATAAATCCACGGAACTAGAATACCGCGGTTGAATTCAAAATTCTATTCTTCTAAAGGTTACAATACCGTCAATGTACAGCCAATAAAACTCAATCTTAGCGTTGAATTTTCCGTTAACTCAATTGCGTTGAAATGATGTTATATTCATGAAAAAAATATCCTGAAGGCATGCTTATTCATTCATGCGGCATAGAGCTTCTCAGGGAGACAGACTTCGGCTTGTGCTTTGACATCGAGGGAGTTGTACAGGGTGGCGTATAAGTAAGGTACATTTTTTAAAATTATTATAACTATAAAACTAAAAATGAAAAAGAGATGTGGTTAATTCAAAGTGAAAGAAGAAATTTCAAAGTTTAATATAAATTTATGAATGAAACAATACAATACGTTTATCTATGGAATGCAATATCTTTGAATGACCTTCATTATTAGTCAAACAATGGCGTGCTCTTTCATCGATGCTGTTCATTGCTTTTCTTTATGTCTCTGGTGAAAAGTTTTTGATTTTTATCGTCATATCAGCTGATAATAACAAGATACCATTGTGCAGTCAGCACACAATTTGGTTTAAATTGCTGTACAGTTTCAGGCACTTTAATTTAAACATTTTCTTTTGAGTATCCGCAGAGAAATAAATCAGGAGCCCCTAGATATCGATATCGAAACTGCCACAGTATACAGTGCGTCCCACAAAAACCCGAACCGAATATTTATTTTCCCGTATCAGTAATACCAGTAACTGTTTCCCGCATCAGTAGTAATCAGTAATACCTCATACTTTTGCTTGAAACTTAATGCTAATGGTATTCTTATGATGGTATTACTGATACGCGAAAATAAATACTCGGTTCGGGTTTTTGTGGGATGTACTGTATGACCAAATCAAGAAAATATTCTGAATGGAAAAATTGCTTTTGGAAATTCGAAATTTGCAGTGTTTTACGTTGTGATAGTTGTTTGATTTGATATGCTAATAAATACTTTGAGATCTTCTCATTCATTCTTAATTAATCAAATCTCTTTATCATTTTTTTTATAGCTATAATAGTTTTGAAAAGATGATAGTGTACGAATGCAATAAAGTCATATTTGACACGTGTCAAGGAAGAAACACAATAAAGAAATAAAAAGACGTCTCGGTCAATTCATTATTTGCGGCAAGCGTCTCAAATTCTCGTAAATATTGCATAGGACGCCAAAAAAATAAATTAACCGTTCGAGCTTTTGGCTGAGTTTGGTTCAGATTTCGCCAGGAAATTAAAATATTTTTACGAATACCCGGATGAAACGAGCTCGTATCTAGTGTACTAAAGAATCTTTATATTAACACACCCTCACACGCACGTTTCACTATGAAGTTTCAATGAGCAGTCTTATTATTCTATCTATTTCTTACTTATTGGCAACCATTAATCGAAAACCATTACTGCAACTTAAAAAGTTTTTCGGTTCCATTATGTTCTTCGAATGCATATTGAACGAAAATTTTAAAGATTTTCCAGAGTCTAAAACAAAACAAAAAATCGCCATCTCGACGTCCCGCCACAAAGCCTCTTTGTACTCATTGAATGTTCAGGATGCAGTGCACTTGATGCTGGAGATTAATATAAAAAACGCACTTTTGTAAAGCTAGTTACGCTTCTGCACCACAAGAGGATGTGGAACATTCTTTGCCTCCGACGACGGTTGTAGCAAATTCGGCCGACAGCTTGGGCCGTTGCCGCTTTGTTTGCCGCCTCTCACCGGAAAAAAGAGCGAAAATCAAAGGCAGTTCTCGCAAATAATTTTTTTTATCTTTCTTTCGAATATATTTTTGAACCAAGGGATTAAAATAAAGTCATCAGGGTACAAATACAATCAGCTATTTGACTCGCGTGCGGTAAATTCAGAGCTTATCCTTAGGAAAAACTCGGTGATTCATCATTTTTTTAAATAACATTTAATATGCACTGTATTAAGACAATATTGGATGTTGGTAGAAAATAATTGATGATTGTAAGTATGCAATACTTTAAACATCATTGTCTTTGTTCGCAAGAGTGAAAATTTGCTCTAGGTAACGTTTTATTTCTTCATTAATTTCGTTGGATAATTATGAACCTGTACTACTTTGTTCATTCTTTTGCTGGCAGTCAAGTGTTGATGGAATAGTTAAGCATCGTGATGCATGAAGTAGGCCGCAAGGTTTAGGAACATGAGGGACTATGGAAAAAGGTGATGAGAGTGAAAAAAGGATTTCATGAGGAACGCTCAAAGGTTATGATAATTTCGCATTATAATTTACTTCATTAATTATTATATTTTTTACCTAATTTTCTTTCGTGTTATCAAAATGGTCAACAAATGAAATTATGAAGCATCTCTTTCACTAACTTCATCATGTTCTCATAAAAATTTTAGCAAGATAAGATCTTTCTAAGTGTCAGTATAAGTGATGAAATAGCACTAGGTAGTGAGTAGAACAGCTAAGCGAATTACCGGATGGTTTTACAGATAGAACAAAAACACTTTTCTTTGCACTCCTCAGTCTTCTCTTTAAAATGCACAGACTCACAAATAGTATTTTCAAGGAAGATCGAAATATTCTGCTCGAGTATTTTTCAAGCATGAAGAATGACTCACAAGTTGAACGTATTTGTAGCAGTGTGATGAGAAACCCTGAAATTTTTTATTTTCCTACCCAAAATCTTAGTTTCCTGCCCAATAACACAAATATATTTCCCAAAATTCTATTTTCTTGCATTAAGTACAATATTATGCCGAAAATCTTATTTTACCGTCCAAAATCATATTTTCTTGTTCAAAGTCACATTTTCGTGTCCAAAACCATATTTTCCTTTCAAAAACCATATTTTCTTGTCCAAAATCATAGTTTTCTATCCAAAACCATATTATCCTGTCCAAAATCATATTTTCCTATCCAAAACCATATTTTCCTATCCAAAATCATATTTTCCAGCCCAAAACCATAATTTCCTGTCAAAAATCTTATTTCCTCTCCAAAAATAATATTTTCCTGCCCAAAAATACAATTTTATGCCCAAAAATAGCTGGATGACCTCAGGCTTCAGCTCAATTATTTACGGAATTATCGAGAAGCATCGTATTTCAATATAAGGATACTAAAATTATCATATTTCCATGGAATATTCCCGAACAGAGACTGTAGGTCTTATTGAGATCAACAGTCCTTTGTTGTCTGTTGATCACGGCTGCCTAAACAGGGATCAATGCGCGACTGAGACCTGCATTTAATTCCTCGGCAAGCAGCAGCTGCAAATACGGTTTTTAGTCGGACTTGATGCAAAGAATGAAGGATCAAATCCTCCATTGACTCGAACACTCCAGATCGCGATCGTTCATGCATGAATTTCCTGCTTTCCCTGAATTCGCATGACGCACTGGAGCGCTGAATTTCCCAAGAGGATCAAACAAAAATGTTTCATGGGCAGAACCATGGAATAACTTTATTTAGAACCTCTGCTAAAGCACGCAATCAAAGATGGAACGTTAAACGAAGTGATATAAATAGTAAGAAAGACGAAGTAACATAAACAATGAAATAGATGAATATAAAGACAGACGAAAGTTCAATATCTGTCGGAATAAAATATATCTGTCGGGACAGTGCGCGCCTGCTTTCACTGTGCCAAGAATTGCTTTCGTTGTGCTTCGATCATCTTTTAGGGTGATCGATAGCGTGCAGGCGCGGTAATTTCTAGTCCTGAGTTCGAGTCTCGCAAACTCCTCGTTCATTTAAAGATAGATGCTAACACCAATTTTTGAAAATTTTTATAAGTATCACAAACAAATATCAAGTATGTAACACAATGTTAATAGTATTAGGAGCGCTCTTCTTCATAACGCTTTGATGCAGAAAGAACTTTTGACATAGCGTCTGTGTATTCGAGGAGATCGTCGTGAAGAGAATCGTTAATGTTCGTCTCAGCGACGTTGATTATTTTTAAATTAGAATTGTAGATGATTATGATTAGTTTATATGACTCTGTAAGTAATTCAGTAAAACTTAATAGCGCAAGTCGACTAGGTATGAACGTTGGTAGTGCTTGCGAACAAAATTTAAAACTTTATGTTTAAAAAATAAGCTTGTTTGCCTTGAACTTTCTTCGAATGATGGCGTCTGCTACGCCCATCAATGTCACAACTGCCAAAAAATGCACATATTTCAGAAGTTTCTACTGCGCACATTAATAATTCTTTTAGCAGCAACAGTGAAATGTCTTTACTCTAAGATATATATTATTCAGCTTAGAGGCAATATCGAATGATTTATGAATAATGTTGAAGTACATTTGAACATCACTAAATGAGAGTTAAAACTTTTGCAATAGATTTAAAGTGCAAAAAATACCCATTTAGCTTAAAATAAATAAAGCTCATGAAAATTTAAGTCAAAAAGCTGCGTAAAATCAAAAAAATAATAAGAGAAAAATTAAACCCCGTTTAAATTGTCTTTATACCCTAATTACGGTTCCAATAATCACCGAAGCCAGAGTTAAAAGGTGCTTGAACCATACTGAATTTGGGCGAGTTTTTCAAAACTGCCATCATATCAGGCGATGCAGCTTCTGCTGATACTGCGGTATTGCGACCGGCACTGAGGATGAAGTCGTTCAATAAGCAATAACTCGCTCTTTGCATATTGACCAAAATAAGATTGCATTCCTCAGGAATTATTGCAATAGCATACTGTGCCATTTGTGCGCACTAAAATATAACGAACCTTTTTTCTACTTTTTGGAGTTATGAACGGTAAAATTATTTAAATCTTCAATTTTGTCGTAACCAAATGTTGCAGCGACAAAAATTGTTCAGTATTGGCTAAATTATGCTAAGCTAAAATGCACCATTCCCTTGGGCTTGCAAATTGGACATTTTGCATGAAAAACCTAAGTTTACATGTTAAGCCACATGAGGCAACTGCTCAAAAGAAGTACCTCTGTTACTGGGGTTCCTAGCATAAGTTTTGTTGGAATGATGCTCGATTTCGAAATAAAAAATCCAAATGAAACAGTACATGCATGCTGAATTAAAACCTCACTTTTATCGCTTCAATATTACTGCAAGCCTACTTACACATTTGCATACATGTTCATAATGCGCTAAACATTACCCAAAATAAATATGGTAAGTTAACGTTGCTTGATCTCGTTGATATCTTGTTTAGAATGCCTTGTTTAATCGATCAGAGAATTACGATTTTAATGATAGCGAATGTTCCAGTTGACAGAAGGTTTTTTTCAGTTCCCTCGCTTGCGAGGCTTCGTTGGTTTAACTTTTAAAGTGTAAGACTTATTCCTTCGACTGTCAATTTGTGTGCGTTGATTAGTTTACGTGTGTATTGAGGCAAAAATACAATAGAGATAGGGAAATTAGAGAAGCAGAATACATACACATAAAGGCCTAACGCCCTGACACACACATATCTTATTTTCTCATTCAATATCTTCATAAATTTACTGTTATAAATATGTGCATATATATGTATTTAGTAAAATAATTATCCACAAAAAAGTCATTGATGAATATATTCATTTCATCAGGTGATTGTGGGCTTACCGTTTTAGAGTTGAGTGCTGTGTTGAAGTTATATTCCCGCTTTCCCAGAGGAAATTTGGCCAAAAATTATTCAAGATAAGCGAGTGAGTGCACAATACTTTAAATGCAGAAAACATTATTAAAATCGTTCGAACTGTCAGGCGGAACAAGATGAGAGTATTGCTCATGTAGCTCTCTGCTGATACATTTTATAAGAAATGGTCAAACTCAGGGCAACACAGTTTGGCCGTATGATTCATAATGATATATACTAGTATTAATGCGTATTAAAATATCAAGACTATGCAAGCCTTTCTATGCACTTAGATCAGATTTTATAACAAAGACTAATGAAAAAGTTACTAGATAATGACCCGTGAGAAAAATCAAAATTACTGAAAACTGGAAAACGTTGTCATGGCCATTTTTGGCGTGAAACTACTCGAGAGGAATGGACAGATTGGGCATTTTTGCTCACGCTTTCACGTTTTAATTTTTAAGGAGATCTCAAAGTCCAATGATTTTTACCATTCAAAAGAGAAACAGTGCCAAAGAGATTATTTCAGAGCTTTGCGAGGCCTCAATTCTTAGTATGGAAACGCATGGCCGGAAGAGATGAACCAGTGAGAGGATGTCCTGTTCGGAAGTCTTGAAAGGGAGCTCAAGGACTCGAACACAAAGATCTCTTAAGGTGAAGCCGACGTATTTGGCAACTGTGTACGGCTTAATTCCCCCGAAAAAGATACAAGCATGACTAATAATTCATTACACACGCTGGCATTTTTGGCAAACGAGAACTTGCAGTCATAACGAGGGAAATTTTCCGACTGATGTTAGGGATCCTTCGTTAAAGAGTTTAACGCGGGCTCAAGCACCGGTGAAGTGCAAAATAAATTCCGCTTTCAACTCTACAGAGAGGATCCCAGTGTAATAAAAACAACTGGGATGTTTACTACGTGATAAGTCGATCGTTGTTTTAGATCACTGACAATAATTTACGAGGTTGAAAGTAATTTTCATTGACCGTAGAGTGACACAATCAAGAAATTATTTCAGCAGTTTAAGTATGAAATTGGCAGCAGTAAAAGCTTACAATTAGGTATAATATTCAATTCACATCCATCAATCTCCTAATAGTTATGAAGGATTAAAAACTATCCGAACTCTTACGTATATTTCCTTAGAAATTGATTCGTAGTTTTTAATGTCTACTTATTTTAAATATTAATCACCGGAAGATACAGGCCTCGCATTGCGCATCTCGATGCATTAAGCAGCAAATCTAAGTAATTAAGTGAAATGCGTAAAAGCTTCCTAATTTGAGCCCGGAATTTCATTGTCGAAGCTGATTCGCTTTTAATGAGAATTTGACAACGATTTGGTGTCGATGTTTGCAGGCATGTCCTCATGTTCGATCTCTCTGAAACAATCTGTTTTTCAATTGGAAACGTGCTCGAGAATAATTGGTACACCTGCTACAACGGAGAATGTTATCAGTGTTTGCTTTTTGCCGTGGTAGTTCTGTTAAAGCTGTCATTTTATGGATACCGTGTTGGACAGGAGTTCTCCTAGGCAGATTTGGGAATAGAATGTGGTTGTTCTTGTTTTTCAATATAATTTTATATTGAAATATCTATACTTCCGAAACTTAAATGTTCGGGGACTCATAGAAAAACGCATTCGCTCAATATGTAACATTGCATTCCTTCAAGTGATAAACATACCTACAGTGAATGCCGGAAATGATACAAAAAGCAAGCATAATATTTCGTTGCCCAGTTTTATGTGTGTGTAGAACAAAACATGGGAGTATTCAATAGAAGAATTTACTCTGCACTTTTACCGTAGAATTTTACCGATACAATAACAAAAACGCTCAGAGCTGAATGAATTCCATTTGCTCATAGATATCCTAGCTTCCTTTTTGACGTGAATAAATTATTTCTTACTTTGGAAATCGCTCGGTATATTAATGGACAACCTTATATGAAAGGAAGACAATGGAGCCTTGAACAAAACTCGAATGAGACATTTAAAAATTTTCATGGTGGATTCTGTTTTGGCAATATTTTGTTAATGAAAACGAAACCTTTCCAAAATCCTAGCAGCACAAATTCTTGCGAGTAAAATACCATTCAGAAATGCACGGAAAAAATATTCCAAACGCTAACATTTTCCCACTTTTTAGAGCTCTGATATCAATTTTCCTTGTCGCAAAAGCACCATAAAAAAGCTGGCAAATGTATCAGAATGAATTATGGTAAAAATAAAAATTACTCACCTAAAGATGTATGTGAAATCTGCAGCACGAGCAGCACGGCAGCACATGCTGCTTGCAGCACTCTGCAGCGTGACATCATGTCATCGAGTCATAAAGAAACTTGTAGAAATATGTTCGACGCATCTCTTCTCAGTAACCAGTTGTTCTGTCTCAGTACATTCTACTTTTCTTGATTGTTGAAATAATCCTTTTTCTTGACATCTTTTTTAAAATGGTTGTCACCATCAGGAGTTTTTTAGATTTATTCTCAACTTTTGTTGATCATAGTACAATCAATGGAATAAGATTTGTTGGTCAACGCTTGAAAAAAACTTTGACCAGCTTGAGGAAACACGAAATAAGTTGAAGTTCCCAAGGATATTCACGTTCACTGTTTGAAATGAATGTTTTCATTTTCAGATAAGAAGTATAAAATTATTCAGTCTAATATAACACTTCCGACCTTTTGATCATTCAAGATTCACTCTTTTCAATTGAATTGAAAATTATGTTTATTTTAAAGCTCTTAAAGTGTTGGAAAAAATAAACGCTCAATTTGTTGAATTAAAAAAAATTCTCTAAGGAATCATTTTTTATATCAAGGGATTAGATTTGCTTCATTTTATATACAGCTTTATTTCGCTATTCCACGCCCAATATGTAAATATCCCAAGCAATAAACTTACTGACGTTGTATCAGAGTTAACTTCAGAAAGACTTTCTGAAGAAGTTCACTCACTTTGTTGCTTGAAAAATTAGATGAGTTCTTTGCTTTGTATGAGAGTAGCGAGGCATTCTTGATACTGGCATCGTAGGTGAAATATGTCGCAGTGCTTAAACGAAATTTTTCAGGTTTAGCGGAAAAATTTCAAGATATCAGATCGAAACGGGAAAATACTTATTTTTACCCCCAATCTTTTGCATTGATATACAAACGATGTTGACATACCATCTCACAACTTATGAACAATTTTCAACTCGAAGATAATTCTGTTGAATGATAGAATTGCATAAAACTAGGGTGACAAAATACCCTAACAAATTTTTATCATTAATGCCTCTGTAGAGAAGGAATCACATTATCCATTTATTCGTTAAAATCGAAAAATTACGAGGATTTTTGTTTAGTAGGGGATTAAAATACTTGGCATGTGTTACAAGTCATTCAAAGTTGTCTGGTAAAATTTAATTTCTTCAATTTCATTACTTTATTTCAATCTCTTCATGCTATTGTTCCTTCACTTACTCCATGCCTATTTAAAGAAATACAAACATGGATGTATTACATAAATGTATGTGTATAACTTTTGAACCACGTTGGTTGAGTTCAAGCATCTCCATTTCTGTGCACGGGATCCTACAGATTCTGAGAAATATTTGGGATTGCTTTGTTGCTGGAAAAGTTCTTCAATATTTAGCTCTTTTCGAATCCGCTTAGATTTAAATGGAAACTATTAATTATTTGTTGAACTTACATTTCCTCATATGATAAAAATTTTCTGAATGTATGATGATGTTCAAATTGATTCATTTTGGCAGTGTTTCCATCTTCGGCACTTCAAAGATACAGCAGCGTTGATGAAATATCGATAATTTATTTTTCAGTTCAATTGAAATATCAACTTGAGTTTTGCTCTAATATTTTATCTAGTTTCCCTGAATACTTCAGTGAGAATGGTTAATATTTTTGGCTACTCTAGATATGTTACTGTCCCATAACACCTTTTTATAGATGAATATTGTATAATGAAATAATATTTTAATATTTTAGTCTTATAATATTATAATATGATATTGCGCCTGCTGTCGATTTTCTAACTATAATTTCGATCAAAAAATACATTTAAGATATTCCTCGAATGAATTAACGCAGAAATTCTAGGATATTGATTCGGCTTATAATGTATTTGATAGTTTAGTTATTTTTATTAGATTAATTTAGGCGGTGCTATTAATACGTTGGACAAATATTCTTTTATCGGGCCTCAAAGTTAAATAATTCCTATTATTCAAAAACGGATAATTATTTCATTCGCGGTATAGGTAGTATTACTTTTTTTGATTATATCGCTTAATTTAAAGTTAATTTATTTGGATGTATAATTTTCCGCGACATTAAATGCGTGTGAAATTAACATCTATTGTGCATTATGTGCGAAATCTATTGCAATTATTCATATTTTTATTTTTTATGAAAGGAATAACATTCATGTTAACAATGATCCATGTTTTTATTTTTTACGAGAGGAATAACATTCATGTCAATAATAATCCATGCTTTTATTTTTTACGAAAGGAATAACAGTCATGTTAACATTTAGCCATATTTTTTTACGAAAGAAATAACATTCATGTTAACAAGTAGTGGAACATTGGAGCGCTGAAGCCTTAGTTGTGCGCCTCTCAGAGGCAGGCACGGAGCAACGACACGCGCACACTCACACCGCAACGGCCGAGACCAAACTGACTCTATTCGTGGTCCCGTGTAGACCAATGACCCTCTGATTTTTTCAAGTTTAACGTATAAAAAATGTAAAAGCAACAGTGAACAATTCAAAAGGTTTTTTATTTGTATTTGAATATTCAACGAACAATTCAACAGCCTTTTTATTTCTAAGGAAATTTGGTTGAGTTGCTGAAATGATAAGTTTCATCATTTTGACGATGGGACTGAAAGTCAGTCCACATTATAGCGCAACGCGATGTTTCAAAACACAATTTTAAAAATCAATTGTTATAACTGGTATGTTGAAAGTCGTGTGCAACTTTAAGCCTAAAGCTGACTGGTTTTGCGACACTATCATGGTTCATTGCGTGAAATTTTACTTACAATTATGTGTCGCTAAATCTTCACACCAATTCACAAATATATTCCGAAATTGTGTGTACATTTCAAGATATGTTTTAGACTTTCTGTTGCATTATCGGAGTGAAAACATAGAATTACATCTTACCAGAAATAAATGCTCGTATCAGTAAATTTCAGACATATTGTAAGATGTATATTTTTAGAATATATAAGTACACCTCTTTTGACATAAGTGACTTCTGAAAGTACCACCAAAAATATATTCTTGAAAGAGTGCCAAAATTTAGAAATATGTTTTCCTGAATTAAGAAAATATCAGTTGAAACAGAAATTCTGAAAGCCTGTCATTAGCGCCAAAAAAGGTAAATGAACGGTATTTAATTAAACTTGGAACTTGCAATGAGAATCAATGAATTAATTAATGCAAGTTTAACTGAACTTGCAATGGGAATGAAATAATTAATTAATTAATGCAAGTTTAACTAAACTTGCAATGGGAATGAAATAATTAATTAATTAATGCAAGTTTAACTAAACTTGCAATGGAATGAAATAATTAATTAATTAATTAATGCAAATTTCATTAAACTTGCAATGGAATGAAATAATTAATTAATGCAAATTTAGCTAAACTTGCAATGGGAATGAAATCATTAATTAATTAATGCAAGTTTAACTAAACTTGCAATGGGAATTAAATAATTAATTAATTAATGCAAGTTTAATTAAACTTGCAATGGGAATTAACTAATTAATTAATGCAAGTTTAATTAAATTTGCAATGGGAATTAACTAATTAATTAATGCAAGGTTATCTAAACTTTCAAAGGGAATGAATGAAATAATTGATTAATGCAAGTTTAACTAAACTTGCAATGGGAATGATTTTTAACAGAATTTAATCATTTAAAAGCAAATGATGTTACAATTTTCCAACATATTCTTTACAAAGTGCGAATTTTGAAGATACTGCAAAGATGGTTCAAATTACAACGGGCCTAGCTTCTTATTGTATTGGCGACAATCTATATTGAATTTTCCTTACACCTAAACGAATTTATGTCTGATGTTTGCCTTCATGGGAGATTGGCTGTTTTATTGGTTTAGAAAAACGCTATCTTTTACCTGCGACACAGGGCGCCGAGCAGAGTATTCAAAATTGAACAGGCAAATTTTATTCAACTCTCCCTGCGGCGACTCTTTGTTTTTCATTACAATGTTATTCAAACGATAATGCTCGCGTTTGCATGAATATTGTTGTTCGAGATTGGGGTGAAAATTTTAAAA
This sequence comes from Morinoia aosen, assembly GCA_030386875.1. Taxonomy (NCBI): domain Eukaryota; kingdom Metazoa; phylum Arthropoda; class Malacostraca; order Amphipoda; family Talitridae; genus Morinoia; species Morinoia aosen. The sequence goes on along the minus strand of CM059559.1, from coordinate 94,269,713 downwards.
TTTGATGACATTTTTAAACGAGCAGACAGTGTTAGATTGTCTTAGAATAACGAAAGGAATAGAGTTTTTCTTTCTAGTTCTTCCTGAACAAAATACTTAAAGATATACCGGAAAGAATCTCCTTCGTTGAGGCAGCAAATGAAATTTGTTTCATTTTATGAGAGACTATGACAGCAGACCTGGGGCTCTTTTATTAGAGAACTTCACAGAACGATCGTTATTATGCATAAGATAAACGAAATCTTTTGACGTCTTGCACAAGGAACGTTTTTCTGTCAGAAACTGCCTAACAAGAAACAATTTATTTCGAGAGACTTTTTGTCTCAACGCCTTTATGTTGGCTGCCCAGTGCTTGTGTCCTGGTGCAGATACCGTGAATGAAGGATCCTTCAGCCTAATGATATAGACTCGTAAATTCCTGGAGACCAATATTTTATTCGTCAAAATATTCCAATGAAAATGGAAATAGAGAATTATTTACGAAGGATCCAGCTAGAGTTTCTCTATTTTTAAAATGCTGTATGTTTAGTATACTCTATAAATGTGCATCGATTTATGAATTATATGTTTAAATTCTATAAAAGAATGTTTAATTTCGTTGTACTACAAATCTGTAGCCGTTAGATTTCTTGGAAGTCGGTAGGAGAAGCCTCAATTCATCTGAATTTTTTTATTAAAAATGCGGTAGAATTCATGGGAGCCTGGTTGACGTCTCGAAATCTTTTATAAAAGTTACGAGAGTCCATCCTGAGGATTTCATAAATACTCATTGCTGAGCTCCTCAATCCAAACACTGGAAGAGGCTGGCGGTGGGATGAAAATTAAAGATTGAAAGGGAATTCTATCGAGTTCGATGGAGCGGTTCGTTCTGCTTCTTGATTGAAAAGGAAAGTGGTCAATGGGTACTGAGAAAGTGGTCAATGTGCTGAAAGAAGGGAGAGAAGTAAAATTATGTTAGAGAAATATGAGAACGATTTACTGCACATGCATATTCAATCAATGGATAAGAGATTTAAAAAAGACTTTAATTACGCTTTTATAAAACAGTTGCTACTTTTTCATTGGTGTACAAGTATTTCACAGAAACCATATCAAACTGTTTTCCCGCTATACGTGCGCTTGTATCTATTCTCTCCATATAATGATATAGTAAAATATCTACTTTTTGGATAGTTCGAATGATCGTTTGACCGTAAGATACATGTCATGTTCAATAGCATTCAATTTCTTGGTGATTAAAAAAATCAATTTCTTTGAAACGAAACTGGGAAGTCAAAGAGCATTGGGAATTTTGTTTGACAACTGGATATTGTAGCAGTAAACTACTTGAAGTATACGAGTATGTACTCCACTGCGAGAAGCTAACTGAACTCTACTGAGTTTACTTCTAACATTCAACTTACTTTTCGCAAACAGCGTGCTTACATTTCAGTGTTTGGTTTATGATTTGAATTTATTTTAAAAAGAATGGGGTCACTTTTATAAGTACATTCATGATATGTTTGAGAATTCATGAATTTTGAAGAACAAAATACTTTTTACACAGTATGCATAATTTATTATACGCAGATAAAAACTAATTTTTCATAAAAGATTTATTTTTCAATGATATTTGTATACGGTTTTGACATACTTTCCTGCGTAATCCTTGCTTTATATTGACCAATGCTTAGAGATACTAAAATAAATGAGCGTTATCGGTTTAGTGTAAAATTGAATCCGTGTGTTTGTCAGACCAGCGCTTCCGCTTAGAGTTTTGTGCCCGGAAAAATACGACTCAGCTTCAGGAGCTTTCAGACAAGTCAATATCATGATCCTCAAAATCGCTGTTTTGATTGAACCTCCCAGGTGAATCAGAAATGTGAAACATCTTCCTTATTTTCGTCGTCATCGAAGGTTTGAGTGTTTGGTAGTGTTTACTATCTCATCAGTAGGTGGAGCGCAGAACTGCTTTTGTTCGGAAACATTATTGCGATTTGGAAGTGCAGTGTGTGTACATTGTGCATCGCTATTGAGTGTTTATATTAGGTTAGAACACTCTTGCCAGTTTTAAAATAAAAATGATAGCAAAGACAGCTGATTTTAAAATCATTTGAATTTTTGAACGTTTCGGCTTCAAGCTCAAGCCATTATCAACACCTGTGAAAGATAATAAAAAGACAGAAAATCAGACGTGGCTAAAGGACAAAAAGAATACAACTTAAAATAGTACAAAAAGTAGTAACAAAAAAAAGTAATGGAGAGATTATACTGCAATTCTTTATTGAAAATCAGGCTACTTCTAACTGAAATGATGACACCAATGAATTTAGAGCTGGTTTCAATTGTTTAATGTGAAGAGATTCTAGTATATGTAGGTCGCTTTTATTTACAAGGACAGCTTTGTTTTTGACGAGTTTTAGTGGCATTAATTCTCTGAAAAAATATCAGAACTTCCTTGCGTTCACATTACAGTTCGCAAATCTACAAGTAATTCAATAATACGAGAGTGTGCACACAAGAAGGTAATTTATTAATTTTGCGTATAAGCTTTTTGAAAACTTTGACGATGAGGTCTTATATCTATATTTTACATTGTTGTGACGATGAGATCTTATGTCTATATCGGCACGTCGTGTAGTAGACCAAAGTGTTTTTTGTTATAGTTTCTGGTATACAAAATTGACAACAGTAGTTTCTGCCACTAAATTTGCTCTACTAAAACTCTTAAAAATGATCAGAATAGCAATCAATTACAGAAATATTTTACTGATCAGAAAAATATCAAGTTGGTGCAAAAGTGTTGTCCAATTTTTACAACAGATTCTTAAAATTAGATTTGTCAACTGTTTGTAATCTGTTAAAAGAATAATATAGTTTTGAAACTAAATAAGTGTTGTTCAGATTATCTCTGTTACGTTCAATTTTTTGATAAATATTAGCATTCCTGTTTTTCCCATTTAAAGATCTCATAAATATTGCCCCACGCTACCAGTTTAATAAAGGTGTTAATGCAATGGCGGCAGTGAAATCTAGTCAAAACTTTATGGAGATTACGTAGTGAAAAAAAAAAGTTACAGGAGATGGTTTTCTCTTTTTCGAAGAGATGATTTCACTTGAAAAGATGCCAAAGAAAGGCCGTCCAAGAACATTTGATTCCGGTCAGTTAAATATTGTTGTGTTCGAGAAAACTACTGTTACTAATAGGGAAATTGCAAGACAGTTAGACGTGATCTATGCAACCTGTTTCTGATATCCGTTTGTTCCGGGTACTACGCAGCCAGTTGAGTGGACGTGGGTTAACAATGAGAGAAGAGGTTGAGAAAAGTTGAATTTATATATAAATTTAAATGAAAAAAATGTAAGAAAAAGGAAAAATTTAGATATGAAAAAATTAATTAATTTCCGCTAAAGAGACGAATAAATATCAGCGCTAGCCTGATCAGATCATTACCTCTTGCCCTTTCACTCTATTAAAACACTTGTAATTTATCTCCCTTACAAGTTCCTCAAAACCATTGATGAGTTGAGCTAATTATGCTGCATTATTTGAATCTCGACCTCCTATAGTTTCTGAGCCACAGAAAATGGGCTTCATTGAAAAAAGAGCTCTGAGCATGTTAAGAATAGTTGTAAAACTACTTTAATGATCGATTTTATTCAATTTCTTAATCTTGATTCCTGAGCGAAATTTGATGGTATTTCCAGAATGAAAAACGTGCTTTTGAATTTACGTTATTACGTTACGTAATTTATAACAGATAATATTGAGATAAAAAGCTCGTGATAATGTCGAGAGGATATTCGCAGAGCTTAGACACAAAAAACATACCTCAGAATGATTTTTGTCAAGTATTATCCGCTATCTTAAAACGGTCACAAAGTTAAGGAATATGCACCTGCCAGCGATATTTTATCAGCATTGGTAATTTTAATGCTCATACGTAATCTGAAGTGAATGATTTTCTCTTCATTAATCTTTAGCCATCGCATACTTCGACGGACGTTTGAAATAGAAGAGAACTTTACAATTGTTTATGGACAACTGCCTAAAGGACAACTGCCGAAAGGACAACTGTCTCAAACAAAAGTGCCTGAAGGACAACTGTCTTAAAGACAGCTACCTCAAGGAAAAATGCCTAAAAGACAGCTACCTAAAAGATAACTGCCTAAAGGACAACTTTTTGAAGGACAGCTGTCCCAAGGAAAAATGCCTCGAGGACAGCTACCTAAAGTACAACTGCCCAAAAGAAAAATGCCTAAAGGAAAACTTCCTAAAGGACAACTACCTAAAGGAAAAATGCCTAAAGGACAGCGACCTAAAGTAAAACTACTCAAAGAATTGGCTAAAGGACAGCTACCTAAAGGACAACTACCCGAAGGTAAACTGCCTAAAAGACAGCGACCTAAAGGACAACTACCCAAAGGAAAGATGCCTAAAGGACAGCGGCCTAAAGGACAACCACAAAAAGGAAAAATGCCTAAAGCATAACTGCCCTTCTCACAGATGCCCAAGAATGACTGTTCAACGTGCCTCTATCTTTATCAACTTGATCTAACTCAACCTGGCCTAACATAACTTAACCTAACCTAGTTAAGCGTAACACTTTGGCCGCATCGTGCGCCCCCCGGTGGCCACGGAGGGTATTTATATAATGCTGTTGACCAACCAGTTGTCACAAACTCAATTTTCATAAACACTTAATTAATGCTAAATAAAGCCATGATCCAAAAAATGTTTGCTATTATCAAAATTGCTTGCTACAATTGACTTTAAATTTGAGTTGAATATTGGTACTTTAGTTTAGTCAATTGTTGTCAAAGTGCTTAGCAAACCTTACTTTTGCTAACATAACTTGGGAACCATGCTCACCGGTCGGCCCATAACTTGAATTTCCATCCGTAGATTTTTTTCTATCGGACTTACGTCTATAAAAATTTGCAGACTACTAGATCTTTAGATTCCCAACAACTTTTCTTCCACAAGTTTTTTGCATTAGGACATAGAAAATGAGTTATTCATGATAAATAAATAAAAATATATATATAACATTCGTTATAATGGGGCCGAAATTTAAAGAGCTAGAGCAATGCGGTTTGCTGCATTTGAAAGTACAACGTGAGCTCCAAAAATGCTATTTACCGGTTTTTGAATTCGAATTCATTTTGAATTTATAGAATTTGTTTTTGAAAAAGCTTAAATTTATGGTAAAAAGTCTACGTAAAAAAATTCACGTAAAAATTTTGGAAAATCAACTAAAAATCAATTGTAGATTACACATGTGACTTCCAAATGCAGCAAACCGCATTGCTTTAGCTTTGTAAACGTCGGAGTTATAACGACAAACGTCTTGAAAACTTACTTGTTTTAGAAGACCTAATTTAAGAAAAAATGCTTCTCCTCCTACAGTTTTTGAGCTTCAGTGATGATTTTTGTATCATTGGATGCAGAAAAATAAGGGCTTCACAATGTATTAGGAATTTTTTCAAAATTCTTTCTTGTCTCAAAGTTATGACGTCATAAATTTGAATTTTCTTGAGAATATTTTGATTTTTTTTTAATTTTTATATTGGAAATTTGAGGAAAATCATTCAAGTTTTTGGAATGTCCACGGTATTCTGCATCCAATGATACAAAAGTCATAACTGTAGCTCAAAAACTATCAGAGAAGAAGCATTTAGAACCCCCCCAAAATGTCGTTTTCCATGATTTCCCATTTTCTTTTCAAGAAAATCGCATTTTGTCATAAATGATAAATGATTCTAAATTGCATTTCCTATCAGTATACCAAATTTAATTGCTCTAGGTTCAAAAATGAAAAAAAGGTCCGTAAGGGGGATGCTCTCCCCCTCCCGGGGGGGGGGGGACGTTAGCTCTGGGATACGTTCCTGATATTTTTACAGACATTCGGGGGCATATCTCAAACTCATTTAAAGCAATAAAAAAAAATCGGGAGAATCGACTTTTGGACTGCAGATGCCCCCAACATGGTTCCCTTATTAATTCAACTTTGCGACTCGAAATTTTGGTGAAAGATTGTCCTGATTTTTTTCATCTTATGAAATGTCTAGCTTATTGTCATTGTACTTGGATTTCGCATTCGGCTTATGGAAGTGGATTTTTACAAAGTTTGATACGGAATGTTTGCAATGCACAAGTTGGTAATTTATTGCCTGAATTATGCAGGCAATCGAGAGTAATTGTCACTGGAGCAATTGCACTACGCTGCGGTTGTCCGTAGGGAGTTCCTTTTCAACACACATACAGTATACGCCAGTAAATATATTGGATTGCTTGTTAATTCTTTAACATTTTTTGATAAGTTTCAGTCTTCCCTTTCATACCAAAAAATTCCAATCAGAAAAATCAGGAACTACAAAGCATACATCAACCGTAGTAGAAATATTGCATTGCAAGTTCATTTTTAAACTTTTTTGAAAAGTTTCCGCACTATTGACTCCTCTCTTTCATATAAAAAAATTTCCAAAAAGAGGAATCAAAGACAAAACATACATAAACCGCAAATAGAAATATTGCATTGCTAGTTCATTCTTAAACAGTTTTGATAGAATTCCGCCCTATTGACTCCTTTTCGCACCAAAATGATTTCCAAACAGAGGAATCAGAGACTAAACACATACACCATCTGTAAGACAAAAATATTTGATTAATCATTCATTCTTGAACATTTTTGATACTTTTCTGCCGTATTGACTCCTCCCTCTCATGCCAAAAAAGTTCCAGCGGAGGAATCGGAGACTAAACACACAGTCACCATCCGAAAGCCAAAAAAATTCGATTGATCATTCATTCTTGAACATTTTTGACAAGTTTCCGATTTATTGACTCTTCCCTTTCACGCCAACAAAGTCCCCAACAGAGGAATCCGGGACACCAGAAATCTTCTGGGGCAAATTTGCGCGGCAACACATCGAAGAGATCAGCCTTCAGGCGACTGCAATTGACGTAATTTGGAGCAGCATTCCCAAGATTTTCCATCCAAAGTAGAAGAGTGCGCTGAAATTTCGAGGGAAAGTGGCCCGATGTTTTCATGTTAAAGTGCGAAAGGCAAATAAAGGGAGGCCATTTAAGGTTGATTTGGCAACATTAGGTGTCATTTGGGAGCATCGTGAGCCGGAGTGGCAATAACGCAGCACGCTTTGATCCACACTTTCGTATCACTTAATGCCCTGCTTTGGGGACGATAGAGCTCGCTTCTTTCTGCCTAATGAAGCTTCAAACAAGCCCAAACAGAGCTATGCCTGCACAGCTCGCTGTAAACACGAAAATGAACTAACTGAACCCAATCGTGCATGGGTAATTTATTGTAACCAATCGTAATTTCATTTTTTTGCTCTAAAATGGTAAGAAATAGGGTTCTAAGAATTTAACTAGTTTATAGTCAATAACTTTGCAGGAAATTCGATTCCCTCTCTCTGTTAAATGGTTCCACTTGGAAGGTATACTTTCATGTTCACCAAAATAGTTATTAACACAGGGAAACATAGGGGAGATTTCTTTTGGATAGCCTTTCTAGTATTTTTCCCATAGAGTATGAAGTTAATCTCTGGAATATAGGTTCAAAACAAAGAGATTCGGATGCTGCCAACTAGATTCTTTATACAGTCCACGGTGCCATTAGTAAATCTAGCATCTGCATTTTTGCATATGTCTTTATGAAACTTAAATCTTCAAATTACTCAAGTCTTCAGAGAGCTAAGGAAAAGATTACTGTATATTGGTAGCTGATGCAAATTCAAATGAATTTAATTCTAAAAAAATAAATTGACATAAGACCGTCTATTGAAGTTTGTCAACCAGAATTAAATGTTAATTAAAACAATAGACAGCTCGAAAATGAATTCGACTAGAGAATGCACGTATACAGTATATGTGTACCAAAGTGCACGTTATCGCTACCGTGAGATTTAAAAAAATCTTGGTCAGGACTATGATCCCCTTCAAGATTTTATTACCGACAAATTTAGCTAAGCTAAAAAATCAGAGGAATTCTTTTCAGTGCGTAAGATTTCGCGAACTTGGCTTCTAAAACGTTGCAAGGGAGCGCGTGCCTGTACTCACGCAGTGCGCACTGTAAGCGTGCTTGTACATATAGGCAGTTCTTTGCATGAACTGCATGAAACTTCAATGATTGAACCATTTGATGGGAGTATAGTTTTCATAAGTATTCAGGAAATCAAATACAAGCTTCTGTTTTTCGAATTTCTGTCACATTTACTAAGGTTATAAATAAGATACGTATGATCTTACATTGTTGAACAATATTCGCACATTGATTTGTGCATGCCCTGTATAGATCTTCATTGTAGTCGATGCGTTTGTCTCGCGGCGAAATATACGTTACTCTGACTTTGACCTCACAAATTGAGCTGCTATAGAAAAATTTTGGAAACTCTACAGTATTTGCTCCTAAGATTAAATTTACTTTTTTCAAACTGTTCATTCATGTTCTCCTCAAAATTAATTTTGCAAAATTAATTAATTTTGTGCGTTCGGCTTTACGCATATTTAATTTTTGAATTCAATTTCATCTTTACTCTGAAGTTTTGAGGTGAACTTAGGCCATGTCTCAAGTCTTTGTCAAAATTTGATCTAAACTCTTATGTGCTGTCGTCATAGGGTTGAATTGATGAAATCAAACAAATCTACGCTGACTAAATTTTACTAAAATATTGCTCAACGCACTAATATAAGTTGAATTTTCTTGAAAACTTAGAGTTTCTATTATTCTATCCAAAACTGGACCTTATTTCAAAATTTTTAAGATCTTTATTATAAAGGAGAAAAGTGTCTTTATAGACGATGCCAGTGATACAAGTGCTTGACAGCCTGCGTAAAAGCTTCAAACTCGGGCGTCGTGTCTTGAAAACTTTCAAACAAATTTCGTTTGCTTTTACACATTTTGAGACAGATTTGAAGTCCTTCATATAAGATTTGTTTCTTTATAGTCAAAACGACAATTTTTCAGAGAAGTTCTTCATTGAAAGAACCCAAGTTTGTTAACTTAGTTCATCTTGAAACGAACCAAAACATTTTTTATCTTGCGTGAGAGAGCATTGTTGTTTGGCGAAAGGAGTGGTTTTCATTTCGTAGCAGAGACTTTTTAATTTGACCCTTCTGAACTTGAAGTTAAGAAATTTAAATATTGCGGTATGTTGTAGCTTCGTATGATGTTGCACAAACAGCAGGTGTGACGCCGTCTGCATAATGCGCTATAAAGCATGCAAGTGGAGAATTAACCTTGTGCATCCCGAGTGTATTCCTCGCTGTTCTTTCATGCGTTATTTCTGATGAAAAATTTCGTTTGAATTGTAATGTAAGTGGAATTTTGTAAAGGAGGCGCTACTTTGGGAAATTAGGCTATTTTCTGTTTTGAATTAAAAACTTTCTAATTGGAGGTATTATACACGTATATGTCTATTTTCTATTTTAAATTAAATCTTTCTAATTAAAGGTAAAATACATATATATATGTGCTTATGAGACACGTATTAAGATGGTAAATGGACGTGTACCCGGAACTGAAGATGTTTATTGATGCAGTCAATGACACGCAAATTTTTACGGTAATATAAATTATTTGGGGTTTACTGATATTTTCTCCCTCAACATTAGCAATCACCTGCATCAATTAATGAAGAAAATAGACATTACAAATATTTATTCGTAATTGCTTTCATGTAAACCAGTTTTTCATAGCGGGAATATAATTAAGTGGCAATGAAAGCATCTACGATTGGGAAGCTTGAAATTCACCAGAAATATTTCATGGTTATTGCATTGGTCAGTGATTGTTGAAATTGAATTCTAGTTTCAATCAAATGCATTTTTCACTTAAGGCATACTATTTTGAAAATATTTATCCTCGTTTTAACATCTGCCAACAATATATCCAATTATAGATTTTTCATTTTCGATTTCACATCCCAAATTATTTTACGGAAGCATTAAAATTCAATTAAAGCCTTGTATTGAAAAAGCATGACATTTTAGTGTTGCCGCCTCTGGCCCATCTGTGTGAACACAGATCTTTTTTTATGATTTACGGAAAATGAAATTATAAATATTATTCTAGGAGCTACGCTTATTAAATTTAGGGTGAATTGATTTTAAAGAGAACTGTTTCCTAAGCTTAAGTAAAAGCTCAAGGGCTAAATTAGTTCTCAAATTACATCATCTCATTTTTAAAGGAATTTAGCAAGACCTGAATGATAATGACACCTATTTTTAAAACACAAGAGAAATTATACGTTCGTGCATGTTAGAAAAAATACAATGAATAAATAATGCGCTTGTATTAAATTAGGGATAAAAAATACTTGATGGCATGTGAAGTAAGTTATGAAAGATTGGTTATTTTTTACGATTGTTCCAAGCTTCTACGTCGATACAAAAAGAACTCAAGCATTAAAATACCTTAAATCATCACTTGTGATGTACTTTGTCAGGCATAACACGTTAAAAATTTTAAAGTCCTAAGACCTTGTTGAACTCGCTACATGTCTCTCATATTCATTTTCATAGTTTTAGGAAAAAGACGCGACCGCCTCTATTTTGGAAAACAACCAAGAAAAAGTCTCAACCAAGACAAGAGGTATCAACCAAACCAAAAAGTATCAACCAAAACAAAAGTCTTAACCAAGAAAAATTTTCAACCAAGACAAAGTTTCAATCAAGACAAAGTCTCAACCAAGACAAAGTATCAACCAAGACAAATTCTCAACCAAGAAAAATTCTCAACCAAGACAAAATTTCAATCAAGACAAAGTCTCAACCAAGACAAGGTCTCAACTCGAGATTTGATTCAGCAGTGATGGAATTTTATACAGCCTCTGAAAATGCTTGGACTCAGTGTACTTATCCCGGAATTTGGCTGAGTGAGTGGGCGCAGTAAATCTTTTTTTTCTATTTTGTCTTATCATATAAACCTTTTTATTGTTGTCTTAAAATTTTTCGAAGGCACTAAGAAATCAAGGCCAAAAGGCCAACCTGGTGTAAAAAGGCTTGAAATGGACGTAAATTGTCAACGAACGAATAAACCGATAACTTTTTCACAAATTCAACAAAACTCCGGAGTTTAATTCTTAAAGTTAGTGGTAGAATAGTGACAGCTTAAGACTCGGAAAAAATTGAATATTTACTCCCAAATTACATATTCTGAAGTCAATCCTGAAACAAGGCCAGCGCAAAACTCCAAGATAATACTAAAAATAATAGATTTTCGTAAAATTTGAGTTCATTTTAAAGTTTTGTACTTAGCTGTCAAACAAAATTCAATGATAAAGTATTTCATTCCATAGACTCGCTTCTAAAAATATTATTAAATAACCTCTTCATTCATTTTTCAAGCTACCTATAATTCTAAAACAAATTCCACAATCATACATATCTCAAACACCGGATAAATCATAGAAATTCAAAATCTACAGCAAAAATTTGACTTTTCATTTCTTGGTCGGTGTATTTAACTTTTCAATTTTCCGAAACGATTTTTTTCACTAAGGTGTCCATAGAAAGTTTTTAAATGACCCCATTTCTAAGTCGTGTCGAGTCAGCTCCATGAAAGTTTACAAGGGCAGTCGTAAAATAACTAAAAAGCTTGACTGCACTTCCTAAACGGTAATTTTGCACCAGGATTCACTTTGATATACAGGGTGTCCACAAAAAATGTATCCACTGACCGATATATGAATATATGATACCGGAACCGGATACCATACGTATATATGACACCGGATACGATATTTATACATGATACTAGTACCGGATACCAAATGTATATATGACACCTGATACCATGTGTGTATATATGGTACCAGATGTGTGTATCAGATACCTACATATCATACATATATCGGTCATTGGGTGCATTTGTTCTGGATAACCTGTAAATGTCCTCTGGCATTTGTAAAATTTTTTATCGTGTGACAGAATCATTCAATTTCACATGTGTTTCATTAAACTCATTCGAGTAGCCTCACACTGAGCACATCTTCAAAATTTTTTTCTTTTCTATATGTTTCGGTTTTTGCTGGGCTTCCAGTCAAATGTTTCTACAAAGGAGCCAGGAAACGTATATTTCAAATATGCTATACAACGATTGATTAAGAGCAGTTTTTTGTTGTGATTGAAGTAATTCACGTGTTACTGATTTAATCTACCATATTGTCCATCAGCAAATTCTAAAGCATTATTTAAAGTCACATAAAGTACACTGAATATTCTAAAGAAATTCAAAGTCTAGTACATCTTACAAAATATTGTTTGAATCACAGTTTTTGTCTCCACTCAAATCGCTTTCAAGGAGGTACATGCTAATTCACACTGCCATACAATCGGATACAATTTTGCGGTTTCGAAACATTCCTAAAACGAACGTGGAAAAATATCGCGCGTGGCCCTCAAGCTGTAGGTGAAAACACGATTTAGCTGAGATATATTCAAAGTCAGTCGCTGCGACCCTATTCTAGTTTCCGAAATACAACCGAGCACTTTGGCAACAAGCTTTAGTCCTGTTATCCGGGTCTCAGGAATACATTTCAAGCAATAAATTCCGACAGAATGATCAGTAAAGCTGAGTTTGCAGCACTCTATTGCGTCTGGATGACGCTGCCAGTCAGCTATGAAACTGAAACTTTGTGCTAAAATAAAATACCGGACGGAACTGATGCGGACCGAACGTCGCAAAGCACCCTTGACAAAAACCTGTGACTGCACTGAGCCAGAAAGCAACGTAAATGCTGCCAAAAGAAAGCAGACTAGGCAGAGTTGCCGAGCGTTACTGGATACCGGGAAGTGAGTAGCGAACTTGAGGGAACAGATGCGAAGTAAAATCTTACTTCAAAACTGCAGAAAAAGGGAGAAAAACGCGATGAGCGGTAATGGGTTCAAAAGTTGTAGCACAGATACGAAAAGCACGTCGAAATAGGCTTTAGACTTTCGCATGTTTTCATTTACAAAAATCATATGAAAGCAATGTGAGATGACGTGGTCAGTTCTATTGACGAGTGAAGGAGTCAGAAAATAAGCGAGCAGGGAATGTATTCTAAATCCATATTAGAGTTTCAATTTATTGGAATGGCGTCAGATCTGTATGCAAAAAAAAAGTAATTTAATATAAAAAACTACAAAATACGAATGAAATTAAACTTGTCAGACTTGTACGAGTGCTTAAATTAATACATATCGCATAGCTTGCGAGAATTGCGAGTATTGCAATAATTTTAGAATTGACTCAATAATATAGCACGATTCCTTTGACGCAATGATTTTCCTTAAACTACATCTATTCACGGCTCTTCACACCACAACTTCAGAAATGTTCCACACTCATTGGTCTGCCTTTGAAGAGATGCATTCCAGAAATTAGTCATCCAGGAATACCTCGACTGAAAGAATAGGGGGTGGTTTGTGGTAGTGTGTAATCGAAATGATACTTGAACTACCTCGACTGAGATTATAAGTGCTGGATTTGACGTTAGTGTGTTATAGCAATGAAACTTGAACTACCTCGACTGAATGTATGTGTAGTGCCGGAATTGAGGTTGGTGTGTTATAGCAGTGAAAATTGAACTACCTCCACTGAAAGTTTGTGTAGTGCCAAATTTGAGGTTAGTGTGTTATAGCAATGAAACTTGAACTACCTCCACTGAAAGTTTGTGTAGTGCCAGGTTTGAGGTTAGTGTGTTATAGCAATGAAAATTGAACTACCTCGACTGAATGTATGTGTAGTGCCGGATTTGAGGTTAGTGTGTTATAGCAATGAAACTTGAACTACCTCCACTGAAAGTTTGTGTAGTGCCAGATTTGAGGTTAGTGTGTTATAGCAATGAAAATTGAACTACCTCGACTGAATGTATGTGTAGTGCCGGATTTGAGGTTAGTGTGTTATAGCAATGAAACTTGAACTACCTCCACTGAAAGTTTGTGTAGTGCCAGATTTGAGGTTAGTGTGTTATAGCAATGAAACATGAACTATTGTTTTCTTTTGCATTTTACGGGAACGTTATTTCAGCATTTTCTATTGGCCAGCTTTGGGGAGAAAAAAGTTGCCAGTCATCACAACTCAAAATTAATCGTATTTTTGCAATAACTATTCCTGTGTAGGATGAATTTATTGTACTTAGAGCGCAGTTTGCCAACATGACATATAAATTTCAAATTAACTGTCAAACTTAATCAAGGCCAGGAGTCAAACTTGGATTTAAAAAGCTAGGAACGACCGTAAATTTTCAACAAACGAACAAACTGATAACTTTTCAAATATTCAGCAAAACTCCGGAGTTTAATTCTATAAGTTAATCGTGGAATGGTGATAGCTTATGACTCACAAAATAATATTGAATTAATCAGAAAAATTTGAACCTTTAACTCTCAAATTGGATACTTCTAAATCAAATAAAAAAAAACCTAACTCATCCAGCGAGTGAGACCTGCGGGCATGTTTTGCCAATCTTTTCACTACTTATAAGAAAGGTCTCAAAACGACCTATGAATTTCCTGGCTTTAACTTAGAATTAATGAATGTAACGGAAATAACTGATCAAACTGAAAACTAATATGTCTCATTGTTTTTCACTTACCAATAGTTTTATGCTTTTTGTTGAAAACGAGAGGTATAATAAATCAATCAAATAACCGAAGATTTAGAAATACGATATATTTACAATCATGGCTAAATAAAACGCCATCAGTTCGACAAGATAATTAGTTTTAAATGTAAAAATTGTTCTATGTTGTAAAGAAATGCTTGAAATTCAAGAGAAAATTTATTTAAGAAATGATTCATGTGACACTAAAATTTATTTCCTCACGCTGGCGTACAACATGAATGTTGCTAGAAAACAATCTTAATTGTATATAGACAAAATAACTTAGAAACTTCCACTCGAATTGAATTTCATTCGTAAGATCAACTTTAAGAAACACTCGTGAAATTCTCTCGTACGTTTACGGACTGCGTCAATATTTGAGCCAGTTAATATTTGAAAGGGTAAATAGAAGCTTTATTTTGACATGATGGACGGAGTACGATGGATCGGTAGGAGCAGCGGCTAGGTTTGGAATACAAACCAATGACTTTCAGCTTTATTTGCTGGAATTTAAACAGAGTCGTTTTGCATTTAAAACGTCCTTGAAATATGTTCCTGAAGTACTTTTTATACTTTTTTCAAATACTTTAGCAATTGGCATCTCATCTACAATGATGGCAGCCAGACTCTATGGATTACCTGCCCCGGCAAACAAAAATTGTACAAATTGAGAATTTATATCTTGATAAAGCGAAAATTTTAGACCTAAATTAGACTGTAACACTTGCTGGCCTACTGAGATATATTCAAGTAGTATGTAAAGTATCGGAACCAGAACACAACAACATAATTAGATCTACATGGTTAAAACCGTTAAAAAATGATGTGTTAGATACTGGTATTTGATTCCAGGTGAAAGATACATCACTCTGCCTTTAAGCTTACAAGTAGAGTAGAAGGCAGAACATGTCTTTAGTACTGCTACCACCGGTCAGCATTAGTCTGCATAACAATTCATGAACTCTACGGTATTTACTTCTAATATTTAATTTACTTTCAGCGAACTGTTTTTTGATGTATAGCTCAAAATTGCATGTTGAGGTGAAGGTGTAAGCATATTTAGGAATTTTAGTGTATTTTATCGAAGAGAAAAGTGTGTGCAAGTCCTATTTAGACGAGATGGTTAAGCTTTAATTGCAATTCCGTTGCGTTAAAGCACCGGAATTTCTTCATAGACAAAAGTGGTAACAAGTTCTTGCCAGAGCAGCTGTTTAAAATGAAATGAAATGAAATTTTATTTCAGTTAGGTTTAGTTAAGCACTGTTAGTTTTAAAGTTTACTTCAAATTTTTAATATAACTC
Organism: Morinoia aosen; assembly: GCA_030386875.1. Lineage (NCBI taxonomy): Eukaryota > Metazoa > Arthropoda > Malacostraca > Amphipoda > Talitridae > Morinoia > Morinoia aosen. The sequence continues at coordinate 94,253,820 of CM059559.1, read as the reverse complement.
TCTTTAATAATAAATTAATAATTTTCCTGACATCAAAAGTTATAGTCGCTTCCCTGAAGATTTACTGGAAAGTCAACCTGGAAAGTTTTTGCATCAATCTCGTAGCGTAGGGTAAAAACGAAAAATATAATTTTAGTCTCAGTGTATCGGATGAAAAATGGGGTCAGACTAATAAATCCTCGCGCAAAAATAATTTTTGCACCACCGTTAGAGCCCACAAATTTCAAATTGATCACTTGATTTTAATCACGTTTGTTCTCCATGTTTTTAACAGTAAATAGTTTATTTATATAAATTTCTATCAAATTGCTTGATCTCGTTGTCATTTTGAAAAGTCCCCATTCAGCGAATGAAATAAACTTACCTTGACCAAATATAAAGAAATGGATAAAGAACTTATACTGCATATAAATATTTTATCAGGACGTCTGGATTAACTCGTGTAATAAGAACACACAAAATTTTTTTCAATGTTAACCACGACGTTAATGATTATTTTCGACCGCTGTTAACACCAAAGACAAGCCTGGGTTTGGAAGCTTGCAATGGAGATAAGAAAATGGTGAAGAATTGCGCTACAAATTCTTCGAAGCTGTCAAAGTTGCGCTACTTTTCTAAGAATTTCAAAAGAAAAGTTCCACTTTTGTTCTAAATTCAACGCACCTGAACTGTTGTTCTTAAATTCATAGCTCTTTTGAAACCCTTGGAATTTTTTACTGACATCGCAATTTATCATGCCAGTAAAAGATGATTTCTAGAGCCGAATTATTTTTAAAATGGACTAGAATCACAGTTACGATGATGAATTTGACAAATGTGCTTCTATATGGGTTTCTTTTTTTTATCAACATGCTTGGCAAAAAAAGAGTCAAAACTGTAAATCTTAACGGCCATTATTGGAGTGAAGTTATTCCAGAGGAGTTTTATAGTGTAATTTTCAGTATTTCAAATATTGAATCCAGCCTTTTTGTTAGTAACTCATATCTCCCTTCCACCCTTTTTGTTAGTATTTTTAATATATAATCCAGATTTTTTGATAGTATTTCAAATATTCAATCCAGCCTTTTTGTTAGTATTTTTAATATATAATCCAGATTTTTTGTTAGTATTTCAATTATTAGATCCAACCTTTTTGTTAGTATTTTTAATATATAATCCAGATTTTTTGTTAGTATATCAATTATTCCATCCAGCCTTTTTGTTAGTATTTCACATCTTCCATTCATCCTTTTTGTTAGCATTTCAATATTTTTCCAGCCATTTCATTAACATTTTAAATCTGCAAGCCAATATTTTCCCAAGGATTACAAATGCCAGTGGTTTGAAACTTCAGAAAGTTACCGATAGATCCCACACCTCCAGCCAGATGCGTGATTTTGACAGAGCAGAAAAATTGCCAAGAGATTACTTGCATCGGGGTCTCAAGGCAGACGCTAATTATTTTTACTAGTCCACCCCCCTTTATTTAAAATAAAAAAGAGGGCGAAATGAGATAAAAGCCGTAAGAAATTAAAAAATACAATCTCTCGAGAGTTGATGAGGCCGCGTGAACACGGCCCGTCAAAATATATAGGGCTGGAGCTTGTATCACAGATACGCTCATCACACACTGCAGGCTGGCTTCGGACAGACAGACCGACCGACGGACGCGGCTCATATTACAGTATAGATTTGTGCGCATAGTGTAGAATATATTCATAGAAGATGAACTCGTCCTTGAGAGAGGCTTGTGCTTATGTTTGAAAATTTGGAAAACTGCATAACGTTTTTAGACATGGAAAACTAAGTAATATTTTCGGAGTTGGAAAAGTAGATAACATTTTTAGACCAAGTTTTTGTAACATTCTGTTCACATCAGGATGGGTCCTTCGATACTTCAATGTGAACTACGGGAAAAATTTTGGCTGGAAGCAATGATCGCAAGCAGTAATGGAACGTATTTTAAAATCCTTACATGACGCTGTGTAATTTTTCAATACAAGAGTTTTCGCGGAAAATTATAAAGAAAATACGTTTTTCAAGAAATCAGAAATGGAATTTTTCAGAGTTTGTTGGGTCTACGATATTTAATTCTAACAGAATAAAAGTAAGTACAATTTTACGATAGCTTCCAAAAAATGAAATGAACTCTCAGTTCCAGAAACTAAAGCAAAAAACGGTCAATCATATTCTATCGAGCAGAAATTGGAATAAAAGCAATAGAATATCTGTTTAGGGATCGTCTCTTCACCAACACCAACTGAAACACAACCAACAACAGCTCGCTTGAGCCCCATCCTACCAGCTGTGATGTTGCTCAAACTGTGTCCAGTTTCATTATATTTGATTGACTTGGCCATTGGCAGCCTAGTGATCGAGTAGCTAGGATACTGGAAGTGGCGGCACCACTAAAAGGGTCGGCAATTGCTAAGCTCACACAGAGTGTAGTGTGAGTAAATCACGGTAGAGGAAATAAGGCAGGGTAAAACCATTCTTTTTTCGTTGACGGTGTGATTTTGCTGACGTCACGGCAACGAATCTATAGCAGCGCTCATATAGTATCTGGTAGCACCAAATCTAACTCCACTATTGGCATAACGACGTGGCGTTTTGGTGACGTCATAAAGTTTGTTTGAAACAAACCCCTTCTATTAGCTAGCCTAACAAGAGGAAGTGTATTTTCTCCCATAGAAATGACTCTATTTTATTTCCTCTACCGTGGAGTATATCCAGGAAAGGCTAAACACGTTGGTCGCGATGTGAGCAGCCGGTGTGCACGGAAGGAATTTTCACAATGCTGCTGACATACCAATAGTCACGAACTCGATTTTATAAATACTTAATCGAAGCTAAATGACGGCTCGATCCATTTTTTTCAGAATTGCTCACTATAATTGACTTTAAATTTGAGTTGAACACTGAACTACAGCTTAACTCATCCAGGTCAACGTGTCAAAACGCAATGAACAGCAAAACTTGAGGAACGAATGAAGATGGTAATCTATTGTTTTGGTATATTTTAGTACATCGTAACTTCACTAAGAATGTTTTTAACTCGTTATTGACGTCAGTGCATAATTATCGAATGAAATGATAAACGACTACCACAATTTCTTTCTGGAATCATGCAAGGGATTTTATATTAACTGAAGTATGCTAACACTCTAAGAAAGGAAGTTTTTATAAGTGTACCATAATTGCAGTGAATCCGACAGTATCTTAGTTGGTGGCATCTCTGCGTTTCGATAAAGCTACATTGATATTATTTAAAAACACACGTGAGCGTCATTTGAATAATATTTATGTTTTTGTGCCCGATAATTCAAGAGTTTTGAAGCCACCAGTTCATTTACATTTCATAGATATTTGAGGAAAAGTTCAAAGGCTTCATTGGTTTGGAGGCGACAGGAATGGATACACGCACCAGATAACTCATTAGTTATTTTAAGCCCCCTTTTGTTCATGAAATTTGCTTTCTTATTTGTCAAGTCCGTCCGTCAGATGTTTGAGAGGAAATTGTTTTCTTCTTTTGAAAGTGGCGAGTTTTTCAGTATAGCTGATCTCGCAGCCCTATTTTTCAATGGAATATCTTTTTCTTCTTTTGAAAGTGGCTAGTTTTTGTGCATCGCTGATCTCGCAGCCCTATTCTTCAATGGAATTACTTTTTCTTCTGTCGAAAGTGGCGAGTTTGTGTGCATAGCTGATCTCGCAGGCCTATTTTTCAATGGAATTGCTTTTTCTTCTTTCGAAAGTGGCGAGTTTTTGTGCATAGCTGATCTCGCAGCCCTATTACCAACACTATCCCGCCCACTCATGGAGTTGCTTCCGTGTTTGCACCTTTGAAGAGCACGAGCTCAAATTGTGCCCCGCAGCGCAACTGAAGTTCAAAGTTGTTTTCAAAGGACTCAATTAGCCGGTCAGAATCCACGTTTCCACTGGCGAAAGCCTTGCTTCAATTCCGCCGAAAATAGCAGTCACTTGCTCTCTGGGTGTTCTTAACAGATCGGAGTGGTCCTTGTTTCTTTGATCTCTGTGCCAGATCTTTAATAAGCTTCTGATCTGATTTTCAAGATGGCGTGAATTTTGTCTCTTATCGGTGTCATATCCAACATTTGTTTGCCCCAACAAACACGGAGTCTCGTAAGTTCCTATCTTGATTGGAAAACAATTCAGTGCCGTTTTGCCTTTGTATCTACGTAGAACACCAATCTACAGTACTTTGCTCTTAATTATTCTATGGTTTGGTCACTTTAGCTAGGTTATGCCATGGGAGGTTGGGTTATGTGATGTTTGGTTGGTTAATAATGGGTTTATCGCTTTATTGTTAGAATTATAAATAGGTAAATGATATGAAAGAAAAGATTGCGAGGATACTTAAAGAGCATCAAAACATCGTAGACATTAGAATGAAATGTAAAAAACTCGAGAACAGATTTATAGGAGTTGGATTTAAGACCAGAGTATCACAATTAACTCAAACTAAGAGATGGTCACTCTCATGAAAAGTATGTTGCTAATCATCATTTCATAAGGTTACCATGAGTATATTTCTGCATAAATTTCTCGGTCACCGAAATTTATTGATCAAAAAGTAACATTAAATGTGTTGTTACCATTAGGTAACCAACGTATGATTCTGAACTGTAGGAAGCATCGCTATACTTAGAATAGATCAACATTTTATGCTTACTTTATTGGTAAATTTGTCTAAAATGGACACTCGGAAAATAAATTTTTGACAGAATAGATCATTATTTTACAAAAACTCAAAAAAAAAAATTGAATTGTAAGCAGCAAAATATTGATCTAATAAGGAATTTACTATTTCACTGTGCACATTAGTTTGTGATTAAACGTTTACTGAAAATGATTTTCTTTTTTCTAAACATCCAGCTTGTTAAATGCTCAAAACTTCATAGTTGTTTTATGAACGTCAATCCAAAACTGGAGCGAACCTACGAAAAAATAGCTAATCCTAAGTCCGTCCTTGAGTTACGATTTTGTCATAAGAAAACTGTAAACTTTTGCTGTTCTAATTTCAGTAATTAAAATCATTAGCTTATTGAATCCGGGAAGAAATCATTAGTGAATGTACGCTTCGTTAATGCAGAGGCCGACAAAGTTTTCTAAAATAGAAGTTAATTTCCTCTATTCATAGGTCAGCTAAAAAAGACAAATTAAAAAAATTCCGTATCTTAAGCTTCAAAATGTCAAAGAATAAAGCCTGTTTCATTTAATGTTAAAAACGAGCTGCCAATTTCTCAAGCTACAGACAAAAATCTTAATTCTTTCCATTTGCTTAAACCTAAAACGTCAAAAAATAGAGCCTGATTAATTTCATAATCAAAACGAGCTTTAAGCCTGTTTCTCCAGCTACAAACGACAAATTTTAACTTTTTTCTTTGCCTAAACCTTAAAACGTCGAAAAATCGAGCGATCCAGTTTAATTTAACAACAACAACGAGCTGCAAGTCTGTGTCTCAGGAGCGTTTCCTAAAGCGCTCAAGCCTCTACGAACGCTCTCGGGCCACCACAAGCAGCGCTCATGGATGCAAATGCTCCCCTCGTAACTTATGCACAGAAGGCGCCCAGTTTTTGCTCCTTCACCTTACGTAATCAAAGGCCTCAAAATCCCGGAGTTTGAAAGCGAGCCTCGTAAAAACCTGCTCCGCAAAGTGCCTCGGGCGACGAAACTCTCGCCAGCCGGAGTGTTTGCGTCAAACATGTGCGTCACAGCCGCCCTTTGTTGCAGCCTTGTTAATTCTCGCCCTGCGTTATTAGGAGGTTTTTAAAGCTGATTTGCGAGACAGGTTTGCTAGCCCTAATGCTCATTTACTTTATTAACGGAACGTTCTTTTACACATCACACGCGCAAGCACTTAATTAGCTTATATGCTTTGATATTTTACCGCTTTGTTAACATCGATTTCGATTAGGTCATTGGTACTAATGAAATATTGGTGCTAATGATTAAATATTCAAATCGAATTATATATAATTATCAATGATCTTGAAGTACTAAAAGTTCTAATGTTAAAATGAATTAATGGCGATAAAATTTAATTGGACGATAAGCCTCGAAATGTAAATTAACAACTGACGCCCACGTAAGAATGCTTTATAACTACCGATTTTAAATAGATTATCATCAGTTTTTAGAAATTTCATCAGAACTTCTTTGAGATTTGGTTGCTTGCATCTCTGTACTATTGTGTCAAAAGCACCGTTATTTGAACAGACATAATTGTTTGCTGTTTGAACATCGATGCAAAAACGTCGAGTTTTTGACACGTTTTAGAGTCCTTAATTTTCACATAGACACGAAGAGCAGCTCGGCCTGGTCACGTTAAAAACTTGAGGGGTAAGTTCCCTTGCACTATATGACTGCATGTTGTTGACGTAGGCTTAAGTTACTTGCAGCATGCGATACCCTGGGACCAAGAAGCCACTCTCCCAAATGAGATGATACCAAACACGATATGCGCGCGGTGCCCTTCTGAACTCATCACAATTAGATCGCATAACGCTACGGTGAACGCTGTCACCGTGAGCGCACGCGAGCTCGGGATGAAAATGGATGCGTTAATGGAAGTGATATGGAAGAAGGCGAGTACACACATAAGAATGGAAGTATTCAATGAAATGCTGAAAAAGAAAGCAAATGCAGAGAGTAAATGCAGTTTAGCAAGTGTTGAGAAGGATGTCATGTAAGCAAGAGCAGAGAAGAAATCCGTTAGCACATGCTATGCCTGAAAAGCAGTAGCTAAAAAAGAAAGCATTTAAGCAAGAGATAAAAAAGAAAACATGGAAGCAAGTGATAAAAAAGAAAGTACGTCATCAAGTGCTAAGAAAAAAGTCATGCAAACGAGTGCTAAACAAGAAAGCGTGTAAATAAATGCAAGCAAAGTAAACTTGTGTCCAAGTAATAGGAAATAAATCAAGAATAAAAGCATTTAAGCAAGTGCTAGAAAATATTGGAGCAAGTGCTTAAAAGGATTGAATGAAATCCTGTCACAAACAGATAGGAAAGAGAGAGATAGAGAAAACTAACTAGCGAGCCTCATCTACGTACGTTGTTAAGTCACTTCACTACAGTTAAAAGCAAGTTCTGAACATGTGTTATTGCCTTATCAGGTATCTTTTTTCATTATTTTTTATTTTTGTTTATTCGCTAGATACTTTTGTATGATTAGTGCATGCTAGTAGTTATTAATATGAGAAACATATATAGCTCCTCAGTCGTATCTGTGAACATGAGGTAGAATTTTTGGCATATATAATTTTTGAAATATTGTTGGATATTTTGAAGCTGGGAATATTTTTTTGATGTACATCAGCAGCCGTGAGGGACAAAGGCCGTTTTTGGATAACACATAAAATCGCCTGCCCTAGTACCTGTAAAAAATAATGGCCATTTTGGAACCCTCATCAAAGATTATAGCACACGAGGGGTGTTGATTCTCGTCCCGAAAGCTGCTATTATAAGTGTCGAAAAAAAAAGTTTATTTACAAAAAATTTAAAACATGAAATGTATTACAACACATTGGATTACAAAAATTTACTAATTTTGAAAAACCCGTTTATTTACAAAAAATATGAAGCGTAAAATGTATTACAACACATTGGATTCTAAAAATTTATTAATATTGAAAAACCTGTTCATATAAAAAAATCTTAAACGTGAAATGCATTACACCACATTGGATTCTAAAAATTTCTCAACATAAAGGTCCTCAACAAATAGATAAGCCATATGAGGTGGCCAAACACTTACTAATTTTACATCATTTTCGTGAAATGGTTAATTAAATAATCTGAATAATTATTGCTGAACATATTAAGTAATTTGAAGCTATAGATGAAATCCTTCTGAATCTTAAGTTTACGAATTCCTGGTATAAATGTACGCCAATTGAGATGAGTAAAAACGGCTCACATTTAGAAGGATTGCAAAAAATTAATCCGTCAAAATTAAGTTCAAGTACGAGACTCGGATACAATTTATGCACTACAATGTTAATACCTTAAGAGATGTAAAATAAGACTGAAAAATGAGACGCTGAGAAATAAAGGAAAATAAAATTTCACAGACGAACAGCACAGAGTGAGATACTATTAGAAACAGCATGTCAAGAGATAAAAACATTCCGAGCTGCTGGTAATAAAAGTTAACTCTTAAAAGTTTTCTCTCATGCTTACGAAATCCTGGAATATAATATAACCTACTCGTACGTATAAAGTGCATCACACTTTCGAAGTTCACGAACAGAATGCTCAGTACGATCTATCAACGCAGTCTCACACGGTACTCTTAATTAACAAAGACTCGCATGCACTGAGAAGAATTCTTTGGCCTTTCCTGCTCCCAGGTGCCTTGAAATTGAAGCTCGCTACAACGTGCGACTTGCCAATGAAGTGTGTCGACGCGAATGAAACGTCAAACTACGAGCGCCATCTGGCGGCGGAATTGAGTCAGCTCGTTGGTTTACTTGGAGCCAGCTGCCCAGTCTTGTAACTCGATGTAAAGTGGCCGAATAACACCAAGAAATATGCACGTGTATGGTGTGTGAATAAATAGTTTCACAATAGCTTGTACTTCTGACATGTGTAATTGAAAGTTATTAGAAAATCCTGGATGTTGTTGTCCTCCTGACATTAAAGATTGGAGTCCATGTGTGGAATTATGATGTGCTTGCAAGGTGGTAGATATAAGGGGTAGAAATAACAGTTTCAATGAAGATGTTAGGCCTTTTAGAGGGGCAGTAGTTCATGTTATTCGGGAGAAAGCTTAAGTCGTCATTACACATTCAATCCAATATGTTAAAGATTATCAAGTTTCTAATTTGTTTATAATGACGCGGAACTTTGGTGTACAATTTTTAATGCGATGTTCTCGACAAATTTTGTTTTAACTTAGGCATAAACCCTTTACTAAGACACCCAATTCGAGTTGAGATCTGATTTTGAAATTTTTAAGTATAATTCCTATCAAAAACTTCATACCACGTAACAACTGCTCAAATTTAGAGTGGAGCAAATTTTATCACACATTTGACGCCAGTAAATGTCAATTTTCAGACATTAGATTTAATTTCTTTTTAATAATTAGTTTTGTCGAAAATAATTAATAAATGCAAAAAATTATTCATTTTCTTTTCAAAAGCTAGAGCTGAGTTACTTAATAATTATATAATGGATGATTGTCTAATTCTATCTGAAAGTTATAGAAATAGTAATATTTTTACGTAAAACAATTTGTTTAATGTAAATAATGATTCCAATTATCAATGGCTTGGAAAGCTCGAAACGACTATTAATATTTCGATTAGCTTACATATATGCAAAATTTTTCAATGAAATGCCCGTAGATATAAATTGCACGGGTCGATCCTGACATAAATGTTACTTAGTAATATTCTAATCACCTCTGCCTGTTCACATATTGAGATTCATTCATTTTATGGCTTAAATCTCTTTGATAAATTAACCATTATTCTTACAAACCTAAATGGAATCAGCATTAAAAATCGTATCATGATGAACTTTATGATAGATGAATATCAAATATTTATCTTCGGAATGTATCACATTTAACGAAGGTGTGACGACGAGCAATTAAACTGTATAAACCAACATCCTCTGAGAAAAATCCAAAAAACTATAGAACTTCATCTGATTTAATGGCCATCTCAGATTCCCACAAGAACACAAAAGAAAAGCAGCGTAACAGGCAGGCACCTCAAATTTCGGCGAGTGCCATCTTTTCGACGCTGTGTTGTGGGCAGAGTCACCAGTCTCGTCGTGTCTGATGCCACCAGCGCTGTCTGTATTCGGTGTCGGTAACTGACTCACGCCTCCCGAATTCTAAGCAGAACTTGTGCTGTGTGCAGCCAGCGCGCACACTTACACCGTGGCTTGTTTGTTGCTTCCGTTGTGCCGCCCAACGTGAAGAAAGATGATGTGTCTGCTGTGAATTGATAAAAGAGGAAGAATGTTTCTGGTTACTGATGGATTTCTCATCCTGCAGAGCATTTGTTTCTTTCTAACCATCTCTTCTCACTGACATATAGATAATCTGCTGAATTTTTAATGGAACCAGTTCTTAAGAAAAATGTGTCAACAAATGTTGAATTTTCGGGTGCTCTGTCTTTGTAGTGTTGATATATTTTACGTCTGATTGTAAATATCCAATCATATTTACTTACACTGATTCTTCCATCCATTTACACCATTTAATACATCAAAAAGTTAAACTCTTTTTGCATCAAAATGTGTTTTTACTTGGCTATGAGTCGCGTGAACCTTATTGTTTCACTCACACGCAGACAAAATGAAATGTAGCTTAAAACAACCAGTCAGGCACCGCAAAGTAGCTTGAGTGTCGGACTCGGCTAATAAACATTTGGGACGAGCTCTGAGAAATTTTTTTGGAGTATATTTTATTGCCACAACCAAGTACTAGGCTGTCAAAAAAGTTTAGAAACATTAAGATGAAAAAACTTCTGTTATGTAATTTCAAGTTACTCAATTATACCATTTTGGAAACGTTGTAAATTACTTAAAAAACTAGTTCATATAATTAATTATTCAGAAAAGAGGAACATAAAACGAGAGCTTTATTCACCCAAGTTTGTATTTAGATTTCTATTTTTAGAATAGCTGAAAATTTGCTTGGTTAGTGGCCAGTGCGTCTGCACATCGTTCATGTACGACCACAGCGTCGCACAGAAAGAATGCTTTCACTAAAACCAACAGTGGTGAGATGCCTAAAGTTCTGTTATATAAGAAATTCCATCACGAAAACGAGTATACCCAGAAAACCATCTGCGTGCAAGAGATATGCATATTCGCCTCAAGAACCGGCTAAAAAGCGCGGAATTGGATAATACATTGTTTCCGTATGAATCCGTGATGTTTAAGCTTGTTTAGAAACGTTAATGCAAATGTATGTACTGCAATTCTCGGTTCCTATCTGTTTCGAGCACAGCGAAAAAGAAAATAATTCAGTTTTGAGTGGTAAAAAATCAGCGATACCGTCAGCCGAATAAAATTTGAAATAGTAGAATAAATGCAAAAATAATTTTTATTTCACTCCAAATGTCCCAATATCAAATCTGTTTTTAGGATTTGAAATCCAAACCTGATATGTACCTTTCTCTACACGGGGGTTTTCTTTCAGTTAACTTCCATTACTCAAGTAAAAACAACTGTCACCATCTTCATATATTACTTTTAAATAAAGCGAAACACTTATATGTACTGAACTATGTAATTAAATTGATATTGTTAATAACTGCAACACAAATATCACAAGTTGTATCCATTTTGTTTGAAAATTTTCGTTTTTCCACACAGATACAGAATGATTTACTCGAAACAAAGCTACTTGATCCGTAAGCTAAGCGTGATTTAAAACGATTTATCCAGGAGTCACGTAGCTTGAAAATCACACAGGCGAATGCTGAATATTGGTGTCACGGGAGGCATTACAGGAAATTATTGGCAGATTTTGCCCTAATATCCACTCTATGCAACATAGTTCGATGCAATAAGCTTCCTGATAAATCTCAGTCACTGGTTATTCTATCAACGCTAGCTGTGTCGGGAGGGCTATTCACGTTGCGTCCTGCGGGCATTTATTTTGTGGAATGGTGCTCCTTCTTTCACAATATTGCTGATTTACTGAAAACTGCTGCAAGAACAATTCAGAAAGACAGGTGTGGAAATTTGTTTCACGCAAAAGTAGTTAATTTCCTTACAGAATTACAGATTTACTGAAAATTGGGGCAAATACGTCCAACAATCCAAACCTCCAAAAGTTACTCTCTTTAAGCCAGTGCAATAAAATTACTATATTTTCATATTCAGAGTTATTAACTGCGTTCTGTCGAGTAGAAGCTACACAATTCTTAACAAAGCAGTTGAGTTTCAAGTTCAGAATCGCACATTACTCTTTTTCTTTTTCGCGGAATAAAAACTTCATCGTGATTAAATTTCACATTTTTTGACACAAATCAACAAACATCGTTTCAAAAACGTGCAGTTATCATAAATCATTTATAACACTCAACTTAATCTACATTCGTGGGAGCACAACGTTTAATTCTTCATACGCAGAGCAGCACCACCGTGTTACGCTGATGGTGTAGAGTCGTTTGAATTTATTTCTAAGGAAGAGAACATATGCGTTCAAGTTTTTCAGCGTAAAAGAAGGACTCAAATTTGAATTCAGGGTAAATTTGCGTCAACTTTTTCTGCATAAAGTAGGACTCAAATTTTAATTCTTAGTGCACTGTTTTGGAGTTTTTTCTGCATAAAGTAGGACTCATACTTTAATTCTGAGTACATAAGCGCTCAAGTTTTTTCTGCATACGAGTGGGATTCTTGCCGCCGTAAAAATAACCTGACTTTTAACTGCCACTTGTCATAGTCACGCGCGACAGAAGCTATTACGTCTATGGTGCTGCCACGGACACTTTCAAGCCCAACATAATCTAAAGCCAGTATTTGTGAGTCTCTGAAGACCAGATAGCGCCATTCTAAACAATTCTCTCTCAGCCGTGAGATTGTTATAGCACAGAGTTTTCTCTATTCGAAACTCGGTGAATAGGTTATTTCGCAACTGATATGATGTGATCGGAATTAAAACTGCTGATGAATTTTATCCTTGCTGCTATCCTTTGGTTTTTGCATTTCATTTCATAGTGCAGCGAAAAATCCACTGAAGTGATTTCCTCTTACTTTGGATAATTTTGAATTTTTTTAAAGTGAGGTCGAGGATTGAAATTAACTTGAATGATTTCAAATGCATTGCCGATGAATAGATCGAAAATGTTTAATTTAATTTCATGAAAATATCAGAAAGTTTCTATAATTGCTGTAAAATTTAGTAAGAGCCGTTCTTGAGGCACTGCGCAAAAATATGAATATTTCAATGAACCCAAAAAACTTTTTATTTGACCATTAATGTTTAAGACCTCGAGAATCGCTCGAAATTTGCTGAATTATAGATAAACGAACAGAAATTTCCGGTTCATCGCGTATTTATAGACTGAAAAAAAATGAATTCCGAACGAATTCAAAACTATCTAACTTTTATCTAGAAATTTAAAAATTCACAACTCCATTTCAATGAAGATGAAATAAACAGAAAAGATTTTTCCATTCATCTGATTATATGTTTATTTTTGAAAATGGTGCTTTATTAGATTCAGATGCTCATTTATTTTGCGTATAAATAAAAATTCAGTTGCGAAAAAAATGCTGCTAAATTCAGTCACATTACCAAAATGCTGTAAATGAAATATCGGAACGTTTCGGCCACCAGCTCCATCATCAGTTTTTTTAACACAACTTATGATCAATGCCTCAAAAGAATGACGTGACGAACGATAACAAAGTTTAAGCTTTTTACTCATTAAACTAAAAATGAAAACGGCAGCTATCCATTTTCTACCTGATGTAGATAAGAGCTAAGCGTCTTATTTAAAATTGGTATTTCCCTACAAATATGAAACGATTTCAAATTACCAAGTCACAATCGCTGAATAACGATACAATCGCTGAATAACGATACAATCGCTGAATAACGATACAATCGCTGAATAACGATACAATCGCTGAATAACGATACAATCGCGAATAACGATTCAATAGCACAATAATTGTGATCAGAAAAAATGGAACTCCACTGTTCAGCATTTTTGCATGTTGTTGAAAGGGGGGATGAGTCAGTAAGTACTTGGTACGAAACATCTTCAGCACAGCTCCCCTACTTAACGTAAATATAGTGTGACGTAATTCCAACGTACGCTGATGTACACTGCGCACAACAATACTCAAACACGACATAAGAGTACATGAGCTCGGAAAGAGAGTTCTTTTACAGAGAAAAGAGCAGATAGATAATTTGCTCTCTAGCGTGGCGCGCTAACTTATTCCTGGTAAATTTTCGTACAATAAAGACTTCAACCTTTTCTCTTTTTGTTTCAAGGATTCTATTCCCAGACTCGTGCTCTCATTTGTTGCATTTAGCATAATGCGCATTGCGCATCGGCAAACCTTCGAATGACTTTGCGCAATGACCTTTTTCAATTCCTATGCAGTAGCGAAACGCAGCGGAAGGAGCTATCGTACAGGCAACTTACTGCCGCATCCTCCTTCTCATTCAGCAATAAGAAGCCATGTTGAGCAGTGCAATGCTTTTATCTTTGACGGTGATTTTAAGGCATTGACAGTTCATTTGTGATTGTGGTCTTGGAATTTTAGAACCGTTGCTCATTTTTGCTGAAAAAACAATTTTAAATAAAACTCTTAGTTCTTATCACTCTTAAGGGAGAATATGCATAATTGTTTTTGATTTTATTTTACTTCAAAATGCAGAAAGTCAGGAATTTTCAATCATTCGCATCTTTTTTTCTCAAGTACTGATCAAAATTTGTATAATACAAGACTGATAAGAGAGCTGATCCCCGGAATGTTTTCGATTTTTCATTTTATTAAAATGGCTATTTCCGCTAGCACTTTTTAACTAGCAATTTCTTTAGGAATCTGATATCAGCAAAGTGACCGTGTGCTTAGACTTATTCTATAGTGTATTTTTGACTTTGCAATTGATTCCTCAGAGGTTTCTGCTGTCCACCTTTGTTCCTCAATATGAAAGCATTTTCCTTTAACAAACAAATATTTGTCCGACTTTTCAAGGCATAATAACTTGAAAACCACCTTATCAACGCATTAAATGACAACTTTACGCGCCATTTTCTAAGAAACATTTTATCCCGCGCTGTAATCTATTCCAAAGAACTTCCATCTCAGTAAATACCAAATTTTTGGCAGAGGGTCTGCCGGTCACCCAAACGGGCAGTTTCGGACCCCCGAAAGTGGTTCTCTAATACGTACCGACGACCTAAAGCACTCCCAAATATTTCCCTGGAGTAATATTCGTTTTTTCTGCCCTAGGGCTATTCCCGCCTCTTTGTGGGACTAATTTCGAATTGGCAAGCTTCTGCTGCAACCATTACGTCGATTATGGGGCGTCGATGGGAAGTTTCCCCAAAAATTTTTTAATGATTTTGATGGTTTTAGGGAGAGAGTTTCCTGTACTGCCATTACGGAATTACACCTGTTAAAAATTCACCTTACATTTTTTCTTTCATGCCTGAATCGGAATACAGCTTTTTCATGAAGGACTTCACAATTATCTCAATAATTCAAAACATATAGCTTTCATGAACGTGAAAGGAAACAAAATCAAAGTTTGATTTAGAAAATGAAATATTGTTAATATTTCTGTGGGAATTACGATATGCTATGAAAGTGCTGTACCTTACTCGGTAACTGTCATTCTAGATTAAGCGATGTCTCCTCCTTCTAACCTAAACTGTTAAGAAATTGAGAAATCGGCAAACTTTGGCACGAACAAAATAGACCTCAAAATAAAATTATTGTGTTTCTGTGGCTGGAATCTCGAGTTAACTTTCATGTATCTGTATAGGTACCAGCCAGTTAAAGCTCATTATTGACCATGAATGAGGCAAATTGTGAAGAAAAGCTTTATTATTTCAATATCCAGGAAAATAAAAATTGAAAAGGAATAATACAACACACGCACAAACTAGTCGGAAACTAATGGTCGGAAAGCAAGTAAATGCAGTCATCAAATGCAAATAACTGTGCAAGTCTTCAGATGCCAAGCTTGGAATTCTTAATGAGGACGAACCATAATTTTCACTGGGCTATATTTCACAATATTGAGACATTCAATGATGCACAAAAACACAAGCGCATATCTACTTATTTAAAGACAACTGCAATCATTTTACTTTCACTCCACCGAGAGTGTGCGTCTAATGCCCTGAAAGTGTAAATCCTTAGTTAAGTCATTTGTAATTTTTGGGGGCATCATTTGCCAAGGGAAATATGAAGCACACCTATCAGCGCTGAACCCTTGTTTCGAGGGCAAAATTATAGCATGACGCATGAACTTCCTTGGCTTCTCACGGACATATGCTGCATCATACGAAGCCTTGTCATTAATCTCGAGCATCAAGCCACACGAGTTCATTTCTTACGGTCGAGAGGTCCAATATTGCAGCAAGCCGAGCAGCAGCGGCTTTCATCAATTGCTGTAATGGGGCACTGCAAGCGGGCACCCCCACGCTGCCACGCTCCGGTGCCCGTGTTCAAATTCGCTCGTCATGGCAGTTATTTATTTATTCCATTGAATAATTTCAGGGCTAAGAATATTTTTAGTGGATATTTTCAGTGCTGGAAATATTTTCAGTGAATATTTTCAGTGCTGGAAATATTTTAATGCTGGAAATGCTTCCAGGGAATATTTTCGGGGCTAAAAAAATTTCTTTAATGCTGGTAATATTCTCAGTGCTGGAAATATTTTCAGTGCTGGAAATATTTTCAGGGCTGGAAATATTTCCAATGCTAGAAATATTTTCAATGCTGGAAGTATTTTTAATGAATATTTTCAGTGCTTAACATTTTCAGTGCCACATTGCTGTTACCAAATAGCAATGTGGTAATTTCACACATATGTTGTTTATTTTGCTTCACAAATAAAGTTCTCGTGTGTGTGCAGCGGGGCGCAAGTCGTGTTTTTTTGTTGTGACTGTTAAGGAAATTTTTTGGTGTGTTTGTTTCCCTTTAGATACTGAAAGTGTGTTTGGATATGTACTGGAGTATTAATACTATTTTCTATTAATTTTCAATGAGATCTGGAAAAAAGTAAATTCAAACCAAATTATGCTGTTCACATACAGAAGACAATTTCACCTTTAAATCTCTCACACACTTATGCTCTCAACGCAAGTTATATTTCTACATTTTTATTTTATTTTTGTAAAATACCTTTCCCTATTTTTAGAAATCTTGCTTGAAGGAATTGAAAACGAACATCCGAAATAATTTTCCATTAAAAATAATTAACAACGATAATCAACACGTATATAAAATTTAGATTGCTTCAGAAGGACGAGATGCAGCTTTGCTTGATTGTGCATCGGGAACCGAGAAGAATTGTCCAGATCCAGGTCTCACAGCAAGCTGTCGGGAAAGATTTCCGTTAGTATGCTTTTAGCACTATCCATCTGATAAAATGGCGAATATATATTCAGAACTACCAGACAGAATTAGAAATGAATCCAACGGAAGAAAAATGGAATTACGCATGAATCGAGACGAGATATAGAATTACGAATGAATCGAGACGAGATATAGAATTACGAATGAATCGAGACGAGATATAGAAAGAACCGACAAAACGCCTTATGGAGTTTCGAAGGACGATCCTATAGAATTGCGAAAGAATCAAAATAGACTTGGTAATAGATTTAACCCACGGTCGAAAGAGATTACGACGTGAACGACCGGGAAAATTAGGAATGACCGATTGAATCCATCACCTTGCCAAGCGAACTCTATAGAAGCTACCTAACTAAAGAGAATAACATGTGACAGGTCAAATGTGTTCAGGAAAATAGCATGATAAACATACGCCTAAAGATAGTCAAATAGCCAAATAGCTTCCGAATGTAATATTGAACGGCTTCAAAGAAAACGAATATTTGGATCAAGCTTCAGGACTTTAAACAAGATTCGGATTGAGCAGAGGATCTCAGTAGGACATATTTGGCATACTGTAACCTAAAATAAAGGCTGTCGGCAAACTGACGCGCAAGCCCGTCTCACCTCAGGCCAGATCCGACAAGCTCCAGCAGCATCTCGGCGCCCCTTCCCGCGGCGCGACGCGCAGGTTGATGCAGCGAAGCGCGGGTTGAGCGCAATCGCTCATAGCAGTCCTCCATACGAGCGATGCGCGAATGCGGGTGAGAGGAGCACTCAACTTCTAGGCCCTCTCAGGAGATGCTGGAAACCAACGCAAGCAGCGCCGCCATCCAGGTGTGCCGCCCTAGAACTTCTCCTTAGGCTGACATGTTAGAGGTTAATTTGGACGAAAATAAATAATGCAGCACGAACAACAAATCCATAGAAAATTCAAGGCGAGAAGATGAACAATTATTAGCGTCGTGGGCCGTTGTATCACGTCCGTCCATGTCAGAGTCGCACCCCGACTGACCAGTTGCTGATGCGGAGGAAAACCTTCTATTGTCTAAAGAAAGGCGGACGGACCCGCGCGGTCTGCCGACCAGCCACCTTTTATAAGTATGCCAAATATTCTATTATCAAAACGAAGCTAGGAGATAGATTTGTAACGAAACCGATAATATTTTTCATACCAATGTTTAAGTTTAAAAGCGTTTTACTTCAAGCAACACATGAAACACATGAACGAAAGACAAGGTTACAACCACAACGTGAACACGAAACAACAAACACAAACTTGTAGTAATATTTTATACACCCTAAAATAAAATAAAATAAAAGTGTGGCTGAGTTTAATTAGAAATTTTCAGCAGAAGCACAATGGATCAGCAGTATTCAGTTCTTGTTATCAAAAATGAATCATGAATTAATTTTGTTTTCTCTCCCATTGTTTCAATGAAGAAAATTCCTCGAATCATAGGACCCGGAATTGATTATCAGCTTTTGAACCCCTGCATCTGCTTCCGTATCTCATCGCGTTCAACTCTCTTTGAAGCAATACGAATGTACTCTTGAATACAACATAAGTGGACACTTGAATGGAACGCGAATGGAAATTTAAATGTGACACGAATGGACTCCTGAATGCGTACGGATGGACTCTTGAATGCGACACGAATGGACTCTGGAATGCAACACGAATGTACTCTTGAATGCAACACGAATGTACTCTTGAATGCAACACGAATGTACTCTTGAATGCAACACGAATGTACTCTTGAATGCAACACGAATGTACTCTTGAATGCGACACGAATGGACTCTGGAATGCAACACGAATGTTCTCTTGAATGCAACACGAATGTACTCTTGAATGCAACACGAATGTACTCTTGAATGCAACACGAATATACTCTTGAATGCAATACGAATAGACTCTTGAATGCAACATAAGCGGAGATTTGAATGAAAAACGAATGAAATCTTGGCAATGGATAATGAAAAAGTCACCTATTCGGTATCGGTAGTCGATATATTCGGATCAAAAGATACCGTTCTTTCAGGTTTAGATGAATTCTTCTGTAATTAATTTTTCGGAACTAAACTGTTGTATTGAAGTATTAATAATGGATAAAATTCATCGAAGGACACTACTCTCCTCCAAAATTGAACGATTCAACTAAACTTCAAGTTAACGATGAGAAAAAACCTGAATTTTAAATGCGTATTTCAAATGTAAGCTCATTTGTGCATTTTCATCCCCGTGTCATACATGAAATAAGGGGCGAATGTAACGAATACGCTTACTGGCAAAATTTCGTTACTGATTACGTCGCCTTGGTTTGCTTTGGCACGAGATGCAAAACTATCTTATATTTCCGAAAGGTTAAACAGGACGCACTGTAATAATATTGATCCTATTATGAAATAAATATACGGAGTGTAAGTAACATAAACACTGGGCATGACTAGAACACATTGCTTTATGTCCTTTGGAATATACATATATATTTCCTTTGGAATATACGCATTCCTTATGTCCTTTGGAATACATATTTGGATTATACATATATACATATATACATATTAATACACGCTGCATGCAGTAGTATACATGTGTACCAAGAACACTGCATTTGTGTGCATGGCTCTAGCAAACTTTTTGGCTATAACACATTTAAAAATGGAATACCACTTTTAAATGTGCAGCTGTTTTAGTTACGCCAGTGAAAATAGTCACCAATCATTGTTGCGTTTTGCGATGCAGTTGTTATACTGTATGCAGTTTTAGCAGTATCAGGAAGAAATTTATACGCGTCTTTATTATAACTATACAGCAGTGCTTAGACTCTTCGGACTAGAGTGAAATCTTTATGGTATTGACATCTTGATTATTTGAGCAATTGACGTCTGCATATATTGAGATCTCAATTTAACGAAGTCCATTCTAAATTAGGGAACTGCGTAAAATTTACGTGGAATCATATTTTTAGCGCAACTGGAAACGTTTTGGCGTGGACATTGCTGAATTAAGTTCTCATTCTTGTTGCGAAATTGAACATCATGTTTCAGATGATCTGAGCACTTTCATTTAAGAAATACTGTACTCAATGAAAGCAACCAACGTATTTTCTGCCTTCATTAATGTTTTTTTTCTAAATCCGAGCGTTTAATTATTTTCGTTCTTTTGAACTAGCGAGCAGCTGTGAGTGATATCAACAATAATGGCTCAATAATCAGGTTAAAATAAAATAGTCAGCTGTTTCCAATGAATCAACAGAAAAGTCTTCGGATGAAACAGAACCTTGTGTTTTTATTCGCTTCAGTCTCTTCGCTATCGATTTAGGCGGAGACAAATGAATCGCCAGCTCTCGATCTTTTTAATACGAATAAGTGAGCGCCTGAGAGTTCCCTTATATCTATTAAGGAATTAATCGGCAGAGTTGTCTTGAAAAGAGGGTACAGCCACAAAAGAAATTCGAAACTTATTCTTTCAATCAAGATAGAACGCGTAAACATGGATTTGACCGTTCAGTTTTAACATGAGGAGCTACGTGATTCATGGGGAGTTTAGATACCAGAAACATTTTTGATGTTTTATCCTATTATGGTCGTCATTGGTGAAGGTATGGGCCGTGAAGATTACGAGTTGCATTTATCGCTGTCGTGTTTGGTCAGGAGTTACGTGTCAAAAATGGGGAAAATTTTGGCATCTAAAATCGCTATTGTAAATTGGTCAATAAATTCCGGCTAAAATAGTAGCGGGAATATTTTAAATTCAAAAGAATTTACGATGAGACATTATATCACGCGAAGAAATTAAGAGAGACATTTTTGGAGAAATAAATATCGAGATATAATGTTATGACTTTCGAGTCAGCGATATAAGTACTGATGTATCATTTTTTCGCTCACCGATAGGAATTTATTTACACTTTAACGTATACGCAATCATGAGGCGGGGTACGGTGCTTAATGACAAACTCCAAAATATCAGCTGAGAATTTACATGCATTACCACGCGCCATTTCCATATCCCATTACCATCTGCTATTACCATGACCCATTTCCATGTACCATTAACATGCACCATTACCATGTGCCATTACCATGTACCATTACCATGTACCATTACCATGTACCATTACCATGTACCATTACCATGTACCATTACCATGTACCATTACTATGTGCCATTACCATAGTCATGAATATCGATTCGTAGAATACGTAAGCGATTGTTAGTGATACTTTAAAACAATACATAAACTGAAAGCATTTTCTTTTGCAACAAAATACATCGCTCATAAATCCTAGCTGATCTACCCGAATAAATGACCCAGATTGTAAATTTTCCAGCGAGCTTCGCCCGAATATTTGAAGTAAGCTTCAAAGGCCTTCATTAGCGATGTTTTCGCTTAAAATAAAATTGTATACCTGGTTACTTTCATTTCTGGGCATTTCACCTATGATTAAAACTTGATAATTATTTTAGAGTTGTTTTTACTGCTAGATGTAGCGACTGGAAGTAAATATTGAGCGTGTTTTGAAAGTATGTGTCTAACGTAAGATATCCCTTATCAAAATAAACCCAAAATTCAAACGGCCTTTTTAATCTATTTTAAAAACGAAGTACTAAATTGCGATGCCTATTTTTTCAACTAATTACTATGTAGTAAAATTTTCTTATGGTACGGTCGTTCCATGAGAACAAGAGTTTTTTTATTTAAATCCGATTGGTTATGTCAATCAATGGGATTAAAACTCGCAGTTCATTTTTCAGTTTTGGTGTCACATGGAAGCAGGATAAACGAGGACTTTTAAAACTACTTTCGAAGCGTGAATCTTCTGAAAAAATGCAGATGTACACCTTTTATTTATTCTTTCAAGATTTTAGCCCCGTTTCTTGCTAGTTTACTCACGAGGAGGCGTTATTTTGAGGATGAAAATGGTAGCTTTCAAAAGGATAGTTTTCTAAAATCTAATATCGGTCAAGGTGAATAAATAAAAAAAAACAGACCTCGTCGTTATGTCGAATCATTCAAAGAAAACAGTTTTTTCAAATCACCGAATGATGCTCGGAGTTTTCGAACAGCTGAGCTCTATTGTAAAAGTATCGGGTGACATCAAATTCCCTGATGAAAGGCGAGTTCTTTTTCAAAGAGAAATGAATTTTGTCAAGCAACTCCGTTCAGAGGACAACCTATTAAATTATTAAAATTCTGAGTCATCTGATACTTTGAGAAACACATCTCATTGATGTAATGTAACTCAGTGATAAAGCGATGCAAAATACAACTCTGAATTGCTATAGGTATTCAAGTCGTAAGCATTTTGCCGTGGTGTAAGACCACAACGTTCTACAGGAATGCAACACCAAATCATTGCACCGTGATATGAAACCATAATGTTCTTCCTCAATATTGCACAAGACCGTAACTTTTTTTCGTGATATTAGGTGTAAAAATTTTTACAGAAATATTACAATTGAAAATTTCACGATGACATGAGATTGTAAAGGAAAGTTGCAACGTGAGTCGTTACTTTTTGTCGTAAAGTTAAACCGTATAATTTCACTGTACTTCGCAACATTTTAACGTAAGATAAGACTGCGCCGAGAATACTAAACCCGTAACATTTTGCCTCGATATCATAGACGACCATAATCTTAAATGGGTCTGTATGGCGTTTCGATAGGCTGCAAAGCTCTAACATCGAGTTAAGCATTTCAAGTAGACATCGAAGTGATAGTTGTGGAAGACAAGGCCGTAAAGAGCGCATTAAGTTCGTCTTATAATCATTAAGCCTGTCCCTTAAGAGGTCTTAGTATTCATGGCTTGAACCAACGACGCTCGAATGCAAATGGAAGAGAAACACCTCAGTCAAATTGTGTTACGCCGGAGAACGGCCGCCAGAGCACCGAAGACTGGTGGGAGGCAACGTCTTTAGGAACCTCGAATGAAACCTGCGAAAATAAGCAAAGCGAGACCGAGCTCAGGTGCTCAAGCCAAATAGGATACGAGTGAGAAAATATTGAAATGAGTTTGATCTGGTTTTCGGACGGTGTGAGGTAGGTATTTTAGCTAAGTTCGTCGAGAGAACTATTTAGTAGTTTTGAAAGATCGTGTGGATTAGGAAAAAAATTTTGTGTACGTCCTATCTCTTTCCAAAAATTTGTTTCAGTAAATGAATCGCCATAACTCATTTATCAAAAAGGTAATCGCGATTTTTAAGGTGTTATTGATAGAAATAACTAGGAATTTCTTGATAAGGAAGCAGAAATTATCAATATTCACAAAAGATTTTGGTGTCTGAGTCAAGGTATTAGAACTAACAGGCAAATAACAGCTTCCTTAAACAATTTTTTGGGGAATAAAATTTTTAAGCCGATAAAAACGTAACGAGAAAATGATGAGGCTTTAAATATTTCATTAAAAATATTTTCCTCTTAAATCAGTCCGATATCGTTAATGAGCTTGGATCCCCAATAAGTAGTTCATCACAAATTAATCCCATCCAATAACATCAAATCTTCCCCATCATCACCGACTAATCACATTCATTAGCATTATATTTACACCATCATCACCGATTAATCCCCTCCAATAACATCATATTTGCCCCATTTCACCGACTGATTCCCTTCAAAAAGATTCGATTTTCGTTGTCATTTCTAATATTCCCACCAAGCATCATGTCTGCTCCATCGACACCAACTAACCCGCTCAAAAAACATCCCATCTATGTCGACATGAAGAATCGATTAACTTCAGTGACATTGCATTCCCCATTCCTACCACTACGTAAATATGTCGCGCTTATGATATGTAGCACGCTTCACAGTTGCGTGCTTTGTAAATAACGTGCAAATGGTTGAATAGCGTGCAAATGCTTAAATAACGTGCAAATGCTTAAATAACGTTCAAAATGCTTAAATTACGTGGAAAATGTTTAAATAACGCGCAAATTCGTGAAAAGTGTGTCAAATGCCTAAATTAAGTGCAAAATGCTTAAAAAAATACAAAATGTTTAAATAACGTGCAAAACGCTTAAACAACGTGCAAAATGTTTAAATAACGCGCAAAATGCGTAGACAGTGAGCTAAATGCTTGAATAACGAGTGAAACGCTTAAACTACGTGTAAAATGTTTAAATAACGCGCAAAATGAGTAGACAGTGAGCTAAATGCTTGAATAACGAGTGAAACGCTTAAACTACGTGTAAAATGTTTAAATAACGCGCAAAATGCGTAGACAGTGAGCTAAATGCTTGAATAACGAGTGAAACGCTTAAACTACGTGTAAAATGTTTAAATAACGCGCAAAATGCGTAGACAGTGAGCTAAATGCTTGAATAACGAGTGAAACGCTTAAACTACGTGTAAAATGTTTAAATAACGCGCAAAATGCGTAGACAGTGAGCTAAATGCTTGAATAATGAGTGAAACGCTTAAAATACGTGTAAAATGTTTAAATAACGTGCAAAATGCGTAGACAGTGAGCTAAATGCTTGAATAACGCGTGAAACGCTTAAACTACGTGTAAAATGTTTAAATAACGCGCAAAATGCGTAGACAGTGAGCTAAATGCTTGAATAACGAGTGAAACGCTTAAACTACGTGTAAAATGTTTAAATAACGCGCAAAATGCGTAGACAGTGAGCTAAATGCTTGAATAACGAGTGAAACGCTTAAAATACGTGTAAAATGTTTAAATAACGCGCAAAATGCGTAGACAGTGAGCTAAATGCTTGAATAACGCGTGAAACGCTTAAACTACGTGTAAAATGTTTAAATGACGTGCAAAATGAGAAAACAGTGTGCAAAATGAGAAAACAGTGTGCAAAATGAGTAAACAGTGTGCAAAATGCTTTAATAACGTGCAAAATGCCTAAATAATGCGCAAAATGCTTAAATAACGTGCAAAATGCTTAAATAACCAGCAAAATGCGTAAATAGTGTGCTAAATGATTAAATAAAGCGAAAAATGCTTAAATAAAGTGCAAAATGCTTAAAAAACTTGCAAATGCTTTAATAATGGGCAAAATGCTTATATAAAGTGCAAAATGCTTAAAAAACTTGCAAATGCTTTAATAATGGGCAAAATGCTTATATAAAGTGCAAAATGTTTAAATAACGTGCAAATTCAATTCGGTGTGTTTTGCTAATTATCCTTTACGGCTTCTATAGCCTTTATGTATATGTGTACGCCAACCGAGGATTTTAATGTTTTAAGACATTTTAAAAAACAATGTTATACATTTCATGTAGCAATTTTTCTGAAACATAGCTATTTTATTTTTGATTTTGTCAAAGCTGCAACCAGAAATTCAGTGGTATTGGGTCCGTTATAGCAAAATATTCACGGTAGTTAATCAAGATTCATTTTCGATGCATCACCGGCGGAGTGAATGGAAGCGAACAATTTGAATGCGTAAAAAACACTTTTAAAAATCCTGCAGGAATAAAGCGTACACTGATTTTTGAAATCACAGAGAAAATTTAATTGGTTTAGTAAGGTCTTAAAACCAGTTCACGTCGAGCTCAGTTTCTATGGTAGAGAAAAACTGCGTTGATGCTAATAAGCTTCTCTTTGTATAAAAATTGTTAATCAATTAGTCACCTATAAGCGTTGAAAGTACAAATTCGCAAAAAGGTAACAGCTTGAAATAAGACAGTGGGAGTCTGCTTCAATAGTTCAGAAACAATTTATTCCTTTCTGAACGGACCATCATTCTATTTAGTTAGAAATTAGAGCCCAAAGTCATAAGATTTAGAATTGAGTGAGATTCATGTGAAATTTCTTGAAGCAATTTGTGGACATGACCCAAAATGGTAGTCGAATTATTTCATTTTCAAATTTTCATTTTCATTTTCGACTATTTTCATTTTCGAAATGAAAAGAAGCAAAGTTCAGCGAATTGAACGCAAAGTTTCCCCAATGGCGAATAAATACCAAATAAATAAAAATTTCGTGATATAACATTTAGAAAAGATCGAAGCGGAGGCAGATGTTATATTGTAAAAAAATTGTGATAATTTTCAAATTGAAACCATATAGTGTATTTTTAAATTTTTTCGAGGTCTTGTCAACGTTGGATGGCAAATTTATTATTGCAAAATTGATTTTTTTGGTAATGAGTCAAGGGCTGTCACCTAAAAATTTTTTGAAAATCATTAGAAATTTAAAGGAAAATTAAAGTACTTGTCATATTTCAATTGTTTACGAATTATCAGTAATTCAATTTAGAATTAAGGCGCATGTCACAGTTCAATTATTTAAAAAATGATGAGTAATTTGATTCAGAATTAAAACGCACGTCTTCATTCAGTTATTTAGAAATGTTCTGTTTTTTGACAAAGAATAAATTCCCAAGTCGCTATTCAATTATTAAAATATAATCTGAAATTTATGGAGAGCCACGACCCACGTCTGCATACTAGTTTTAAAACCTAGCAGTGTATTGTAACGCCATGAACGAGTATCTTAGATGCTTAAAAATCGCTAGTCATAGGTGAAAGATCGAAACCCTTTGCGTAATTCTACATTTTAAAAGAATAATCAGTTATCAGGCAAAGTGTTAAGGCCTACGTCAATTTAGAAATAATCATCAATCTGCAAAATGCAGAACCGCACCTACACAATATAAAACTGATCAAAAACGAGCACTCTATAAGAGTAGAATTATATGGATTAATTTGTAAACATGTCACCTCAAATTAAATAAGTTACGTTACACTTCAGAAGACTGCTGAAGAATCTAAAAAGAGCCTCTTAAAGGCTAATAATAGCTTTGCAAAAAAAAGAATGTGAGAAGCAACACGTGCTCAGAAGGACGGCTTCGCTGCGTTTTGGCACGTCCCGTAATGTAACATTGGAAGGTCTCTGCTTTATCTCCTCATGGTAACAGACCATGCATGACAGTTTCGTCTACGTGATGATCAGGCACACGTACAATTTACAGAGCATTGGGTAAAATCAAAATCAATAGTAATAGAAAATAAAATAAAAAAATTTATTAAAAGACAAAAGTCAGTAGTTTTTATGAGAATAAAAATCAATGGTTGATTTGGAAATGAAAGCCAATGGCTTATTAGAAAATAATAGTCAATAGTTTATTCGAAAAACGTCGATAGTTCAGAAAAAAATATGCTGCAGATTTGTGTGCGTTTATCTTTTGGAAATTCACAAGCCCGCTCGCTCATCACGATAAATTTTTCTAACTCAATGTACTGGTGAAACACAGTTGTTCATTCTAGTGCACATAATTCACTTTTGGGGCAATCGTACCTTTGGAATACTAATTTAATGGAAATGTGACACATATGAAACGTTTACATTATCCTTTGAGCACAAAAAGTTGTGCATTACAGTAGACAGTATGATTGAGTCAACATTTTTTTTTCTTTCAGAATCCCACTCTGAATATCTTACATCTATACTACCCTCTGAAATGATGTGAGAAACAGCTGTAGAAAACTCATCGCCGAAGTAAATCCGACTTTCAAACTTGTCTTCGAAATCTTGACTCTTTAAATTTGTATGACGGGAGAATCCGAATCGAAGTTTTCACATTTTTTATGAGTGTTTTAACGGTTTTGTTACATATGTTACATTATTTTTGATGAACTCATCTGTCACGTGAGAAGAAAACTTATGGGAACATAGGATACTTCTCCATCGAAAAAACGAAGATCCCACTAGGGAAACCACCTGCAATGTCTTCGGCATATTTTGGCAGGGCTGTTCGAGAGCAGTTCAAGTTCTTTATTGCCAAATCTCCTTACATGTTAGAAAACACTAGAATTGTGAAAGTGAGCAAGGAGTTCTTGACCACATGACTGATCAAAATTTGATACTTGTCTCTCGCAAATATGCAGCTCACAGCAGAGTGATGAAATTGGTGCCTAGCAAAGCAGTACACAGAACATGTCAGCATGAGACATATGTCTTGTGTCTAAATACCAAATTTCTGTTCTGACGCATGGCAGAGACAACATCCGTTTTGGACAACTTCACCGTGGCTGGAAGGAGTCCTCCACGTCTTATTATAGATGCAAAGGAGAGGCACTAAGGCGAAGGTATATTTGAGACAGCTACCTGCCATATGTAAAAGCAATTGTGCCCAAACTCTAATTTTAAACGGGACAGTGATCCAAAATCATTTTTCTGTACTGTATTTTTAAACAGGACAAGGATCCAACAGAGATCTGCTGTGTACAGACATGGTTCTGACGTCGTCGTGTCAATGTTCTAGGCTGGCCAGTTCTGTCTCGCGCCTTAGTATTATTCAGCCAACGTGAGCAGAGCTTGAGCAATGCATTAGGAGCCCTGGCCAGAGATAAGGATGAGAAATTCAGCCGAGTCGATGGCACCTGTGAGAACCAACCGTAACCGGCTGTAACCAAGATGACCTACTCCACGCCAAGACTTTACCGAAACCCCAATTTAATTAGGTGAAAGTTTCGCTGTAAAACGTGAAGTTATAAAAATTATAGACCTTTGCTATTGATCTTAATTGTTGGCATTGGCTGAGTTTTTACGAGATCTCATTTATCTATTATGTAATTATTAGAGTGATGCACAAGTTAAATGGTCATAAAAATTTTGCTGCGTCATACATATATCAATGAAGATTGTTCTATAAAAATTGTGTGCTTGCTTGAATCCCATTTCAACATTCCACTTCGACCTAAAATGTTTAAAATGAGTTACTTTTAAGAAAACAAAATTGATGCAATTCTGCTCCATATAATAAGTTGCAAAATGTGTCTCATAAACAAACCTGGAAACAGGCATGGCTTAATGAAAATTAAGCAACAGTTTCAAAATTTACCAGACCGAAGAGAACCTAATCACTAATACGGTACATGACTCACAGTAATCGCAATAGTGCAGTTCTGCACCATGCACCACTTGATTTCGTTATCAGTCAGGTGTTGTATCCCACATACAGTAGGGCTTATAAGCCCATGAAAGCACCTCGAAAGTCGAGTTCTGAGTCAGGCCCCATGGCATCTCTCGGTCAACTGACGTTGCTGGCGCTAGCTTTGCTGCTTCACGGTGCTGCAGGGCAAGATGGAATTGAATGCCCGTTTCCAGGTATGTTAGATCTGACAATATTACAGGATTATTCCGCGTTCAAAGCGATGCTGTGATTTTGAAGTATTTGAGCACACGCTCTCACGTTCGATGCTTTTTAAATTTAAAATAATTCGTTGATCGAGAATTTCGAATTTCCAACATACGTTCACTCAAAGTGTGAAGTGTTCACCCATT
Source organism: Morinoia aosen (assembly GCA_030386875.1). Lineage (NCBI taxonomy): Eukaryota > Metazoa > Arthropoda > Malacostraca > Amphipoda > Talitridae > Morinoia > Morinoia aosen. Next base: position 94,224,504 of record CM059559.1, on the reverse strand, counting down.
TTGTGCATTTTTATAATTTCAATTGTTTCGTTGATGGAGAATTCTACATTTTTCATATACACGTTTTCACGTTTAAGAATTTTTGCCAGTTTAGGAGAATCATAGGGAAAAAGAGTGAGATCCTTGCAGAACAGAAATTTAACAACATTTTGAACGTGTGTATAATGAATATTTCAAGTTTGAAATGTCTTAGTAAGGTTAAATTGGATGAGGCTTACAATCGAGCAAATTTTGAGCACCTGACTGAACATGATCTTGAATCTTCGTTTTCCTAATACTACATGGTAAAATTTCTTTCGAAGATATCTGTATCCAAAAAACGAATTTCCGCATAATTGTTACGGAACGTCGCTCGGTCAGAGCACGTAACGCGCAGGAGGAATTGAAACCCCCGAAAGCAGAAGAAAGAAAATAAAGATATGAAATACACAGTCTGAGAGTTGGACAGAAAGGTAGGAAATTAACAGTGTTTAATTGGTGTGTACTCCGCAATACCGAGTTGACAAGCATGGGGAGAATAACAAACTTTGAAAGATTAAAACACATTTATTTTTGAGATGAACACGTGGGTATAGGCACAAGGCATTTAGACAGAATTGACATGAGAGAGCACAACTGCGTTAATGAAAGGTACGCACATTTCTGCCGCCATAAAACTTTAAACACGACACGATATAAATGTGATGCTTACCGAGAATTCAAGTTACCAATACTCCAGAGCTGACAACGATTCACGAAAGAATGCACAAAGTTATAGAAACCCCTACGAAACACACATTACAGAACAATGATGACAAACATACCGTTTTCCTGGACTCACAAGGCGTCCAAAAATACATCAATGCTTCGCATTCTGTCGCATAAACATAAGACACAAATTCATTTCACAGCGCGTCCTTTTTACTGCAGCGTACCACTTTGACTTCCACTAATGCACTTTAAAGCACTGTTTCAAAATACTCGATGCCACAAATTTTCAATTCCTCTGGGATGCGTTGCAGGGGTCACCTAGTTTAGGGCCCTGTTCAACTCTTGAAGGGCGCTCGTAATGTTTCTTCGCTTCGGCCGCTCCAATCGCCGGCGTCGGCCGGTTGCTGAAACATCGAAGACGCTGCGCCTAGAGCGCTCGTTCGTTGCGCTCATGGCTTCATTCCCCGAACAGTTCAACCACTGTAGAATTTTGCGACTTTTGGCGTTGTTGAAGATTGGCAGCTGTGCGAGTTCAAAATAAAATGCAGGCTGGAGTTCATGCTGTCTTGAAGACGACGTAGAACTGACTTTTGTGTTTTCTCAGGAGAACGATTGACACTTTTTTTTACGTATCGGTGGTCCTCGACGTTGTTGCGTACCAAGCGGAATTTGATGTCGGTGGTACTTCAGTGTCTGCTGGGTCCGTTGCCAACTTTGGAGATTCGAAGGAGCACTGTATAGGGGCACTTTCGCGATGTTTTTTTTCGAGTAGCAGATCCAATGGGGATCTCGGCGGCGGCCGGATCCCCGAAACGTGCACCAAAAAGACCGTCTCTCGTCGTGTAACCAAGTGAAAATCCTCTCTAATTTCTCTTCTCAGCTCCTTATAAGTCTTCCGCTTGTTTCCTTCTCGAACATTCCCGATTCATCTCCGTCCCTCGCCGTCTCCAAGTCCGTCCTCCTCTTTGATTGGTGAAGTTTTTCCTTGTCCCTGACGATTCCGCTTCTAATTGGTGCGTTATCTGACACACCTCCTTGCCTACTCTACTTCTTGATTCTCATTGGTAGAGCAGCCGCGGTCACCCCATGAGCCAGCCCCTACCTCCTCGAAGCTAACCCTCGCTTGTTTGAAGTGGGCTCGCTCACGCCTACCCGTGTGTTGTGTGTGTGACTTGTGTTGTGTTGCCTGGATGTGTTTTGTGTTTAAGATTGTGTGTTTGTGTTTTGTGGACGCCTGAACCGTAGAAGTTTGGACGAAGCGCCAACCGCCGAGTGACTTTGATTTATGACATCCCGTTTCAAGCACTTGAGAGCGCTGCCCAAAGAGCCGACCCTCGCCGATACGACACACCACACATTCCAATGTTTTTAGCCCCGCAGAATGTTTACCCTTCTTTAAAATGTTATAGCTTCACGGAATTTAGCCCAAAAATAAAATTTGATGTGATTTTGCCAAATATACATGCCTACTTTATTCTATTTCACCACATAATTCAAAATCTGGTATTTTCTTTTTTACCAAAGAAAGGTAACATGTTAATGGTACTATATATATAGATGGGATTTTCTGTCTTCCATTTAGTGATCTGTACTATTTTAAAAGAAGGTAGTTTTTTTTCGAAGTAAAAGTTTCAAGACAATTTTAGTGATGTCTTCGTTTGGATTCTGGGCTTAAATGTTAAAAAATTTAAAGGTAAACTTCCTGAAAGAGTACGCGAAGTCTACAGACAACTTACCAGGACATCCAACCATCTTTTCAAATAATTCCGAGTTATAAGACCCAGGAGCTCGAAGTAGCAAATATGAAGCCCTTTGAGGAAAGAGCTATGAGGAAAAATTTCAGAGAGCCACAATGACATTATATCACACTGAAACACATAAAAATGATTTTAAATAAAGGAACCACCCAACACCGTTTTGGCAAAGTAGCGTAGTTCCTACCAATCTGATTTAAAAGATTTCAAGTGTCGTCCGTGGTTTTGGATTAGTATTATAGTAATCATATGCTGGCTTCATTTCAAGAGAAAAAGATAAACTTTTAAAAACTTTGCACTTAGCCCACCAATACGATGCTAGTATTTATAATAACCTGACGGGAAATGAAATGTAGTTTCAATTAAAAATCATCACACTCTCTTGCGCTTTATTCAGCCGTTGTGGCTTTATTTTGCTTTCAATTTTGCAAAAAAATTCATCCCAACACATCTTAGTCCACCATCATTAAGTCAACAGGATTTTTCATTTTTAAATGTGAGTAGCAGTTTCATTCCTACTCTATTAGTCTACCCTCATTGAGTCAACAGGCTTTTTCATTGTTAAATTTGAGTTGCACTTACAGATTCATGCGTTTTATCGTTTCTTTAATAATTTCATAGTGTTGACTAATAACTAAATCAACTTGCATTTTCATGTTTAAATTAGAATAGGACTTGCAGAAGCATACGTTGTATCGCTTCATTCCTAATTTCATAGTGAACAACAATTTAGAGAAATCACTAAATCAACTTGCATTTTCATGTTTAAATTAGAATAGCACTTGCAGAAGCATATGTTTTATCGACAGATGGGGCAGAGAACGGTGGAGAAACAGAGTGCTCCCAATACTCCGCGTGTGTGTGGACGGGCGCGGCGTGTGTGATGGAAGACAACGGCGTCATTGGCTACGTGGTAGCGGGGGACCCGCAGGACACCGGCAGAGGCTTCACGGTATGGCATCAAAATAGACTATTTTTGGGAAACTTTTCATGAAAACTTCGATTTGCGGGGTTGGAAGAGTTATGAGTATCTTAAATTGTTTTAAAATGGTTATTTTCAAAACATTAAAAAAATGTTCTTTATTCAAAAAAATGCTCTTGTAATTCTTACATCTATGATGAAACATATTTTGAGACACTTTGTTTTCCGGTTTTTGAAGAGTAATCAGAGTCGAGAACTGCTATTTTAGTTTCTTAAAATTAGTGTTTAAAAAATGTCATTGTAATTCCTATACAAACTTATGTTGAAGCATATTTTTAAGAAACTTAAATTTACAATGTTTGAAGAGTTGGAAAAATCAATCACTGACTTTTGAATTTCTTGAAATTAGTAATTTAGAAAAACCTTATTGGAATTCCTAAGCACAGTTGGTTTTTCTTCACTTTTCACTAGGGGAAACTTCACTTTCTCTTAACTTTGCACGAAATGATTACATTCAAGATCTTTTTACTTTTCACTTGGCGTAACTTTATGTCACTTTCTCTTAACTTTGCACGAAATTTTTACATTCAAGATCTTTTTACTTTTTCCTAGGCGAAACTTTAGGTCACTTTCTCTTAACTTTGCACGAAATGATTACATTCAAGATCTTTTTACTTTTTCCTAGGCGAAACTTTAGGTCACTTTCTCTTAACTTTGCACGAAATGATTACATTCAAGATCTTTTTACTTTTTCCTTGGCGAAACTTTAGGTCACTTTCTCTTAACTTTGCACGAAATGTTTACATTAAAGATCTTTTTGCTTTTCCCTTGGCGAAACTTTAGGTCACTTTCTCTTAACTTTGCACGAAATGATTACATTCAAGATCTTTTTGCTTTTCACTTGGCGTAACTTTATGTCACTTTCTCCTAACTTTGCACGAAATGTTTACATTAAAGATCTTTTTGCTTTTCCCTTGGCGAAACTTTAGGTCACTTTCTCTTAACTTTGCACGAAATGATTACATTCAAGATCTTTTTGCTTTTCACTTGGCGTAACTTTATGTCACTTTCTCTTAACTTTGCACGAAATGATTACATTCAAGATCTTTTTACTTTTTCCTAGGCGAAACTTTAGGTCACTTTCTCTTAACTTTGCACGAAATGATTACATTCAAGATCTTTTTGCTTTTCACTTGGCGAAACTTTAGGTCACTTTCTCTTAACTTTGCACGAAATGATTACATTCAAGATCTTTTTGCTTTTCACTTGGCGTAACTTTATGTCACTTTCTCTTAACTTTACACGAAATGATTACATTCAAGATCTTTTTACTTTTTCCTAGGCGAAACTTTAGGTCACTTTCTCTTAACTTTGCACGAAATGATTACATTCAAGATCTTTTTGCTTTTCACTTGGCGAAACTTTAGGTCACTTTCTCTTAACTTTGCACGAAATGATTACATTCAAGATCTTTTTACTTTTCACTTGACGAAACTTTAGGTCACTTTCTCTTAACTTTGCACGAAATGATTACATTCAAGATCATTTTACTCCTCACTTGGCGAAACTTTAGGTCACTTTCTCCTAACTTTGCACGAAATGATTACATTCAAGATCATTTTACTCCTCACTTGGCGAAACTTTAGGTCACTTTCTCTTAACTTTGCACGAAATGATTACATTCAAGCTCTTTTTACTTTTTCACTTGGCGAAACTTTAGGTCACTTTCTCTTAACTTTGCACGAAATGATTACATTTAAGATCTTTTTACTTTTTCCTTGGCGAAACTTTAGGTCACTTTCTCTTAACTTTGCACGAAATGATTACATTCAAGATCCACCCAGCAATTAAAGTAGTGGCAAAAAATTAACTCTCCTGAAAATGCACGTATATGAACTCAAAAGGCATAAGTGTTAAAGGAACTTCAAGGTTATTTTTAAATCGTTGCTGCATTTACATTGTATCAGAGAATCCCAACTTTGACGAGATAAGGCCTACTCGCAAAAGATAAGGAAATCTAGAGAAAAATATCGGCTGTGGACATCTGTAGTTTCTCACCGCGCTGCTCAAGTCAAGGTTAAGCCATACTCCTTTCATTACATAATGACTATATAACTGGTAATATGCAGCTTACTATGATAATAGCGGTGACTTTTAATAACTAACTGTAACACAAATAATTATTATGTTACTTGAACTATGTTTATTGCTATTTTACAAATTTAGATTTGTTATTATGAATTATAACACTTATGATTAATGTGTTCTTATAATGTGCTAATTACAATGCTACTAACTGTAACTTGTAATTACTTACAGTAATACTCATAATCACTATGTTACTTATACTATTTTTATTACAATGATACTAACTGTAACTGGGGATTACTAATTTCAATACTTATTCTGGCTGTGATACTTGATTTCGTATAATTTTGTCAGGCTGTTTTTCAGTTCTAAGCAAGATTTTTAAAGCTTATTCAAGTTAAAATCTCTTTAGAGGAGATCAAATGTATCGAATTTATTTGGAACTTTTTCGAAATTATTAAAAACTTCATAGCTACAATACGAGAAAGCAAATGTAGGTGACACAGTTCGCATGATGTCATTATGAACTGTTTGAATTTGAAGGTGTCAATGATTTAATTAAGAACTGTTTGAATTTGAAGGTGGCCATGATTTCATTATGAACTGTTCGAATTTGAAGGTGGCCAATTATTTCTTTGCGCATTCATCCATTGAAGTTCACTCCTAAATTCACCCTGAACAGATACTGGTTCCTAACAAATGTTACTTTAATTTTTCAATGTTTTCACCTTGGCAACTTCAGGAGGGGTTTGAGGAGCGCATCAGACTGGGTGTAAAATTGTATTTGAAATTTAATCATACAGAATCATTCTTGCCCGGACCTCGATAAAAAGTTCGGAAAATTTATGAAATATTAGTGTTAAACTGATAGAATACATAGAATTTTTATCATAATACAAAATTGAACAGAGATACTCCAGGAAAAGTTTTCTCAAGCTATTTTTGATGATAAAAATAGATCTACATAGTAAGATATAAAAACAATATATTCTCAAGAATATTACTTTGAACAACGTAATTTTAAAAACATTCTCCTCACGAAATCAAGAACCAAATATTCTTCCCTTCCTGAAAGAATAGACTTATAATATTCTTTGCTGGACATCAGATGTGAAAATGTGAAAGGCTTAACATAAATTTAAATGCTTACGCTAAAAACTTTGCCCCTGTGATATTTAGACATTAGAGGCCTTTATTTTTGATAAAACATTACAAGAATCTGTTTGAAAAACTATTGTTTCAATCATTTGGCGGAAATTCGTTTTCCTTTATGGAAACTACAGCTCTTCCTATCATATTTTCTCACAAACATTCTCATCTCTCTAGAAAGACATTTTGATACCACGCCAGTTGTGATTTCAATGAAAGACACATACGTTTCATTCGTGATTATGAGTTCTGGTTTGTATGAAGTACTTACACAATACATATCATACGTAATATTTTGTACTTTCAGGTGGGTCTTGATCTAATTGATTCCTCGAAGACATTGTTCGAAGGAGACATCCCGTCGCTCGAATTAGAAGTAATCTACCATGAGGACTACCACGTCCAAGTCAAGGTAAACAGTACAACTAAATTTTAAGATTCCATAAATAAGATGTTAATATTGAGCTCAGAATGCTGAGTCTATCCTAAGAAATAAATAATCGTCCATCATCTGTTGAATGAATAGCAAAGTGTAATAGCCATGGTTCCAGAGATCTATTGATAAATACCTTTGAGCAGAAAATTCTACTCGGGTATTTCAATTTTGATGTATTTGGTCGGGCGGAACAGATTTTACGAAAACTTAAAGATCACCGACTGAGCACTGTATTATTTGATTCTCGTAGTTCAGATACGAGAATTCCCGCGTTCTGCATTGAATAAATAAGATCATAAATTTCTGGTATTTTATGTCATTCTGATTCTTAATTCAGCACACTCCTACTTTTACACTTGTGTCAAATGTATACAGTCGGATCATGGCGTAGACGCTCACAAACTAACCTAAAAATACAAACAAAAAATGCGAAGATACAAACTAAATACGAGTATTAGTCAAACTTACCTCCAGTACGTCAGTCAATTGCCTCCTGAAAACAAACATAAGTTCTACCCTCAACTGACACGAAGTTTATCGCAGATCAGGGACGCAGCATCGGCGCGCTACGAGGTGCCAGTGCCGCTGTCGCTGCCGCAGGCTGCGGGAACGGCGCCGCTGTACACGGTCGAGGTGGCCGCCGCCGGTCAACCCTTCCAGCTGAGCATCAACCGCGCCTCTACCGGCACGCCCGTGTCAGTCTCGCGATCTAGGAATATTTGTCATTGCTATAACTTGCGCGTTCTGGAATACTTGAGGATCGTTTTAGGAAATGACCGCGTAGGTGCAAGAGAACAAATGCTCTATAACTGCATTTCATGACTTTGACTTTCGTGACTTCTGGCCGATAACTTTCTCAGTTTCTTTACAATGTATGATAGGTGTAATCTTATGTAGTGTTATGGGTTAAGTTTCAAGATATGCACATATGATTTTAAATAGGGTTGTGGCAGTGTTAGCTATGCAACAGCTAGATCTCAATTTCGAATGTAAATAGTAGTAACTATCAGATTTCATTGCATTAACATCGATCACTTGAATAGTGTTTCCGGTGCTTTAGCCCAAATTTAAATTTCAAAATTTTTTAACTGTTCAAATACTTTAATGAGTTCTATCAAAAATTTTCTTGAATAATTGCTATAGACACGGATTGAATTTCATATGGAATCTCAATTGTATTAGACTGACATTTGCATTTTATTTATATCAGAGACGACCCAAACTTAACTATTTCATGCTGAACACTTTAGTTACAATTAAACAATGATATTTAATTCGATAAAATATATCATCAAATTTGATGGTTGACCAAAAATTCCAGCTGCAGCAGCTTACTTTGTCCTCTAAAAACACAAAATTTTAGTTTTAAATTCTGACCCGAGGTTACGAACGGGAGTAGTTCGACTCGATTTCAGCCTTCACTTTGACGTTGTGATGCAGATTTCTGATGTGTTTTCCGCGTAGATGTTCCAATAGCTTTTTGGTGTAACGTCCCCAGGTTCTCTACAATAGGAGCGCTGGTGTACGAGGACCAGTTCATACAGTTCACAACGCAGCTGGCGTCCACGTACCTCTACGGCTTCGGCGAGAACACACACGAGAGACTACGTCACACCTTCGAGCCTCGCAACACTTGGCCCATATTCGCCAGAGACCAGCCTGTCGGCACTGTTAGTTCTGCACCGCCTGAATTATATTAAGCAATAGACCTCAATATTTTTCCAGTTTTTCATGAGGAACACGATTGAATAAACTTCAAGGAGATGCTTCCATAGTTATTATTTCTATTTTTAAATCGCCTTACGAAGATGTGGTATGGATTATGCAGGTGATATGTTCTTTGTTAAATTCTAGAAATTTTTTCTCATTTTCTCACTCGTACTTTTATTTCCAGGGTTTTATGAACGAATACGGTCACCACCCTTACTTCTCGGTGGTTGAAGACGATGAGGGCAACACAAATTCCGTGCTTTTCTTCAACTCCAATGCGATGGGTAGGTCACCTGAATATGCTCTGTCCACCTTAGCCTTAACAAGATCGTACTCGAATAAATTCAAATGTTTCCAATGTTAAACGCTCGGTGAGAAAAATAAAAGCGTATGGAAAAATGAAACTGTCCTGAATGAAGATTATCTGACAGAAATCTCAAAGATTCATCATATCCTTGATAATAATTTCTGTCCGTAAACGTCCACAGAATATTCGACGTTCTTGATGCCTGACGGTACCCCGGCTCTCACCCTCCGCACCATCGGCGGCATCGTCGACCTCCACTTCTTCTTGGGACCCATGCCTGAGGACACCAACGTGCAGTACGCCACTGTGAGTCATGGGCCGGTGACCCCAAAGATAAAAGTATTCAACTCCAAATTTCAGGAGAAAAAAATTACTGGAATACTCTCAGTGTACTAGTGGAATGTTTCAGAAAAGATCCACATTTTTCAGACCGTTGGTACATGCTAGGAGCAGAAGCTTTTTTCTGAAATTTAATACAAAAATTATCCTACGCCCGAGAACACTGCTAAATAATCGAACGTTTCTTCGATGAAGTATTTGTGTGTGTCTGTTTAATTATGAAGATGCTTAGGTTATACGTTGTGCTCCTAAATTATTTAACGATCTGTGACTAATATTTTATAAAACACAAAATGAGACTTCAACTCCAATTGCATGACCAAAACAATATTAAAATCTCCAAAATTTAATCCACAAATGCACTCGTATAGGCTCATTGATGCATACTTACGAGTCCAGCAACTGCAGATTGACAACTATGCCTCATCAGGCATGCACATTTCTACCAAACGCCCAATATAACAGAATTGAAAATTTTAATCATACCAGCTTTCAGTAAAGTTGGCCGCCCATTATTTCAGTTGGACCATAACTAAAATTATCTCAAATGCTTAAGACTTAATTTGTTCGTACTTGTTCCCAGATCCCTATGACGTTCTATCCCTATGACGTTCTCTTGACCTTTGTTGAACGTAGGTATCATGACAAAGCTGTCCATTATTTCAGTTAGACTATATTTAATATTATCTCACATGTTTAAGGCTTAATTTGTACCTACTTGCGATCAGATCCTCGTGACATTCTCTTTCTCGGGTAATAACGACCACATCTGCCTCGGTCATTGATTGACCTTTGTTGAATGTTTGTCTCATGACATATGCCGTACATTATTTCAGTCACACCAAAACTAATATTATCTACTAGTATTATCTCAACAATTTAAGGTTTAATTTGAAACCACTTGTCCTCAGTTGGTGGGTACACCAGAGTTCCCCCCGTACTGGTCACTAGGCTTCCATCTGTCCCGCTATGGCTACACCTCCACCGACCACGTCAGGGACGTGCGACAGAGGATGAAAGACGCTGGGATTCCGCAGGTGAGTAACGTTTTGTGTACCCAGCGTTGACTTCAGTTTTCAGTTCAGGCTGCTGTGGTTACACCACGATAAAAATAAAGCGCTAGAACATTGATTTTTTGTCGTGTTTTCCGAGTAAATTCAAAGTAATTGAGTTTCTCAGGTGCTTTCATTTATTGCGTTTGTTTGAACATGCGTCGGGTGCCAGATTTTGCTTCATTATAGAAGTTAGCTTTATATCAAGTGACTCTAATGCTGATTTCTCATTAAATACAATTGAGTGAAACATGAAGAAATGGTCTCAGTCGGTGAATGGAATTAGGCAAAGAAGAGTCAGTGCACACAACAAAGTGAAAAATAAACTCATGTCTAACAGTTTACTCAAATGTCTTATAAATTGAATCAATTAATAACGATTCAAAAAAAAGTTAAGGTCATAACATCATTGATAAGCACAAAATGTTTGGCCGCAGTTTTCTTCAAGTATCCGAGTACAATACTGACGTGCAGAAAGCATTTTTTTCATGAGTTAAAATATCACTTGATTCAAATTAAAAGCTTCACATGCTCGCTAGAGCAGCGAAAATGTCATCAAATAACACTAAATTTGATTTCTTTGCGCAGGACCATTTGGAGAAAGCATTGGCTTAATGAGTTCAAATTTCACTTAATTCAAATTAGAAATTTCATTTGCACGGTAGAATGGCAAAAATGTCATTTAATGCCCACTGCCTTTTATTTCTCCTCACAGGACGTCCAGGTGGCCGACATCGACTACATGGACAGGTTTAGGGACTTCACGATTGACGCAACCAACTGGGCTGATCTGCCAGCCCTCGCCGATGAATTGCACGCCGACGACGTCAAGCTTACGCTCATTTTGGTGAGAATTGCGGGAGTTTGAGTGGGTTAAATCATAATCACTTCGATGAGAATTGCATGGCCTAAAGAGTGTTATATCATAACATTGTTAGATATGAGAGACTTTCTTCCATCGTATCATAGTTTTCTTTTTAGCTAATTTTAATAATTCGATTAACTATAGTTTCAAAGGAGGCTTCAGTTCTGTATCAATTACGCAAATAAACTACTCTAGCTTTCTTATTCTGAAGAACCTCACGCAGTGACGCAGCCCAGCGCCCCCATTTATTTCGATTTTTATTTATTCCCCATTGATTTTGGTCTTTGTTTTGTCGCGCGCCAATGAAATGCTTCTGGATCTCAATGCCACTTACAGGAGGAATGCCTCAATGCTTATTCCTCAATGCCACTCACAGGAGGAATGCCACAATGCTTATTTCTCAATGCCACTCACAGAAGGAATGCCGCAATGCTTATTCCTCAATGCCACAGTCCAGGAGGAATAAGCCTTTTGTCGCCAAAATTAAATTAGGCTAACTACAAAGCTCACCTGATAAGAATTTGGAGGTAGTGATGGAAATTGTTACACTACACAGTTCCTCAGCTTTTGAAGGATCTATTATTAATACAAAATACCACAGTAATAATTGCGATAGCTGTCTCAATGCAAGACACTGCAATAACAATTGACATAGCTGTTATTGAGCAAGAAACTACTGAGATATTTCAAACAGCCATCAAGATGTTAAAAAGATAATTGAGACGGGACGGATATCACTGTAAAAGGCACCACAGAAGTAATTACCATAGCTGTCATCGTGCAGAGTCTGCGGAAGTACAATTTCTCTTTTTGGGCATCTGACTTATATCATTTTAGGCTCTATTTTAGTCCGAGGTTTATATTTATTTTCAAAATTCTCTGGATATATATATATGTACATTGAAATTTTTATAATGTATGCACACTTGTCTTGAGCTTACTATAGATATAAAAACTCTTATACTTTCTAAAAATGGAAAGGCTGGGGAACAAGATAGATTCAGACTTCAATAGATTAAAGCAGTTTCCCTGTTACAGTTCCAGTGATTTGGTTAATAATAATTGTATTTAAAGCTTCCAAAAATTTCTTTAATGATTAGAAATACTACGTATTTAAAATATCACATAAGGCTGGTGATATTATCGTGACATCGAATTGATCAATGATCACTCGTTTACTAGTAGTGTCCAAAGTATATAAAGTAATGATGAATCTCTTACAACATATTAGCATGAATCCAATCTACTTGATAGGAACCAGCATGCACAAGGTAGAAACACTATTACTAAAAGCGCAATATTAAACATTTCACCGAAAAAGTGTACAGTAAGAAAGACGAAAATAATACAACACTCTTACTGCTGCGTGATCTCTCAAGAAGGTTCTATTGCGTCTAACACAAGGGTGGCGCAAGAAAGGTATGTATGTCCCTATCGGGGGATAATTATCATGTTTATCATCTCTGCGGAAAAACAATATCTTTCTTTTCCATTCTCATCTTATTGAAAATTTGACCGAAAGATTTTTAACTATTTCCTCATAAATGTGATATAGTGGTTATTCAAAAACAGAACACTCATTCAAAAGTCAAAAACAAGCATAATGAAAATATCCTTATTCTATAGTAGAATCAGCAAAGTGACAGCTGTCGACCCCGGAACGTCACCCTCAACAAACATCAAGAAACTTTATATACAACATAAGAACTTTTTTGCGTCCGAAAGATCTTTGTGATTTATGTAAAGAACTTGGTCCAAAATACGTCACAACTTTTCAGTTTTCAATTATTGCAGTTGCTAGAGGTAATTTGCATTTACAAGCGCAACTATAACACAGGACACTGCAGTATTAACCAATGTAATATAATCAAGGACGCTGCATTTACAACTTACAAATTACAACAAAGGATGCTACAATAATAAATAACTCACCGTAACTGAAGACTCTAGTGTAGTAAGCGACTTTGAAAGCAATCAGCTCATAGATTGAAGGTGGAAATACGGTAAAATAGCTCGGGCGTTCAACTTTTGGCTGTAGCACTTCTTTTCCACTCATCACAGTTAAGAGTTGATGATAGGATGCCTTAAAAGTCACTGAACTCATGCGGGCCTACAGGTAGCTTTATTCAAACATGACGATTGTACAAGATTTATGAAACAATCTACTACTATATCGTTTGGGGTAAATAAATTGTTTAAATTTTCACTTGACTCCAGGACCCAGCCGTCGTGATCGACTTCGACAACTACCCTCCCGTGGTCCGAGGCCGCGACGCGGATGCCTTCATCAAGTGGATGTCACCCGACCTGGTGCCGGCCGACCAGCCCGAGGGCACCAACGACTACATGGTCGGCTACGTGTGGCCTGATGAGAAAACCGTCTTTCCTGACTTCTTCAGAAACGAGACGCGCGACTGGTGGGCCGGCGAATTGGCCCTACTTCATGAGGTGATTGTTGCACTTTTAAGGACATTTTGTAGCATTTTTAATTCGTTGTTTAAGAGGCTTCGAAGGATGTATTTCTATGTGAATTGTAGTGTTTGCATTAGCTCGAGTTCTCACTCATTCCTATATATTTATTTTATATATTTTACTGAGGAAATTATTTAATCTGACGGTTAGATTCAACTTTCTTAAAGAGTTACGTAAATCCTTTCATTAATTGTTAAAGTGGACTCGACGGGATACAATAAGCAATAAATTTTACATAAATCGGGAAGTTATGACGAACCAAAGCCAAAAAACAAACGCGAGACACTGGTTGGCTCAGATTCATTTAAAACCTTCGAAGATTAAATTTTGATTCTCTCTCTGATACTGCACACTTACATTATTTTCTCTACTTTATTCGTTTCGTGCAAGCTCACAAGCGACATAAATGAATATATTCAAACCCGCAGCTCGTGCCATTTGACGCGATTTGGATCGACATGAACGAGCCTGCCAACTTCGGCACCAATATGGACAAGCCCTTCAACTACCCGGAAGATCTCGAGCCCTGGAGCCTCAAGTGCCCCTACAACGCCTACGACTCTCCGCCCTACCCTACGAAGATTGTCAGGGTCGGAAATTCTGAGAGTTTCCGTTTGAGGTAAGATAGAAATCACTATAAGATAAATGAATTTTTCTCTCATCGATCTATATTAATTCGTATTCTGATTTCGGTAAATGAAGCGAGATAGAAAAAATTATTTTACAAATGAATGATTCTCTAACGGATCTAAATTAATTCGTATCCCGATTTTGGTGAATGATATACCACTGTAAGACGTATTAGGCTGAATCTATGCCGAATAATTTTTCATAATTGTAGTATAATACATGATTTGTGAAAATTTCTGCATAGATGTTTTAAATTTAGATAATCACGACTCAGAGTACTTTTGATTTAGAACTAACATAAAGAGCTAATTTCTGTTCATTAATATCGTACACTTTAGAATGACGATTTTTACTTACTCGTCCTTTCTTAACTAGCCCTTATGCCTCCTCTTGAGATAAAGACGTTGATAGCAAAAAATTTACAAATTAGTTAAATTAATTAACAAGTAGAAATTCTGAACCTACAGCCCTCCTTTAGCTGAAATCAATGTACGTCCCCAGGTAAAAGATCTCAATCCTGTACATTTACAGGTGAATTTCTATGCCACACAACATAAATAAAATACAGTTTTTCCTTCCAATGATCACACAAATTAATGTACAACTTCTCGAGGTGAAAGATCTCAGTCCTGTAATCTACCATCGAATTTCAACTACGTGTCTCGTAACTAAATTGCAGTTTCCTCTTCCAGTGACCACACAATCTGCCTGTCAGCAATGCAGACTGATGGTGAGCAGACGTATATGTTCTACGACACGCACTCTCTGTTCGGATGGTCAGAAACCGTCGCTACGTACAAGTGAGTATCTTGATCAGATGGAGTTTTCATATATTGACACTCTGACACCGAAGTGAGCTACCGGTGGCCACGGGGGGATTTTCATAATACTGCTATCTGACTACTGGTCCTAAACTCAAATTTCATAAATACTGAATTGAAACTAGATGAAAGCACGACCCAGCTAACGTTTATTATTTTCAACATTGCTTAATACAATTGACTTTAATTTGAGTTGAATATAAAGCTTCAGTTTTACCTGCTACAGTCAAAATGATAAAGTGTAAGTCCTTTCCATATGCTAATTCATCTATGGGATGAAAGTAGAGACTTCTTTGTAAGGGAAATCATGTTTTGAAATGCCCGATGTATGTAAGAGTAACGTAATTTAGATGCCCATTGGCTGCTCATGAGGTTTAGTGCTCTAACACCCACTATAGACGTTCAAACACTGTAAAGGCAGCTAACTACGTATTAGCCCATCATTTTGAACTGTATGTTGCTCGTGAAAATACAGTTTAATTTTATTTTATATTTTCATTTTTTTAACAATAACACGTTCCAGCTGCACACGTTCCAGCTGTTTTTAAGTCGAAAATATTTAGTTGATATTCTGCATTCACGAGCTAAAACTTGGGTAGCAACCAGAAAACGAGGCACAAAACTCCTTCCTGCCGCAGTATTTCATAAAGTTTTGCTGTTTTTTATTTCATATTTTATTTTCTTTAACAGCGGCATGCTCGAGCTGTTCCCCGGCAAAAGACAGGTGGTCCTCTCGCGCTCCACGTTCCCAGGGTCAGGACAGTACGCCATTCACTGGTTGGGGGACAACTCTGCTGACTGGACGCAGATGGCCATGTCTGTCGTCGGTGAGTGATTTTGGCTCACTAAGCTCTTTTAAATTTGTTTTGAGTAGGTAGACAACATGTGGGGTTTGGTTTCAAATTAGAGATTTCAAATAACGGAAACCTTTTATTTATTTCTATCATAAAAAATTCTCTTGATGCTGAATGAAAATGAATATCATATAAGACTTGAAATGGAAAATTGATCGGTAAATATAACATGATCTAAAATCCTTTTCACCCGTTAAACCAAAATTTTAAGAACTCACTCGGGATATTGTTCGATTCAAATATATATTTTTTCATTTTTCTGATGTGTTATGTAATTTTCTTCCTTATCACAATTTCATATTTATTATTTTTTCCAGTATAATGTATTTAGGATGCAATCTGAATTCTTTCTAATTCTCGAGTAACATCAATTTCATGTGATCTCAGTAAAGTGCCAATTTTAATATGTCGCTGAATAACTTCAATGAAATGAAATCTTACTCACAGCTCAATTTCAGATAATCTCAAAAAATATAAATATCACATTATTTCAGGCATAAAAATACCACACAAACTCAGTTACAATCTTAATTTCATAAAATGGATGAGTAACTTTATTTTCCCATGATGACATCAAATTCCAATTAGATAAATTAGATGTTCGTTTTTTCATTTACGCTTGATTTTATGTACTATCCCAACATTCTGTAAGGAAGAAGTACTCGATATTGCCTGTGAAGTTAATACGATTCTAAGTTCTAGCTTTCAGTGAATAATTTCAGACTCACGTGACACCCACATTAATCCTACTTTCATTTAACGATTAAACTAGTTGAATTTCATGCAACGGGACCACCCCAATATTACATACCAACATGCAACTCCAATTTTATATAATGTTATATCTCTCCAGTTTTGCGTATCAACGTGCACCTCTAAGTTGACGCTACGCCATAACAATCCAAGTTTGGGAAACAATATGTAATTCTAAGTTCATCAAACGTCTCCCCAATCTCATTGAAATTTAATCAATCACTTCACATTATTTATTCTACCATTAATACAAGCCCAATTTCATGTATTAATGTACAGCCCCAACCTCACACAGGTATGATTGAATTCAACATGTTTGGCATCCCAAACGTGGGAGCTGACATCTGCGGCTTCTTCAACGAGCCTAGCGTGGAAATGTGCGCAAGATGGATGGAACTCGGAGCCTTCTATCCCTTCAGGTTAGATTAACTTTAACAATTATTAGCCAAAGAGTGGATTATTCTTGCCTTCGGGTCAGGTTAAATGTCACTTCTGTGGAATTTCAGTACTGCTTGAAAACTCCCCCACACGGATTTAGGGTTTTGAATGTTGTCTGTCAACCGTCGAAAAATGTTGTGTCGGCTCCAGTTCATGCTGATAGATTCGATAAATACGGTGATTTATTAAAGAAAATGCAACTTATTGCTATTAGGAAGATATCACAAATTCAAAAATTTACTGACTAATAATAAATTGCAATGCGCAGTTGTTGCTTGGTTGGTTGACCCGCCTCTCTATCTCGCTCTTAAGGATTCTTAATGACCATATTTGTGATACGATTTCCACCAGGGCACAAGTACAAGAACATGTAATTCGCGGGTTCTGTTAGGATGGATATATTTGTTTGTCATCCACATCTATACCATTTCCAATCCAATTTCCTCCTAGTGAAACTAAATTTCCTCCTATTGAAATTGAATTTCCTCCTGGTGAAACTGAATTTCCTTCTAGTGAAATTGAATTTCCTCAGAGTGAAATTGAATTTCCTCAGAGTGAAATTGAATTTCCTCCTATTGAAATTGAATTTACTCCTATTGAAATTGAATTTCCTCCTATTCAAATAGAATTTCCTCCTATTGAAATTGAATTTCCTCCTATTGAAATTGAATTTCCTCCTATTGAAATTGAATTTCCTCCTATTGAAATTGAATTTCCTTCCTAGTGAATTTGTATTTCCTCGTGATAATATAAATTAATAATAAAAATTGTTTATATTTACTGTTGCTATGGGGATGAATGAGAAAATCTGCAATAGTGGTATACCATATATTAGAATTATAATTCCCATGTAAGCAACCCCATGTCATATATAAATCATGTTTTTGAATTTCCATAGTCACAACCCAAAGATAGGTGAAAGCTAAAATATATACTTGTAAATATTTGGCATAAAAGTTAAATGATGTAACCAGAGAAACTTATTTATTGAGTATATAGTTATTGGAAGATTAGAGCACTTCCTTTAAGTCTTCTCTCCTTGTAGAAGCTGGATAATATTTTTCTACTCTGTTAGTGAAGGCGAGTAACATATTTGGAGTGATATGTCCAATTGCATCTCTTGCAATCACTTCCAATTCTCTCATTCTTTGTTCAGCTATTGAAAGTCCATTATTTGCTGTTACATTCACTAAATAATCCATTCGCTCTCTGATATTGCGTTTCACGTGGCTCTTGAAGGTACTCCAGACGAGTTCTATTGGGTTCAGTAGATAAGAATATGGTGCTAATCTGAGAAACTGAACAGATGGATATTCATTTGAAAGGCTTTCAATTCTGCAGTGGGCTGGGGCATTATCAACGATAAATGTTGGTCTTTCTATCCCCTGGTCAATGCAAGCCTGGATGAGCTCTCGGAACCATTGGAGGCAATCATCAGCTTTGAAAGCGCCACGTCGAGTGGTAAAGTACCATTCTACTTGTCATTGCCCCAATGCAATGGAGATTTGACCCCTTGCTAACTGGTGTCACAACCGATGCTCTTGTCCCAATTTTTGACCGGCCTTCCTTTCGCTTGCAAGAAAGATTGAAATTGGTTTCATCAACCCATATTGTAGTACGGCCTTCTGATTTCGCTTGGAAAAAGTTGTCCATGTATGTAGCTCTTTTATCCTTGTTTTCTGGGGTGTTCATATTGCAGTTATTGCACGTTTGGGAACGCACATGTTTTACTGTGAAGAGTTCACAGTTTAACCAGTTCTTCACGGTATTAATGCTAGCATTAATATTGAAACGGGTGCTGATAATGGTCTTCAGATCAGCCAAGGTAGTTGAGGCGTTGTTTTCAATGGTAGAAGTAAGCAGTTCAACAATTTCATTTGTTTTCTTAGATATGCCGCCACCTTTCTTCTTTGGAGTTTCTTGTTTTTTCTTTACCCATTCGTATGCTGTTTTCAAATTAACCCCCATAGCGTTTGCAACTGTTCTCCAGTCCTCCTCGTTTATGTAAGCTTCATAAATTCTTTTCCTTTCATTATCACCGATCTTCTTGTACTTCATCTCGGAGAGGGCAATTTTTCGTCAGAATAATAAAAGCTGATGAAATCCTGTATTATATCACTAATGGTATCATAGTTACAATCAGAGTACGTGCAGTTATATTTCCAAGTAAACTTATTGTAAAAGTGCTATATCAGCTTCTTTCATCATGTGGAAATTCAGTTTCACTAGGAGGAAATACATATAGTTTCAATGAGAGGAAATTCAATTTCACTATGAGGAAATTCAATTTCACTATGAGGAAATTCAATTTCACTAGGAGGAAATACAGTTTCACTAGGAGGAAATTGGATTGGAAATGGTATAGAAGATTAATTTAAGTAAAATACCGAATCCCGTCATTTTTAACGCTGCGACTCCACTGGAATCAAACAGAATTTCAAAAATATCAACTTAGATGAAAATTTTTAGCGGCTAATTTTGTGTAATATGAACGAACTACTCCCTAACAAAAAATCACGAACTTTCCAGCCGGAATCACAACAGCAACGACATACCTGACCAGGACCCGGCGTATGACCCGACGGTGGCTGCTATCTCCAAAGACGTGCTCGAGCTCAGATACAAGTACCTGCCGTACCTCTACAGTCTCTTTCATATGGTGAGGTCTCAAACGATTTTCCAACTTATAACACAAGGTCGAACGTGAGCGTACATACATATACATATACCGGGCTTTTCCTACCTATGGGAGGGTAGCCGACAGCAGGCCACAATCACTACATTTAGTCACTAGGAGGCGTGAGAGGCAGCACTGGCAGCACCAGATCTGCCAGGATCAGCAGCATCCCAGCACAACCACCTTCCACAGTCAGGCCCGACAGCAATAGCTGGTTTACCCCGACCGCTTCATTGAGTGCAGCCCCTCCCCCTGCACAGGACAGGTCAACCCCATCACACGCGGGCAGGCTTCCAGTACCGCGTCAAAAATAAAATTACCTTCTTATGCAATGAAGCAGGCAGCGGACCAATGAACGTGAGCGCAGTTACTGAAAACTTACGAGTACCAGTTTTTCATAACACTCGCATTTGAGATGAAGAACAGGGTTTTCGCCGGTCAAAATGTAGTAATGCTCATGTACCAAAAAATAGACTAGATTATGCATCGGACGTGAAGATTTGGTGAACCCAGTATGTTCATGTCTAAATTATTTTTGCTGAACATTCCGTGCTTGCTTTATGGTATGCAAATTCAAGCCATTAATATTATTTCACAATTCTTGATTTAGAAAGACTCAGCGTTATACTAAGATCGGCTCAATTAACATATTTCTACGTTCTTAGCATTGAATTTCTATTTTCACGGCGTTGAGTTGTACACCAGAAATTTTCCATACTTATTCACTAGCAGCAGTATCACAGCTACGCGGTCTACGCGTTGAGTTTTGAACCAACGATTCTAACTTCTTATTCACAAGCAGTAGTATCACAGCTACATGTGTTACGCGTTGAGTTGTGAACCAGCGATTCTACATTTTTATTCAAAAGCAGCAGCTTCACAGCTACATTTGTTACGCGTTGAGTTGTGAACCAGCGATTCTACATTCTTATTCACAAGCAGCAGTATCACTGCTCCGTGTGTTACGTATTGAGTTCTGAACCAGCGATTCTCCATACTTATTCACTAGCTGTAGTATCACAGCTACGCGGGTAACCTTTTTCCTTTCTTTCTGGCAGGCGCACATGCACGGCGAGACAGTCGCCCGGCCGCTGTACAATGTCTTCCCCAGCGACGTGGTAGCGAGGGACGTCGACGACCAGTTCCTGTGGGGCACGGGCATCATGATTGCCCCTGTTCTCGCTGAAGGCATCACTGAAAGAGACGTATATTTCCCCGACGTAAGTTTCGGACTAAAATGTCGATGTAAATGTTCCTGTTGAGTAAATTGAAAAAATGGTCGAATCACTCCATGGCGATGGATGATCAGTTAAAGAAAATAATAAGAAATTTACGCATTTTTATCGATATGAAATATGATTTCAAGGATGGATATCAACATAGTAATGCGTGCTAAATTCTGTGAAAAATCTAATATTAATTACAAATCAGTTGTCTTAGGTCAAATTCTGTGAAGTAGTGAAATTCTTTTATTAAAACCCACTCAAAAAGCGGAATGGAATTTTCATTCCTTTTTCGTATTTCTGATTCAGGGCATTTGGTACGACCTTGTTACTGGAGAAGTACAGAGCAGCGCTGCAGGAGCTATTTCTGTTTCTGCTCCGCTGGAAAAGATTCCAGTCTTTGCAAGGGGAGGAACGATCCTTCCTAACCAAGCTCCGGCCATCAACACTGTCCTGAGGTAACTCTAATTATTAAAGTCTAAAAATAATTCACCTCTTGTATCGACATGATAAAGCGTAAACTAGTATGTAATGCAGCAAAATTCTGCACCGTTGATCAATAATCAAAAATTTATTTTCGATACTGCCATCAAAAACAATTAACAGCTTATACATGATTTTGAATTTGAGGCACAAATCCTTTTTTATTTTACCACACTCAGGCCTTTGATTTTTCCTTGAACGTGCCGAAGTAAAACCTAGTCTTGTGTTTGCCTGGAGCGTCCGAAGTAAAACCAAGGTTCTTCCAGCCGGCAGAACCCGTTCGGCCTGACCATCGCGCTGGACGCGGCCCAGTACGCTGAGGGAGAGTTGTTCTGGGACGACGGCGAGGGTATCCACGTCATGGAAGAGGCCTACATGGCCATGTTCACTTTTGACTCCGTGAGTGGACCTTGCTGCTTGGGTGGCTGCTGAATCCTGGGTTGGGGTGTGACTGAGAGAGTATAATGAACATGCGTTTGTTACGATTTTTGCACGAGTTAAGAAGATTATTAAGTGTCATGTGTAAGCTACGGGCTGTTGAGATTCTCTTCTCCGTGTACTGCAGGGTTTACAGTCAAACTTATTTTTTCGGGAAAGCTGTGGAATCCCAAGAATGCATGACTGACTGTTTCAAACTGTTTTCCAAAACAGGATGTTTGTAGACAAGAAATACTGACGTTCCATTTCCCATGGTTACCAGGGTGTGCTATCGACGATGATCATGCACGGACAAGAGACGGTCGCCGGCCTGTCGTTCGACAACGTAGTGTTCTACGGGTACCCCAGCAGCCCGTCTGCCGTCACCGTAAACGGGGAGGCCCTGGACTCGTCAGCCTGGGCCTATGACGAGGCCCTGTCTGTCCTCACTGTCTCCATTGATGCACCTCTCGATGTGGCCCTCGCCCTCGAGCTCACTGCCTAAATTTAAAATAGGCTGAGGAATAAGAACTCAGGTTATAATAAAAATTGAAGATTTTTTGCCGTTTTTTGTTTCCCATGTCGTTTCCCTGTTATTTATGGCATCAGCGTTTGTTGAACAACACACTTTGACTCATGCGTTATAGTGGCCCATGTTTGTTTTTCTGATTTTAAAATTACTTTACTTAGGTTATTTGATTATCATTACTGTATGATTCAGAATGATTCAGAGAGCAGTGTAAAGGATTAAACTTAATTTACAACGAAACCAATGCGCACCTACTTACAACTGATATTTTTATTCTTGAATGCAAATTAAGGCTTAATATCATCAGTTGTTTTAATAATCAGAACTACCTAACTGTTGAGCCTATGCTTCAAACCTTGGCATCCATTGAAATGTTACAGATGAGTTGGAGTTTCGCTTGATAAAAAATACACTTGCTCGAAAATATCCTCATGTGCGGCGATATGAGCTTCATTTCTTATTCACGATTTAAACTTAAATATCCAAATTCAATAGAATTCTTTTTGAAATTCATTATTTTTTGACATCTTCATTAATTCAACTTTACTTCTGATATTCTAGCCGAAGCGAAATATAATTCGTGAGCTGACGACAGTTGAAATGAAAGATGATCGTTCAGAGCAACTATTTTTAATCACCGTAATGATATCAGTATATAAAGAGTTATAACATTTTTTGTTAGTGTTTTTTAGCATTTCATGGGTATTTTCTTGAAGTGAAATTTAGTTAAATCAAACCAACCTAATCTAGTCCAATCAAACCTCCATAAACATTGAGTAAAAAAGAAAATCATACCTACATATACTGAAAAATTCGAGTTACGCAACTTGAAATGATAAAGAAGGAAAGAAAGTCACAAGAAGAGATAAAATTTTTTTAGTTTGACAATTTCATACCTTAGTTCATGTATCAAGGATGTCAATACGAGAGTTCTATTCGTATAATTTAAACCGTTTCTTAAAAAAAAAACATGACCCTTGTTACTGTGGAGAAAATCGAGCAGAGATACTGACGATGTTTTAGCGCACATAAAACTTGTATGTTTTCATCATTTATTTGAAAGTAGAATTCAAGTTAAACAAGAGCTCTCAAATATTCGGCTATGATAGAGTTGAAATTTTGAATCTTCAAAGAACTTTTTGTTGTAATAACTTTTCATTATTTAGCGAACTGCACACTGACAAAAAAAGATGTCTTGTGGGGTAAACCAACGAAAAAGCATAAAATTTAAGGAAATTGAATGTTATAAAAAATTTAGTTGCACTAAAAACCAAAGACGAAAAATACATGAGTAATCGTCAGTCATAGGACATCTACATTTTTTTGGGACACCCAGAATACATACGGAAAAATCTTAATATTACCAGCAAATTACTTTAAAATTTACATACATGTGGCTGTGCGTTATTACGAAAATGATCGGTAATTTTAAAACTTAAGGCCATAATTAGAGAAATTCGAAATTATTAATGACTAACTAAAGGTATAAACACTTTGTCCAGCCGTGCATTTTGAAATTATTCGTTACTGAACGATTCCAAAGTGTTTGCGACAAGTGTGTGCATTGGTACGAGTGAGGCACGAAAATAAATTGAACATCTAACAGTGAAAAATTTAATTGTCGTGGATCAAATAATCAATTTTGTCTAAAGTATAAGAGGGAAAGTAAAGTATGAGAAATATGCTAGTGGACTCATGCAACTAATTTAGAACGCGAAATTAAAACTAAAGAAGCTTCAAAACTAGTGTTTGAACAACGAAATGCAGTGTATGAATGAAGATATGTTCCAAAATGTATGTCCGACAGAGAAGTCATTCGAAAGTCGAAAATAGCTCTGACAAAAAATGACTAATTAACAAAATAACTGGTTTACAACTGAAAACTTTCAACGTTATTCTATAAAATAGTTTAGTGCTGTGAATTAAATTAAAAGATTCTTTTAAAACGACTGCCGATAAAGAGTCACTCATTGACAAAGATAGTTTCACAACAGGCCCTTGACCTGGTAATTAATGCGCGCACAGAAGGACAGTAAATCGCTGTTTCCAGACACGTTCCGTTTATCATCATTGTAGAGTCGGTGCTTCCAGACACGTCCCCGTTATCTTAGTTGTAGAGTCGGTGCTTCCAGACACGTTCCCTTTATCCTCGTTGTAAAGTAAGTGCTTCTCCTTTATCCTTGTTGTGAAGTCGGTGCTTCCAGACACGTCCCCTTTATCATAGTTATAAAGTCGGTGCTTCCAGACACGTTTCCTTTATCGTCGTTGTTAAGTCGGTGCTTCTCCTTTATCCTCGTTGTAAAGTCGGTGCTTTTCCTTTATCCTCGTTGTAAAGTCGGTACTTCTCCTTTATCCTCGTTGTAAAGTCGGCGCTTCTCCTTTATCCTCGTTGTAAAGTCGGTGCTTCTCCTTTATCCTCGTTGTAAAGTCGGTGCTTCTCCTTTATCCTCGTTGTAAAGTCGGTGCTTCTCCTTTATCCTCGTTGTAAAGTCAGTGCTTCTCCTTTATCCCCGTTGTGAAGTCGGTGCTTCCAGACACGTCCCCTTTATCATAGTTATAAAGTCGGTGCTTCCAGACACGTCCCCGTTATCATAGTTGTAGAGTCGGTGCTTCTAGACACGTTCCCTTTATCCTCGTTGTAAAGTAAGTGCTTCTCCTTTATCCTTGTTGTGAAGTCGGTGCTTCCAGACACGTCCCCTTTATCATAGTTATAAAGTCGGTGCTTCCAGACACGTTTCCTTTATCGTCGTTGTTAAGTCGGTGCTTCTCCTTTATCCTCGTTGTAAAGTCGGTGCTTTTCCTTTATCCTCGTTGTAAAGTCGGTACTTCTCCTTTATCCTCGTTGTAAAGTCGGCGCTTCTCCTTTATCCTCGTTGTAAAGTCGGTGCTTCTCCTTTATCCTCGTTGTAAAGTCGGTGCTTCTCCTTTATCCTCGTTGTAAAGTCGGTGCTTCTCCTTTATCCTCGTTGTAAAGTCGGCGCTTCTCCTTTATCCTCGTTGTAAAGTCGGTGCTTCTCCTTTATCATCGTTGTAAAGTCGGTGCTTCTCCTTTATCCTCGTTGTAAAGTCGGCGCTTCTCCTTTATCCTCGTTGTAAAGTCGGTGCTTCTCCTTTATCCTCGTTGTAAAGTCGGTGCTTCTCCTTTATCCTCGTTGTAAAGTCGGTGCTTCTCCTTTATCCTCGTTGTAAAGTCGGCGCTTCTCCTTTATCCTCGTTGTAAAGTCGGCGCTTCTCCTTTATCCTCGTTGTAAAGTCGGTGCTTCTCCTTTATCATCGTTGTAAAGTCGGTGCTTCTCCTTTATCCTCGTTGTAAAGTCGGCGCTTCTCCTTTATCCTCGTTGTAAAGTCGGTGCTTCTCCTTCATCCTCGTTGTAAAGTCGGTGCTTCTCCTTTATCATCGTTGTAAAGTCGGTGCTTCCAGGCACGTTCCCTTTATCATCGTTGTAAAGTCAGTGCTTCCAGGCACGTTCCCTTTATCATAGTTGTAGAGTCGGTGCTTCCAGACACGTTCCCTTTATCATAGTTGTAGAGTCGGTGCTTCCATACACGTTCCCTTTATCATAGTTGTAGAGCCGGTGCTTCCAGACACGTTCCCTTTATTATCGTTGTAAAGTCGGTGCTTCCAGACACGTTTCCTTTATCATCGTTGTAAAGTCAGTGTTTCCAGACACGTTCCCTTTATCATCGTTGTAAAGTCAGTGCTTCCAGGCACGTTCCCTTTATCATCGTTGTAAAGTCAGTGCTTCCAGACACGTTCCCTTTATCATTGTTGTAAAGTCAGTGCTTCCAGGCACGTTCCCTTTATCATCGTTGTAAAGTCGGCATTTCGTCTCTTCATAACAGCGCATGCTTTATGATCTGGTCTGTGTGACGATTGTATGAAAGGTGAAATGTGCAAAATGTACGTGGAAACGAAATTTTATACTAGGCTTGAAAAATGCTGAAAAAATCGACGCATTTTTGGAGTCAAGAACTTGCAAGCCCGTTATTCAATATGAAATATCCGGTTATTCTGTAATTTATTGCTAAGAACACATTTCTCTGGCAATCTATTTAAATTTTCGTAATATCACAACGGCTTTAGAACACTTATTCACATGGGACAACTAACCTTCATGTACAATAATGAGCTCAAAAACAAAATAACTTTTCAACTATGTTGCAGAAAAAACAACGTTACACAAATCTGGATAAAATTTTTAATACAAAAAAATACTGGACATGAGTTATCTTCATATTATCTTTCTTGATATGATCGACTCCTCTAAAACCATGTTCGGAGGAGACATCCAGTCACTCGAATTGGAAGTGATCTATCATGAGGACTACCATGTTCAAGTAAAGGTTGGTAATATTGAAATATTGATGCACTCAAAATATGTTTATCTAAAAATATAGAGGAGAGGAGAGAATACAGGTTCACGTTTTGTTTGATGATTGGCACAGCGTTGTTTTCATGGGACCTAACACTTATTGATAAATAAGTCTTCAAAATAAAAGAATAATCGAGTTTAAAAATAAAGAATCATTAAAATGGGTTCTAGATTCATAAATTGCATCATCAGTAGGTTAGAACGGGACAAAGGGAAAATCGACAATTTTAAATAGATCCTTCATCACCTTCCACAGCAATGATGATCAGATTTGATAATCTCTTTACTTTTCCTTGAGAACAAATTACGTTTTATTTTGGTTCTTCTTCTAATCTCGATAACAAAATTTTTTAGAAATCATCCAATGAATAGATTTTGAAACAAGATTTGTTTCTCCTCATTATTGTGATTTTCGGTTGTTGAGATAAAATTCTATGGAAACTTAACAGTCACCAATTGACCACATGCCTCTTTTACATAAAAGTGCAGAGAAACGAGTTTTACAACCATATTAAAAAACGTTTATTTTCTTCATTTATTATGCCATTTTTTCTCCTAGCTTAGTTCTGCCATTTGATTCATCACGCTCCAACACAAACATTTATCGCAAAAGAATACACATACGGTAAACGTTGATGTACTTTCAAACAGCAACGTTTAGACTCCATATTAATCACCGACACTTGAAGCAGCTACCTCGCAAAAACAAACATAACTTTTGCCAAGTTCAAATGAGCGTTTGCGCAACCGGTGGAAAATTGGATCTCCGGTACTTATGCCCTCAACTGACACGAAGTTTATCGCAGATCAGGGACGCAGGATTGGCGCGCTACGAGGTGCCAGTGCCGCTGTCGCTGCCCCAGGCCGCGGGAACGGCGCCGCTGTACACGGTCGAGGTGGCCGCCGCCGGCCAACCCTTCCAGCTGAGCGTCAACCGCGCCGCCACCGGCACGCCCGTGTCAGTCTCGTGATCTAGGATGACCATTTATTTATTGAACTTTTGTTTTCTGGAGTGTGTGATCATCCTAGGAGGGGAAAATACGATAGATCTTAATTCCCTACCTCTGACCGGGACTGACATCAATACCTTCACACATAGATTAAATATCTAGTTTTTCCATATTAAAGTTGATTTTGGTCGTTAAGATTTCAAAATTGCACGGTGAGATTTGCGTAATATTAGAGCTGTAAGTTGAAGCGACTGAAAATTAAGTATTTCAGTTGCTCTTCTCCTGAATTTATGGACAAGCTCAATGAACTCCCTGCGTACAGCCTCTGGTGTTTTAGAATTTAAAATGTATAAATAACTTAACTGTATCTTTCCAGGTTGTTTCAGTGTTTGAGATTGTTTGATATTTTCATATTTTAAAGCGCCGATATTACTCAACAGAGCAAGCAGAAGTTCAAAATGGTGATGACACCCTAAGATCAAAGACGTTTATCTCGTCTATAAACATTATTAGATTTTCACGCTAGTGTCAAGTTGATTAGTATTGCTGCCAAACGCTTCCAGGTGTTCTTTTAGAGGCACATCAGTGCTTTCAAAATCAAAGAAAAATCTGAAAATCGTTTCAGAATTTTTCGATTTAACTCTATTTCCTTCTCGCATATACTTACTTGTGTGGATTTTGTGAATACTTTTCTCGCAGATGATGCGAAGGCGATCATGCACAGCGAACTCGCTTACGCTTTTGTGTAAGAGATTTTTACCCTAAACATGGACGATCAGATCTAGCCAGGAGCTAATCAAGTTTACGATCAATTTTCTGACTTTGATGTTCCTTTCGGGCTTCTGCTTTTTTTACTTCTCCTATTCAATTTTAAACGTTACATCCAAACCGTTTGTTTTCCATTTTTGTACTGATGCACAAAAAGGGGCAACCGCTGAATTAATTTGAGCGATTCGCCTTCAAAAGGAAAATGAACAAATTTCTTCATTATTTAAGGTCTTGAAAGCATAAAGTTTAATTAAAGAATACATTTTCACAAATTTTCATTTTTTTCACAGATATACATATCTACATTTTATTCAGTGGAATGAATTAGATATTCCGTCAATTAGCCCTAATTTGAATTAAAATTGGAGTTATATCAGTTACTAGTATTCAAGATTTAAATACAAACAATTATAGCCTGAACACACCAACAACGATTTAAGTTTTAATGAACACATTATTTCCTTCGCTGTTACCACACCAGTTTCAATGTCATAATTATCAGGTTGTTTTAACAGCTCAGTAAGCTCTCACTGAATGAAAAAATTTCAAATTTTTCGCTCATACACATATTGAATTCTTTTCAGATCGACCACAGTCTAGAGATCCTGATAAGATGGACTTACTTCTAAAGACACTAATGGCGCAACCCAATTCAAAACATACTAAGCCTCCTCTCTAGCATAAAATACCAGTGTTGATGTTATAAAGTATTGTCAAAGTATACTGCAGGTCAAGAAGCAATGGCTGCTGGGCCTTGTTCAGAAAAAATTCAGGCTCTATAAAAGCTGAAAAATGTTTCGATCAATAGCAGAAATCCTGTCTTATGATCTAACTAGCTTACGCTTTTAAGCAGAGGATTTTTACCCTAAAAAATGAGGCGTTTACTTCGTTAGCAACTTTTATATCGGCTCAGTCTAACTTTTTCGCTTTAGCATTCATGATTTTAGCCGCGAGAGTATACAGTAGGTTCTGCAGCGGCTAAAATTATAGACGCATCGGCGAAAAAGTTACACAGGGGGCTCTGATTTTTAGGTTTCTGATGCTAATTAACATTTTAATTAACATTCATCTGCCAATAGTTTATGTTTCACGCTCCTAGGTTCTCTACAATAGGAGCGCTGGTGTACGAGGACTAGTTCATACAGTTCACAACGCAGCTGGCATCCACGTACCTCTACGGCTTCGGCGAGAACACACACGAGCGACTACGTCACACCTTCGAGCCTCGTAACACTTGGCCCATCTTTGCCAGGGACCAGACTGTTGGCCTTGTTAGTCCTGTGTCTAACGAATGTTAATTAAAGAACAGTAATGCATTAAAAAATTCGAGAAAGAGTTTTTTCAATGGTGATGGATATTTTATTTCAATCAAGCCTGATACATATCATCTTGTTCATTGGGTTTTCAAATACCTTATGACCAACATCAGGACGCATTGGCTGTTACCTCCGGTCAAATGGACATCAGATGTTCTCGTAAATGTCCATGACTAGGTTTTAAAATAACATAAAACAAGCCGTTTGGAATGGTCATATGTGTTTTCTCACTTACTCGGATAGAAGTTGATGGTTTTTAGTATTTTTCCTGGATTTGCTTTTATTTTCAGGGTTTTTTGAACGAATATGGTCATCATCCATACTTCTCGGTGGTTGAAGATGATGAGGGCAACACAAACTCGGTGCTTTTTTCAACTCTAATGCGATGGGTACGTTTTTGAAACATGTATCTGATATAAGCAGCCCAAAATGTGTCCAAGGGATGATTAAAAAATATAAGTGTATCAGAGATTGAAATTTTCAAGGGTAAAACTGTGAATCGCTAAGACGAAAGATTCCGATAGTTATCTGCAAAAAAATGAGTCTCAACAGAATTCCAGGCTATTCAATAGTTTAAATTAGTAAAATAATTTATTAATGTTTTTATGTTGGTATAATACATTAATGATTACTATGATCACTTCGTAAACGCCCACAGAATATTCGACGTTCTTGATGCCTGACGGCACTCCGGCTCTCACCCTCCGCACCATCGGCGGCATCGTCGACCTCCACTTCTTCTTGGGACCCATGCCTGAGGACACCAACGTGCAGTACGCCACCGTGAGTCATGGGCCGGTGCACCCATGATGAGAGACTGCCGTCTTGGTTTATTTCGCAGTAGCAAGGTATCCAATATGCTCTGAAAATATTTTAGAAACGCACTTACGTGTTAGGCCGATGAAGCACTGCGTAAAACACGTACAATAAACCAGAGGAAAATTGCAGATTTGTGCATTTGTTTAATACACCAGCAGAAACGAGGTTGTATGTACAGTGCTTACTAAATCGTGTATAAATTCCTAAAAATATGGTGAAATGTATTTCAATATCAATGTACAATATAGAAGTACAATAATTTATAATGTTACAATATATCATACACTATGTTAATATAATATTATAATCCGAAGAAACACTAATTTTTGAGTTGAAGATTAGAACAGAGAATATCAGCATTGATTTCTTTAAAACAATTAGTGAATTAAAAAGAAGCAGGTGGGATTTTCAATCGCGATCGAATGGTATTTAAAAAACTCAACTGTGATGTTCTGTGCAGTTAATGGCAACTCGTAAAATTAGTGATAAATCATTGTAAATTGAATGCCGATCCATCTTTTTTACTCTAGAGACACGTACAGCACCAAACCAACACTGCATGCACACATTATACTGCAACAGTGAAGCAACACACTGATACATGCAGGAGTACGGAGTATATAAGGTCGTTTTAATCCTAAATTAGCATTATAAAATTCATTTTTTGAACTCAACACAGACTCATATGCTTCACAAGATATTAAACACAATCCCAAATTTGCAATGAATTTTTGCACAAAATTTAGATGTTGTAATTTTATGTTATCTTCCTTTCATGCATCTTCAGGCTTGTGAAGAATGATGGGCGAAAAATAACGTAGTTTTTATGGAAAAAGTCGGTTGCACATTTTTTCCATCCGCACGTATTTAAAATATTGAAGCGTAAAGTTTTGTAAACATTATTGTATGCAAATGATGCAAAAAATTTTGATGAGAATGAGAATGTTTGCGAGTCATCTAAGTGATTCTATCATTTTACTTTGACCATCAACCACGAAACAGTTTTCAACAAAAATAACAAGAAATAACCCCGAAATTGTCTTTTCAATCATACATTCAACCGAAGTACCTATATAATATTGCAGCATTTTCTATTTTATTTGCCCGCAATTGACTTTCCAGTCTACGGAGAGTTACTTTGATCAAGTATGAAATGATGTTTTCGTTATGTACATTACATGTACATTTAGGATAAAAAGGAAAACCACCGTGGCTAAGAATCTCACGATAAAACACAAACGTTTTGGGTTATAAAAATCCATCTTCAGTGTTCTGAAACACAATAAATCAAAGTATTAAAACATTGTAACTATAAATCTTTGAATTCAACACCAAATTTGTCCGATCTCCGCATTTTAGAATCGATATGCATTCTAAAAAACCGTCCGTCAATAAATGAGTGTAATACGGCGGTGAAACTTTTCATTGTTTGTTGAAATTTTTTAAAGTTTTTGTTTTTTCGTGTCTTTTAAGTTTCATAATCTTACATCCGATTTATTCAGAAGTTTTATCGTTACAATGTTTTAAAACTTTGATTTATTGTACTTCAGAACACTGAAGATGGATTTTTTATTATCCGAAACGTTTGTTTTTTATTATGATATTCTTAGCCCCGTTGGTTTTCCTTTTTATCCTAAAAGTGAGATTTCCCAGAAATCAATCTATTTCATTTATGTACATTTAGTACATATCCCCAGATGGTGGGTACACCAGAGTTCCCCCCGTACTGGTCCCTAGGCTTCCATCTGTCCCGCCACGGCTACAACTCCACCGACCACGTCAGGATGGTGCGACAGAGGATGAGAGACGCTGGTATTCCGCAGGTGTGTACCGCTGTGTCTACTTTGAGATAATTTTTTCATTTCTCGTCTATGTCCAAGGGATTTCATAACGTTATGGGAGAAATTCATCAGGATTTTTCCTTAGCCTCTATAACTAATTCGAAATTATTCTGATTTATTTTAGGTTTCCAATGAATGTGTAGGTAAATGAAACATGGATAAAATTTATTTTGTGGTAAAATACGTTGTATGACAATTTTCATAACTGACATCTCAATAAAGATTTAAATGGATGAAACATGTCTAGGTATGTGAAAAGGAATTATTAAAGTGAAATTGGAAAAGATTTTTGAAACTACAAGTTTCAAATAGAACCAATGGTCTTTTCCTTACTTATGTGACGTTTGAAGGAATATTTACTTGGTTACGAGATTAAAACCTATTTCTCTTATAAAAAATTCTGCACTTTAATCACTCCTTCCAGCTTATTCAAATGGTAGGATATTTTGATGAAATACTTTTATTTAATTGAATTTTACCTGAATTTTCAATTTCATATAAATGTCGAACTTGCTTCGGAAAAGGTCTTAATTACACTTTCGCAACATCAATTTTCATCACGAATAATTTTAAACGAGTTAAATCCGGAGAAAACAGTTCAAAATATTTTCCACACATATCTGAGACTATTTGTTTGTATTTTGATTTTCATCCGACACAATTTCAAACGTCTCAAATACCTGACAAAACACTACAAAATACCATTTTCAGCGTGAGTTTGGATTTACTTACTCTCCACAAGACGTCTAAGTGGCTGATATTCCAATTTTCATTCAACACAATTTTGAACATCTTACATACGTGAAAATATCTTTTTCCACGCATGTTTGGGTTTACGTGCCCTCCACAGGACATCCACGTGGCTGATATTTTGATTTTCATCTAACACCTAACACTATTTCAAGCGAAGAACGCTGAGGTTTAAGACGTGTATCTTAGCACTTCTATTTATAATTCGAATATGCAGAAAGCAAACCACTCATATATATTTCAAGCGTCTAACACGCCTGACAAAACAGAGTAAAATATTCTTTTCCACACATGTTCGGTTTTACTTGCCCTCCACAGGACGTGCAGGTGGCTGACATCGACTACATGGACCGACAGAGGGACTTCACAATTGACCCAACCGACTGGGCTGACCTCCCTGACCTGGCCGATGAACTGCACGCCGACGACATCAAGTTCACGCTCATTTTGGTGGGAATCTCAAGGTTTACATTGGTTCATATCAAAATTTCATGGATGTGTCTTTTTGGATGATCTACCAAAGTTCTCAAAGCAAGGGTCAGATGAAACCGAAAGAAGTCACTTCCGAGATTTACTGAGATTTTTACTGCGTTTGACAGCGCCATTGTTACCATGAATACTGCTGTTGTTAATGGCAGCAAAGAAATGATCAGCCACTAGGACAACAGCCTCTATTTTCACACATCACAATGCATTTTCATTAATTATTACACTGCGATCACGTGACATCAGGATCCAGCTGTGGCGATCGACTTCGACAACTACCCTCCCGCGGCCCGAGGAAGAGACGCGGACGCCTTCATCAAGTGGATGTCACCCGACCTGGTGCCTGCAGACCAGCCCGAGGGCACCAACGACTACATAGTCGGCTACGTGTGGCCTGATGAGAAAACTGTCTTCCCTGACTTCTTCAGAAACGAGACCGCGACTGGTGGGCCGGCGAACTGGCACTTCTTTATGAGGTGATTGTTGCACTTTTCAGGACATTTCGTTGCGTTTTCAATTCTATTTTTGATAGTCTTTGAAAGACATATTCTGTTAGAAGCGTCTTCCCTGACTTCTTCAAAAACGAGACGCGCGACTGGTGGGCCGGCGAAATTGCCGTACTGCACGAGGTTGGTTTGTAATTCTTTTCACGTGTTTGAACGGACCTGATTTGTTTTTGCTTAGTTCTCTCATGTCGTATATATTATATATGAGCGAGCATGCAATTTTTCTGATTTAAAATATTTAAAAAAAGTTAAACTCGTGAGTTCCGTTCACGTTTGCAGAACTGTAAGCTCCTAAAAATTAACAATTTTCCGGTATAGATTACTAAAAATTTTTGAGAAAAAATATTTTCTACCAAGTTTCCGTAAAAACTATCGTGCAATTGTTCATTGTGAATATTTCAATTGCTATTTTTGTAGTTTCAGTGAATCCTATAGATAAGCTAATACCATGGCCTTCTCATTAAGATATTTAAGACTCTAAAGTGTCATGATTGCCATTGAAGATAATATGCTCAAAAATATTTCACTGCACGTTAAGAATAAATATTGATGTCTTTTTTTAAATAGTCCCCAAAAAATTACAAAAGCATCGTAAAATTTTGTTATACAACTTTTAGTTTCTTGCCATAAGTTGGGTTAATTCATGTAATCACAGCTCGTGCCATTTGACGCGATTTGGATCGACATGAACGAGCCGGCGAACTTCGGCACCAATATGGACAAGCCCTTCAACTACCCGGAAGATCAAGAGCCCTGGAGCCTCAAGTGTCCCTACAACGCCTACGACTCTCCGCCCTACCCCACGAAGATGGTCAGGGTCGGAAATTCTGAGACTGCTCGTGTTAGGTGAGAAATTGCTCCTAGAGGTTTTTTAAGTCAATACCAATATTGATTGTTTGCAAATAAAACGTAACAGCAATGTGTATATTCCCATGATAGTATTTTGTTAAGCTAGAAGAGTTTGGCTTTCCATTTTTTTTAGTTATGTATGATATTACAGCAAGAATTATATTTTTAGTTGATCGGCACAACAAGCAAATAATTAAAAAATTCAAACCATTTCTCTTGACGTAAAGTTCATTAAATAATTAGGCCTGGTTCGCATGCAATATGTTGTCAATTTTTCGGAACTAAGTTGAAGGAACAAATAAGCCATACAAGGATTCTGACGAAAAAAATAAGCCGTGCAGAGATTTGAAGGAACAAATAAGCCATTCAGAGATTTGAAGGAACAAATCGGCCATACAGGGATTCAAGAGAAACAAATAAGTCATAGAGGGATTTAGAAGAAACAAATAAGCCGTTCAGAGATTTGAAGGAAGAAATAAGCCATTCAGATATTTGAAGCAACAAATCAGCCATACAGGGATTCAGAATAAACTATTAAGCCGTTCAGAAATATGAAGGGACAAATAAGTCATTCAGGGATTCAAAAGAATCTGTACATCAGCCGACAGAAGCCTAGACAGCAAGTGCGGTTTGTTTCTCGCCGATTTGGCTTAATCGAGGATAAATTAAATAGAAAAAAAATTGTCTGGTACGATTCCATCGTTTCTCCCATTTTGTGTACTAATATCTCAGCATAATATCAGGAAATGAAAAATGTTAACGTTAAAAATCTTCCTGTTCCTGCATCAGCGTATAAAGCAAAGCACTTTTTTCCCAGCGACCACACAATTTGCCTGTCAGCGATGCAGACTGATGGTGAGCGTTCATATCTTTTGTACGACACGCACTCTCTGTACGGATGGTCGGAAACCGTAGCAACGTATAAGTAAGTTGATTGACCATGCTGTGAGCATTTGGTATCGTAGTTGCTTGGCTAAGATGTGAGCGTTTGATATCGTAGTTGCTTGACTATGCTGTGAGCGTTTGGTATCGTACTTGCTTGACTATGTTGTGAGCGTTTAATATCGTACACCATCTTAATATCGAAGTGCATGAGTTTATGATGATACTACAATATATTAGAAGGCTTGCTCTAGATGTATGATACACGCAAGAAATGAAATTTTATATATATTCAGTCTGTGCGAGCAGAGTTCTAAAATCATATCGAAAATCAGGAATCAACAAGTTCAAATCTAAAGCCTTCTTGCAATATCCCGCTTTGAGTCGATTTTTAATAATTTCTTTGGTTAGCGGCTAAGCCGTAATACAAAACCTTAAAATATGAATCTAAAACCTTCATTTATTTTTTAATGCATTTTTGGAAATTTTGAGCTCTAACTTGAAATCAGTGTCTAATTTGGAGTCTCTTGTTTTCAGTTTGAGTTATAAGTCATTATTCTCGATTAACACTCCACATTTCAGTCTATAGTTTGAAGACATAATTTAATTTTTAGTTATTAGTCTTTAGTTCATACTATGCACTCACGATTTCTCCCATCATGTCTTCCCAAGCGGCATGCTCCTGCTGTACTCAGTTTTCAAGTCGACAGTCTTTAGTTATTATTTTGCTCTCATGGAATAAAATCTCTCCATCATGTCTTCTCCAGCGGCTTACTCGAGCTGTTTTCAGTGTTTAAGCCGAGAGTCTTTAATTAATATTCTGTACTCACGGACTAAAACTTCGGCAGCAATTTTGAGAATGGAGCACAAAGCTCATTCCTGCAGCTATACTTTATTATATTTTACTGTATTTTACTTCACATTTTCTTATCTTTACCAGCGGCTTGCTCGAGCTGTTCCCCGGCAAAAGACAGGTGGTCCTCTCGCGCTCTACCTTTCCAGGGTCAGGACAGTACGCCATTCACTGGCTGGGGGACAACTCTGCTGACTGGATGCAGATGGCCATGTCTGTCGTCGGTGAGTGACGCAGGTCTGAGAACATTTATTTGATTCATCGTCCACTATGCTGATTTCTTAAAATCATTAGTTTGTTATTTCATGCTTGGGCTCTGTGTTGATTTTCTTAAATCAGTAGTTTGTCATTTCATGAGTGGTTTCTGTGTTGATTTTCTTAACTCATTAGTTTTTTATTTCATGCTTGGTTTACAATGATAGTTATTTCACTTTTTTCATAATCAATCCTTTCGTTCAAAGATAAAATTGGCAGAGTTTTTAATTTCCGGAAAATATATTTGGTACACACGTCAAAAATTCAGCCTTAAAATCTTTCATTCGCTAGAGAAATTAATAATAATTTTCAGTAATTTAAAATGCACCTATTTTTTGAGCAAATACGGCATTAATTATATACCTCATGGCAATAATGTCGTGTTATATCTGTTAAATCTCAATTTCGCTGAACATCATTTCAATAAAAATAATATAGGATTGAGAAAATCATAGTCTCATGTAACACTGCAGCTTGAATTTTGTGTTGGGAACGAGCGATATTATTGTTATGTACCTTCCATCGTAGTCCTTATTCCATGTTATGAATGATTGAAACCAATTTCATGTAGCGTATGTTACAATGCGCTATCTCGATTACCGTTTCATACAATTCATGCCAGACGTCATCAATGAATAACCTCCGTATAAAGTAACCTTCATTACCATTCACATAGTTCTTTATTATTAGGAAGATCCTAATTACACACAGGTGTGATTGAATTCAACATGTTCGGCATCCCCAACGTGGGGGCGGACATCTGCGGCTTCAAAGAAAAGCCGAGCGTGGAAATATGCGCCCGATGGATGCAGCTCGGTGCCTTTTATCCTTTCAGGTGAGATTTATTTTAACAAATCGGTGTTTAAAATCGAATTGCTAGTATTTTGTCTTCCACTGTATGGTAATTTCATAAAATTAAAATATTTTGATCTCCACTTTCGTCTCAAGACTTGTTATGTTGCTGTTTCCACTATTTTATACGAGTGGTGGAGATATGTGGCGTGTAGTCTTTTTCGTAAATTATTGTCTACAACTGTGCAGTTTTGAAAACACTGTTTTTGTAAGTAAAGCGAAGGATATAAATATCCTACAGTATTGTTTTATGAAAAGTATATTAGAATGGAGTCGCCTGAAATACAGCGTTTCTTGGTGTATTCTGTGAAAAGAAATTAGTGAAATAAGTGTCAAAATAGCGAAGAGAAATAATGTACAATTTATTTTTATATTCAGAACACTCCATGCATTTTATTCTCGTGTAACTTCACGAGAAGAAATTCTTGTATACCTATGATAAAATGGTGAAAAGCGCAATAAAAGTGTCAACTAAACCATGATCGATATTCACCCCAAAATCGCCTTCTTCCAATAGACCAAAACCTTCATAATGAACTTTAGTTTCGATGATGCGGAATATTTCGCATTAAAAATCACTTCGGGACTTCCGACTCACCATAAATTATTTTCGAATTAGAGCAATAGAGCAACAAAGAGATCTTGTCGTCATTTTCGCTGCTGACCATATGTGTGACAAGTACAGGGTGCGGCAGTCAATACTGCATTTTTGAAAAGTCAATGGAAGCCTAAATTTGCAGGATTGACTGTCGTACCCTGTACAAAACGGGCTTAGGAGTGCAAGCTGTGTTCTCTGTTTCATAGCAGAATAGTTTAACAACGAACCAAGTATACTATACGAGCGCTTTACAAGGAATAAATCTGACCAAATCTAGAACTTACATCGCAATTCACGTCCCCGACTCTTTCGGAACATGTTACTGTCAGAGAAATTCAGCATTGAGGATCGGAAGTTACTTCAGAACTCGGTAACCTTAGCCCCAAACAGCGTCATCAACGGCTAGAATTTATTTTCTCGACCAAACAGTACTGATATTGCCGCAAAATCTACCAAACCTTAGAACTTTGGGTTTGTGAGATGGCTACTTTTTAATGTTAAAACGAACGTACCGGCGCTTGTACGTGAAAGTCAATAACTGTGAATGTAACTATTTTTCCTTTTCATTTTTTAGCTAAAAAATTAAAAATAAAAGAGCTTAGAAACAGCTTTAGATGCCCAGTCGACGAACAGATAAAGAACTCAGAAGCCAAATCTGCCAATCAAATTGAAGAAAAAATCTAAATGAAGAATCCAGAATACGTGAACCTCGAAAAAAATCTACGAACTTTTCAGCCGGAATCACAACAGCGACGACACTCCCGACCAGGACCCGGCGTAAGACCCGACGGTTGCTGCTATCTCCAAAGACGTGCTCGAGCTCAGATACAATTAAGTACCTGCCGTACCTCTACAGCCTCTTCCATATGTTGAGGCCACGAGTGCAGCAGCGTGAGGTCAAAAGTACTGTCAATTTGAAGTTCAATTAAAATTGCTTTCCTTAACCTGATCAAAATATCACGGCACGTTTTAAGTGTGAATTTTTGCTGATCGTTCGATGCTTTAAAGGTTTATTTTTTTTTTTTGCTAAACATTGGGCTCATTTAACAGTGAGTTTTGTATCCAAAATACCCACTAACTTTTTAGCATGGATACCCAGGATTCAACTCAGTCCTTGGAGTGGAAGGGAGTACTTGCTGTTATGAATGTAGCAGTGAGAGAACCCTCGTAAAATAGGCTTAGTTTTTAGTCACTGGCCACTAAGCATGTTCAGGATCACTGCAGGTTGTGTGAGACATGCAGTACTATATTATTACTATTTTCTCAATACTATATTATTTTTATTAAAATGATGTTGAGCGCAATTGAGATTTAACAAATATAACACGAAATTATTTCCCCGAGGTCAATAATTAATGCTGTATTTGCTCGAAAATAGGTTCAATTTAGATTACAGAAAATTATTATTTATTTCTCTGGTACTAGCGACGCTCACACAAACAGGTTTTGGAGGCGTTTTTAACACTTTGACCGATCCGTGAGTTACATGTGGCTACGGAGGAGATTTTTCCAATGTTGCTGACCGATCAGTAGTCTCAGACTTAATTTTCATACGACGTAATTCAAGCTAAATAAAGTTACGATCCGATTAATTTTCATTTCTGTTTTCAAAATTCCTTTCTACAATCGACTTTATGTTAGAGTTTAATATGCAAATTTAGTTTATCCAATTGCTCTCAGTGTTAAAAGCATGGAGAGAGTATTCGGGTGTTTTGTGAAGTCTGTAGCTTGTTTATAAAACAAGGTCAAAATGTAAAAATAACCCATGCCTAAACTACTTTCTATTTTAGTATTAATACTTAGCTCTATGTGATTTTGTTCATTCGCCTGCATAGACGAAGACCTTCTGCTTAACTTGATGCAAGAGCTGTTCTGTTCCTTTTTGGATTTCTGTTCCTTTCTGGATTGATTCCACAGTCAAAATAGACATTTATATCTCAAACCTGAATATCTGTGTTTCATCTGAATTTTACAGAACCGTATCTGAACTTCAATCAAAAACTATTTAATTTTTCCTCACTATTTAAATTGCGTAGCAGCCACCTTGATTGGTTCCGAAAGTTTCTCAAGACTATCTCTATTACTAAAATATTATACTATATTCAGTGCCTTCATTCATGTATAAAAGTCTGAAACTCTCAGCCCTGCAGGAACACGTTTTCACCGCAACAACTGCAAATCGATTCACCTTCGGGTCTGGTAAATCTAACTTACTACAAACGTACGACCTGTCACTATTACATTATAATCACTATTATACACGTCTGGCAAACTGCATTTTTTTATTTTTGAAGGCCCACATGAATGGCGCATCTGTGGCCCGGCCGCTTTACAACGTCTTCCCCAGCGACGTGGCAGCGAGGGACGTCGACGACCAGTTCCTGTGGGGCTCAGGCATCATGATTGCCCCCGTTCTCTTCCCCCTCATCACTGAAAGAGACGTGTACTTCCCTGAAGTACGTGCACTTAGTCGAGAACCCAAAATCTATGAATTTTTATGTTTTCCTGGTTGATGAAAACGTGGAAATCGTTTTGCATAATGTTATAATCTAATAATAAGGATTAGAGTATATCATAAGTGCATCACTATAAAGAAATGAAGTGATAATGTGTAAAACTCTGAAAAGACAGGTACATTATATATGAAAAGAGGTTGGAACGAACATTTTTTAAGTTTATATATCACATATCTCACCCAGGGCATTTGGTACGACCTCGTCACTGGCGTAGTACAGTGCAGCGCTGCAGGAGCTATTTCCGTCTCTGCTCCGCTGGAAAAGATTCCAGTCTTTGCAAGGGGAGGAACGATCCTTCCTTACCAAGCTCCCGCCATCAACACTGTCCTGAGGTAACATCGCTTGTGTTCATTTATGTAAAGCAGAAAATGACCGCCATTTTGCATCTACTTGATTAAACTAAAACTCATCTCAGAATAGAAAAGATATCTGCTGTTTTAATTAATAACTTTTATTAATCGTAGTTAGATGGCTGTATTAGCATGAGCATCTCAGTCTAAATATGAGCATCTCAGTTTCATTATCTCATTTAGGCTGTAAAAACAGGTTTGTTACGATATGAGCCCGTTCTTGCGCTTGCCTGGAAAGGCTGAAGTAAAATCCAGTCTTATGTTTGCCTGGAACTGAAGTACGTTTTTTTCAAAATTTCGTTCATTGTATCAAAAGTTATTAACGATTTTTGCGGGTCCCGCATTCAAAAAACACCCTGTATAACTGGGTGTCCTCCAGCC
Organism: Morinoia aosen; assembly: GCA_030386875.1. Lineage (NCBI taxonomy): Eukaryota > Metazoa > Arthropoda > Malacostraca > Amphipoda > Talitridae > Morinoia > Morinoia aosen. The sequence goes on along the minus strand of CM059559.1, from coordinate 94,182,550 downwards.
GGCAGAACCCGTTCGGCCTGACCATCGCGCTGGACGCTGCCCAGTACGCTGAGGGTGAGCTGTTCTGGGACGACGGCGAGGGTATCCACGTCATGGAGGAGGCCTACATGGCCATGTTTACTTTTGACTCCGTGAGTGGGCCTTGCTGCTCGGGTGGCTGCTGAATCCTCAGTTAGGATGTGACTGAGAAACCAAAGAGTTATATATTTCATGAATGTTCACAAAGAAAGCGGTTTTGGAAGTCTCTCAATAACCTTGTGTACTTCAATTCAGTGATTTCCTTCCGTCAATGAGTCGCTACCCACTCTAAATCTACCGCCGATGCATCTATAGTTTTAACCGCTCTATGTAGACGCTATTTATGGACAGCTATCATCATAGATGCCCGTCCAAAAAGTTAGAGTGCATATAGTTCTGCACTTGGTGATAAAGTAAATGAAAGCTCAGTAAGGTACTTTAGTGACATACATATTTAACTCAGTAAGTTGTTGTGTTGTTTAAGCTATGGAACATGATTGTTCATGAAGAAATTAAACTTCATTGGAATGTGTAGCGAAGATATTAGAAGCGAACAAATTGAGCCTTAAACAAATATTGTATCCAACATTCCAGTTCACTATTCACTCCACATGTGCACACGCGTTCTGCAACTTATTATCCGAAGAAATGAGATTATTCCGAGACATTCAGCATATATTATAAATGAAGTGTTTGAGATCCCCTTCTGTACCTGTATGAAAACTTGAAATTTTATACCAGGGCGTGCTGACGACGTCGATCATGCACGGAGAGGAGGCGGTCGCCGGCCTGTCGTTCGACACCGTCGTCTTCTACGGGTACCCCAGCAGCCCGTCTGCCGTCACCGTCAACGGGGAAACCCTGGACCCGTCATCCTGGGCCTATGACGAGGCCCTGTCTGTCCTCACTGTCTCCATTGACGCCCCTCTCGACGTGGCCCTCGTCCTCGAGCTCACTGCCTAAATTTAAATAGAATTAAAAGGACGGTTTATCGTCATATTTTACGAGTAAAATTAAAATAGGCTGAGGAATGGGAAAAGCTCTCGATAAGAATTGACTTTCAGTGGTTTGCTTGGCTTTTGTCCCATTTGTAGGCATTTTAAACAGTAGCCTTGATTACCAATTAAAAACGTTTATTGACTCGGAAGAGTATTTGTAGATTTTTTATACCCAGCTCATTTTAAGAGTAATCATTCAAGTGCTACTTTAGAGTAGTGTAGTGTGATTTAAAGATGCTTCCAAGAAACGAAAACGAATCAATCGAGCAATTAAGGTGTATTAATTCGTAGTAAAATTCTTTAACCAGACGAGCAGTATAGCTTTGTGTTCAATTCAGTTTTTATTTATTTGGTGTAACTACCGCTTTATTTCGTGTTTAGTTCAAGCTTCAACTTTCAAGCTTCAGCAATCCTACTGAGTTATAATTTTGTCTATCAGAATGAAAAAACGTGAACACTGAACAGTGAAACTAATTTTCCGCATTGTCACATGAAAAAGTAGTGAATGAATTTTTAGAATCATTTGAATTCTCTCTTATTGGGAACATATTTCCAGAAGCGTGTCAGACTTTCATTTTGCCTTTACATAGTGGAATGATGAGTCGATTCTGTGTTACGAATATTTTGGTACCGTAAAAATAATTTGTTCATAAGTTAAACCTAGAATATCCGAGCAGAGCGTGTACAGAGCGGAGCGAAATATGTACGTGTATTACGTTTACCTTTAATGGGAAACCTGTTAAGCAGGTTCACTCAGATGAGAAAGCGGAAAGTTCATTGACAATTTGATAAACGTTTTGAGAAGATTTTAATGCTTTAGAATACGGTGATAACACGTGGAAAGTAACGATGGTGATTTAAAATACTGAACTACCATCAAAAAATTGTAATTCTTCTTATACAGCTTGTCATTCAACAACACTGCAGAAACAACCTCTAAACACTTGCACCAACATTCGAAGCTTGGACTCCATTTCTCTTTGTCCGACTTACAAAAAGTTAATGACTACATGGAACGTCGTCGGAGAAACGCCAACTACGCCGGCTCGATTTAAGGCTGAAATTAATAGTTTCTTTCCTGCACTCAGAATCTGGTGTTTCACTGGTAACTCCAGAGGAAATAGTTCATGATGATAAAGCTTAAGAAGCCAGTTCTGCGATATCGTAACTTGGAAATATTCGGAAGTAAATGAAATGCTTTGAATTTTGGAATATATTTAAGGATATTTGAAAAGGAATGCAGGCTAATATTGTAGTGTAACGAACAGAGATACGTTGTCTCCACTCAAGAAGAGTCTCTGCCATAGTATTTATCTCCGTGTGCATTGCAAGAGGAATGATAGCTCACAAAAATCGGATACTTTTGAGTTCCCTTATGATCAAAATACGAGTGCATGGTTTAATTACACCAAAACAGTAAGTGAAATCGCTCAGGGACTGTTTTCTGACTGAAAATAGACAGCAAAATGCACTGTTACAACCAAAATTGAACTTTGGGTACGTATTCCAATAACGTAGCACAATTTACAAAATTGCAATCAAATTAAATGCATTCACGGGAATACAATGAATATTTACTGTGGTTCACAATTCTTTGCTTAATATTACAGGCATGTTTTCCCGCCATTGTAAGAAACAGATAAATGCCTCCAATGTGTGAATATAATAACTGAATCCCCATGATGAAACCGTGTTAAAACGTGGATGAAGTAATGAGTTGAAAAAATTTTATGGCCTGACAATTTGAAGCATAAAGAATAATTTTGATCTACTTATCTGGCAGCGTCTATTTCTAGATTAAGCCTCTTTTGAATGCACCAACCACAAAAAAAACATGAGAACAATAAACCAATATATAGATGAAATTCTCATGTTAAACACTCGCCCAATATAGAAGTAATAAAAAGTATTAAATTGTATGCTCTATTTTCTCCAGTGAGTATTAAGTAACATTGTCATTTCATAGGGTCGTAAATCATCCCAACATGTCTCGAAGAAAGAAATGATTTGTATGAACTCCAGAAGAGGCTAGCCAAGGCAGTCTCCTTGACTTGTTTTGAAACGAGTCGCAGAAGCATTTACTTTTCAAATGTTGGGGGATTACCTAAATCCTTTGATTCAGGACCGTAAGACTCTGGTTTACCCATGCCACATCATATAGTGCTGTTCTGTGACTCGTGGATACGCATACCGTGAAGTTAAACGAAATGCCCCGTCAGGCATCACGAAGTGTTGGTTGCATCGAACAATTTAATAACGAAGTACGTTGCAAATGTAACTCGTTCACCGCGTTTCTGCGGTTGATAACGGTTGGTTTGATTAGGTTGTAAGTAGCAGACTAGAAAAAGCGGTTTGGTACTCGAATACATTTTAACCCTTGCTAAGAGATATGAAAAAAACAATTGCATGATAACATTTCATTTTGAACGATACGTTATTTTTTAGAAAAGCTGTGAAACAGATAAAATGTCATTCATTTATACGGGTACGTGGATGAGCAATTTACCTGTTTGTTCACAAATGGCCAAATACAGGGAGAACGTGTCAATTAAGCATGAAACTTCCCTATGGTAGGTTATTCGCGCTAGAAGAGAAGGGTCGGTATTCTCAAAAAGATGTTTGTCCAATAACCTGCGTTTTTTTAACTGCCTATTCTTCAGGCAGAGATTTTGAAAACTGCTTATGCATTGTTGGAATTATTGGTTCCCGGCCAGAATAAAATCCCACTGTCATGTTATGGTCATCAAAATAAGAAAAATGGTTATGAGAATTAAGTGCGCAATTTTTAGCCACGCGTTATTTAATTTATAGCAGGTCTCAGAACTTCGAATGATCTACTTAATTCAACGTTTCAAAATTTACGAAATCCTCAAAGTCTATTAACTGAAACATTAAAAATTTATTTAAACAGAGGTGTGGAGACAAGAAAGAAGAGAACTTTATCACCAGCATGCAGTACACTCTTCAAACAACATAGTCACCAAAAAGAATTATGGAAAAAATTTAAATACACTGTTGCTGACATAAGGTTTTACACACTATTTTCAATCTGTAACGAGTAATCAATTTGAAGTGCTGTATTAGAACGCATAGGAACCAATATTAAACTTTCGAGCTGTTTTTTCATTATCTGTGATCTTAAGCTTAAATATCTCGAACTATATGTGTACAGGGATAAGTTTCCGGACACAGCATTTTGTAGTAAGGCTCTCAGACATTTTCAGCCAATCCTAATGTTTTCAGAAAAATTGCCTTGTGGCTTTAATTTTATTTTCAACTTAATGCCACCGTAAAACTTGGGTTCATGAGCAGCTGCTATAGCGTAATGATCTCTGAGCCAGACCGAGGTCTCTGACTCAAAATAAATGTGTACTACTTTACTGTTTTTCATTAATTGCTGGCCTTTGAAAAAAATTCAGTTTCGAGTTTTAAAAATTTCCTGTCCTATGTGAAGATGTTCAGCTTTAAAGTCATAAAAATTTCAAGACCAGTGTCCACATATCTAGTTTAGAGTCATAAATAATTTCAAGCATTGTGAGAAAATATTCAGTTCAGTCATGAAAAAATTCCTGTCCCGTGAGAAAATGTTCAGTTTAGAATTCTAAAAGATTTCCTGTCCTATGTGAAGATGTTAAGTTTTAAGTCATAAACAATTTCAAGTGCTGTGTGAAAGTATTCAGTATAGTCATAAAACTTTCAAGTCCCATGAAAGATAGTTATTTTTATCGGTCTTGAAATTGATATGGCTTTCATATTGGCAAAATGATTTAGAAAACTGTAAAATTCATTTTCATGTTGTTTTGAATAGGCATGTATTTGAATCCCACTTAGCGATCATATTTCACTAGTGTTAAAAACACTTCTATGCGCAACTGAGTTGCTTCATTGAAATTCGCTTTCTTTACAGCAAATATCAAATTCTTCGATTCCGCTCCATATTTCATTTACATTCAGCAGATAAATGCAGTTTTTGAATATTGATTTTATTAATTCATTTATTATCCGGATAGCTCCTTGTTTTGATTTATTTTTGAAAAATTTTAAGGGATAACATTTATTTAAACCCATAGTTGCACAAGAGGTCGATCTAATACCCTCAGTTTCAGTGTGCAACACATAATTTTTTTCTTTTTCATGAGTTGCAACGCGAAATCTGAATAACTTTTTCTTCAAGGCTTAAGTAGCAACTTACTTTCATGAGAAGAAAGCTCTCCTTTGAAGAAACCGTGGTTTCACATTTATTAAGTAAACGGATGGTTTTCCAAGCGTGTATGTAACTTTTTATTTATCAATATTTAAGTAAAACTGCAATGTTGTTTAAAAAAGGAAATTAAAGTTTTCAATAAGTATCTTCTTATGTATACTTCTGCACAGATTAAACGTCATGTTCGATATATGAACTGTGAACTACGCAAGATGCAAAGTATCATTTTAAACCTAGGTACAATACATTATTTATTGGTGCATAACATTAACAAAATGGAGTAGATTAATAATTTTCACGAAAAGAATTTAAGATTTGTCGTTTTCTTATCATTAATACCTCAATGAAATTTGCACTACAACTGTGGAGTAGCTAACCTGTTTTTCAGAGAGGAAATTCAAGATCCGTTTCCTTAGCATTTATACCTCAATTGAGATTTATTCCTGGGAAAGCGTAATTTACATAAAATTAGTAAAACTAAGACGGGTAAAAACATCTTTCACAAAATCTCACGATGTATTTTAAAAATAGAGCTTTCGAGCATATCCATACTCATTTTTCATTTTTTATTATTCCAGAAATTGAAAATGAGTATGGATATGGTCGAAAGCTCTATTTTTAAAATACATCGTGAGATTTTGTGAAAGATGTTTTTACCCGCCTTAGTTTTACCTCAATTGAGTACACACGTGCTTATCAAGTTTGTTTTACAGTTTCACGAAGGCATCAACCGCAAAAAACCACGACCAACATCTCCAATAAAATGCAACATTCAATTATGTTTCAACGATGCATTGAGCAGCTTCACTACAATATAGCCATCGCTCAGCTTTATACAGCAATACGCATTGCTGGGCTGCGACATGTCTTTTTCACCATCAATTTGAGCGAGACATACATCGACAGCTCCTGATAAAAGCAGCACATAATTGTTGTGTTTAGCAGTGGCGTATTAAAATATCGTGCGCTATTACTTGCGAGCCCAGCACAAGTATAGGTCTCCTAATTGGTAATAACATTTTTACGGTCTTCTCGGACGTTTACTGGAGCACAAATTAATCTCCAGAGACATGCTTGACATTGTCGGAGCCCTAGAATGCTCCGCCATTTTTCAAGGCCTTGACTGTGGAACTGTTGTTTCGCTCTTTAATTGCTTCCCCACCATTGCGTGCTGAATTTAAGTATTCACCGACCGTAGTGCAGTGCATTTATTCGTTTTTTTATATTATTGCGTACTGAATTGAATTATTTTACGACTGTTGAGTCGCTTTTCAATTATATTCCACCTATTGCGTACTGAATTTGACTATTTTACTACTATTGCGTCGCTCTTTGATTAAATTCATACTATTGGGTTCAGCAGTCGTAGAATTTAATAATTCTTCGACTGTTGCGTAGTCCTTTAATTGTATTCCTACTTTTGCGAACTAAATTTAATAATTCCACGACTGTTGCATCGTCCTTTAATTGTATTCCTACTTTTGCGAACTAAATTTAATAATTCCACGACTGTTGCGTCGTCCTTTAATTGTATTCCTACTTTTGAGAACTAAATTTAATAATTCCACAACTGTTGCGTCGTCCTTTAATTGTATTCCTACTTTTGAAAACTAAATTTAATAATTCCACGACTGTTGCGTTGCTCTATGACTGTTTTCTGACCATTGCAACCTAAAATGATTTATTCTACGACTGTTGCGTCGGTCTTAAGTCTATTTTCACAATTGCGTACTGAATTTAATAGTTCTCCGAATGTTGCGATGAAAATTTCAGTGTTTATCGACTGTCTTACAGTGAAGTTACTCGATTACAGACCGTTGAGTAAAAAACATAACAGCCTTTCGACTTTTCTCTAGCAAGTTCAAGATTTTACGCTGGTTGCACAATAATTTCAAATGTTTTCTTGGCGTTACGAAGCAAATTAATTTCTATCCAACCGTTCACTGGAATAATTGTCACCTAGCAGTTACTTTGCAGTTCGACGTTGAATGATAGTACTGCGCTACAACTTGTGATGTCCTTCATCTCATGAAAAAACTCGGCTTTGTTTTTTATTGTTGTATTTCATAGAGATGGTCCTGACTGAGGGACAATAGTACTTAGGTTGCCCTTCAGAATACAATAATTGTAGCTAGGTAGTCTGTTGCAAAATTTTGAATACATTGAGGTGGTTTTCGACAAATTATTGGTTCCCCTCAGATAGCCCATTTCGCTAGGAAGGTATGAAGATGTTTTTTCATCATTTTCAAGTGCTCAAGTGAATAGTACCTTCACATGCAGCTTACTTCAGAAGCATATTTTTTTAATTCATTTCATAAATAAAATGTGCATGGCTAGGAAATTATCGCTCCCAAGATTCTTGACATTATAATTCCATGAAGTGTAAATTAAACAGAATTTTCATGCGAACTGAACTGGCAAAATCTACATCATCCTTTGATACGTTCAGCATACGTTGGAATTTAGTGTGTCTCAAGGAATACGTACGTTTTAACGCAGCTGGACGACTACAGCCAGATCACCACAATTGGATGCCATGTAGTGGATGACTTCAACTGGAGGCCCACTGCCAGACGAATGAAATACTCGAAGAGGATAAAAACATTTTTACAGCTAAAAATTCCCCAACACTCGTAGATCAAAATTTAAAACCATGGCAAATATACCGCGAGTTTCCTAACATATGATGAAATTCTTAGGCAGCAAGGATGGTTTAAATGCCAGCGAATTCATATTCGAAGCTCACGCGTCACCTGCCAATAGTACAGGAGCACTCTGAAGAACAATGTTTTTCCTGTCACAGCGCCTAGTCATTTTCGGGAGGTCGATGAACTCCTATATTGTACGAACAAGATGTTCGTGAAACTTGCTATTTTTAGACCAACATCAATACCAACGAAGAACTCACCGTCCCAGCCTTTCATGTGCAAAAAAAAAACAGCTCGATATAAGAAAAGTTCCCTCTCGACTGAAGAACGCATATCCTTCTTCAGCAGCGCCAGTAATCGACCGATGTGGGTATAATTAGTGAGCTCAAACAGACCAAATTACACGAAGGCCCCAGAAGTGGCACTTCTGCCAGCACCCCTGCATTACGCGGTCGATGCTGAGAAGGTGATCCGTCACCTTGTTCAATGAACGCCTTCGTATTGGCTACTGATGCCAGCCTTATCGCCGTCTTTTGGCTGTAGCTCTGAAGACAAATATCCGTCCATCATCGGTGGAATTGAATCAAGGTTTTGGTAGCGCATATGGTGGTGGTAGCAAATGTCTTTCTATTTTTATCGACTTATTCTCTCCCACTTGCGTCAATGGAGTTCTGTTTATTCTATTTTTCTTTCTCTATTTCTATCTCTCTATTTCTATCGACCTATTCTCTCCTACTTGTTTCAATTGGATTCAGAATATTACATTTTTCTCTCTATTTCTATCGACTTATTACCTCCCACTTGCTTCAATTGGGTCCCGTATACTCAATTTTTTTCTCTATTTCTATCGACTTATCTCTCTGACTCGTTGCAATTGGGGTCTGCATACTCTGGCCGATGTTTGGCAAGACGTGAATTCCAAATTCAATTACACTCAGAATTTTGTGTCTGTAATAGGCCATAAATATTAAACAATAAATACATGCACCTCATGCGTTCGTGCCGACTTGCTTGTTACCCACGTGGGCTAGTGAAATGAAGATTCCTGAACTAAATAAAATTTGGGAGAGGTCGCTCTCGTTATTGACGACTAATGCTTCTTCGGTCAGATTCTCAAATAATTTACGTTGCTGTTACTGCCATCAGCAACGTAAATTATTTGAGAATCTGGCCGAAAATTTTTTTGTCGACTTTTCGCTACTTGCTGTTTTTCTCGACAAAATTGTCACGTTCTATATTTTTCCAAAAATACGAATCCCTCTGCAAATGGCGCTACACAGGGTTGATTCAAAGTTAATTTTGATCACTAAGAAACCAGGAGCTTTTTACTCTCGGCCAGTTTCTTTTAAAATCCGTCCGGTATATCTATTCCTTTCAAAAAATAGGAAAAAAGTGTAGCTGGACCCTTAATTTATATGTAAGAATAGATACTCATGACTGGGTTTAATCTCAGCGATCTATGTGTTCAACGTATTCCAAATTATTTAGAGTTTTTAAAGCGTTTCATTTTGCACTGACCATGAGAAAGCATGTGTTAGTAGTTTCTCTTGACAATAAATCTTGTGATGTTTATCATGAGAGCAATATTTACAAGCTCATTAGGAAAAATCCCTCTTTTGTGCATATTTGTGCATTAACAATGCTGATAAAATTTTAAGCATGTTTTAAAAAAAGTAACGCTACTAGAATATGAGTGAAATTTTTTCGATGGGCCCATTGAAACTCCTACTTCTCTTGTTCTCATTTTCAGGTCGCTTGTGTTATTGAACTATTCAGTTGAAAATTATTGAAAGACCTAATAAAAAGAATGATGTCAAGTATGAGTAGTGCCTCCATGGGGTAATTATGTCATGCCCGTTAAAAAGACCAAAAAATCATATGAAAACTGCCACTCACAACGGTGCTGCTGCTCATCGTCGATTACCATCACAGTCATTCAAGCAGTCACTGTGGAGCTGCGAAATAGCAGCCAATACACTTGGTGACAGCTACTCATAATATGGCTGCGAAATATCAGCCAATTCCGATACAATGAGACACCGACTGACAATGGTACTGTAATGTATTGTCTAATATTAGCACATGATGACACCCACTCACAACGGTGCTGCAAAGCATCGGTTAATATTAGCACATGATGACACCCACTCACAACGGTGCTGCAAAGCATCGTCTAATATTAGCACATGACACCCACTTTCAACAGTGCTACGAAGTATCGTCTAATATTAGCACATGATGGCACCCACTCACAACGGTGCTGCAAAGCATCGTCTAATATTAGCACATGACACCCACTTTCAACAGTGCTACGAAGTATCGTCTAATATTAGCACATGATGACACCCACTCACAACGGTGCTGCAAAGCATCGTCTAAAATTAGCACATGATGACACCCACTCACAACGGTGCTGCAAAGCATCGTCTAATATTAGCACATGATGACACCCACTCACAACGGTGCAGCAAAGCATTGTCTAATATTAGCACATGATGACACCCACTCACAACGGTGCTGCAAAGCATCGTCTAAAATTAGCACATGATGACACCCACTCACAACGGTGCTGCAAAGCATCGTCTAAAATTAGCACATGATGACACCCACTCACAACGGTGCAGCAAAGCATCGTCTAATATTAGCACATGATGACACCCACTCACAACGGTGCTGCAAAGCATTGTCTAATATAAGCACATGATGACACCCACTCACAACGGTGCTGCAAAGCATCGTCTAATATTAGCACATGATGACACCCACTCACAACGGTGCTGCAAAGCATTGTCTAATATTAGCACATGATGACACCCACTCACAACGGTGCAGCAAAGCATCGTCTAATATTAGCACATGATGACACCCACTCACAACGGTGCTGCAAAGCATTGTCTAATATAAGCACATGATGACACCCACTCACAACGGTGCTGCAAAGCATCGTCTTATATTAGCACATGACACCCACTTTCAACAGTGCTACGAAGTATCGTCTAATATTAGCACATGATGGCACCCACTCACAACGGTGCTGCAAAGCATTGTCTAATATTAGCACATGATGACACCCACTCTCAACGGTGCAGCAAAGCATCGTCTAATATTAGCACATGATGACACCCACCCTTCTGATATTAGCTAAGAAAGTATCCAAGATACGAGCTGATCTCATTTCGAGCTCGGGCAAGATCTACTGCCGCGATTCTTCCTCTAACGGCCATCAATATTGGTGTATCGGACGACCCCTACGGACCCGCACGCACAGTAGCAGACTTCTTTCCAGGTCTCCCAAGCTTTCTTTTGAATGAATTTCATACTTTTCCGACTAAAATCTCCGTTGAATATGAATTTGTTTCAGGTCTCTCAATCTTTTCTTTTGAATGAATTTCATACTTTTCCGACTAAAATCTCCGTTGAATATGAATTTGTTTCAGGTCTCTCAATCTTTTCTTTTGAATGAATTCCATTCTTTACCTTGTAAACTATCCGTTGAACTTTGAATTTACAATTTATTTTCCCACCCAAATTTAATAGATGTGAGCTCCTATCACAAAATGAGTCTTGTTTTTTGCTTCTAGGTTCGACTTTCTTCTGTTTTAAATCAGTCAGTCGATTGTTGGTTATCTTCTTTAGCTTTTGGATAAAAAGAGAAGAATTTTTCACTCTCATGCTGTGTAGTAGGTGTTCTATAATTAGTGAATGATAGGATGGGAGATCTTTATCTCTTTAAAGTCCAATTTGTGAAAAACGTTGGATCAAATTAAAACGAAAGACACTTGTAACATATTATTAATTTTTAACCATCACTTCTCTAGTTTAACTGCTCAGGTTAAATGCAAATCCTCCACTATCGAGATGTCCGTTCACCTTCTGGGAAAAGTGAGCATTTTTCTATTGTGTTAATACTTTAAAATATCATATAGCGGATTCGAGAGCCTCTAAATACTATCGCGAGGTAAGTGGAGCATTCTTTTCTTGAGTAAATTTTTAATTCATGGAGGGATTTATTGAGTGTATGCATTCCTCTTACCTATGAAAGTGAATTTCCTTCATCTTAAAATTTTTCAAAATATGCACTAATGGGAGAGATTTTACGAGTGGCTGCGAACGCTTGGCTGGCAACGGGCACCACACTGCATAGCTTCATTTCTCCGAAACAAGGTTCCAGCCATCAGCAGTGCAAAATGTAGTAAGATTTTTTTCTAATTCATTCTGGGTTCGATGTTAAGATTCAAATTCAGGTGCACTAACCTAAAAATGAACTTTTCTAAGCCGATGATGATTTGTTGCCCCGTATGTTAGATTTTCATTTTATTTCTTCTCTAACAATTCATGGTTTATGTATGTACTTAAAATGTTCCTAAATCCAAAGTCGGTAGAGTATGTGAAATACATTACCCATTATATTTTCATTCGATGCTCACTACTAGAAAAAGAGTTTCTAATTCGGTTTAAAATTAACTTGCGTCACTCAAAGGCGCAATTATTGAGAAAATGAGTTAATTTTAATGTACGAGGCTCTTAACGACGGAGAACGCTTATAGCGTTAAAAAAAATAGTTCATAAAAAAGGTGCCATTATCACAGTTAACGCAAACCATAACTTTATAACTTAACATAACTTTATCCGTTCATTTGACCAAAATCTGAAATTCATGAAAAACTTTATCAATATAAAATCTTATTTTGTGCATCAAATTTACTGAAATGTGTTGATATTTTTTTTCTGTTTTAGACAACTGTGAGAACCTGAAGTTCCGAAATTCTGTCGCAGTCCCTCAAAATTCAAAGAAAATATCACAACATTAGCCAAAGGTATTTGAGGACAAGCTTCGCTGTTGCAAATGGAAGGTAGTGGTTGAATTTTTCAGGGCTCAATTTTCCAAATGTTTCGAAAGACCTCCAGTGTTCAAAAGACGATGTTACAGTAAGAAAATAATTATGAATACAGTTGTTATTTTTCAATTACTTCACGGCAGTGAATTTTTCAACCCTTTAGAGTTTATAGTTTTTAAAGTTACTGGAGATTATTCACTACAAGCGCGCTACATTAAATCCTCGAACCCTTAAGACACCTGTTGAGTTCACGCGTGCAATGTTTCTTTCATAAATTTTAATCGCGATATATTATCCCGTTAATGTACTCTGAATAATTCAGAAATGATTGATTTACCCCTAAAGTAGGTCAGCACAATATTCCCAAACTTTCTATCAGCTCGACGAGAAACTGATGACAAAAGATGCTTAATTTTGCCAATATTTTCTTGTTGCGAGTACAAAGACTAGTTTCGAGTATCCGAAGGCTCGATGCCCTCTAATTAGAAGGCGGAAGTCCTTCTTTGGTTCCCATAGAAAGAGGAAAGCCCTTTGTACGCGCGCTGGCACGCGACATATGGCGCTGCCCTTTGTAGGCGCTCTGGCAAGCGACATATGGAGCTTCAGCAGCCCCGAGCAGTCGAAAAATAGCCCCGAGAAAAATCGTTTCAAAAGACCTTTGAATCTTCATTCTTCCATCGAATTGAAGCTGTTTGGATGAGGGAAGCCAACTTCTAAGGGTGGAGGGAGATGGAAAAGGGTTAAGAAGAATTTCGCATTTTAGATTTTGCGGATTGTGTTAAATTTCTGCTCCATTACTTACGAAATATCAGAGGGCTGTAAAAGCGAACTGCGATGCAAGTGCAGATGGACAAACTTTTGTGAAAAAAATTCTTCTACTTTGGAAACCATTCATATTTTCTGACGAGGAACATGATGCGCATTAACATCCATGATTCTCGAAATAATTCATTTTAGAATACGATTCGGGAAATAATTCTCGTTAAGATGTTCAAACTGAGGAATATTAACTTTTCACTTCCTTATTTACTCTAAATAATCAACAATGATTATTTCATGACGCATAAAGGGTAATGCTTTAATCGATTGTACAATGCGTTTATAAAATATATTGCAACAATGATGGCACTCATGATGTTGCTTTGTCAAAGTTCTCAAAACTAAAACTAATTAAAAAAATATTATTTAAAAGGCATGAGCCTGTAAATTAATTTTGAACGTGGTAAGGCAACATTTTCACGTGATTTGAAATATTAATATTTTAATAAATATATTAAAATATTATTTTACACTTTTTACGCAATGTTGCCTGAATCGAACAGCTTAGCAAGACTCCCGTTTACGATCTTCAAAACCCTTATAGTTTGTATAATCTTTTTCTATTCAATCTTTTAAATCTAGCCGAAATTTTGAAAGTTGTTTTACAATCTTTTTCAGAACAAAAAAAGAATGATGAGGCAACAGATGGATCATGAGGAAACGGGAGGATGATGGGGGAAAGTGATGATGAACGAAGATAATGAGGAGACTAAAGAATAATGAGGAAAAGTGAGGGTGAAAAAATGGTGATTAAACGGCAGGTGAGGAACATATTCAATATTCATCAATATGAAGAACAAAAATGTTCATGACATTATTGAAATGTATTGGAAATGCTTATTTTCAATACCAAGATGGCTCCTATTATTTTCCTCTGATAACAATTCTATTTAAACGAATTTCGAACATACTCGACACCACTTCCGCTTTCTGTGGGTCTTTTTTACTGATATGATGGCTTTGCAATAATGCTGAGAACCCGTGAAGTCGCACAGCAAGTTTTCTAATTAAGATATCAGATCTTGTCTTACGAAATCGTCCAACTACAGTGTGTCGCAGTGAATTCTGCAATTTTGGGCTTTTACAGCTTTCACAAAAATACAGGATTCACTGGCGCACCCTGAATATACGTAAAACCAGAATAAAAAAGTGTTATATAGCACTCGAAGCCAGCCCCGTCCAATTTATTTCAATGAACTGCTTTCTAAAACGTGTTAGAAACTGTTCGATTCAACTCTCAAAACGATAACATCTACAATATCGACAAAATCTTCTATTCCACCAACGACATTATCGGAGAAATCAGCGATTCCATTAGACTTCATCAAAGACAGGTAACTTTGCTTACAAAGCCAATCTCAAATGCCAATTGAAATTCATGTGTGAGAATCCTCGTCAGTCAAAATTAAACAAGTGCACCTAAATTAATTGGCGGGATTTTGCAGTGAACACTTCTAAGTTGCCAATGTGAGGAAAATGCTCAGTAATACTTTATAATGTGGTTACTGCAATTTCGACGTCATTTGTTGCGGTTTCAACAGATTTTCATTAAAAAACAAAACACAGTTAACAAAAGAGTGCATGTCTCCTCTAAGAGACACTCTAAGCCCGCCTTTCGTTGGTAGAGCTGTTTTCATTCGAAGACTGAACATTGCAATCTTTTTTCACGATAGACGATACTCGCTGTAGCTGAGAAAATTAATTTTCTGTCTGGTCTTCCGAGGGCAGCTTTCTGAGCAGCACATCGCTCATGTCCTGGCTTGTGCTAGCCTCAAAAATAGATACTGGGTTGACATTAGTTTTTTCGGAATCGCATTGGTTTCTCGGAGGTCTTTCGTTGCAATATGGAGCTGATCCTTAGGAGATGATTCACGTGTTCCTATTTGGCACAGGGCTTTGTCTCCTTGTTTTCCTCGGAAACAGATCAGTATGATCGCTCAGTGATTATTGTTTCATTACGAGCTGGGAGCTTGGGATCTTCTTCACCAGCGTCTCTGGTAACATCAAAGCAACCAAGCTAGGCAACAGCGACTGCAGTTCCACGTGAAAGGCGAATCTAAAAACCAGAAGATTGTATGAGCATTTTCCAAGGCATTTATCGACTTCAAAAAATCACCAAGGAACTTTGACAAGTAACGTATCTGTTCCTAAGAGAAAACGGTCTTTAAAGTTTGAGAGAGGAGAGTCAACATTTATGTGAGCGTAAACATTTGAAGTCATTTTGCACCGTCCATTCACTAAATTGAGAACGAATTTTTTTAATTACATCAAGTCCTTTCCCTGCATCACATCGACTTATCTTCATTTCACATTAAAACTTTCTCTGCATCCGCTGAGTGAAAATTTTGATGACTTGAGACTGTCTCTCTTTTATGCTCGTCCAGCGAAATTTTTCAGTGAAATGAAATGATTGGGGAAATTGGGGAAGAAATCATTTCTCTGCAAGAATTGGGGAAATCTCATCGTTACTGTCTTCGGTCTTTCATGTTTCGTTACAGTTTTATTATTATTTCCATTGATATTTGTGATTAAGCATTAGCTTTTACATTCCTGTGATATAAAAATCCTATAAGTAAGGTATTTTTGTACCCGATGTTTTCTACACATTGTTACGATGGTGATTATTTTGTTCGTCAGACGGAAATACAGGTGAGGAAATACATGAATCTTTTTCTTTGTTGCCATGTTGATTATTTTGTTCGTCAGGAAGAAATTTAGGTGAGGAAATACATGAATCTTTTTCTTTGTTGCCATGTTGGTTATTTTGTTCGTCAGGAAGAAATACAGGTGAGGAAATACATGATTTTTTTGTGAATAATCGTGAGGAAATACTTCAACGCTGAACGAGAAATTGTAAGAGACAATTAGAGTCTCAGTTTCATTAATTTTAACAAGTTTTCGATGCTTGCTTCGTATTTTTTAAACAGAATGTGAACCTTTATCGCATGGTAGCTAATTTTCGCGAATTTTTCCGGTGTCTTATTTCCATCGCCGTCATTCTCTCCCGGTAGCATTTTGAATGCCCTCGGTTTATTCGTTAAAAGCGTTTTCGGAGGAAGAAAAAACTATTTTTTCGTCATTTGTGAGCGCATCAAATTCTATGTAATTTCCTCAGGCAGAGTTCATTGTCCATACAGCTGGTTGGGCCCGGTTTTGTAATGGTTGAACTTGTGATTTAGTTATCCTCTCGACAGGTACTTTTGCGTCGTTAAAGCAGAACGCTAGTGAAGCTTTTTTTCAATGCGCACGCTGTGTAAATGGAAGTTAGTGAAGGTTTGACTACTTATATCAATTATGCTCTCATAAGCTTGTGAAGTTTATTTTTAATGATTATTTGTGTGACTAGTTTGCAATGCCAAGAGTAGGGGGAAACATATTATAAAATACTCAGTAATACTAGCATAAATTTCATTCACGAATTAAACCCATAAGTGATTAAAAAAGTAGAGTAATGATTTGACTTAAAACGATCGTAGCTCAATTCTGGACTGAAATACATAATTGAAAGAAAATCAAATAAATGAACATGGAACATTAAACGGAGCGAAAATAATTCCCAAATTCTGGAATGAGCTCCCAATAAATGGATGTGCACACTCATGAATAAACACAAAACAACACAGCATTCAAATATGAGTATTAGAAACGTGTTTCACTGTGGTATACCCCACAACTGATAGCAATTGTAATCTGGTTTTATGTGTAGAAAAACCGATTCATGCACGTTGTTCGGCACTGTCATTGGTATTGTGCTATAAATTACTTCATTCGTGCGTAGCAAATTCACAATGATACTTCCGTGTGTGTACAAGTGAACTCTCAACTTAAATGCAATCGAAAGCTGGCGAGATTGCAAAAAAGGAGCATTCATGTTAATCCTTTTTTTATTAAAACAGTTGGCCATTCAAGTAATTTTCTCTGAAGAGAGAGCTGTTCCAAGTAAACTAATACATACATGTTCTGTTACGAAACAAACTGTGGATTTGTGTGTATTACATGGTTGGAATGATGCATCAAGACATTCACCTGATAATAATTCCCGAGACCAATATTTAAGGCTAATTCCTAAACCGATCGAGATTTACATCTATTGTTTTCCTCTTTTCGCGAAATCAGAAGAACGAATTTAACTTTTTAGTTAATGCTTTATAAGTCTTATACCAATTGTGGCAAAGTTGCTATACGTGAACTGTGTAAGCGAGCTCCGTCTCACAAAATTCAAAATGTTAGCAGGTATGAATGTTTTTTTTCATTTATTTCCTAATGCTTTTTCGGTGCTCGTTTGTTATCTGTCGTAACTCTGTAATTTAATGTATTCAGTTTTTGAGTACAGTTAGGTTAGGTTTCATTAACGGTTTACTTCTGCATTGAGACTGACTTTTAATTATCTATGGAAACGTAGGAAAAAAATAAAAAGTGATGAGAGGCAGCGAATAGGATGGTTGATAGCCCATTTTATGGATTAAGGATTTGCTAATTTCTGCCTCCGTAAATTATGGAGTACATTCAAGCCTTCACTAACAGCTTTCCAAATAACTGATGGGGTGAAGTCAAGTGTTTGCTAATTTTTGTTTACGTAGCTTACGGAGTACAGTCAGACTTCCATAAACATTTTGCAGAATAACTGAGGGGTGAATTAATTAAGCGTTCGCTAATTTCTATCTACGCAGCTTACGGAGTACAGTCAAACCTTCGCTAACATTTTGCCGAATGACTGAAGGGTACGTAACCTACGGCAAAGTCAGGCTACGTAGCTTACGGAATAAAGTCGGGCTTCACTAATTTCTGCTAGTCTGGCTATAGGACTACGACCAGGCTTTTACGGTCCCAGGATATTAGTATACTTGTTTTACTTTACAAGAGAGCAGTAGAGAAAACTTTGAAATGAGAAGAGTGAGCGCCTTCCTCCAGCAAATTTGCATCCAAGAAAAGAAGCATGTTTTATCCGCCAAATTGACATAAAAATATATCTACGATTCAAAACATTTCTCATTTTCAAAAATTATTTATGTTAAGAGTAGACCACACATTGAGGATAAGAACTGATGGGTAGAAATCTTCGGTTAGAAAAAAATCTTTGTTGAAAACAAAAGTTTTATGTCTTATGAAAGGTTCTCCTGAAAATAAACACAAATTAAAGTCCTCGCAAATTATCAGGAATAGTATGACTAGTATACGACTTGAAGCTGATAATTTTTACTCAGTTTAAGGGATTCCATATCCGTCTATAGACTGCATAATTAGGCAGATTTCATAACGTGAACCACTGGTTGAATTTAGTCAAAAATTTTCACGCTAAAGTCAGAGATAGATTGCTGGTAGTTATCAGCACACTAAACTGCTGCTGCAGTGATACAAATTGAAAGTGATTTAATGCAAACATTCGATGAGAATTTCACATAAATAACGTTACGTTGCGCTTTATTGCCGTTTCGATAGCCTGTAAGAAAAGCCTCATATGTGTTCTCTAATTAAAATTTTCATTGTGCAATACTGGGGACATGATTTGATGGTTAACTTAAAACTTAAAAATTTATTTCGAATACAATATGGCATTAGGAGGGTGCCCAGCTGCCCGTTCTCAGGCTGTTATCCAAGTGTTGTATTAATAAACAGTTCATGGGGCAAAGCAATCAAAAAATACTTCTTCCGTTGTGCGATTCGTTCACTTCATGTAAAATTACAAAACACAGAAAATTAACATTCAAATTATTTTATTCTGAGAACGTTTTGTGAATAATTGTTGGATATTTCATTTTTTCAGTTTTACATCTCGTATCTCAAGGTAAACGAGCCCTATATCTCGCTTCGAGCAACTCCTGCAACGCGTAGCTCTTGACCTTGCGTGATGCAGTCGCCGACACCATATGTAAGTGGCAACGCGCCTACGATTCTTTTGCACTGATTGACAGAGATAGTTGTTGTTATGCCTCCTCTTAGACTGTAGAAAATAAACTTAACTCCTTGGTTTTCTTCTTCGTTTATTTTCCATGAAAGGGATACCGTTACTCCCCAAAATGTTTCCGGGTAGAATTTCGTCGATAGCGAATAATAATTCCGAAAATTTTCGAACGCTCCAGCTTATGATACACAACTTTACAGCGCTTGGTGGTAAATAATTTAACGCCTTACTCTCTAAAAAGAATTCTTGCTTCGTTATCGTCTTATCGACCACCTGTGTTTTCTCACTGAATGAGCAAGAAAAACATTTTTTTGCGAAAAATGATTATAAAGAGACCGTCGTATGACCTTATTGAGTACTTTTCGTCATGACTCCAAAGCGGCAAGTTCTGTCCCTGCTGCCAGCTCTGCAGCTGGTGCTGGTGATCCTGGCGGGCACCTCTTCTGCCCAAGAAAACATCGAATGTCCATTCCCTGGTAATTATGAAAAATTACTTTGTTGGTTTTGGAGAAGAACGTAATCACCTGTTCAGATTACTGATTTTGAAGGAATATTTTAAGTAAAATTCGGATTTGTAACTCATCTTAACCAGAGTACAACTTGCCTCAATCGCCTTTTCAGATTACTTATGTAAGTAATTTTTGAAGGAATATTTTCCATAACATAGCTATTTGCAAAAATTCTCAACCAAAGTACAGCGTGGGGAATTTCATACTTTGAATATGTTAATTATGTGACAACTTTGAACGTAACGCGTGGATGGTGACAACCAACCAATATAGAATACAAGCCACCCAAAAATATTACCAGAGTTCTCCTTATATAACATTTAGAATGATATTCTCTTGCAACTGTGCCGAATTTACGTTCTGAATGCTTCGAAATAATTCAAATTCATAGACGTTTATTGAAAAAACATAGCAGTTCAGCGTGGTGGATGGGCTATAATTGAAAGCGTTCTTGGATTTGAAATTTACTTTAACCTTGAAATTTGATTTCAAAACCGACGTTATTGAGTGAGTTAAATGATTGAATATCCTGATCACAGTATCAGAACGACCCAGAATTACTTGACGAACAATTATACACACTTAAAATGAACCAAAAAATATTAAATGACTACCTTGCACAAACCACTGGATTGTGATACATTTTCAATTTAGTTGGACAGATGGGAACAGAAAACGTTAGGGCTTTTTCATTTTTAAATTTTATTAGTACTTATGGAAGCATTCGTTTCATCGTTTCATTCCCAATCTCATAGTCAACATTAATACTGCTGAGCTAATGCTGAATAATCATTATAATGCAACAAGACTTTGCACTTTTAAATTTGAATAGCACACACAGATGCATACGCTTTATCGACAGATGGAGCAGAAAACGGTGGGACTTTTTCAAGTTTAAATTTGAATATCAGACGAAGAAGCATACGTTTTATCGACAGATGGATCAGAAAACGGTGGGGAGGAAGAGTGCTCCCAATACTCAGCGTGTGTGTGGACGGGCGCGGCGTGTGTGATGGAAGACAACGGCGTCATTGGCTACGTGGTAGCGGGGGACCCGCAGGACACCGGCAGAGGCTTCACGGTGAGTGAAATTTACAAAAATTTCCTAAAGAGCGGATGATGGACAACACCAGAAACATTTATATTTATTACATTGGTGTGTAAAATTACTGCACAAGGCGCATTATTGTGGATTTTACCTGAAATTTTTCATTTTATTGCAGTGATCTAGCGCATGTTTGAACTTGATCGATCGTTTGTATTGTGTGTTAATTGCATAGATTGATTGCTTCATTTTGCAACAGCATTTGAATACAATTTGTATGGTTTTCAGATTATAAGATAGTTGGAGGGAATAAAATGAATGATCTTTATTTACGAAGGAGGACTTTCCTTCCACCCACATTCTGCGTTTTCTCTCCCTTCACCTCTCGAAAACGATAGAAATGATCACTAGGAAAGCAGGTGGCACAGAAATTAAACAATAAATACGATCCAGTAATAAAAAATGCTTATCGTTCACAAGGAAATCGATATCAAAGCATCAAGCTTTGTTTCCCACAGCACACTTTCGTGCAGATATTTTGCGCATAATTAAAACTCCTACATCATCGAACATTTTGTACTAAACAATGCTTCGCACCATGATGCGAACATCGAAAGCAATCGGATTCAGTGTTTTATGTAAAAAAGTATTCAGCTACTATAAGGTTGGTATTATTATTCGGTAAACAGCACGTGTGACGTCACAGCATCACGGCAGCTGGAGACGAGGGCATCGTGGTAAATGATAAAGAGCATTCATTTTGGGGGAAATAAGATAATTCCAATGCCGTAAATTAGAGAGAATTCAATGATATCCGTGTAGAATATGAACTAATTGATGCAAATTACTGTTGGGTACAGTTGATCCTTGAGTTAAAAGACACATGTACATACATACGTGAGTCATGAGACACTTGCAAACCTCAAAGTATACGGATAAAAATCCGTCGCAATTACTTTACTAATTACGATCCATGACTGAAAAAGTTGTGGGTAACTGAGTGTGCAACTATAATGCTTGTATCCATGACACTAGAATGGCACAGACCGATGTATCGGGATATCGTAGTGAATGTCCTAAAAAGTTTTGTAATAGGTTTTGAAAAGATTTTTTAATAGGTATTTGAAGGTGAGTCAGAATGAATTTGTAGTATCTGTTGCAGTGAATTTTATGAATTTACGTTTCAAAAATACACGAAAAACGGGCTTAGTTTTTTGTGATCTTGTACATACTGCAAGTTGAATTACAAAAAGAAACTTAGAAATCTCTGCATCACTTTTTTTCAGGTGGCGCTCGACATCATTGACTCAACCAAAACTCTTTTCGGAAATGACATCCCTTCGCTCGAGCTGGAAGTCATCTACCATGAGGACTACCATGTCCAAGTCAAGGTGGGTTGCACGCTTCATTACTTTCTGCCGTAACAAAAAAGATAGAAACTAAAATGTCCAAATTTTAATTTTTGCTCCTGATGTGATAACAAAAGCATGTGTTTTTTATCTGCTTTTTACACGTTAGGTGTCCGTGAAATACTGTTACAAAAAATATAAGTTAATCGAATAATAATATTTTCGAATGACCTCTTTCGTCACTGTTCAATATCAATTTATTCAATTCACATAGGCCTCGTTGAGAATATTTATTCAACCACTCTGTGTTTACCATCACGGTGCACTAAACAAATCATAAATTGTCTTTCTACAGATAAACTAATGTACCTGTACGTAGTTTGAATCTTGATAGCAATGATCATTTCTGAACTTGTTCCATGAATATTTTTATGAACCCACTAAGGGCCGAGTTCCATTTCATAAAATAAATTATAAAACCTAATTGGCGCAGCAATAAGAAATCTATCCTAGTCATTCGCCAGCACTGAAAATATATTTTAACTGATTAGATATAGATATAGTGTACTAATGCCTCGAAAATCATAAATTGTCCGCACTCGATCCAGATATTTTAAAACTGACTTGACCTCTCGGCGTTATCTTTATCTTTATATGCTGTCTCAACATTGGCCCCTGATTTGCAAAACAATTCAGAATCAATTGTTAAATTAAGTAGATACATCGCTGGCTCATCTAAAGTAAAAATTATCATCGCCCACTTTCCTAAGCAACTATCAAAAGTTTTCATTCGCCATCTAAAAAGAGTAGGCAACAGATCAACTTTTTAGAAAACTTGCGCACATAAGTAAGGATTTTGAAGGAACTTTGTTCATCGCATTAGATTGTGGAGAAGACTTGAAAAAAAGAGAAGACTTGAATGTGCTATAGCAATGAACTATTGTCACGCGTACCAATTAGGAATAAATAAAAATCTACCTAACAATATCGACTCGTATTCGTATGCTCTTCGCAGAGACATCATGGATGGGCTGAAGATTTTTAATGATTTCCACTCAATATTGCTGGAAGGTTGATAGTGCTCTTTTTTTTAGATCGAGTCAATTCAATGCAATTTCGGTACTTTTTCGTAGGGGGGAAGAAAAGCCAGCCAAGATTCCATACTCAACACAAGGGTACGGAAAATGTTGACTGGGGGTATTCGTCATTGCGTCTTAGTATTAATTATATTATGTTTGAAACCCCAGCGTAGGATGTGACGACTAACAATTTGATGCAATAAAATATCATTCATCGCAGATCAGGGACGCGGGATCGGCGCGCTACGAGGTGCCAGTGCCGCTGTCGCTGCCGCAGGCCGCGGGAACGGCGCCGCTGTACACGGTCGAGGTGGCCACCGCCGGCCAACCCTTCCAGCTGAGCATCAACCGCGCCTCTACCGGCACGCCCGTGTCAGTCTCGTGATCTAGAATGACTATTTATTGATTCAATTTTTGTTGTCTGGAGTGGGTGATCATCCTAAGATGGAAAAATACGATTGATTTAAATTTTCAATATCTGACTGAGACTGGCATCAATACCGTCAACAGCGTCCCGCGATACGCTAGAATACGCTTGTGTTTTCTAGAATACGTGAGGGTAATTTTAAGATATAACCGCGTCGGTGTCAGCTACAAAATTTTCTTTGACTTCATTTCATGACGGACTTTCGTGACTGCTGGCTGAATACTTTCTCAGTTTTTAATAATAATATATGATAAGTGTACACTAATGTAGTATTATGTAGCATTATGCACGAATCCCTTTCACAGCTATGACTTTCCTTTGTGGGAATAGGTAAGGATCCTTTTAAGATGGCACCACGTAATTACTGGCACATCAGTGTGAGAAGTTTCATGTTATCACTTTTCCAATTTCTCAGCCTTGGAACATTGGATAAATATGCACAATAAGATAGAATATATTCTTAAATTTAAGGCGGTACATCGCTGGCTCATCTAAGGTAAAAATTAACGCTCGCTTCTCCACGCAGATGTCAGATGTATTCATGCGTTACCCTACTGAAAAGAGTAGGAAACAGACAAACTTTTTAGAATTATTTCAGCTGAGAATAATTTAGCTCAGGAACGCTGATGAAGTTGGCTGTTTCCCCAGGTTCTCAACAGTTGGAGCACTGGTGTACGAAGACCAGTTCATTCAATTCACAACACAAGTAGCGTCCACGTACCTCTACGGCTTCGGTGAGAACTCTCACGTATCTTTGCGCCACACATTCGACCCGCGAGACACGTGGCCTATCTTCGCCAGAGACCAGCCAACACGACCTGTAAGTTATCTTAAACAAATAGACGCAAAACTGATCGTTTTTGGTGTAATTTTCATCGTTTCCAATGTAATAAGAGCAATACAAATCATAATAATGCAATAGGTGCGCCATGATGATAATTATTTTATTCAATTAATAATAATGGTTATCATCCATGCACTACTGTAGTAGATATAATTCATTAACTTCTACACAACCAGGGGAACGTGAACCAATACGGCCAGCACCCATATTATTCTGTGGTGGAAGACAATGACGGCAACACAAACTCTGTACTTTTCTTCAACTCAAACGCTATGGGTGAGTACATGAATGTTAAAATCGGTTTAACAAACACAAGCATAGACATCACTTCCAGTATGTAAATGTTTTTCGATTATAATTCCGCAGGAAACTCTTAGCTTAAATAATAAACTCGAGAATTATATTGAATGATAAATGCGCTCGGGTGTCACTGCTGAAACAATATAATATGTGATTGTAAGCTAACCATATACCAGCTCACCGAGCCTAAGGTGTAATAAGTGTTAGCGCATTTTGCAATTTGGGTAAAAATCTATGTTTGCCGTATGAAACTTACGTTATCAGGATTCATAAACAGAAGGATACCATCACCTACCGTTTCACCCAATGCTTTTAAATTCTTCTACTCAGTCAAAAACTACATCCGGCATTTTGCGTGGATTGACGATGTAAGGCCGACTTGGCAAAGTAGCGCTTGCAAGTGACCGCAGCTGCCATGTAGCTGAGCAAAAATGAGAAGTTTAAAGCATGATATTAGAGCCACGAACAAGTACTACAGCGAAGTGAACATTTTACTTCTGATGCTGCCAGCCACGAGAATGATGCTTTGATTGACGGCGGCTACCTCACATGCAGAGATAATTTTACCTGGATAGTTTTTTCACGTCGCCTGCTCGGAATTTATTCGCAAACTGAGCCTTATCTTGGCATGTCTCTGTTATTTTTTGAAGAATATTCGACGTTCTTGCTGACGGACGGCACTCCGGCTCTCACCCTCCGCACCATCGGCGGCATCGTCGACCTCCACTTCTTCTTGGGACCCATGCCTGAAGACGTGAACGTGCAGTACAGCACCGTGAGTCCAGTACAATTGTTTCAGGCTGATGTTGTCGGGTGGAAGAAGTACAACTTAAAGTGCCAACATTAAAGAGATATAAGCGTAAGTTGTATAAGATAAGGTATCGCAAGTTCTTATTCAATGAGTTGAAAGGATCCTGTTTGAAGTAGGGTAACTTCACGTGGTGAGAGTTGAAGTGGTGCACTTTGAGGATGGGAAAATTGTGTCATTTAAAGAGGGAAGGGTTTAGGCGATGAAGCTTGAAGTGCGGACAATTGTAGGGTTACGATTTGAGGTTGTACGACTCATAGTGTCACGACTTCGAAGTGATGTAAGTTGGTATAGCAAGCTGAGCTGCACAAATCGTAAGTGAAGTGTTGCGATTCAAGGATGAAAATATTGAAGTTGAATTTGCGTGAGTATAAGTGATATAATTTGAATAGGCTCGAGTAAGCGAATTGCTAGACGACGTGCTTCGAGTTGAAATGTTGCTGTTTGACGGGCTACTAATTCTGAAGTTTGCAAGCTTCAGGGTTACGCGTCGAAAGAAGTTAATTTCAATAATATTTTAAAGGAAATGCAGTTGTCTCATAGCATCAATCAATATTTTTGTAAATTAAATTTCAATTCATTTGGACGTACAACTTTTGAGTAGTAAGTTAAATTTCGCCTACGTGCCATTAGCACGTACGAAAAAGAAACACTGATACTCCATTGCAGAGTTCTTACCAAAATTCGTTCCAAGCAGCCTGTCAAACGTCCCAAGTCACTGACAAATAACCAATGTCAAATTACTCGTAAGCATCCCGAGTCAATTGATAGTCATTCAATGAACTGATTAACCCTACGTCGATAGTTTTAATTAGATTAACATTCCATTGTGAAAATAGATGATCGATTAACGAGCATAAACTAACAAATTTCCAATATAATTAAACTAATAAATGTCAAATTCAACATTCCGGTATATACGAGGCCTGTCGAAAAAGTATCCGACCTTTGGCCAGAAAAAATACTTCAACAACCTGACGGGGTTGGGACCCTAATCCCCTTCAAAGTAGGCTCCTTGTGCTTCCACACACTTAGCCCACCGATCCTTCCACTGCCGGAAACACCTCTGGAAGTCTTCTTTTGGAATGGTGTTCAGCTCTGTCGTCGCGTTCCGCATTATCTCTTCTCTACTCTCAAAACGGGATCCTTTCAGTGGTGTCTTCAATTTTGGAAACAACCAGAAGTCGCAAGGAGCCAGGTCTGGAGAGTAGGGAGGTTGGCGAACGGTCGTAATTCCATGTTTGGCCAAGAAATTGCGGATCAAATGGGATGAATGTGCGGGCGCGTTGTCGTGATGCAAGTGCCAGTTGTTCGCAGTCCACATGTCTGGTCTTTTGCGCCGAACTGCATCACGAAGTCGCCGGAGAACATCCTGATAGTACTCCTTTGTCACTGTTTGTCCTTCCGGTACGTATTCGTGATGCACAATTCCACGGACATCAAAGAAAACAGTCAGCATCGAAGGAGTCAAACAGGCAATGCGACGATGGAGCTGAACACCATTCTAAAAAAAAACTACCAGAGGTGTTTCCAGCAGTGGAAGGATCGGTGGGCTAAGTGTGTGCAAGCACAAGGGGCATACTTTGAAGGGGATTAGGGTCCCAACTCCGACAGGTATTCGAAATATTTTTTCTGGCCAAAGGTCGGATACTTTTTAGACAGGCCTCGTATTCAGTGTCAACAAAGTGACTAAAGTTATATTTTAGAAAACCACCAAAGATTCACCGAATAAGTCTAAAATGTCAATTCAATTGTGCCCTCCTAAAATAGCTGCTCCTGTAGAGTCAATGAATTTTTTTTGAATTTTCGAAAGTTATCCAAAAATGACTTCGCAGTACAAAAAACGGTAACCAATACATAGACAAATTGCTAATTTTCATCTTAGGTTTGCCGGCCAAAATTTATAAATTTAAAAATATGTGCACGACTAAAAACATTTTCGTAAAGTTTATTTGAAAAACATAAGTGCAATAATTGAATAAGCATCAGCACCATCAAAATTACTTCCAGTGGTGAATAAAACTGAATAAACTATTTCACAATGAATAGTTTTTTATGTCAAAACATAAAGGATTTGCGCGAGAATTAAAAACGAATGAGAAAAATCCGACTTCTTGGCGAGTAAGTTATAATATTTTCACCTTCGTACAAATTTTTTACTTTTCCGTAGATGATCGGTCATGCCGAGTTCCCCCCGTACTGGTCCCTAGGCTTCCATCTGTCTCGTTACGGCTACAACTCCACGGACCACGTCAGGGAGGTGCGACAGAGGATGAAAGACGAAGAAATTCCTCAGGTCAGATGCCTACAAGTTTCTTTGGAATATGCGTCATTCTTATAATAGGTAAAGTGGTAACTTGGTTTGCTTAGAATATTTAAATGTCTGGAGATTATCAAAATGTCTGACTAAAACGCAAAGTGGTAATTTGGTTCGCTTAGAATATCTAAATGTCTGGAGATTATCAAAATGTCTGACTAAAGCGCAAAGTGGTAACTTGGTTTGCTTAGAATATCAAGATGTCTGAAAATTAGGGAAAAGATGTGAACGTATTTTGGGGGAGCCTAAGTTATTCATTTACATACAAAGCTCTGACATGTGTACGAAGAATCCTTCTAACATCTCATGATGGGTGGAAGGAGAAGGATGTATCTTCAGTACTTCTGAATTTCATTGTTTGTTCAGAAAGGAAGGAAAAAATTTAAGAGAGTCAAAGTTTAATTGAGTAACATGAGTTGAACTTCAGATTTTAATAAAACAAGTTAGGAAATCATTCGATAAAAAATTTGTAACAACGTACCTGCAATCCCTTTTTAATCCTATTTTTCGCAACACTCCAGAAAGAATTCAAAATCAAGATCGATGTTCAAGGTGATCAATTTAATTCAGTTCTTCAGAAAAAAAACAATTCCCAAAGTAGAATTAGCCAAGCAGGCGCCGTTCTGTATTTCTTGCTTAGCAAATTTGTATGATACATTTACATGATTACTTCATTTCTAGGACGTTCAAG
This sequence comes from Morinoia aosen, assembly GCA_030386875.1. NCBI lineage: Eukaryota > Metazoa > Arthropoda > Malacostraca > Amphipoda > Talitridae > Morinoia > Morinoia aosen. Next base: position 94,153,754 of record CM059559.1, on the reverse strand, counting down.
TGATTGACATCGACTATATGGAGAATCGACGCGACTTCACCATTGGCTCAGAGTACTGGAGCGACCTGCCAGAACTGGTCGAAGAACTGCACAACGATGGTTTGAAAGTCACACTGATTTTCGTAAGTGATTTCAATTGATCATCACATCAAGTCCCTGTACTTTAACAACAGTCACTCTAACAATGAGATAAGGAACTTATATTTCTTATTTCTTGGAAGGAACTTATATTTCTTATTTCTTGTATTGATTGAGAATTGAGTCAAAATGGACTCATCAAACGAACCAATTCAAAACCAACCCAATTTTGTTCATGGATGGTTCGAACACAGTTTCTGTACCATAATCTACTTTACGATATTCAAACAATGTACTGCTCTTTTCCAAGCACATCTAATGGGTTTGTTTCGAAACCATTTTTCTAAAAGCTTTTAAAAACTTTTTTGTGTATGCAAGGACCCAGCTGTGGTCATCGACTTCGACAACTATCTACCTGTCGTCCGAGGACGCGATGCTGATGTGTTCGTCAAATGGATGTCACCCGACCTTGTTCCAGAGGACCAACCAGAGGGAGCCAATGATTATATGGTTGGGTATGTGTGGCCGGACAACAAAACAGTCTTCCCTGACTTCTTCAAGCCTGAAACTCAAGATTGGTGGACAAATGAAATAGTATTATTTCACGAAGTAAGTGAAATTAAAAATTCTTGTCTTGAGTTTTGGATTTGTTTGTTTCAGGAGTTTCGTTTCCCTCGATATTAAAATTCAGCAGAACCTTTTTTGTGATTTAGGCTACCAGGTGCGTTAATTCTTCAAGAAACAGAAATAGATGTTATGAGAACGAATCAAAGAGCAGTAATCCGGTCAAAAAAATCAATAAACTTGTTCCAAGCATTTTTTAAATGTTCGTATGAATTTCTCACCCTTAAATTCCTTCGATACTTCAGCAAGTACCGTTCGATGCAATTTGGATCGACATGAACGAGCCTTCGAACTTTGGCACTGACGCGGACAAACCATTCAACTACCCGGACGAACTGGAGCCATGGAGCCTGAAATGCCCCAACAACACCTATGACTCCCCGCCCTACCCAACGAAACTAGTGCGAGTCGACAGGAGCGAAAGCAAACGCATCAGGTGATGATTATGAAATACTACAGTATGAAAATTTCATCGAGACGTTTTCGCTTATTGAAACTAGTCTTTATTTCATTGAATATTCAGTTCTGATTTAAACTAGTTTCTTTTGCCGTAACATGAAACTTTTGAGGAATGAAGTTCCAAATGTGCTCTTAAAACCTGTTTTTAAAGAGTTATTTTACCTTATACGAGGCGTGTTCGCGAAATAAGTTCCACGGGCTGCCGCTGGCGCTAAAATCGTTTCTATACGCGGCCAGGCAACAGAGGCAGGTTGTTTGGTTCCCCCATTCCAATCCCTTACTAAGCCAGCGTCGCTGCGACGTTTAGTCTTGGCTCAGCAGCCGTCGGCGATGGAGCTTTCTCTTGCGTCTCCCGTCAGCAGACCTTTGAATAGCCTAAATTTTCAGTTAAAATCTTGTCAGTCGTGGTTTTGCTGACCTCCGGAATCTTTTCGCACAGCTCCCGAACTGTAATCCGTCGATCTTCAAGCATTGCCGCTTCAACTTTGGCAACTGTTTCGTCGGAAACCGATGGCCGCCCTGCACGGGCTTCGTCGTGGACGTCTGTTCGGCCATTTTTAAAGTCCCTGACCCATCTGCGCACCATCCCGGAACTCATACACTCTTCTCCAAACACTTGACAAAGTTCTTCGCGAATTTACTTCGCTGATTTCTTCTTAGCGGCCAGGAAACGAATAACAGACCGCAACTCGCAGCTGGCGGGAGACGCAAGAGAAAGCTCCATCGCTGACGGCTGCTGAGCCAAGACTAAACGTTGCAGCGACGCTGGTTTGGTAAGGGATTGGAGTGGGGGAACCAAACAACCTGCCTCTGTTGCCTGGCCGCGCATAGAAACGATCCTTGCGCCAGCGGCAGCCCGTGGAACTTATTTTACGGACACGCCTCGTACGACTCAAAAATATGTATCTTGTAAATTTATCAAGCATTCATAAAATCGTGTGAGCCGATTATAGTAAAAATGAGATTGCATAGCACACGAAGCGTGAAAGAATTGCAGATAACGTTCGGAGTATCAAAATAGCTGTTCGTAATAAACCTCACGAAACAATACATCAGTTTTCACTTCGAGTGTCCAAAAGTGTGCTCTGCAGAAGATCGATGCATGCGATTTTTGAAAGGGAAAAATAGTGAGTTAGCATGAGTAGCTTGCTTTAAAATTTGCCACATCGTAAGGCATGATAAAATTAAAAAATTGTTATGACAATGGATTCAAATAATGACAGCCGTTATGACAGCCATTTCGTGTGGCTTTCTATCGAATTCTAAATGTTTTCATCTAAAATATGTTCTCCCTAAACAAACAATTTACCGAATCTCAGTATATATTCCTGTTATATATTAATACTTTTTCCAGTGACCACACTCTGTGCATGTCAGCATCCCAAACTGACGGCACCTCAACCTACAAGATGTACGACACGCACTCTTTGTACGGCTGGTCGCAGTCCTTCTCTACATACCAGTAAGACAACTTTCGTATACTCAGCCACATTGACTGAATAGTGACAAACCGGTGGTTACAGAGGAGATTTCCAGTACAGATGTGACCCACTGGTGATCATTTGAGATTTCCGGCAGAGGAGTGACCCAACGGGGAGTCACTGAGGGGCTTTCCTTATGCGGGTGACCAACCGGTGGTCACAGAAGTGACTACCGTTTCAAGCTAGCTGGTTTCAAAATATTTTTAACTTCCTAAATTTTCGACTATGAGATAGTTTTCATGGCGTTTTTTTCGGTTACAGTGTTTTTCATTGTCTGGTGTACTAGTTAATACATTGTTCATCGTACTTAGATTTCTAATTTTGTTATCTTGAAACTTTTAACGACGTCAGTTATAATCTTAAGACCTGAGAAATAACAATATTACAATACAATTTAAGATCTGTGAAACGGCTAATTCCACTTTGGGATATTGCGTTGTTCCAGGGCGATGGAGGCATTGTTTCCAGGCAATCGACATCTGCTACTCTCTCGCTCCACGTTTCCTGGCTCTGCTCCGTACGCCATCCACTGGCTTGGAGACAACTCCGCTCTCTGGGAGAACATGGCCAAATCAGTAATCGGTGCGTTGTGCATACTGTGTTTTCTGAAATGGTCTCTTACACAAACGGGGTTCATCGATTGTAGATGAGCACTTGAAACATGGAATATGTCATCGGTGAGTTGCACATACTGGCTTTTCTGTAACGGTCTCTGCCTGACACAAACGGGGTTCATCGATTATAGATAAGCACTTGGAACATGGAATATGTCGTCGGTGAGTGGCACCCACCCACTGTGCTTTCTGCAATGGTCTCTGTCTGACACAAATGAAGGTTTTTTGCTCATCGATTAATGATAAGCACTGAAAAACATGGCCAAATCCGTCATCGGTTTGTTCTTCATGTTGTTTTGTCTGTTAGGGATGAAGATGCAGCGATCCGCAGCAGCAATGGCTCGAGAGCCGGAAATGCTAAGCACCGGTCGCAGCTACAGCGAATCGGCAGTGAATCAATAGTGAATCGTCAGTAAATATCAATCAGTGAATCACTCATAATCAAGAGTGCAAGTGTTTAGTAGTTCTGAGAGCTCTCAAGTGGTAGTTGTGGGGTAGGTTCAATACAAGGTAGCACCTCGAACAGTACTTTCAGATTGGCGCGCAGTCTAATGTGATCTGTGTGGTGTGTTTTTCTTAGCTGAGGTTCTGATTTTGTGTTATGCATGTTGCGAAGCATTCTATTCTTTGACACCTTGCTGTAAGTCAAGGTTCTACCGTTTTGGCATAACCATTTTTTTTCATGTGTGAGCTAGCCAGGGTATTCATTTTATGTTTATAATGTCATTTTTATTGTGCGTAAATTCCCTGTTTGATAGTTGCCAAGAAATTCTGGGTAGCTATAATCATGCAATCGTTCGCTGGCGTTCATTAATTTTCAAGCCTGCATCTCTCATTTTGTGGATCATTTTGGGACAGACTGTGTTGACAATCCTCATATTTTCATCCACGTGTTTATTAAATAAAACCCATTTTAATCTTTCAATTCTTTTATTTTCCATGCTGGTTATGTGGGTAGAACGCGAACATAAAGGTGTATAATATGATTGATTTGTGGGGGTTGAGAGTCCTCCTTGCGTACGTGATTAACCCATTCTCGTATCGTGACAATAGCTACTTTCCAGATCAAGGGCCCATAGCCGCTCAAGTACACTATTCTTCGTCTAATTCAGCATTCACTGAATGAGTGACCATGCAAGTAATCGGCCATCCTTCGTTAAACACATATCTACGTCTCTACCGGTGTAATTGTTCATCCTTCGTTAAACGCAGATTCATACCTTCACAGATGTAATTAATATTTTGTTAAACACATATCTATGCCACTACATGAGTACAGGTGTAATTGTTTATCCTTCGTATAATGCATATTTATGCCTTCACTGGTGTGATTGTTAATATTTTGTTAAACACATATCTATACCTCGACATGAGTAATTGTTAAACCATAGGTGACCGCATACCTATGTACGCCTCAACAGGTGTAGTAGTTAATCCTTTGTTAAACACAAATCCATACCTAAACAGGTGTGATTGAGTTCAACCTGTTCGGCATGCCGATGGTGGGGGCGGACATTTGCGGCTTCATTGGACCCTCCACCCAGCAACTCTGCTCCCGCTGGATGGAGCTCGGAGCTTTCTATCCTTTCAGGTGCGGGTGAAGTTTAATGCAACTTTCCTTCTCCTCACTAGAGTGAGGAAACGGGAAATGAGACCACGAAATTCAGTTAAATAACTTACCATATGTTTTTTTTACAAATTTTAACCCGTAAAATAACCTGTGAGCAAACTACCAGTTAAATTAACTGTCACGGTAATTCAGTGAAATAACCTACCTGATGTTTTTTAAGAAGCACTGCTGTCCCGCCTGTAAAGGCTGTCTTACGTCTTCATTTTCTCGGATTTTGCTTTTCTCGCCTAATTGGGGGTGATGTAATCTCTACATCGTTGTCATTGTTAAGAAACCTTCCTCTTCGATGTCTTCAACATTTTTGATTTTCATTTGAGTGGTTTCTCAATTTTTTTCTATCAGTTTCCATCAGGAAGGTGAATTTCCGTCCAACTTTACACTACTGGTTCTTTCCCTATTGAAACTGAGTTTTTCACGTTCTTTAGAAGAATTTTAAAGTCCTTCTTTAACTTTCAATTGACAATTTCATAGGGAAAAATTGTCACATTTTCCTTGTTCGTCAGAGTAAGATCTTCTGTTTCTTTGGTAAAAAGACTATTCCATCATGTTGAAGGCATACAGAGCCGCTTTGCCTCCTCGTAAAGCTGAATTTCTCCAAAGTGTTCTCTGAAACAGTATTCTTCATTTACTTGCATTTAATAGCTCACGGTTTCCCAGCCGATGAAACATTTTCGCGGACAAAATCCACCGAATTAATTGTTGTACGAAAAATATTTCCTGATGACGCTAAACCTAATACCTAAATTTAGGAGACGAAATGTTTCAATCGAAAATAAAAAATCAGCCTTCAAAGGTTCAAGCTTATCGCGATTTGGTTTGTATTTTCAGTCGCAACCACAATGCGAATCACTCGCCTGACCAGGATCCAGCTGTCCACCCCGAGGTGGCCGCCATCTCGCGTGACGTGCTGGCGCTGCGATACAAGTATCTGCCGTACCTCTACAGCCTCTTCCACAGGGTGGGTTGCTCGATGCTCAAAAGAATGAGAATGATGATGTTGTTCGATTTTTATTGCTATGAGCATCCCAAGGATGTGTGAGCTGTAAATTCTTCAGTTACTATGGAGGTATATTTTAAATTAGACGGCATTTTACATTCTCTCCGGTTGAAGACTTATTCAATAAGAATAATGCATGTTTAAGATAGGGGTTCTAAAATAAATAGACTGTAAGAAATCGTATCCGTCATATACGGTTTCGACTGGATGCTCAGCTGAACGTAGAATTTCTGACAAGTAGTTTTCACTGAATTGTTTATTGCAACACTTCTAATGAATGATTATATTAACATGCAGCTTCTGAAAATGAATTGTTAAATTCTTTTAATAATCACAGCAGAGCATTTCTGATTCTTGAGACACCTAATACAACATCGAATCAAACCTCATTACTTGCTTCATTTAATTTTCGTGCATGAGTTCTTTAAACTCCAACCGTGTGATAAATTAGTCAAATTCTTTCACTTTACCCTCGGGTCATAAGAATGGCAATAGCGTGGCGCGCCTTCTGTACAAACATCAACCTTGTGGTAAATTAGCTAAATTCTTTCACTTTCCCCCGGGCCCATATAGATGAGTACAGCTTCGCTCGCCCTCTGTATATACTGCTTCCGTGTGGTAAATTTAACAAATTCTTTCATTTTCCCACCAGGCCCATATGGACGGAAACAGCATGGCTCTCTTCTGTGTAAACAGCAACCGCGTGGTAAATTAAACAAATTCTTCCACTTTTCCATCTGGTTTCTAGGGTGGGCTCGTCCTCTGTATAAACTGCTACCGTATGGTAAATTAACCAAAATCTTCCACTTTCCACCAGGCCCATATGGACGGCAACAGCGTGGCCCGCCCTCTGTACAACGTCTTCCCTACGGACCTCACCGCGAGGGACGTTGACGACCAGTTCCTGTGGGCGACCGGCATCATGATCGCCCCGGTCCTGGAGTCAGACGCTGTCCAGCGCGACGTTTACTTCCCAGAAGTGAGTCATTCCTGATTTCCATGATCGGGTCAGTGAACGAGGAGGTATGAACCGAACTGTTGCTCTTGTATGGTTTGTCCAGCAATTAAGGATCGTTATTTTAAGAAATTTTTTAAATCCGATGTGTTGTTGTGCATCCAATGTATCAATTCTTGTTAAAAATCAGCGGTTTTTCTTTTTTTTTTCTCTGTCTTTCTGTGCGATAACCCTGGTGTGCAGTAATCGAATAACATAAGTTTCAAGTTTTTCCTCTGTCATATTCTGAGTACCTAATGGAAAATAACCGTATTTCTTCCGTTCCTCTGGAGATCGTAATCAGCGGATGTTCAAAAGTGAAAGTTTCCTAATATAGTTTATAGCTGAGGTTTTCAATTCAGCGTCACAGACCCAGAAATATTAAGCCATTGCAACTCAATGCGACTGATTGTTCATTCAGTGACGTTAAGCAAGAGTTCACAACCTTTCTTTCGCCCCGTACTCCTAAAATATTCCATTGGAACCTCGCAACCCTCGAAATAAAAACGCCAACATATCCTATAATATAATAATATTCTATCATTTACATGGACTTTTGGAATATCGTGTCCCACCCCCAGGGGATGCGAGCTCCCCAGGCTGGGAACCCCTGCCATAAAGTAATTTATCTGTAGGTTATAAAATGAATAATTCCACAACAGGGCCTGTGGTACGACCTCGCCTCCGGAGAGCTTGTGAGCTCCGCCGCAGGGACGCTCACCATCGACGCTCCGCTCGAGAAGCTGCCGGTGTTCGCTCGGGGTGGAGTGATACTGCCCACACAGGCACCTGGTCTCACCACGCAAATTAGGTGCTCTTCTTTTCCTAAGTTTAGAGAATGAGTGTTCCATGTCCTTTTGAACCTAGAAATTACAAGTTATAGGTACTTTTGGTCATAAATATTCTTTATTTTTCTCGAAGATATTCTTCTTTTTTCTTCTGTTTCTAGAGATTAGGCGCTCTTCTTGTTCTAATCCTGGAGAATGAGAGTTCCATATTCTTCTGATCCTAGAGATTAGGTGCCCTTCTTTTCCTCACTCTAGAGAATAAGTGTTCTGTGTCCTTTTGATCCTAAAGACTAGGTGCTCCTTTTTTCCTAGGTCTTGAGAATGAGTGTTCCATGCCCCCCTCCTGATCTTAGAGATAAGGCGCCCTTCTTTTCCTAATTATAGAGAATAAATGTTCCATGTCCTTTTGATCCTAAAGACTAGGTGCATTTCTTTTTTTACCCTAGAGAATGAGTGTTCCATGCCCTTCTGGACCCAGAGATTAGGTGCTCTTTTTTTGCTAATCCTAAAGAATGAGTGTTCTATGTCCTTCTGAATCTTGAGTTTACAAGCTGTATGTGATTTTGGTTATAGATATTACTTGCTCTTTATACTTTTGGATCTAAAAATTACGAGCTATACGTACTTTTCCACACGTCCCTCTCTCTCGCCTTTCCCTCCCATACTTTTTCCTTTCTCCAAGAATTTTATATTGTCGTTTAATTTTACATTAGTTTTTTAAAAATTGCCTTTCTTACTCTTTCTTCTTTCACCCTTTTCTCCTTCATCTTTTCTCCTCTCACCCTCACACGCTCCCCTCTCACACAGCCGGCAGAACCCGTTCGGCCTGACCATCGCACTGGACGCGGCCCAGTACGCAGAGGGTGAGGTGTTCTGGGACGACGGCGAGCTACAGCACGTCATGGAGGAGACCTACATGGCAATGCTCACATTCAGCGACGTAAGTGTGCTTGTGCTAAATTTCAACTCATGGGGATTCGCTGGTACAGGGTTTGATATTTCCAAAGAGATTGATGCTCCGTTTGATACTCTACGCTATTCAAGATCCCTTTCCCAAGGATGGGAACTTAGGTTTAAGTTTGCGTGGTATGAAACCTAGTACCTTCAAAAACACAATATACTATATGTATAATAAAATGCCAGGTGTCTCCTTAAATTTGTAAAAAAATAATTTTTATGCGCGTAATATCTCCTAAGTTATTACAGCGGGAATTTCATTGAACTCATGAAATTGGTTGATCTGTCTTGGTTGGTTGGTCCGTCTCTCTAGGATGCTCATTAGGATGCTTAATGACCGTATCTGTGATGCGAGTTTCACCAGTGCACAAGTTCTAGAATATTTTAATCGCAGGAGCTATTAGGATCGATGTATCTGTTTGTGACTCACATCTGGAAGACTTATTCAAGGGAAATACCGGATCCCGTAATTTATGACGGGCCCTGGGCACTAATACTACACATTGGTCAGGGCGCGCTGTCGACGGTGATCATGCACGGAGAGGAGGCGGTCGCCGGCCTGTCGTTTGACAACGTCGTCTTCTACGGGTACCCCAGCAGCCCGTCTGCCGTCACCGTCAACGGGGAAGCCCTGGACCCGTCATCCTGGGCCTATGACGAGGCCCTGTCTGTCCTCACTGTCTCCATTGACGCCCCTCTCGACGCGGCCCTCGCCCTCCAGCTCACTGCTTGAGATGCCGACAAAAGAAGACCCGAAAAATGTTTTTAATAAAGGACGATGTGTTAGAGAACGATGAATAAGAATAGACGATCTGTGAAATGTGACGATTCATATAAATGACGGTGCTTCAAAATTGACTTTCATTGAAAAATTATCCCTAGTTGCGATCCGTAAAAACAAACGATCCTTAAAAACTATTCTTGATAAGATATTGTTTGAAGAAATAAAATCTTTGGCAAAAGATCTGTAAAAATGGAATTAGTAAAAAAGGCTTTATGAAAATTGAATTTTTCCGTAGTGTTTCCTGCGTAAGTTGAATTATTCCTTAATTAAGCCTTCAAAATAAACTTACTCAGCAAAATTAGGATAATTTAATATTTAAGTTATAGGATATTTAAGTTTACAGCCGTTCTCTTAGTCTTGGTTAATGTAACGTATTGCTAACAGTCGAGTTTGCATCTGAAAGTAATGGTAAAAAGAGTGAGATTTTCACTCCATTCAGGTTCATTTTTTCGAACGTTCCTAGAGCATTTCAAAAGAAACATCAAAGTTTTTATTTTTAAACCAACCCTATAAAGTCATTAGGAAGAAAGTAATCATAATGGTTAGAACAAAAAATAATTTTTAAAATATTTTCTTAACGATGAGTTACTCTTTATACTGGAATTTTCTCCCATGACCAAATGGGAATAACACTATTGAGAGATTCGTGTACGTTTCCTCCTTTATTTTACATTTTTTCAGCATTATTTAAACAATTATCAAGTGATACATACCAGTAAGATCTCGGTTTCATAATGAATTTAAACATTTCGTTGATAATTTTTTTGTTACAAATTCAGACTCAAAAATTCAGACTTTCAAAACTGAAATTGTTTAAAAATTCTATAAAATTAAACTGAAATGTTAACTATGTCAGAAATGAAAAAAAATGCCAGCTCTAAATTAAATAAAAACACGAGTACTCTCATCAATTCTGTCTCCTCTTTTTTATAGCTACTTTATTTAGGTTTGCATTTGACGATGGGTGAAGTTTAAAGTTTCTAAATCTTGACACAGACTGCAAAAGGTAAGTAAAACCAGAAAGGCTTCACGAGGTAATATTTTCATTCATATTAACAAACAGCGTTTATTTGGCCTGATGAGGAACATTGAGTGAAGTAGCTGAGCGAACTGTGAGCTTTATAAATAAACTTCGTGTTACTTCTTATTTCCTTAAATTACTTCTTGACCGGCGTCTGTATAATGACTTTCCTTGCGCATAACCGTATGTAAGCTAAAATTTAAAAAGCCTTACCTCAAGATTAATTGCTTTACCAGGTCGGTAGAGATTGTCAGTCATTAAGAGACAAAATTTTCATTTCTATCAGACGGAGGTGTAAGTTAAACGTTTCATTCAAATTCGAAGTAACATTTAGTACATCTTCATTCTACTGTTTGGATAGAAAACAAAATTTCTACTTCAAAACGCTTTATTATATGTCAGCGACCAAAACAAAGAATTATACATCCTTAATTAATACGGCAAAATATCAAGCATACAGTAAATATTTTCCATTTAAATATCCTAATTTATTCCATCATACTCAACTCATTTTACGACATAATTTTTTTCTCACGCAGAAATGATGGATCATTTCTTCATTTCCTGCAATACAGAAGGGGACAGCATTCGCATATATCACTTGACATTATGAGGTAATATTTTCGGAACCTTTTAATTCGCCGTAGAGAATAGTTTGTAGCGTAAGGTCTCCTAAGTTCACTTGACCATGCTACGAGGTGCGAGAATTACATCGTTTTGAAATACAATTTGACTTGAATATTATTGAACAAATGCGTTGTTCAAATCGAAGTGCAAAACATTTCAGTTCAGCATTTTAAAAATGTTTTTACAATCCGGCCTTTAACCGACAAGAGCAGTATCTGAACGTTTGACCTCAGCTCGCAAAACTTCCAGGCTTTCGATAAAATATAGCAAACTTCAATCGAGGAGACATTGACGCAAAGTGTTCGTGAGAAATTCGGCCATGGCTTGCCATTATTCCTCTTGATTGCATTGCATTCGTTGCTCAACCTTAACACGCTTAGCGTTGATTGTTCTCAGTAAATAATGTCACAGTACATCAGCATCAACTGAAACAACTCACTAGGGCGCTAAAATGAAGCATAATAACCACAAATAAAGGGGGATATCTCAGGAGGGATTCAGGGCGTATCATGTGAGAGGCTATAGTGTCATACTATAGTGTCATACTATAGTGCTTTCTCAAAACCGCTACAATCTTCAGAGGCTAAAATGCCAGCGAATGCATGCTCATATTTAATCATGGAAGTAAATTAAAACAAAAAGAGAGAAAGAATTATTTAAACCATAACTACATATATGAAGTTCAACCCTATGATGCCCCAAAACTTAGCGCCTTAAACTTCAAAGATAAGAGATTGACTCTGGTGTTTCAGCTCACGTTTTGCCGTGCTTGTTTCTTACCCTACCAAAAATCTGTCGGTGATTTTTTTGGCTGCGATTTTTGTCGTAAAAAGCAGTTGCTCATAAGGTTTTTGCGTTACTCGATTCGTGAGCGAAACACACTTGAAACTCACTCAAAGCGCTGAAAGTCATTTTTCTTCTAACATTTATTAGCAATTTCAACTTTTTTCGTGCTAGTGAAATGGGAACTGCATGAGCACGCCGCTCTACTTAGCGACGTACATAAGCGAATGAAATAAAACAGTTATGAACATTCCTGTGCTTTAAAACCTTGTGCTATATACATGCTGACCAACTCGGTAAAAAATTATAAATATTATTAATAATGTACATCAAAATATAGATACATTCATGCAAAAAAAAGAATATTGTTAATTTTACTCTACTTTCCACTTTATGTCTTTTACAGTTTGATTAAAATAAACATGGTCACTAATGTCTTGAAGTGCTCAGATAATATTTTGGATTTTTCATGCTTCTTTAAGGCACATATTTTATCAGAAAAATCAAACAAACAAAGAAGAAACACTTATCACAGTCACGGAGATGAGTAACGTATTTAGGGTGCCTGAAAATTGAATAGATAATACATATATAAAATAGAGCTCAGTAGAGGTAATACATAATAAAATTAAGCGCAAATGTAAAATATACAAGACTGCCTGGTATTTTCCACAAGATCTGATGTCCGAAATGTGCGTGTTTTTCAGATGACAAGGAATAGGCGGGGGTCATTTGTTAGTTGCTTATTATATGACATGGAATGAAGTACAAATCAATTTAAAACTAAACAAAACAGGATTAAAAAAAATTAGATTACAAGGATTTTCACTACAAGTTTTGAATTTTTCAGTGTAAAATACGCTTTCGAATATATGTTTAAATTGTAGTCACGAAACAGTAATTTGTAGAAGAAGGTAATTAGCTTTTATAGACTTAGAGTGGTCAAATAAAGTTAAACGTCTGAATCACCATTTCGTCAACTAATATGGTAAGTGTTAACAAAACTTATTACGATGACAAACTCGGCTAAAACGTACATCCATATTTAAAAAGTACTAAACTAGTCAGTACATGAAGAGATAGCGAAATTTACGAGACTTAAGAAACAATCTACTTTTCAATCGCTTGTGGTAAGTAAATTGTTCTAATATGTTTGAATTGTTTAAATTTATCTCTAACTTAAGTTATACAGAGGCACACTATGTACAAGTACTAAGGTACAGAGAAGCATATGTATTTTGCTTACTCGTTCAGTATTTAACTTACACCTTAAGAGACTCCGTCTAAACTAGTCGAATTGAGTTACAAATGATATGATTTATACACAATATCATGTACTGATTGTTGATCTTCGTTTCGTTTCAGCAAATCCAATCACCTTTTTTTATGGTTTGAAAACTACACAAAGTCAAGTTTGAATTTTCTCTTACAAATTTCCTTTGATGTTTCCAAAGCGATTAGGTAAGAAATAAAATTTGTTCTCAAGACATCCTCTACGTCAAGTCATGACAAAATCACAATTGCTTACGTTTAATAAAGATCTTCTAAAAATAGATATATGCTTACAAATAGATACGAGGAAATGAATAGTGCCGCTCATTCCTAAATTAAAAAGACCATCCTTGCAAATGCATGAGAGTTCATCTTAATCCTTAATTTATATATCAGCGCATCGATGGGCTCGACGTTAAAAAAATAATGGAATTGTCCCTGTGAGGGGCACATTTCCTTTTTCCAATTTTACGGCTCCTTATTTTTAAATTTTCAGGTATTCCATGGTCAGAACTCAGCTTACGGTATCATATCTCTATAAATGTCAGGCTTTCATTCCGTTACTATACATGTTAGCTATGTTATTCCTGCGAGGCAAGCTGAGAGCTAATATATTCTTTAACTTTAATCAAGCACAAGTGGCACACATTAGGCAGCTGGCAAAAATAATCCCGGCAGACATATCACAAAAACAACACACTCGCAAAAATTTCATCCTCGAGAATTTGTTGGTATTTCGGATCGCAGTAGGTACATGAAAGACAATATACACGTACGGAAATTAGTGTTCAATCCCAAAATATTCCTGAAACTAGTCCAAGTTTTGTCTGTCTGTTTGCGCTCGACTTTCAGAGATCTGTTTCGACTTTCCTTCGGTCAGCCAAAATATAAGCCTGAGGCGCTTCAGTTACACTTTCAAAGCAAGTTCAACATGCAAGCTATGTTTGCTACTTAAAATTCTTTTCAGAAATAGAATATTTTCCCTCTAAATTCTAATAGGCAAGTTGGGCCACGTGCAATAACTCGAAGTTAAGCCAATAACTCAAAATTAGCCAGGCCATGTGTAATAACCTGCACAAAACCTTCTTGTGCATCGAATCAAAGCATCTCTGTAGCAGCACGATCACTAACTTCAAAACTCAACAGTTTACTAGATAAGCATTACGGAATTTTGCTGGCCAGCGCCTCATGTACTTTGAGTGCACTCTGAGCAGGGCACAAGCCCCGACTCGTCGCAGCAGCAGCACTTGAGAGCCACGAACTCGAGTGTGAAGTGGTTGCGGTTGAGCGACTTCTTCGAGCCGCAACAGACTGGGCACGGCAACATTCTGTAGCCGCCACACGCGTCGCACGGGGACGGGTGGGGTGACTGGACCTGGTGAAGCAAACATGACAGTTTCAAGTGGATTTTAAGCAATTCAAACAATTTATCTACCACGAGTGATACAGCGTCAGATTGTGTCTTAATTCTAGTACAATGGACACTTTGAGTGAAGCTACTTTTGGGACCGAATAAGTTCGGCGTGATAGGTTGCGTTTAATAAACGATGGAGGAATCGGTGTATGTATAGGAGCTGTACAGGCTTGAGTTTCATGGAGACATCTTCAAATACCGAAATGATATCTTCAAAAAGAAGAGTGAATGAAGTACTACTATGTTATGGGGGAAAGATGTGAGTGTTGGATGAGGAAAGTTTGGTTAGGGAGTATGGGAAGACCTTCAAAAATCAGTGTGATATTTAAAAAAGTCGGAAGTGTAGTAAGTGAAAGATACTGAGTTGGGTGGGGTTGGGTGTAAACGGACAGAGGAACAGTTTGGAAAAATAGCTGATCGGCGTTAAATAAATCACATTTACCGAGGTTTTAGCACCAATTATTCGTCACTAAAACACTGATGAATACTGTGTAAACATTAAACAATTAGTCAGATATTAACTGTCAAAAGTATGAATTTAAACAGAGCAGACGTGAGATTGAGGGTTGAAATTCGTTCTAAAATTGTTCGTGACCTTGTGTACGCCTTCAAATTTCTTCAACACAGGCTTGAGCTCTTGTATTCTCATATTCTGAGAGAATATGTCAACATGATCTGGTAAATTGTCCGTTTGTAAAATAAAAAACTAGAACTAATATTTAATAACAATTTTATTCGAGTTAGAAATCTGACTAAAATCTAGATAAACTGTTGATGGTATGAATGAACAGTGAATTACCGATAAGAATGGTACGAAATTTGAAAACCTCATCGAGAGTTGCTGATAAGTACGAATATACAAAAAGACATTAATGGGAACATTTGCACTGGAAATTAGGTGATGCGAGAGTCAAACTTGCAGAAATCGAAACTAGAAGAAATCGAAATATCGAAATGTTTAATTTAATAAGTATTTTATGCTTTTAAATTATTTACCGTAAAACTATTCAAGCCTTTTATGGGTGATTTATCATCGAACAATTCATGAACATTTCAAATGAATTCATACAATACGAGTTTGCCAACACATCAATTTAGTTGACCTGCACCCACCCTGTATGGCTGCAGCAGACGACGCAGCTCGCCGGTCTCATTGAGTTGCTCGATGAGGTCTGCGCCCTGGTCGATAATAAGGCAAAAATTATTACAAGGCTTAAAATATTTATTCACAGGATAAAATATTTATTCCGAGGCTTACAATTTTCATTTTGTGGCGCAGCATATTTACTCCAAGACTTAAAATATTCCGTTCTTTGCACTCAGAGAAAATAAAAGAAATAGTTTTTTGCATTCTATTTAACTTTGTTGCAATTTCACAAATATTTAATGTATTCGTTTCAAATTTGTTGGAATTTCAAGCAATTGTTTTCTGTATTCCATTTAACTCCTCTGAATTTTCAAAGAATATTTGTCTGCATCTCATTTTTATTGCACGCACGTACAACCTCAAGAAATAATTTTGCTTCAAATAAGATAAGTGTAATAGAAAAACCATTGTTGTGAAAATAAAATTAAAAGCTTTACTGTCATTTTCATAGGTATACGCGGGATAAAATTCTGCTCAGGAATTCTTAAATATTTCAACAAACTTACCGTTGCCTACATGTAACATTGACTTTCTTGACTCACGTTATTAAAACATTTGATGCTTATAGTCAGACAAATCAAAATCTGAATTTTTCAGGACAGAAGCTTACCCAAAAAATCCGAAACATTCAGCCGACTTATTCATAACACAGGAGCTGATGATGTTAAAAATTAAGCAGATAGTTACAACCAGTATAACTTTTTCGCTGGAGCATGCATGTTTTTCACCAGCCAAGCGATGTAATAACTTGGGCGGCGAAAAAATATGCATGCAGGCGGCGAAAAAGACTGGGAAATCTTGAGTAATTAAAACACAGGAGTTCTTAGAAAATGCAGTTTGTGGCATTCATTACACGAAGAAAACTCACCAAATTATGCGAATACTCCCTATAAAATGTATAGCATAATACAGAAATTCCATCCATAATGTGAAAACCATTCATACAAATCAACGAAATGATTCAAGAGCAATCTCAAGTGCTACAAAAATTCACATAAAGAAGTAATACCTATACTCGCAATATAGGAGTGTTTTTAGCTTGCATAAAGTAGGTGTGCGTTGTAGCATACATAGTGTAGGCATGCTGTATTGCCAACACGATATGGGTGTTCGCTTCCACGCTCATAGCTCACAATATTAGGAACTTTACATTACTCTTTCACGCTCATAATAAAGGGTTTCTCTATTACCTTCACAATATTAAGTTGCTCTATTTCGCTCATAATATAGGGTTTCTATATTACTTTCAAAACATTAAGTTATTCTATTGAGCTCATAATTTACGGGTTCTCTACTACCCACATAACATTACGTTACTCTATTCCTCTCATAATATTTGGGTTCTCTATTACCTTTAGAACATTAAGTTACTCTATTGCGCCCATAATAGATTATTTCTCTGTTACCTTTACGACATTAAGCTACTCTATCGCTCATAATATATTGGTTCTCTATTACCTACACAACATAGGGATGCTACATCTCTCAAATAATACAAGATGTTTCAGTAATATATAAACAGGACGAGAACTCACCCCGAGGTACTGTCCCTCGATGAAAATGTGAGGAAGGCTAACGATTTTGGAGTTGAGTCTGTCTAAGAGCTGGAGCTGAGTGTCCCTGTTCATAAACACGTCGCGCTCTTCGAACTGCACCATCAAATTCCACAGGATTTTGCGGATGCTCTGACACCGCTCGTACGTGTGCCGCACGATGCCAAGGCTCGTGACGAACATCACCACGCGTCCTCGCTCTCGCTCCGTGTACAGCTGCAATATTGGGCTGGGTTAGGCACTGAAAGAATTAGATTTCGTCGAGCACTGAAATATTGGACTTCGTGTACTGCTGGAAAATCAAACTTCGTTTAAGCACTGACGAATTAGACTTCGTTTAAGCACTGAAAAAATTAAATTTAGTTAATTAAGAAAAAAATAGACTTTTTTATGCACTGACAAATTAGAAATTGGACTTTGTTAAGCACTGACAAGTGAGACTTCGCGCACAGCTGGAAAAATAGACTTCGTTAAACACTGACGAATTAGACTCGTTAAGCACTGACAAATTAAACTTAGTTAAGAAAAAATAGACTTCGTTAAGCACTGACGAATTAGAAATTAGACTTCGTTAAAAAAAAAAAACTTCGTTAAGCACTGACAAATGAGACTTTGTTAAGCTAAAAAAACAGATTTCGTTAGGCATTTGTAAATTAGACTTCGTTAGCCAAAAGAGCAGATATTAAACTTATTTAAGCAAAGGTACTGGTACTAGACTTCGTTTGTCGAAAGTGCAGGTACGTGACTACGTTTAACAAACATGCAGACATTAGACTTCGGTGAGCGATAGCGTGAGTGACTTCACATAGCAAAATTGTGGTTAATCGAAAAATTTAGGTGCTTGAGTACATGCAACTTCGTGCAGTATTATAAAAGAAACCCCGCTACTTTATTTTCTTTTGGAGTATTCTGTTTTGCATTTTGTTGCTTAGCTACATCTCGCATTAATTCGCTTTTATAAAGCAGGACGAAAAAACTGTGATTGTTATTCGCTTTATAATGCATAATGTGGAGTAACAGCATGTAGGATATACGATGATAAGACCGAGAGGAATGCAATGATTTCGAAGTCTATGGAAATTCACAACTCGGGTGAAATATATCAGAGTCGGATGAAACAAATTCAAGCTGGTTTAAAAAGGTTACATCGCATGAAATATATCAAACTCAGAGGAAATTAATTTGAATTGCATGAAAAGGTCAAGTTGGATTAAATAAGGCAACGTAAGACCGTCGAAGCATGAAAACGTGACTGTAAAACAATGGTAAAAGTTTTACAATGGTAAAAAATACGTGTGAGCACAATGTTCTTGTTCCACAGAGTTTTGACCTAAGAAGAAGATCAAATGTTCTCAAAAATCCATTGTCATAAAAAGCCGGCTCTTCGCAAGCACCGGAGCGTGCATGCTAGAAAAACTTCGTATGTATTTTATCAGCTGACTTCAAATTCAAAATTTGAGAAGTTGTACGTGACTTCACGAATAGGTGAGAGCTGCTGCTCTTATTTACTACATCTGAAGTATTGTTCATCGCACTTGAATACTACTGTGGAATACGACATTTCTGGCTAGGTATTTATTTGAATCTCCAAAATCGCGACCTTTCAAATGCATGTTGTTCACTACATCAAAAGTACTGTGTCTCGCTCCTGGATACAATTAAAAAATACAATTTTCCTGTCTTTATTTTTTATTTGAATCTCCAAAATCGCAACCTTTCAAACATCAATTGTTCACCACATCTAAAATACGGAATTTCGCTCCTGAATAAAACTGAAGAACACGATATTCTGGATAGATATTTATTTGAATCCTCAAAACCGCGACCTTTCAAATGGCTGTTCACGTCATTTAAAGAACTGTATGTCGCTCATGAATACAAATGAAGAACGCGATATTCCTATATGGACATTTATTTCCAGCTACAAAATCGCGTCTCTTCAAATGGAAGGTTGACATTCTACACAACAATTACGTAGATAACAAAGCACTGGGAAAAACATTGCAAACTTAGGCGCCTACGAAAACAAAAAGCTTCGTCCTTGATGGGACTAAGAGTTTTTTGCGACACGATTATATAATGAGACTGCTTGGTCCTTGATTTAATCGGGGAATTTCTTATCCTTAACACTTACAACTGCAGAACGGGGTTGAAAAATATCAGATTGCGTGGTTAGGATTGCAGAAATTCGCTTGAGAGATCTTTTGTGATGACTTAAATATCATCATTTCTGCGTCACGATTATGTGCTTGTTACCTATATACATCCCTATCAGTTCATGAATTTTAAAATTTGCTGATGTTAGAAACTTCTGGAAATAAAATAACTAGAACACAAGTACGCGTCATGGATGAAGATTGTCTTTGCTTGAACACCATATAAACTTTTCAGGTGTGCGTAGTGCGTTCAATTTAATAGAAAATAAAAAAAAAAATTTTTCTCTATCATCAGAATTAATTAAAGTAATGCTAATGTCTAAAATTCCTCTATTTCACGAAATAAACATGTACCTTGCATGGTTGAAAAATTTCTGAAAGCGAACTCACAATTCGTTCCTGTTCATTTCCATAGCAGAATGCCCATTTTTAATTACCATTTCAAATGAAATATTGCTGTTTGTCAAAGGAACCATCCATGCTATAACCCTAATAAGACGAACTTGAGGCAATTTCTCGGGAGAAAATCCCTGTTTTAAAAGGACTTTCTTTACCCGAAGCCAACAAAACCGGTGCAGTCTCTAGAAAATCGCAATATTGGCTTGCCGCATGAGCGATCGCCGGGACACTTAGTTTTAGATTTACTACCCTGAGATCAGGCGTTTCAGGGCTCGTGACTTCACAATAATGGGAGCAAGCGCCGCCTTATCGCCAGCCTCGCTTACTGGAACAAATGGTAGCTCCGCTTGAGTTCATAACTCCTCAATTTTACACGACAATGGCATATTATTTTTAAACTGGCGATTGCGTTGATTTTTTTTCATGTGTTATTCGTGGTTAGTTATTGTAGTTGGTGCCCGTACGTGACTGGAGATTTGACTTTGAACTGCTAATTACAGCTTTCGGTTTTATACTCAGGCAAATTTTGGAGTCGAATTTGTACTTTGTAGCTATAGACTTGAATTTTACTGTTAGGCTCAGTTCGATAGTTTAGTTACAATTTCAGTCAGAGTTTTTTGTCACACTCAATTTGTTTGCTCACATGCATTCAGAGTGATTAGATTTCATGAGAAAGTTGGACTTCCTATCTGTTATACAAAATCAAAATTTTTCATCCTAGAAGTGACGTTTGTAGCCAAAAAAATTGCCCACATAACCTACTGTAAAAAAATTGTCACATCAACACATGGCAAATGAAAGTTTTGAACGCTTATTAACTGACACATGCACGTGTCTACTTTAATGACAATTTAAATCTATAATATTTATAGTTGTTCTCAATTGCACTATACGAACACCGATGACAAGGCAGTTTTGTGGGTGTTAGTTTTAGCTTCATGGTAAAAATGAGATCAAAAAGAAAAAAAAATATGCTCACTCAGGTTTCAAAGTGAGTGCAGGTCACCGTATTTTCAATATTTTCATTTTTTCTCTTTTGAAATATAAATTCTACTTCTGTTCGCAAGCTGGTGTGGGGTATCAAAAGTTTATTGCAACTTTTGCTCGTTTGCCGCTTTCAATTCTCCATTTTAAATATATCAGCAAAAGAAAACGGATGCAACATCCTGGAAATCCTCCATTCCTACATTAAACAAGAATTATTGCCTTGAAATTCCCTGCATTGGTGGAACACGAATATGAAGCCATTGCAGTATGCAGGAAATCATTGCAGTGTGATATTAACGTGTGAATATTCTTCTATCACTGTAATGAGTCTCCGTAACTGACGTCAGCAGATACAGAGGTGAATGCCGTGACGTGTGCTCGTGAGAGTATACCTACATGTGTGTTTCTGCACGATCATGCGTCTGTATATGTGTATGCATGGCTTGTTTCTGCGTATGAGAGTGTGTGAGAGTGTGTGTGTGTGTGTAGGTGTGAGTGCGTGGGTGGGGCGTGAGTGCAAGTTTGTGAGTCTGTCTGTGTGTGGAGCATTTGGTGTATTTGTATGTGGTGTGTGAAAACGAGCATATACATACATCTGTGAAACTAGTTCCGGCTGTCCAAAAGTGGGATATTTGTTATTCAAAATTTACGTACCAACATCTAATGTAATAAGGTGAAATTAATCTTTAAAAAATATTATTTTCCATAGCAAATTAGAAGCTTCTATTTACCATGTTTAATATTTTCACTCCCGGGTTCGAATATGCGAAATGCAGAGTAATTGAAACCTCAGTGGGCGACTCAACACTTATTCAAAAGAATTTGCAAGCGTTGCGAAAAAAATGTGACTTTCATGTCAAAAAAATTGGTTTAGCGTTGCAAATAAAACGCAAGTTTAAAATCCAAAACATTTAGTTAGCGATGCAAAAAATTGCAAATTTTACCACAGAAAAAATTGGCTTAGGTAAAAATTTCACAACTTAAATCCATTTTTAAACAATGTAGGCAGGATCGGGAGCTGCTGACACACATCTGTGTCAACTAGAGTGGCACTTCACACGGTAACAAGTGCAATAAAAATGCTCTGCAAGTCTTCAAGGTATTTCTTCTGGCTGACAGGTGAGTGTGAGAAATGGGAGCGCGTATTTTTGTCTTTTATACAATCGCAGCAAGTCCTAACATATCAATCTTCCGCAACACAGTGCAGCTCATTTTTGTTATGCTGTTCAGTCAATCATTTTTCGTTTCGAAATTTTACATGAGTATTACGATTCCGATGTGTAATTATCAACAAAGAATGTTGATGTTAAGGTATTTTAAAAACCAAAGTTAAACATTTCATGTTTCACTCTATTGGAAATAAACTATTTTTCTTTCTTTCTTTTTTCTTTCTTTCTTCCCTTTGCTGTCTGCCTGAGTACTTTCTGTCTGAGTAGGTTTTTCCAAATCTCTAAAAGTCTACTTGCTGCTTGTCAACATACTGCTTGTCATTGAACATTCTATCGCCCATGTTACCGTACTATCTCACACACACATAAATAATAGAATCTGAGGAACACACCCTTGAAATTAACGGAATTCCAGATGATCTAAATAGCAGCATTCTGCACGGACTAAATTACCGCGGAATGTGTAAATGATTGCACATCATGCTGTATATTACTACCACGTACCGTCATATAACCTAATTACACCGTTTGTCACTATTTTGTTCATCCCTATCATGACACTCTTTATATGTCACTGTACTTCTATCCCCAACTCCCCCCCCCCCCACACCCCTAACTCACCTCCTCCTACACCCCCAACTCTCCCCTCTGACACCCAACTCTTCCCTTCCTGCACCCCCAACTCTTCCTCCAACACCCATCAATTTACTATTGACCCCCATCATTGTTCGAAACATAAATATCCGTTCAAGTCTTCTGGATTACCTCGTCATTGAGCGCGCAAGCACACCCTGATTTGAGCTGGTATGTGTGTGTGTGTGTGTGTGTGTGTGTGTGAGAGAGAGAGAGAGGGAGGGAGGGAGGGAGAGAGAGAGAGACCATTACGCTGAAACCTGTACAATTTGTACTTTCAAGTGGCGCTTGCAAGCCGCAGCAACTGTTCAGTACGGTGGAAAAATTGAGTGCTCGGCCGAGCGTGGAAGGAAGACAAGGACGTCTGATCGTAAGTGACTTCATTGGACGGACATAATTTACGATTCTCTGAAAATTACCTCATGTAGAAAGTGAATGGCTCCATTCGAAATGAAATGAGTCCATAACTGTATTTTGTATGACCTAAATGATAGTACTCTGCATAGTCTGAATCGCGGCGAAATGTATAAATAATAATCATCGTAGTTAAGTGAGCGCCAGAGAGATGATTAGGTAACTACAAAGTTTATAAAACCCTATAGAGATCATAAGCAACTGCACGGTGTATAAGCAGCCACACAGTATATTAAACAGCAGCTACGCAGTGTATTAAGAACGGCGCAGTGTATCAATAACTACCCAGTTTATAAGTCACTTCTCAGTGAAACAACTGCACAGAGAATTAATAACCTCACAGTACAGCAATAATTATTGATGTGCAAGCCAGTTATTGATACAGAGTTATTGAAAAACAGTTATTGATACAGAGTTATAAAAACAGTTATTGATCCAGATTGCAGTTATTGATTTACTCTACTATAATAGTACAGTAAATCAATAACTGCACTCTGTATCAGTAACTGCTCAGTGCATCAATAACACATCAGCAATAGTACAGTAAATCAATAACTGCACTTTGTATCAATAACTGCTCAGTGCATCAATAACACATCAGTAATAGTACACTAAATCAATAACTGCTCAGTGCATCAATAACACATCAGTAATAGTACAGTAAATCAATAATTGCACTCTGTATCAATAACTGCTCAGTGCATCAATAACACATCAATAATAGTACAGTAAATCAATAACTGCACTGTGTATCAATAACTGCTCAGTGCATCAATAACACATCAGTAATAGTACAGTAAATCAGTAACTGCACTCTGTATCAATAATTGCACTGTGTATCAATAACTAAAAATACTTTATCAGCAAGCAGCATCTGAGTAACTGGGACCACAAGCAAAACAGAAGCATGAACGAAACATAAACTGATGAACTCCAAAGGTCGAGGGTCATTGCAGACCTTAATCATTTCCTCGTGCTTTAATTGATTTCTAAACTCTATTTCTTGATGAAGGTGGAACTTGTCCTTGTGCTTGAGTTGATTTCCAAGCTTCCTGGCTAGCTGGGATAAGAACTTATCCTTGTGCTTTGATTTATGTCCAAACGCTGTTGCTTGCTGGAGCTGGAACTTATCCTTGTGCTTGGATTGATTTCCAAATTTTGTTGCCTGCTGGGACTCGGACTTGTCCTTGTGCTTGGTTAATTTTCCAACTCTGTCGCATGTTAATACTGAAATATTTTCCTGATGTATTTTATACGAATGTTCTGACCAGCGGCACAGCATAATTAAATTTGAGCACTGTTCTCATTAAATTTGAGCACTACGCTCGATCGAACTCGCCTTTTAATCCCTTTTAATTTAACAGTTTCTTTAAATGTCAGATTATGGAATTTTTCTGCCACGAAGAGTAAAAAATAAGGACAAAATAGAGAGACAAAATTTTCATTTGTTATGGCGACGTTCGGTTCTATCCAGCTAAAAAATGCTTTAAACCTCTCAATTTATTCGAGCTATACATGAGGTGCTTAATTTGAAGCATGTCCGTCTTGTTCCACTTGCTGACTCACGTGGAATTTTAGTACTTAAATTTACTATGATTTGTATTTTGTTTACGTTGTTTAATAGGGTATGTAGTTTATCATTCATCGTGATCAGATTGAGATTAATATATAGTTTTGAGTTAAAACTTCAACACAAATTTTTCCACGGTAAATGAAAGAAATAGAAGTTTCCTAGAATTAGAATACTCTTTCAAGAAACGCTTCAGGATCGAACACAACTTTTTTAAGCATCGTTCGTTCGTTATTTTTGTTCGTTACTTTCAGAGCAAATATTTATGATCACCACCTAGCGTATACTAGTTTATTTATCATTTTCAATACCTTGCTCAAAAAATGTACAAATTCTGCAGAATTTATTTAAGAATGGAAGGGGTTATAATTTTCAAAAGTTAATTTCCAATTTAAAATATCAAATAATCGATTTAGTACTTAAATGCTTAGAAATTACAACTAGCAACCACGTCTCCTATTGTTTAAAAACATTGAAATATGAACCGAGAGGTGCAACCTATAAATACGAAATGAATATAAATCTAGCGTTGAAACAATACGATGAGGTAACGGAACACCACAAAATCTCGCACTTTTTAGAGCATCGCTAATAAAAAAAGTCAAAGCATTTCGTTAGTCGTGAGTGCATTGTAGCCTCGGAAATAAAAATCATCATCATTACTCCTCGATTTTCCGAGGGCGGAAAAGTCGAAGTTGGGACTTCCCGCACGTGAAGTTCCCCGCCCTTTGGAGCCCGGACCGTCCTTGGGGAGTCCTCAAGAGCTTGCTCATGGGTCCATGACGATGCTTTGCCCTTTCTTTGGAGCCTTTTCTTCCTCAGTGGGCCAAGTTGCGCGCAGGAGCGATACTTAACGCGTTGACTGCGATGGGTTAAACTGAAGTTCAATATTCAACTCATACTTAAAGTCAAAAGTTGTTATAAATTTTATAAATACACAACATTAACTGGATCCTATAAATACAATTAATTTTAAAAGATTGTCAAAATTTCCAAACGCAGCGAGTCGTTTCGCAGGAGGGAAAAAGATGGTTACAATTTTCCAAGCAACCCATCGGTGGGTCGTTTCACAGCAGGAAGAACTTGAGCACCACCCATCAAAGGGTCGCATCGCAAGTAAGGTGTTCATACGAACAACTTAGTGGGAGCGCAGGCAGAGATAAAGCAAAAGTAAGAGCACGTACGCGATGTTTCGGCTTGTTGGTTGCTCAAGCATGGAGCAAAGTTTCGCTCTGAAGCCGCATGAAGTTGAAACGTTGGGAAAATTCCCATCCTCGTTAGATATGTGGCTATCGGCCTACGTTTTTGCAATCCATTAATGCATTTCCTGAAATATTTTTAGATAAATGTTATGTTTATCCGCGTTAGCGTAGTGATATAACTTTCAAAAAGTGAGTTTCGAGAAAAATAAACAATTATGTTTATAAACAAGTATAAGCTTGTGAAGAGATCATGAAATAGAATGAAAGTCATTTTGGTGGTTAGTTATTTTGTGTGCCCAGCATAAAGCACAGTTGGATGGGATTTTACCGTGTAACATTCTAGGTTTGTAGCCTATTGTCTATCCTCGGGTTCGTTACGCTGTTCATGTGCATTTTTCTTTTGAGCGATGCTATTGAAGTAATAACAATAATGCAATGAGTTCCTATAAAAACTGGTTCCTAAAGAGCAAACGTAAAACCAGTGAAAAAATTCCATGCAGTTATTCCATTGTGGCTGTTTAAATTCAGATGAATATACTGCATCCGAGATGTTCTTGTAATTTTCTGAGATGCTTACAATATACTTATGTACGAATAAGTGTATGTCATAAGATGAAGAGAACATAAATGCATGAGTTTCATATTCCTACACAATGTTGATGTTGCAAGAAGGCATAGCGGTTTTTTAGAAAAGTGCCTGCGCTATCTTGAACTCGAATTGTCGATGCAAGGGATACGGAAGTAGAAACTTGGCAACGAAGGTGAAATGTTTCAAGTTTTTTCATTTCCCAGCACTTTTAAGGAAATTTTAATCCTTACTATAGCTTTTCGTACTTCTGAAAGTAAGTAATTTTGAAGGTGTGGAGAAGCACACGGACTTGAAGCGTTCTTTGAACGTACATACATACATACACACATACATACATACATGCATACATACATACAAATATGCATACATGTATACATACATATATATATGTATACATACATACTTACATACATACACACATAATTACATAAATACATACGTACATACATATATAAATGCATACATACATACATACAAATATACATATATACATACATATGTACATGTATAAATACATACACACATATCATACATACACACCCATCAGAGCTCACTTATACAGGAGGTCATAACGGAGCACTGAGCTGTCAAGCGTATCATGAAGGACTAGGATCATATAATTCATGACCATGAGTCAGTGGAGGCATGGTACACATACAGGCATTGTACACACAAGAAGTACGTTACGTTGGAGGCCGTTCGTACGCTCCGTTGAACTCCGAGGACAGTTACGAACACACCTTGTTAAGATCACGTAAAAACAATCATGTTGATTTTAGAATTTTCTGAAGATCATGACATTTGTTTAGGCGCAGGATCTCGGGGGTGCACCGTACGTGTGACCTATTCAATTTCCTAATTGGACATATCAGTCTTCTTGATAAGCGAGTGAGAGCGCTTGTGACGAAAAAATAATGAGGTGTTAAATATATAAGAAAAACGTTTATAGAACGGTGAAAGTATGTAAAGTACTTTAAAATATCATCACCGAAAAAATTAGTGGGTGCCATTCAAAGTTGGGTGATGGAACTGTTTTCCGCTAAATTCTATTTGTGTATTATTCTTTTTCGCTTTTTCATTTTCTTCAAAAAGTTACATGTGTGCTCTGTACCCACCTGAATCATAATGTCTTTACCCTTAACAACGCAAGACAAACATATCTAATTTCAAACCTTCTTCTAGCAGAGACCCGGACTTGGTGAAATGAAAACAGATTTTAAACACGTAAAGAGAAGAAGAATTTTATGAGTCGTATTGAAGTGAGGCATTCTGTGAACGTCAGAGTTAAAGAGTAGTAGCCATAAATGAAACCTCGCCCAACTCTAACTTTTTCGCCAGAGCAACTATGATTTCAGCCATCCAAGTATAGCTTCAACACCGGACGACTTACACCACAATTGCCTCGGCGACAAAAGGTAGATTGCATTTGCTTCCATCAGTTCAGCTTTGAAGTGGCTTCGCAACGATATGGATGGATATAAAATTTTTCGTTCAAGTACACAAAAAAATGATATCTGTACATCCCAATGATGAAATATTTCTGATAATTACCGAGCTAATTGCTCATAAGTGGTTAAATTTTGATTTGAGAAGCATTGGTGTTATAGTTTATCAGATTCGTTCTTCCGCACAATCCCCAGATCTGAGTAGAAACATGAGTAGAAACAGATCAAGTTAAATTTGAAATTGTTCGGACAATTTATAGATAAACTTACTAAAGAACAGAAATTGAGTTGAAGGCTAACAAGGTCGACACTTATTAAATTTGCTTTGCGTTTTTCCTTCATGGGTTGAAATTCTTTTAGTAAGCTCCATCCACTATAAATCGACACAAATGCACCTTATTCTCTACACACACATTATATGAAAACATTTCGCGACCATATAAAGTGCATCAAGACGCGGAAGCAAGAATCCAAAAACCACCTTGAAAGCATCTGACACCAAAATGATCACTTACGAGTACACCGCAAATCCCCCTTTAGAACGGATCTCAAAAGAACAAGGAAGAGACACCCCGCCAGGGCCCGCGTAATTTTGCCGCTCAGCCAAAAAACAGCGGCCGAGGCGCCTGCTAACTCGATCACGTGACGGCGACCATCTCCCATGAGTAGTTTTTCTGTGTCGCGTTAGCACCCACAGGTGCCAGGCAAGGCATGGGCGAGGCAACACAGCAGGCCTACGTGATGAGACGGTCTAACGGAGGGACTAAAAAATTCAGGTAATGCGTCCACTCTCGCTCTCTGTAGACTTCCCTCTGTTAGTCGGCATTGCCAGACTGACCCTTTTCCTGGCTACAGTTATTGTATTTTGGATCTATAAATTAATTTTGGCAAGCAAATGCACTCAGTGCTTAGATTTTATCAGCGAATGTAAGATTTTTGAGCAATTTGAGATTTTGGCAACAATACAGTAAGATTAGATCTTCCAGCGCCGACCATAGTTATACACTATTTTGGATCTATAAATTGACTTTGGCTAGCAAATGCACTCGCAGTGCTATGATTTTTATCAGAGAATGTATTATTTTTGGGCAATATGAGGTCAGGCTTGACAACAGACCAGTCCTGCAGCAATACATACTGCGTAAGCCAAGTTTCTCCAGCTCAGGCAGTAGTTGTTATGTTTAGGATTTAGGACTCGAATTTGAAAAGAAAATGCACTCAGTTGTTAATCGTAGTATTAACAATTTTTTGAACAATGTGAGATTATGGCTCGACAAAAATACCTGCATAGCAACAATAAAGTAAGGCTGGTTCTTCCAGCGAATTTATATTGAGGTTACAACACAAAACAGAAGTCCAAAGGTGCTAGCAATGTATAGCTCAAGGGTAAACGCTGACGCCCGCTCAATTACTTATATTCCTTCCGTTGTTTGAATTGTTACATTCTGGAGGAGCTTACGTGACCGCGAACATGGGAGGTGGTCCCTTCCAAAAAACTTTTCTTGCCGTTTGATGCCATACTGGGGTGGAGCGGGGCATCATTAGGGTGTACTACCTGTGGCTAGTTCAGTTGTCGCTTTCTAAGTCTTTGATGACATAAGTTTCTGTAAACATTGTGATCGTCTGGGTCAGATACATTTCAAGTCTTGACTGAGGTACCCGAATTTAGCAAATGCTAATTGGTTATTTGTTGCGAGCAATTTAACCGTAGAACTTGGAAAACCACTCTTCTTGACTAAGATAATCGAATTTGGCAAATGCTGGTGACTTATTGCAAAAAATTGAATCGGAGAACTTGGAAAGCATCCACTGTATGGGGATCATTTTGGAATTTATTTCTGCGAAGCTCATAATTTTTTTCAGCTGAAATATGCCTAAACGGTTCATGTCAATTCCGGTGACGTTTCGCAAGTCACTACAATTTTCGGCTCAGTAATTGCAGCAAAGAGTCTTTGGAGGTCGAGGACGATAACCCTCGAAAAATTTTTCTCACATCAAACATAGCGGAAAAAAAGTACTTCCCTGATCCGAGGAGCAAACACTCCATTGAACACGTATTAAAAGTTATCTTAATGCCACAGATGGTAGACGACAAAAAAGTTATTGAAATAAAACTTCTGTGCATGCAGTGTTCATAACTTTTTTGCAAAATGTGATGAACGAATTATCAGAAATTTTCTGAGCACCACTGAATAAGAACTTGGATGTTATATCTTAAGATACAGCCGTCTCCTCTCTATGAATGATTCAAATGATAAGTAAATTGTTTTGAAACTAATCTTATTTTATATTTGTACTCGAGCATACGGCTCTCGCTTGCATCATTTACATAACATGGTTAACTAATGAATAACATTTTTAATTTTCCTGTACTACATCTCCATCTAATCAACTTAGTATTCCTTGAAGTGAAGTGTTAAAGAATTAAACAAAATTGCTAACTTTGAATGTTCCCATGGGATGCCAAAAAAATCACTGAACTTAGTCGGGCATGCATGTAATCAAATCTCAAATTGTCAATCATAAGAGTTTAAGCTAATGCTGTTCCTGACATAATGCTTGCTGAAATAAATTCTTTATTGAACGTAAAACTGCAAACGACGATTCAAAGAAAACTTGTACAATGACTTTTATATTTTTATTGATAACGTGGCTTGCTGTAGTGCAAAAATTCTGGTGTCAGTTGCCATTTTGCTAACGCTACCGCTGTGTACATACCTATACCATCACTAGTTTTACTAATTCCACCAATAGATTCGTCTATACCATCACTAGTTTTACCTACCCATGCTGTCACATGTTTTACCTATACCATCACTGTTTTTACTCATCCTATCACTACCCTTGGAAGCAGCTAGTTATCGTAGTGTAAATATCTCCCTTCGTGTTTCATGAAACGCGTGTTGATCCGATGAACTTGAAGCTTTGTTAGATTTCAATTGGTTAATTCTTCCTTATTTTGTACAGATCGTGTGGTTAACTAAGGCCACTTGCTGTTTAAGAGAACCATGGGACTACTAGACTAATTGCTCTGCAAGAGGCTGGTACCTCTCCACGACTACTTGTTAAAAAGATTGTACCAATTCGTACATAGATCACTTGTTTTGCAAGAGATTCTTGTTAAGCTAAGCTCTTTTTTGGATTGGGATAGATAAAAGGTAGCTCGTTTGGTCTACCAGACTACTTATTGTGTAGGAGATCTATTTTTCGTTCAAATAACGCACTGTATAAAAGATATTATGGTCTATCATACTTTTTACTTCATAAGAAGCATATTAGTGTACATACTAATTGCTCTATACGAGACCTATTTGATCTCCCAAACTAGAACAGGTCGTCACAAAGTGAGTTTTTATGCAATAAGCTAAAAACTGCCGCCGTCTTCACGTGGATCTATGAGACTGGAGTCACGCTCCAAATTTTGATAAAAAATGCATCATGACTCGTTGGGTTACTGCTTAATTTTATAAAGGCCGGTTTTGTTATCGAAATTATGATTCGTTAGGTTTTGTTACTAAAATTATTCGTGTTTATACTATCCAAAACATTATAAGAAATTTTAGAGTCTGCTACAAGGAATTCCCTATCAACCAATGATCAGAGATTGAACGAGACATATTTTCGAAATGGCCGCTGGACACACTAAATCAAAATTTACAGCCGACAAGGGCCCCGAATACTGCAGTTCAGCCGCCTCGAGTGCTGTTAGTAACAGTAATTTCTGATAAAGCAGGCGGCATACACTTAGCAATCAACTTATAAACTTCATCGAACTTTCAACTTCACATTATCTGCACCAGAAATCAACTCATAAACAGATCATCGAATGCCAGTTTTCGGAGAAACAAATGTGACACTTTAACCGCAATGTGCACCACCGGTGGCCACTGATGGGATTTTTATAATGCTGCAGAGCGACCAGTAGTCTCAAACTCTATTTTCATTAATACTTGATGAAAACTAAATGAATGAACGAGTCAGTGAGTTTGCCATTTTCAAAATTACTCACAATACAATTGACTTTAATTTTGAGTTGAATATTGAAGTTTAATTTAACAAACTGCGGTCACAGTGTTGGGGATTCTGATTCCCAGTTTATACTCGTAATGAAACATTGAAAGCGATCACTAACGACTGAAGAATTAAATTCCGTGAATGAAATTACTGGTAAACACTAGCTGTAGGCTCCAGATAGGAAACGCGCATTTCGATTCTGGAATTAAATGTAACCCAGAAAAACGAACGTTTTCTTAAAAATTATATAGCTATAGATTACTAGGTCACGTGAATATACTGCGCGTAATGGGGGCTACGAGATAGATTTCTGACGTATACGACAGAAGTATTAAAAGATATATCCCACAAGGCAATAAATTATTGCTGAACAAATCTAAACTTCATAGCAATATGTAAAGAAAAGAAAATTCAGCGGCGGAAAATCAATAACACTTGATACCTAGATATCACTTATGGAATTTACTAGCATGCATTTCATACATTGAAACAATTATACATTTACAAAATTTACGTATTGTATCATCTCACTTGCGCTAAATCAGTAACACTTAATACCTAGACATCACTAATTGAATCACTTCATCAAGCATTTCATATAATGAAACAATTATACCCTGACAAAAGTTGTATATCATCACACTTGCGCTATAACGCTTACTGCGCGAGGTCAGACGCGTATAAAAACTTGACATCTAGGGTTGCTGATTATTTGATTAATCGTACGCAAGTTACAATTCAACGTTAGGAAATATTCCAACAAAAAAGTGTTCATCCTTATTTTCAAAGAACAGTGCTTATGATGAAGCTTCCTGTATTAATGAAGGAACTTTTCATGCAGATATGTCTAAATTGTTGAGAAATTTATAAAAATCATGCTTGTCACTAACTTCTCTTCACCAATGGGATTGCGTATTCTATATGAGTCTTGAAACAGTAGAGAATAGTTACAATAGTGACTCCTCAGTACGTGGAGTACTAAATTGTGTCGAGAGAATCTCAATAGAAAAGTGGCAGCAGTGACCCCTCATTACGAAGAGTTTCAAATTGTGTCGAGAGGATCTGAATGGAAAAGTTACGACAAGAATGCTTCCTTTCAACAAATTTCGAACTGCTTTGAGGTACAAAGAGTTTCGATCTCTCATCCCTCACTCTACAACACACCCAACGCCCACTCTTTCAACACCCGCAATTATCAGCATTTTGTCTATGGCTTTACAGGGCGTGAACCCATTGAACTGCATTGATCTACCCCACTTCTAATTCAGGGTGCGGTTCGAGAAACTTCAAGTATTTTAATTATTGAATGAATCACAGGCTTCAAATCCGAAACTGAGTTAAAAGAAAAAAAAACAGTCTGTGAAAGTTTTAAGGCAATGTGGAGACCAGAACTCTTCATTTGAGGACACTTCACTGTAAGTTACTGGCTGCTTGAAGTTTTACTACTCTAATTATAGTCGCAGTTGACTTTTTCCGGAAGATAAACCACTTTGACGAGTCCTGCGTTATAGCAGAGCATGGTTTTGTTCTGCTCATGGCTTTCACTCAAAAAAATCTTGACGCTTCTTCATACTTTCTCCATACCTTGTTTATCCTTCGCAAAAACTGATTGAATTTTGCCAATTTCAAAGCAGTTGATTTCTTTCGTGGAGAAAAAATTCGGAAGTTTCACTTGTGCTTCGGAAAGTGCATTTTGCGGACATGAAATTGAGGACATGAAGTCTGTGCTTGTCAAAACAAGTTGAGTTTTTTGCTGGGTTAGAAATGCAGCTAAATGGGAACGCCTTTGGTCATCCCTATGTTTGACATTGTTAATATTATAATATTTCTTCTCCTAAATTCATTTCAAAAGTGATTCTTCAATTCTCAATATTTGGTAGCGTAGAGTGCTGTAATTTTCAGAACAAAACAGTTTGAAGACCCGAGCAAAATAAATTGAAAAAATGCTGGTATACATGTCTGGATCTTATCGAAAGTTCAACCCGATGGTTAATACACACAAAATGCTGTCTACTAAACAAAGAATCTCAGGAGTGACAATTCGAGAACTCAGTTTTTGATAAACACAAAAAACTGATGAAACCTAGAGGATACCGCCAAGCTAGTTTCCAAGTGAGGAATTAGTTGTCGCCCTAATTCAATCAGACACGCTGCCGGTGACTAGCAGCCGGGGCTGAACCGAAACCTTCAAGGCCAAAACCGGTTGCGGGACGGGATATTTTGCGCTGAATTTACTGCACGAGTACACATCTTGTTCTTGTTGGTACAACTGATATCTGGTCTGCGCATCTCATTTAATGCGCTGGTTATTTTTAATATATTTCCTTTGTGTTACACTTGTTGATAAATTGTAGTCGGGTCGGTTACCTGCTGAAGATTGTTTCTCATTTCTGTACATATATGTTAATTTATTACGCATATACAAAAAGTTGGTGAGTAGGGCAAATGGGGCAGGTTGTAAGATACAGACTGCTGTTCAAATCTGTATTTATCCTTAGTTGAAGAAATGCTCAAAAGTTTAAGAAGTTCATGATATGTAAATTTTTAATGTAGACTAAGACGACTACGGTAAGTTCTATCGAAGACTTGCATGATACTTCTATTATTTAAGACTCTTATGTGTCATTTTCCATTCAAACTCCTTGAGTGCAAACCCTAACAAGTTTTCCACTCGCATAAAATTCTCTAGGTTCTTCTCGTTCTTAAATTCACAAAGTCTTTTACATATGTCTGTAACAGTGGCTAAAATCGCAATTATTTATACTCATCTTACTCCTCCTACACTCCACTCTCTGTTGCATGCCAATGCACACTCCAGTATAACCATGGCACAGTCAGTAGCTCTATTTAAGATATTATTGAATTTTAGTAGCCTGATATGATTTATAATTTATTCGACTCGACGCAATAATGCTCCATTAAAGAAGAATTTAAAATTTTGAAGAATTCCACCAGAAAGTTATCCACAAGTCAAAAAGAAATATATCTAACAACGCATGCGAAAAAGTTTGTTCGTATTCTTTCTGTAATAAAAAATTTTCCGGTATTATTAGCAATGAACATTGGATTAATTTGGGATTAGTTACAACTAATCAAGCAATTTTTCTCGCTCAGGACTAATATCCATCTTCTTGAAATGATTCCTGGAACTTTAACCTTTGGTTTCCTGCAGCAAGAAACGATTCCGACTATTACAACCGAAACCAAGACTTTGCAGATAATCAAATCGTGAGAAAGCGTGAACGAGTTTACAAAAAACAGCAAAATTTGATCCAGTTAATAAATTATAGTCTCATTCAATGATTTTTGCTGCATTCTTTGGTCATAGGTTGATGTACCTGAACAAATGCACCCTGATTATGTTAAGCCTTTGTTATAGGACATGCTTATTGAAATAATTTCTTCTCTCTGCTCCAACAAGAACGCAAGATGAATATTTCAAAAACAACACTGTTATATGTCTGTGCCCAAATGAATACTCGGTTAGCAGCTGTTAATTTGAGTTAACTTTACTTTTGATGCGGTATATTAACCTTACTCTGGATAAGTATCTAAGCAGCGTTCATGTCTCCGGTTAAACCGGCTTCACTTTCAGATCTGCAAGGACACTATGTTTTTTATCGCTACAAAATACTTAAACAGGGATACGTGACTTCATTAAGAACCTGTTCTGGTTTAATTTAGGCACATAGAATAAAGATTTTTAGTTCATTTAAAAAACGACCGATAGAAACCAAGCTTCTACCTTGGTAACAACGATCTCACACGTGCGAGCTCTATTTGTGTTATTAGATTATTCTATGTAGAAAAATTTGTTCAAGAGTAAACTATTTGGTCGTGAAAAGGCGATTGTAGTTTACACCGGCAGGAAGTATAATGAATGAATTTCATTCATATTCGCCTTCATCCGTACGAAAAATTCATGCCCGTATGCAGACAAAAGTTAATTGGCGAAATTAAGAGTAAATGCCTCAATTTTCTAGTATCCGCCATAAGTATTGAATCCCACGTCTACCATTATGAACCATACTTTTCCGCATTGAACGATACTTCTACAATATTGAACCTCTCACCTACCGCATTGAACCCCACGTTTACCATATAGAATACCAGACCTACTATTATGAACCCCATATTTACTAATTTGAACACCAAATCTACTGCATTAGCTCACCTCTACTGTATTGAATTTAACATCTACATGCTTTACTGAACCCTACATCTACCGCATTGAACTCCTTACTAACTGCACTCAGTAGAAAACCTTCATGAATTTTTGAACTGAATAATTTTAAAACAATTAAAATGGTTTGACGGCTCTCAAAACTTTTATTGAATGAAACTTGAAATTTTCTTACAATTTTTTTCTCCCTGCAATTGAGTATAAACTTTTTCAATTGTAAAATAAATACAAAATATTTCAGGGCTTTAATTCATGCTGTTTCGATATCATGTCAATCAATGTTTGGCGAAATGTTCTTTACCAATTCAATCATTTCAGTTGCCAATAAAAAATTTTACAATTTCAGATCGTTTTACATATCTGAGTGTATTTAAAAAAAAATGAACGAATTAAACACCCTATCAAAATAAGAAATTGAAAAATGTAAATGAATGAGCACATACGTAAACTTTTTTTGCGGTAGATTGGTCACAGCCATTTCTTCACCACAATGACCTAGCAGACAAGGTATATACTGACCGCATCGCACACTTAGCCACCTCCAAAATCAGGACCAATCTGTTAATTAAAGCGTTTCTTCAAAGAAGTATTCGTCAAGGTTCCGCCCTCTTTGTTAAATTATAAGCAAGCAGCACCAGACAATTCGAACTTGGGTTAGTATGAAACTTGTCATGTTTTATGTTCAAAGTAAATTCCTTTGTACAAGAATATTTCAAGCAACTCTCGTGATAAATTCCTCTACTGCCCTGATTCTTTTTGTTTCATCCGTGGTAGCTGCACCATTCCAGGACAAAGGTCAAGAATTTACGCATTCTCCGTACACTCATTTTAACCTTCAACGTAATGGATATTTTAAAACATACCTATATTCTGTGTGCGTTACAATCGTTCGAGCTATGCGGAGTGGCATTCCAAGGAACGCGTCGTAAAATAAGAGAATAATTAATAAAACAATTGTAGGTCACTCATCAAATACCAAGAAAAGACATAGGCGTTTCGAAACCATTCTACGCGCCATTGCATGAAAAAAATGGGCAGATCATTTCAGCGTACCGATACGCGTGCGTTTTAAAATTTTAAACAAATTAAATGAATGACGGAAACAAATATCCTGAATGAGTGAAAAGGCTATATCATAAGAAGATCACATCTAATTGCGTTCAAATAACACGAATAAATAAAATTACACCAAGTTGGACAGACTAGAACAAGAAACTCGAACATGAAACTGACAAGGCACCACTTGGAGTTCATTCTTTGTTTCTGCGCAGGTCGTATCTATGAAGTGAACCCGACATCAAATACAAATAATTGAAAACCTTCCAAGTTGGATAAGCTAAGCCAACGACAAATTCAACATGACGCCGAGGGCAAGGTATCACTCGGAGTTCACTGTTTTTGCGCCGGTCGCAGCTGTGAAGTGTACGGCACGCGCTCTAGGTCGCGGTCACAGCAGGCATTGACCCACGTAACAAAGAAATTTTTACAGATATTAAGTACCACAAGATTGCCAAGGTTTTTGTAGTGCTTGAAAGTCTTGCATTCTTCAAAGACGAAGAACAAATCACGTTTTTGAGTGTCTAGACAAAACCTGCAACCAAAAGACAACCATGACAACCTCATACTCGATAACAAGATCAGCAAAAGAACATGAACAATTGCCGCATCATGAACAGCAGCATCTCCAGCAGCAAGAGCATAGTGAACAGCAGCATCTCCAGCAGCAAGAGCATATTGAACAGCAGCATCTCCAGCAGCAAGAGCATATTGAACAGCAGCATCTCCAACAGCAAGAGCATAGTGAACAGCAGCATCTCCAGCAGCAAGAGCATATTGAACAGCAGTATCTCCAGCAGCAAGAGCATATTGAACAGCAGCATCTCCAGCAGCAAGAGCATAGTGAACAGCAGCATCTCCAGCAGCAAGAGCATATTGAACAGCAGCATCTCCAGCAGCAAGAGCATATTGAACAGCAGCATCTCCAGCAGCAAGAGCATATTGAACAGCAGCATCTCCAGCAGCAAGAGCATATTGAACAGCAGCATCTCCAGCAGCAAGAGCATAGTGAACAGCAGCATCTCCAGCAGCAAGAACATAGTGAACAGCAGCAGCTCCAGCAGCAAGAACATAGTGAACAGCAGCATCTCCAGCAGCAAGAGCATATTGAACAGCAGCATCTCCAGCAGCAAGAGCATAGTGAACAGCAGCATCTCCAGCAGCAAGAACATAGTGAACAGCAGCATCTCCAGCAGCAAGAGCATAGTGAACAGCAGCATCTCCAGCAGCAAGAACATAGTGAACAGCAGCATCTCCAGCAGCAAGAGCATAGTGAACAGCAGCATCTCCAGCAGCAAGAACATAGTGAACAGTAGCATTACCAGCAGCAAGAACATAGTGAACAGCAGCATCACCAGCAGCAAGAACATAGTGAACAGCAGCATCACCAGCAGCAAGAACATAGAAAAAGGCAATAACAGCACCAAAAAAACGAAAGCAGCAGCATCATCAGTACCGGGACGCGCGCACGAGATGAGGAGATGCAGCCTCCAGCATCACAGCTGTCGCTAATGCCGTTGTGTGTGCGTGTGTGTGTGTGTGCGTGTGTGTGAGTGTGTATAGTGTGTGTACGTGTGCGTGTGTGCGTGGTGATTCAGGGTGCTGACAGCGGTACCGTACCCTGGAAATGGTACCTGTACCATTGTACCATCTGACACTGCTATACCAGGTTTCACACTGCTGTACCAGGTTTTATACTGCTGTAACAGGTTTTACACTGCTATACCAGGTTTTACACTGCTATACCAGGTTTTATACTGCAATACCAGGTTTTACACTGTTGTACCAGGTTTTACGCTGCTATGCCAGGTTTTACACTGCTGTACCAGGTTTTACACGGCTGTACCAGGTTTTACACTGCTGTACCAGGTTTTACACTGCTATACCAGGTTTTACACTGCTATACCAGGTTTTATACTGCAATACCAGGTTTTACACTGTTGTACCAGGTTTTACACTGCTATGCTAGGTTTTACACTGCTGTACCAGGTTTTACACGGCTGTACCAGGTTTCACTCTGCCGTACCATCCTACACTGTTGTACCACCTTACACTACTCTACCATTCCACGGTGCTGCACCAACCCGCTAAAATTTGCATCTCTATTACTTTCAATCCATCGGAAAGCACAAAGCAATCAGGAATCCAATGTAAATTTTTTACTCAAAGTCGTTGTTTGCGTTTGCTTGCTGAATATTTCTAGATTCCATGCAACTTTAAAGTCATGCGCTATAATGTGAAGGGAGACCGATCATTTTTTGTTTGCTTGTTTCGTATGCATCCTATTTTTGCAGGTGATCGTAGTTAATTAAAGCCCACTAGTCCCACATTTTATGTTGTATTACAGAATTTTCACGAGTGCTACGCATTTTGAAAAATACAATTAGCAGCGGTACGAATATCAGCATTGCCACTCATTTTAAAAACATTGCCGTTTAAATAAAGCATTAAAGATCATCAGACAATTACTCTCCATAGCTAGAATATTGAAACAGGATTCATACCTCCCTTAATTTTCGATGTACACTGACAAGGTTCGATCAGGATATCTAAAATGAAACTACCTCATCTGTAATTGCCTCATCACAGGAACATTAAAACGGAATTCAAATCATTCTTTCTTCATCCTGTCTAAAATCAGCCTAAATCCTTAGTCGCTCACTCACCACCGGACTATTGAAACAGCATCCAAATATAGCCCATCATTCGCTATATACTAACAATATTTGATCCGGTCGTCTAAAATCAGCATACGTCATCAGTACCTCACTCACCACCAGACTACTGAAACAACATTCACATAGACCATCATTCTCAGTACACTAACAATATCATTCAATAACACCAAAACACAGCCCTTCGTTCTCAATACACCTTAAAAACGTCGATCAGGCGATCGAACATCGGTACCTCACTCAGCAGAGGACAATTGCAGACCACTTTCTCCCTGGCAGCAACACGCGGGTCCGTTACTTGCGGACCGCAGCAGGTGCCGCCACTGCCCTCCACTGCCTTCTGCTTGGCACAGAAACTGCAGCGGGCTGGCTGGCTGGTTTGGGCGTCCAAACGCTACAGATTACTCCGCACGGTTGAAATTTCTATTAATTTTTTTCCGTTTACATTCGATTTTGAGGTTTTTGTGGCTTAAATTTCTCCCTTACATCGCAATTTTTATATTTGAATTTGAAAATTTTTTACGAATATTTGAAAATAAGTTTTGAAATATTATTTTTTCAACCTGGTCGGTAGTGTTGAGTTTATCAACAATGTTCAATTTTTTCCTATATTTTTGATTCCCAAGCCTATTTAACTATATAAATTTATTACGCACTTTTTTTGTTTTAAGCTTTAATTCCTGCAATGTGCTAAAAAAATCACGCGTAAGGTCTGATCAACGGGATAGGAATCATTTTAGAACAGTTAATTTTAAGACAGCTCCTAGTTGAGTTATACAAGGACAAAACAAGTAACATCTCAGACAGCATTGCAGCGCTGAGAAAGTCACTTTCATCTCGTTTATAATCGCCGTTTGTATTTATGTTCTGTCTCATTACTTTATTTAAAAACGTCCCTTTATTTAAACTAAAGTATATTGTGATCTTCGAAGAGAAGAAGCGCAAGAGCTTGCATCTCTGAGATGAGAAAAATCACTTCACAGTGTTCGTAATTGCCATTTGTATTTATGTATGTTCTGTTTTTTTTTCTCATAAGAAAAAGTCTCTTCAACAATTCTAAGAGCAGAGTGATCTTCCGATTAATATGTGATAAAACTTACGGCCATTTTGAGGGGTTTAGTTAGGAAATTAATCCCTTATATTTATCTTGAGAGTAAAAACTTATTCTAGAGTTAGAAAATGATGAAAGAGCATGATGTAGTGCAATATGCGCTCGTTGGTGATAGTTACAGAACTTTAATCATATCAGAAGCATCTGTTTGGCTAAATATTTTGAAGCAATTTTTTCAATTGTAGTTAGTTAAATATTTTTAATAGCTCAAAGATGTCTAAAGTTACCAAATTCTTTCTTTAACTTGTTGAAAAGTGCGTTATTAAAGATGAATTTGCTTTTGCAATGAACGGTATTACGTAGCAATATTTATCCTGCACGAGATTTTTCATAAGTGCTTCAGATGTTGAAAATAAATGATTTATTTTCGGCATTTCCGTGATAGGCAATGGGAATGATACTTCCTACAAAATTTCAAATATTGTCCGCATACGTAACTACACAACACAGGAACAAGGGTTCATTATTTCAAAAAGAAATATCCTTGAAAATATTGCGAATTGACATAACTGCAACGCAGCATCTCGTGATACTTCAAATTCACTGATTAATGTTGAGTGTTTTTTCTATGAAGATTATCTTGCTTCAAAACATAGCAACAAATTTTTTCTTAGCTAACGGGAAATGACTCTTTACCTTCTGTTTTAAATTTCTGCTCATTGAAACTTATCATCAACAATTGAAATTTCCATTTCGCTGTTTTCCAAGCTCGAAAACGAAAAATCAGCAAAAATGAAAGAATATTAAAAATTGGAAAAATAAATACAAACCGTTCATTGAATACAGTTTCTGCAAATGAGTGTCTCGCCTATTTTTTTTTTTTAAGCGTCTTAATTGACGTCGGTGTTACCTAGGTGTACACACTGCGCATAATACCGGCTTAATTGAGGTTTATCGAAATCAGCATCAAAATCAATCATCTAAATAAGGACCTGCGCAAGGCGTAGGTAAGATACTCAGAGAGAGTCATCAAGACAAAAAAATTACCGGTCACTGGCTCTTTTACTGACCGATAATTTGTGCAGCTGAATTGTCTTTATTTAGGTGACTGTGGCCTGACACCCACTAGCGTGACAAGCAGGCGTGACAGGCTGTGGGAAGACCCCACCTCCAATTGTAATTTTGGGGTCGTCATACGAGCATGTGTGTCATCCTGCACTGATATGAGGGTGATGTAAAATTGTAATACTTTACTACGGAGCAGGTAACGTAGTTGGTGACAAAGGGTGACAGATATAACGGATTTCACGGCCCGCACTGCCTAATTCTACGAAAAAAAAACATATCATATGTAAATTAATCAAACCCAATGAAAAACTACGGGGCATGTAACGAGAATTGACAAAACTGTTGCAAAAAACGCTCTGCTTGAGACAATAGTTAGTAAGAGTACAAAATACACGTGAAATTCGCTTTTTCAAGGCCAAAGTTAGTATAAAAACTAGACTCAAAAATCTCTTTGGATGAGACATAGTTATTAAATATTCTACGCAAACCACCTCTACACAAGGCCAAAAACATTAAAACCCCGCAAAATTCACACTTCATCAGGCCACAGTTAATAAAACCTCTTCAAACCCTCTCTACACCAGGCCATAGCTATTAAAAACACGTAAAAACCACGTATCGCAAAAGACCATAGTTGATAAAACAAAGTAAAAACCTCACTGCACGAGATCCCAGTTAATAAAACCACTTAAAGCTCTCTCTTCACCAGGCCATGATTAATATGCCACTTAAAGCCCTCTCTGCAGCAGGCCATAGTTGGAAAACCACTTAAAGCCCTCTCTGCACCAGGCCATAGTTAATAAAACCACGTAAAAACTCTCTGCGCTCGTGACCATTGTTTACAAAACCCCGCAAAATCCTCTCTGCTTGAGACCACTGTTATTAAATACTCCACCCAAAAACCTCAGCGCTCGTAACCGTTACTCAAGACAAGAACCGGCCTCGATACGCCGGACAGCAATAAATCCAAAGCTCATTCATTCCTG
Organism: Morinoia aosen; assembly: GCA_030386875.1. NCBI lineage: Eukaryota > Metazoa > Arthropoda > Malacostraca > Amphipoda > Talitridae > Morinoia > Morinoia aosen. The sequence continues at coordinate 94,110,934 of CM059559.1, read as the reverse complement.
AACGTAAGCCTCTCACATCACGCGCATGTAACGCGCGTCTACCGAGCAATTTTCTGAGTCATCATCGTAGTCCGAGTCCCCAATACCATGCTAGTAATAGCAATGTTGGAGTGACGTGATCTACGTAATATGTTTAGATTGGATGACGTTATGCTTAAGCATAATAAGTATGAAGTAGCCGCGTGATGCCATGCTTGTTGTGCTCACGAAACCGTTCCGCGCTTCCATCTTTTCGTGACGCATGAGAATTTCTATTCTGCTTTTCTACAGATTACAAACAGACAAGTGTCTCGTCTTCGAAGGAATATCTCTCAGATTGCTTTGTTCGAAGCAATGATGTCCAGCTCTGTAGAGATGGAAAGTTGGTTACTTAAGGCTCCGCCAGTGACTAAAAATTGAACCCAATACATGCAACAGTAGCGTGCACCAACAGAAGTGCACATAAATGCTGTGTAAGTACATGCACAAAAGCACAACACACTCTGTTCAAATAGAGTGTGCACAAATTTTGTCAGGACATCCACACTACACATGCAGTACCCAAAAAACACATACTCAATTGCTTGGAGCAGGCGCACCCATATATGATACAACACACTGTACTACAACAGAAGTTCACTCAAGCGCTGTCAATGCACGCGCACTGCACAGTACCCAAAAATACATGGGCAGTACTGCCAGTATACATAGATGCACACAAACAACGCACTACACCATCAAGAGACCAGCGTGCGGCACATCGGCGCAGCACAGCTCGCTGCCTCCACTAATGGTGTGCGACAGCCCGCGTCACGTGAAAGAGAGCGCGGACACCCGTTACGTTCGTCAGAAGGGACTTTGTCTTCTTGACCACCGTGGTCCTGTTGCTCAACGGCCCGAGGACCGTGGAACAGGACAGAACTGGTAAACAGACGCTGTATCGTGATGTAACGGATGGAGCAGGACAATGCTACTTAGCAGGAGTCACCCTATTTAGCGATAATGCTGTAGAATGAACAGGACAACGCTAGTGAAAAGACGCTGAGCTATGATGTAATTGAAGGAGCAAGAAAATACTCGTGAACAGGATTTGTCCTATTTAGCATTAATGCTGCAGAATGAACAGGACAACGCTAGTGACCAGACGCTGAGCTATGATGTAATGGACAGAGCAAGAAAATACTAGTGAACAGAATTTGTCCTATTTAGCATTAATGCTGCAGAATGAACAGGACAACGCTAGTGACCAGACGCTGAGCTATGATGTAATTGAAGGAGCAAGAAAATACTCGTGAACAGGATTTGTCCTATTAATTAATGCTGCAGAATGAACAGGACAATAATTAACGATGTGCCATGATGTGACAGATGGAGCAGGACAACTCTAGTAAACAAGAGATATTCTATTTAGCGTTGATACAACATAAGAAAAAGACAATGATTATACATGGGAGATGACATATTTAGCATAAAGGCAACTGAACAGGACAACGTTAGTAAACAAAAGTTGTTCTTTTTAGCGTTGATGCAATAGAAAAAACAGGATAATGATAGTAAATATGATCTGTCATATTTAGCGCTGATGCAACAGAAGAAACAGCACAATTCCAGTAAATAGGTGCTATTCGATCAAGCGTTGACTCAACATAAGAAACGGGGCGACGCTAATGAACAGAAGCTGTCTTATTTACCGTTGACGCAACAGGAGAAACAGGGCAACGTTGGTAAACAGGAGCTTTCCTTTGTGGCGTTGTTGCAATGGCGCAAATCGGGTAAACACAAACTGTGCAAACAAGCGATAGCCTGTTTGCAACGTTGACGCTGCAGTTGGAAAATGACAAAACAAACAGAAAGCCATAGTGCAACCAATAGCTGTGACATGTAACTGTCTCACAGTAAATTATTGCTCCAACGTTTGTCAGTTTTTACCTGGATAGCAGTCGGTTCTTGAGATATTTACATTTCTACTTTAAAGAGGAACTCTTAAAACTTCTTACTGAGATTTTATTGGAATAACTTGATTTTTTGAAGTGTAAAGTTGTTTTGAAATGAGCATGTATTTGTGATATATGGTTGCGGCAGTGTATACTGCTTATAAAATAATTTCCTTTTGTTTTAGCAAAAGTACGAAAGTTTTTGAGAGTGCTCAAAATTTCGGGTGTGTTTTCTAAAGAATAACTTGGTTTTTGAAGTCCGCTTTGAAATTACCGTGTATTTATGATGTATGGTTGCAGCGGTGTATACTGGTTACGGTGTAATTGCTATTGTTTTATCGAAATAAACAAATGTGGCGGTGATAGCTCGTTCTGTGACAGCTTTGATAATACTAAGGACGATTATCTTAATCATAGAATAATAATTCTTCCACAAAGTAATTTGACTATTCAGTATCTGTTGCCTTGGCTATTCAGTTAAACATCATTATATGACTTCAATTATTCAATTGCAATTTAATTTCATTTAAAGTCACATATATTTAAACAATGAAAAATGCTTTCATCACAAAGTCCTGTTTAATATTCACTTGCACTTCCTCTAAAGATTTAAATTATTCAATTTTATTTTAATGTCTACTAGAATAATTGTAATTGAAATAATGCAACAAGTTCCTGTTACAACCCCTAGTTCTGTATGCAAATCAGAACGGCATGTCTACAGACCCATTACCTGAACTATGGACTGCATGCAGAGGCCAGTTGATACAGCAAAGATAATTCGCAACACGAAACGAAAGTCGAAGAAAGTTTTGATCTCAATCTAAAAATCTTCATTGGGATTGGTAAAAATTTGTATCCCAGCAGAATTAAACTTTAGCTGATCTTATTGGACATTGGACATGCAGAAATTTATACGAGATATTCAAAGCAAAACTATTTTTGATTAAAAATTTTAAGAAATTAGAAATCTCCCGTATAGCTGTTTGTGGTTCTGTTCAATTCACGTTGAAAAAATGACTGCCTACCGTGTGATGAAAATGCGTAGGTGCAGAAAATTATTCTCGGAATTAATCTTTCCAATTAATCTGGAATTAATTAAAGTAAGCACTTTTTATTGTTAAATGTATCACCTCGCGTATATTTTATTGGTTAAGCAAACGAATTTTTTTCAGCATTTGGTTCTAGGATAGAATTTCACCCTTGAGTAACAGAAAATACAGTCTCAAATTCAAGCAGCAAGCTACCAAAAACTTACTCAAGGGGGTAAAACACTGAAAGTGTAATTCATTAATAGTCGTAAATCGTGATTTACTAAAAACCTATTCCAAGTTTCTCGCAATCTGAAGCATATCGAAAAATAAGTTTTAGGTGTGAAATGATTAAATAATTTACGCGTAGTGTCTTCGGTCAGTTGGTTCAGTTCCTTAAATAAATTTAGTCACGAGAAGTGAACTGTAAATCTTACATTGATGTATCCTTCATGATGCAAAACCAGAGTGTATAAAACCAACTTGAAGGTTATGAGCATTAACCTGCAAATTTTACATTGCGCAAAACCTGAGTGTATAAAACCAACATGATCGCACGACCTGTTAGATCAACTCTTACTTATTTCTTCATTGTGCACCGTCTCTCAAATTGACGTCAAAGCAAACTAATTCTGATCCCAAACTTCTCGGGTAGAATGAATACAAAATTATGCTCAGGTGCTTATTTAAATATGTTCGCCATGACTTGATTAGTTATTAATATTAATGAGATTATTTTGAACATCTGAATTACCATAGAATTTGACTCAATTTAAGCAAAACCTCGCTTGTGAACATAGGACCTCAAACATGAATGCCAGCCACCTCTCAAATTTGGTTAAACATCAAATTTAACCACACAGTAGTTTTTCAGCTGTTTATTGTTAGAAAATTGTACAGGATTTTGAAGCAAGAAAATAGATTAAAACTATTCACGTATTTTCTTACGTGTACACGGACTGTAATACAAAAATAATACATATTGTATTTTGTACCATATGTGTCAGAATACTTAATAAAGCTTATTCTCCTCGTTTTCATAGCAACATGGCAGGTTTTGCCTCACATTCATGAGAAGGAAGTCGGAAGCTTAAACAAACTTCACATAATTAGCTACCACCCTCACCTTGAAAAAAAAAATGAAATCGGCAACTGTGCCAGTCACTCAGAAACAAGGCAGAAGAATAGCCTTTCTAAAGTAGATTTCAGAATGCAATTTAGATTCACAACTGAAACACACACATGCCTTTCACCAAGGGCTTGCCGAACAACACATGAGGGCTAAACAAACCTTTTTTAAACGACTCGCCATAGCAGAGCGTAGTCCTTGATTGGTTTGCTTTCTATCGTATCTCAGCTGCCAATTCTGCTCATGTCCTATGGAGCAGATTTGATCTCGTAGCTTTGCTAGGGCTGCTAGTACGAATAATTTAAGAATTGTAGTAACGCTTAAAGCAGTTTATGGGACTTAATTAATTAAAAGAAAAAATTGTTGTTAATATACAATGACTCCAACAATGCCGGTAATATTTGGACTCGGAAAATAAATGCTTGTAGCAATTGTAACTCACTTTTTGGAATAATGTTCACATGTAAAAATAGGACTTGCTGTCATGAGTCAATAATAATTTCTAGTAATGCAATTTCCAATAGACTGACGGAAAAAATGATTTTCAAGTTATTGTGGGCAAAATTTACTAAGTTCGATTTCATTTGGTTTATGAAGTGAAATGAGTTGTGAACGAAAATGAGGAATTTCTGGTTTTCGAATGTTTCAATACGATAATTTGCATTCGAAGCCCCTGAAATTCAAAACTATTCTCACGAAAACTTTTGAAGGATTTTTCGGACTCCGAAACTCTTGTTTTTGTTTTGATCAACGAGGTCATGCTGTATCTTTTTCCCAAGTACCTACATGAGTCGACAAATTCTCACTGGTCATGAAAATTTGCAATGCATTCACCCAAATGTAGCAGGACGAAAAGTTGTTGATAACAAGGCTTACGTCTGAGTTGACGCAACTTATCCCTAGTAAAAGCAGCAAATACCCACACAGTTGAAGCACATGTAAAAATCATTTCATTTCTTGCTTACTAAATAATGATACATCGCTACCAGCACCAAGTGTACTCAAGTATCGAGGATTAATAAATTCAGTGCATTCGTTGCCAGCAAAATTATGGTAGCAGTTTGCTGTCTGTGTGTTGGAAGAGTAGAAAATGTTAAGACGCTATTTTTGTTTGCTAAAAATGAATGAAGCGCCAGCAGCACCCAGTTGTTAAGACTGTAGGGAATGATAGGATTTAACTCTTCAATAAATAATGAAAAATGAGAAGCCGAAAGTCTAATTAAAAGTGTACGAGATATTGATGTTTTATTTCTTCAATACTCAAAGACGATGCAGCAAGTGTACACAAGACAATGGAAACATTATTTGTTTCTTCATCACTAGCTAATGAAAAGACACAAACAGCAAATTCCCATAAACTGCGGGAAGTGCAGAGAGTCCTTAGTTGACCACCGAATAACGAAACAGGAGCAAGTGTACACAAGACAGTGAGAAATACTTTTCCTTTCTTCATCAATAAATAATAAAAAAACACAAACGGCTAACACATAATCTGTGGGAAGCGCTGAAAAGTCCTCTCTTTGCCAATAAATAATGATGCAGCAGCCAGCGCGCACAAGACAGCGAGAAATTCTTTTTATCTCAACATCAATTAATAATGAAAAAGCACAAATGGCAAATGCATATAAACCGCGGAAAATGATGAAAAGTCCTTTCGTCACCACCAAATATAACGACGCAGCAGCCAGTATATACCACAAGACTGTGAAAAATACCATTAATTTCATCAGCAATAATAGATGAAAAACACAAACAGCGAATGCACACATACTGTGGGAAATGCTGCGACAGACCTTTTTTCACCTCTGAATAACGATGCAGCAGCCAGCGCACACAAGACAGTGAGAAATGCAAATCCAGCTCTGTAGGCGGTGGCGATCAGGAGGCAGGCTATCCAGGTCGCCGCTGCACAGATGACGGACGGTCGCCGGGCGGCCTTCTTCATCCAGACGCAAGGCTTGATTTTGTGATACTATAGACCCAGGGGTTGATTTTGCCATGCTATAGGTTGATTTGGTCACGGTATTGACGCAGGGGTTGATTTTGTTATGCTATAGGAGCATTTTGTTATCCTATAGACCCAAGGGTTGATTTAGTCATGCTATGGACGCAGATGTTGGTTGTTTCATGCTATGGACACGGGTTAATTTATGTATGCAAGAATTGATTTTGTGGACGTATTGGTTTATTTTTAGACGAACATCATTTGATTTCGTGAGCCTTTAGACCCATGGGTTGATTTTGCCGTGCTGTGGACACACGGGTTGACTTTGTAGCGCATTATTTGATTTTTTTCGCGCTGTTGTGGACGCATAAGTTGATTTTGGCATGCAAGAATTGATTTTGTCTCGCTATTAATGTGCTGGTTGATTTCATTATGCTATGGACGCAGAGGTTGATTTTGATGTACAAAAATTTGATTTTGTCTTTTTGTGGACGCATGATCTGATTTTTGTGTGCCAGAATCGATTTAGTTTTGCCGTTGACGCAATGATGGATTTTCTCAAGCTATGGATCGCCTGCATTTGAAACCTAGGTTCAGGCACGAGTGTGACGTGTTAATGACGGTTACCAGTGACTCTTTTGGAATAAATATTCCTAATTTCATTTGTTGGCGTTAGGTCACAGTTTGAACAAAAAATACTATTTAAAAATTGTTCTTATCACATTTAATTAACCTATAACTCACGCTAACAGAGTTGAATTATGAATGTCTTAAACATGTTCTTCTACCAACAATGAAGAGCGAAAAATCTGCAAAAGAAGCACTGAAAAATTTACAGGCTTACACGTAAAGTTTTTAAAATACGGATGCACTTCTCAAGCAGTGAAACTGACGTTACACCAGTCTTAGTACATTTCGATAACTTCTTCTAAATTTCTTTCCTTTTCCCTTCACTAACTTATCGAGCTCATTGTTTAATACTCTTTCTCTACAAATAATAGCATTATTGCGTACGAGTAGATGTTTCCATGCTGTCCTTCAATAACTTCAATGATGTAAAAATGACAAAATTTTTCTATCAGATGATTTGATTTCCATAATACTCATTCGGAACATTTGGTCAGCCATTTCAGTCACTCATCCAACTCATCCGCCGGAGAAAAACAAGCGGTGTTTTATAAGTCGCACTTCATTTGTAATCAACAGCGGAACGCGCACCGTTCGAAAAGCTTTCATACAGTTACGTAACAGCTCCTAATCTAAACCCAGTCACTTACTTTTACACTTGCACTGTATGCAAAAGTTCGCCTAGACAAGCACAATGGGATTCTTCTTTCTCCTCTTGCTTCGCCTGATCTTTCCAACACGTGCGTTATGGAAAAAGTAGACAAAAGCAAGCGGGCGTGAAGAGTGCGGACGGAGAAAGGCTCGTGGAGCACTCGGAAGCGTGAAACCATTACACCGTGAGGGTGATCCTGCCATATCATGCACGAAACATGCCGTGAACATGTCAATTCCTGCCATATCGTGCACGAAACATGCCGAGAACTTGTTAATTGCTGTCATATCGTGCGCGAAACATGCCGTGAACTTGTTAATTGCTGTCGTATCGTGTACGAAACATGCCGGAAACTTGTCAATTCCTGCCATATCGTGCCCGAAACATGTCATTAACTTGTCAATTCACATCAGCGATCAACTAAAATCATATTCAACAATTCAGAATTGACCAGAAATGTTCCTTAGCTAATGACGCTGGGAATAAAATGAGATGTGTGTTTCAGAAATTTTCGAAAATCCTCCATCGGCACGCAATAAGGACGTCTGAATTGGTTATGCAATTCAAGAGTTTCTCATACAGCTTCGGGCATTCGCAATAACCTTGCAAGAATATTCATCTCGTCAGATATCCATTAATTTATTAAAAAAGCGAAGAACCGGTTTGAACATTGCGGAAAACGCTCTGGATCTGCAAAAATAATCTCATGAATATTAGTCTGATCTTCGCATGTTCTCGTCCAGTACGTCTCTTATAGATCAGAAAATATCGCAGCCAAGGCTTTGTTTAAACGCACTTCAAGTTTGCGGTATGTGTTTTGCGCGTATGAACTTAGATCTTAAAAAGATAACCGGACTTTTCATGCTTGTTATCAAAGTTCAACCCATATTCCTCTTGCCTTCGTGATAATTTTCTTCACTTGATAGAGAACGAGTTCTGTTGGAGTTTTGTCCTTCAATGAATTATCCTCCTGTCTTTTATTCGTATTAGACATTCTGCGGGAAAATAAAATTCTGCTTCTTGGTTAATTTTAGTCACAAAAATAAGTATGCGGAACGATGGAGCATGGGGTTAGAACTTACAAGCTTGAGCAAAAATGCTTCACACAAAACGCTCTAGTGCCTCCAAACTCGTTCCTAACCCGTATTTAAACTAGCAGTCGTCAGTTACGTTTCAAGAGCGTGAGAACTGAAAGATCTCTTTTTTAGTGTTTCAATTTTTTAGAAAAATGGATACCTTCCCAAGGAACGTTTAAGCGAGAAGAGGATTATCATTTCATTGCAGACGCGTGTACTGTATACAGTTAATGATGTGTTTTATTTTGAAAAAACTCATTATTCAATTTATTGATCTGTAGTGATGAAGCAACACAAAGCATAATTTGCTGAAAAAAATAAGTAAAAATTTGACATTTTTCAGTACTGCAAAGGTGTATACGGGTATTTACTTAAAACACGAAAATAGACGAGCTCTAAATTATTTAGCGTCTGTTGTTGTGTGTGTTCATCTATGTGTAGGCAGACGAGCAGGAAAATTTGAGAAAGAAACATTTGGCAAATTTTCTCTCAATTGGAAAACATATGATTCAAAATGTCAATAAAATTTTAAAGATGTTTTGAATGGCGATCACTGTAGGTCGATCTCTTCAAGTTAAGCATCGACAAAATAATTACACTCAATGAAATTCGTTCCGCGAGCAACAACTTGAATTCAACTCGAATCAAAGACACTCAAGTGTTTACGTGCTGGTCAACAATGTTATTGATAGTTAAATTACAGCTCAAAAGTTCATTTAACTATGTAAGTCAATACGAACTGGGACCACCCGACTGCTCAAACAGGCTGTGAAAACAGCAATCATGAAAAAACATGAAACATAAAACAGCAATCATGGCAAGCTACGAATTACTGCAAATTTAAAGAGCATATAGCGAAATACCATATGAATAAATTGGCATCTCTTACAGTTATTTCTGCGGGCTACGCCAGCTGCAGCACATAACTGGTCATTTGGTAGTGCCTAAAATATGCTTGAGCATGCAAACTCTCGGGTTAAAACAAAATGAACTTCAAAATATCTGTAATGCCTTTTTTGGACAAACAGGAACGCGCCATCAAGACGGAATTTAAGAAATTGAGCTAAAGGTGAAGGTCTATTTTTTAACGTTTTACGTTAGGATATAGGACAGGACGGTTCCAAACGTAAGGTTCGTAAGGTTCGTGTCGAGCTTTACGGTAAAATTAACAGGAATTACGCCCGTGCACTGGTATATTACTGTATTGCTCTTAACAAAATGCAGTAAAAAACAAGCGCTGAAAATTTTCAGCTCACAACACCCAGAAAAACTTTGCAAGAGTACTGGAAGGGGGACTGAAAATATATGGATCGCTTAAGACCAAATTCAACTCATACGAAAAGAAAAACTTCATTGGCATATTTCTAGGGTCTTAAAATTATTTTCTCATCATTTCTGACGAAATTGATTTTGCGCATGATTACAAAAGAAATGTACTAGTAGAAATACGTACGAATGGGAGTACAAGGCTGCCTAGGGTAACACTCCCTACACTGAGAGAAATTTTGACACACCTAGGTGTGTCAAACGGTTATTCAGAAATATTTTGATAAACATTGAAGTATTTCTTTTGACCACATATTAAAGCGGTTGAGAGACTTGAAACACTTATTCACGTTTCAAATGGCTCAATATTTTTTGTAGAAAACCGAACTGTATTTAAATTTTGTGATTGGAGTACAATTCAACCCCAAAAAGTTTTACATCTTCGCTAATTTTTCTTCTAATTCATGGAAATTGTCTGTATATCAGTGTAATTAGTTGCTGGTCTAAGAAAGTGAAATATTTATGAGAAGTAAAATCGACTTTCGTTAAGTGTGTCATGTTTGGCACACTTATGTGTATCGTATAAGCCCATGACTCACAAAAGTGTGTCAAAATACATTGGCTAATCAAGTATTGTGTTGACACACTTTTGTGTGCCGGTTTTGCGACAACTTGACTCACAAAAGTGTGCCGCTTTTGCGACAAAATTTTTCTCAGTGTACTTTCTTAACTAAACGTATCAAAGTAGTTGATAGTTCAGTGGGAAATAATAAGAGCATGAAAATTCTACCATTAAAATTTGAAACACATTTCAAGAAGTCAGTCATTAGAATAAAAGCTGAAACATATTGTGGAGGGAATGAAATATTGAATATCTCTATGCATCAAGTGTAAAACTGTCGATGTGAGAATCCTTGATGGTGCTCAGTCCACCGTAACTCCTTCACTTCATGAAAGTTCATAAGTTAGCATACCTAGGCAGCATCACCTAATTCCTTCGTTACGCTTTTCCACTCACAAATTACACGCATAAGTGGCAGGAGACGAATTTTTTCTACCCCATTGCATGACCAGGTATCTGGTCTTCTGGTCGTTTTCATGGTAACTGCTCGAATATTCCGCACTTGGCCCCGTGTTCTTTATTTGTGATTTACCGCTGAGGTCTCTCTTGATTGGTGGAGTAAACTGTCAAGGTATGTTCTTGAATAAATAATCTTATTAAATTTCTTCAAATTCAGAATGCTAATTTTATATTTCAGAAATAATGCAAGAAATCTAAAATCGTTTGAACAAAATATTAAACTTGAACATGTTTAAAGATGCAAACTTGACTCTGTCCCGTTTACCTATATTTCTGGGAAAAATTTATCAGAACTGAAAACAAGTTGCATCGAGGTATGGCAGCTTCCTAAAATTACAGCTAGATACAAATTCCTTTCTATCATCGACCTGCATGGCATAAAAACTAAAGCAGAACACATAAACCTCGGATTTTTTGCTTATTATTCAAAGTATCTCTCACGTAGGTCAAATTCATGGGAACATATTTCATTTTCCATTTTAAATATTTTTCCGTATAACACCATTTTCCTCAATTTCATTTTCCGAAAACATGTATTTTATGCAAGTATTTATGAAAGCAAAAAGTATAATACACCCCAATAACAAGCAACTTTAACTGTAAAATTAATTTCAAACTAACGTTCGTCGGGAACCATACTCCTTAACTTGCACAACTCACGTACACCGAGAATGAGATTAATTTCCCAGCTAGGGAACACGGAACGCCTACGTCGCAGTAGAACTCCAGCAGTGAACGGGAGTCTGAAGTGTGCAAAGCTCATTAAATAATTCAGAGAGATAGGGAAGACGAGCTGCCAGATTCTGGACGCACGTTCGTCGACCTTTGCTCGACAAGCGGAACAAGATGAGAGTTTGTCACATACGTAGAGGTTCCGCAGTCAATACGCAATATCACAGCTGATAGAGCATTCAACGTATTAATAACGCTAGCAAAAACTAAAGTGGTACGTTTTCCTATTTCTCGAACAAACAACGGGGATTGGATGACAGTAAAAATACGGACGGGAATTTTCGTATTGCATTATTGATAGGATTGTTTTTCCGGTGCAGTCAATGAAGTTACTTCTTTGGATCAAAATACGAACAGTTGAATTATTATACTTTTGAAATGTACTTAAAATGCATGCTGAATGATGCCCTGGATGATAACGTTAGGGCTGTTTAACGAATTGTGAGATTAACAGGGAAAATGGATGATGCAGTTAAAATTTTTGTGAATTAAATTAATGAATAAATTAATTAATTAATCGCTTAAATAAATTCTGGTATTAATTTTTTTCACCTAAGCTCCTACTATATAACATGCAGCATCACGTTGCCATTAAAATTATAAATAAAAAATTCTCATGGTAGAGCTATTTGCAGGGTTTTGCTAGAATTGTGTGGTTTTGCTAAAGTGAAACATTAGGAACCTACTACTACTTCTTCTTCAGCTATTACTTCTTCTGCTACTAGTGCTACTTCTATTACTAATCTCACTACTCTGAGAAGGGTACTTGAGGACAATACGAGCATGGGCTGCTTGGCACGCTTCTGATGTCATTCTCTATTCTTCCGCTACTTCCCCACTGCCTGTTTAAACCAATCTCTATTATCGCGTCTGGTCCATTACAATTAACATTCTACCATTAACTTGTTATACCTTTAACTTGGTTTATCTTGTTTTGATTTATTTTGTATTTTTCATACTGTGTTTCAATAATATAGAAACTTTGTTTAAAATAAAACCCTAGTTTTATAACCTCGAAATCTTTTCAAGTTTTTGGCCTTTCCCGAGCTGACCGGAACAAGGCCGATGCGCTTTCAGAAGCCATTGTGTGGCTTCGCTTTCCTTAATTAGCATTGAGCTCCAGTCCTCGATTGTTTGCGTACACGCGCCCCAAAAATAAAATGTATCAGCGACTAAAAGATGAATAGCGCCTAGTAGTCTGTTTCTGAACTAGAAGAAAAGAAGAAAAGAAAGGAAAACAGTTTATTTATTATAAAGATGATACAAGAGCCTTCGTTAGTTTTAAATATGCCTTATAAAAAATATGTGAATTAGAAGAAAATTTTAAGCAATTCTCCATGCTGGTGACCAAGGACTAAGTTTTGCGTTTGATGCACTTGTGCTGCTGCGAAATAGAGATACGATCTGGCGCGCTGTCGTTCTACTGTGCCCTTATGCGCGTTAAGGGGACAGGTGTGTGCTTTTGATTGTACGTGTATTTTATCGATTACATTTGCAGAAGGAAAATCAAAATGAGAACCAAAAATATGAGGTAGGAGTAAACATAAGATGAGAACACGAAGAGTACTCAAGACTGTATATGAATTGAGTAGTACAGTATATATTTGTTAATATAATATTCGCAGTAGAAGCACACTTGAAAAAATACGAAATAAAAAGTAAAAATAAAATAAAAGTGTGAAAGTATAAAAAGTGCAACATGTCGCATCCTCACGCACAACACAGTTTCTTGCTGCTTTGCTAGAACGCGTCTCTCTGGGCATGTTGCACGGCAGGATAACTTCTAAAGAAATTACTACTTCGGGTAAAAATACCCTCAGAGAAACATAAATTGATCTTTTCTTTTGCTAATAAAACTGGCCTGAACGATGCGCAGTCAGCTTGGCATCCCGCGTAGCAGCGAAGCTTTTTCGAAAGTCACATCCCGTTACAGAAAGCAAAGCTGCTTTTAATATCAAGAAGAACTGAGATTCTCATTAGAACTTGGTATTTTCTCTTCATCAAGCCTCGAGGAGTGTCACCGCGTGATGTGTTCAAGTCTCCCTCAATTAAACGCCGCAGCAATATAGCAATTTTTTTCTAGTTTTTTGCTTGACTTCATTGTTCATTTGGTCTACAAATGAGGGTGCTCAAGAGCGAACTGCTGGAGATCTAATGAGACGACGGCTTTAAAAAACTCGTTAATGACCTTATCTCGATGTCGTCGTGCACTTCCTTGACTCTAGGTTCAAATACGGCACGTCCGGCACGTCGATGTGGAGAAGAACCTCGTGAAACCTTCAATGATGAGCGCCGTCTGAGCACACACGTCGGACAAGCGTCAGTTACGATGCAAAATAGTTGAAGAGCTGCAACTGACTAGCATCAGTTACTGCGCACTTTACATACCTGTACATGTTTGTTCTGTTGATCTATTTGTTTGCTTGGTTCTTGGTGTTCAGGCTCAACTTTCAGTAAGGGTATAAGGTAAAATGCAACCCCCAGCTTTCATTGAAAGCATAAAAAAAGGAGAATGAAAACAATTTATGTCTCATAAGTTGATACATCAAACGCATAACATTTGATTTTAAAATTTCTTAACATAAAAATCCTTAATTTGTAATCACACACAGGTATTATAATAGCTGTGTCAATAGTTGAACAAACGTTTGAAAGAGAAAGAAACGCATCTGTTAGTGCTCACTTACACTGATAAGTGGGAACAACCAGATTTAAAGATTTCCGCTCTATGTTATGAGGATTTTATCTCCTGCAATTTCCCATTTCGGAAGAATATTTTCCAAACATTATTTTCATCAGTAGCTTCACCCACAAGTTATCGTTGCAACTGAATAAAACCCATACATTGATTTGAACCGTTGCAGAGCGAGCACATCGTTTACGAGGTGTTCAATAAAGACGGTCGCACCATTTTCGTCATCATGTAACCCTCGACGGAAGTTAATCATATTTTTCAAAACTTTTAGACGACTTGTACTTCTCTCCAAATTCGGAGCAGCAGTGAAATGTTACGGAAATTTGTACGCCACGTGCGAATGAGTTGTTCGTTATTTACGTTCAGACACACAATTGCTCTTGTTAGATGAATATAATATGATAGAATATGTCATAATATGGCTACAGAATCGAGGGAAAGAACTTTCTTTATTAGGTCGCCCCCGAATCCACTGCCGTCAGACACCAGTGAATCACAAGCCCCTAAAAAACACACTTGCAGTCATCAGTTTCCTCGCTCAAGCATCAGTACATTCATTTTAACACAATATCTTTGGCTGCAGCCGTTACGCAAAGTATTTTCAGAGTATTCCTCTTAACGCGCCTTCAGTGAATTCAGACATAAAAAAGGACTCAATAAGCCAACTGTTAACATTCCCTTCTATCTAACGACACTCAATATTTCGCGTACAAAATAACATGACGGAAATGTTTGACAGAGCTGACTTTCTGTGCCTCGAACCATTTGTGTTGCTTCTCAGGCAGCTCACAACGCAACGCATGCGCCCACCACTCCCCTTTCTGATGAAGACATCTGAGATTTCAGAATTTATCTGAGAGAGTTCAGAAGACATTTGAGAGTTCGGAATATATCTGAAAGGATTCAGAAGACATCCGAGAGAGTTCAGAAGGCATCTGAGAGAGTTCAGAAGACATTTGAGAGTTCGGAATATATCTGAAAGGATTCAGAAGACATCCGAGAGAGTTCAGAAGGCATCTGAGAGAGTTCAGAAGACATTTGAGAGTTCGGAATATATCTGAAAGGATTCAGAAGACATCCGAGAGAGTTCAGAAGGCATCTGAGAGAGTTCAGAAGACATTTGAGAGTTCGGAATATATCTGAAAGGATTCAGAAGACATCCGAGAGAGTTCAGAAGGCATCTGAGAGAGTTCAGAAGACATTCGAGAGTTCGGAAGATATCTGAAAGGATTCAGATGACATCCGAGAGAGTTCAGAAGGCATCTGTGAGAGTTCAGAAGACATTTGAGAGTTTGGAAGATATCTGAAAGGATTCAGAAGACATCCGAGAGAGTTCAGAAGGCATCTGAGAGAGTTCAGAAGACATTTGAGAGTTCGGAAGATATCTGAAAGGATTCAGAAGACATCCGAGAGAGTTCAGAAGGCATCTGAGAGAGTTCAGAAGACATCTGAAAGAGTTCAGAAGACATCTGAAAGAGTTCAGAAGACATCTGAAAGAGTTCAGAAGACATCTGAAAGAGTTCAGAAGACATCTGAAAGAGTTCGAAAGACACCCGAGAGAGTTCAGAAGACGCCTGAAAGCGTTCAGTGAGTCAAGCATTCAAAGGTACATTGAGCGCCACCTGATCGCTTGGCGGTGTTTAATTTTAATAATAATGTAGATGAGTCGACGACACACTCATTACTGCAGATGAATACATGACGTGCAGATGAATACATAAGAGGGAATTCATGACGTTAAAGTTTCAAAATAAAGTGTGTTCGACGCGTTAGATTCGATTATAGATTAATCTTAGCCTCTCTAACCATAAACATTCCGAAGAGGAGATCTTGACTTATGTTTGACAGGTATGACCACCTCGAGCACAGGGATCGCGTAAGGCTGCGCCACTCAAAAATTTGAATTCCACCCACACTCATCACTAAATAGAGGTCCACAAAGGAGTTCTAGAGGGTATGTTGTTAACACAGTGACTGCAGTACGACCCACGGTAGGCCGTGCTGAAGTTTTAAGTTTTTCTTCTTGCGACCGACCCATCGATTTTGAAAAAGTTTGAACAAACTATTAAACTTAATGGTATTTAGAAAACTCAGTTAATGTTTGGTATTTATGAAATCTCTAACAACTTTTGAATTTAAATTTGAGTCGAATATTGAATTACAGTTTTAACAACTCGAATTGAAATTTTATTTGAATACTGAACTTCAGTGTCAACAACTTTAGAATTGAAATTTGAGTAGAATACAGAACTTCAGTTTGACCCATCGCAGTCAACGTGTTAAGATGAGTTCAATGCAATGAGTTGACCTATCAGGTCTGTGACACGCTACCTGAGGCATAAGATCTGTTTGTGGCGGCACCAAACAAAGAAGATTAAAACTTACGCCTCCTGGGCTCGTACGGTCCGCTGCGCTGCTGCTCCTCAGACCCTGACGAACTGGCGCCTGGTTTTCAAACAATTATTATTATTAAACAATCATCATTGTTGCGGTACAGCTGCTAGCGGAATCTTCTCTGTTGACGTGGCATCAACGTGGGCTATTTTTTATGGATCAAGTACTTAAAAATGTATGTTTCCTTTAAATTTTATTTGGAGAAGCTCAAATTTGAAGATTACGACTTAAAAGCGCTGCGTAGCTTGGCCAAGTAGATATGAAAACTTTCGTTTCCAGCTGTACCGTTGTTTGAAAATCAATCACTTGAATATCGAGTTGAAAAGTTCGTTTTCTGTGCAAGTTGCAAATTTGGATTGTCCTATACAATCCTAACGAAGAAAACTAGTTACTTATTGGAGTTGTGCGGCGAAATGGAGGCTGCTGGATAAAACAATCGGCCTGTTATTGTTGTACATACATATACTTTCAGAATTCACGTCATTGAAACAGATAAGCTAAATTAAATTAGTTTTGTAATTTAAATGAAAGAACGCAAACATTGAAATAATCTGAACTTCAAAAGTTCGCTTGTGTTTTCAAGTCTTCAAACGGATTCAGTCGGGAAACTTTCTATGTTGAGTTTTAATTCTACGTATAACGATGAGAAATTTACTTGTCTTCATTGATGAAACGTTTTAAACAGCAAAGTTCAAAGTATTATTTTGTAAGCTACTCTGAAATTATGAATCCGTGTTTTAAATTTTTCCACTTCAGTCCCATTATACTTTATATTTTCTGATAACCATTACAAAACCTAAAAGCTTTCACTTTGTTATAAATTTTTTGCAAAAGAGTTCAAGCAAATAGTAATTTTTTTAATTAATTAATAATTGTAATTTTTTATTAATTTTTTCTAGAATTGTTGTACTGCTTTAATTCTCCGTACATCAATTGTCAAAGCTGTGTGCACGTAAAAACAAATACTTTTTCTTCATGAATATTATAGGGGTCTCCATTAAAAATCCACTCAATGATTTCTTACATCAATATTGAGTATCTATGATACCGTTCAAAGTATAATTACGGAATATTTTACAGCTTTTTTCTCTTCAAATGCGCCTAATTAAAATCAGAGAATAATTCTGTATCGCACATACCTAAAATCAGCGAATTCGAACACACTGTCTAAATTCTCACGAATAATGATAAGGTAGATAATAATAATGATAAGGTAGATGACGAACATTACAAACTGTTTTGGGCAGTGGAAGGTACAACCACAAAATCACCTAAATTTTAATTATAAGATAAATTTTCGCGAAGATGGCTGACTAAGATGCTTCAGTTATTCGAAAAAGTAGCGTCGTCACGAAAAAATAAATTCGTTGCTCCGCACTTTTTTCTCATAAGTAGTTCCTTTTCTCATCAAGATTAATTTTTTGCTTCAATTTTGTCCATGAAGTTTTAAGGCACCATTTATTTTTACGATACAAGGTAAGCAACGATTTTCTTCGCAAATTTTTTCAAGAACAGCGCTTCGCTTCATGATATTTTCAAGCATCGTTTCACTTAATGATCCTTTAAGGCCGAGTTGCGCTTTGTAATCTTCTCTCGTACCGCTCAATTTTATGCTCTTCTCCAGCATCGTTTCTCTTAATGATCTTTTAATGCTGCGTTTCACTTCTCGAATATCGTTTCTCTAAATGATCGATTTCAATTACGTTGCTTTCAATGTTGCTTTTTCAAACAATTTTGCTCGTTCATCTTTTCAAAAAAGTTTCTCCTGCTATGTATGTGAGATACGCTGAGGTAAAACCAGACTTGGAAGACATTTGTAGATTGTTGGTTTCCTGCAAAAAAATTGAATAGGCGATTGAAAAATGCTATTTTCCACGAAGACTGTAAATATACATTTGTAAAGAGTTCTTTATACACACTCAAAATTTTCAGTTCGGTGTTTTGATACACGGTGTCCTAAAAATATATTGGCATTCATTGACAGATCATTACCAATGCATTTTGATTTTTGTATCAAGAGCAACTTTGTTCTTTTCTTAACCATCAATTCTCTCATCTCAAATTTTGTGTTTTATTATTAATTAAGCTCAGTAGAATTGTCTCTAAGTCAATAAACACCTGCATCAAAACTAAACAATGAATAGTACTGGGCAGTCAAAAAGTGAATTCATTTTTTGGGGGACCCCCTGTATAATACGAGATTTGTGTACACGCATGTGTATATCCCTGAATTTCTCTTATCCGTAATTACATTTTTAGAAATTTTTTTCAACTTATTAAAAATATGCGTACGTAGCCAGAATTTTCCATAAAGATATTTTCAGAAGACTTTTCAATACATTAAAAGCATGCGTAGGTATCAATAATACTGCTACATATCATAACACACGCGAAAAAATTTATTATACACGTGTTCACACTGAACATTCTATACGGCTGTTGAAAAAAGCCACATTTTTCAAGCCAAAGTGAAATTGTGTGAAAAACAAGTGACGGAAAAGGCTCAGTTTTCTACGAACGGTTGAAAAGCCAATCAACTGGAAGGTGAAAGTGATCTACAGGAATTGCGGATGAAAGTTTCACATCCCGGTCGCGTGGAAGACATAATTGCCTCCTTATGAAAATTAACTGCAGCCTCGAGGTTAATGAAACTCGATGAAACTCTAGAAAACAAAAAAAAGATACCAGAGTACAATATACTGGATACGATCTACAACTTACAAGACAGGCACGTGCTTCAAACCAAAGTGAATTTGTCGATTTAACTCGTGCTGAATTTTTAGAAAAAATCTACGGAATAATTTCAAATTTCATAGAAAAAATTTCATATGAGAATCGACGAATTCGTCCTCCCAGGTAGCAAAGGGTCAAACACACTTCGGTCGACGAGCGCAATGCGCCTATTTAAACTATCGTTTTTAAGGCAATCTCTAACGAAGACCGTATGACTAATATCAGCCACCTCATAACCTAAGAATAAATAAAGATGCACGTTAGACCTGGACTCGAACTCTCAGAAGCTCGCTTCACTTGAAATATATTAAAAGAAGATGTAAATGAATAAGTAATTTTAATTCTCGCCTTCATAAAGTGACATAAAGTGACAAAAAGTGTAAAAGAATTACAAATTTCATTTTCTCACCTTCCCAAAAGCTTTTCTAAAAACGCAGTAAAAGAATATCTAAATGAACTTAAAAAAATTTAAAAACATAAATTTAAAAGGGAGAGGCCCTTTCCACATCGGCAAAACTACAACGACCGGAAGCTGCCGAACTTCGTGTGCCAGATTCCCCACAGCGCTTACCCCGCACCAAATTTATTGTTTCAAAGGGGAAGAAACTCTTGGTGCGCTTCATGCTTTGTAGAGCATGAGGCGATTGTTCCCTAGAGAACAGGAACAGTTCCGCACTCAATAAAAAGAACCTAATTATTGTCGTGAGATCATCGCTCTTCACGAAGAGAAAGAATTTTTTTTCGTTGCTTCTATCATCGTTGAGAAGTAAAACTTTCCATTTAAGAATAATTGTTGCCCAGAGGTTGCATTTTCCCTAAGCTCGATGGAATTTTTTCACCGTAATGCCACTGAATTCTCAAATATATTATATTTCGCATAGGTCGATTCGTCTTACGTCTGAATCCTTTAAATGACAAGATGTATATTTTTAAAACGGCTGTACCAATTCTTCTATTCAAATCTTTTGAAAATTACTCGGAAATTGTTCTTTAAGCATACAATCAAACTCACAAAATTACTGATGCTAAATATTATTAAAGTGTCTAAAAGAAATTCTGAAAAAATTCTGAGAGGACCTTTTGCTGATTTTCTGGTCTTAAAAGAATTGGTTTGAATATCTAGCTAGAACACCGTATTTTACTATGCTGATCATTCTTTTGAAAAGAGCTAAATGAAAGACAATGACAATGATCTTAAGTCTTCTCTCAATTCGTTTCTAGAACATGCTGTTAACATATAGCCCTTATAAACTACTGTTGTAAAATTAAGCATCGAATCTCGAGTGAACTAATTCATTGATCAGTCTAGTGCGCAGCTAGTTTAAGCGTCTTAGGTTAAACATAATTATACACCCTAAAAATTGCGTTGATAATAAAATGCCATATAGAAATCGCTGAATTTATTCGGGCCCACAAGTATTATAGCTATACTTATAAGTGTTCATTGTGCTAGACGTAAGAAACAATCTATTGCTGTATCGCTTGTGGTAAATAAATTGCCTACATTTTTTAAGTAATGCCAAATCGGAATTTAACATCAGAAGAAACATCGACGCAACACCGCCAGATTGACATAATTTTACCACTAGCGTAATTTTTTTTCAGATTCTGGACTTATGAAAATAATAAGGTTGCATTCTCGAGCAACTTTAATTTATAATACTTCGATTCCCAGATGGGTTAATTAAGTCATAAACACACGTTATGCCTGGTGATGTAGAGCATGGGTCATTTGTTTATAGATCTATCTCTGAATTTGCCGTATACAAATTGCTTCATGAAGGCTTCCTGTTTTGTCACATAGCACTTGCGTAAAACAGCCATCTGTTCAATGCATTGGATGTGGCTTCCTGAAAGCTCCCTAAACCTGGCGTTTTTCTCATACTTCCAGCCATTTTATCATTCCAAGGTTCAATGACCTCACATCTTCAACACCAGTTACCAATTCTCAACGCGCTACTATTATTCCTTATCACAAACTCACGTACTTAAGCCTTCACAAACTGTTAAGTTTATCGTCCGAGTATAAAGTTTTCCATTTCTCCTCGATCGCATAGCCACATTCCTGAAGTCAATTCTTCGGCAATTTGGCGACTCCGCATGTCAGCCCAACCATCATTGCGTAAGCGCTGGCGTAGCGTCGAACATGTCGTTCAATGTTGATGAAGACGGACATCCTCACTACTGACGCGAAATTGAACGGTGATGGCACATTCTCAGACAACAACGACAGTATAATCCAGTGGTGTAACCAGTGAGACGTACTTTCTTAGAGTCACCAAAACATGTTTTTTTTCCATTTTGACTCCCACAGTGCTTTCTTTTCACCCAGCTGCCATGTTAATTTGAGTCGGACCTCCGATTTATTGTTTTTATTCTGATATTTTTCTCCCTCTTTGAGAGGAGTATGGCTTATTCCATGAAGCGTGTGCAGTATTTCTGTTCAAACGCCCTTCCACAGCAGCTCCAGGAATCACTTTCTTACAATCCATCAAGTGTCGTGGGAGTTGAAAGGTGACGAGGGGAAGAAAGCCTGCTCGTGAGAATAGACTCGTCCAGCTCATAAAAAAGCATTCGCATTTTGCTCTGCTTTCCAGAGGTATTCTTCGCTCATGAATCCTTTTGCCTTGAGGGGTATTTCTTCTTCTGGATTTCCAACTCCCTTTCACGCTTTCCAGAGATAATACTTCGCTCTTGATATCCAGTTTTTTTCGTGCTTTCTATCAAATATTCTTTCATTCGACTTTCAAACTCTTTTTTGCACGCTTTCGGAAAATTATCCCGTTCTCGAGTCTCCATGCATTTCCATCCACTCCCGTGAAATCGAATATTTCTTCGTCCAGAGATGTTCTGTGAGGAATTTTGCTTAAGAAAATATTCACATTTTTAAGTTATGAATTTAGCTTATAATCGAAGCAAGTGCGATTGTTTTTCAAAGGTTTTTCCAAAATATTTTCATTTCCGTTAATTTTCACTCTAATTTTAGGTGCTTTTAGCCATTACAGACACGATGAAATGATTAAAAATTCTAACATGCTTCTGGCACTGAACTTTAATTGTAGGAAATTTAATAGTCTCTTCATTTCAGGGGTACCTTTTAGCAATCAGAGAAGTTTCTCGCTTTCAATGCACAAGAGAGGAAGAGAGAGAGAGAGAGAGAGTTTAGCATCCAAGTTTATTGAATAAAACAATGCTCCTATGAAATTCCTTACTCGCCTTCTCTGTTTTCTGTGAACACCAGAAGAGCTCTCTGTTTCTCAGTAAAAAATACAGCTCAGCCGAGGGGATTTCAGTTATTATGCAGAAAAAATAATTCCTCGTTGAGGATTTCACGTTAGTTTTTAAATTACTATGGTTGCAAGTAATCCCAATTCCTTTGAACAGTCTTTTAGCTTGCAGATAAATCTTTGCCCAAATTACCTCGTCACTCAAAAAGACATATTCTAAATTGTCAGATGTCAATAGACTGAAGAACTTTCTGTTTAGTGCTTTCGTATATTCCCGTGATAAGCATTTGGAAATGGAATTATTTACTCCAGGATAGGAATTTCAATAACCTATTAGATCTTCAGGAATCAAATCCTATACTTAACTCATGAGAATTATTAGTACCTTTCTCGTAAGCGACTGGGAAGGAATAAACAAAAACTATGTATTATTCCAAACAATCATGCACAATAAACTGTATATTTTACAATATTATCAGTGTTTGCTGCCAATGTGCAAAGTGGACCTGCATTCGCTTGAATTACCTGTCATTCAGACAATTTCTGAAAATCACTTTCATGCAAACTTGAAAAGTTATGTTCGGATGCATCACCGGATCCTTCGAAGTTAAGAAGGCGCCGCCTGAAAATGATCCCTTTAAACAAATCGGTTTTCGGTATTTGAGTTGAAGTGTTAAAAGTTGTTAAGCCATTCAAAGATTTTTTTTAAATACCTGTTGCCAAAAAAATATTCCGGTGGTGTGAAAAATTAAGAAAAATCTACCGGATGAAGAAGGTTTCAAATTCGTTTGAAAAATTAAAACCCATTGCTTTGAACTGTTTTTTCTCCATTTATAAAAATTTCATGAGGTATGTTCACCATGATGCTGGGAGCATTACATTAGTCTTTATATCGTCAACATAGTCAGGCGTCAAAGAGACATTTCATTGACGCTGGTATTCAATGAGAAACATCGACAAACGCAACTTATGAGTAAAATTTATGGATGAATCAGCAGTGTTCGATTCAAATCAAGACGGTAAAAAACAACGAGTCATTGAATTAGGCTAACTATACATCCTAATTAAAGCAACAACACTGAGCTGCAAATTATTTTACGGTTTATTTCACCATTATGATATATGGTACAATGCACGACACATCATTGCTGCATAATAGAAAATCATGAGGCCACTTAAAGTGCTCACAGATGCTTTAATAAAATTATTTCATTTCATGGTAACAAGCATATAATCATGGAACAACTAATGAATAAACAAGTTTTCAAGACCTATAAGTGTTCATCACGCTCTGTTTGACACGCTCAGTTTGTAGTCGAAGACCAACATTCCGTGCAATTTTTATGTCAACCGGAAATGGTCAATAGCTAGTAAAAAAGCTTAACTCCACGAGCTTATGTAAAAATAGTTTTATATCCTAATAATAATCAGTGCAATACAGTAGCAGTCGAGTGCAATAAAATAACTGCAGCAATAAAAATATCAAAGTCGCTCCTACAGCAGTATTCTTGCACCGCTGCTGGGTGTGCTATTGCAGTAATTTCGTTAGTGAACTCCACTGAGCGGCACCTAATCGCAGAGTGCGCCTAAACAGTAATGATCACTGTTTAAAAATCGTGTCTTCTGCCTGTACATATATGCTACCGTAGCGCACATGTGAATTATAAGGCACTGAATCACTAGTGGCCGCAATCGATATTGGCTGCAACCAGAACTATTTGTGCATTGCTGTATTGCTCTAAATCAACCATAGAAGTTCCTGACTGCACTGAATTGCCGTAGACTATAGAAGTCATTGTGCCGACTTTCAACGACTCAATATCCTTGATTTTTTAATCTTGAACTATGACGATCTAAATATTTGAATTTATTATTTTCTTCCAAATGCATCAAAATGTCAGTCGTTTCATCGCGGAATAGATTACGATGAAATCAAAAGCTTCTATGCACCATCGTTCCTGAGGCTTATTCGTTCATTAAATTAGAACACAAGACAAATATGAGACCTAGACAAGAGAGTGGAATGTAGCGCTTTCATGGCATCTCTTGCTAGACACTCAGATTGCAGCGTACAATAAAAAATAACCTTTACGGTACCACTGATTGGAATATGGGAACATTGCTTATGAACGTCTCGAATTAACACCTACCTATATGAGGACTGAAATTCAGATACACGACTTTTAAAGAAGGTACTTCTTTAAAATTCGAACGTGAAGTGCAAGTTCGCGCAAAACTCTAAGTCAGAGAATTTTTTTCCTCAAAAACGTACAATCCCATTCCATAGCAATAGGTCTCCAAAGCCATTAGTAGATGCATCGATCCTTTACCCTTTATTTTATAGGCAATTAGCTTGTCGTTTCCATTAAAATATCCGATGAATATTTACATTAGACTATTTACAAGAACTACTGCGTAAGACCATTAATAGTGTTGAAAATAAAAAGAGAATCCGAGCCAGAAAAAAGAATGTCAACCCGGTATTCAAGTGAAATTCACAAAACGCTCCCACCTTGCGAAATGAGATCAGGCATCGCGACTGTATTACAAATGAACGCGTATTCAAGTGAACAGAACTTTCCCACGCACAGCGTATGGACTTCCATAGAGTCATGGAGCTCCACAGTCGTCGCTCACTCGCTCTACTTGCCAGGCTCGTTAGCGGTTGCAGAGAAAGAGCTCAGCGGAAGCAAAAATGTTTCCTAGGCATCGCTGCTAACGGCACCTCGGCATGAGCTAGCCAAAAATATGCTTAAAACTTAGGAAGACAAGCGGAAGTTGCGAGGCTGGATGAGCGTCCATGCGCGAGATCTCTATGAGGCGGCGGCCGAGTGACGCTTGAGGTGAACAGGGAACTTTGATAGAAGATTAGACGGTGCTGCCATAGCGTGAGGTCTACCACACTATAGCATGAGATCCACCTATAACTAGCACTATAGCGTGAGGTTAGGTTAGGTTACTAATGGATATTAATTATTTCCGTATCTTTTATTTATCGATGAACGCTTAATTTGTACATCTCAAACTGTACCTGGGTAGGTGATATATTGCGGTAGACCTCGCGCTGTAGTAGCACCGATTAGACGGTAGTTTGAGGAGAGTGATGAAGGAACGCCTGGTCATGAATGAATTTGCAGGGAAAAGCAGAAAGAACTTAGGCTGAATATTAGATAATATATTTGAGTATAACTAGGTAGGCAGGTTATGTAAAAATGTTTATGAGAAGTCAACAGGGAACATTGAAGGAAGATAGCTAGGACGGTAGTTTGAGGAGAATGGTGAAGGATGGCTTGATCATGAATAGAATTTCAGGGAAAAACAAGAAGAAAAGACTAAACATTAATTATTCAAACAAGGATATCGAATCAGGCTACCTGGGTAGGATATGAGAAAATAAAATTAAAATAGTACAAGCTCGTTGAACGGCAAGTAAATAATTTGGGCGATTCTGAGAGACATTTAAGGGAAGCTTCACTTTAGAGAAAGAGAAGGCTGTTTTTAGATCTTTAGTAACGCTAAAGATCCAATGAGAGGAATGGAAAAACGATTCAAATCGTTGATGCTTAAAAATACAAAAGTAATAAAAATTAAAAGGAACAATATAAAAATATAGGTACCTTGAATTCGCTGGTCTTATGAGAAAGGATATGTAAATAAATTCCATTTTACTAACTAAAGCAAATTCACTTTTGGAATAACAGAAAATTAGAATAATAGCGGCACACCTTTACCCTGGGAAATTGGTTTTCTTTTTTTCAGTCATAAAATTTGCACATTTTCTCTTTAAAATTTTAGTGGACGCAATTTTCTAAAGAGCAATTACTAGGTTATTTAATTGTGAAAATGTACCAGATGAAGTAAAAGTGAAACTCAATTTATTTTCCGTAGAATTCTTGACCTGTAAAAATTTCTTGAAATGTGAAGTAACGATCGGATACTATTAAGGACACTATTATTTATTAAGGATACTATTAAGGATACTATTATTTATTAAGGATACTATTATTTATTTACTAATAATCGGATACTATTAAGGTTTTGCGTGATAATAGCGAAAACTGCGTATGAATGCAATACACACGTCACATTTGGGACAAAGAATGTTTGAAACTCTAAAGATAGAAAAAGACGAAACCGAGTACATGGGTCAACGAATATTGCCGTTTACTTCAGTGAAATAACAGAACCAAAGCCGAAAATTACAGATCGTTAATGGAACATGTAATGGATCGTTAATGAATACTCACAAGCTGTTAATGGCTTTTTTTGATGGATGGTTGAGGGAAAATTACAGATTTGTAGTGGGATTTAAAGAGTGAAACCGATAAAAGTCGACATTTCTGCATTGGGAAAATGTAATGAAATGAAAATGAAGAAATTGTGATGAAACCGGATGAAAGAAATAAATATTCTTGCACAAGGTAACATCCTTCAAAAAAACCATCACCTTGACCTGATATAACTGAACAGAGCGGTACGCAAGTGCAGGGAAGATCTGCTCTTTTGTTGTAAAAAGAAGCAGAAACAGATGACAGCAATTTTATGGCATAACGGTGATTGAAAACGAAAGAGCAGGCGAAAACTTCGGAAATAATAACCCTAATTATTTATTCAAAATAATAACTTAAAATTTTTAATGAAATAATAACCGTAATCATTTAATTTAAATATTATCCAGAATTATTTAACTTAAATGATAACTATAATTTAAAATAACATTTGTCATCATATCAAATCATCCAAATCTGGACCAAATTTTTAACAATTCAAGTTGTTTTAGCAGTACAACCAGAAGCATATGTTCTTCTGTCGACTTTGCTACGCTTGGTAGTGTTTTTTCCTGCAAAAACCTTCAAAATTCATTCAACAACTCGAACTCAAGATTTTTGGCGAGAAAAAAAAACATGCAGCGTCGCCAAGTTCTCAGAAGAGCTCACGCTTCCGGCTGTAGGGCTACGCCTACGTAGATTGCTCAAAGATCGTTCCGCAGAAGGGCAGCGCGGATAACAAAACAGTTTCTTACTTGCGTTTGGAGACGAAGCGTCGCCGCCGTAGTGTCGTAAACTTTAAGCATAGCAGAGATAAGGATTCTAGGTTAAATATATAATTGCAGAGGCCTTAAGCTGTGTAGCTACGTACAAAATGCACGGCTGCGCGGGAAGAAGTTACAAAGAAAACTAGGCTGCTGCTACCGGCGTGGAATTCCAATCTTTGTTGCCGTTTTGTGTCTCGGAGTGTCGAAAAAAAATTGTTGTTGGCGCAGCGGTGCAACGTTTGTCGAGTTTTTGCATGCGTTTTACGTGTTTCTAGAATGCCGGAATGAATGCTGTTGTTTTTATTCGGAGTAAAACTATAAGACTCTGTCCATAACCGAATTAATTTTAAGAAGATTGAAGTTTGCAGACGAATTAGCTAAACTGGTTGTGGGCATGAATTGAGGGTAGAGCTTTTTTAACAGGTATAAATAACGTTTATTTCCATAAATAACGTTTACTTAGTGAAAGAATTTGGGATGATTTTCAAAGAGAATCCTCCCACATGTATCTAAATGAGTACACTAATAAATATTCAAACATCAGCTTCATTTCTCCAAATTTATAATATGGAGAGAGAAAATACCTCTGGTGTTGATGTTTCAGAGGAATTACTGAAAACGCATAGTGAACTTGTGTGAAAGTAATATGTCAATTATTTAAGTCTTGAAGCAGTATTTTTATCGATTTATTTCACGAATATTGTCCATGCATCCAACTGCCATTCGTTGTTTCACAACTTTTAAAACAGCTAATCTAAACAAACGACAGATCGTATTCTTTTGTATACGATCCTTTCGAGACAAACGCAGCCTTGTTCAAGAACCCAGTTTGTGTAATAGACACTGAGATGATTTATTTAACCTTCACTTGAAGCAATCACCTAAACGCTTCCCTTGCCTCCAGCGCAGTGAAAACGTTCAATCAATCTCTGCCCAATGTAATAATGACGAGCCTTTGATATTGCTAGGCCGTCATCTGTTTCTTCCGATGTGCCCACCATTACGATGGGCAAAGGACGGGGCTACAGAATTAGCTGAAAATGGGGACTTCAGAATTAGCTGAAGACGAGGACTTCAGAATTAGCTGAAGATAAAGACTTCAGAATTAGCTGAAAATGGGGACTTCAGAATTAGCTGAGGATGGGGACTTCAGAATTAGCTTAAGATAGGGACTTCAGAATTAGCTGAAAATGGGGACTTCAGAATTAGCTGAGGATGAGGACTTCAGAATTAGCTTAAGATAGGGACTTCAGAATTAGCTGAAAATGGGGACTTCAGAATTAGCTGAAGATAGGGACTTCAGAATTTGCTGAAGATAAAGACTTCAGAATTAGCTGAGGATGGGGACTTCAGAATTAGCTGAGGATGGGGACTTCTGAATTAGCTGAGGATGGGGACTTCAGAATTAGCTGAGGATGGGACTTCAGAATTAGCTGAGGATGGGGACTTCAGAATTAGCTGAATATAAAGACTTCAGAATTAGCTGAGGATGGGACTTCAGAATTAACTGAGGATGGGGACTTCAGAATTAGCTGAAGATAAAGACTTCAGAATTAACTGAGGATGGGGACTTCAGAATTAGCTGAGGATGGGGACTTCAGAATTAGCTGAGGATGGGGACTTCAGAATTAGCTGAAAATGGGGACTTCAGAATTAGCTGAAAATGGGGACTTCAGAATTAGGTGAAGATAGGGACTTCAGAATTAGCTGAAAATGGGGACTTCAGAATTAGCTGAAGATACGGACTTCATAATTAGCTGAAGATACGGACTTCAGAATTAGCTGAAAAATGGGGACTTAAGAATCAGCTGAAGATACGGACTTCAGAATTAGCTGAAGATACGGACTTCAGAATTAGCTGAAGATAGGGATTGCAGAATTAGCTGAGGATGGGGAGTTCAGAATTAACTGGGGTGGGGGCTTCAGAATTAGCTGAGGATGGGAACTTCAGAATTAGCTGAGGATGGGGAGTTCAGAATTAGCTGGGGTGGGGACTTCAGAACTAGTAGCTGAGGATGGGGACTTCAGAATTAGCTGAAGATGAGGATTTCAGAATTAGCTGAGGATGGAAACTTGAGAATTAGCTGAGGATGGGGAGTTCAGAATTAACTGATGTGGGGACTTCAGAACTAGTAGCAGAGGATGGGGAGTTCAGAATTAGCTGAGGGGGGGCTTCAGAACTAGTAGCTGAGGATGGGGAGTTCAGAATTAGATGAGGTGGGGACTTCAGAACTAGTAGCTGAGGATGGGGACTTCAGAATTAGCTGAAGACGAGGATTTCAGAATTAGCTGAGGATGGGAACTTGAGAATTAGCTGAGGATGGGGAGTTCAGAATTAGCTGGGGTGGGGACTTCAGAACTAGTCGCTCAGGATGAGGACTTCAGAATCATAGCACAGATTAAAGCCGATGATGCTGCACAGTTGTTTTTTTTGCCTTCTTGGTTCGTCAGCGTATTTGAGACCTCTTGTTTAACGCATAATTCTGAATAAGATGTTCAGTTATTGAGCGGTACTTTTGGTTCGTGAATACATTTGCGACATTTTGCATAACTCTCATTTGTCGATAAGATGTATGGATATTGTATGATATTTTTTATACTAGTCTGCCTGCCTCACCTAAAAAATGGCAGGTATCTCTCTTTTTCACAGAATCGCTTTTAAATTTCTGAACTGAAGTAATTATCCTGAGTTGCTAAGTATATTGTAGTATTACTCTTTGATTACTTAAATTGCTGAATGTGTGCGATGGGCCCATCGATAATCCAAGCTTTATTGCCTCTCAAATTTTCAATTATTTTAGAGAGAAAGAATATTCCCAATCAAGAAAACACAGTCTCCTGTTGGCTCGTTTGCTTACATGTAGGTTAATTGATCACTAGTTTGCTTGTCTGGTCTTTCTGGTTCTGCTCCGCGGTATACATAAGCAAATTTAAAAAACATCATTTTTAACTGTAAGGACATTAAAGTACAAACATACACTACATGTGTCATTATTATGGATTTTATTATTATTACGCATACATTTGTATATTTATTTTATAAATTTATAACACTTAATTGAGAGTAGATTTTTTTTACTGCAACCCATTTATATTGGTAAAAGTTCACTACTACGTTATTCTAACAAAAATTAAAGAATCGGAAGATGAAAAAATAAGTCATGAAACAATTCACTTGAAACACTCACCTAATTTCAAAAAATCTCCATCATTTAAAACGGTAAGGACACAAAAGTGTAAAAATACACTTCATATGTTGTTATTAGGAATTTTATTACTATTATGAATTTTTATCGATATTTATTTTATGGATTTATTTATGAATTTATAGATTTTGTAAATTTACTCATTTTATGGATTTATATATTTATTTACCTACTGTTTATAATCAAATATTTCAGCTGCACTTATAACCGCCCGAAGCTTCGCCAAAATGAGCCACTGAAAGCCAAACAAGTTTGAGAAATAGGTTACACGCGCCAGAAACAGAAAAGCTCCTGCATAGAAAGCAGGCCGGGGACGGGCCGCGTGTGAAAAACCTGACGAGCGTTACCCGACAGGTCTGAGAGACTCAAGTTCCTTGAGTTGAAATGAACAGCGTTTTTTATGCGCATATGGGGATATTTTGCAGTCAAAACTTGTTGCATGGTCTACGGGTAAACAATTTGTTTGCACGAGCCACAAGAAAGTATGCAAGAGACGCAACGAAGTCAGAAGAAGCTTCAGAGGTGACGGAGGTCGGGCAGATAACGCTCACAACTAGGCCAGGGTCTGACAGCACCTCCAGCTTTTCATTATAATGCGTATTCGGATTGTGATGCGTTTTTGAATCAATGCGTACCCAGTAACGTAAATTATTTATCTCTTTGTTTATCTGCGTGGTCCATATAGAGCATCAAATAATTTAACTTTATTTATTTGGAGTTTTCTCCAACTCTGCGTATTATGAATACGATGATGGCCTGTGGCCGAAATGTTTGAAATTAGGTTTTATTCGAATATATACCTTAAATGATGAAATGGTTAAAGTAGCTTTTCTTGCTCTATCATTTGAATACGTAGTGATTACATACATGAAAGTAAATCTCTGGGTTGTACTGTACAATATTGGCATCTCTGAAAGGATATTGTACAGGACAGTATGAGCATCTGTGACAGGATATTGTACTGTACAATATGGGCATCTCTGTCATGATATTGCATTTTACGATGCAAGCATATCAGGAAGGTCCTTAATTACACTATCTCTTCTCCCGCGTAAATAATTCTCTTGTATTCACTTATTTATTAGTTTTTTTTCATTTCTCTTCAGAGGTTTTTTTCTTCCCACTCGCAATTTTGGACACTCTTTTCACCCTAGTCATTCCCGCGATTTTTGACCGGATAGAAAAATTTATGATGAAATTTCCAGCAATAAAAACGTAAAGAAAGCTAAGCCTGCACGCGGCAGAGCTTTGTGTGAGCTTCTGGAACTGCTGAAATTACTGTAGTCTCGTATAAACTTTCATCAAATGATTACGGCTAAAATGGGAACTAATTTCTGTTGGGATGGAGCTTTCGTGATAAATTTCTCTTTTAGCTTCATCTGGAGAAGACGGGCAAGTATGGAAAAAAATCAGTGTGATCAGATAAGTTTCACTTTCAATAGTTCCAAAATCTGCAGCTCTTATATAGAGCAAAAATATTAACAGAAATCTTATATATTCACGCCATAGATTGAACCTTAAGTAAAAAAAAGGGGTGACTATTATCAAGTTTTCGCTATAATTATTAATACGAGAAAAATATTTTTAGACTGTCAGAATAACATGCCTCGGAGTAAACTCCAGTTTAAATGAATGAATTACAAAAAAAAAGATTTAAGGTCACTATGTAGTGCTCCAGATTATACTTTTTAGGGTGAGAGAAGAGACGGGTGTGCTGAGTGAGCCCGCAAGTAAACAAATAAGCAAACTAGCAAGAAAGTAAAAACTTTTCTTCACTAAAAAGCGGGACGTGGTGTCCACCTCAACCTTCCGAGGAAGATCCGCTACAAATAAAGTTCAAACACAATCGAAATAAGTCAGAGCTTCGACGCGCCAAAAAATTTGATGATGCGAAACAAAGTCTGTTTCAGCAAATTCTATGGTCACGACTAGAGAAGAAAATCAGTTGCTCGCAGCCAACGTTTCTTTTGTAATTACGGAGGACTTTATCCATTGTTTTCTCAGGTCTGAGATCATGGACACCCACGGCTTTTGGAGAATTCTGCGAACTTTATGAATGATGGCTTTCTAAACTTGTGACCTGACGAAAATAATAAGGTTGGCAAGACTTTTTAGAACCTAGATATGATAGCCCAAAATTAGTTGGATCTTCCGTAATCAACAAAATTTTGCATAAAAACTTAACTTGTCCAGAGAATCAGGTAAAATGGGTACACAAACAACACGAAAAAGGAGAAATTTGATTTTTTATAAAGACTAAGAAAGGACGTAGGAAAATCCATGTGAAGAGAAAAGGGAGGTGAAGTGAGAACTGTAGGGAACAACGGTGTTAGAAAATATTAACAGAACAACGAATACGAAATGAAAATTATCTAAAAAGATTGCCGAGGCTATGAAAGCTTAGGACTCTTCACAAGATTAGATGCGTTCTACAATGATCTTACAAATTCTTTTACTTCTCATGCAGTAATTCCAAACTATCAGTGTCATTATCACTGATGTAACTAGTTTTATTTCACTAATATAGTTCATCGATCCGTATCATGGGAAATAAGTATCATAATTGTAATTTCACGCGAAAGTATGGGACAAAAATATTCCAACAAATTTTTATTTCGAACAAAAACGACCCCAAATTCTCTGAATGAACTCCACTGCACCTCACGAAGACATTTGATATACAGTTTCTCCCACGAAACCCGAACCGAGAATTTATTTTCCCGTATCAGTAATACCATCATAATTTTACTTGAAATTTAATACTAACGTTTTCTTATGATGGTATTACTGATATGAAAAAAAATACTCGGTTCGGATTTTTGTGGGACATACTGTATATGACTAACTTCGCGGGGAATTTGTTCTCCCATTGATGGCGTCATTAGTGATGGTAATGAGCTATATGAAAAAGATAGACACTCGACAAATACGATTAACTTTGCGACGAATTTGTTCTCTATGTGATGGCAAATCATGAGGGATGATAGTGAGCCAGATGAAAAAGTCATTAACTGCTCGCATCGACCTACTTTCCCGGCAAAGCTGATCACATGACAGTGATTCTCAGGCCTGCCTGGTAACTTCAGCTCCGACCACTAATTTCTGCAACAAATGAACTGTTTAGGCGACTTTCCTCTAACACTCGGTGCTTCAGTAACGTGATTTATACATTGGTTTCGTTTGACTCGGAGAGTTACTTTGTAATAGCGCTACTCAATCGATTAAAATTGCAACCCTTTCTCTCCTCGACATCATTGAAAGAAATCAAGTAGTAACAAAAATGCGAGAGTGAAAAGCGATTCATTTCGGTACGATTTTATTTTCTTAATTGCTTTTACAATTAACACGCGTTGGCGCACGTAAAGATATTGTATCTTGCAAGTTATTTTAGATGCAATTGGTGACCGAGATTTTATTTAGGTTGACCAGTAGCGTTTTTTTGTCATTAAAACCTGAAATCGAACTTAATTTAAACGTTGTATCAAAAGTGTAGTTAATGTATACATTTTATTGATAGTACTTTAAAAACATCTGTTATCAACTGCAACTATATTATTTTATCAATATAGAGCTGCTCACCAACATGCGGTCGGTGATGCAAATCATCCGAACATAAATGTAAATGGTGAAGTGATTGAAATCACCGAGTTACTCACGGACAAGACAGAAAAACATCCCCTACAGACTTCCTCAAAATTGATAAATTTCGTTTTTTCCACCAATCAAGCAATAAATACTGAAAAATGAACAAAAAACTACGCAGTATGTCTATAATAGAAAAAATACATCCTATCACGTTACTTTTCTAAATGCTGCGAGCAGAAATCGTTGATTGATGCATTCGGGGAGATGGAAACTTGACGTCTTATTCAATGAAACATAATCTTGCCCGACTAATTTAGTGGCACTAATTTAGTTTAGAAACTCTTCCAACTAATTCATTTGAAAAAATTCCTGTGCGACTTTAAAATGAAAAAGAATCTTGCTCGTCTCATTCAATGAGAAGAAATCTTGCTCATCTCATTCAATGAGACGGAAACTTTCCCGTCTTATAAAATTAGAAAGAATCTAGCCTTTTCTCAACTACAATGAATCTTTCTTATCTCCGACCATAAGTAGCTATACGCAAGAAATACAACAACCCCACCTTCGAGAAGCGCTGAATCGTTGAGCTCTATTCGAAAAAGTTTTGCGTAAAACATTCACTTAGTTTCAAAATAAAGAATGAAAGCTGAGCGCACGTGTCTAATGCAAACGTCACATTCCAGAGACATTGAAAAATTATCGAAATCATGACTGGTCGCTCTGAAGCAGCAGCTGCACCTCAAAAGAAGACGAATATTGAATGAAGGAAATTAAATGAAATAATCTCACATTTAAAAATTAAGCTCGCAATCGCAGCATGTTGTATTTCTTGAATGTATTTAAATGCAAGGAAGCAGAAAATTTCCGTTAATTACATGGATTCTTTCTAGGGTGAACCACGAACTCTGAAATTAATTGCCAATAAAATGTATCCATAACACACTGCTTCCAATAATGTATACGTTGAAATTGCGCGTAACCAATTTGTTGAAAAACGAGCCTTTGACGTTATATATCTGAGTGTAGGTTTCAACCACCCACCCTAAACAATATTATAAGACCTGTTTTTTCACAGAGCAATATTATTTTACCTCGTACCGTGCTTATTAAACTAAATTGTACGCATCATTTCATGAGCTGCACACGCTCGTCACCTTTAGAAACATCTCAATGGCTTGCTTTTGAATTTATGTACATGCCTATAGCTTAAACTATTGCAGGAAATTTAAGTACTGTTCTATTTTTCCATGAACCGGTAACACAATAATTGCATCACACATTGTGCACAATGTTTCAAATCATTTAAATGTATTATAATTCTGTTTTTGTTTCGTCTGTACGTCAGTCAGTATGTATGCTATTTTCCCGAGTCGTGTAATAGTGACGATCGACTGTAGTAATCGGGTTAACCGTCGTCAAATGAACAGAAAACTCAAATTCACTTTCAGATATGTTTGAAAAGATTCAAAGAAGTTATATGTATGGATTAAATACTGAATGTATGAGAGTGGTTCGTGTTTGCTAGGTAAGATCATTAGGCTACGATTGGTTATGGTAGGATAGGTCAAGAAAGGATAAAACAGATTACGCTGGCTTATGGTGGGATAGGGTAAGACGGGATAGGTTTTGTTAGGACATTAGGTTAAATCGGGTAAGGTTAATACAGAGTTGATTAAGATAGGATCAATTAAGATTAGTTAAGGTGTTCAAGATGAAAAAATAACAGTGAATTATTTCGCTGGTTCATTTTTGCGATATTATTGACCGTAGAATTTTCTCGAGTCCACTTAGTTACCAGCATGCTCAAGTGTGCTCACAACCTTTAGCAATATGAACAGTTCACTCTATTCACAGAGTGTTCGAAAACTTTAACATTACCCAATGATTTCCCCACGATGCAAGTTGGAACAATTAGCTGTGTACCACTCTTGTAATTAATTCAAAAGATACAGGGTTCAGCATTAATTCATATAAAAACCGAATGCTTTAATTAATTTGATGATATGGTTTTGGTCATTAGTTCAGCACATACCAACCTTGAAATATTTCTAAATTTCAAAAATAAGGCTGGGTAGCTCGCTAATCCTCGCGTATCTATTTGTTTCGAATATTTATAATTTCTCAGGTTAGCATGAGCTGAAATGCATTCAATTTCCATTTCAAAATCCTGTCATGAAAATCATCATCAAACCAAATATGTAACGCAAAATCAACGCTTGCTGATTCATCACATCGCCACCCTCCGTTTTTCAAATTCTAATTTCGAGTTTTTCGTAAAGATAAGTTAAAATATTTACAAGAATTGTGTCACACTCTCCGTTTCTATTTTAAAGCGAAGATGTCTAATTTCCGAGCAATAATTTTCTTTGATTAAGAATTCCAAGCTAAATTATGGAGCACTAATTCTGATTTGAAAGGGAAATCTCTTCGAGTGAGGCTTCAGGCAATACAGTAAAGAAATAATCCAAGACTAAATAAAAATTACTTTAAAATGGATTGTGTTAGATAGGAGTACACGTAATTGAATCAAGACTTGCCATAACGGTGAATGACGCATTTTTCCCTTTAGATGACATCTAAAATTATCGTGCAAGTGCCACAGGCATCACTATTAAATAAAAAAGGAAAACCAACCTGTGATGATAATTGTTTCGGTAAAGGTCGTTCTGGCAGAAAAACTCGACACAAACTCGATAAGGATTTCCAATGGAAACTCCTCTCGAGAGGTTACATTTCTCTAGTTTTTTATTGACAATAACATCAGGAATGTTGCCTGAACATGTAGAGGGAAAATACCAGCGAGCTAAAAAATTCAAGTTCATTGAGGTTTGAGTCATTCAAAGCCTTGAAGTAGGCTTATATCACTGCAGTTATAGAAATAGGCGTATAATATTTTTCTCGAATTTTTCAGCTTTGTTCATATGTTCTTTACATGGCAGTGAGGAAAATTAAAAAATTCAATTCTATTTGTTGGCATTCAAAGCCTACAATCATGGGGAATAAAAAAACGATAACCTTTATTTGTAGACGAGTAATGTATATAATAAAGAACGATAAAAATCACTGTTCTTCAGTAAATCTTGTTTAAAAACACCATTCTCTCAAGAAAACTTGTCAAAAAATACATTCATTTCGAATTGCTTGAATTTCAGCAAAATCATTTTGAGTTAGGCATTTTAATTCAACGTAAATTTACCCAGCATGTTCTACAACAATCATGTCTTTAGATAAGCATGTTCTACAACAAACATTGCATTACATAGCATGTTTTACAGCATTCATGTCCTTAGATCAGTATATTCTACAACGTGACTTTACGCAAGTGTTCTGCAGTAAATATATCCTTAAATGCGCATCTTTAACAACAAACATGACCTTAGATAAGTACGTTCTACAACGTGACTTTACGCTACATATCCTACAACAAACATAGCCTTTAAATAAGCATATTCAACAACAAACACGACCTTAGATCAGTATGTTATACAAAGGGATTTTACGTTCACGATATTATATCCTAACATGGATTTAAATAATCTTATTTTGGAACAAGCATGACTTCACGTAAGCATGCTCTACCGCAAACACGACCCACAACAAGCACGACCACCATGACAGGGCGACACCCAAGCGTCGGAGCCGCAGAATTGGAGCGCACGCGGCGCTTATGCAACATCTGGCTGCGGCATACGGTCCTCGGACGCCGCTTTCTGGCGATTCTCGGGAAAGAAAGTTCTTCAATTGACGGGAAAAGGACGAGAGAATGTCTGTATCTGCACTGCTTTGTGGAAATGACGAAAGAATGCTTGTGTCTCCGCTGCTTTGCGGAAAGGACAAGCAAGGAATGTCGGTATCTGCGCTGTTTTCTGGTAAGGATGAGAGAATGTCGGTATCTGTGCTACTTTGCGGAAAGGACAAGGAAGAAATGTATCTGCACTGCTTTTTGGAAAGGACGAGAGAATGTCTGCATCTACACTGCTTTCCGGAAAGAATAAGAGAATGAAGGTATCTGTACTACTTTGCGGAAAATATGAGGGAATGTCGGTACCTGCGCTGCTTTCTGAAAATTTTTGTGCTTCTTCCGCCCGTTGTGAGCTGTAATTTGGACTGCTGTAGTTAGACATTTGTTACTGTTGAAATTGGTCGTTCGCTGAGATTGTAAGTGAAGCTTTGTCATTGTTGAAACTAGGGGTTTATCGTGACGAAATTTTAACGTGTTAGTGGTAGAACTTTATTGTTTGCTCAAGTTAAATGTAAAACTTTGTTCGGGTAAAAATCTAAATTTTTGATGTGTTTTAAAGAAGGCATTGTTTATGTTTGTACTTGGACTTCCTTCCTGCGTAAACGATATGTTTTTCACAACGGTATTCTACGTATCCTGAGCGCAGAATTTAACATTTATTGTGAACGTAAGCTATACTTGCATTTTGATTAGGTTAGATTGGATGTCAGTTTGAGCCTTCCTATCCGCAACAAAAGTGTTCCAAAGAGAGGACTTCTATTTTAATTCAAATGACGTGTTTACACAGACCAGTACTGGAAGTTTCGTGCGAATAAACTAATAATGAAGAATGTGAGTGCAGATGAGCGTAGTCAATCTAAACCAGCGCGACTCAAACTGGCAACTCAAAAGGAAATTAAATTCAACGCCGAGTTTTTGTACCCCGTTACGTTTTTTTAAGGAGCACCGCGCATTTTAATGCTCATATAAGATTTCCACATGTAACTCGGATTGTACGGTTTTTGTGCAACTCCTTTTGAAGTTATTGCTCATTCATCTTATACGGAACTTTTTAGTGCTAAATTATATTTTTGGATGCTATAAATAAATATCCGTAAGCCTGATTCGTTGATTTTTATGTTTTAGGTATTTATGAGTATTTCCGGGAATTATCAAGAGTGTTTTAAAGAGCGAATGGTTTGATATGAATATAATTTGAGACCAACGTGACGTAAAAATATCTAAAAAATATTTTTGGGCATACCCGATTTAGACTTACAGATCTCGTTCACCTCCTTGCATTGCACAATGGTCATATTTTCTAAGTTTCAGTTTTTGTGGAAAATACGGTAAAATACTTCTGTGTAGTTAACCACTCAACCTAACCATTGCGCTGGCATCTATCATTTCTACCTCCCAAAGTGAAGATTATACTAGAGCTGCGAAAAGCGCAGGAGACTCGGCGAAGAAGTTGGTTACTGCACGCACAAAAAGGAACAAACTTTAAAATTTTACGGAAAATTTTCCTAAGCCAGAGAATAACATGAAGATGCATTATTAGATCTTTCCTGAGCTGTTTAAACCTGCTATGGAAAATTTTTGATGTTTTTAATAAGCTCTGTAAGATTTTGAGGGTTTGTTTTTCAGACCAGAACACTTTCTCTAAGGGGAAAACGCTCCAAAAGATACTTGCTCTCGAAACCACATTAAGCCCGAAGACAGTTAAAACGATCAATTTCAATCAAATATAACCTCCTAAGAAAATAGCGGATTTTCTCCGAACGCCAAGCTAGCTTCATTTTACAAAAATTAAAAATATTTTGCGTCCATCTGAAAATGCGTTTTAAAGGTTCATCCAAATCCACGTATGCTATATGACGAATTTTCATTCTATAAGACGAATAACAAGGCTGTCATAAGCAGTGAAGTTTGAAACTTTCCAGGCAAATTTACTTTAAAATACATGAATATCAAATTTTATATTCACGTATTTAAAATTTCGATCATTGCCCTAACATTCTGTGTAGCCCGCATATTCTTACGGTACACGAATTTACGTTAAAAATAACTAAAAGACTCGCAATGAAAATAAGTCTAAACCGGGAAGTTTTTCTGTGTTTTCTCCCTCCATGCGACAGTGTAATGACTTGATGCGACAGCAGCTCACGTTACCGTTGTTCAAGAAAGTAAACCTTCCCCTTTCTGTGCGGCCAAACTTTTGAGCTATGTTCTTCGCTATACGGGCATCCTAAAGTTTTTCCACCACATAACTTTTATTTGTTGATAAGTTGAACTTTTGCCCGTTGAATAGCTTTACCAATGTACAACTTTTGTCTGTTGATAAGTCTACCGACTGTACCTATTGCCTATTGACCATTTTTACCAATGTGTACCTTTTTTCTCTTTATAAGTTTTGCCTCTGCGTAACTTTTAGCTGTGGGTATGTTCTCCTCCTCTGTAACTTTTGTCTGTTGACAATTTTTCCCGTAATTGATTTTTTTGGTATGTTCTCCCCTCTTGTAATTTTTTCGTTTCGGCAAGTCTTTACATCGTGTAACTTCTGCCTGTTGATAAATTTTACCCCTGGATAACTTTAGCTTATTAACAGATTTTATCACTGTACAGCGTTAGCCTATGAACAACTGTTTTCCGTCCATTAATATTAACCTGCAAAAAATCACCAGTAAAATCATTTAAAGCTACGTCTACGCAAGCGATTTTAGAACCGATGTGTTATTTTCCGCATTCGGTTTATTAAATTCAGTGAATTATTCGTGAAGACAATAGATGGTGCATTACTAACAATGAACTGCATTGAAAACATAGAAACGTAAATTAACATACTCTATAGGTTAAAGCACTCATTTAAGATTGAACCTGAACGTTAATGAGTAAAAAATTTTGGTCTGAATAATCATTGAACATATACGATTTAAAACGTTACGCGTATTCAATAAATAAAAAAATAGAAAAAAATAAAGTAACTTTACTCATTCGAGGTAACTTGCCGATTTTACAGTAACTTAATAACTTTTTGAGCTGCAGTCTTTCAATCCCATCCTCGGAACTGCTGTTAACAAAATTTTAAGACTTCAACATCTGTCAGGCAAAGGCGAATTCTATTTGAATTTCTACAACCACTCTGCACACAGAAGAGGTCTCTGAAATACCAGAAGAGGTGCTATACTTACATGTGATGACCGCACAGTCATCAGAATGTTGTGGTCCGCCGCACTTTCTTCTGTTTGCATGACTTTGAACGAGACAGATGCACGAAACTCCAAGAAAGTCTTTTTCCTCAATGACAATATCATTTTCACGAGTTCACTGCCACTGGCTGTGTACCCTACGTGAGTGTTCTCTCTTTTCTGACAAGATGTGCAAGCAATCACCGAATACAATTCTTAGCTTCTGTAGAACTCAAGAAATTACACTTGTGTTGGAATGATCACTGAGTACAGAGGTATCGAGCAACTTGAAACGTGGGGTAAAAATGAGGTATTGAAGAGAACGAATAAACTGCTACAGCTGTTTCAAACGTGGGTTAAAAGTAAAGTATCGAGAATCGTATAAACTGTTACTGTTTTATAGAAATATCGTATAAAAATTAGGCATTGAGGAACGTATAAACTTTTATTGTTGTATGGAATAAGGGTATGAAAATTAAGTACAGAATAACGTATACAGTGCTACTGATGCATGAAATGTTGTTTGAAAAGAGGCATCGAAGAGAACGAATAAACTGCTACAGGGTAAATCACTCTCACTTACAACTTGGTTTCATATAATATTCTGACAAATTAAAAGCATCATCCAGAGCAATTAATTCCAGTGTAGTCCCAATCGCTGAGCCGAGCGTGGATGCCCTAATTTTTGTGCAGTGTACAAACACTAACAAAGGTCAGCGTCCAAGTCTGCATTAAGATTTAAAATATTGAGCCCCAAAGATGGAACAATAGCAAAAATTTCCTGAATTCCAAGCAAAGAGGGAACAAAAGTTTCAAATCAGTGAGATGATTTACTCTCATCACTCTGCATTAATTTTATATAGGAAGTATGCAAGGCTACGCAAATTCTCAGTGCGGCGGAGCAGCAAATTTTCATCGTTGTGTTGTCGTTAGAATTGCAATTAGTTGAGCCTCCTAAGCTTCATTCTTTTATAGTTGGGTGGCATTTAACGCGCAAATTTGATGAAGTACTCTCAGGTACCGGAAATATGAGAAAGGTTAAAAAAATTTATGTCAGTCCCAAAGGTTCTCAAGCTACAAACAGCGAGTGGATCACCGAGATTAGATGGGTCATATTTTCTGACGTTCACAGCTGCCATTAAATTTTAGACCTCACAGTAAACATTACGGAAATATTCCAATAGTATTCTCTGTAACGACTTATAAGCGGCGATTAAAATTCCCAGCATAAATATTTTTTAAGCACACACTTTAACGAACAACTCAGAAATATTTCAACAGAATTGTGTGTCATGATGTATGCTCCGTAATTAAAATTCCAAGCAGGAATATAAATTTAAGCGCAGATGTTAGCGACCTACTTAAGTTTAAATAACGAAGGACGTTCGAGAGCTCCACCCTCCGAGGGAAGAGATGATAGCACGCCTTGCGTCTGCCTCAGATGTTGCAATTCCCTGCAGATGCTGCAACTGTTTGCACGCACCGCAACTGCTGTGAAATAACGCAGCTATGTCCAGATGTCGCTGCAACTTGCAGACGGCCCAGTTACAAAAACTTTTTGAGACCGTTTCTGGGAGTGATGGAAGTTTGGAAGTACTGTGTCAACTCAAAAGCTGTTTCAGTAATTTTTTGGAGCAGCGTGCATGCATAAATTTGCATATCCAGTCATCAGTCTGTACTATTTGGCAAGTTCGCAGAAGATTTGAAAAATTTATTGAAACCTTGAAAAATTTTATGTCTAACTGGTAGTGTTGCAAGTTAGACATAAAATTAACTTAATATCAATCAGTAAACAATATTTGAACCGCGTGATGAATTTTCCCCAGCGACTTATCAGGACAGGATCAAATTCTGAGAACAGCATGAAAAATGATATAGCATCTTATTGTTTCCAACTTAAAATTAGTGATGGATGTAAAACGACGCGATAAACTCTAAATTTAATATCGTTTTTACTTGAAAATTAGTAACTTTAAGCTGGTATTTCATAAAAGACAGACGAGCTAAACTCTAAATGTAACATCGTTTTACTTCACGTCACACCAATTTCAGAGCAATTCCTCAGCTATTTATAAACACTTCATCAGCAGTTCATCAGGGAGGGCCTAATTCTGAGAACAACATGAAAAATACTTCAATCTTCCCATTGTTGTCAACTTAAAATTAGTACACAATTAAAAAAGACGTACTAAGCTTCATCAAATACAACATCTTTCACGGCACGCCGCACCTCCCGCAGAGCACTCAACACTCCGCATTAGTTTGGCAAGACCTCTTCCTTCAGCTCGCATGTCCGCCTCGCGTAGAGCATCCGCCCTCCGATGCTGCAAGTGCTCTGAGCAAGAGAAGCTATAAAGCCCCAGAAAAAACTCGGTCAAGGTTCCACTTTTTATTAAGGACGATAAGTTTAGAAAACAGCAGCAACGGTAACATGACCCTGAAATTCGTTCAGGATCGGATTACTCTCGTGAAAGTGTAAAGTGAAAAATGTTTTAGAAAAATACAGGCACGTTATGATTTTATTTTGGCTTAGTCTCTGTGTAGCAAGCATCTATTTGAGCGAAAATACACGTATGCTCATGCAGATATTGACCATAAGGCCAATATGGCAATGGATTAAATGGTTTCCTGAATAATGATTTTTTTTTCGCAATACTACGCTTTGAAATTACCCATCGTATACCGTTACATAAATTTGTCCCATAGTGTGATAACGGATTTGAAAATAAATATAAAGTCGACCAACATCTATCACGGGGAAGACTGGTGAGCATGTTAGCGCTTCAATACATGCCAAGTATTGAAAAAATGAAAATATTGACGTTTGAAAAAAACGCACCAACATGTTTTCTCAAAAGGTTATTTCAATTTGTACTTATTAACGGAGTTTAATTTTCATTGAATTCATAGAATAGAAAATGACTATCCTTCATGTAACGTATTTAATTTTATTTTATTAAATGCTTTTATGTAACAACCATTTAAAGCTGAAACAGTTAAATAATCTTTAAAAGCATCGAAAAATTTGCATCTATTATTTTGCATGAGGAGAGAAATCAAATCAATCCTCTATATTTCATACCCATCAAATAATAAGGGAACTAATTAACAAGAAATAAATTTTACAGAGCACCGAAAAAGCGGCAAATAGAAATGACAGGTAGGAAGACAGTGCGTAAAAAAATTTGTGCTTTGTCTGCATTGTTAACGCTGAAAGGAACGTTACAAACTGCAATAACAGGGGGAAAATAAAACAGAAGCTCATGGGATGTATTTAAAAAGTACTGAAATGCACACTAAAACCCTTATTTACTAGATGGCTAATTCTTGACTCATGAGAAAATATTTATGAACGATCAACTTCTTGAATGTGACACGTTTCTTAGTCAACTCAACGAACTCTACATCAGTCATAAGATATTAAATAAATCACAGTGTGCCCTGAGTTTTCCAAGAAGCTCTCATTGTGTCTCATATATATACTTGGGCTTTGCATAATGTCGGTGTGGTAAGTTCAATAACTTTGTGGGCTTTAACTAATGTCGGTGCATGTGGTAAGTACATTAATTTTATGGGCTTTAGTTAATGTCGGTGTGGTAAGTTCAATAACTTTGTGAGCTTTAACTAATGTCGGTGTAGAAAGTTCAATAACTTTGTGGGCTTCAACTAATATCGGTGCAATAAATACCATAATTTTATGTGCTTCAACTAATATACG
Source organism: Morinoia aosen (assembly GCA_030386875.1). Lineage (NCBI taxonomy): Eukaryota > Metazoa > Arthropoda > Malacostraca > Amphipoda > Talitridae > Morinoia > Morinoia aosen. Next base: position 94,065,980 of record CM059559.1, on the reverse strand, counting down.
TCCAGTAAATACAATAATTTTGTGATCATCAATGCTAGACTGCTGCCAATTTTGCATTAACTCTTGCACAGTACATAATTTGCAACCTTAATCTATCAAGGAGAATTATATGTGCAACACGTGCAATTTCTATGGATTGGTATCAACAAAAATGACCTCATAGATAATGAGCATGGGATGTTTTCAAGTCCTAGAAATAAAGCTCGGTGTCTATCGATAGGGAGGCTGATAAAACAGCGATAGAGATGATCTAACGCCATGCCGAAAGCTGTTCATCAGCAGCCAAACAATCTAGTGCGATGACAGACAATGCAGCGATATCGCTCTCACCGAACACACGGGACAGATTACTTGATGACGATACTCGCTATCCTCGTTTTGCGTTAAAGTTCCACTCTATGCACTGATCTTACTCTCTTGTAAACGGCTTCTGCTCGTAAGATTAAAAGCGGGTTCTTTGAGATTTACAAAGGGATGAAATGGGGGTAAAAGATGTCACTTGAACGTCAGCTATTCACGTGGTGGTTAATACATGAGTATTAAGGTACATTTGTATTAAAGACATAGATTTTTACTACGTAGAGCACCATGCATGATAGCTTACACAGCCTTGACATTTCTGAGCTTCAGGACAAGCCCCCGCTTTGGCCAAAGCTCTCTTTTATGCACTAGTGTGCGAAGACTTGTTATTGGTAGGAATATTGTTCCCTTTGACCTCGGTGTGTTCTGCAGACTGACAGTCTGTCTTTGTCTTTCGCTTCAACGAAAATGTCGGTCTTCTTTTCGTATTTGGGTATGCTCACAGCCATTTGTCTATCCATTAAAACTAACCATGAAGATTTCCCCAAAGAACTGGATCCTTTGTTCCCTTCTCTAGAAAGCTGTAACGCGATTCGAAACAATGCGATGTCCTAGATTCACTGCAGGTTTGTCCCTGGCATCCAAGATACGCAATGCGGGACGATGCATGATTTGCCTTATCATGTGACATCAAGAGTGCGTCGGCTTAGACTTCCTCTCCTTAAGTATACATTTTCTTCTATAAAAAGGAGCGATATGCGGTACGCGATATCTTTGCGATGGCTACAAAACAACGTCGTTCAGCCTTATCGATCACCCTCGAATCTCTCCTCTCTAATTGGTAAAGTACTGGAGAGATGCAGAAGTTATTTATCAGATGAGTACCTTGTATCAAAGTTCACGTTATATCAGTGTGTGAAGCGCTCTCCTTGATTATGTACCGTTGCTCAAAGTTAGAGGCATTCCCATTGCCATTTGAACTCTGAGATTTTTTAGGATTTTTGCACATCTAAAGTAAATGAGCTCATCTTATTTTAGATTTTAATTCTTAGTGGATGCTTTAATTTTCCCCATTTTTATCCGTTTCTCCCTATTTCAAAGCAATTTCAGGCTATATTATCATACAAACGTTCGCCAGTCGGGGAAACCAACAAATTCCAGACGTTATGTCGATTATGAATTTCCACGTAACAGTCATCCAGTTGACCGACTAGTTTACCTTCAGCTGCTCGTAAATTGCGCCGATGTCGGTCCTAAGCGTTGAAAAATTCCCGTTTTCAAACGCAAATGCCAGCAGTAAAACTAGTACTCAGAAAATTTCACTGACATGGAACGTCAGCCAATGATAGTGATACCATATAAAATATCCATAGTCTGGCATAGTAAGGATCGCATAACTAATGCATTTTAAAGAAATACAATAACACAAATAGTAAAAGAAAAGCATTATTTGTGAAACTTCAAAATGCAACATAGGATTAAGTGTTTGAAATGTATATTTAAATTTATTTTAACACCAGTAAAATCAGCACTGTTCGGTTACCATCCACACTTCAACAAACGTACAAATACAGGAGTTAGATCGGTGACTGGAAAATCGAAATGACAAATGAGTTGGCTTGCAGTCAGAGTCTGTCGTGTGTCCTCACTAGTAAACTACTCTTCATTCTTCAAAACTTAGTGTCACTCCTCAATCGAAGTTGACTGCCATGGCTTCTGTGAAAAATCCTGTACCGGTAATTCCTACCGAATCAAACTTTCACACAATTCGCTTGTATTCAACCGTGATGAGCCAGTTTTTCATAAAAAAAAACAATCGAATGAAGGAGTTTACTTGAAGAAAATACAACTTACAATTACTGAAAAAAATCAAAGTATGGTTATAATTATTTCTTAACGTAAATTTGGATTAGTGCTACGCACGGATTTGGAGCTTACCTTGAGAAGGCTTTGATCAGACGTGAAAGTAGCGATGCCAGCCCGTACTCTGTTCCGGACGCCCCTAACTGTCCCTTTCTGACTGCGCAGCGTCGAGAGCTGAGGCGGGCTAAAAATGGTCTTTATGCCAGCAAAAGCCACTCCTGCATCTCGCTCAGCGTGTTCGTAAAGTCCACCAACCGATGAGGAGTGGACTGAGCTGGACGTAGAAGAAGCGTCGTCGCAGCTCAACGAAGAGTGTACCCCAAGGCTCCTTTCATCGTCCCCTTCGTCTTCTTCGAGAATGAGGGAAGGTGTTGACGGAAAGAGAACTGCAGTTGATATTAACGAAGCTGGCTGCGATGACATGTGGGAAGTGTGGGTCATGCGAGTGTGTGTCATGGGGCGGCTTCTGATCGATAAACTTCTCATCATGTTCGTGCTCGAAGTGTCGATCTTGGCAGTTCTTTGACGTCGCTTTTCGAACTGGCGAGCTTGCTCGCATATCTGCTTGAGAAGAATCATGGGCACGGAGGGCTTGGGTCTGTACAAGTGCGGTGGAAGTCGCTTACGGCTCTTGGGAGGAAGTTTTGGAACGTCCGTCACTGGGTTGTGTGTCAATTTCATTCCATTTGTCTGTCCTTCAGCCGAAAATCTGTGGAGCGACTCAGAAGAACCGCAGCTGTCGTTTTCGGATTCCGACGGTCCGATGGACGAATTTAAGGAAGGGGATCCTCGAGGGGAAGGAGAATCTCGTTCCGAACTCACGCCGGAATCGCCCACTTCAGAATGCGCTGAGAAAGCACTACGGGCGGAGTGGAAGCTTTTCACAGACGGGGAAGGCGAAATGCTGCGCGAGTCTGCATCACTCCAAGTGTGCTTGAGAAGTTTACGGTCTTCCCCTCGCATCTTGCGTCGATTTTCCCTCGTTTCCATAACCTCCGGCGATTGCACGCGCCCGCTGTTGACAGGGGCCATGATTTCTGTTCTTCTGTGATGATCTGTATTGTTTTCCTGTTATGTTCCGAATTGTTCTCCTATTATATCCTGTATTGTTCTCTTATTATGTTCCGTCTTGTTCCCCTATTGAGTTCTGTGGTGTTATCCTAGTACGTTTTATATTGTTCTGCTAGTAACTTCAATATTGTTCTCCGTAGAGCTATATACAATTCTCCTATCAAGTCCTTTGCTTTAGAGAGGGTGGAAGTATTTCACCAAAATATGCACCGCGTTTTATCACTGACAGTGAAACAGTAATCGGGTTGACTGTTGGATATCACTTCTGCAATCAGAAGAAAATTAACGCTATAAAATTGCCTAGTAAGATGATACGGAGTAAATTCGGCACTCATGCGGTTAATAGCAGCAAAATATCCTTAAACGAATCTGGCTATTTAGAGTGGGCTTCATGAGGTTATTGAAAATATTCTCTTCTAAATATTTGTTAGGATATCAACATATCAATGTGCTCTGAAGGATGAAATTATGTCAACATCATTTTCTCTGTGTAAATTTTTTTTAATATCAGCATCTGAATGAATGATATTTATCCCAAAACTAACGCAACGCAAACGTATTTCATGTTGTGAAATACACTTATTGTACTGTAAAAAATGCGTTTTCTGAAAGATCTGAGAGTACACTAATACTCTGTTTAATTCTTGAGCATAATTTCCTGATGTTAGAATAAACGTATCAAAACATAGGTACTGCAAGATCGCTGAACGCTATAACCCAATTGCAAGCTACACAGCGCCAGACTTTCTTCCGTTCAAACAGCGGCTGCGACAGAGCGCAGAGCACGGCGCACCCAACACCTCCGACAGTCAAGCGCAGACTGACAAGGTAACTCTTTAATTAAGCAGAGGTAGGCAGATGAGGCAGGTAGCTGTTCGTGCAGGTAGCCTTTGGCGGAGATCATTTCTGAATCTGCCGATGCTCATCGTGAACAAGAGGACGGTGGTTTTTAATAAGTATAAGGAGTTTTTTTGATGGAATTTACCTGTTTCGGGTTTGCTTTTGTAGTGATAATCTCCACTGTGATGCAATGTCTTCTCCATACTTGCTTCAATGTCCAAGATAATCTCATTCCGTGCGTGACATAGACATGTCAAAAGATGTATGCATCTTGGTTCACAAATAAAGAAGCATATCATTGCTCGTAAAAATAGGGCGTTCTAACATCTTGTTGTGGAAAGCTTATGGTGAAATTTTTTTAAACGTAACACATAAGAAAACTTCGTTCGTTGGTCAAAGCGCATAGACTAATTTTGAGTGTAAGATGAACATCGCCGAAATTACTAAACCTTCAATATTCAATAAAATGAGCCAAATGGCAATACCGAAATTTTCATTATTTCTTAAACTTCTTTCGCTCTCTAAATAACTCATGGCTATTATTGTAATGAAATAGATAGATAATTCCAATAGATAACGGTAGATATTCCAAGAAGGGATCAGTCGAATAAAATGTGCGAACGACTGACAAAATAAGAAGTGCTTCATTCTCAACTTTTGGAACCTAAAGCTGACAAAAGAACGACAGACAAAACCAGAAGTATTTCATTCTCTAGCTATTGTAATCTAAAGCGTGACGCGACACAAGAAACTAGGGTAATTTTTCAAGAAAACTTTTGTGCAGCCGAGCAGCATTGAATACTTACCTAAGTACAGGTACAGCCGGCAGACACATCTGCCCTCTCCAACTCTAGAGTAAAAAATCGGCTTGCTAAGACTTGTTGATCTGTATAACTGAAATGATTTCCCAAGGCAAATTTCTATAAGAAAGGGAGTTAGTTCTTTTGTATCGCATTCCATGGTACGTGTGCATAAACAAAAAATCAAATGATAAGTTTACTAATCATTATATGGATCATACAAAAAATTATACCGTAAACATGAATTGGCACGCACTTGCGAAATTCGATCCCGAGAGGTGTGAGATGGAGAATACTTTTTTATCACATTCTTTACATATTTTTATATCAAACAGGGATGCAAAGGTTTGTCGCTTTCAAACATTACATTTTCAGTAAAGCGTAAGCCAAAGCAAAAACTAAATTAGATGAGATGTTAGGAAATTAGAATATTAAATTAGATGCGTATAAATAAGAAAAATAATAAATTCCACAGTTATTATGCGCATCTAATTTACTATTCTAATTTCTAAACATCTCACCGAATTTACTTTTCCAATTTCTTAACAAATGTAACTGGTATATACCGCCGTGCATTTCTGGATATAAAGGTAGTAGATGCGAGTCACCATTTAGTTCGTGTGAAATTAAATGTTGTTTTCTTTAGGGTTTCATGATTATTATTGATTTAGGATTATTATTGATTCATGATTATAAAAGATTTACGATTATTATTGAATTGTGATTATTATCGATTCATGATTATAATATATTTACGATTATTATTGATTTGTGATTACTAATGATTTATGATCATTATTGATTCACGATTTTTACTGATTCATGATTGTTATTGATTTATGATTATCAAGGATTTGTGATTAGTATTGATTCATGATTATTATTGACTTATAATTATTATTGATTTATGATTATAATTGATGTACGATCATAATTGATTAATGATTATTATTGACTTATAATTATTATTGTTTTATGATCATTATTAATTTATGATTATAATTGGTTTACGATTATTTTGGATTTCATGTGTAAGTGCTGTCGTGAAGAATGCCGAAATGGTGCTGATTGTTTTTTTTACTGTCATAGTTATGATTGCTTTTGCTACCGACGTCGAGAATGTTACTGAGATTGCATTTGTGATAACTGTCATGACTGAACGATAGTTGCAATCATTGCTGTGATTGGAGTCATGATTGTTGTCGCGATTATCCCTGAGATTGACGCTGTGTGTAGTTTTGCAATCGATATGATTATCTATCTCGTTTCATGAATGAACGTTATAATGATTGTTCATGGAATTTCTTGTAGAGATTGTTTTCGTAGTTGACGTCTTACAGTTTGTTGAGATTGTTCTTATGATTGTTGTCGTGATAACTTAGTTGCAATGATTCTCTTTAAGTTTAGTATCAATGTTTTTTGACTGTCGTTGTTATGGTTGTTGCTGACGTCTTTTGATGCTGTTTTTTAATTCATGTTAATTTATTCTTGATGTAAGTGCTAAGTCGTATCGTGCATGTTGTTGAGATTATCGTTTTGGTAATTGTAATGATTTTTGTTTTCTCTATGATTGGTATTATCGTTGGGATTATCGTTGTGACTTTTATTCTTTCAGGGAATGTGATTATCACCGCTATTGTCGGAATGATTGTTGTTTCTCCACGATTGTAGTTACCGTTTTGATTATTGCTGCAATTATCGCTGTGGTTGATGTTCTGATCGCAGCATTGCTTCTGCGGTGATTTTTTTCTTCCGATAAGTATCTTAAACGTTTCAATACTTGCAAAACTCCTAATCATCAGAAAGATTACTTGTGCAAATTTAGCAGTTTTATAATTTCCAGAGGCCCCAGTAGAAGTAAGAAATTAAAAATCTATGTCGATTAGAGCTGTAACTCAGATGTAACATTGTGCACAAGTGCTGTGTCAATATGCACGATGTGGAGTGTATGCATAGATTTACTCAAACTTAGTCATAACCTAGAGAATCACCTTTTAACTTCCACTTACGACTAATTCATCGTAACCAAACGTAACGCTACGAATAAATGTTGTCAATTTTTGCATCATATTTTGAAGAATTGTAATTTTTAATGACGATTTGACCTTTACTCAAAATTAGTCATGACATCGAGAGTCCCCTCTTAATTTCCACTAACGACTAATTTACCTTAACCAGTCATAAAGCTAAGTAAAAATATGCCATCAAATTTCACGTCAACTTTTGAAGAAATGTAATTCCAAAGACGATCTGTTTTTTTTAGTTAATTAGCATCCCCTCCAATTATGCGAGATTAGCGTGCTCGGTTGAAGAAAATTGGCAGCGCTCGCGTCTGATACAATAAAATGAGGAGGTGCTTGTGTTTAGCCTTCAACAAAATAACTTGCATAACGGCGATCCAGTCGAGGAAATTGTGCGTTAGCATAATTTATAAATGCTAGCCAAAAGGACACTTGATGCTCTCAATGAGATGTTTGGAGGAGGGGCAGCGGTCAGTGTGTGTGTGTGTGTGTGTGTGTAGGAGTGTGTGTGTAGGTGTAGGAGTGTGTGTGTGTGTGAAGTTGGTGAAGAGTAAAGGCAGTTTTGAATGTGTTCAAATTTTTTGTATGTAATGTCTACCAAAAATCTATCCGAGGATTCTAATGAATTTTAATATAAATATTTACCTATGGTACCGAATAACATCTTAAAATTCACATTATTATTTTTTCGCATTTACCCCCTTAAAACGTAGCTTAAAAAACCCCTGTAAATTTTTATAATGAACAGTTTTAGGGTATCATAATTACATTATTTTGTTGAGGTTTAAAAACTGTGGGTAGATTTTTCGTGTACGTTCTCTATAATAAAGCGAGTACCGTCAAATAAAAATCGGTTCTCATTGGCAATGGCTCAACCAGCATTGAAATTTAAAAAATGAGATTCAAGGCGAAAATGAAATAAAATAATTGATAAAAGGGATTAAAGGAGAAAGAGATTTAAATATTTTCTGAAAGTGATTGAAGAATAAAAGTATTTAAATAATTGCTGAAGGAGATTTCAGGGATAGGGATTTAAATGATTGTTGAAAAGGATTTTATTGGAAAATAAGCAAGGGAGGTAAAATGACATGGAACAGGCTGAGCTTTTAACTACAGAAATTAATAAATTAGGGTAGAAGGCTGGATGGCCAGCGACATGCAGTTACTTGGTATTTCAATTTTGCAAAAAGGTCAGTGATCCTAGATTTTAAAATTTCTCCTGCCGGATATCCTGAGGGTGCGAATGGGAGTATCATTTCTAGATATACAAGTATAATTACACCGTCAGTACTGATTTTTTACCTCCGCGTAGAAATACCCCCTTCGTTTCCTGCTTCTTCCGAAAATCTTTCAGTTTAATTTTCAGCATATTCCGAAACATATCTATTTCCCCTCTTCCTTTCTGAAATTAAGCCTTTGCAAAATGACTTTAATTTCAATTACTTAACATTAACCTCACCAAACTAAAACCGACATATCCCAATATAGCCCATTCTAGCCTAACCTAGCGTTACTCAACCTCACCTTTTCTGCTTATTCATGAACCTTAAAATCATATTAACGAATCCTGCAGAAAATCGGGATGCCCAGCCAACGATAAATTTGAGCGTGAGTTTTAGGACGTCCGGAGCGGCGCACTTAAACTCGAGAATTTTAACCATTTTGGATATCCTAAACTGATAACGAAGAAACTAACGGTAAAAATAACAGCTATAACAGCATTTGGCCCACAAAGCAATGAAAAATAGAAAAATCTCTCTTATCAAAACACGGAAGCTTCAAAATAGCACAACACGAATATATAAATACGCCATTCCGAATTTCCGAAGTTTCTAATTCATTTTTGCACTCAACTTAGAACACTTATTCCGAGGTGATGCGGTGTAAGCACGCGGCTCTTCCTCGTTGTGGAGCGAGTTTTTAGCGTTGTTTTCTTGTAAGAAAATAGTGATGAAATCATGCCCCTGATAACAGATCGCACTACACTCCATTACAGCACAGTGTTGGATAGAGTTGGATAGTGTTGGATTGTGTTGGATTGTGTTGGATAGTGTTGGATTGTGTTGGATTGTGTTGGATAGTGTTGGATTGTGTTGGATTGTGTTGGATTGTGTTGGATTGTGTTGGATTGTGTTGGATTGTGTTGGATAGTGTTGGATAGTGTTGTAAGTGAACATCCTTATCGAATTACTCTCTGTTGCAGTCAATTGCTGTAATAGTGAACTGTCGTTAATTATAACCATGATGTCATTTACTGTGATTGTGATTTCATTAACTGTGATTGTGATGTTATTAACCGTAATTGTGATGTTATGAACCGTAATTGTGATGTTATTAACCGTAATTGTGATGTCATTACCTGTAATTGTGATGTCATTTACTGCAATTGTGATGTCATTAACTGTTATTGCGAAGTCATTTACTGTGATTGTGATGTCATTTACTCTAATTGTGATGCAATTTGCTGTAATTGTGATGTCATTAACTGTAATTAAAAACAGTCATTAGCAATTGTAATCAGTCATTTTCAGTAATTGTGAACAGTCATTTACTGTCAATACAAACAGTCATTTACAGTCGCAAACAGTCTACTGCAATTATGAATAACCGTTACTGCAATTGTGAACAGTAATTTACTGTGGATGCGTACAGTCATATACTGTAGATGTAGAGCCGTTTACGTTAGAAGTGTCACGGTGGTTCGCACACATCACGCACACACACTACGTAGCGCACATGTCGGCACATCCACAACCATTGCACTACGGATTCATGTCCTGGGGCACGAATTCGACATGTACCCAGTACAAACACAGAATATTGGATGTCTTGTTCTCAAGCACAAAATGGTGTACAGCGTGTTCACAAACACAAACTAGTGTACGACATGTTCACAAACACAAACTAGTGTACAGCATGTTCACAAACACAAACTAGTGTACAACGTGTTCACAAACACAAACTAGTGTACAGCATGTTCACAAACACAAACTAGTGTACAACGTGTTCACAAACACAAACTAGTGTAGAACGTGTTCACAAACATGTAAACAGTTTAATAAGCTTCTCAGAATTCGAGTGCATCAAAGCACTTATCAGAACCCGTAAGAGCATGGCGAGTGAACACGAATATAAAACTTGAACAAAATTGCCCAATGATTGTATTCTTGTCTTCCTCGCCCAGGCATCACAAGGAAAAAATTCTGGTGATAGCCAGGGTGGATGCATTTGGACTTTACGTTAACATTCAGGCTCAGTTGGATCATAAATGCTTGATGGTTTGTATAAAAAATGAGAGGTTGTGTGCGCGCAGAGGGGATTTGCAAAGCAATGCTTACAGGCGTGATGTGGCTTTGGAATTGTCCTTGCGGTGCCCTTCGCTGGAACTTTACACTAAAATTTGCTAACGCTCGAACTGAGGGACGAGAGCAGCTTATGCATTGAAATTTGCGAAGATTGTATGGTAACCAATGGCTTAGTATTTGAGATTTATAAAATGCAGGAACGCAAATGTTTTGTACGCTCCGATCATTACCCATTTCTGAAGCCCAACTATCTTCTTAGGACCACATTGGCGAGATGCGATAGAAGAAAATTCATTTTGGTGCCCTCGTAGGAGACCTCAACTTAGGGATTTTTAAACACTCGTACCAAAACCTTAAATTCACGCATCATGCAATGAGTTCTTTTTTTTATTCTACACTGAGCATATCGTTTTTGAAGGTTTGAGACTGAAAAAACGATGCGGGTATAAAAACAAGGATTTTTTGTTGGTATTACGGTGCTCAGAAAATATCGGCTTAATAGATGTTTTTGCTCTAAAGGCTTAAGGCTTTGATAAAGATTTTTTAATTTTCCTTGAGTGTCTGGACTGATGTTGCGGATGCAAGCAATAAAGTTTTTACTGTATTCCTTTAATTTTCCTTGATCTCTTTAAATGTTTATGCCTGGATGCTTAGCTACACCTTGAACTTTAGAACGAACGTATCTTGTTAGGACTCATCATGCAGATATTATTCATGGGCCGACAATTATTCAAGATTTGCCATAGTTTCTTGTGATATCCAACGGGCGGGATGCGACTGGTGTCTTACAGTATTTTTACTAATCCACATCTTCATTCAGTCGTTTTGCCTCGGATTGACTTATGCGTGAAGAAACGTAAAAGTTACGAGTGTAAAAGGATAACTATGTAATTATGAAATTCATTTCCGCGACTTATTATTAAATTATTACGCGACTTTATGTAGAAAACCGACTTGAATGTTATTTCTCATTCAAACTGTTTAACCATGCTCGTTATTGAACCTTGCGAAAAATAATCCAATGATGAAATAAATGAGGTTAATTTAACATGGTCACATTTCTTTCATCAGGACGCGTACCGAAATTCCAAGATTTGTATTAGGAAGAAATCAATGTCGTGCGATCATTGAATATATTTAAAATTCACTGGCTGTAATCTACAGTCTTTTTACGTTTCGGAGTGCATGGTAGTTCATTCTTCGAGGTGGTTTTCAACACTACTTTTCTGTAATTGTTGAACGGCATCTTTCAAACGTCATCCTCTAGTTCAGGGGCCAGATTTTCAGATAATATATGTTATTTTTTCACGCAATACGGGATTCTTAAGCAATTTACGTTATTTCAAACCATTTTCGTTATTTTCGAACAATTTACGGGGTTTTCAAACAATTTACGCAATTTTCAAACTATTTACGTGGTGTTAACGGTACAGCCTGCCGAAAATGTTTCTGTCGACTTGGCATAGTTTCGAGCTGTTTTTTCTTGTAAATACACATATTCGTGGTACTTTTCAAACAAATCGCGAGGACGCTATATCAGCAAACCTACAAGGTTTTCATTTGAAATTTTTTCAGATGAAACCTCAACATTAGGATTTTTGCCTACAAAAGAGCCTATAGGATAGCAAAGCCAAAGCTGGGCGTTATCGCGATAAATTATCGCGATAGTTTATCGCGATAACGATTTCGGGTTATCGGTTATCCGATAATTTTTTTCCCCGAGTTACCGATTTATTTGTATCGCCGATACTTTTGGTTCCAAACTATCGATAATCGATAATTTCAGTTTTTTCCCGCTGGGATTCGACATGACGGGGCGGGACGAGTTCGGGACAGGAACTATACGTGTAGGATGTACGTGTTAAGGTGTAATAAGGTGTACGTGTTATGGTGTACGTGCTAAGGTGTAATAAGGTGTACGTGTTATGGTGTACGTGTTATGGTGTCAGAGGTCAAGTCCCTGATGGAGAGGAAGGTGGAGGAGTTCTTGCGGCGTGCTGACCTGAAGACCGCCAGCAGCAGCGATGACATGGAGACGTATGACTACTACGCCAGCATTTGTGATGAGGAGGATGACACTGGGGGTCATAACAGGTCTACTAAGTCCAAGGCCGCTCATATTGTGCATGTGTGGCTGCAGGCCAAAGGGGCTGACAGTCTGGCAGACCCTCCCTTCAACAGCGAGAAGGTCCTCATCGACCTCTTTTTGAGGTACAACACGGCGATGCCGAGCAGCGCCGCGGTGGACCATTTGTTCTCCCTTGGAAAGGACATCCTCTGGGCCAAGAGGAGCTGCCTCTCTGATGAAAACTTCAACATTCTTATGTTTATGAAGGGGAACATGCTGCAGAACCTCGTCTAAATTTAGTTATTTAACTTCAAACCGCAGTTTTTATTAGTAGACAGGATAAACATTCATTAATTTTTCTAAAAGTTTTCAAAGACTTCTATTTTTTCTAAGATTTTTCTGTTTTCTAAGATAAAGATTAAAAAAAACATTTCGATTTGTTTTTTTATTCAAAATACCAATATCGTCATCGAAATTATCGGAATTTTGGATTTATCGATTTATCGGTGATCGATTATCGGCGATAAATTTTTCGGCAATTATCGATTATCGGTTATCGCCGATAAGGTTTTCGTTATCGTTATCGTGCCCACCACTGAGCAAAGCCAACAAGTGGACTTTCACTGCAGGCCTTGCAACTAGGCTACGAGGAATGTTCAAAAATCGGGCTACGGGTGAATAAGAAAATATTGATAACTTCATTAAGTTTGAACAGTTTTTATTTCCTTTTCCTTGGTCACCTCAACATCACCCAGATGCAAGCACGACTACAATGATCGAGCGGACGTCAGCGTTTTTTGCCGAGAGATTATGATAAGTCCGCTCAACGTAATATTCTCACTTCAGATGTCTGTGTTTCCCCTCAATATTACCGGTTTAGATGACTGTATTTAACTTCAATATTCCTACATATAATCAGCACGGTATTTGATTATATTTCTAGGTGAAAAGACAGTTCAAGTTCAATATCCCTTATCAAGATAACTGGATTTACACTCAATGTTCTCAGATATAATGACTGGTTTTAACTTCAATATCCCAGCTCGAGATGACTAATTTCGACTTCAGTAATCGCAGTGAAAACCAACTTTCACTCCTCACGCTGCAGGTCGATGTGACCGCCTAGTAACACCTGCTGTTTCACTCTCGAAGTTATGCAGAATTTATACACCCAGTCACGGCAATGCAACCATTGCAATAACATGCTCCGTTAATCCATTTCAATTAAATAACCATCTGTGAATGCAAAGAATGAGTGTTGTGTGTGATGGGAAAGTTAAAATTAGACACACTTGTAGTTCTGATAATTATGAAAGGAGAAACTGCTATTTTTTTATAGAAGGAAAACTATTATTTGTATTGTTTGTTGTACGGTGAATGCGAATTTATATATTAGATCATAAGTTAGGTTATAAGAATGGATGAGGGTCGCATTCAGTATGTTAAGGGAGGAACCTATACACAAGGTATGTTCCCACACAAGGTCCGCCGAGCATAGAAATATCAAGCAAGGCAAAAGTTCATGAAAGAAGATATAAGTTGAGAAGAAATTAGTATGTACTGGAAAACAGAACAACAGTGAACTGAAAATGATTGTGGTGTAATAGAATAAATTAGGCATATATATATGGCAAAATCACATCACATTTTATTTTTGGGCTAAATTCCGTGAAGCTATAACATTTTAAAGAAGGGTAAACATTCTGCGGGGCTACAAACATTGTAATGTGTTGTGTGTCGTGTCGGCGAGGGTCGGCTCTTTGTGCAGCGCTCTCAAGTGTATATGTTTCTAAATCTGGAAACAATTTAGATAGTCAAGATTTTAAAATTCCATAAATAACTTCACTGTCACATCGTTTTTAAATCCATTTCGTCCTTGCTACATCTTATAAGTGTTATATGCGGAAACCACTGGTACGACAGCCTTGTAACTACATTATTTGCCATTTGTGATCCCTAATGTTCCTGCTCATGGACTGAATTTGCGCTCTCCTTATGAAATCATACTAGGTTTTAGATAATTTAGACTAATAATCTCTGTGTGTTTTTAGTTTCTCTTTTTTTATTTTAATTATAAGTAGGAATGTCCTTATTTTTACCTTGATCCTGTAGTTTTTATCATTTTTATTTTTACGTCACATTTTACTTACTGTCTCTTAATTCTAATGACTGACCATGTTGACGTATTCGACAATATTGATCCAGATCTCAATCATTTGAATAGATTGCACCCAAACCTAAATGAAACTGGAAACTGTAAATACCTAAATATTAAAAAATTCAATGAATCGATGAGGAAGACCTGTAACGATTTTTCTCTATTATGTTGGAACTGTAGATCCATTTACCCGAAAATAGATGAAATATCTTGTACTATCACTGAGCTGAACAGCAATTTTGATGTTCTCAGTTTCACCGAAAGTTGGCTAGACGACTCATCTAAAGACCTGATTCAAATTCAAAACTATTATAGCCATCATTCACTCCGTAGTAACAAACGTGGTGGTGGCATCAGTACGTACATATCAAAACATATATCTTCGAAAGTCATTTTAAGTGCAACTATGAATCGTGAACATATTGAGACTTTATTTATAGAACTAACGAAAAATGATAAACGGATTGTGCTTGGGACAGTATATAGGCCCCCAACAGCTTGTAACGTCTCTTTCCTGAACGAGCTTCAAAGCATAATATCTCAGTTCAACAAGTCTCTATATAATGACATAATAATCTGCGGGGATTTCAACTACGATCTTCTACAATATGATAGCTGTGAGCAAACCTCAAACTTCATAAATGTTTTTCAGTCTAGCTCCTTCCTTCCAATCATCACGAAACCTACGCGTGTTGCTTCTGAATCGGCTACGTTACTCGATAATATTTTTATGTTAGATCCGACTGATTTTCTTACCGGAATAATAACTTCTGACTTATCTGACCATTTCCCGGTGTTTCTCATCAAGAAAAATGTCTATAATCCTTGTCCCAGCCCACAGGCTGATACTTATTCATTTCGTTGTGTAAACGAATACAACTTGGGAACAATGCGAACTGTTCTAGAAGAATTAATGCCATCATTAGACATCTATGAACGGGACAATAATGCGATAAACATTGATGAAGCAATACTAAATTTAACTGAAATTATAACGACCGCATACAACCAGTGTTGCCCAATAATCACCCGCACAATTACGCCGAAAAATAGACAAAAGCCCTGGATTACTGAAGATATCGTGATCAATATAAAGAAACGTCAAGCGTACCTAGCCTTACTATACGAAGAGCGAATATCTAAAGTATCGTATAACCGATTCAGGAATCATGTGACAAATCAAATACGAACCTCAAAACGAGACTACTTCACGCGCAAATTTACTGAATACAAAACTGATATTAAAAAAACTTGGCGCCTGCTTAATTCATGCTATAAACCGAATAATAATACTACGAAAACAATTGAGTCCGTCGTTCACGAAAATGTAAAATACCACGAGAAAAAAGATATTGCAACTGTGTTTAACAACTTTTTTGTAAACATAGGAAAAAATATAGCCGATAGTGTCTTCAGTGAACCCAGAGACCACTTGCAATACATGGACCATGTCCGTGAACCTAACTCTTTCTTTTTCACGCCAACTAATCCCTCCGATGTAATTACGTGCATAAACAACTTGAAAAATAAATCAAGTGGATTGAAAAATTTTTCGGCTAAAGTTCTTAAGGCTATAGCTGATATAATAGCACCGTGCACATCTTATATTATCAACCAATCCCTTTCTCAAGGTATCTTCCCCAACTCTTTCAAAGTTGCGAGAGTCACCCCTATTTTTAAAAATGGTGATAAAAACTGCATTAACAATTATAGACCTATCTCTGTACTACCAATTATTAGCAAAATATTCGAGAAAATTGTTTATAAAAAAGTGTATTCGTATTTTGAACAAAAATCTTTCCTCTACGACAAACAATACGGTTTTCGTTCTAAGAAATCTACGACACAAGCGGTATTAAATCATTTGCAATACCTTTATTCTAATATAGATGAAGGAAAGCTTGTTTTCTCCGTATTTCTTGACTTTCGAAAAGCATTCGATTGTGTGGACCATAACGTATTACTCTCGAAACTACATTGTTATGACATTCGAGGGGCTGCCCATGATTGGTTCAGATCATACTTAGCAAATCGGAAACAATACGTTGTCATTGACGACGCAAAATCAGACCCACAGACAATTAGCCATGGAGTTCCACAAGGATCTGTCCTTGGGCCTCTCCTATTTCTAATCTTTATCAATGATATCATTCAATCTACATCATTCTTCAAATTCATACTCTTTGCCGATGACAGTACCCTTTCTGCGGTCCTTCCAGACCAAAATCCCGCTAGGATGGCGGAGCGTATAAATAATGAACTTCATAAGGTTTCATTGTGGCTTAAAGCTAATAAAATAAGCCTTAATATCGATAAAATAAAATATATTACATTCTCATACAAGAAAAATATATCTCTCCCACGCATTCAAATTGGCGAAGGTGAAATCGAAGAAACCAACTCAAGTAAATTCCTGGGCATCATAATAGACAAACATCTAACATTTAAAGAGCACATCGCTCATATAAGTTCTAAATTATCAAAATCTATCGGAATCCTAAATAAAGTTAAGAATTTCCTGCCTGAAACAGCCTTACAAATGCTCTACCGAACGCTCATTTCACCATACTTGCAATACGGAATAGAAGCATGGTACGGAACTGATAAAAATAAAACCAACAAAATTTTTACCCTGCAAAAAAGAGCCATAAGAGCGGTAAAGAATCTAGAATATAATGCTCACACAAATGACTCATTCAAAAATTTACGAATACTTAAGCTCTCGGATCTCTACAAAATCTCCATTTGCAATTTCATTTACAAAACATTAACAAATGATGGCGACAATAGCCTAAAACAACTATTAACTGCGCAAACTGGTCATCACGACCATTTAACCCGAAATAGAAGTAAATTCATGCTTCCTTATTACTCAAAGGCTCGGTCACAACACAGTATCCTCTTCGTTGGAACTAAAACTTGGAACTCAATACCTGCGGAGATCCGTGAAAGTAATTCTTATAAGGTATTCAAAAATAATCTTGAGTCTCACTTCCTATCAGATTACTAGTCGTGTAAGATCACAGAGTCAAACCTTGTCACCTACATAACTGGTCCTAATAATGTAATTCGCCTTGGTTAATTTCGCCGATCTTCAGTCTGTTCTTGAATCGTTTGTCGACTATACTGTTAAATCAAGTCCATATGAACTATATTGTGAAATGAAGTATCTAATTTCGAGTTAATTATCTCATTGATCAGTCTAATACGTCTCTAGTTTAAGTGAATTAGGTTAAACATTATTGTACTCCTAAGACTAACCTTGATGGTAGGATGCCCTAGAAGTCACTGAACTTATTCGGGCCCACAGGTAGCTATACTCAAATTTGACCATTGTACTAGACTTAAGAAACATTTTATCCCTGTATCACCTGTGGTAAATAAATTGTTTAAATTGTATAAAGTGCTTGAAACAGGATGTCATATATCAAGGTGTCACTCGGCGGTTGGCGCTTCGTCCAAACTTCTACGGTTCAGGCGTCCACAAAACACAAACACACAGTCTGAGACACGAACACAAATCTCAGGCCAACACACAACAAGACGCACACACAACACACATACGCAGGCCGTGAAGATATTCACGGTCGAGAACAGTGCTCCCAATAGGCGTGGCTACGGGTAAAAACAACCAGTCGTGAAGCGGGAAGGAAGTAAACTCGAAACTGCCCACGATACTAGCCAATGAAAGCAACGAGGGGAACGCGGACACAAAGAAACAGCCAATACCACTACTAGATGTCGAAGTAAGCGAGTCTCCAACCAATAAGAATTGAAATGCTGTGTCAAAACGGCGAAGAATCGGGATTTTTCGAGAAGGAATGAGGCGACGCGGATAAAAAGAATTCACGACAAGAATTGAGAGGATTCTGGTCTCAGCCACGCGAAACGATACACGTCAGGCTTTGGAGTGCAAAAATCGGGAAATTTCGGCGATAGGCCGACATTTCCCAGGCTAGTGTTAAGTCAGGATTGACTTCACTCGAGAAATCGAAGCCGACATTTAACTCCTTCAATAACGACAAGATTGTGCAACGAACACCCGCTCGAAGCGTGTGCGGATAATCTCTCCGAACGCCCAAGGAGACTGCAACTGTATCGTCTAAGTATTGCCCTGCAATGAGCACTCGCTCGAAGAATTACGGCCTGAGCATATCAACAATTCAACGTGAAGTGAAACACCCATGGAGAATCTCTGCGCTAATTATAAGCTCACAGACAACCACAGCATTAAAATCTGGAGTCACGCGTTCACCAACAAAACGGAAGGAAACAAGAAAAGATATACAGTTTGCCAGCACGCCAACGCAGCCAAAGCGCAGATGTGGGGAGCATGAATGTGCTAAGAATGGACAGCAGCAGCGCCTTCCTGATTGGAGCATGAGTATCACCGCCGCAGTGATGAACTCTGAGAACTCTGTTGAAGATCCCGCAAAGTTGGAAAGAGTTTACACCGAACATTCAGCGACCGCGCCTCACGGAAGTGTTAAATTTTTGTGGTATCGAGTATTTGAACAGTGCTTTAAAGTGTATTAGTGCAAGTCAAAGTGGTACGCTGCAGTAAAAGGGACGGGCCGTGTAATGATTTTGTGTCTTAGGTCTACGCGATAACATGCGAAGCATTCATATATTTTGGGTGCCTTGTTGCGAGTCAAGGTTAAATTGTAATTTGTCAACCTCGTAATTTCTGTGCTTTGAGTTGCATACGGTGACCATAATTTGTGTGTTCGTAAATTGTTAGCAGCGCGGAAGTATTGGTAACTTGAATTCTCGGTAAGCATCACATTATATCATGTCATGTTTAGAGTCTTATAACGGTAGAAATGTGTGTGCCTTTCATTGACGCAGTTGTGCTCTCTCATGTCAATTCTGTCTGAATGCCTAGTGCACATATCCACGTGTTCATCTCAAAAATATATGTGTTTTAATCTTTCAAATTCTTTTATTCTCCATGTCTGGTATGCAGGTGTACGCAAGCATGATGGATAATACTTTAAAATGTGTCCGGGGGTTGAGAGTCCCTCAGCGTATGGAAGGGGGGTCCTAAACCCACCCCTTTCTCCGTATCGCAACATGATGGTCAGTAAGAAAACAGCAAGCTTATTCTGTTTCAACAAAGCCTACTTAACCTTCAGCTCAGGACCTCACATTTTCCTCATGGGAGCGTTAATTCCCTTAGATATTATAGTTGCATCCCCACAATGGGACACAAATTAACAGCGCACTCATCATCGTATGCGTATTTTCATTTCATTAATTCCGTTTTAAACATTATCGGAGATATCGTTTTCACTGATAATAATTAATTTCAATTCCAGGAGTAAAAACTGCACTCAGAGCAGCCACCCTCGGTCCTTACATTGCTCTGTCATTTTGTCAACTTGTTCTTTCACGACAATGTTTGCAGGATTTTTTCCGCGTATGATACTGTACTTAAATTTGCAGTGCAATGTTACAAGACGAGCAGGTTTCTCAATTATCAGGAGAGTTAAAAATTTGAGTTATGTTGCTAGTTAACCCCATGAGTACACTGGTTATTCTGGAAGAAAATTAATACAAAAACTTTTTTACGAAAATGAAAATGTAAAAGAATTAGATTTTCTTCATTCAATGGAAGCTACGTTTATCTTGAATGTAATTTCAGGTATGTATATAGGAACGATATCATCACCCATGTTTTTCTACGTGAAATTTTCTTGTGAAATCCCTGGTGTTCACGGTATAGTCCAAACGCAATCGCTTCCTTAAGGAGAGAGATTTCTTAAGAAAATGCGACATGGTGAAGAAAGATTTGCAAAGGTTAAGAAAATGCGATGTGTTTATCAAAAAATTTATTGGCGAAGCACTTAAAGCATGCAACTTGCTTACGTTCAGGCTCAGGACAAGGCGAAGATATTACTTCAAAGCGAACGCTCGACCTTCCTTAGGGTATAAAAATGTACAAAAGCGCCAAAGATTCCCAATTGCAGGTGAAGTAGAGCAGTTTTAGAACAAAATTCCAAGATAAGATCCTAAAATTTAACTAAGAGTAACTATTCTGTTACTCTCAGTGTAAGAGAAACTGAAACTAACTTATTCAACCGACCGTATTGTACCAAAAGAAAAACAGACAGAAATATAGTGTTCTTGCGATATAGTTTTGCCACGTAGATTGTTACACAAATCCCGAGAAGATCACGAACTCCAAAATAAGGAAACAATACGCTTTGTAAATCAATTCAAGTGACCATGTGGGATGAAAACAAAGTTATACTTGCATGGGATCGTTTTAGTTCTCGGGGCGTAATTCCAAACAAGAGGGGCGTACACAAAAAAAGATGTACATATTGAACATTAATTTTGACATTATTTTAACACCCTCTAACTTCGCCGAGAACTTTGCAAGGGTCAACGTAAAATGCGTTAATTTTTCTTTGTTTTTAAAGAAATTCATCTCGCATGATTATATTTCCTGCGCTTTAAGACGGATGAGTTTCGAAACAAATTTTTTGGATGTCATACAATCTATTCTGTTATTAAAAAAACGCGTTTTAACATCTTGTTTATTATCATTTTCGTGTCCTCGCATTGTGTAAAAAAAATCGGTCGTTCTAAAGGCACCACAAAAAAAGACAAACACAAGTTAACTACATAAAGTATAACCTCAGTTCATTGGCAATCTTATTCAAAGTGAATGTATATATAATCAATCTTTAGTATTACAAATCATAAATTGGAATTTATCCTCAAAAAGCAAAAAATATTTTAATGCAATGGGCACTTATTTGAGTTTTAATGCTATTACCCCAAGGAGAAATGAATCTTCTACTAAAGTAATATTGCTGCATTTCAATATAGCAGCAAAAAGTTTACTGAAGCTGAATAACCATATCTTTGTGAAGGGAAAATGACGTGAGATTACGCGATGTTACTTCTAAATGTGTTAGTATTCTAAGTCAAAGAAACGTCAAAACGATTTTACGATACCTTGTGGTCGAAACTATCCCTTCTGGAGCAGCAGATATACCACAAAAATGCACATACAATGCCACTATAAGAGCTGACAACGAGCGAAAAGAGATGCATATAATAATTTTCTCGCGGTGGCCCTTAAGTGGGTGCGGTAGATCAAAAATTTCATTCATTATCATCAATAAGATTCGATAAAATTAGTTTTTTTCTGTACATTTTTCTGTGACTATTCTCTTTATATAAAGCTTCATTTTAATTTAGCTGCAATCCTTTAGTGCATTAAAAATACTAAAAGCCTTGGCATGAAGCTGTACAGTCTAAAGTTACAGTTTTTGTAGTGTTGGCAAAAAAAAACTGGCAGAATTAGACATGAAGCTACAAACTAAATTAGAGAATCTCAGTGATGATACGGGAGTGGGAGTGTTTTGGTGGGCCTCATATGTTCCTATTTTGGCTCAGCGATTGCTGTCGAAAACCTCGGCCGTGTTCTTTAATGGGATAAAAAAGAATAAAATAATTTTAATGCATTCACCCACTAAATTTAATTCATTATAATTTTTTGTTGGTTTTAGGTGACTAAGAAATTCAGTTATTGAATTATGATAACCACTGCTTCTACCGAAAAAATTTCCGGACACTTGGTATTTTTCCATCACTTTAGTTTATACCCATGTCAAGAAATGAAAAATTTATCGCAAAGCCACGGTGCATTTAAGCATCTAATATTCAAATTCTGCGACTGGACCATGAAAACGAACAGCAAAAAATCTAAATACAGCAATTGGTAGGCGAAATATAATACTTTAGCATGAAATTCAACGAAGATTTTTCTTTCTGAATGCTAATTCCCTTTAAGTCTTTTAAGACAATGTACAAGTATTTCTTAAGGCAATATCCCCGTTACACTCTAGTCCAAAATACCATTGAAATTTCGTTAAACCATTAAAATAGGAACGACAACATGGGACCTGGAGCAAAATATTATACAGAGACGCAAGAAGTTTTCATAGTCTGCCAAAAATTTCAATGCATTTCTATGCGTTCGTTTTCTTTCCACTGGTATAGAAAACTAACTGTTGTTGCGTTGTATGGTAGACAACGGTAAACAGCACAGAGTATAGAACTGCCAAAGATTTCGATTTCCACTCTGCAAAAATAATGTACTTCACATGGATGAGCACTTATAAGTGAGGCCAGAACTTCTGAAAATGACTTAGAATAAAGCTTATCACACGAGGGCTCATACATATTTCAATTAAAGAACATAGGTAAACTTAATGGTAGAGGTTTTCTACTTCCGGTTCATGCAATTTGAACATTTTAGTAGGAATAAACTTCACTTTATAGAGGTGCATGAAAGAAAGGAAAACCAAACTCGAGTGCACACCATGGCGAGTACAACACGGCAGGATTCAACAAGCAGATCTGATTAAATTCGTTATAAACACTAATGATCGACTTAGCAAATTTTCATGCTGATCTTAATATATTTTTAAATATATGCTATCTGATACTTCTGAACAATTTAAAATTGTTGGATAATAGTCTTAATATATTACATATCATTCGTACACGATATAATATCAGTGCGGAGATTCATTTTTAAATTCGTCGTAGTCGAAAGAATTTATTTACAGAACGTAACTCGTGATTTCAAATCAATTCCCTCGATGATCTTCGCGCATCAAATCTGAGATGAAACAACAGAAATTGATTACAAATATTACAGGTTTTCCTCCTGCTTTCGAGCAAACTCATTTTTCGAGCTTGTATTTAAATTAATACAAAATTTTTTATCACGTTCATATTACTAATCAGTACTTAATCTTATACTTGTACTGAAAGTGTACGTATGCAATTGAATTTTTACAATACTTTTTCAGCCCAAGCGCATAGAAACAAAAACATTATATGTATTTTGAAGGACTTATAGGCACGGATGGGCAGAAATTGCACATTTATCAAATCGCTTCTGCTGTCGATATTTCCAGAAGTTGAAAAAAAAAATTTCAGGATTTGCTTGATCGTTGAGGAATGACTGCCTTACGTAACTGCGGTCCTTCGGTGTGCAGCATCAGCAGGAAAATTTATTATTTGTGAAGTAGAGTCGAATTATTAGAATATTTCTAATATAATTTTTGTATTTCTGACCGTATAGGGTGAAAAAATTATTATATGTAATATTGGCGTTTTCTTTAATCACTCTTGCAACTCATTCCTGATTACGGTTATTCCTGGAGATAAGGATAAATACTCAGTAACTTTCCTACTGTTACATGCAGGATTAAACTTTTCTCAAACACGTTTCAAAGAACAACCTGTTAAAGCGCTCATTAATGCTCATACGAATCAGATGACTTTCATCAGTAATCTTTCCTTTGTGAAAACGCATTTCCTTCCATTTTCACACCATGAACGATGAATAATTCATCAGAATAATGTCTCTACATATAGCATGCATTAATTATGTAAGAACAAGCTCTTCAACTACAGCGCATAATGTTTGAACGCATATCTTTGTATCATAGCATCTTAAACCTTACGTTACACGAAGATCATCGATTTTTATCGAACAAATTTTGTTCTTGAGGAGTTATTTGAAATCTTAATGGACACAATCCTCAGTCAAGCCCAAATCTATGAGACCTAGCCGAATGTTGATTATAGTAAACAATTATAAAATAAAATTAGTGTTCATCCGTGAGCGATTACAGCACAACAACAGTTGACCAGGAATTAATCACAGTTGGATTCGAAATAATAATTCCTGTACTGCGCAAAGACGATTTTGAACCACTCTCCTTCGAGGCTTTTTGTAAAAGAGTTTGCACGAAAACCATTCATTTCCAGTAAAGATGATCCATCATTGGTTTTTTAAATGTCTTAGCAAGGCTAGGTTATTGGAAAAATTTCAGGACAATCGACGTCGAGGATTTTTAAATAACTTAGCAAGGCTAAGTTTTTGAAAAAATTTCATTGCAATCGATTTCGAGGTAGCGCAAGATCTAAGGGTCTGAGGCCGTGCTTTTTGGTGTGAATTTGTCCGATGACGGAGTGTAGCTGCGCTCATTCTCTGCTGATCGGAAAAAATACGAGTAAATAGAGCCAGCGGCAGCGCCTCCGATGAGGGGTCCAAACCAGTACACCTGCGGGGAGAACCAAGAGGTTACGCTAGAAGAAAAGGGAGAAAAAAAATGCTTATTTCATACGAACGTTTTCTCAGAAAAATAATAATCCTCGAAATTTTAAAAAGTTCCGAACGACATAAATAAATTTCACTTGTATGTCGCTATATTGTAGCGTAGATAATTGCTTCGCCGTCGATTACATGATGTGAACTGCTTAGGGCCTTAGGCATTTTGCGTACGGGGATGTGTAGCTCATAAAATTTTTTGGCCAAATAGCAATTCGCGAATTTTGTCGGCAAATGAACACATTTAGATCAGTGGCCGTGCGCAAACGTTTTCTTTGACACTAACATAAACAGGGAGAAGACACTACGTGATTTTTATGGGCATGTTTCGTTAAGATTGACAACATGAGTTGAAATGACGAATTGAGATGGTAGAAACTGAATGTGCACTTAGACCGAATGATGACTTATAGAAAATATAGATTGCAGGAAGTGGGCAGCGAAGCTATCAGAAATACATTTTACGAGCAGATGACTAACGTGAAAGAAATACTCTATTAAATTATTTCAACGGTATTCCATTCTTTCAATTCTTCAAATAGGGACAGAACACAAGCAACTGCTTCAAATATATTCAGTTAATACGATCGTTCTCAATTTTTGAAGAGTTTTATTAAAGCTACACCTGCAATTTTCACTTGGAAGCAATTGAGTAGATAGTCAAAATTCAGTGAAGTCAACAGA
This sequence comes from Morinoia aosen, assembly GCA_030386875.1. Taxonomy (NCBI): domain Eukaryota; kingdom Metazoa; phylum Arthropoda; class Malacostraca; order Amphipoda; family Talitridae; genus Morinoia; species Morinoia aosen. Next base: position 94,040,726 of record CM059559.1, on the reverse strand, counting down.
ACGGATCACACGTCAGTAATTGTTTCTTCTATACGCTTCTTATTTGTATTGTCTTATTATACTATGATTAATTAGTAAGGTTTCCTAACATGACAAATTCAAAAATTCTGAATGACCTGCACCCAACTTGAGAAAAATAGGTAGTTTCAAAATTTTTTTGTCATTCGGCGGTACTCGTGAGCTGTTACAAAAAGAATTAAGAATTTAGGCCTCAGGCAGTAATGAAATACGAAAAGCAATATTGATATCTCCTCTTTAAATCCTCACAAAAATAGCTTGACAGCTGGTAACCTGGAACTGCTGGCGTGCGCCTTTTTTTTGATGATACATAAAACTGCTTTTCGACCCCACAATTCCAAGGTAAGATCCTTCATCAAAATGTCATTCATTTGAATTAACATCTGTTGTAAAAACAGCTTTCGTTGTCCTCCAAGATCACCTGTAAGCGCTTACCAAAGGAGTAACTTGCCACTGAACCACGATTTGGCATCACTATGGAAAGTAATTTTACCATTATGTATCGCGGTAATTTCTAGTCCTGAGTTCGAGTCTCGCGAACTCCTCGTACATTTATATAATTTTACCATACCCATGAAACCTGACTGGATCATTGGTTTGAAGCCGACATCACAAGCAGTACAAAAATTAAAGCACAAAAAAAAGAGTGGAAGAACCCATCCCATCCAGCAATTTCTAAGTACTGTTTTTCCTCGAGTTGTGCGTCACTTTTCGCATATCTCAACTTAGACGGTTAAGATTCAGTCTCAGTGATTAATTACTTGAATCAAGAAACGTTTCAGTTGAATAAATTGATTGAAAATTTATGCGCGAACCTTAAGTTCCTTGTTAAAAAAAACGGGTTACTTGAATAATTGGAACTAACATTTATGTGCAAATCTAAGTTACACGTTAAAAACAATGTGTCAGTTTAATAAATCAAGCTAACATTTATTCGCAAACGTTAAGGTCCGCGTTGAATGACGCATAACCCGAAGACAGACTGCATACTCAAATGCCAGTGAAATGTGCTTGCGACAGAAGTCATTTTGCAATACAAGTCTCTGCCTCACCATAATAAAAGCAAGATAGCAGGAAAAGTTAGCCCACAGCTACCTCACTACCAACATGCACAGAAAACAAGGAGCGAAGAATCGTGTACAGTTAAGTAGAAGATGAACCTCTAGCCCCAAAGCACCTGCTGCACGTTATTTAGAAGCGATCCTGCTTTCCAATTTCGATGTCGTTGGAGGAGTGGATGCTCTTGGGCTGGCGGAAGATGAAGGAATACAAGACCCCGGCCAAGGCACCACCACCCAGCGGCCCCACCCAATACACCTGCAGGAGATCACAAGCTAGGAAAAGGGCAGAGTGCAAGCGCGGCAACGCTCGTTCTCACGCCAAGCTCATACACAGAGTTGAATACGCACTTCAAACGTGCGTCTGGAACGCAGCAACTGGAATACAGGCAATTTTCTATGGAAGACATGACAACTTGAACTGCTTTCAAGCGATGATAATGCATAGGTCATTTACTACTACAGAGGTTCTATTGCTACTTTTAATGCATGTTTTTCACTTTTAGAGTGAAAATATTTAAATTGAACTGAGTTTTACTTCGAAATTGCTTGTTTTCCTTTGCAGTAGTACGGAAAGCTCATGTGATATCTGGAAGAAACTAAAGCATGCGACAGCGAAATTTGGAATCCCACACTAGTCGTTACTGAAAGGAAACCGAACAAAATACAGCAGATACCTTCAAAAAGACGCAGACATACTACTACCATACAGGTAAGCTAAATCCCAGGAATGACAGCGCAATACTTTGGAATCAGCAATGATTTCAGAAAATAACTTAAGAAGTGCAGACGTTAACTCTTGAAGGAGCAGCCACGCAGCAACGTTAACGTAGGAAAATATTTAACAAAAAGTGTACCCGAAACCCATCATAGAAGACGATCTTATTCAAAAATTATTACTGATTAAAAACATCTACGTTTAAGTTGGGCACTGCGTGAATCCCTAAGCGATAAAATATATTCCACAGTTCATCCATAAAAGCTGCATATACTTTCTGCACAGAAAACTGTTTTTAGCGGATCATAATAGAGGTGTTGGATCCGTTTCCTTCTCCACTGTGTGACGTTTAGAATAGTTGGTCGCATAAGCAAATGGAGTGCGATTCATATTTTTATAAATTTTCAGCTCGAAGCACACCCTCAAGTAATGCCTTCAAAGATAAATTAGATAAAATATCGTCTGAACCCCATCCTCTACACCTAAAAAACTCAAATTTAAGCAAGCACTTTTCGAGTGCCAAAGACAAACGAAGGAAAAATCTCACCTGATAAGATTCATCCGATATTCACTCAAAGATTGCAAACAACTGCAAAAAAAAGCGTAATGAGAAGCAGAATGACAGTGCAGCGAACGCGATAAGTAAGTTGCTGTGACTGAAGCTTTCAACGAATAGAACCCTTGAGCGTCACCAATTTGCTCTGTGGTGGATGAAGATGGTGCAATGTGATGTAAGCTTGAAAGTAAGGTGACAACGCTGATAAAAAATGAAATGTACACACTCGTCATTGCTGCTGTCAAACTATTTAGTCAAATTTAGCCTGCTCTCAAATTTGGTGATTGCAAGGTATTCTTTCATATCTTTACATATGTGCGAGATCCTAAAACAGAGTTAAATTCAGAGAAATTACTCAACTAGAAAAGAAATAACTTAAAAATACCTCTCGCATACAAATTCACCACTTTCAATTAATCTTTCAAATCTTATGTTTTTTTGAGACCATTGCATTCAAGTCTTCCGTTGACCGCAGTAGTTCATCTCTGTCGATTCAGTTAGCACTATTTTTTGTGTGAAATTCCGCTGGGGCAGTCTAAGTTACGTCAGAGAAGTGACAGTCACGAAATAGAATTTTGAGACAACGAGAACGGGTGGGACGCAAGCCGTATTCACACGATATATAGCAAAAAAGCTCAAGTGTTTCGAGCATGTAATTCAATGAGGCACCGATGAATGATTGGAACATAACCCACAATTTTGGTTGCTTCTTGAGATGCTTCAAGCTTGCGTTTTTAAAATAAAATAGAATATGGCGATGGGAAGATACCAAAAGCTCATTTTTGGGTTACTACCCGAGCTCAACGTCTACAGTGCGCCGCCTGGCGTAGCTAATTTTTGCTCGGTCCTGCACCTACCTTCTCCGTTCTAATTTAAACAGTTTTTTTGACTATCATTTTATGACTATCAATTTATGACTATCATTTTATGATTATCATTTTATGATTATCATTTTATGACTATCATTTTATGACTATCATTTTATGACTATCATTTTATGACTTTAATTTTATGATTATCCTTTTATGACTATCATTTTATGACTTTCATTTTATGACTATCATTTTATGACTATCATTTTATGACTTTCATTTTATGACTTTCATTTATGACTATCATTTTATGACTATCATTTTATGGCTATCATTTTATGATTATCATTTTATGACTATCATTTTAGGACTATCATTTTATGACCATCATTTTATGACTATCATTTTATGACTATCATTTTATGACTAACATTAGCATTTTATGGATCCCTTATTAACTCTACCTACTGTTGAAAAGCTATGTTTTAAAGTCATAAAGTTGGCGTTTAATGTTGAAAATCTTCATATTTTGTAAAGTTCCTGACATGTCGTGCTTCGGATACTCAAAGTACTATTAATCGTCCAGCATTAAAATTACGTATGGTATAAAATGCCGGAATGGAGATGCAGGTTGTTAAAACCCAGAGCTTGGAATGCAATAATTATGAATCCAAAGTCTTCCTAAATAAAACAAATATCGCGCCTCATGCTACCTCAGATGCAGTGTTTAAACAGATGTTTGTGTGGTAAAGACCAATCACACTTCGAGATAAAAATATACACTCTAGAAATTCCTTTTTTATTACTGTGATTGGCTGTTTTTAAAATTATTTACTTAGAATTAAAATTAGTACCTAAAGTTCAAGCTTATAAACAGCCAATCAAAGTTACAACTCATACAACTTTATAAAAATATCGTCAAAAAGATAGCGAAGACGGGAAGCAAGATGCAATGAGAGAAAAACTTTAAGATGATAAAGGCTTTTTCATTGCTTCTTTTAACTTCTTGTGTTCTCCACCAGCATAAATATTAACCATTTTTCAATGTATTACTGTGTCAGACCCTCACCCAGTGATAGTTCCAGTAGTCTCCTCCCATGACAACTGCAGGGCCAAAGCTACGAGCAGGGTTCATCGACGATCCAGTCAGGGGAACCTGCAAAATTCATGAGTATTATTTTCACAAATTTAGCTGTGAAAGCCACATTACGCAGGAGTTAAATAAATTGATTTCATACCTTAAAAATACCACATCACGATTTTAAATGAAGCTTACCGCAAAAAGATGGCAGATATGTAGGAGTTAAATTAATTCATTTCTCGCCTTAAAAAAGCGCATCACAATTCCAAATGAAACTTACCGCAAAAAGATGGCATGCGGTGATGGACAGTCCGATAGCCAGAGGAACGGAGCCTTTGACGTCCTCTCTTCTGTCGTCACACGCACCAAAGACGGTGAGCACCAGCACAAAAGTGATGAAGAACTCGATGCCAAAGGCCTGGCCTCCCGACACAGCCGTGTTGAGGCCCGTGTTGCCCAGGGATCCCACAAACGAAGAAGGAACGAGGCCCTAAAAAAAATTTCTACTGGAAATTTGGACTTTGGGATCCCGTAAAAATGTAATCGGTCAATGAATATTGGTTGGTGGCTCGCGAGTTCTTAACACTTATAATGAGACGTGTAAAAATTGGTCGTACGAAGAGAATCCTTTATGTTAGGAATTGATAATGAAATTTTGTTAATATATCTTTCGCTTGAAAATTGTGGCGTAGAAAAAATGGTAGAGGGTTAAGAATTTCCTCGTTCTAAATTAAGACGAAGGAAAATTGATCGTGGGTGGGAAATCCTTCAACTTGAAAACTTGATATCACATACCAGTATTTCAATGGAATAAATGTGGGCCTGAATAATTTGAATTAAAATGAATTTTCATGGAAGGTAAAATTATGAACATTGGCTGTTATTTCAGAACAAATAATTTCAGAGGACAAAATTTGAATTTCAAAGCAGGAACTGTAGCTCAATTCATATTTTGCAGTAATTTTAGAGCTTGTACCTACACCAAGTTACAAATTCGAATCAAAAGTACATCAGTGTAAAAATTACGTGTTTAAAACAATTTACGTCATATAGCATTCGCTTATAATATTTGATGATTAACGTTTTTACAGACGTGACAGTCGTGGGTCTTGAAAAACTGGGCACAAATGACTGGCACAAATGACTTCCACAAATGACTTCCAAACGAGAACTTTTCACACAAGATCTGGAGAGACTATTTCCTTTGAGCCTTTTTTACCTCAAAATTAAGAATAACTTAAAAATGATAATTATGGAGTGGAATTAGACTCACTGTTAACGAACTCGCGTTCGGTAATGATGTAAAGCCTTCGCCATAAATAAATGGGTTAGTTGGTCTGAGTGGGAAAATTTGAATGTGGACTTGATTGAATGCAAGCTAATTTAACTGTCTTGATGGAAAGTTATCACCGATTATAAATTATGTATTCGACATGAGTACGAAAAGACGTAAAATGCGACTTAAATACTCTACCAGCTGTGACGCTAAGCTACGTTTCATTAAAACCAATACACTTGCATAAATGGGTTTTTAAATAACGAAATATAATTCTGCAACATACTGATAGTAACATAGACCGCCTGCCAACTTGTTCAAAGTCGTCATGAATGTTTGTTCACTGAACTAAACTTAAAATATTTACTTAGCATTCAATCTTCCACTGCATATTGTTGCAAGCATGAAGCGGGTCTCTGAGATGGTGATGCTATTTTGGCACTATCACCTAGGAATAACATTGGTTTAGCAATCAAGATACATTGCACTGAGCAGCGCCATGTACCATATAGTAGAGATACTATTAGGCAAACCGACTGAGGGTGCCGGTGGATGTTATTACAAATATCCGATAATCACACTGAATCGATAAAAAGGAGAACTAATGTTTAAACAAACATTTTCATTATTATTCATGGCTAACGTTCCGGCCATGAAAAACAGTAAAAAATGTTCGTTTTTACATTGGTTCTATTTTTTAACTTATACGTGAGATTCCAAAAGAACCGTCCAAATAAAAATATTACACTTTATGGTTATATAGCGTTGCTACCTAACTTTTTCGCCGGAGCATGCTGTTTTTCGCCGCCTTAGCGATTTAATTACTTGGGCGGTGAAAAACATGCATGCAGGCAGCGAAAAGTATAGACTGGGTATTAAATGCAGTATTGAACTATGCCCAGATAATTTCCTGAGCTTTTCAAGTAACCTACACAAAAGTAATACTGCTCAGTTGTGGCTAACTTTATACTCACTTCTTGTTGAAAACTGTTGGGAACTCCCCCACCAATAGATAATTTGTTTACGTAGTGAATTAAATTGCTTTTGACGCTGTAATGCAGCACTTTCACACAATTCATCAATTTATCGATTTTTCAGAGGCAACCAATAAATTGCAGCATATTTCTAAGATGAGATGAGTTACTCCCAACTACTTCAAAAACTCTCATTGGAAATCAATGGTTTTCTATTTTATAGAAAAATGGACTACTATTCTGTTATAGAGCAAAAATATTACGGTATACTGTTATTCATGAAACAAAAACTTCTCGATATTTCGTTATAGAAAAAAACTTTCGGCATTCCGTTATTTAGCAAAAACACATCATCATTACGATTTATTGTAAACACATTCCGATAGCTCGTTCGTTGCAAACAAAACATTTGCTGCTACAAAAATATCAGCATTCCGATACGCAACAAAAACTTTTCTGTACTCTGCCAAAACGGGAATCTTACGTAAAGCAGAGCCACATATGCTCATACGAAATATCAGTATTCCGATTTGCTATTGAAAATTTTCTGTTCTCAGAAATCTTGCGTAAAGCTGAACGTCAAATGCTACTACAGAAATATCAGCATTCCGATGAGCAATTGAAAAATTTTCTGTTCTCTGAAATCTTGCGTAAAGCAGAACGACATAGCTACTACAAAATATCAGCAATCCAATACGCAATTAAAAATTTTTGTTCCGCTGGAATCTCACTGAAAGCAAAAAAAATTGGTACTCCGCTAAAAGCAGGAATCTCACGTAAAGCAGAGCGGCGCCCGTGATGGCCCCGATGCACTGGAAGATGATGTAGAGCACAGCGCGCACCACCGACGTGCAGCGAGCTAGCACCATCCCCAGCGTCACCGCCGGGTTGATGTGGCACCCAGACACGTGCCCGATCGCCTGGAAACACGGCATACGTGAGAAAAGTTGTCAGTTGAAAGACATATCAAATTTTTGTGAGAAAGTTGCCACTTGCATGACATAACAAATGTGAGAAAAGTTACCTCCTGAAAGACATAACAAATGTGACAAAAGTTGCCTCTTTATACAGTATACATGACAGATAGATGTGAGAATAGTTGCCACTTGAAAGAAATGGCAAATGTGAAAAAATTTGCCCCCTGGAAGACATAACAAATGTGAGAAAGGTTGCACGAGTTTTCAATAAAATTCCAATGTCACAGCTGGGTTGATGTGGCACCCAGACACGTGTCCGATCGCCTGAAAAACATGAAAAATTTCAGTAAGGCTGCGTGAGTTTTCAATAAAATTCCAGGGTCACTACAGGTCGAATTGGGACCCAAAAATACCAACAAATATGAGAAAAGTTATCACCTGAAAGACGTAATAACTGTGAGAAAAGTTAGGTGAGTTTTCATATTCTTCAGCAGGAGGGACAAGGCAGACGTAGGGCAATCATTCTGCAGAAGAGTATATATCCCTTCCCATCCAAACGTAGACAAACACACAAAGGTTTGTATTGTTGAACCTTTATTTGCGCACTCTTGATAAATTCTACATTATTGCGATGGAGTACCTTCGTTCATTTTCGCCCCTTGCCAAATGAGTACTCCAGTGTCAAGGACGAATTAAGATGAGCATTTGTATTCCTAAATCAACTCCCTAAGCGCTGTTTACAGAAATACAAAATGAAAGTGCATAAAGAAGTCATATGATCGTTTTCAATGTAGTATTTGCAGCACGAATTTTATCAGCAGCATTTTGAGAACGAGGTTTGAAAAGTTAGAGCTCGCATGCGACCCCAGGCTCATGAAATAGATGTGCACAGGTGTTAGGTCGTCGCAACACGCACCTGTCCGGTCGGTTTTACACATGTACAGCGACGCACACCTGTAGCCAAGGCGTCCTCAATTGTGAGGTTTCCATCTTCTAATTTCGTTGAAAAGTTTGGCTTCTTCTTTAAATTTCACGATCTAAAGGGTGCTAGAGTGGGTCGTCTTGCCACAAGATCAGAGTTTCAAAAAAGGTGAATGATTTTGCGAAATTAATACTGCTCTAGAATGAAAAAAACGATGTTTCAAAATCGAAATTGAACCGTTTCAGAGCTCAATCAAAACTGGTTTGAAAATGAGAGTCATATCATAAGTAAGCGCTGGTCCAAATTCATTTAAGTGATTCAAAACTAAGCGCCATTCCGAAGATCGAATTGCTTCACAACTCAAAGTTATTTTAAAGCAAACTCAAAATAATTTTAAAATTAACTTGTTTAAATTCAATGAATACTTGCCTGAAAATATCTTTACGTTCCTAACTGTTTTTCCCAAACTATCGTGAATGTTAATTCAATTGTGAAGCCGAATATTAACCTCAGATAAAATACACGAATGAATTTTACTGCAGCCTAAGAAATTACGTAATTATGTTCCAAACAGTGCACTAAAGAAATATTACGTTGAAATATTCGAAAACAAACCAATATCAACATTGGTAGCAAATTTTTTTTTAGGAATAATGCCTCAATTTGGTAACGCCGTCTTAGTCAATAACATTTCCTGTAGACCAAGCAAACATTTCCCAAAGAAGAAAGACAGAAAAGTAGACTCTTCTCAGCTAACTCGCTTCGGGGGCTTTTCTGTTGATACATCGATACGCATGAGTTACGTCGTTGTTTTAATCGCGAGCTATTCTTATTCATTCATTGACCTTAGTGTAAGTTGATATGCTAGAAACTAGCTATTTTCAGAAGTTTATTGACAGGGACCATGCAGTCAAGTGTGACATGCAAGCCGGCTGGAGAATTTGAATATTCAGTCAGCATACTGGCATTTTTCATACACGTGGTTATAGATGAACGTGCACGCTCTTCCAATGGAACATGTCGTAATAAGCGATGAAGAAAGGAAGATCAAAGCAGTAAGATACAGCCTTGATCTTCCGTTGGAACCATAGAAGATGGCTCTGAAGAACCTTGCTACAAAACACAGCCTTGATTGTCGGGTTTCATAGAAAAAGACAGATCTGTTCTACACATCTGTGTCCAGGGTTCATACAACGGCTGGTCGCAGCAAAATAAGCTCTTGACGAAACTCTTTTCTCAAGAGTTTCTCTTTGTAGGCAAAAACTGAAGACCGTTCCATCGTGTCAGATGTGGGCACAATTTTCATGCATTTCTTTGCAATTTTCGATCATCTTATGACGAAAAACAACGACACATCAAAAGTTTATCAAAATAATTCGTCAAAAATAAAATGCGCAGACAGGATGTTAAATTTTTAAATATTTATGGGTGCACTTAAGCGAAACATTCGAATTCGAAAACCACGTTTACCGTTTGAACTTTTTCACCCACTTTACAATTTGAGCTGCTATATGGAACTGTTATAAGGAATTGTATTATTCTATAAGAATAAGGCCGATTGAATGAAAATGATGACCTGATATAATTGAGGTTTTGAAACTTCTTTCGCAATAGTCGGATTCTTCGACGTAAAGGTTGCGTTTCTTCATTCCACCGTAAGCCGATACACACGGCGCACAACTGCATACATGATTATAGCATGTATTTTTGGAATTTTTCGTTCGTTTCACGCTATTTAAGCTCGTCGAAATGAATTAGGTATCGAAGCTGTTATGATTTCAATCATTTGAACCATATGGTATGTTTTTCAGTAAAAAACTCATTGCGAATCGTGAATTAAGCACAATTTTAACAATAATTCATCTCCTTAGCAACAATTTATTTCAGCTGTTAAATTAAGTGTGTATCGTCCCTGGATTTTTGCATGTTCATAATGTAAATACTATTTTCGAATACTCATTTCATGTTGACATTTTGCGGTGAACTCTGAGACAAACGTTAACTAGAAAAAGCACTGCTTGACACCACTATATCAGTTCGACGTTCCACACACACGCACACCTACGCCTATAGGCTCATATCTTCTACCGATCTCTATTACAGACAACACTTGAATCTTCCAAACTGTTTTGAATAATTGCATTTTGAGTAACCTCTCAGAAACGAGTATCGGCATTAATATCAATGAGTGTCCTAAATGTTCTCTATCAGTGATGCATTTAAAACATTTACCGTGACACTGAATGTCAAGAAAAGAATAAATTGAACTTCATAGAGCTCATTCTCTCCTAGCTCTAAGCCCATCATCAAATTCCGTAAGAAACCCGTATCTGCACTACTGAAATGACCTATAAAATCCGCTGATATTGCGTTGTCTACAGAGGCCCTGCCCACAAAGGTGACTTGGGAAAGCTGCTATTGATAGCTCTTGCTCGTCTCACCTTCTCGATAACAGATTCATGCGCTCAAATCACTGTCGTTTTATACGTTAAACTAAAGGGTTCTTAGGATAGATAAGTTGGATTAAGCTTCCTAAAAAATCGTACGAAGGCAATTAAAAGTATTCTTTGGTCAATTACATATATGTGGACAAGTCAGTGAGCTGTATAAAGATCAATTCTGCCACGTGGTAATTTCTCTTCTTTTCGACGATAAACCTCTTTCATGATATTTAATAAAACATAAACTAGAGCGTCTGTATTTCTCGTCTATTTCGGAAAATATAAGAAAATATCAATATGGAGCTCAAAAGCCTAAGTTATCGGCTGGGCGAATTTTTTTCAAAACCTTTGACAATATTCCATTATGTCTCAAATTTTTGTGTCTGTTTGTTAGTGCAACAGAAGACGCGTCAGCCACCATCACTCATCAAGTCAATGTTGCAATGGAAAATAATTATTCAAAGATTAGGCTCATTATTTGAAAGCTTACCGACAAATGTAAGCTTCATTGAACGAGCTTCAATGGAGAATCGATGCTGGTCCATTTTCTCCGAGTATCGGAGTGCCCATTATCACTACGATGTCTTAAAATGTATTACATTCAAGAACTCAACTCATTCAAGAAAGATTCAAAGGAAAAGCAGCGGTCTCGGAGATAATGATAACAGCAATACAACAATATTTTATGAAAAAATAATAATGCACGCATGTAGAATGAATTTAAATTAGAAGATTAGAAAACAAGAGTGAGTGATTAGGGAATGCAGTAAAATGATCAGAATAAAAGAATAGTTATGAGTGATCGGATAATGGAAAAATCAAAACAGTGAGTTAAAAAAAATAAGATTTTAATAGTGGAGAAACAATAAGGAGGAAATGGATAACGAAACAAGGTTATGATGATAAAAACATATTTAGTAAATAAAATTTTGATAATGAAAAACATTAATGAGTAAATGGATAATGAAATATGATTGCCAAAATAAAATAAAATTGTTGGTAAAAAAGAAACAAGATTTTGATAACTAAAAACCAATCAGGAGTGAATACATCCACGCCTGTACGGTAACTGAAACCAGACAAAGCATTGCTGTCTCAGAATTTCCTCCGTATTCCTGTCTCAGAATTTTCTCCGTATTCCTGCTTCAGAATTTCCTCCGTATTCCTGTCTCAGAATTTCCTCCGTATTCTTGCCTCATAATTTCCTCCGTATTCCTGCCTCAGAATTTCCTCCGTATTCCTGTCTCAGAATTTCCTCCGTATTCCTGCCTCAAAATTTCCTCCGTATTCTTGCCTCATAATTTAGTCCGTATTCCTGCTTCAGAATTTCCTCCGTATTCCTGCCTCAGAATTTCCTCCGTATTCCTGCCTCAAAATTTCCTCCGTATTCTTTTCTAACAATTTCGTCCGAGTGAGGACAACAGCAGAGAGGGACGAGGGCAAGTCGAACTTGACCCTATCGTGATTATGACCCCGTTAAGGACCCTCAGTCTTGCCCCTCCAGGCTGCCGGCACAGCTAAATATTTCCCGAGCAGCCTGCCTTCTTTTATCTTCCTTTGCTTCGTCACCTCCGAAATGAACTAAAAAAGAAAGTTAATTTAGCAAACTGAGCGTGCAAATTCTACGGTATTTGCGTTTTTTCTTGAGCATTTCTTGAGAGGCATAATTATAACTCGCGTTGTGTTCTGTGTGGAGTTGTTGTGCAATTACGTTGGTCATTTTGTTGATTAGTAATCTTAATATTCCTAACTTGAGTTGTTAATCGGTCGTCAAAATAAAGTATATTTGCTTTGTTAGAAGTGGGCTCTTCTAGTGGATTATGTTTCAAACTGGAGATTTTGTCAGACAAGAGGAAAGGAATAGTCATAAAACTTTATTTTCTGGTCGTGATGGTTTTCAGTGTGCTATTTTCACTTTGAAATGTCTCATAAAAATGCTTCATGAACAAGGAAATATCTATTTCAAATTACATCAGACCTGCATTCTGACACAACTTATTTATTTGAGTACAAGTTTAGTAAACCTTTTTCAGAACACATCAACTTACAGCGTATCTGACCAATAGCTCCAAGTACGCATTAATGCCTAAATTTTGAAAATAATTCAGAAAAAAGGCAAGTAATCTTAATTTTAGAAGTTTTGGACAAAAAGTGACTATGTGTATCTAACGTGGACAGACCTTAATTTGGGCGATCTAGGTAGGAAAAGCGCACCGCTAGGATTCTCTGCTTCAGACAGTTACTGCTGAACCTCTTCTTAGTTTGTTCATGATAAAGCTTAAAAAATATGATTTCTGCAACATCTACATTTGATGTATTCAGAATGCCAGAAATAACTCCTGTATGTTCAATGATCATACCGATTTGCTCACTTCTCTCTAGCATGTAATTCTTGCAATCCAAAACAGAACCTAAGTTCCTCTCGTGAATTAGTTCATTTCTTCCCATCTCTAAAGTGAAATTAGGAGTAAACTTAGATTCTGATTCAAATCCATGGATATTAAATCCCAATTAAAGTTTTCTATTTTCAAAAATGTCCATTTGAAAAGTTATCTTACCATATCCTCATTTGAACGTTGTAGTAAGGTCTTTTACTATTGAAGCTGTAAGAAAAATGCCTTATACGAAACTAAGAAAGAAAAAATGCTTGGAATTGAAAATTCCGTACAACGTTCTTCAGTACATGCAGTGAACTTATATCCGTTCACACATTATTATCAAATTGTAGTATTTGAAAGGTAATACAAATTGACTTATATTCTAACTCTTAGATTTAAACATATACTTTATTACGATCACCAAACAGCATTTCTGCTGATTACCTCAGCATTCTGAAAGTTTTACACTACTAAAATCTCAAAATATTGTGGCACTTCTTCACATCGCACTGTTGGCCGCACCTAATTTTGAACGCATGATTTGCATTGAACACAACTCCCAGCACACGTGTGCGAACTGCAACACGCAGACACATGTCTGTGATCAGCTTCACGAAACACAAACACTCGTATGAGACGCAACACGCAGACACACGTGTGTGAAAAGAGTCGCAACACACAGACACACATGCGTGAACATTAACACAACATAAAGACACAAGTGCGTGACGTACACGCCCAGAGTTGGCTCACGTTGGACGCATGCTTCAGTATTAAGTAATTGCCCTTAAATGCACTCAACTCCAACTGTGTAACATGGAGGCACGAGAGTCACGTAAGCCGCAATTTTGCAAGTGGGCTCGGTATCGCGTTACGGCCGTTTGGGCGGCACCAGTAGCAACGAGACGGAGTTGACTCAAAGCTGCCACCTGAGAGCAGTTGCGAACTTGCGAGGGGAAGCGTTTGGACTAACAACTCTCTTGTTTTATTTCGCTCGTTGAACAAGCGTTTGAACAAAAAGCTCTCTTTTTTTGTTATTTCGCTATTAAAGTTAAAAAACACATTCTGGCACGAATTGATCGTAAGTGTCGGAAATTGTACGTTGCAGCCGTTTGAATTTGGTAGGCACATCAAGTAAATTATCATTGCCAAAGTAACAGTTTTCATATTATATGAAATGTGTGTGTCAATCAATTACACGTTGTTTAAATAACAAATAAACAATTGCTGAGGAATGTGTAATCCTAATTGTCAAAATAAGTTCTCACAATTTTTTATCAAATATGTTGACAAAATATGTTGTAACCTCAGTCTGTATATCTGCATGGGTATGTTTCTTTTCCTGATTTACTTCAAAACAATGTTCAGGCGATCAGGTAATTTTAGATTATTGTTCAATCAGCAAAAATAATAACAACATTAATTCTTTATATATGTAATAATTCACTATAGAAGCGTCCAAAAATCTTTCATTGCCATGAGAAAAATGTTGAAACTCTTGCGTGGGTCAAGTCCTGATATTTCAGACCATTCTTTACATTTATAGATGCACCACATTTGAGAATATGTCCACGTGGTCAGGAAATTCAAATCACACATTCATGATTCAAATGGGCAATAAATTTGAGCTAAAAAAATGGAATGTACTTGTATTTTGTGGGTTGAATATAATTCTCTCTAGTAACCTTAAGATTTTTCAATTTTTTTCTGCAGAGCGTCAGACATCGTCTGTTGTCTGCGAAAGTCAACATTGATGAGAAATAGTGCTGATCTACGCTAAGTGTGTCATGGTTAGTGCAGGTGTGTTGTATCAGTTCAATACACTCAAAAGTGTGCCATAAAGCTTTATACTGATGATGTATATTGATGGCACACTTTTGTGTGCCATCAGTTTTGGGACAAACTCACACAGAAAAGTGTCTTGGTTTTCAGTGCGGAGACATAAGAAGATTCCTATTATGGAATGCAACGAGGGCAAAATACAAGATTCATTCACATAATAAGACTATTCCCCTTTAACAAAACTAAGCAGGACATGCAGAGAAATAAAAAGACGAAAATAAGGATCTTTCTCAAGCTAATATTGCCATTCCTTAGTCGAACAAAAATATCGATGAACATACCTAGTGATATAATTACAGCAGCAAAATTCAAAGATCTTCTAAAAATATTTTCTCGCTTTTGTGTTACGGATCCAACGTTCAGAAATCATTGCAATATAGGTATACCCTCTACCTACAAAGATGTTACGGATCTAAAATTCAGAAATTGTTGAGAAACAGAAACATTCACTACCTTTAAAAATGTCACTAATCTTACATTCAGAAACGGCATAAAATAATTAAGTTCTCTACCTCCTGAAATGCCAACGCTACGCGATGCCCAGATGTTCTTACGGAAGTAATTCAGACGCAGGATGTATCTGCTGTCATCGGACACATTTGTTAGTGCAAGCAACGAATGCAGCCGACATTGTAACGCAGGTGTTGATGCCTCAACGCAGCAGTGTTGCGAGGGTAATCTTGACCGCTGCATTGCCCTAAATGTCTTGTAAAAAATATCGAAATAAGTAATCTAAAATTTATGGGCATAAAATAAACTTGGAAAGTTTGTATTCGGTAATGTACGTATAGTTAGCTGCATCAGCTCTGCACACAGTTGAGCTCTGCACAAGTTTGGCAGCCCGATCAGAGTACGCGGTGCCAAAGACCAAGTCACCTGCTCCTCTCCGTTAAGATAAAGCTCGCCTAATTAAATGACAAAGGCGCGTTGTAACCTGATGTTCCTATTCTCTTAGTAACTGCTTAATCGATATTTGTTTTAGCTAGAATTCCTGTGTAGAATATGTTGAAGGGAATATTTGGACCGTTAGTGGAATAATATTAATCCTGGCACTGAATGTTATTAACTGCGCTTTCAAATTTTGCTTTTCTGAAGTAATAAATACTATTGTCTAGTAATATGGACTACATTTTCCAATAAGAGTTTATGGTATTGTTTCCTAAAGTTTCAACAGCAATGATTGAGTTTGTTCTGCAATACTTAGTGAAACTCATCGTTTAGCATGAATTATATAATTCGAAAAACTTAATATTACTGTTTTGAACCAATGAACGTTGCGTTTTGTGGTATCGATTGACATTGTAAGGAGCTTGAAAAACATCATGCGACCACCGTTTTTTCCGCCATGCAAATTATCTAGGTAATTTGGATTAATTTTACTTCCCCTACTGTTTTTCCCTCCAGAAACTGTCCTGATAAGGTTCTTAGTTAACTTTGGATTTATTTCACAATAGATAGTGAAAATAGTTGAGAACTGGCATTGGTCTACTAAATTATTCTTTAATCGTTGAAAACGATACCATATTGAAGCGTTATTGACTTGAAAACGTTGCAAAAATTTAATCATCCAACGCTGTAGTTTCGTGGCAGGCGAACGTACGTACGCTGGAGAATATCCTCGTAATATATCAACGTTGCTTTGCTAAAAGATTAAACGAGTTGAAAAAAGTATACTACCAAGCTCGACAGTACGTGCGTGAAAAAGAGTTCCTACATAACTGAAAAACTCCATGACTCAACTGTTATGCTAGTTAGAAAGTAACATTCACCTACTCTTGAGCTCGAAACTTAGAAAGTCTAAATGGAAACCATCATACTGAAATGAAAGTTCAATTCTCTAACTAAGTCCTATTTCACCCTGAGCTAGCAAAGCAGCATATAGCAAGCACGCATGAGCTATCTAGCAGATGGTCTACGAGACTGGTAGGTAGGAATAGCACTATTTCGAGCCGTTGCCTTCACACTGAACTCGCACGTTTTATCCAGCATCTAGCATGCGTGGTGAAAATGCTATTCCTACCAGTTTCGCAGACCGTCTGCTAAATAGGTCATGCGAGCTTGTTAGATGCTGCTTTGCTAGCTCAGTGTGAAATGGGCCTTAAGCGGCCCATAGACGATCAGTTTTATTGTCAATATAATTGACAAAATAATTGACAACAATGAATATTGACAATTTAATTGACCGACTGTGGGCTTGAATGACGACCGTCAAGTAATTGGCTAAAAAAAATTTCAACAATATATTGAGTCAATGATATTGACAATTGAATTGATCGTAGCTTTAGATGTAGCGAGAGAGCGCAGCTCAATTGCCTCACAGCATTTATGCACCGAGGAACCAATAATCTAGTGGTGTTGTCTAGTCTAGTGAAATTTCTATTTATTCTCGTATTATGTTAATTGTTATTGACAACTTTAATTCTATTCAAATATTTTGAACTATTGTTAATTAGAATTCATTGTAAATTAAACTTAGTTTTTTTAATTCTTTAATTTCATTGCACTTTTTCACAGAATATATTATTCAGTGAAAAAGTTCAGGGGATTTAAAATATTACACGACATCGGCTGTGAATCAAAACGTAGTTCACCTCTCACTCTCTTTTACCAGTTGCGTTTATCGCCAAAAAATTGAGAGACTATATCTTCAAGGTTCGACTTTGAAGCCCCAGTAACACACATCAAAGAAATATACTTCATCACCTCATTTCCATGGACATAAATCACCACAACGGAAAGTTCCTGGTGTTTTAAAAGATGGACAACTTCTTCCACCAACACATGACATCTCCAGCTGCCTGAGTCCGTCAGATCCGTGTATAGCAAACGTAAACCTGTATCGAGTGCATCTACAGCGATCACCCAGAGAACACTACTAGTAATGTATTCATTGTTATCTTATAACAGCATCGTGGTCCTGAAGTGTTAAGTAAAACATTTGCTGGAACTTTCCATGTGCTTTTAAGGATTTGCTGTAAGTCCTGCTCAGCCTTTACTGCCAAGCAGTTTTGCTAAGCCTGTGTGTATGAAGATGTTTTTAGCTCAGTGTAGACGTGAGTATAAGACGCTTCAATATGTCAGGTTTTTAGCTCAGTGAGGTGCATTTCGAATCGATAAACGGATACTCATTGATGAAATAAGATAGAACCTTTAAACAATGGGTACGGCTTATGGAAAAGCAGGGTAGGTTTACGCTCAGGGAATTATCAGGTCTACATGTTAAATAATGAATCTCTATGTAAGTGTAAGCAATATTTCCAGTAATTATAAGTAAAGAAGTAAATAATTGGATAGGTGTATCTAAGTATGATAAATGGTAAGCGCGATTTTTATTAATAATGATGTGGGTATAAAAGAGGCCTATTGAAGTAACTTAAACAACTTCTCTGGAATTAAAGTTCACCTTCAAAAAAATTTAGCAATGAATGCCAGAACGAAGGCTTAATTAAATCAAATTTAGCATATTCAAAATGTAACTGAAAAATAAATGCTACATGGTACTGTAGTGCATAGATGCGATGCAGTGGTGTAAGACTGCTTCCTCGCGCAGAACTGTCGCTCTGCTCAGAAATTATACATGAAAGCCATTCGTACAAAGTAATCGAGTTTCATTGCTTCATGAAAATTTTATCACTGCATGTAATATTTTCTACAAATCTACCTATTTGATTTATTTCATAGCTTCTTTATCTTCCTGTCGTATTGCTGATACCAGAATCTGTGTACAGGTGATAGAGAATCTGCGAAAACGTAGTAAAAACGTTCTCCTACCTAGAACCCCCTTACTAGTCTATAAAAACGAAACTAAAATACTGTTTAAAAATTAACCGAAACATTTTGCCAAGCATAGTAGGACGTTTTCTGACTTCGAACACCTTTTGTAGTTCAAGCTACGAAAAAATCGAACGAAGCAAAATTCTTACTTGCGCGATGGTGGCGACGATGAGTCCAAAAGTGAGCGACAAAAAAATCGAACGAAACGAAATTCATACCTGCGCGAACGCGAAGTAAAAACGTTTTCCGACTTTGAACACCCTTATCAGCTCAATCATTGAAAAATCGAACGAAAATCAATTCGTACCTGCACGATGGTGGCGACAGTGAGTCCAAAAGTGAGCGACAAAAAAATCGAACGAAACGAAATTCATACCTGCGCGAACGCGAAGTAAAAACGTTTTCCGACTTTGAACACCCTTATCAGCTCAATCATTGAAAAATCGAACGAAAATCAATTCGTACCTGCACGATGGTGGCGACAGTGAGTCCAAAAGTGAGCGACAAAAAAATCGAACGAAACGAAATTCATACCTGCGCGAACGCGAAGTAAAAACGTTTTCCGACTTTGAACACCCTTATCAGCTCAATCATTGAAAAATCGAACGAAAATCAATTCGTACCTGCACGATGGTGGCGACGGTGAGTCCAAAAGTGAGCGACAAAAAAATCGAACGAAACGAAATTCATACCTGCGCGAACGCGAAGTAAAAACGTTTTCCGACTTTGAACACCCTTATCAGCTCAATCATTGAAAAATCGAACGAAAATCAATTCGTACCTGCACGATGGTGGCGACAGTGAGTCCAAAAGTGAGCGACAAAAAAATCGAACGAAACGAAATTCATACCTGCGCGAACGCGAAGTAAAAACGTTTTCCGACTTTGAACACCCTTATCAGCTCAATCATTGAAAAATCGAACGAAAATCAATTCGTACCTGCACGATGGTGGCGACAGTGAGTCCAAAAGTGAGCGAGGAAATAATAAAACGAAACCAAGGTCTTACCTGCGCGATGTTGGCGACAGTGAGTCCAAAAGTGAGCGAGGAAATAATAAAACGAAACCAAGGTCTTACCTGCGCGATGGTGGCGACGGTGAGTCCAAAAGTGAGCGCAATCCTGGTGGTGTTGGTGACGCCGAGGCAGGATCCACAGCCGACGAGGACGAGCAGCAAAGTGCCTATGAATTCTGCCACGAGAGCCTTGTACAGACCGAAGCTCGTCAGCTCCTGAGCCCCTACCATGTCACTGCAAGAGTTTAGCTTGCCCATTGTGGACTGACAAGAAATTGGAAAGTTCTCCTGATGAAGTTTTCTGAAAGGGAACCGTGGGATTAAGCATGATGTACGGATTACTCAGATGCATGGAAATTTTTTCATTGTAAATATCGTTTCATATATTGAAATTACTTGACCTACCTAGCTGCGTCCGTGTGGTTTTTAGCATGAAATACGGATTATTCAGATTCATGGAATTTTTTTGCAAATATCATCTCAAAGATTTTGATTAACCGACTTATATAACCAGCGTGTTGTGAATTGATGTTCTAATATGTTTTGCACACATATCGACTTTCTTTTCATTCACACTTTCATCATAGTATGTTTTTTATTGTATTTCTTTGTAACTTTTCCTTTGCCCGTCACAGTTGATTAGCAAATATTTAGTTTTAGTGAGAAATATTACGCTGTTATTCTTTTCTTTATCTCCCACTCTTCTCTTCTTTTCGAAATACTTTTCTTCTGTTTCTCCTCAATCTTTTATTACCTCTTTCACTTAGGTCTTATTTTTATACCCGAATATTCTAATATATATTTTAAAAAAAAGTACCTCACTTCCATCACGAGTATTGTATTTCAAGTCTTCCTTGGAACGCATTCATCGCATCTCAAAAGAAAAAGCGCGCATTTGAAATGAAATAAGCGGAAAGATATCAACGAGTTCACGATTTCAAATCTTTAACTAACGAGTGCATACGACGTATACAACACTTTCCACAGTTTTTACTACATAGATTGCTATTATTTCTCCTTGAAGTTGGGAAGCATGCCAATATTTTAATAAAGTCCGAATGTCTTATTTACGTCATTGTATCCAACGCCCAACAATACACTACACATCTTCGTTTTCATTTCACACACATCACACATCAGTATTCATTTCACACCCACAATACATTCAAAAACGTTCTCTGCATTTGTGCTTTTGAATTTTTCTGAGCAGTAACAATTGAGAAGTGTGAGGTAAACTTGCTTTGAGTTGCACTTAAAGAAGAGTAATTAACCCTCACGCAAAGCTCTTAATGTCATCTTCCAATCGATGTACACCACGAAAGTAGAAAATTCTGCACATCTCACTTCAGCAGATCACGCCCTGCGTTTGAATGCCTTCAGAAAAATTCTCATTCTGAAAATGATCGAGCATCATCTCACCCCTACGGTCTTAAGACTAAGCTAATGCATTATCTAATTAGTCATCAGCATTTCTGAGAGAGAAGTCTCTGGCTCCATGGGCACTTCTTTCAATTAAGTCTAAGCCGTTCCCTCGATGAAGAGATAGCTGATCTGTCAAGAGGATGGAAAGAGAGCCCTTAGCAGAGGGAAGTGGGAGAAGGGGGTACAGGGTGAGGGAAAAGAGGGATTTGAAGGGGAAGGGGAAAGGGATTAGGGGGTGAAGGCTCGACTTCTCAGAATTTGAGTTCATCTTTTTAGTTCCAATTCGAGTAATGAGGAGAAGATCGTAGGTGGCAAGCAAGAGTGCTATTCCAACGATGTTTTGAATTATTTAAACACAATCATGTGCCTCAGATACGCTCATCAACTACTTTCAGATGTCTCAGGGAATGGATTCTAATGCTACAGACAATAAAATTATGTAAATAACAATAATAATAAATTATTGCTATAGTTCTCATTTTGGGTTGTGTGACAATAACTCACTTTTGGCACACTCGTGCGCAAACGGTCGCAATTCACCATTAATTCGATCACGAAAACAAATAGACGAATTTACTTTCGCGTGCATTTGCGAGTATATCGTATTCCCACCTACATTGAAAAGCACACGTAGGCATCAGTACAAGATGTCCTAAAAAAATAAACTAATCATATGACTGAAAATTACTCCTGTATTTTTTGTTTTTGTTTTTGTTTCAGAGACTGCTAAGTTTTCTTTTGGGGAGTTTTGTGTTCATTTTTTTCTTTTCTTTGATTTAACTCATCAGACTTGTATCCATGTCAATAAATCCCTACATCATAACAAAATATATGAGTACTGGGCAGTCAAAGGGTGAGTACATATTTTGGGAGGGAAACCCTGCATGTTCACGAACACACATGCATTTCAAACTGACATTTCGGTCCGGTTCCAAGTCCTCACACCCAATCACAACAAACACTTATAATTTTCGTGACATTCTCTCATCAAAAAGATATAATTCATAACGAGTAGATGAATATTACCCAAACTGATCTAATTCAAAATAAAAGACATAATTCATCAAGTCCAAACTTTATCACGGCCCCGCAAATCACAGGCAGCGAAGTGTGAAGATGCCGAGTGTTAATTTTAAAGCGAGGAAGTGTGAGCAGCTCAGCAGCAAGTGCAGTAAATTCAAGTAAGATGTGCCTCGTGATCATCAATATGAATCAAGCGGGAGGTGCGGCTGCCAAAATTGCGAACAACATTCTTAATGAACATCTGAGGGCTAGCGGGCCACCTGAGAGCGGACCTGTGAGGTGCATGTCGCAGACTGAGGTGTGTAAGTGGTGAAACTGTTTTGTGCTCGTGTGAAACTAGGAGGCTTATATATGTAGGAGTGTGATGGGCCAGTGTGAAACTATGAGTTTCATATATGAAGGAGTGTGATGTGCATGTGTGAAATTATGATGCCTATAAATGAAGGAGTGATATGTACTTGTGTGAAATGTGATCTGCACATGTAAAACTATGATGCTTATATATACATATATGTGTGTGATGTGCACATGTTATGCAAAAACATGCTTAGGTCAGAGATTTTTTCCTACATGAGAAACTCCTTTTAATTTCTCTGGAGTGGTCGAAACGTATATGTATTTTCGGATCCACTCAACTTTTTTAATAATTTTCATATCAGCACAATATCTACTTTACATCATATCTACCTGTGTACAGTTTGTGTAATATTAAGTCTCTTTTTTATATCGGCGGTATTATTTAAGTAAGCAAGTATATAAGAAAGCATTTAGAGGTCATAGGCATGTTGAAATTCACGAACGCATTTAGGAATTTGAATACACGTGTTTTTGAGCAAGCAGATCAGTGAGTGATCAAGTCAGCAGAAATCTCGCGTGTGTAAATTCTCAAAAACCTACACACGAAACAACGTTTTGGGTTTCTGTTCGTTTTTGTGATGGATTCGGTTTTTTCTACAGCTCGTCTGACTTCCTCGAGTACGCGAGATAGAACCAGATTTCTCTCCCTCAACACACGATCTTGCTACACAACTTTCTTGTATTTATTTACTCGATGGCGTTTTTTCCAGTAAAACTAAGGAATCCAACATCACCCGTTGGATCTTATGTATTAGTTGAATTTTTAGTACATATTTTACCACTGAACAGAAGTTTAGGTGATTGGATAACATCTTTCATAAAAGCCTTTGACTTGACAGCATGTATCTTGCTGAACTTTTCCTTCTGGTTGTGTGAAAGTTACCAACATGCTCCATGCTAGACGCACATTTGATGGCTCGTAAGTGAAATTGTGATGAATTCATCGGTAACTTTATTTAGCTAGAATATTCATTATTTAAATAGTGAATTTTCTTAGAACTGAAGCTCTGGTTCTAAAAACAGTAACTAATAATGACAAAAAATGAACTCCCGACGTACGTTGTATGAGTGCATGGAGTCGATTTCAAAGAAAGCATCAAAATTACTATAAGACTTTAATCTTGATTTCATTTTCTATATAACTTCAGAACCTGACAGTGCCGTCAGTTCCCATTATTAATTTACAAATTAGCGTTCGGAATCATAAATTGATTTCATCATTAATTAATTGACGTTCAGAAGCGTTAACTAATTAACATATTAATTGTTAATTATTAATATATTATATATATTATAAATATATTATTAATTAGTCAATTAATTAATTGTCAATTGTCGTTTGGAAATTTCATTCAAATATTTAATTAATTAATGGACGTTCGGGGACATCTCAAGGTGACCCGCCGAGCGCGTGCGTCTTAAGATGAACAAATTTGTTGCATTTAAAAGGAATTTTGATTTTGAGTTGAACCACTCAAACGGAGTTGTTTTCAGAATGTGTTAACAAGCATTAACTAGGAACTAGGAACTAGAAACTAGGAAGACACCCGTCCAATTACATCAGTCTTAGAATGATCACCACAACTTTTAATTTCAGGGTATGAATCTATGGCATGCACTTGTCAGAATACCCTAATTTGCACAATTTTTAATTTGTATTTTCATAATAAAGGACTAAGTTTCAACAAGCCAATAGAAAAGTTGAATCATTAAGGGAAACTACGTTAATGAAAATATCTTCTAAATGAAAGATTTCTCCTTACATGTTTGGTGCTCGGACGGAATGTGAAAGAAAACAAGCCTCTAAATAATTTCAATATATTTTTAGAGCATCAAATTTGAGCTTTAACATGTTACTTGCAGAGGAAACCTCGCTCTTTAGATTAGAACTCATGCTTCAACTTTTTGCTTGGCCGTACTAACGTACATCCGTCGTTACTGCTGAGATTGTGTACATCTGCAGCCGAGATTAACAGCTGCAAGGCTCGCAACAGCTGCCAGCTGCAGCAGCAATATACTGTGTCGTCGCGGCAAGTGCACTGAGGCAAAATTCTATTTACTCTTCTGTGACCAAGACCACTTGTTTTTCTGGGGAGCTTTCTCAGCCACAACTGTATTTTTACCCCAAAACGATTAAGATAGTAGGGAATTATTTGTTCAAAGGGCTTAGAAAGGGAAAAGCAATAGTTTTTCATTCATTTAAAGGCACGTTTCGGCAAATCAACGTTTGTTTTATTTTAATAATTCCGAATATTTTCATTGATAGACTTGAAGCTGTTTGATGCGTTATAACTAGGCTCTACAAAACATGAATCTCGTTTAGATTCATGGGTTTTTATATCAAAATTTTTTACTGATGCTTAGCGTAAACGTGAATGAGCTTTTGCTTACGAGAATTTTGGAAATACACCGTAACGATTGAAATTTAACCAAGCTGTTGCGTGAGTATATTTTTAGTCAAGTTCTTCGAAAAGTAGCATTTTCATTAAAATTGAATTTATCTTGGGCAGGATTGTATAAGTTCTTAGGATAGCTGTGTAAAATTTAACATTCTCGCTGAAATTTAACATGGCTTTAACGTTAAATTGTACATATTTTATGGGAATTCTTGCATACATTGCATGATTGGAAAAAAATCACCACTAATATACTTTCAAGTTAAGTCGTCAACACCAAGAACAACTTCAAACTTGAATTGCCTAATTAGGCAACGTCCCTAAAATTAACCTTATGCGGAATTCTAGTAAAAAATGAAATGTTCAGAAGAAATTTTTAAATCAATAGAGCAATAAAAGATAATGAAAATAAGACTAACGAGCCTAGAATCTGTCCTTTCTTAATCTGGCCTCTTTCTTGTTCATATTCATTTGGAATTTGAAAGTGCTTCCAAACTTCGAAACCACTTGTTGCATGATATGGAATTTTTAAAGCATTCGACGTCAAAAAATGAAACCACGTTTCGTGTAGAATTTCGAAAAGCAAACTCCTTGCAAGCGGAGAACTTATCACTGTTGGCTCTCACTAATGAGTACAAACATTGCAAGCTTTTTAACTGAGATACTGGCTAAGAAAAAATCTGATAACTCTAAGAAGTTATTAATGTATAGAAATGAAATAAATGTATGATGAAACAATAAGCTTGAGCGATGACGTTTATCCGTGACTGTTTTAGAGCAGCCCTATCATCATGACCGTTTATTTATGCAGCTATTTCGGGAATGACAATTTATATAATGCGTCCGTTTTGGCCTGATATTTTTAGCTAAGACTATTATGGTGTGCCTGATTGTGTTAGCGCAGCCATTTTGGCTCGTCCGTTTTTTAATACATCCGATCTAGTGCTCCTGTTTCATCATGACCATTTTAGTTGGCTATAAAGGCAAAACCATTTTAGTGCTGCCGCTTTGTGTTGGCCCACACACTCGGGTATGGGGAAGTGTTATAAGATTACATAATAATTCATTTGAGCTGATATCAACTTGGGTTTAATCAAAATTATCCAGCTCGAATTCAAAATAAATGCATCAAATAACGCTGACTCACGCTTGAGTCGGGGACCAAATTCATTTTAAGTTTTAAATTAGTTAAATTCTAAATTTCGAAACCTTAATTTTTTTGGACCAGTGTCAGTGACATGAGTAGGCCTATATCACAAACGTCCTAATGATTTACGGTCACAAATTTTTAAAAAATTCTGTAAAACGTGATACACAGAATCCTCTTAACATCGCCTTGACTCAATTTCAGTACAGAAACATTTTTAAAATAATACATTCTAAAAACAATTTCAAACACATCGCTGTTAAAAAGTAACGACGAGAAAAATAACTTTACCCTTGAAACTAAGATTCAATGTCACTTCCATTCAAGAACATCATTCAAAAAAGTAAACTCGACAAAACCCTCGCCAAGTCCTTCCAAACACGTGTTTCATGATTGTCAGTGCTCCTGCTTTCTTCTGCGAGCGAATGCACATACATCTTTTGCGTTGAAAGTCGTACAATAACTGCAATATTTCAAAATTTATTTTTCCAAATATTTCTCCCATCGGCCGAAGAGCAAATATACTGTATAATTAAAATTACCTAAAACTGTTTTTATGGCTTAAGTGATGGCGCTGTTCACGTGTATATAGCATGTATTTATTATAACTAACATAATTATCCATAATATACACACTATATCACGGTTCTACAGTTACCGTATATACAACATTAATGCGTTTTGCTAATCGCATTGTCTCAAAAGTTTTGTTTATACATGCCTGCCGCTGGCGATTTAATTGTTTTTCTACGATTGTAATTATATTTCCACCATCACCCATGGAAATTTAGCATCGCTTACTCCAACTTTAGAGTTGCGCAGGAAAATATTGGGGTTACAAATAGGTATCTCCGTGTGGTATTTGAGAATATTTTTAACATCAAATACCGTAACATCCAAATTTATTTTTCAAATTAACTGATGCGTCTTACTATTTTTTGATTGCCTGAATAAACATTGCCGTACAAAAAACTTCTCAGTACGTTCTGTTTGAGCTGAACCCTAAAATTAATTTGCTAGCGCGTATTAGAGAAAAATGAATAAAATAGGAATGAATTACATGGGTAACACCAAAATGTTACTTCCATTTTATAGCCTCGAGATTTTATGAACGAAAAGATAAATTTTTCCCCCAAAACTTTTCCCCCACATCTTTCGAAACAAAAAATTAAAATATTATTTCCTGGCGTCAAAAATTGCGAAGTTTTATATCATGTATGCGTAAACTGTCAAAGGTGTTCTCAACCCACAATGAAAATGCATCGTCAATGAAATTGTGTTGTCTCTTATAATTATCATTATGTACATCTTCATATGTAGATTCAGCAAGATTAGGATTACATAGCCCTCAATCAATTCTTTTCGACTAGTGACATGAGTATTAAAATACTCTTGTGTGTGTATCACCTAAGTGTATTAACTTTAAGATATTTTAAAAAGCAATGATGGTACTTTTGTCCCATCTCTATTGGAAATAAAATGTTTTTTTCGACATCATTTGTGGAATCAACATTTACGCAACCATTTTATCGATCGAATCGTCTTCGACGCACGTTAACTTTCCCCAATGAAACAAACAACCTATCGTGTGAAACTCGGATTCATATACCCTCATGGTTCTCGGCGCTGCTTATCCGGCATACGACGTAGAACACAAGCATGTAGGCAAACAGCAGTATCAAAATTTGACCGCGAACGAACGCATTTGCATTGTCACCCTACAACGACAAGCGACACTGCATTCCACATTCTGTTTTGCATTGACTCGGGGTTAGATTATGCCTTTTGATGAGCTGCGTTTTCGCTGAAGGTCATAATAACTACTGCGATGAGGAATGCAGGTGTTTGGCAACATCATTGGCAATGAGCAGCAAAGTACACACATACTTTGCGCCCGTGTACAGCTGCGGCTGCTAAGTTTGTTTTGGTTACTTCTGCAGCCAAAGAGATGAGCGTCGCACACACACAGAAGTGCACCGTTGCTGCATTGCGACGGCCTGCAGGAGAGTTTTTACTTGTATAAATGCATGGTTTCTTTTTGTGGGTGTATGTACCAAATGAAGGTGATGGAATGTGCTTTGGGTTTCTTTTCTCAGTCAAGTTCGTTAGAGCTCTCACTCGTCAGGTTATTTCAGAAAGTTATAAAAGGTATATTAATGTTTGCTATTCGAAAGATTTTGTGCGAAAGCACCGCGAATCGGTGTGTAAATTGGCACGAAGAATAACTCTGCATCACGCCAATCAATACAGCGTGAGAATCAATATCATTTTCACAAACCTCAAATTCTGGATTATCTTGTGCAAGATTTACGAGTTCAAAAGTATTTGCATAGGCATAGATATTCCATTCTTAGCATCTGCACACGCTCAAAATCTGAAGCTTTCAGGAGGAAGTATGAAAATCTGTCTGTGAAAATGCTGTGATAAGCAACTTTTGATCATTTTTGTAGCCCTGCAAGTGCAACAGCAAAGCAAGATTCAAATTATTTTTTCTGCTGGCATCAGACATTGTATGTTTCACACTACCTTAGTTTGAATTTAGTTTACGCTGGCATATAACTGGCAGTTTTCATCTATTATAATAACCATATATGAGATAATTTTTCTCGGCATCATATTTTGTCCTGATTAAATTACAAGTTAACGTAATCCTCTCAAATCATATCGAAGGTTTTCCCGAAAGAGGAAGGAGGAAGTCACCATTTAACACAGCATTACGAGAACGGAAAATCAGAGCACAAAGTGCGTCCCATTCACTTTACATATGGGAACAGCAAGGTTCAAAGAAGTTGATGAAAAATAAAAAGTTATAGATACTGAAAATAAGGAGAGGAGTGAAGCAACAAAAGACGGTCGCATAGCAAAAACCTCACTGACCACCAACCTATTTCCATTAAATAAAACTTGTTTCTTTCCACAAAATGCAGGCCTACCTAACGTTTAGTTCCGGACCACTCACCTTCTAACGAATTTTCGTACAAGTGAATCGTAATTGGCGTTCTTGACCCGCACTTTGCTCTATTCTATACTCGTTCTCTGGATTCCCTCCCTATTTACGCGCAATTACCTCAGCATTTGCCTAAAGAGTGCGGTAGTTTGTTTGCTTTGCGCCACCTGAGCGTTGGAATTGTGATGATTTCCATACGTGATTTCGTTCCGAGTGATTTGGAGTTCGAAGAATTATTTTCGTGAAAGATTATTTCTTGTAGCACTTAGATTACCACGAAATTAAAATAGCGACGAAAATAATTAGTCACCGACCCTGTTTATTAACTGATGCGTTGTTTGAAACTTATTACTTGGATATAAACTGCGTACTGTGAACATTTGATTACACGAGGTTTTGTGATGGCAGACATCGGAAAAAAGCTCCCACACAACACCCGTTTTAAAATTGCTCCACCCGCAGGAATCCAACTGCTAAAATTGATTATCTTAATCTATAGCATGAGTTACACACTTAGCTCAAATCTCTATGTATAATTTTTCAACGAAATAAAGAAAACCACCCTTATTCTATTACAATATTTCTCCACAAGAACACCCTCAATACCATGTTACCATCGCGTTCACATCGCAAGGTGACCATCGCGTTCACAAAGCTTGATACGCAATTAAATGAAAGTTATTTTTCCTCACAACTTGCGACAACATGAGAGCTTGTCATGCTAATATCCAGTCAGATATATTTGAAATGTAACTGAGAAAGTTCGCTAAATTGCCTCGGTAATAAACGAATTTTCACATTGTAGTTATGTCAAAGGCGTGTCATATCAAAGTCTTGCCCGGTCAAAGACTTGTCCGTCAAAGGCTTGCCCTGTCAATAGCTTGTCACGTCAAAGGCTTGCCCTGTCAATGGCTTGTCACGTCAAATGCTTGTCTTGTGAAAGGCTTGTCACTTTAAAAGCTTGCCCTGACAAAGGCTTAATTTGTCACGTCAAAGGCTTGTCACGTCAAAGGCTTCTTACAACAAATGCTTGTCACATCAAAGGCTTGCCATGTCAAATGCTTGTCACGTCAAAGGTTTGCTATGTCAAAAACTTACCCGGCCAAAGGCTTGTCACGTCAACGGCTTGTCCTGTCAAAGGCATGTCATATCTAAAGTGTATCACGTTGGAGGTTTTTCATGTCAGAGGCTTATCGAGTTAGGGGCTTGTCATGTCAGTGGCTTGTCGTCAAGTCAAGGCATCTGACGTCAAAGGCACCTGACGTCAAAGGCATGTCACGTCAAAGGCTAGACATCGCTTCAGAGTCTTTCCATCACATCAAAAAAAGCTCTGTTTTTGAAAGAACGCAAGTGAAACTGTCCCGCGTAGGAAACAGTTGTCCACCTGCACCAATCCGTCAATTCCATCACAGATTGGTCAGTACCATCAATCACGGCTGGTACAGACCAATCTGTGTTTGAAATATTCTCATATGTTTCAAGGAAGAAACATGCTCCAAAAGTTTTGAAAAATTATTCAGGTTTATTGAGTTTTGAAAAATTTATAGAATTCAAGTTCCTTCTTATTTCAGGTAAAACTAAATTGCAACTGATGTGGTCTGTTTGAAACTGTCTGGAGCGTACTGTATTTAGTGCAGCTTGTGTTTTCGTCCCTTTATTCTTTTAAGAGTTCAACGATTGAATGTTTTTTTAAGTTAAGACTGGTTTTAAAGCTTATTCTGATACTGATATGTAATATATTCAATATAACATGCGTTTTTTATTCCGATCCTACTTATCAGTTTTCATTCATGATTTTACTAGCTTCGTAGTCTACTCCATCACTCCTGCATTGCATCACTTCATCAGATATTGACGTACACATAATAAACAGCCGTCCACTTCTCGATGTTATAGATAACCCAGAACATTTTATTGAAGCCCGGTAGGTATCATATTTCAATTCTAGTACTTGCATCGATATTATGGTAGCTTCTGTGCTTATTGAACAACCTGATGGAGTCTCGTGCTATGGTCCAGATTAGAGCCAAAAAAGTCTTGGTTCATACGCTACATTCCCAAATGTTTTCGATTCAAGGCAAAAAAATTTTGGTTTCTAACTCATCATTTCTGAATGATTTCAATTCAAGGCAAAAAATCTCGATACGTTACCCGTCATTCTTAAATATTTTCGATTCAGGGTAAAAATCTTGGTTCATTACCCTACATTCCTAAAAAAATTTAATTCAGGGTAAAAAAATTGATTACTTAATTTACATTCCTAAATGTTTTCAATTTTTTCCAACTTAATGGCATGAAATTGCCAATCAAAAATGGAAGTCTTGTTCACAACCCCTTGAAATAATATAATAATGCATTTTGCACCTTATTTCTCATGATGCTTCGAAATTTTTATTCTCCAATCCCCCAATATTTAATTAAAGACTGGGTTTAGTTGGCGAAAATTGGCCATTGAATTTCCTTTTCCCCTTTCCCTCAGGTATAACGCAGAAGAGTAAGGGGCATAGTGTTTAATTTTACACGGGGTTCAGTTCACGGAAATTGGTCATCGATTTCCCTTTCCCTAAAATACAGCACAGAAGAGTAAGTAGCCTTGAGTAGAAGAGAACATAGATTTCCTCGTATTATGCGCCGCTGTGGAGAGGCCACTACAAACATGTACGCGTGGCCAGTAACGAGAGCGTGAAGACACCTGCGCGGTGACCTCCCTTACACACCTGTACGTGACCTCGACGACACAACACACAATAACTATGATCTTCAAAACCAGTCCGATACTCAAAAAACATTCAATTGTTGAAAGGCCAAATATTTCTAGACGCACGCAATAAAAATCGGTGGTATTGGGGTTTTCAAACGCGAGATATTGCAGTATCTGCCTTCTATTTAGCGAGGTTAGATTATAAGAGAAACACCTGCTTCACTCTCCTCGCAGCTGCAGGTGTGAACACTTGCAGCACTTCTCTGATGATTCACGCCTTGAAATTCCCTTCAGGAAACTCAAGATATTCCTAAAACGAATGTACAAGCGAACCCGACAAAATCAACATTGAGGAGTTGACTTTTAGCCCCTTAAACAAGACATTTGAGGAAAGACAATACGCATACATATGTGTTCATCTCTGGATTAGCAACTGCTAGTTTTGAAAACCGGAGTTTTAAAGTGAAATCTAACGTATCAGTTGAACAGATTTAATTAAAATTACTAAAATTTTATTTTTTCTACTACAAGCAAGCTCTGAAGCATCACGATTTACCGTAGTGAGGAATGTGATGTTACGTAGTCATTTAACAGAGTTTAAACAACATGTTTGTGTTTATTCGAATTGCAGAGTAAAATAAAATAAACTGCGGGTATTTCACTAGAATTGCAGTATGAAATGCAGACGGTATTTGAGTATTTTTCGTCAAGGTTTAATGCACAACTAAATGGAACACGTATTTTTCACAAAAAAATTTGTTATAGGTAAATTGGGCGCCTTTACTTCAGTATTAACGTAAAACTGAATGAAATATGAGTGTTTATCTTGAGTTTAAATTTAAACGCAGATTAAACGTGTGTATTTTCCATGAGTTTTAAAGCAAAAGTAGGAGAAATTTGAGTATTTTACAAAAGCTAGGTGTCAAAGGATGCAAAATAACACCGATCTCTGCCCTGCTCTTCTTTGTATTTCTCTGCATTAAACAGTTCACTGCATCATTGATTGCCTCTATAAAAAAATTAGAACTTGTATTATGAACGTCTCTGTATGTTGAACCTTCAATAAAACACAAAATTGAGTTATTCACAATGCGCAGTAAGCGATTGCTTGCTAATACGCTCACACAACTTTTTTTTTGTTCTAGGACAAGTGATTATCCTGTCCAGTGCGTGGCCTACAAATTCTCTGTGAGGTTACGCTGACACAGCGCTCAATGTGAACATATGAGAATGGAGCTTACTTCGCGAGTTGTTTTTTGTTTTTATGAAGCATGAAGAATGTTAGCGTAAGCTCGCTTTTAGCTCATCTGCTACTTATTTTGTTTTGTTGTTACTAAAGTTTTATGCTTAGAGTTTAAAATTAATTTAAATCCACTCACTCTTCGATTTGTTTCAGATTCCTTCGCGTCAAAAATTTAAGAAAAATAGTGCATCTAAAAAAATCAACGTATCATCAGGTCAGGTATTAAATAATAACTTAACACACTACTGAATATGATCAAAAAACATATCAACAGATTATTTATTATAAACAAGATATTTAATCGCAAAAACAGCCCTAAATTCAAAGCATTTTACTACAATAATAGTGCAAGCTGACAAACACTTATAAACCATAACATAAATAAATAAATACTTTGCTTGTATTTGAAGCTTTCGTAAGCATTTGCTCACAAGGACTATAATAGCAAGAAATATATCACCCAACAACCCCAAGCCACACTGCGACATCCGTCTCTTTCATTTTCAATGACAAATTTACACGATTACAGTCAAAAGGAATGAGATAAATTCATTCCGCAGAGGACAACATTAGGGTGGACTTTTCGAAGGTTTTGTGCACCGGCCACTGCTACTCATGTTGGTTGAAGCAAAGGATAAGAGACAAAAAAACGGCAACGCCATCATCATTTGAAAACTCAGCAAAGTCATGAAGGGAATATGAAAATTAATTAAGTGTGCCCACGGTGACTTACGAAGACTTGTTTAAATTTTGATTGGTCAATATTGAAGTCTAATTACAATTTAACTCACAGTATTTACCCGTAATTAGTTTGGAAGATGAAATTCAACAGCCTGTTAACCCATATTGAGAAGAACTGAGTTAAACGATCGATACTTCCACCTCGAAAATTACAACATTTCATATCATGACTGCTCAAAAAAACGAAAAAACACCGATGTACCAAATGGATACTTGCGCATGCAAGAATGTGCCGGAAGCAAATGAATAGAATTCAATAGCGTGCTCTTTTTTTAAGCTACAGCTAACATATTATCCCGATGTAGATATTTCGTTCTCTGTAATCGAGGATTGTATTTACTGATGAAGTTTATTTTAAAGACGTTTTATTTTATTCTCAACCATTGCAATGGATGAATTCGCGATGTGTTATCAATAGACCAATCATAATATGCCCAACATCCAACTTTGATTTTGAGAATAATTTTTATCTTATCATGAAATCAAAAATTAAATTAAACAAGAAATTAGACTTTCAACAACGATTTTCAAGGATGGTTCAATCAAAAACTTAAATCGAAGTTCACAACTTTGGGAGTAACTACAAAACATGATATTTTCATGGTAATGTAAGGGTAATTTAGTAAAAGAGACGCTAATTAACAAGTAATAAAAGCCAGTTTCATTATTCATTGATTTACATAATTTTATATTGCCTTATCCGTAAATTTAACTACGTTCATGAAATATAAATGTCGAAACAATGAGTTTTTTGAAATGTAGTGAAATGTACTTTCAAAACAGCATTTTTATACTCCAGTGTATGAAAATTTTCTAAATAAATACAAACATGCTATAAACATTTACGCAAATGTTTTTTCATTCAAAAAAAGCTGAAAACATGCATCGAAATCAACATTCGTGTATTTAACTTCGTAAAAAATCTAAGTCTATCCCGCCAAAGAAAAATAATTATTACTCCTAAAACGTTCAAACTTCTGCCCTTTTTCAATAAGAGCTACAATTACGTAGTATTAACTTGCGTTTATGCGCAGTGATTAATTGCAGCATAGGTACACTGTACTATGCAAAGAGTACCGCTGCAACAAAGGCGAAGTTCACAATGGCATAGGTGCCACAGTGCAACATAATATACATACATTTACGGCTCGAAATGATGGCTGCACACTGCTTCAATTCAAAAAAAGAGGTGCACTGTACTATTGTTGTGTTAATGTCCCTTCTGTAGCTTCACAAAACCGCACCATGATGCAGTGTACTGCACTACATATAATGCAGTGTGCTGCACTACATGTAATGCAGTGTGCTGCACTGCATATAATGCAGTGTGCTGCACTACATGTAATGCAGTGTGCTGCACTACATGTAATGCAGTGTGCTGCACTACATATAATGCAGTGTGCTGCACTACATGTAATGCAGTGTGCTGCACTACATATAATGCAGTGTGCTGCACTACATGTAATGCAGTGTGCTGCACTACATGTAATGCAGTGTACTGCACTACATATAATGCAGTGTGCTGCACTACATGTAATGCAGTGTACTGCACTACATATAATGCAGTGTGCTGCACTACATGTAATGCAGTGTGCTGCACTACATATAATGCAGTGTGCTGCACTACATGTAATGCAGTGTGCTGCACTGCATATAATGCAGTGTGCTGCACTACATGTAATGCAGTGTGCTGCACTACATGTAATGCAGTGTGCTGCACTACATATAATGCAGTGTGCTGCACTACATGTAATGCAGTGTGCTGCACTACATATAATGCAGTGTGCTGCACTATAATGCAGTGTACTGCACCACAGTACATTGTACTGCACTAACAGACAGGTGCGCTACAGCAGCTCAGCCCCACTGTGCGAAGAGCCGCTGCACTCACGACGAGGACAGGGACAAGACTGGGCAGATGGGCGTGTCCTTGCCTTATATAGGAGCGGCGGAGGCGCCAGGTGACCCTCGATGGGACAACCAATGAGGACCGACTAAAAGGGAGCACGCGATGAGCGTCGTCGTCATTTGCAGGCTGATCTTGCCTGCAGATTTTTCTGGCTGATCTTAGAGGGGAAAAATCGTGCATCCAGAAGTGCAAGAGCAGAGTTTGCTCGTAGGTTACTAATGAATATTGAGCGACGCTGAATGGAAGAAGTACATTGCTGATAAATATTGAGTCATGCTAAAAGGAAGAAATAAACTTTTACGATAGAAACTGTTGGAAAAAGAAGCGGTTTTATATCTAGAAAAACTGTACCATTGAACTCTGGTAAACTGTATCTTGAAAATGGTAGTTTTATAAACGGTAAGAATCCTAATCGTAAGAATAAAAATATATTAAGTCGCAATTAGAGATGTAAAGTAACAGATCTATTCAGTTAGTTAATCAGGTAACTGAAAAATATATCTTCATTGTGTAGGATAAGCTAGGAAGCGACGAGCATAAAGAATGTATAATCGACTAATACCTTTGGAAAATTTCATACCAATAAACATTAGGTACGTCATTAAGCCATCATTCATTTCAATGAGAGCTAGTGTAAAACTTTAGAAAATATCATTTTTCTGAAAATTTCAAGCTTTTACTAAAAAAAATGAGAGTGTAGTCAACATTCATCATTTATAAAATAAAAATAATTGAATAAATGATGAATTTTGACATTCATCATACATTTAAGGCTCAAAAGATGGTTGACATTCATCATACATTTAAGACTCAACAGATGATTGACATTCATCGTACATTTAAGACTCAAAAGATGGTTGACATTCATCATTTATTCAAAAAAAATAATTGAATAAATGATGAATGTTGACTCCACTCCTCAAGTGAATGTCCACACTTTATTAACACTTGCTGACTGCGTGTTAAAGAATGTTAAACAGGAGTATGGCATGCAAGCATGCCTAATGAGATGGAAAGATAGGGGAAAAAATAAGAAAAAAGACAAAAGCGCTCACGCGAGCAACAAAAGACTAACAAAAGGTTTGAAATCTTGCTGTTTATATATAGCTGTTCCGGTATTTACATGTCTCTTATGTATAAAACTATTGCGTTAGGCTGATTTTAATAAATAAGGTCTCCATTATTATTATTATTATTATTATTTTTACTAAAAGGAAAAAATGGCGGATCGCGTGCAGCAAAATTAACACAAAAGCTCCCAGCAACTCGGCGTCCCTCAGATGAGGGCACTCGGGCTGCAGACTGCTTATTGCATCACCGTTTTGGAACCTGGTGAGAAAAAATATCATTGATGCTTTGTAAAAAGGTGACTGTATTTTTTTAACTAATCAGAAATTTCGTCCATATTTTTCCCGTGGAGAATTAGAACGGTTATAGCAGGTGAGTTTTAACTAGAATTTGAAGTTTTAAATAGAATAGTTTTTAGCAGGATGTCCAAATTCACGGAGAAATCGTTTCCAATTGAGAAATTCTAATTTACAGTAAAATATTTTTCAATTAAACAATTGGAGGTTTTGTGCAGAAAGTTAGTTTTAGGCTCAATAATTTAAATTTGTAAATCATAATTTTTCAACCCGAAACTTTAAATCTTCACTGGGATAATTGCAACTAAAAACCTGAAATACTTCAGTGTTACAATTTATAGCTAAGAAATTCACGCTTTTTAGAGCAATATAATCTAACCAAAAATTACAATTTGTGCATAGGTCAGCGTTTAAACGGAAAAACTGAAATTTGTCACGCGATAGTACTTAACTAAAATATTTGTAGTAGGATAGTTATCAATCAAAAATGAAAGTTGTATTAGCATTGTTTTTAACCGAAAGAACTTGCTAGGAAAGCAATGTGCAAAAGAGTTCAAAAAGAATCCGAGTCCTTCAGGGGAATATCTTGAGCCAAATTGGGCCCCGGCGGCTCCCCCCACTGAGAATTTTTTTTTGTTGAAAAAGGCTCCTAAGGGGATGGGTTAATGTGCCATGAAATTTTATGGCGCTACGAACACTAGAACCCCCCCCCCCAGGGGGGTGAAAAGGGGACCGAAAATGATGAATTCGAGGCCCAATTTTTTTTTTTGTTGAAAAAGGATCCTTAGGGGATGGGTTATTGTGCCATGAAATTTTATGGCCCTACGGACACTAAACCCCCCCCCCCCCAGGGGGCTGAAAAGGGGACCGAAAATGATGAATTTGAGGCCCAATTTTGAAAAAAATAGAATAAATTTGAATTTGAAAAAAAGCCGAATTTTAGTTTGTTAGAAATGTTTCAAGGGTTCTAAAACTGTCTTTGTTTTTGTTCTAGCATCAAAACTGAAGGAGAAGTTTCAATCTGAAATATCAATAAAACTATATCAAAAAACACATTTTTCGTCAAAAAAAAAATAATAAGGCCTAAATCGAAAAAATGACATGAGTAAAAACGGTTAACTTTCACAAAAGACATATACTGGCCAATTTTCAAACAAATCGGACGGAAAAAATTGATAAAGTCTGATCATGGTGATTACTGAAATAAAATGTTTAATTTTTATTTACTCATAAGTACGATATTTCTTATATGTTTACTTGAAATTCACAAGAAAAATGCTGCTCATTGTTCGTACATCGAAATAGAACATGGAAACTGCATTCATGTAAAAAATTTTCAATATATTCAAATTCAAAAGACATAGTTTGTTTTTGAGCTCTAGTGAAAAGTTGACTTTTTTACATTCAAAACGCTACTTCTCCTCGAGTTTTGATGCTAGAACAAATCCAAAGACAGTTTTAGAATCCTTGGAACATTTCTAACAAACTTAAATTCTGTTTTTTTCAAATTCGAATTTTTTGAAGAAATATATAGCTCTAAACCCAAAAAATTGTTGCTGATTTTTGAAATTTCAAAAAATTTTGAAAAAAATAGAAAAAATTTGAATTTGAGAAAAAAACGAATTTTAGTTTGTTAGAAATGTTCCAAGGATTATAAAACTGTCTTTGTTTTTGTTCTGGCATCAAAACTGAAGGAGAAGTAGCAATCTGATATATCAATAAAAATATACCAAAAAACACATTTTACGTCAAAAAAAAAAAAAATAAGGCCTAAATCGAAAAAAATACAGGAGTAAAAAAGGTTTACTTTCACAAAAGACTGGTCAATAATACTGGCCAATTTTCAAACGAATCGGACGAAAAAAGGCAAGATCTCGAGATATTCCCCTTCATTTCGTTATCTTGAACCTCATTTATGGTCAACGAATGACTAATGTTAAAAACATCTCACTAGAGGAAATTTACAAACTTTAACATACGAAACAACAATTCTGAAAATGATGCAGGTGTTCATCAGTGACACCAGAAGAACATTGATATAGAATTGACCACCAGTTTTAGCTTTAACCTTTGAGCTAAAACCTTGTCCTTCGTTGAAATGATTGGTTAATTCCATGTAAGCTAAAGAAACTAATAATCAGAAATAATTATAACACGCTCAAGTTTTTTTAAATATTACTTCTGAAGCAAAATTATTATTAATAAATTATGGTTTGGGTGTAAGGAATAGTGATGGTATAAATTTTTACTAATTCATAATTAATTTCGAGTAAATTTGATTTATACCATTTGTGCTCGTAGTTTACTATGTTTTTATAAAAGAATATTGGTTTTTGATTGAATCCTATTAATCATATTTTTTATCAGTCTTAATTTTGATGAAATTTCACATATTACCTTAAGTAAAATAGAAAGGGAACAAAAATCTCTGCAGTAAAATATATTTACTTTTTTCTGCGCAACCTCAACAGTTTTGCTGGAAAAATACATATTTTAATTGGCAGCACTATGCAAAAACAAAATTAGATTTTATAAATGAGTGTGTTGCCTGAAAATGCTAATTGTCCTAAGAAAATACTTCAACACACAACTACCAATTCAAAACCTATATTCAAAAGTGCACCAATTACTCGATTTCATACCGTGAAAAGAAAGACAAACGACTACTGTTTCAAAAACATTCTCAAACCAATAATTTGCCTCAGCTGGAACTCACACTATTTCTTCATTTCCGAGTTTCAATCCTGCCAAGGCTAGTAATAAGAAAAACAGCTTGAAATCTCGCGTGCGGCGCCCTGCTAATTGAGCTTCGAATGTGGTTCAGACATTGCGAGCTGTCAAAAAGATTGCCGTTCACAAACAGAAGATGTCGGCAACTACAAGAAGAGCTTCATTGTGATGTCCGGATTTTATCGGATAGTGAAGCATAATGAATGCAAATGAACTCGTCAGAGACTTGGCATAAATTTGTGAAAAATGCTTTAGCTCGCTGAATAGGGTCAGTGTTTCGCATGAATCAACCTGGGTACGTACGAAGTGAATTACGTCTTGCACAAGAACCTGCCTGTATAATTATTTGTTTTATTTTATTTAGTTTTCAGTTTTTTCCCCTACTTGGCGCCGTCAGATTCGCTAGAATTTAGCCCACATATTTTTTACTTGGACCACAAATAATAGTTTACCACGTCAGAGAATAAATTATGTTCTACCACCCACAAAATTTATGATCTTGTGAGCTAAAAATGCGTCACAAGATGTATTTTATCTCATGACATTTACGCTCCAACTTCCATCGTACGACCAATTTCATACACCACCACAATTTTAAAATAGTAAATTTCCTATTTGAATGAGCCAATGCTGTCAAAAACCGTGTCGCTGCGTCAGTAAAAGCAGCTCTCGACCTGTATAACTACGCTCTCAAGTGGAAGAAGAGCTCCCTTGAGATTTAATTCAAGAAGATCCTTCAAATTAGGACGCGGTCGTTACCTTATCAGAGCTTCTTTCAGTCGTCAAGAGCAAACTCGAAGCGTCTGTCACGATAGGAAGCAATCTCTTGATACCCCGCCCCGGTGTGGTCTCTCTTTCATATTTCGTTGCACACGTTGACAGCATCGGGTTAAGCTGAAGTTATATTCAACTTTTATCATCTTCACCACCACACGTCTAGGCACTATCACAACCACACGTCTAGGCACCCTCACCACCACACGTCTAGGCATCATCACCACCACAGCTCTAGACACAATCGTGTGTGACGTGCAGGTCACAAGTGATGTGGATATGTGATGTCTCACCTACAACACAGGGCAAACTTAGACGTTGCAATATATACGATGGAATATATGAAATTTTATAGGAGAGCGCTCTTACCGGCCTTTTTCAATTTAGATAAGGTGTGCATTTCATCAAGTTATAACATTTGGTATAACAGCGACGCCAACATAACATTGGCGTCAAAGAGGAATAATAATTGGAGAATTCTCCCTAAGAAGTTCAACCTCAGTTCTTTCGCAAAATCAGTATTGGACGTTGTATTGTATGATATTATTTCGGGTTAACGAAAAGTCCAAATTGATTCCT
Source organism: Morinoia aosen (assembly GCA_030386875.1). Lineage (NCBI taxonomy): Eukaryota > Metazoa > Arthropoda > Malacostraca > Amphipoda > Talitridae > Morinoia > Morinoia aosen. Next base: position 93,999,612 of record CM059559.1, on the reverse strand, counting down.
GATTTATTTTATTATCCAGTACATATTGAATACATAATTAGAAGTTGACGGAGTTGATGTGGATATTCGTCGTAGTTTTGTGTAATTTAAGGTTCAGAAATCGGCGTAGTTGAACATTCACGTTCAAATTTTATGCCAAGTTTCCAAGTTCTGTACTTGACGTAATTCATGCGTTTTTTAATGCAATGACTGACACATTTCATTCAACGCTCAAGCGTTGCTGCAGCGCGATGTGCAGCGCGACTGCTGCTCTTTTGTGAGAGGGAAAATGTGAGGTCCCGAGCTGAAGAAAAATAAAGAGGTCCCGAGTAATGAGAACGAGGCCCCAAGCATAGAATGTGAGGTCCCGAGCTGATGCTTATTCTATTTGTTGAATAGAACATGTTTTTATTTAGCTGGGGGCCTTCTTTTTTTCGGTTCACGCTGTCCTGTTTTCAAACACCTACTACTTTCGTCTGGAAATTTTATGTATCTTGTTTCAAAAATTGCTTAATAACTCAGGGCTTCAATGCGCATGCATTCCTACTGTATGAAATGGATAAGCGTGTCATATTATGCGCGTCATTTTGTGCGTAATTTTACGTGTGATTCTACGTGTTTTTATGTGCGTGATTTTTCGCGCGTTTTTACACTCGTGAGTTTACGCGTGATTATACGTTTGTTTATGCGCGTGATTTTACGCGTGTTTCAACGCGTGATTCTAATGACAGATACTCCTTTAACTGAAGTCTCTCAATTTTATGAAATGTTTCCTTAACTTTGTGTTGTATTGCGTATGATGAAATAGAGGAACTTGTTTTTACCTACATAAAGCCTCGCGCAGAATATTCACGTATGTTATTCTTATACAGCTTGCTTCAGATAACGAATTTAGGTTTCGCGTCGCATGTTCGATAGTCTCGCGTTGCACGTGGGATAGTCCAGGGGCCGCGGACCAGGGACCGCGAACCAGGGACTGCGATCAGGAACCGCGGACTAGGGTACGGAAGTACAAAAAAAGGACAAAAAGTACAAAAAAATACAAAAAACTACAAGCAAGTAAAAAATAATCCAAAAACAGTACAAAAAGTACAAAAAAGGACAAAAAAGTACAAAAAATAACAAAATGCACAAAAAAGTACATATGAGTACAAAAAGTACAGAGAGAAACGAGAAAGTACAAAATAGTACGATAAAGTCCGCAGTCTCTGGTCCGCGCCCGCTAATCCGCGGTCCCTGATACGCGGTCCCTGGCCCGCGGTCCCTGGTCCGCGGTACCTGGTCTGCGGTCCCTGGTCAGCGGTCCTGGTCCGCGGTCCCTGGTCCACGGATTCTGGTCCGCGGCTCCTGGTCCGCGGCCACTGGTCTGCGGTCCCTGGTCCGCGGTCTCTGGGGTGGAAGTCTCTGGTCCACGGTCCCTGGTCCGTGGTTTCTGGTCCGCAGCCCCTGGTCCGAGGCCCCTGGTCCGCAGCCCCTGGTCCGCGGTCCCTGGTCCGCAGTCCCTGGTCCGCGGCCACTGGTCCGCAGTCCCTGGGATGGCAGTCCTGGTCCGCAGCTCCTGGTCCGCAATTTCTGGTCTGCGGCCCCTGCTCCGCGTCCCCTGGTCCGCAGCCGCTAGGGTCCATGGGACCGCAGTCCGCCCCTGGTCTGCGCTCCCTGGTCCGCGGTTTCTGGTCCGCGGCCCCTGGTCCGTGGCCCCTGGTCCGCGGCCCCTGGTCCGCAGCCCCTGGTCCGCAGCCGCTAGGGTCCATGGGACCGCAGTCCGCCCCTGGTCCGCGGCCCCTGGTCCGCGGCCCCTGGTCCGCGGTCCCTGGTCCGCGGCTTCTGGTCCGCGGCCCCTGATCCGCGGTCCCTGGAATGGCAGTCCCTGGTCCGAGGTCTCTGGTCCGCGGCCCCTGGTCCGCGGTTTCTGGTCCGCGGCCCCTGGTCCGCGGCCCCTGGTCCGCGGTTTCTGGTCCGCGGCCCCTGGTCCGCTGTTTCTGGTCCGCGGCCCCTGGTCCGCGGTTTCTGGTCCGCGGCCCCTGGTCCGCGGCCCCTGGTCCGCAGCCGCTAGGGTCCATGGGACCGCAGTCCGCCCCTGGTCCGCGGCCCCTGGTCCGCGGTCCCTGGTCCGCGGTCCCTGGTCCGCGGCGTCTGGTCCGCGGCCCCTGATCCGCGGTCCCTGGAATGGCAGTCCCTGGTCCGCGGTCTCTGGTCCGCGGCCCCTGGTCCGCGGTTTCTGGTCCGCGGATCCTGGTCCGCGGCCCCTGGTCCGCGGTCCCTCGTCCGCGGTCCCTGGTCCGCGGTTCCTGGTCCGCGGTTTCTGGTCTGCGGTCCTTAGTCCGAAGCCCCTTGTCTGAAGTCCCTGGTCTGCGGCCCCTGGTGCGCTGACCTTGGTCTGCGGTACCTGGTCCCTGGACCGCGGTCCCTGGTCCGCAGTTACTGGTCCGCGGCTTCTGGTCCGCGGCCCCTGGTCCGCGGCTCCTGGTCCGCAGCTCCTGATCCGCGGTCCCTGGTCCGCGGTCCCTGGTCCGCAGCCCCTGGTCCGCGGCAATTGGTTTGCGGTCCCTAGTCCGCAGACCAGGCCCCTGGTCCCTGGTCTGCGGTCCCTGGTCTGCGGACCAGAGACCGCAGACCAGGGACCAGGGACCGCGGCCCAGGACCACGGACCAGGTGCCGCAGACCAGGGTCCATGAGACCGCAGTCCGCCCATGGTCTGCGATTTCTGGTCCGCGGTCCCTGGTCCGCGGCTTCGGGTCCGCACCCCTGGTCCGCGATTTCCGGTCCGCGGTTTCTGGTCCGCGGCCCCGTGGCCCCTGGTTCGCCCCTGGTCCACGGTCCCTGGTCCGCAGTTACTGGTCCGCGGTTTCTGGTCCGCGGCCCCTGGTTCGAAGCCCCTGGTGCGCGGTCCCTAGTCCGCGGTTTCTGGTCCGCGGTCCCGTGTCCGCAGTCCCTGGTCCGCAGCCCCTGGTCCGCAGCCCTTGGTCCGCGGCCCCTGGTCCGCGCTCTCTGGTCCGCGGCTTCTGGTCCGCGGCCCCTGGTCCGCGGCCCCTGGTCCGCGGCCCCTGGTTCGCGGCCTCTGGTCCGCGGCCCCTGGTCCGCGGTCCCTGGTCAGCATCCCCTGGTCAGCGGTCCCTGGTCCGCGGCCCCTGGTCCGCGGTCCCAGGTCCGCGATTTCTGGTCCGCGGTCCCTGGTCCGCAGTTTCGGGTCCGCAACCTCTGGTCCGCGGCCCCTTGTCCGCGGCCCCTGGTCCGCGATTTCTGGTCCGCGGTCCCTGGTCCGCGGTTTCTGGTCCGCGGCCCCGCGGCCCCTGGTCCGTGGTCGTTGGTCCGCAGTTACTGGTCTGCGGCTTCTGGTCCGCGGCCCCTGGTCCGCAGCCCCTGGTGCGCGGTCCCTGGTCCGCGGTTTCTGGTCCGCAGCCCCGCGGCTCCTGGTCCGCGGTCCCTGGTCCGCAGTTACTGGTCCGCGGTTTCTGGTCCGCGGCCCCTGGTCCGCGGCCCCTGGTCCGCAGTTACTGGTCCGCGGTTTCTGGTCCGTGGCCCCTGGTCCGCGGCCCCTGGTCCGCGGCCCCTGGTCCGCGGCCCCTGGTCCGCGGCCCCTGGTCCGCGATTTCCGGTCCGCGGTTTCTGGTCCGCGGCCCCGCGGCCCCTGGTTCTCCCCTGGTCCGCGGTCCCTGGTCCGCAGCTACTGGTCCGCGGTTTCTGGTCCGCGGCCCCTGGTTCGCAGCCCCTGGTGCGCGGTCCCTAGTCCGCGGTTTCTGGTCCGCGGTCCCGTGTCCGCAGTCCCTGGTCCGCAGCCCCTGGTCCGCAGCCCTTGGTCCACGGCCCCTGGTCCGCACTCTCTGGTCCGCGGCTTCTGGTCCGCGGCCCCTGGTCCGTGGCCCCTGGTCCGCGGCCCCTGGTCCGCGGCCCCTGGTCCGCGGCCCCTGGTCCGCGGCCCCTGGTCCGCGGTCCCTGGTCAGCATCCCCTGGTCAGCGGTCCCTGGTCCGCGGCCCTGGTCCGCGGCCTCTGGTCCACGGCCCCTGGTCCGCGGCTCCTGGTCCGCGGTCCCTGGTCCGCGGTCCCTGGTCCGCAGCCCCTGGTCCGCGGCAACTGGTTTGCGGTCCCTGGTCCGCAGACCAGGGACCGCAGACCAGGGACCAGGGACCGCGGCCCAGAACCACGGACCAGGGGCCGCGGACCAGGGTCCATGGGACCGCAGTCCGCCCATGGTCTGCGATTTCTGGTCCGCGGTCCCTGGTCCGCGGTTTCGGGTCCGCACCTCTGTTCCGCGGCATCTGGTCCGCAATTTCCGGTCCGCGGTTTCTGGTCCGCGGCTCCGCGGCCCCTGGTTCGCCCCTGGTCCACGGTCCCTGGTCCGCAGTTACTGGTCCGCGGTTTCTGGTCCGCAGCCCCAGGTTCGCAGCCACTGGTGCGCGGTCCGCGGTCCCTGGTCCCTGGTCCCCCGCGGTCCCTGGTCCCCCAGGTTCGCAGCCCCTGGTGCGCGGTCCCTAGTCCGCGGTTTCTGGTCCGCGGTCCCGTGTCCGCAGTCCCTGGTCCGCGGCCCCTGGTCCGCAGCCCCTGGTCCGGGGCCCCTGGTCCGCGCTCTCTGGTCCGCGGCCCCTGGTCCGTGGCCCCTGGTCCGCGGCCCCTGGTCCGCGGCCCCTGGTCCGCGGCCCCTGGTCCGCGGTCCCTGGTCAGCATCCCCTGGTCCGCGGTCCCTGGTCCGCGGCCCCTGGTTCGCGGCTCCTGGTCCGCGATTTCTGGTCCGCGGTCCCTGGTCCGTGGTTTTTGGTCCGCGGCCCCGCGGCCCCTGGTCCGTGGTCCTTGGTCCGCAGTTACTGGTCTGCGGTTTCTGGTCCGCGGCCCCTGGTCCGTGGCCCCTGGTCCGCGGCCCCTTGTCCGCGGCCCCTGGTCCGTGGCCCTTGGTCCGCGGCCCCTGGTCCGCGGCTACTGGTCCGCAGTCCCTGGTCTGCGGTCCCTGGTCCGCAGCCACTGGTCCACGGTCCCTGGTCCGTCGCCCTTGGTCCGCAGCCCTTCGTCTACGGTTTCTGGACCGCGGTCCCTGGTCCGTGGTCCCTGGTCCATGGTCCCTGGTTTGAGGCTCCTGGTCTGCAGCTCCTGGTACGCAGCCCCTGGTCCGCGGTCCCTGGTCAGCGGTTGCTGGTCCGCGGCACCTGATCCAGTATCTGCGGACCAGTACTGGTCTGTGGCCCCTACTGGTCCGCTGCCCCTGGTCTGCCGTCACTGGTCCGCGCCCCTGCTCTGAGGTCCCTGGTCCCTGGTCCGTGGTTTATGGTCCGCGGCCCTGGTCCGCGTTCCAGTGTCCGCAGTCCCTGGTCCGCGGCCCCTGGTCCGCAGCCCCTGGTCCGCGGCCCCTGGTCGGCCGTCTCTGATCCGCGGTTTCAGGTCCGCGGCCCTTGGTCCGCGGTCCCTGGTCCGCAGCCCCTGGTCCGAGGTCCCTGGGATGACAGTCCCTGGTCCGCATTCCTTGGTCCGCGGTTTCTGGTCTGCGGCCTCTGGTCCGCGGCCCCTGGTCCGCGGCCACTGGTCCGCGGACTGTCCCCAGCCACTGGTCTGCGGTACCTGGTCCCTGGTGGACGGCCCCATGTCCGCGGTCCCTGGGATGGCAGACCCTGGTCCGCGGCCCCTGGTCCGGTCCACGGTCCCCGGTCCCTGGTCCACGGTCCCTGGTCCGCGGTCCCTGGCCCGCGGCCCCTGGTCCGCGGTCCCTGGTCCGCGATTTCTGGTCCGCGGTCCCTGGTCCGCGGTTTCGGGTCCGCAACCCCTGGTCCGCGGCCCCTGGTCCGCGATTTCTGGTCCGCGGTCCCTGGTCTGCGGTTTCTGGTCCGCGGCCCCGCGGCCCCTGGTCCGTGGTCCCTGGTCCGCAGTTAGTGGTCCGCGGCTGGTCTTCGGTCCCTGGTCCGTCGCCCCTGGTCCGCGGCCCTTCGTCTGCGGTCCGCCCCTGGTCCGGGGTCCCTTGTCCGCAGTTACTGGTCCGCGGTTTCTGGTCCGCGGCCCCTGGTCCGAAGCCCCTGGTTTCGGTCCCCGGTTCGCGGTCCCTGGACCGCGGTTTCTGGTCCGCGGCCCCGCGGCCCCTGGTCCGTGGTCCCTGGTCCGCAGTTACTGGTCCGCGGTTTCTGGTCTGCGGCCCCTGGTCCGCAGCCCCTGGTGCGCGGTCCATGGTCCGCGGTTTCAGGCCACGGACCAGGGTGGTCCGCCCCTGGTCCGCGGTCCCTGGTCCGCAGTTACTGGTCCGCGGTTTCTGGTCCGCGGCTTCTGGTCCGTGGCCACAGGTCCGCGGCCCCTGGTCCGCGGCTCCTGGTCCGCGGTCCCTAGTCCGCAGTCCCTGGTCCGCTTCCCCTGGTCCGCAGACCAGGGACCAAACCGCAGCCCAGGACCACGGACCAGGGGCCGCGGACCAGGGTCCATGGGACCGCAGTCTGCCCCTGGTCCGTGGCCCCTGGTCCGCGGCCCCTGGTCCGAGGTCTCTGGTCCGCGGTTCCTGGTCCGCGGCTCCTGGTCTGCAGTCCCTGGTCCGCAGTCCCTGGTTTGCGGTCCCTGGTTCGCAGTCCCTGGTCCGCGGTTTCTGGTCCGCGGTCCATGGTCCGCAGCCCCTGGTCTGAAGTCCCTTGTCTGCGGCCCCTGGTCCGCTGACCCTGGTCTGCGGTATCTGGTCCCTGGTCCACGGTCCCTGGTCCGCAGTCCCTGGTCCACGGTCCCTGGTCCGCAGCCACTGGTCCACGGTCCCTGGTCCGTCACCCCTTGTCCGCTGCCCTTCGAATGCGGTCCCTGGTCCGCAGACCCTGGTCCGTGGTCCCTGGTTTGCGGCTCCTGGTCTGCGGCTTCTGGTCCGCGGCTTCTTGTCTGCAGTCCCAGGTCTGCGGCCCCCGGTCCGCTGCCCCTGGTCTGCGGTCCCTGGTCCCTGGTCCACAGTTTCTGGTTCGCAGTGCTTGGTCCGCGGTCCCTGGTCCGCAGCCACTGGTCCGCGGTCTCTGGTCCGCGGTCCCTGGTCCGCGGTTGCTGGTCCGCGGCACCTGATCCGCGGCCCCTGGTCCGCGGACCAGTAACTGCGGCTCCTGGTCCGCGGCCCCTGGACTGCAGTCCCTGGTCCGCAGTTACGGGTCCGCGGTTCTGGTCCGCAGTTACTGCTCCGCGGTTTCCGGTCCGCGGCCCCTGGTCTCCTGGTCCACGGTCCATGGTCTGCGGTCTCTGATCCGCGGTCCCTGGTCCGCGGTTTCTGTTCCGCGGTCCCTGGTCCGCAGTCCCTGGTCCACGGTTTAAGGTCCGCGGTCCCTCGTCCGTAGTTACTGGTCCGCGGCTTCTGGTCCGTGGCCCCTGGTCCGCAGCATCTGGTCCGCGGCCCCTGGTCCGCAATCCCTATTCCGCAGTCTCTGGTCCGCGGAGGCTCTGGTCCGCAGCCTCTGGTCTTTTTCACTTTTTGACTTGTTTACTTTTTACTTTTTCACTTCGTATACTTTTTTATTTATTACTTATTTACATTTTTACCTTTTTACTTTTTACTTTTTGTTTTTTTACTGTTTTGATTTTTTACTTTTTAGTTTTCTAGATTTTTACTCATTAACTTTTTTAATTTTTTACTTTTTTACTTTTCACTTCTTTCTTTTTTACTTTTTTACTTTTCCCGTGGCCCCTGGTTTGTGGTCCCTGGTCCCTGGTCCGGGGTTACTGGTCTGCGGTCTCTGGTCCGCGGCCCCTGGTCTGTGGTCCCTGGACCGCGATTACTGGTCCGTGGCCCCTGGTCCGCGGTCCCTGGGAGGCAGAACCTGGTCCGCATTCCTTGGTCCGCGCTTACTGGTCCGTGGCCCCTGGTCCGCTGTCCCTGGTCCGCGATTTCTGGTCCGCGGTCCCTGGTCCGCGGTTTCTGGTCTGCGGTTTCTGGTCCGCAGCCTCTGGTCCGCAGCCCCTGGTGCGCGGTCCCTGGTCTGCGGCTTCTGGTACGTGGCCCCGCGGCCCCTGGTCCGTGGTCCCTGGTCCGCAGTTACTGGTCCGCGGTTTCTGGTCCGCAGCCCCTGGTCCGCGGCCCCTGGTTCCCTGGTCCCTGGTCCGCAGACCAGTAACCCCGAGGTCCCTGGTCCGCAGACCAGGGACCGCAGACCAGGGACCAGGGACCGTGGCCCAGGACGACGGATCAGGGGCCGCGGACCAGGGTCCATGGGACCGCAGTCCGCCCCTGGTCCGCGCTCCCTGGTCCGCGGCCCCTGGTCCGCGGTCCCTGGTCCGCGGTTTCTGGTCCGCACCCCCTGGTCTGCGGCCCCTGGTCCGCGATTTCTGGTTTTACTTCGTTTAATTTTTTACTTTTTGCTTTTTTACTTTTTTTACTTCGTTTACTTGTTTACTTTTCACTTTTTTACTTTTTTACTTTTTTACCTATTTACTTTTTTACTGTTTTACTTTTTTATTTTTTTACTTCATTACTTCTTAACTTTTTTAGTTTTTTAGTTTTTACTCATTTACTTTTTTACTTTTTTACTTTTCTACTTTTTACTTTTTTCTTTTTTACTTTACTTTTTCCGCGGCCCTTGGTCTGGTTTCCCTGGTCCTTGGTCCGCAGCCCCTGGTCTGCGGTTCCTGGTCCACGGGCCTTGGTCCGCAGCCCCTTGTCCGCGGTCCCTTGTCCCCTGTCCCTGGTCCGCGGCCCATGGTCTGCGGTCCCTTGTCCCCTGTCCCTGGTCCGCGGCCCCTGGTCTGCGGTCAAAGGTCTGCGGCCCCTGGTCCGCGGTCCCTGGTTCGCGGTTTCTGGTCCGCGGTCCCTGGTCAGCAGTCCCTGGTCCGCGGTTTCTGTTCCGCGGTCCCTGGTCAGCAGTCCCTGGTCCGCGGTTTCTGGTCCGCGGTCCCTGGTCAGCAGTCCCTGGTCCGCGGTTTCTGGTCCGCGGCTTCTGGTCCGCAGCATCTGGTCCGCGGCCCCTGGTCCGCGGTCCCTGGTCCGCAGTCCCTGGGCCGCGGGGGCTCTGGTCCGCAGCCTCTGGTCGTTTTTACTTTTTTACTTGTTAACTTTTTTACTTTTTTATACTTCGTTTAATTTTTTACTTTTTACTTTTTTACTTTTTTTACTTCGTTTACTTGTTTACTTTTTACTTCTTTAATTTTTTACTTTTTTACCTTTTTACTTTTTTACTGTTTTACTTTTTTATTTTTTTACTTCATTACGTCTTTACTTTTTTAGTTTTTTACTTTATACTCATTTACTTTTTTACTTTTTTACTTTTCTACTTTTTTCTTTTTTCTTTTTTACTTTACTTTTCCGCGGCCCTTGGTCTGGTTTCCCTGGTCCTTGGTCCGCGGCCCCTGGTCTACGGTTCCTGGTCCACGGGCCCTGGTCCACGGGCCCTGGTCCACGGGCCCTGGTCCGTGGCCCCTGGTCTGCGGTTCCTGGTCCGCGGCCCCTGATCCGCAGCCCCTAGTCTGCGGTTCCTGGTCCACGGGCCCTGGTCCGTGGCCCCTGGTCTGCCTGGTCCGCTGCCCCTGGTTTGCCGTCCCTTGTCCGCGGCCCCTGCTCTGCGGTCCCTGGTCCCTGGTCCGCGGCCCATGGTCCGCTGTTTATGGTCCGCAGTCCTTGGTCCGCGGGGGCTCTGGTCCGCAGCCCCTGGTCATTTTTACTCTGTTACTTGTTTACTTTTTTACCTTTTTCCTACATTTAATTTTTTACTCATTTTACTTTTTTACTTATTTACCTTTTTACTTCTTTATTTTTTCCATTTTTTTACTGTTTTACTTTTTTACTTTTTTACTTCTTTCACTTTTTTACTTTTTTACTGTATTTTTTTTTTATTTTTTTACTTCTTAACTTCTTTACATTATTAGTTTTTTAGATTTTCACTCTTTTACTTTTTTACTTTTTCATTTTTTTATTTTTTACTTTTTTACTTTTTTACTGGTTTTCTTTTTTACTTTTTTACTTTTCTACTTTCTTACTTGACTTTTTTACGTTTTTGCTTTTTTACTTTTTTTTACATCTTTACTTTTTTACTTTTTTACTTCTTTACTTTTTTAATTTATACTTTTTACTTTTTACTTTTTACTTCTTTACTTCTTTGCTTTTTTACTTCTTTGCTTCATTGCTTCTTTGCTTCTATGCTTTTCACTTTTTCACTTCTTCACTTTTTCACTTTTTCACTTTTTCACTTTTTCACTTTTTCACTTTTTCACTTTTTCTTTTTTTCACTTTTTCACTTTATCACATTTTTTGCTTGTTTGATTTTTTCCTTTTTTTGCTTCTTTGGTTTTCTGCTTTTCTGCTTATATGCTTTTTTGTTTTTTAGTTTTTTGCTTTTTTGCTTATTTGCTTATTTGCTCATTTGCTCATTTGCTCATTTGCTCATTTGCTCATTTGCTCATTTGCTCATTTGCTCATTTGCTCATTTGCTCATTTGCTCATTTGCTCATTTGCTCATTTGCTCATTTGCTCATTTGCTCATTTGCTCATTTGCTCATTTGCTCATTTGCTCATTTGCTCATTTGCTCATTTGCTCATTTGCTCATTTGCTCATTTGCTCATTTGCTCATTTGCTCATTTGCTCATTTGCTCATTTGCTCATTTGCTCATTTGCTCATTTGCTCATTTGCTCATTTGCTCATTTGCTCATTTGCTCATTTGCTCATTTGCTCATTTGCTCATTTGCTCATTTGCTCATTTGCTCATTTGCTCATTTGCTCATTTGCTCATTTGCTCATTTGCTCATTTGCTCATTTGCTCATTTGCTCATTTGCTCATTTGCTCATTTGCTCATTTGCTCATTTGCTCATTTGCTCATTTGCTCATTTGCTCATTTGCTCATTTGCTCATTTGCTCATTTGCTCATTTGCTCATTTGCTCATTTGCTCATTTGCTCATTTGCTCATTTGCTCATTTGCTCATTTGCTCATTTGCTCATTTGCTCATTTGCTCATTTGCTCATTTGCTCATTTGCTCATTTGCTCATTTGCTCATTTGCTCATTTGCTCATTTGCTCATTTGCTCATTTGCTCATTTGCTCATTTGCTCATTTGCTCATTTGCTCATTTGCTCATTTGCTCATTTGCTCATTTGCTCATTTGCTCATTTGCTCATTTGCTCATTTGCTCATTTGCTCATTTGCTCATTTGCTCATTTGCTCATTTGCTCATTTGCTCATTTGCTCATTTGCTCATTTGCTCATTTGCTCATTTGCTCATTTGCTCATTTGCTCATTTGCTCATTTGCTCATTTGCTCATTTGCTCATTTGCTCATTTGCTCATTTGCTCATTTGCTCATTTGCTCATTTGCTCATTTGCTCATTTGCTCATTTGCTCATTTGCTCATTTGCTCATTTGCTCATTTGCTCATTTGCTCATTTGCTCATTTGCTCATTTGCTCATTTGCTCATTTGCTCATTTGCTCATTTGCTCATTTGCTCATTTGCTCATTTGCTCATTTGCTCATTTGCTCATTTGCTCATTTGCTCATTTGCTCATTTGCTCATTTGCTCATTTGCTCATTTGCTCATTTGCTCATTTGCTCATTTGCTCATTTGCTCATTTGCTCATTTGCTCATTTGCTCATTTGCTCATTTGCTCATTTGCTCATTTGCTCATTTGCTCATTTGCTCATTTGCTCATTTGCTCATTTGCTCATTTGCTCATTTGCTCATTTGCTCATTTGCTCATTTGCTCATTTGCTCATTTGCTCATTTGCTCATTTGCTCATTTGCTCATTTGCTCATTTGCTCATTTGCTCATTTGCTCATTTGCTCATTTGCTCATTTGCTCATTTGCTCATTTGCTCATTTGCTCATTTGCTCATTTGCTCATTTGCTCATTTGCTCATTTGCTCATTTGCTCATTTGCTCATTTGCTCATTTGCTCATTTGCTCATTTGCTCATTTGCTCATTTGCTCATTTGCTCATTTGCTCATTTGCTCATTTGCTCATTTGCTCATTTGCTCATTTGCTCATTTGCTCATTTGCTCATTTGCTCATTTGCTCATTTGCTCATTTGCTCATTTGCTCATTTGCTCATTTGCTCATTTGCTCATTTGCTCATTTGCTCATTTGCTCATTTGCTCATTTGCTCATTTGCTCATTTGCTCATTTGCTCATTTGCTCATTTGCTCATTTGCTCATTTGCTCATTTGCTCATTTGCTCATTTGCTCATTTGCTCATTTGCTCATTTGCTCATTTGCTCATTTGCTCATTTGCTCATTTGCTCATTTGCTCATTTGCTCATTTGCTCATTTGCTCATTTGCTCATTTGCTCATTTGCTCATTTGCTCATTTGCTCATTTGCTCATTTGCTCATTTGCTCATTTGCTCATTTGCTCATTTGCTCATTTGCTCATTTGCTCATTTGCTCATTTGCTCATTTGCTCATTTGCTCATTTGCTCATTTGCTCATTTGCTCATTTGCTCATTTGCTCATTTGCTCATTTGCTCATTTGCTCATTTGCTCATTTGCTCATTTGCTCATTTGCTCATTTGCTCATTTGCTCATTTGCTCATTTGCTCATTTGCTCATTTGCTCATTTGCTCATTTGCTCATTTGCTCATTTGCTCATTTGCTCATTTGCTCATTTGCTCATTTGCTCATTTGCTCATTTGCTCATTTGCTCATTTGCTCATTTGCTCATTTGCTCATTTGCTCATTTGCTCATTTGCTCATTTGCTCATTTGCTCATTTGCTCATTTGCTCATTTGCTCATTTGCTCATTTGCTCATTTGCTCATTTGCTCATTTGCTCATTTGCTCATTTGCTCATTTGCTCATTTGCTCATTTGCTCATTTGCTCATTTGCTCATTTGCTCATTTGCTCATTTGCTCATTTGCTCATTTGCTCATTTGCTCATTTGCTCATTTGCTCATTTGCTCATTTGCTCATTTGCTCATTTGCTCATTTGCTCATTTGCTCATTTGCTCATTTGCTCATTTGCTCATTTGCTCATTTGCTCTTTTGCTCTTTTGCTCTTTTGCTCTTTTGCTCTTTTGCTCTTTTGCTCTTTTGCTCTTTTGCTCTTTTGCTCTTTTGCTCTTTTGCTCTTTTGCTCTTTTGCTCTTTTGCTCTTTTGCTCTTTTGCTCTTTTGCTCTTTTGCTCTTTTGCTCTTTTGCTCTTTTGCTCTTTTGCTCTTTTGCTCTTTTGCTCTTTTGCTCTTTTGCTCTTTTGCTCTTTTGCTCTTTTGCTCTTTTGCTCTTTTGCTCTTTTTCTCTTTTGCTCTTTTGCTCTTTTGCTCTTTTTCTCGTTTACTCGTTTACTCGTTTACTTGTTTACTTGTTTACTTGTTTACTTTTTACTTTTTTACTATTTTACGTTTTACTTGTTTCCTTTTCTACTTCAATTTTTTACTTTCTCCTGTTTTACTTTTTTTACATTTTTACTTTTTACCTTTTTTTCTTTTACTTTTTCATTCCTCACTTTTTTGCTTTATTACTTTTTTACTTTTTATACTTTTTTACTTTTTTACTTATTTACTTTTTATACGTTTTTACTTTTTTACTTTTTACTTTTCGTTTTTTACTTTTTACTTTTTACTTTTTACTTTTTACTTGTTTACTTCTTTACTTTTTTAATTTTTTACTTTTTTACTTTTTTCCTTTTTTACTTTTTCAGTTTTCACTCTTTACTTTTTTACTTATATACTTCTATACTTTTTATTTCTTTACTTTTTCCTTTTTTCCTTTTTACTTTTTTCCGTTTTACTTTTTCCACTTTTTTACTTGTTTTACTTTTTACTCGTTCTTTTTTAAAATTTTTCCGTTATTTACTTTATTTGTTCACCTCTACTTTTACTTAATTACTTGTGTTATTTTTTCACTGTTATTACTTTTTGCTTTTTTTACCTATTTTACTTCTTTACTTTTTTTACTTCTGCTACTTCTACTTTTTCTTCTCTAAAATAACTCCATCATTGATGCTTCTCAGCTTGAGAATAAAAAGCAAGGCAAAAATCGCTACACGTAAAGTCATTTATATTAAAAATAATAAAATAAAACTGAACGAACGTTTCGGACTAACTGTCCATCTTCAGCTAGAAAAATTTCTGGAAAACGAAACCAAATAACAGAAATTAAAGCACTAAAGTAGTATATGTACAAAATCTAAATTTTGAAAAAAACACAAACAACGGTAAAAAAGATCTGTAAAAGATATAGGAAAAACTGAATTACGTATTGGCAACATGAAGCGGGAAAGCACTTTGGGTGTCATTGAGAGCAGGTTTAATTTTGTTAATATACAAAGATTCGAGAAGGCGCAGATCTGTTTTGTAAGAGGTACCGGCCAAGATTTTAAAATCATTTTGTGAGACTGGAACATTGCACTCTTCTGCATGAGATCTAACAGAGGACATTGCTCTCCCTAAATGATTTTAAAATCTTGGCATCAAAAAATCATTTAGGGAGGCCGGAACATTGCACTCTTCTGCATGAGATCTAACAGAGGACAGTGGTCTCCCTAAATGATTTTAAATTCTTGGCCGGTACCTTTAACAAAACAGATCTACGCTTTCTCTAATCATTGTATGTTTACAAAATTAAACCTGCTCTCAATGACACCCAAAGTGCTTTCCCGCTTCATGTTGCCAATACGTAATTCAGTTTTTCCTATATCTTTTACAGATCTTTTTTACCGTTGTTTGTGTTTTTTCAAAGTTTAGATTTTGTACATATACTACTTTAGTGCTTAAATTTCTGTTATTTGGTTTCGTTTTACTGAAATTTTTCTTACTGAAGATAGACAGTTAGTCCGAAACGTTCGTTCAGTTTTATTTGGTCATTTCTAATAAAAATGACTACGTATGGCGATTTTCGCCTAGCTTTTCATTCTCAAGCTGAGAAGCATCAATGATGGAGTTATTTTAGATTATATCGAAGAGCGGTATGGTAAAGATGGCTATCGTAAATTTCGCATGTATCAAAACACCCAGAAAAAGCTTACTAATGCTAAACTTGATTTTAAATTTTTGACGCTGTGTAAGCTGTATAACATATTCCCGAAATTTCTACGCTTCAGAGTGTACAAGAAGTCAATCCAGACCTCGGAGTGTTACCGTTTTTTTCAGTCCAAACTACTGCTCCGAAGATTCGGTCGAAGAAGAAGACGGTCTCCGAACTCTCTTCGAAGCTCAAAGAGTGCATGATGTCCATTTCATCCCTTTCACCGTTGGACCGTGTTTTGGTGAATCGTTGCATCTCTACCATCAGTTCAAATTTTGAAAAAACTGTTGAAGATACGCACAGTAGAAAGCTTCAGTTATTGGGTCTTGTGAATCATTTGGAACCGGTCGACCCTAAAGATGTAATTTTCAACTATAGCTCTGTACATCTGTCTGACAGACTCTGCCGTCTACTAGCTTTTGGGTTAGATTTCTGTTTACCAGTTCACAGATTGAACTTTTTCAGCTATTACTTCAGTTTTGAAAAGCTTTGAATTCAATTGAAAACCGTTCAATGCAATGACTTCGTGCAATTCTCTACTCAATTTCGTAATGTTGTCCATAGGCATTATTACAATTTTAAACCATTCAGAACATTTTCAGCAATTTTTACCAAATCTGACATTATGCTCTTAATAAATCTTGCCGCAAATAAGGATATTGTAGTGACCAAACCAGATAAGGGTCGGGGTGTTGCGCTAATAGACAAAGCAAAGTACTTAGAAAATATTAGCAATATCCTATCCGGTGAGAGTAAGTTTCAGGAAATTGTAGAGCCCATTCATAAATTCTCCATGCGTGTTGAGGATAAGATAAATAATTTTTTTGTTACGGTTGAAGAATAAGGGATCCAAATGACCTCACGATTACAATAAGCTACGTGCAACCGGATCTGGTACGGGTACTCTTTACGGCCTACCTAAAATCCACAAGTTTGATTTTACTATAAAGCTTCAATTTCGCCCGATTTTTGCCTCTTTTCATTACTCCCAGTTTTTACCTTGCCAAATTTTTTGTTCCAATTCTGAAACCATTTACAACCAATTGTTTTACTGTAGACAACTCTAAAGCATTTGTAGGTAGTTTGAGTAGTTTTAGTAATGCTGATGGGTTATTCATGGCGTCCTTTGATTGTTTGTACCTTTACTTGAAACTATAGAAATTTGTTTATCTATATATTAATACGCTTAAAACTAAGTTCGTGGGAAACGCTCTCATCCGAGTTTGCGGTATCATAGATACCGAATATCTGAGCGTTTCATAAAAAGATCGCCTTTACATGCATTGATACGTTTGACATTTTATCAGGATAGGATAGGCAGGATAGGTTAAATTAGGTTAGAGTAGGATAATTATTTTTTTTATTATGCTTTATATTTTGTATTTTTTTGTAATTTCATTTTATTTGCCAATTCTCGTCATGTGTCAATTTGTTTTATATTTTAATTTTGTTAGGTTATTCATTTCTTTAATTTTTAATTTTTATTATTTCAAATTTTAAATATTTCTATTTTTCATTTTTTGATTGGTTTCATTGTTATAGTTTTTATTTTGTGTATTTTTTCATTTTCTAATTTATTTATTTTTTATTTATTTATTTTATCTTTTATTTATTTTATCAATTTTATTTATTTATCTTTTTCAAATGTTCTATTATTTTTTATTTATTTTAGCATAGGTTAGGTATGAAATTTTGGTAAATGTGTAGCGTTGGTCAGTAACCGATTTTTGAGTTTTCAGTGCCTAAACGTAGTTAATTCGATCGATATAAACAAGTTTTCTTCTATGCACTTTCCGTCGTAAATGAGTATTTAACGAGTTATGGCGGTTAGTTTACGAGTAGTTTCGTCTTTGATGACGAATGCGCTCGAATAAACAGCTACTCATCGATTTTCAAATTTTTGTTGCTTGAATCATGGTAATAACCTCGAAATAAACAACTTTTCTTCTATACAATTTTTTCGTCAAATGAGTATTTAACGAGGTATAGCGGTAGGTTTGGTTTCGTCTTTGATGACGATCGGGCTAGAAGCGAGACGGCATTGCAGTGTTGCCGTCCGACGTGCTGTTTGAATTAGTTCCCGCTTTAAACACTGGAGTTGCGGTCAGTAATTTACCGCTATAACTTGTATAATATTCGTTTATACTTTTTTCTACTTTTTTGACTCGTTTATACTTTTTTTCTACTTTTTTGACTCGTTTATACTTTTTTTTCTACTTTTTTGACTTGTTTATACTTTTTTTCTACTTTTTTGACTTGTTTATACTTTTTTTCTACTTTTTTTACTTGTTTATACTTTTTTTCTACTTTTCTGACTTGTTTATACTTTTTTTTCTACTTTTTTGACTTGTTTATACTTTTTTTTCTACTTTTTTGACTTGTTTATACATTTTTTTCTACTTTTCTGACTTGTTTATACTTATTTTTCTACTTTTTTGACTTGTTTATACTTTCCTCAGACTTTTTTCTGCCTTATTTACTTGTTTTATTTTTTCACTTATTCAACGAGTACTTTTCTACCTATTCTCGACCCTACTTTTTTGACTGATTTTCATTTGTTTTTGGACGATTTTTTTCAATTGCTTCCAACTCATTTTGCGATATTTGTATTTTTTCTGACTTTTTTCACTTATTTAACTGTTCTACTTGTTTGAGACTTGTTTCACTTATCGAATTTTTTTGGCGTTTTCCAGACGTTTTTGATCTCCCGACTTATTTCACCTGTTCTTGAATTTCTCACTTGGAGATCATTAAACATGCACCGATGATAAATGAAAAGTTCAACGAATTCTCCTACCTAAATTTGTTCACATAGAAAAAGCATGCCGAGTACGAGAGGCTTAAGGCATCGTAAAAAACTCACGCCGCCAGACTCACTCCGAGCTTCCAACAGTGTGCTTACATCTTTTTGTCCGCTCCGTGTATATAACTTAATACCTAAATTTTATCTTGAACCACGCAGAATTTTGTTACTAATTATTCAACAAAGGTGACCTTGCTCAATGACTTTGTATTTTCTGTTTTATTAAGCTTAGCAATTGAATTTTTCAGAAATACCATGATGAAGACCCCAGTAGAAGGTCGAAACGTCATTTTTTATTTAGCATGTTCATATTTTTACTCAAGAACTGCTCTTTTTAAAATTTCCGACGAACTAAATTGTGATTTCAGGAAAGTGGAGAAACTTGGGGTTTTAGCTTACCACCGGACATCGATTGCTTTTCCAATTTCTGTTGCTAATATAATGCTAATGAGATCGAAAAAAAATTGTTCTTCTATGCGAGTTCCGTCGTAAAGTAGTATTTGACGTGTTATAGCGGTATTATTATAAAAAAATCATGGCTGAAATAAACGTTACGACCCGTTAGGTTGGATAGGTTAGCTTAGGTTATCTTATTTTCACGATTGTACCAACCTGGAAAAGTAATTGCTTCATCATTCTTTTCTATAAATTTACCGACTGTTCTAAAATATTTCGATAACGCGAATGATCAGGGCAGATCAGGGAATAAATCATGTGTGACAGGGCATTAGTCACACATCAGGGCAGCCATGACGTCACTCGCGGCGTTTGAATTATATGCGAAGTTGTGCTGCTATAATTCATTAAATGTGATAGAAAGTGCATAGAAGAAAAGTTGTTTATTCCAATCTCATTACTAATATACAAGAAACAAATGTATGAAAATCGATTGGTGGCCTGTCGTAAACGTTTACCAAATTCGTAAAAACTAATGTGAGAAAATGTGAAACGTTTGCCACTAATAGGTTTTCTACTTTTCGGTGCCTAAACATAGTTAATTAGATCGAAATAAAGTTTTCTTCAATGCAATTTCTACTGGAAATGAGTATTTTACGAGTTATAGCGGTAAATGACTTACCGCAACTCAGTGGTGTTTCAAGCGGAAAGAAATTCATAGAGCAACATGGCTACACTTCAATAGACTCTCCCTTCCGACGCGTTCGTATGGTCGAGCGCATTCCCGCCATCTAAGATGAAAATTAACATACCGCTATAACTCGTTTTTTTTTTGGGTGATAACCTTTATTGTGTTATTAACTAAAAGATCCTAGAAGTGGGTTCAGGCTCCGCAAGCTCCAAGGGGTAAGCTAAGAATAAATTACGAAGTATTCAAACGTAATCTAACAGCTCAGTCGTGCAAAAAATAAAACCTACCGCTCTAACTCGTGAAATACTCATTTGCCGCTAAAAGTGCATAGACGAAAAGTAGTTTATTTAGATGTTATTAACATGATTCAAGAAACAAAAATTCAAAAATCGATTAGTAGCTGTTTATTCAATCACATTCGTCATCAAAGACAAAATTAACATACCGCTATAACTCAATAAATACTTACTTCCGACGGAAAGTGCATGTAAGAAAATTTGTTTATTTCGATCAAATTAACAATGTTTAGGCCCCGAAAACTTGAAAATCGATTACTGGCAAACGCTTCACATTTACCCAGATGTGAAACGTGTAATAGATAAATGCAAAGCCCACAAATTCTCATTATTCATGTCCTATTGCTGATTTTGAAGAGGCAGTGCTACAACATCCCTTCCACCTTAGATTTATATCCAGCCTTGTGTGAGGGTATAGTAATGAAGGAAGGGGCCAATATGCAGTTTAAGGAGTTCATGGGAATTAAAAATTTCGTTCCCAAGAATCACTAATGGAACACATTTAAAAAGGTTTTACACAAATGACATTCTACTCTCCGATGCGTTATATTAGAGATACAAAAATAATTACGATCAGTTAGGAATAACATATATAATCGGTTGTTTAGTCGCCGCATTTTTGGGTCACGCCCACTTTCTTGGTGAGAAACGCCCATTTTTTGGAGGGAACGTGTCCGTTCCTTCCCTTTACGACGCTCCTAAAAATTCATAGTTGAAAAATTCGAAAATGACTCATCGGAGAGCAGAATGTCATTCATGTAAAACGTTTTTAAAAATGTTCCTTTAGTGATTCTTGGTAACGGAGTTTTTAATTTCCGTGAACGCATTAAACTGAATTATGACCAAGGAAGGTGTGAGGTAACTGAAGTATATCTCTTTTTGCTTTTATATTTGTCACCTGGCCCCCAGGCCAGTTGACACCAGGCTTAAGAGCTATGCTTGTCACTTGAAAATAAACCAGCACAAGGGAAGATACTTTTAGAAAATATGGGGTATCAAGTGTATGTTTCTAAACAACTTTGACCCTGCTATAGAATTGATAATGGCTTAATACGAACATTCAAACAGAACGTTGCCCAACAGACAACACCTTGTTAGCAGGTTCACTGCTTCTAAAGTCACATGTGCATCCGTTGGTCTCATGTTAGGTAAGCTTGTTAGTACCAGGGTTTACAGAACAACTTTACTGCTGGAAAAAACTATTATCTTCCCTAAGAAATGTGAAAATGTATAAGCATGATATTTTACCCTGTATGCATACACCTCTTCCAAAAGAGATGTTGAAGTAATTGAAATGTTCATTCATTTCAATACATAAATGAACAATATACATAGCTGCACGCTTCTGTCCCAATGGGCTGTCGACATGTTAAAACAAAGGCAACTATGTCAATATCCTTGAATGGCCAGCTCTTCCAGTGATGCTTACATATAGTTGAACAGAATCTACTTTGCCTATGTGAGATTAGGCAAATCGCCATGTGAAAATAACTCTTAAAGTGATTGTCTGGCAGCTAAATAAATAGTAAATCAGGCTTGCAATGGTCGACCAACTCAACTGGTACTTTCTAATATTTCATTAGAGTTGCTTTGAGCTATCTGCTTTAACAGAAAGTAACTGTTAAGGTATCTCAATCTCTGGCTCTACTGCATAACATTTTATGCAATATTTAAGTATTATCTAACTAGTATTTTAAATAAAGAATTTAAGGTCAATGTGCAGTTTGATGCGCACACGGAAATTAAAAATTCTGTTGAAAAATCACTAAAGGAACACATTTTAAAAAGTTTTACATGAATGTCATTCTGCTCGCAGATGAATTCGAATTATTCGAATATATTCGAATTATTCAACTTTGAAGTTATAGAAACTTATTTGAATGCGAAGGAACAGACACGTAAATATGATATAGTACGGTATTGACGTAACGATGGGTGAGGTTAGGTTAGGTAATGTTAGGTTAGTTGAATAAACTAACCTAAAATAACATAAATCAACCTAAAATAGCTTACCTTAGTTTCTCCAAACAGAGGCTATTATTTTCTCGCCAAACAAGTGGGCGTGACCCAACAGTGCGGCGACTAGGCAACCGACCATATAATGTTATTCTTATCTGAACGTAATTATTGTTACATCTCGAAAATAACGCATCAGCGAGCAGAATATCATTCATGTGAAACGTTTTAAGCGTAGTCCTTTTGTGATTCTTGTAACAGAATTTTTAATTTCCGTGAGCGAATTAACCTGCATATTGACCAAATTAAGTAATTATAAGCACGTAGAAAGAAAGGGATGAGATGTATTTAGAGATTTTTCTGATACACGTTGGGTTGATTCTTTACCCTAACAAATGGGAAAGCTCATTGTATTAATTTTCAAGTTTATTTAAGTTCCTGTTTGATTGTTATTTATTGTTTTTTGAGTAAAATTTGAATGATATGAGAAAGACTTGGGTTAATATTTGTAAATTAAACATTAGATGAATTACTAAAGTCATCTTTAGTTGAATTTGAACAACCAAAAATAAAGGACAGATCAGAGGTTATATTTAAAAATGTATAAAAACTGTCTTGAGCTAGTGTCTTTGAAAATATTTGTATTTTGTGTGAAAATTTTTCTTGGAATATCTACATTACTTTTCAACGGAAAGGATGTTTATTCTTAGGTTATAATAAGTCTAGAGAAAGAACAATTGAAGTGACAGTAAATGGCATTTTTTAGCAGGAGAGTATTGTGTGCTTTCATTAATTTTTTTTTTGCAGGAAAATATGGCAGGCAGAGACAATCCTATTAAAAAGCCAAATAAATGCTACAAAATATTTAAAAATGAATGGCTAGAAATGCCAGCATTAAAAAGCTGGTTGAAAGCAGACGACGAGAACCAATTTAGTGCCATATGTGTAGTGTGTAATTTTAAATTCAAAAACCCTACCAAATATGGACAATTGTCGCTCACATTAAAACAGCAAAACATTTGAGAATGTGCAATGGTGATGTTAAAGAAGACGTAGTGGAGAGTAGACATGATGGGGACCTGGCGTGTGTGGACGGAATGTACCAAGAAAATGAAGTGGGGACAAGTAGTGAAGGTCATGAAATGCCGCCTGTGTTAAATAGTGAAAAAGTTTCGAAAGCAGAACGTTTACTGTCTGCTTTCGCCGCAGAATGTGAAATGCCCCTTTCCCAAGCCGAGCAGCTGGTTGACGTTATTAAGTGTATATGCCCAGATAATGAAATTGCTCAGGCACTCAACAAAGGGAAAATACGAGTAGGGGCCTCTTGCACTTGTGCTGACAACGTTTCAGAGAGTGAATCCAAGAATCGTCCAAACATTGAAAATCGGCTGCCTGTCATGGATGGGGAGTCAGCAAGGTAAAATTTTTTGGATTCAATAGGAGTAGTTGAGTTTTTCCTACTTTCTTGTAGTGAAGCTAGAAAGAGTAGCCACACTACACTACAAGAAAGTATGAGTCCAATTTATACTTTCTGGTAGTCAACCTAGAAGAAGAATTTTAGAAAACAGCCATTGAGATTTTGTAAGATGAAATAAGTTTTGTGCTGAAAAGAAGGAGGAAATTCTGTGATTGAGCTATGGTAATTTAATTTCAAGTAGTTTTGAATGTAAATGCATTTTTAGTGAAGGATGGAGCTATTTGAATAAATGTAATTAGCAGGACTCGTGAAAATTATACGGACAATGTCATCGTTAAAGCTAGGTAGACTTGTGAAAAAATTAGCTCAGCATTACCTAACAAATTTCAACATAACATTTTCTGTCATAACTTATCCTAACCTAACATCCTAACCTTCGTATACTAACCTATGCTATCCTAACAGAAGCCCTCACGATAGTTTCAAACATTAAAAAACGTAGATTTTTGGAAAAAATTCATCAACATTACCCAACCTAACCTATCATACCGTTAAGTTCCCGTTCATATCTCGAATAGATAGCCTTTCTTCCGTTCTTAGTCTATCTCAAAATCTTTTTTGTCTCTCTCTGGCTAATTTTCTCTTCAGCTCCATTGTGAAGGGCAAACGCAGGGTGAGTAGCTTAATAAGGCCCATTATAAATTACATAGTACCTTCCCAGACACGATACTGCGAGTCACGACGCCTTAATAATAATGAGTGGTGTTACACATGAACTTGGTTTTAAGCGTATTTATGAATAGATAGAAAAAAATAAATTGTTTAATTACACAGTCAAGTAATTCATAGAAAATTAGTAGTATTTGAGAGATAACCCCTCTGGGGGTAGAGTATAGTGAAAGGTTTGAAGTTAGGTAATTTTTTTTATTTCCTGGAGACTGGTGTCCCTGGGGAAGATACTGTCAGGTAGCCTGAACTGCAAATAGGCTTTTGTGAATTCTATCTTTTAGGTTTACATTGACTTTTTTCTGCTTTTTGTCGTTTCTCCATCTTCAATTCTAACTTATGTTCTTGTGTGCATAATGTCCTGTGTAGAAACATACTTTGTTCACAGATTATCCTTTTCTAAATTGCTCCTTCTCTTTACTCTCCAAAATTATAGTAAAATTGGATGAAATTAAGAAGGCACAGTTTCAAAGCGCCTTGATGCTATTCAATTTGAATTTAAGAGTACAAAAACTAGAAAAACTTAAGCCTAGTCCAGAGAACGTTATTTTCCTTTAAATGGATGTTTGAAATCTGCCATTCACTTTACTGACCAAACAATCGAGGAAAGGAATATTGTTGATTTTCTCACCCTCCATCGTAAATCTGATCGAACTATGCTTAGAAATCAAATATTAAAGGAATTGAGATGCATGAGCTTGTTCTTTGAGAAGAAAAGAGTATCATCGACGTACCTTCTATAAAACACGGGTTTAAAATCAACACGACAGCCATCTAAGCGAATTTTTTCATAATTATACATGAAGATGTTAGCAAATGTAGGCCCTGACGGCAATCCCATTCCCAACCCCTCCAGCTAACGGAAAAGACGACCATCAAATAGAAAAGAATTTAGAACGGCCAATTCTAAAAGGGACTTAACCCGCGCACTGTAACTGGTCGCCTCATTTACCAGGCTCACTGGTTGCCAGACGTAAGGCATAACCCCAAGTTGTTATACACCAAAATGATCGTCTCAGCGAGTGCTACACAGCTAGAGCCAGAAACCCCCACATTGTGGGGGTTAAGGCAGAGCTCCAACCACTTGGAAGTTGGGAGGGGTAAGCACAGTCAGTGTGGTAAATGAGGCGACCGTGAGAGGGTGTGCGTGCGAACAGTCAGTGGCAGCCTCAGTTACCAGCGAAACTACTCAGGGCCTTATTTCGCCTTATTTCGTAAAAATGGCAAATAAGACAAATCTGAAGTCAGTAGCGTGTAGAGCAGTATTTTATTCATATTGTGTGAAAATTACAAGTTTCGAAACACTATACTTACAGTAATATAACCAGACATGCAAACATGCATTTATGTAGGAACTAAAACGAAGAATGGATAACACCTAGTAGACATAAATGGTCATAACTTTTTTTCTAATTGTTGTAGAGGAAAAATAAAAACATCAGCAGGTTTGGAAGGATTTTCTGCATAAAATAGCAGTGAAAAACATTACATTGTTCCCAAAACACAAAAATGGCCATTGATCTCTTTGAAGCAATGTTGTGCAAAAATCTACGGAGTTTGACTCCATATTACAAAGAAACCGTTCAAGTTATCAAAAATCTGACAACATCAAAGTGTAAAGCAACATTTTTTACTCATTACTTCATATTTTTACATCTCTGCCTATTACGGTAAGTGAACAGGGAACGGCAGAGTAACGGGGGTAAATTGACTACTTTTCTGAGGGATGCGCGACCGTGCGCGGGTTAAAATATGACCTCGTTAGCCCCAAAATCCCTCCAGAACCTGTGAATAATTTAGAAAGGCAAATATCAATAATTTGTACGAGTGGAATATTGGTAAAAAGGCTTTCAATGACGAACGAAGCCATGTCAAATGAGCTTGCGTCATTAAAATTGCATATTTCAGTAGAAAAATTGTAAGAATTATCAACAGTATATGCATTGCTGGTCAGCGGTGTGGGAACAGGGACAAGAAATTTTACCAATTTATAACTAGGATTGTTGTACGCTTCAAAAATAAGCCGAAATTGAAAATAAGTAGAAAAGTTAGGCTCTCTTTTTTTCTGTTTGATGGTTGTCTTTTCCGTCAGCTGGAGGGGTTGGGAATGGGGTTGCCGTTAGGGCCTACTTTGCTTACATCTTCATGTGTAATTGTGAGAAATTTTGCTTAGATGACTGCCCTGTTGATTTTAAACCCGTGTTTTATAGAAGTTACGTCGATGATACTCTTTTCTTCTCAAAGAACAAGCTCATGCATCTCAATTCCTTGATTATTCGATTTCTAGGCATAGTTCGATCAGATTTACGATGGAGGGTGAGAAAATCAACAATATTCCTTTCCTCGATTGTTTAGTCAGTAAAGTGAATGGCAGATTTCAAACATCCATTTAAAGGAAAATAACGTTCTCTGGACTAGGTTTTAGTTTTTCTAGTTTTCGTACCTTTAAATACATATCGAATAGCATCCAGACGCTTTTAAACCGTGCCTTCTTAATTTAATCCAATTTTACTGTCATGCATTTTGTTTGAAACTCTTGAAAAAAATTCGTTCTGAATGGATATCCAGTTACTTCATTCGAGTTCCAATTGAAGCAGTTTTTGTCCAAAAAGCTTCAAGTCATCCGTCAACCGATGACCCTAATAACAAACTTTACATTTCTCTCCCCTATTTTGATGCTCAATCCGAGACGCTAAAAGAAGAGCTGAAATCTCTTGTGGTTAAAAACTTCAAAATTAATTTACATGGTATTTTTGTGAACAATTTTTGCATTAGATCATTTTTCTGTTTCAAGGATAAACTTCCCGTTGCGATGCGATCCTCGATCGTTTATGAACATAGTTGTGCACAGTGTGCATCCAGGTACGTCGGTTACACCGGTCGTATCCTAGGACTGAGGATCGCTGAGCATAGGGGAGTAAGCTACCGCACAGGATCAAGGCTAGGACACAGTAGGACAGCCACCCCATTCTGCAATCCGTATTCATGCAGAAAACTGCAATTCAATAATCTCCAACAAAAATTTTTCAATCACAGGTCAGGGGTCAAATTTCACTGATCTACGTATTTTAGAATCACTACATATTTTAAAGGATAGACCAACACTAAATGATATGTTGAGTTCCTTCCCACTGTGCATTTCCATCTAATTTATTATAGTTGCGTGAACAGTTTTCTATAACTAATCAAATTTATTTTCATGTCTTGTGGTTTTCAGCTGATGGGATTTATCCTGAATCGTACAAAAAAGTTTAGAATTTTATTCCTCCCTTTTAAATTTTTAATAAATTTGCGTTATCGCCAACAAAAGATGTGCTTAATTATATACTTCACAAACATCACTCTTTAGCGAGTACAATAGTCATTGTCAAATTGATTTTATAAGAAATTATTGGCTCTTTAAACTTGTACTGTAATCAATGAATTGTGTATTAATGCCTTAGGTTAATGTAAACGTAATTTTTCATGAGACATGAACAGTTAGAGATGATGTGCTCTAATCTTGAATTAATTTTGTTTTCAGGTTGAAGATTCCTGGAGTGATGATTTTCGTACCTGACGAGTAGCCTGGTAAAGGCCCACCGGTGGTGACATCGGTGATTTTCATAATATTGCACTTTTTATAGTGAAACCAAATGAATTTTTATTTTATTGGCCATTTTTTTCGGTTCACTATGGTCGTTTTTTAGCAGTTGTTACTTTCTACTTCACTTTAAAATTGGTTGATTTCAAACATGTGTTGTTCCTCTGAAGAAACCTCTATTGTATCTAATGAATTTAGCGCTCCCAGAAACAATATATGAGGTCCCAAGCTAAAGGATACGTAGAAATTTTGTTGAAAAAGAATAGGTTTTTGTTTTGTTACGGACCATTTTTTCGGTTGACTGCTGTCCGATTTTTAGCACCTACTACTTCCTTCTTAATTAACCCTTTCCTTCCCAATTAGGCTATGCGGTAATTTCAGTCATTACCCTGAAATATCAGCAAAATTACCCTAGCATGTTTTTTTTTCTGCATAAGCTCGTGCTTACTTCCTTTTTATCACGTTGACTACGATTGCACGTGTTGTATGGTTGATTTGGTTACATTATGAAAAACAGACTGGTAAAATCGACTTACTTGCTTGAATAAGTTTCCGTCCTTTGTAAGAAATGTATAAAATGGAAGAACTCAATAATATTTTCATAGAATGATAAAATTCCTTCAAAAAAGGTAGCAAAATGGTTTGAAACGTTATAAATTTACATTAGTGCGTGTATGAACAATTTACCTAGTGGTACACATTTGTCCGACTCAGTGGTCAAAGTGTTAAATTGATAAAAAAATTATGCTCTGAAAATGTATGCTTCGACGCCAAAAAATGACCAAAAAATCTTAGAAAAAATTTCAATAAAGTTTTTGCCTAATTTTATCTGTAAATTCCTGTACGAATGAAAAACTTGCTCAAGTTAAATAAAAAAGGGATTAAATGTATTGCATGGACTTAGCAGCTTACACTGAGTGGATATGAATAGCAAATTGCACGTGTCAAACTTCTGGAATGTCGAAAAACATAATTGCAGGAAAATTATTAATTGCCCTAATTTTGTCCTTTACTTAAAATTATTTCCCTACCAGTTGAATTACCCTGAAATTTTGTCAATTTTCCTAAACTAGAAGCACTAGCCATCAGGAATGGAATAAGAGTTCCCGTCGGGAGGCAAAGGGTTAACATTTTACTGTTTCTATGCCCCTTTCTATGCTCCTTCATTTTATGTCTTTCCTCTCCGTTTTTGTGCAAGCATCAAACTAGACCGTCATGGTACCTATGTGTATGTGTGTTTATCAATTGCAGACATTCTGCACATAAAGTATTACAAATATATTGTGATTTTTTCCTAATATGAAACCCTTATAGGGCATTCATGTCTTCTTTCTTATTCACGTCCAAAAATGTTCTTGTTAATTAAGCTAGTGTAGTGCATATTATCATACCATCTCTTACGCTCTAGAGTATATTACAATAACCTCACCTAGGATTTTCTGTTCTTGGGAACTGTTGTAGAACAATCGTTTTCATGTTTCTGAATCAGGTAGACTGTTTTGTGCTACGACTTTAAGCACGGAAATTTAATAAAATTCATGCCGTGTCAAAAGATATTTTCTCAGAGTCCCTCGATTGGAATGCTGGCTAATACTGACTAGTTTACGTTGATATTTGCGCACATGCTTACTTGTGTATATGAGTGCGTGTGTACGCTATGTTTGCGTGGATAGGTGAATGTATCACTACGTAATACTTCATTTCACTTCATTATTGTAAAGCATTTATAAAAAATATGTAATAGATTTGTTGCACGATTACCCACATATGATAAATAAGACGCTTATCAACCAATGATCTTTTCGCTACAATATTTAATTAATCATCGCTTCGATATTTCCTTAGAAATTGTAAGCAGCAACACCTACTGAAAAGGTTGTCACGAACTTCCTTTGTCATTATCCTATATTTCAGTACATCGCACAGCATTTATGTAGAACGCATATGTATTGCGATTGCCTAGATGCATAGGTATGTATATATGTATGTGTGCGTGTTGGGCGTATGTATATACGTAGGTATGTGCATGCATATGTGTATATATTTACATGTACATATGCACATATGTGTGTAACACGCTGACAACTGGCATTTTAACTAAAAATACTGGTCTTTTTTTCTGTTTCACTCTCAACTTGTGACAATACCTAACTCGTCATCTCTCTATTATTGTGAAGCATCCATGTAAAAAACTAAATTCGTTGTGTGATCATCCATTTATACTTGAATAAAATGCTTATCAACTAATGACCGCTCTGTTAAAAAATTTTTACTAGAAATAAAAAAATTGCAATTTCCGTGGTCCTCATGCTTATATTTGTATTTTTTTCATGCTTCCTTGAAATGACATTTTTAGACATCTGCTGAAACTAACAATTTATAATATTAGTTCCTGGCGTCAAGAATTTCAAAGTTTTATTGTCATGTACATGTAAACTGTCAAAAGTGTTTCCACCCCACAACGAAAATGCATCGTCCATGAAATTGTGTTATCTCTTACAATTATCATTAACTGTATCATCAAATGTAGATTAAGCAACATTGAGTACATTGCCCTCAATCATTTCTTTTCGACTAGTGACAAGGGTATTACAAAACTCACGTGTGTGTATCATCGAAGTGTATTAACTTTAGGAGATTTTAAAATCCAATGATGGTACTTTTGTACAATCTCTATTGGAAATAAACTGTGTTTCTTCCTTTCTTTTTCTTCCGTTTAAATTCTGCAATTCCTTATCTCCGTACAAAATCGTGCCTTCCCCCTTCCTCTCTTTTGAATGATTTTTTTTAGCGGTTAGGAAGGCTTAAACTAACATCGAATCTTATTTCATGGACTTTTTTTCTTAACTTACTGTTTCTGTGCACCTTGTGTACAGAATCCTGCCTAAATTTGTCAGTTGGAGGGCAAAAAGCCCAAGTAGGCTCAGCGCAATTTTGCTCCACAGTATGCGCTGGGTGGGGCAGAACGTACTAGGCTTAGAAGTTCTCGTACTTAAACATCAGAGCTCACGTATGCTAAGCGACACTTCGGCATTCTTAGAACGATGACAGATCTTGCCGCACTTGATTGTGTCAAGCAAGACAAGCGCATTTGTTTTGAAAATCTGAAAATGCTGCGAACCATGAGAACGTAGTTAGCTAGAACCCTCAATGCATATCAGTGGCTGCATTAAATGATTTAAATTTTACATATGAATAATTTCAATAGCAACTTTAAATTTATTGTGCGTTACAATGTACCTAACGGTTAGCACGTTTTCAAAATTGCTGTTTCTGTAGTTTTTAGTCGTATATCATTTTGCTTTCATTCTGTGACGTAACTTATAGCAATTATGTGCTATACAAATTGTTTCTGTGTAGAAAAGAACCGTCATTTTGATCTACAACTCGATTTAGAAATTTTTAAAGTCAGCAACTGCGGCTATAAATATAGATACTGGATTGAGCACGTAAATTTCAAGGCAATTTTTGAAAAATACCTATATAATATGCTCCGTGGATAAGAATTTTACATGTTCAGCGTATTAAGGTTAAACCATCGCACTCTACTGTTCTCGTTATTCAAAATGTTCAATAAATGCGTAATTATGAGCAGCTGTTATTGCTAGGTTTTCCTTCATTGGGCAACGACTATCGTCTCTACGGGAAGTAGAACTCCAAAGTAGACCCCTCAGGGGGATAAAACTATTGTAACTATGGGAATTAGCACTCCCAGGGGGAAAATGTGTGAGGACCCGAGCTGAGACTTAGGTAAGCCTTCTTTTTGTTGAAATAAAATATTTTTGTTATGTTAAGGACAAACTTTTTTCGGTTCACCGCTGTCTTGTTTTTTCAGCATTTTCTTCATCAACTTTTATCTTGTTTCATGAACTTATTTCTCAACTTACTGTTTCTATGCCCCTTCTGCATAAATCTCCCATTCCTTAATTTCCATACTAAATGGTGCTTTCCTCCTTCCTCTCTTCGATACACTATTTTTTAGAGGTTAGGGAGGCTTTAAACTAACGTATAATCTAATCTAACTCTAAAGGAGAGAGTGTACGGGCTTTAGGTAATGGTCAGGTATTCCCCTTTTTTGTTGAGGTGATGTTCATGTTTATTATGTTATTTTTTCTCTTCAATGTTGTCTTTTTTTGCGTCGCTCCCAACTCTTCCTTCTAGAACTGTATTTCTTTCAATTGATTTCCTGACTTGCTGCTGTGCGCATACTAAATCCTGCGTTCGGAAATATAATTGTGTGTAAATTCCCCGTGTAGGTATTTTTATTTCCTAGTCCTTTTTTTTAACACTTGCATTAAAAGAACCCGACTGTTCTATAATGTAAACTAATTTTGTTAGATTTGCATTCACGTGAGAAAGATGAGCATTTAAGAAATATATTGCGGAATAAGTCTTAGTGCAAAGTTTCGAACGCCTCGGAAAGAAAATTTGTTTCTAACTAATTAATACATCGAAACAAGCAGGTGTTCATTTACAATTATATACATACATACATACATATACCGGGCTTATCCTCCCTATGGGAGGGTAGCCGACAGCAGGCCACAATCACCACACTTGGTCACTAGGAGGCGAGAGAGGCAGCACTGGCCGCACCTGAACTGCCAGGATCAGCAGCAGCCCAGCACAACCACCTTCCACAGTCAGGCCCGACAGCCACAGCTGGTTTACTAATATCTCAACCAATTATATAGGTTGCATTAATTCCGTAGACCTAACGAGTTTAAATTTGCTTTTATTATTGGCTACAATGGACTTGGTATTTTGTAAAGCCGATTTGCCTTGATATTTAATTGCCGTTTTTTTGTATTTTATTATCCTTACTGAGGCTAGAATCCTCCAAGCGAGCTCAAGTCGGGGAAAGTCTCAACATTTGGTGGCTAGTATGAGGAGAATTCTCCTATAGTCTCTTTATTTAAATTAACTGATTCTTATTTTAAGCCTGACCCCCTCAGGTGGATACAACTATTGTATCTATGGGAATTAGCGCTCCCAGGGGAACCATGTGAGGGCCCGAGCTAAAGGTTAGGTAGGCTTCCTTTTTGTTGTAATAAAATAGGTTTTTGTTTTGTTACGGACCATCTTTTTTCGGTTCACTGCTTTCCTTTTTTTCAGCACCTACTACTTTCTTCTTCAACTTTTTTCTTGTTTCATGAACTTCTTTCCTAGCTTACTGTTTCTGTGCACCTTGTGCATAGATTCCGCGTTCCCTCAACTCCATACTAAATGGTGCCTTCATCTTTCCCCTCTTGGAACATCTTTGTCGTGGTTAAGGGAGGCTAAAACTTTCTTATATAATAATAATAATTTTAAGCCTGACCGCCATTCTTCGAGTAATATCATTGCTCATTAATATGGCCCTTTTTGTCTAGTACTCAAATGATGTGGATAAATTTAAGTTTGTAACTGATGGTCGTAAGTTAGACTATACCGGGCAGGCCTTGCAAAAGTAAGTTTCGGAAAGGGTCAGAAAGAAGGAGAAGCGTGTTTAGAGGGAGAGGAGATGTATGGAGGACTTGGAGCGTGAAGCAAGAGTGCAAGCTCGGGAGTAGTGGAAAGAAGAGCATGAAAGAAAGATGCTGGGAGCTCAAATCGAAAGAGCACGTATCGAGGCTAACTCTCCCCCAGGTTCCTTCAACAACCATGAAACCATGAGACCCTCGTCAAACCTAGTTCCTACAAAGAGGGTAAAGATGTGTCGGTGTACCTGAGAACGTGTTGGTCTTCCGAGAGAGATATTGCATCACCAGGGAACGCAATTCATGTCAACCGTAATGCAGAGATTTAGTTAGTAGTTGCAGATTAAATGCACTTACACGACTCCATACTACCCAAAATGTAACAGTAGTTGCAAAAATTTCAATAAATGTTTGAAGCTGATGATGAAGAAACTAACGGAAGAACAGCCAGAGATATAGGATCGGTATTTGCAACCATTGCTGTTTGCTTACCGTGAATTTTCCCATACTTCAAAATATGTGACTTTCGGTGCGATATAGTTCGAATAACGGAAGCGATAACAAACCCATGTTACTACTACTAATACTCCTGCGCTGGTAGCCCTGTCTGGGTTTCAGCATGGGTAAGGCGCTCGGCTATTAGAGGGTGGGCAGCTGAAACCCACTGGGAACTAGGCTGTACTCCCATTCTAAATCCATGTTGTTTCTTTGTAAAGCTTCGCGAAAGCGGAGGGGTCCACATTTGCTATTAGCTGGCGACCCCGGTGGAAAAGCGACCTCAAACAATCAATCAATTTCCCATACTTCGAATGGTTTTTCACCTTTCGAGTTGCTTTTTGGTCACGAGGGACGCGGTCCACTCTTTCTCATCAAAGAAGGAATCCTTCGAGACTTGAAGGACGAAGGCGAACTAACGATGACTCAATACGTCACGGAAATGAGAAAAGCAGTGAGAAAATTCAGGGAATCGCAAATCGAAATGAAGATCCGTCAAATGAAAAACTAACTACGATCGATCTTGCAGGGATGAACATTCAATATTGGTGACGAAGTGTTACTACTCTTACCCACTACGAAAAGCAAGCTGCTAGCAGAGTGGAAAGGACCTTTCTCGATTGTGCGCAAGTTCGACAACGTAGATAACGTGATCAGAGTCAACGACATGGAGAAGACATTCCATGTAAATATGCTCAAGAAATTCCACAGAAGAAAACCTGGTGAAGATGCTGCTGTGGAATTATGTCAGCTAGCTGAAGATGCCGACCAGCCTAATGAGCTGCAGGAGACTCCACTTTTCAATGAAATGTTTTCTTGTGAGCAGAAATCCCGGCTACGCGGTATATTGGTAACCAATGTCCTGTTTCTATGCTGTGCCAGGGCAGATTCCAGGTCTAGAATATTCAATTAATGTGTACGAAGTTAAGCCTGTTCCTAGTCTACCATATAAGGTGCCATTCCATCGCAAAAATGCGGTGCGTCAAGAATTAAATAGCTTGAGAACGGAATTATTAGGAAGTCGACTAGTGAATGGACTTCACCAGTAGTCGTAGTTCGCAACGCTGATGACACTTTACGCATTGCAGAAGATTTTAGAAAGTTGAACCCTCATGTGAATGTTGACAATTATCCTATGCCTAATAGATGCAGTATTTGGGAACCTTCATAGTGCGAAATTTCTCACCAAGATAGATTTAGCGAACACTTATTTTCAGACAGCTTTGAATTAAATAAAAAAGTTGAAAGTTCGAAGAAATACACGTCGTTTGTTACTGAATTTGGTCAGTCCGAATTTAATTGTGTACCTTTCGGTCTCCGTTTTGCAAGTGGCCTTTCTAATAAACTTCTCAAGGAGATACTGGGAGATTTTGATGATTCCTCTATTAGCTTTGTTGATGTAATTATTTACGGAGGAGATTTTGAGAGCCATCTATTTCATGTAGCCAAAGTGTTGAAAAAATTGAACGAAGTAGGATTACTCTTAACTTTAAGGAATGTGCGTTCGTCGAATCGAGAGTAAAGTTTCTTGGTTTTATTGTAGGTGAAGGCGAGATTAGGCCTGACCCAAAGAAGATTGAGGCGATGAGGAATTTCCCCAGACCTGCTAATAAGAAAACTTTGAGATCATTTTTAGGATCACTGAAATTTTATAAACGTTTCTTACCTCTTATAGCTCCCCATGTTGCGACATTTATTGAAAGATTGAATACAAATTTTGTCGAAGTAATAGAATGGTTCTCTGCTCTCGACCTTAATTACAGAGAAGCTAAAGAACTTACGTCAGCAGACCTCGCGTCAACTATTCCCAAGCCGGAATTACCGTTCATTCTTCAGACAGACGCGAGTATGTAGGAATTGATGTTGTCCTATGACAGAAAACAGACAAAGTTTTCCAACCCATTTCTTTCATTGGTAGAAAGTTGCCGAAAGCAGAGCAAAATTACTCGGTGATAGAGCAAGAATGTTTAGCGATAAAGGGGAGTATTGAATACTTCTACCAGTGTCTTTATGGAAAGAAATTTGTGGTAAGAACGGACCATGCTCTGCTTCAGGGGTTGAAACATATTAAAAATAAGAATTTTCGACTGATAAGATATGCTCTTGCTTTGTAAAGATACGATTTCCATATTGAGTATATTAATGGGCCGACAACTTTTTGGCGGATCTGTTTTCTAGAAGTTTAGGTACGTCAAATCAACCTTAGTGTCTTAATTTTGTAAGGGTGAAGTTGTGCTAGAATTTGTTAGCGATAATATTTAAAACATATCATTTAGTGTTGGTCTACCCTTTAAAATATGCAGTGATTCTAAAATACGTAGAAACGGTTTATATCGTCTTGATGCTACTCAATTTGTATTTTAAGGTACGAAAACTAAAAATCTCAAACCTAATCTAGAGAAAGTTGATTTCCTA
Organism: Morinoia aosen; assembly: GCA_030386875.1. Taxonomy (NCBI): domain Eukaryota; kingdom Metazoa; phylum Arthropoda; class Malacostraca; order Amphipoda; family Talitridae; genus Morinoia; species Morinoia aosen. The sequence continues at coordinate 93,964,530 of CM059559.1, read as the reverse complement.
TAAACGGATGTTTAAAATCTGCCATGCACTCTACTGACCAAACAATCAAGGAAATGAATATTGTTGTTGTTCTCACCCTCCATCGTAAATTTGATCGAACAATGCTTAGAAATCAAATAAACAAGGAATTAAGATGCGTGAGCTTGTTCTTTGAGAAGTAAAAAGTATCATCGACGTAACTATTATAAAACACGGGCTTAAAATCAACAGGAGTCATCTAAGCAAATTTTCTCATAATTACACATTTCATTTCATGTAATTTTTCATGAGTCATGAACAGTTAGAGATGATGTGCTCTAATCTTGAATTAATTTTGTTTTCAGGTTGAAGATTCCTGGAGTGATGATTTTCGTACCTGACGAGTAGCCTGGTAAAGGCCCACCGGTGGTGACATCGGTGATTTTCATAGTATTGCATTTTTTATTGAAATGAAATAAATCTCTATTTTATTGGCCCTTTTTTCGGTTCACTGTGGTCGTTTTTTAGCAGTTGTTACTTTCTTCTTTACTTTTACATTGGTTGATTCCAAATATGTGTTGTTCCTCTGAAGAAACAACTATTGTATCTAATGAAATTAGCGCTCCCAGAAACAATATGGGAGGTCCCAAGCTAACGGATACGTGGGAATTTTGTTGATAAAGAATAGGTTTTTGTTTTGTTACGGACCATTTTTTCGGTTGACTGCTGTCAGGTTTTTAGCACCAATTCATCGGTAGGCTTTAAAAGGAGAGGACAAAGTAAATAATTTTTTACGTAAACTGTAAAAACTATCTGTAATTTCCGATGAAATTTATAAGACACTTTTTGTGACAGGTTCTGGCCCTGGTTTACTCTATGGACTACCTAAAATCCATTAATCTGATTTTGCTACCAAATTTCAACTTCGCCCTATATTTGCCGCATATAACGCTCCTAGCTTTCAATTCTCTAAATTTGTTATTCCGATTTTGAAACCTTTTACTACTAGCAATTTGACTGGAGAGTTCATATGCTTTCATTGACCGTATTTCTCATTTGAAAATTCTGGTGAATATTTCATGGCTTCTTTCGACGTTGAAAATTTGTTCACAAATGTGCCAGTTAGAGAAACAATAGATATCTGTCTCAATCACCTTTTCACTAGTAGCGTTACAACTGTGCTTGGTATGACTAGATCATTATTTTCTACATTATTAGAGCTTTGTGTTTTGAATTCCTTTTTTTTTTGTTTGACGGGCAACTTTACAAGCAGCTTGAGGGTTTAGGTATGGGCATGCCTCTAGGTCCAACCTTTGCAAACATATTTATGTGCTACCATGAAAAATCATGGTTAGATAATTGTCCAGCTGAGTTTAGACCGGTTTTTTATCAGAGGTATATTGACGACAGCTTTCTTCTATTTCGCCATGCTTCTCATGCCCAACTATTTTTGAATTATCTAAACTCCAAGCATCCAGCTATTAATTTTACTATGGAAGGAGAAAAAGAAAACTCATTAGCATTTTTAGATATTTTATTGAAAAGACAGGGTCGAACACTCCAAACTTCAGTTATTCGTAAATCGTCCTTTTCAGGATTAGGTTCGAGCATTTTTAGCCATTGCTCTTTTCAATTTAAAATCAATAGCTTAAAAACCTTACTGTCCCGCGGGTATAAAATTTGTTCTAATTACCAGTTTTTGCATAATGAGTTAGAATTTTTAACACACTTTTTCCTCCAATGGCTACCCCTTACGTCTAATTCAATATCATATAAATCGGTTTCCCAATAATATATACCATATCAGCCCAACTGTTTCTACCGCAGAAAAACAAAAAATGTTTATAACCTTCCCTTATATAGGATCATCATCTGAAACTCTTAGAAAAGAATTACTAATGTTACTGTCTTCGTTCTTTCCACAAATTTCTTTTCAAGCATTGTTAGTAAATAGGTTCACCATTGGGTCACTTTTTCATTTTAAAGACAAACTTCCTGAATGTCTCCGCTCCTGCCTTGTTTATAAATACAGTTGTGCACAATGTGCATCTGCATATGTGGGCTCAACGAGCCGCACATTGCGTGTAAGGCGGTCGGAACATGCAGGAATAAGTCATAGAACAAGTGCACGCCTTTGCCATCCTTCCCATTCCTCTATTAGGTCTCACACAGAGTTTCAGTGCAATTCATCAATTTCTGCATCAGAATTTTCCATATTAGGTTATTCCAGTAATTCAGTTAAACTAAGAATTTTAGAGTCCCTCTACATCCACAAATTAAAGCCTCAGCTTAATGAAATGCAGAGCGCACACCCTCTTCACATAGTTAGTTAGAACCTTTCCCCATCCTCCTGTCCCTTTCTTTCATACTCATGTGTGACACTGTCGAGATAACAGTTTCTCTAGTTTAGGTTTCAATATTGTCATTTCAGCTTGTTTTAGTCAATGATGGATCTAGTTTATTCATGTTTTCACTATAGTCATTTCAGATTGTTTAGCTGAAGATGGGTCTAGGCCCGAAACGTTCTAATTTTTGACGTACAATTTTTTAAAAAAGACATGTCGCCTGGTTTTTGCCCTTTCGTTTTTTTTTCTATGAATAAAATACGCCATTTGTTGTGTTGATATGAATGTTGACTATTTTTATTTTCAACTTGAAAATTATTTTAGGCTATTGCTTGCTTGCATGAAACTATAGTCTTATATAAATTTAAATATTCTATGTGATTATGGCCAGCCAAAGATTCATTGTTGATATATTTGCTATGATGATCGGCATTTGATAACACAAGCCGAGCAGCTAGTTGACGTCATTAAATCTGTATGCCCAGAAAATGAAATTGCTCAGGTATTCTTCAAGACACTAGCTCAAGATAGTCTGTTCATATTTAAATATAGCCTCTGATCTGTCCTTTATTTTTGCCGGTTCAAATTTATCTAGAAATGATTTGGGCATTCGGTCTAATGCATAAATTAGAAGTACAAACCCAAGTTTTGCTGATCATTCACATTTTCCTCAGTACAATTTATAAGTCAAAATATGAAGTCTTACAGATTTTCATGTTTATTGAAAAAATATTTAGTGCTCAAAATCGCGCGGAAACAATTTCGAGAAAGTGATTCCATACTTTTGCTCGCGGTGCGGTAACACATGAAACTCGGTGCGATAAACACATAAAATCAATCGCCAGTAGTGACCGCCTGCAAGCGGCTCCATAACCGGTGACCGTGTGCCTGGCGCCGCTCGATTGAGTGCCGACCGTTAACAGGTGAAAAAGCTGGTTGAAAGCAGATTATGAGAATGAATTTAGTGCCATATCCCTTGATTATGTGATTAAATTCAAAAATCCTACCAAATGTGGACTCGTCGCTCATAGAAAACAGCAAAACATTTGAGATTGTGTAATGGTGATGTTAAAGAAGACGTGGTGGACAGTGGACATGATGGGGACTTTACGTGTGTTGACGGAATGTGCGAAAAAACTGAAGTGGCGACAGGTAGTGAAGGTCAAGGAGTGCAGCCTGTGCTATATAATGAAAAAGTTGCCAAAGCAAAACCTTTACTGTCTGCCTCTGCTGCCGAGTGTGCAATGCCCCTCTCACAAGCCGAGCAGCTGGTTGACGTCATTAAATCTGTATGCCCAGAATATGAAATTGCTCAATCACTAAACAAAGGGAAAATAAAAGCCCTTTCGCTGGGGCTGACAACTTTTCAGAAAGTGAAGTAAAATCCAAGAATCGTCCAAAATATGAAAGTCGGTTTCCTATCATGGATAGGGACTCGGCAAGGTAAAATTCTTTGAGTTCACTAATAGTCGAGTTTCTTATATTCGCACTTGGGTAACAGATGCTAAATGCGGTAATTTAATGTAACTTGTTCAAGGATAAGTTTAAAGTCTGCCTATGACTGCGCGTTTTAATCTAGCCCTATTGTTGTCCTCCGCACCTGTACGGTTAATTCTTTCGCCTGAGCTGTTCTATTTACTAAAATTGACCGTCATAGTGGTTCGAGGCAAATCCAGCCTGCTTCATAGGTGTGTTACATATGGATTTGAAATGACCGTTGAAGTATCCAATGTCTTCGAAATTTCTTCTCATAAATTTTCAAATTAGTTCGTAACGATGTGACTTAAATTCAGTACATTCGCTACTTCCAGTTGTGTGGGACTGCCAAGTGTGGGTCACGTGGATGTTGGCGTAACTTCAATGTTTACTCGGCACATCAGGAGGCTGCCGAAGTTGAATAAAATAAGTTCCTCGCTTTAAAGGCTTCCCTTTCCTTAATAAGTCTAACGCATCATCAGCTTTAAACCAGCTTTTTAAAAGCAAGCTATTTTTAAATTTGCTGTAGCATTTATTGGGCTTCTTAAAAAGATTAGCCCTGCCTGCCATTTTTCCTGCCAAAAAATGTAATGACAACGCACAACACTCTTCTGAAATATTGCATTTACTGTCACTTCAATTATTCTTTCTCTCGATTCATTTTAACCCACGAATAAATATCTTTTCCGTTCGATAAAAGTAATGTAGATATTTCAAGATAATTCTTCACACAAAATACAGATATTCAAGAAGATACTAGTTGAAGATAGTTTATACATATTTAAATATAACCTCCGATCTGTCCTTTATTGTTGCCAGTTCAAATTCAACTAGAAATGATCAGGGTCTTTTGTCTAACGCATATATAAGATATACAAACCCAAGTTTTTCTATGGTCATTTACATTTTACTCGTAAAATTTAAAAGTCAAAACAAGAGTTAAAGGTAACTTTAATAAAATGAGCTTTCCTACATGCTAGGGAAGAGAATCAACCCAACATGCATCAGAGGTATCTATGAATACATATGCCCTTCCTCCTTCTTAGTGCTTGTAACTACTTGATGCTTTGTTCATAATATCGACTAAATGACGCTTATAAATTGCATGATATGCAGTTGGGCTAGAGATCGACACCGAGATACCTTAAAAGGTAATTTTGTTGAATCAGATAGCTCAAATGAACTAACGTAATACTAGAAGGTACCAGTTGAGGCGGTGGACCATGGCAAGCTTAATTTACTTTGTATTTAGCTGCCTGACATAAAATCTGAATCAGATGGCTCAAATAATCTAACGTAATACTAGAAGGTACCAGTTGAGGCGGTGGACCATTGCAAGCTTAATTTACTTTGCATTTAGCTGCCTGACATAAAATCTAAGGTGAAAGGGAGATGGTGGTACTGCCTGTTCATAATCAGCATATTAGTATGAAGGCTGATATTTAGTGTGCTTATCATCCACCAATTACATGTTCCCTTCAGTTCATAAAAATTTCTATACTTTTCTAAAATCACGTTTTAGTTCAGCAGAATTTCTACAATGAACTCTAGAAAAAAAAGAAAGATATGAACAAGCTAAATATTAAACGTTTTGACCTTCTGTAAAGCTAGATAAAGCTGAAATTACAGTCATTGAACAATGTCGGCTAGGCTACATATTGTTAACTACACTTTTAGCAGTTCAGGGTAACATTTAGGTCGATAGTTAGATGTGCGCAGCAGTCAAGAAGAGGGAAGTGATCTGGTCGAATCGCGGCGTGAGACTGACGGCGTGAGTTTTCGACAATGCGTTAGAAGTAACCTCTTCTACTAAGCATACTTGTACAGTCATGCATTTTCTATGTACGTTCTTACCAAAATGCATTCAAAAAATTAACGAAAGCAAAATTAGACCTAAGTTCCTGATATCTTGTAAAATTTACAAAATATTTCAGAAATTTTTGCGCTTTCGGCTGTACAGAAGATTTCTGCAGTCTGCAGCTTTTTACTGTTCATGGCAGTCCTAACTCAAAACTACTGCTTCGTGAAATGAAGACCAAGAAGAAGATTGTCTGCAACCGTACGACGAAGCTTGACGAGTGCACAGCTTCATTTTCTTCTTTCTCACCGCTTGATCGTGCCCTTGTCCAGCGCTACATTCATTCAATCAATAAGAATCAATACCCACACTAGAAAACTTCAAGATTTTGGTATAAAGAAACAGGCTGGAACCAGTTGACCCTGAAAATGTTATTTTCAACTATAGTTCGTTTCAGATCCCTGATACAGTTGGCCGTCTGCTAGCTTTTGGTCTGGAATTTTGCTTGCCGATTTAAAAGCTGAACTTCTTCTATTACCTGAGTTTCGAGAAATAGTTGTTTCAGTTAAAATCCGTCTAATGTTCAAATTTGTTACAATTTTCGGGTCAGCTCCGGAATATAACTCATAAATGTTTTTATAATTTTAAATCTTTAAAAATTTGTTCTGTATTTTTTCTTATAAACGATATATTACTGTTAAAGACTCAGGCTTCCAATAAGGACATTATTGTGTCTAGGCCTGATAAGGGTAAAGGTGTTGTCTTGGTTGATAGGGTTAGGTACGTTCAGAGCATGAATAATATTTTGTTTGGGGATCAAAAATTCAAAGAAATTACTGAGCCAATACACAAATTTTCAATGCGTATCGTGGACAAAATAAACAATTTCTTACTAATTTTAAAGAATAATAGTTCACTATCTAAAGACGATTACAGCCGACTCCGTGCGACAGGCTCGGGATCCGGTACTTGTAAAGTCTCCCTAAAATACATACATCAGATTTCTCCACTAAATTTCAGTTTTAGCGGATTTTTTCTGCTTCTAACTCCCCGAGTTTTACCCTGGCTAAATATTTTGTTCCAATTTTTAAAATAGCGGCACCGCTTTTCTATGAAACCGTAGCTCAAGGAAGAATTTCTCCTCTCCTTAGAGCAGTATGAATAATGTTGCAAAAGTATGATAAGCGACATGGATACTTATTCACACTCATTTATGTGTGAGCTACATCAAATTGTTACAAAACATGAGTATTCTTAAGAATTCAGGCTAAACAACTTATCAAAACTACAAATACAAAAATGTAAGAATCTAGAGCACTTGCGGGCCTTAGGCGCCCCATGTGTTGGTTCTACCCAATGTCAGCGATTTTTTTAATGAAAAATATTGATATAAAGGTCGCCAAGAATACGCAATTCAACCCGCAGCGATACAGGCGGTTCCTCAGTTCCAGCACCAATGCACCAGCGCCAACCCGTGGCGACAAGGTGGACAGAAAGCGGGAGCACATCGAAAATCCAGGTTGAGACACAAGTTCAGAGACCATCAGTTACGCATAGCACCGGTACGGCGCCATGCGTTGGCGATTTTCTCCATCCACGTTAAGGCCATGAGTGACAGCTATGATCCGAGGATCCAGCTTCGAGAGACCAAGCCTCAACAGATCAGCAGCAGCCGCCCCAGAGACGCACTCACTGTCACCGAGGTAACCGTAATGTTAGCGGCAGGGACTCCGGTCAGCCCCGACACCCCACGCACAACCTCGGTTTCGTTGTATTTACTCACCCGGTCGTGCGCGGCGCCGAGGCTTAACCGGTGTCAGGCCATTGTCAGAGATGCCGACTAGTGCCTTGTAATTTCGCGGGAGGAAAATAATTCTCTCGCAAATAATCGAACTGGCGTATCACAGATACTTGCGAACCATATATCCGTCTCAGATTTCAAAATTTAAAAAAGCCAAGGAAAAACTTCAATGGCAAAATTAAAAAGGAAGAAGTGAAAACTAAGAAATCTTCAATGGCAAAATTAAGAAGAAATACTTGAAATGAAAAACTAAGAAGACAGTTTTTCAGAAGAAAAGCAAATGAAAAATTTCAACAGCCAGAAAATTCTTCGGCTCTAAAACTTCAAAGCTTGATTTTTATATCGGCTCCAATTTCGCAGCTCGAATTTCATTTCGGCTCTAACTTTCGACGCCTGCATTACTAGCGTGAAAAGCTCCATAGCCAGAAATTCTTCGGCTCTAAAACTTCAAAGCTTGATTTTTATATCGGCTTAAATTTCAACTGCTGGAAAATAATTCGCCTCCTGAAAACCTGTGGGCAAGCCCCAACTAATAAATTAAGTCGCCAAAACCTGACTTTCCATTTTCCCTGAATATATCAGGAAGATCCTTCCGGGATAAGAAGACTCTGAAATTTCGGCTCCCAAGAAGGACCAATCTAGTTTTCAATCGGGCTGAAACAGGACTAGCCCACCTAAATAATCAATTCGCTGGCTCCCAAGAAGGACCAGCAAAAATTGCAACTATCTACAAATTGGCACCCAAAGAGGATATTGCCAAAACGAAATATCTAACAATTTGGCGCCCAATGTGGATACGCCACAACCTACTATTTAACAACCGGTCAGATACAATCTGTGTATCGACAATGACCGCTTTATTCTCAGCCTCCTTCCAAACCACCAGGTCTGGTTTTCTAAACGTACCGCCATATGGAACCGCAGGCTCACGGGCAGCCTGCCAGCATTTGCCTTTCAGCCTGTCTTCCACAAAGGCAACGACATAGTCGTGGCGTCGCACCCTCAGGCCATGGGTCCTAGGGCACACTTGCGAGATGCGACCAAGTGACGCTTCAACATTGCAAGTAGTGCATTGCCTCGGGGTTCCCTGTCTACCCCGAGCATCCCTTAAGCCCGTGCCACACCTTGCAACTTCGAGTGCTCCATGCCGCACCGACGAGTTGCCCAGAGCTCTCTCACCGCTCGGGCAGCCACATGAGCAAAAGTTCAGCCACCTTGATTCATGTAGCAAGACGACACCCAGTGTTTCCACGAGCAGGGTAATTACCCCAGTTTAGGGTAATCATGGGCACCCTAGGGTAATGTTCAGGGTGATGAAAAATATGGGCAAATCTAGGGTAATCAGAGCTCCGTGAAGGAAGTGACCGCCTAATCTACGAAAAATAGAAAATTGAAAGCCAATATGCAAGCACCGTACTGTTTACCACTTGAACGAAATGTAATGAAGCGGGTCAGAATTTAGTATCACAAAACTGCACTGCTGCTGTGGTTAGTGTCGCATATTCGAATGTCATCAGGTATCGCTCACGAAAGACGGCGTCAAGATACGAAGCCATAGTATCTCTTGTCCACTTCGTTTTGACAAATGATTCTGAGTTGCATTTTGCTAATAAAAACTCGATCGGTGTCAGCAACAGCCAGTCGACGAAAGTCACTGTCCTATTCTGATTGCGCTAGTGGTTATAAACTTCAACAGAATATTGACAGGTATGTTTGTTGTATTTTTAAATTCCACAGCTAATATATTTCATCTTAGAAATAATTAATAGGTTCATTCTTGTGATGGTCATTGAATTAACAGCAGAGTTACCTCGCAGCGCCGGTATTTTGCCAGCTAATTAGATGGAAGGCGTCCTATTTCTTAGCCATGTTGCCCGCCAAAGAAGCATGTTATTGTAGCGATGCAAACAAAAAAATTTAGGCAGGGTTCTTTGACACTTCGAGTTACAAAAGGTGCTAAAAGCGGAAAGAAGAAGCTATAAAATTAGTTACAAAAATTCATATAAACAAAAGAGTACAGTTATCGACTTAAAACTTGCAATATATGTTTGTATTCTCACTGTCTTTCTGAGGCGCAATAGAACGGACGTAGAATTTGATATAGCTGCGATCATGCCTAGAATTCCGTAAACCAAAATTGAAGCACTAGGGGTTCTACAACTGAGTGTTGAGGAAAGTTTATGCATTTTAATGAAGGCAAGGTAGTTTTTTCCAAAAACCTCTGAATTTCCTCACCCGCCCTTCAGGAAATGAAGAAATTTGATAACTTTACCATCAACTTTATGAGTTGATAAATGAATGTGAATGCAACGAAGTCTCTGAGAAGCATATGTGGTGTAACAAGATTGGATAAAATCCGTTATGAAAAGATATGACGAAGGTCATGTGTGAGGGAACCCAGAAAGTCATCGCAGAGAGTGGATCAAAGTGTTAGGTTAGATTGAGCATGTGTAAAGAATGGCTGAAATGCGTGAATGGATGGAAAATTAAATAACAAATAAATAATTGTTCTAGGGAGAGGTACACGTACTATTGCATTTCTTGCAGCATAGCAGATGATCGCGCACCGAGTGAGGAAGAGCTAATGACACCACCTCGAAAAAAGGAAAGCTCCACTTGAAAGCTAGAAACTACCAGCAGAAATTTAAAGATTCGTTGACATCGGAACCTGGGTTTCAGGGATGGTTAGCCAAGTTGTCAAAATCAACAGAGCAAAAGGATGTGGAATATTGCAAGGTTTGTCGAACCTATATTACTTGTGGGAACTCAAAGATCAGGCGTCACATGCTCTCAGCGACACAAACAACGATCCATGGTAGCAAAAAAAAAACATCAATTGCCAGCTACGTGCTATCCAATGATCCTCTCGAAAATCGTGCTCGTAAAGTGGAACTGCAAGTTTGTGCCTTTTTAGCTAAGCACCACCTACCTATCTCATTGTGTGAGCCTTTTTTAGTTTGATGAAAACAATGTTCCCAGATCAGGAGTCGCAGAAAAAAAGGGCTTTTTGGAAAACAGCGGGCATCAAAATTAATTCGACAGGTTTTTGGCAAACATCTTGTACGTGATATCGTCTGGATATCAAACCAGTATTCTAACGTCGTTCGACTGGATTTACCTCCTGATGCTCATGCAGTATGTAAAACAGGACTTTTTCATACTGACAGAGCCCTGGAAACCAGTCCATTTACCTTTTAGTTGATTAATAGATCATAGGTCAGGATTAGTTGTTTTAGGGTAATCTGGGGTAATCAACACCCTTCAGCTAGGGTAATTTGAGTCGCCTCACGTGGAAACCCTGACGACACCGCACGGCGCACAGCAGAGCCAGTGCGAGCCAAGCAGGCATTGAGCACGGTTGTCTCGCTCAAGCGCTCACTGTTGTCTCGCTAGCGCGTTCCGCGGTAATCCGAGCGCAGCTGCTTTGCAGAGCACATTGTCGTCTGACGTCCTCCTCCTCTCAAAGCTTCAATGCAACTGACTGCCGCGCGTTGTCACGCGCTCATCCAAAAGCTCGTTAAGCCGCAGCGGTTGTTCTGCAACGCCAATACAGTCACAAGTAGCATTGACATAATGCAAGGTGTGGCACGGGCTTTAAAGGTGTCTTTAAGGTCGCACAGCTACAGCGTCTACGAAGTCTCGACCCTCCATAGAGGGGCCAAGGCCGGACAACCAACCATGGGCCTGAGGGTGCTCGCCCGCCTGTGGCACGATTCCAATACCATCGACCTTCCTTGCGAGAACGCCTGTCTATGCCGTCTTAAATTCCATCTTAGTGCGACATTCCCGACCGCCAACCCGTACAGGGCCCGACCAGTAGCGCTGGTCGGAAAGCAGTGGGCTTGATCGCATGGCCGCTCTCACGGCTTGGTCATTCGAACTGAGCAATCGCTCAAGCCTCTTTTGTTTAAGGAGTGGTATCTCAGTGCTAAGCGACACAAAACCGAGGCCACCGGCCTTTCTTTGGGCGAAGATCATGGCATCGGGTGTGTCAGCTGGCAGTTTTAGCCAAGAATGCACCGCTACCCGCAGCCTGCGGTCCATCTTTTGCAACTGAGTCCGGTACACCGGACCCAGAATCAGTCTGTGCTAAAGTTTAAGCAGCAGAAACTTAGTGGCCAACTCAATGCGCTGTTGGGGTTATTAGCGGAGAGCGAGTTATTGCCTCAACGCCATTCTCAAGGATCTGTCCGTAGCTCGCGCTACGACCACCCGAATCGACTCGTATGCCCAAATACTTGTACGTGTCTTCGGGGGACAGTGCACGGATCCGTTGGCCTCCAACCATTAAAAAGCCAGTCTGTGCAACAAACCATATTTTCTCCTTCTTACGAAGACAGAGAGAAAGAGTTGCGCACTTAAGAGGGTTCGGCTCTAACCCCGCTCCACTCAGCATTCCGAGGGCCACATCCACGAGCTCCTGGAGACCGGTCTTGGAGGAAGCTGCTAAACCAGGTCATCAGAATATGCCATGACGTTTACCGGGGCATCTCCCAACAGTACACCGCAAGGGCGTTCTTCAACCTCCAAGATAGCCTCGTTTAGAACAAGGACAGGACTCAGGGGGTCTCCCTGACGAACCCCCCTCGTCTGCAGAGCTCGCCCAAGCTCAGTTCCATTGCACACCAATGTCGTCCAGGCTTCACTATAACAGGACATCACCAAGTCCCCCGAGCACTTAAAGACGCCGTTCGTCTGCAGGACCCTCTTCAGGGACCACTGGGACACCGAGTCAAACGTCTTTGCTGAGTCGAGAAAAGCCAAGTGAACGGGAGCAACTTGGTCTCGTGCTACCGATAGCACTCCGTCAAGAACTGCCAAGTTCTCTGCGCATCCGTCCACTGGCATGAAGGCCTTCTGGCGTTGACTTATAGGTACGTCCGTGACCAAACGTGCAGCCAATATCTTGCCAAGAAGTCTAGCAAGATGGGACGTCACTATTATAGGGCGGAAATCGCCCGGGCGGCAGGCTCTGCAACCTTGGGGATCAAAGAAGTTCTCCCCGTTCTAAACGCCTTAGGGAGATATCCCGACATCAGCCAGACATTAAAACTCGCTGCCAGTACAGCTGGAGGCGCAGCCCTCAGATCCCTGAGCGTCACGCCATCAGGGCCACACGCAGTCTCCCTGGACAAACGCAAAGAGCCGACCACTTCATCCACAGTAATGGGAAGTATAGTTCCACGTTTATATTCACCTGTAACCCAACAGGGTCGATCATCCTCAGGGGACGCTCTTTGGAAGAGGATTATCCAATATGCAGCCATGCCATCAGGGACATCTGGAGGGGCTAAATCTCTCCATTTACCGGTTAGGACCGCATCAGCGGCCCTACGCTGGTCCCTATCATATAGGGCCTGCAGTCTCTTGTGGCACTGTCGCCTCAATTGCCTTCGGTCCATTGGGACATCCTGGGCAGGCCGTACATGGCGACCCAACCCAGGACCCCTGCCATTCCGTCGAACAGGCACTCGATCATCACCATTAGAGGCATGAAGGGTCTCCACTAGTCGCAGCAGATGCTCGTCAAGGGTATCCCTACACCCCAGTGTAATCTTATCGCAAGGCCATTCGGCAACCACGGCATCAACACAGGTAAGGAGCTCATTCACTCTCCACCGTTGGCCATCTCGATCAATCTCAGTCAGTAAGCCTCTGGCGTAACGTGCCGATTCACCAAGATGGTCCTGGGCCTCAGGGTTTTGGGCCCAGGCGGGTCCACGAGCAGCCTGCTCCACTCGGGCCCGCATCTCATTCACAATAGTCTCAACTAGGTTCCGGTGCTCGACCGTCCGCCTCCGGCCCTTAATGGCCTGGAGTGTCCTGTCCGTGAAAAGGTCAGCCAACTGCTGGTTTGCGATGGCCGGCCTCAGCACATCCTCATAGATGAGGGTGGCTTCGGCCTGCGCCAATCTCCTCTTCTCCTCATCAAGCCAACGGGTTGCCCCACGGTTACGCCGCCCCTCCACCTCCGCATGGTACACATTTGCATGCGCCCTGCGTCGGTGAAGGTTAAGCCCCCGTGAGGTCCCGAAAGAACGCTGGCACTCCCAGCACAAGTGCTCGGGGGCCGGTTCCTCGTTGCCACCCGCCCCGGCCGCAGCGGCAGCCGGGTTTAACCTTAGGTCCATAGTAACAAGCGGGTGGCTGCCCACCAAATGCGTTTAAGCAAAAGGTGGGGAGAAGTGACGTTGACTGATTAGTAAGGCAGCGATCCGAATAGCGCGATTTATAAATGGGTAGTGATGTAATACAACACAGAACCCGAGCTCGTGATACCTTCAGAGCCTTCCTTCTGTTAGATCGCACGTAACCGCTGCCTCAGAGCCAGGGGACACCACATGGAGGTTCAGTCATCTGTTTTTCGTCGCCCAAAAGTTCGCATAGGTTCTGCTTTTACTGATGAATACTGTTATAAAATGAAATAGAAATAAGTAGGCTGGGTATACTACCGGCATCACCGCGGGAAGGTACAGGTGGGCTGAGATAATTACACACTTGGTGCGGGTAACTCTGACATATCCACGTCTGCAGCAGTTTAATGTTCCCTTTAACAACGTTCGAAGATGCAAAAAACGAATGATAATGCGTTCGATGCCAGTAAAACTTGGTAATGGGAACAGTGAAAATTCCCGTGCATATTTAGCCCTAAAATAATAAAACTATACAGTTGCTTTCAAAAAACGTCTATTTAGTTTTATAACAGTATTCATCAGTAAAAGCAGAACCTATGCGAACTCAGAACCTATCAGAACTTATGCGCTAGCTTTTGGTATCTCTCAATGAAATTGGCAACAGAAAACATGGCTCCTGAACATTCAATGACAGCGGAATAATCACTGAAAGAATTGAGATCCTTGCTGAGGCTACTCAGTTTGGTTTTGAGAGCCATCAGTGCTCCCTGTACTTCTTCTGACATGTCGACACCATGGATCATCAACCTGAAAAAGTAATTCAGGATTAGAGCACACCATCTCTAACTGTTCATGAGTCGTGAAAAATAACATTTCCATTAACTTAATGCATCAATATACAAAATTAATTGATATGAAGTTCATGTATAAAGAGCCTATCAATTATTATTAAATCAATTTTGCAATGACCATTGTACTTGCTAAAGTGGTATTTATATCGTGCTAATGACTGGTTGAAAAATATCTGCCTTCCAACAGCAGTTGATCATTGCTGAATTATCTCTGTTAACTGCATGATGCAGCTAACATGGTCAAATCTCTCCTACAATGGGCATCTTGTGCCTCTTCAATTTCCCACACTTTCCTGTGGCTATGAAAAATAGGCTAAGTATTTCAAAATCTGAGGCTTTTCATTAGAAGAATAACAAAGCTTATCACATCGGCATTATTGAAGTTACACTGCATTAGTTAACTGTTATTCTCATACCTAGGAATTCAGGGCTAAATTCCAACCCAGGTAAATTGCTAAATACTACAATTTCTCTACAGCATTACCATAGTAAAATAATGAGCAAAATGTAATAATTTTATCACACAAGTCTTTGAATTTAAGAAATGGAAAAATTCCCACATTAACATTTCTAAAATACTATGATTACACAAAAACAGAGCCATGACATCACAGAACTACCTACATCTCAACCCCACTTGCAATGGTAGCAAATCCGGTCAGTCTTGCAGCTGAAATATAATTCAATCATATAAAAACTCTCCAAGTTTATTCACGTTACTTTTACTACATACATACTTCAAATACTTTAATCTATCCGTTTTTACATTATTCACCTATCAACTAATTCTTAGTCAACTCTCTCCATACTAGTTCTACCCCAACCCATCAAAGCTATTCACCATGTACTTTACCAATGGAACACGCGTCCTTTATAACAAGCTATTCATTTTATACAGATCTTCCTTTTAATTAATAAGGGGACGGTCTGGGTCCCCTTCCGGATAATGGTAGGATTTCGGTTTATAAACTCATCTTATAGAGTATTTTCTTGCGCATCTAACGGTATAATTCGCTTTCAAGTACGTACATTGGTTCGTCTTCTAGACAGGGTAAAAGACGCGGACTAGCGTGACCTTGGGGCGCGCCAATGGAAGGGTGACCTCCCTCTACCCCCTCATTACGAGTCAGTATTGAGTGTTTCTCTACGGGAATAGCAAGAGAGTTCATTCAAGGCCTTGCTTTAGTACTCAAACGAAACATTCTAACTCTCAGTGTTAATTATGTTGATGCAACTGAGTGTTTGTTTTGAGTCCGGCTGCTCTGAGTCATCAGCTAATTAGCTGTTGTGTAAACGTACAATCGCCTCCCGCAGTTTTGAAGGTACGAGAATGACAAATATATCATTCGAAAAGGCTCAAGAAGAGCTACCAAGAGAAAAGAGTTGAAAAAATTAAAATTTGTATGTAATTAAAAAAAACGTTTTTTAAAAATGACTGGTGTTCTGAAATTTGGATTCATTGTTTTTTTATATGAATCCTTTCCCACAGTGTTGAAGGTACAGGAATGGCTAATATAGCAATCGATAGAAATTGAAAAGATCTACAATAGCTGTAAAATTTATCGAAAACAAATGATTAGTTCAGACATAAAACGGAAAAAATTAAATATTTTTTAGAAAAATTGCTCTCCTGAGAAGTTAACTTTTTGATCTTTGAAAAGGGGTTTTCTCCCTCAGTTTTGAAGGTACAGGAATGAGGAATGGTAAGTATATCAATCGATAGCGATTGAAATATCCTAGAGAGGCGGTGGTACAGTTTTATGAACTTCAAATCAAGTTGAAAATTAGAAGCAGAAGAATTTGAAAAAACGGAAAAAGTGGTCGATTTTTGGAAAAAAAATTCTCAATTCAAAAAATCAAATTATCGAAAAACCTTACCACCGGATCTCAAGACAATTAACTACCTAGAAAACCTTTATCCAGTTTTGTACCTTCAAAATTGTGGGCAAAGTCCACTTTTCCACAACACCCTTTTTCAGTTTTTTTATCATATTTTTTATAAATTTACGAAAAAAACACGAGTTCAAAAATAAATGCCGATCAATTGACACCTATTGTGAAAATCTTTGAAAAATCCGTCGAGAAACGGACTTTTTTTCCCCGCCAGACCGTTCCCTTTAGGGAGACGTCCACCTCAAATCAAGGAAATGGGTGTAACGTTTGTTTTATGGGATATAGATCTATGAAAATTGGCATACGTATGTATTTTTGAAAGCAAATAGGGGTCGTTTCTAAAACTTTTTCAACTTTCGACATAATTTCAGAGGCAAAGGGGTGTGAAAATTTTCCTGTAGGTACAGTTCCACCTTTTATTTAGTTGGATCACATTTACTTTGCGCCATCTTTCCGCAGTTTTCTGATCAGTCATCAACAGCTTTCGGTCACCGAGCTTAGCCTGACTGTACATCTCGAAAGCCCGGTCCTGCTGTGCTCGTGACCTTAATTAAAAAGCTTGGTCAGTCTTTGCGGACTCTCTTTACGATACGGCTGTGCTCTGTGCTGCTAGCGCTACGTAGGTGTGCAGGACCGGCTCTATGTGGTTCTAAACGTCTTATTTCTGATTCACTTCATTTTTGTTTCTTGTTGTACTTTCACATTTAGTCCTGTGTGGGTTATTTTCAAACGGGCCATTTCAAAATGCTTTGTGAAGTCCTAGCACGTTGATCTCCACACAGATAAATCGAAAGACTCGTGGCAACTTAATTAATAAACCCCGTAGAACCATAGGTCCTTCTATGAACTCTGCGGGAACGCTTACAGCGTAACTTAATATTCAGCGCCTCTGGTTAAATAATAGGAATATGTTCCGTAGTTTTATTTTTCTGGTCGGGCAAACCTAGTTTTAACTATACAACCTCTAGCGACAGTTCTAATCTTCTGATGGCAGCGAACAATACACAACTTGCGGGCAACGAACACCTTGGTCGTTTGACCGAGCCGGCAAGGATGAAGTAAGGCTTAGGCTGCATTCAGGAAGACCGGAGCCTAGCAATAGGAAAGATTTTAATTTGGAGACAGGTATGGTAGCTGACTATTTCTTAAATTATAAGACGATTAAACGCAGTGCGCCCAGAGAATGAGAATACCCGTGCACGCGAAAGAAGATTAACATCCAATTTGCACGCTCTCGCAGCAGCAATCTGCCACGGAAAACGAGGTGCGAGGTAATTCGTTACCAACTTCACTGTATCCAATGTAGCAATGTTTGCATCATTTTTACTAAAGAAAACGAGCTGGGCACGGAAAGTCATCAGCAGTCCCAGAAGGTGCGGCAGCCACAGAGGTCTCGACTCCTAATAGAGAAAATTCAGTTATTAGAATCGCAGTATGGAAAAGCGATATTGGTCTGACACCACTGTTTCGAACGCTCATAGTGACAAGGTCTTTATACGAATCAAAAGTTTATATCTCAATTTCTACTAAATCAGAAACTCACGCACCACAGCGTCGCGAAAGATGGCCTACCAACAGGCAAGGCACTGCACGAGTTACGGTTGACAATAAGATGGTATTCGGTAAGAATTATTAGGTTGCGCCGACAGCTCAAATTTCTGCGCGCAGAAATGGAAAAATGTAAAACTCAACGTTGCTCAACCAGAGTTGAACTATGTTACCGGTAAGGGTTAGTTTCAAGTAATTGGTTAATTTCAAGACGATTCGAAAGATTATTTTTGAATTTCGAAATAGTTTTGTTACTATGAAATTTGAAATCGCGGTCGGTCACGGGCATTCGTTGATCCCCAGGCACCGCGTACGTGGACACCGCGTCAGCTTGAATCTCCTAGGGGTAGATAAGGTGAATGACAATGGAGCAATAAGATGAATGATGAGCAGTAAAGGGAAGTAGATCAATTAAGCATGTTGAGATCAATTAAATAAGGAGGCAGATGATGTCAATAAGAAGCCATGGTACGGTTAACGAGAACTAGAAATGCGGATGATATGAAACGGGAAGTTATAGAACCACGAGCGAGCCGGCCCTGCTAGATGCGCTGATCACCACTGTCCCAGGCGGAGAGTCTGCAATGACGTGTAGGACTGGGCTACCGTGAGCGAGCTAGGCAACCCACAACGGCAGAGAGCTTGTGAAGACTTATTATAAAACGGGAAAACGTGGTAAAATGACTGTGAAATTACCCTTTTTAACACTTCCAAGGCCACTTCCAAATTCTTATGCATATAACCAAGTGATAAACATGCTTCAGCTTCAAGACATATTCCTGCAATTTTTAAGACTAAGGGGTTAAAGGGAGGGAGAAAGAACGGACTTTCAATAGACTTTCTCAAAAAGTACTTATCGTAGAACAATGAATTGGGTGGCATTGGATGCGCAAAGAGTTGCTGCAAGACGATTCGAAGGAATATTTTGAATTACGCAGTAGTTTAGTTAGTATGAAATATGAAAAGTTAACGTCATTTTTTCCAGATTTTTTTGTGGTGCCTAAATGAAACGTCTCTTGGAAAGTACCCACTTTCGTGACATTTATCACCAGTCGCCACATCTGCATCTTGGTTATGTTTAGTCGTGGTAGTTTCCATCGTGGCCACTGTCCACTACATCTTACCATCGCTATTGCACAGTCAAATGCTTTGCAGTTTAACATTTCCATGAACTAGAAGTCCACATTTACTAGGATTTTTGAACTTCGAATCACAGGCTTCATAAATGGCACTAAATTTGTTATCTGCCTTTAACTAGCTTTTCATCACTGGTATCTCTAGCCGTTCATTTTTGAATTTTCTATGGCATTTATTTAGTTTCTTGAAAGGATTATCTCTACCTGCACGTTTTCCCGCCGCGCTGGATATATAGTTATTGAAGCCAGGCGGCGAAGAATGTTGCTAGTCTTCGGGGCTTGAAATACGGCCTAAAAGGAATTTTCTTGAAAGAATCGATTGTACGGGTATGTTTCAAAACTGTATTCGTGAGTCTCTGAAGTCTCTTTTGTAAGTACCGAGGTTGTGTAGTTAGACGGAGAGGTCAACTGTTTCTGCTGAGCGATTCTGACCACAAACATGGTATATATTTAAAAGCGTTTCCACTACTTTGTCGGTAATCATTGAGGGGAAGCCGTCGTTTGTTAATACTTGTTTAATGAGGCTGATATTTTGCGTGCATGTCTCACGTCGAGCAATATTTCAATGCGCTATGAAGTAGCGTCTTTGCAACAATTGATTTCTTGTAAGACAGGGCACTTGGAAAGTAAAGCGAGTTTATGAGCCACTATACGTAGGCTTAACGTAAACAGAAGTTGAAAATTGTGTTCATTTCAATTCCATGTGAACATCCAAGAAGTGAAACAGGGTTTCCTGCATTTTCTCGTGAGTGAACCGCAGAACCGAATTGCTGTGCATTCTCCTTTGAAACAAAGTAGGAGATGCGCAGTTGAAAATGCGGCTAGAATTTCGTCCCCATACCGCTTGTAATATCTTATGTTTGACGGTTTTTGTCGCGAAAGCAGGTTTTCATTCTGGTGTGACATGTAGAAGTCGGCGAACGTTGGCCTCGGTTGAGATCCCATGCTCACCCCGTCGGTTTGAATGAACGTCTGGTCATTGTGCTTAAATAACTTCTCAGTCGTACAAATTGTCAACAAATTTTCGAACATTTCATGCGGAATGCACGCTGGCGGCAGGGATGGATAATGGTATAGTCTTGACATTACTTCAACTGTTTCATAGACGGGTACGTCGGTAACAGTCAGTAGGTGAAAGTTGGTAACAGTAAGTGGAAAATATTTTTGAAAATCTAGGTGAGAAATTAAGGTGAAAAGACCGAGGGAAATTATTCACACAAAATTTGAAATATTTATTGCAGCCACAGATATGCACTCTTATTATTGCATTCAACAGTATATTGGGGTTCAAGCTAACTACGTTCTCATTGTTCGCAGCATTTTCAAATTTTCTACATATATGCGCTTGTTTTACGTGACACAAGTGCTGCAAGATCTGTCATCATTTTATGAATGCCGTAGTATCGCTTAGCATACTTGAGCTCTGACGTTTGAATACGAGAACTTGTAAGCCTAGTAGATTCGGCCCCAGCGCATACTGTAGAGCTAAATTGCGCTGAGCCTACTTGTGCTTTTTGCCCTCCGACTGACAAATTTAGGCAGGATTCTACACACAAAGTGCACAGCATTAGTAAGTTGAGAAAAAAGACCATGAAATTAGATTAGATGTTAGTTTAGGCCTCTAAAACCGCTGTAAAAAAGTATTCAAAAGAATGGAAAGAGGAAGGCATGATTTTGTGTGGAGATTAGGAAATGTGGAATTTATACAGAATGGGCATAAAATCCCTAAGATGTGATAGTTTTTGAAACAAAATAACTGTTTAATTAGAAAGTAGTAGGTGCTAAAAACCGGAGAGCAGTCAACCGAAAAATGGTCCGTAATATAACAAAAACCTTTTTTTCTCAACAAATTTCCTACGTGTCCATAATAGCTTGCGACCTAACATATTTTTTCTGGAAGAGCTAATTTCCTTAGATAAAATATTTGTTTCCTCCTCAGGGGAAAAACACATGTTCGGAGTAAAGTTAATGAGTCAATGTAAAAGTGATAGAGAAAGTAAGTAGCAAGTGCTAGAAAAACGACCGCGGGAACCAAAGAAAATTGTCAACAAAATGAAAATTTATTCGATTTCACTAAAAAATGGAACACAAAGAAAATCACCTAAGTGACCATCGGTGGGTCACTGCGCAGGAAATCTGTTAAACCCTATCAACTTTACCAGGCTACTGATAATCACTCTGCTGGTAGAAATATTGAACAACACATTTGCTTTGAGACAAGCTTAGAGACTGAGAGGTTAAAGGGAGGGAGAAAGTGCGACTAGACAGTTGACTAGACATGCTTAGAGACATCAGTGCTCCCCGTACTTCATTCGTGACGTCAACCCTATGAATCTTCAACCTGAAACAAAATTAATTCAAGATTAGAGCACACCATCTCTTAACTGTTTAGGACTCATGATAAATTACACTTACATTAACCTAAGGCATTGATACACAATTCATTGCTTATAGTAAAAGTTTGAAGAGCCAATCATTTCCTATAAATTCAATTTGAAAATGACCATTGTACCTGCTGAATGAGTGATATTTTTATCGTGCTAATGACACATTGAAAATATCTTCCTTCCAACAGGAGTTGATCATTGCTAAGTTAGCGCTCGTAGCTTTATCTAATTACATGATGCTGCTAACATGGTTAAGCCTATCCCGCAATGGGCATCTTGTGCATCTTCAATACATTTCAGAGACACTTTCACTTTCCTGTGTCTATGAAAAATGGGCTAAGTAATTTAAAACCTGAGCCTTTTCATTAGCAATATAACATGAAGATTACACCAGCATTAATGAAGTTACATTGCATTAGTTAACTGTTATTCGTATACTTAGGAATTCAGGGCTAAATTCCAACCCAGGTAAATTGATAAATACTACAACTTCTATACATCAATAATATAATAGTAAATAATAAGCAAATAATAATAAATAATAAGCAAAATGAAATTATTTTATCACACAAATCTATAATTAGGAAATGGAAAAAATCCCACATCAGCATTCTATAACACCATAATTGCACAAAATATAGCTAGCTATGGCTATATTTGATGCAGCTGCAGCTGAAATATAAATCAATCGTATGAAAACTCTCCCAAGTTTCTTCAGGTTACTTTCGCGACATACATACTTCAAATACTTTAATCTAACTGTTTTTACATTATTCACACATATTCGACTAACTCTTCAGTAACTCTCTCCACACTAGTTCTACCCCAGCCCATAAGAGCCGTTCACCATGTACTTCACTAATGGAACACGGATGCTTTATAACACGCTATCAACTCTTTGACTGCGACGTGCGCCACCGGTGGTACACGGAGGTAATTTTCATAATGCCGCTGATGGACCAGTAGCCGCCAACTCAATTTGCATAAATACTTAAAGCTGAATGCAGGCACGATCTAGCTCATGTTTCGTATTTTCAATATAGTTTACTAGAATTTGACTTTAAATTTGAGTTTGGCATTGAACTTAATATTTAGTAGTCGTATTCAAAGTGTTGACTTTCATACAGATCTTCCTTCTGATCAAGGGAGACGTCCACCCTAAATCAAGGAAATGGCTATTACATTTGTGGTGCGGGATCTAGATCTATAAATATTGACATACGTATGGATTTTTGAAAGTAAGTAGGGGTCGTTTCTATAACTTTTTCTCACTTTCAGCATAATTTTGGAGACATTGGGGTGTGAAATTTTCCCCGTAGGTACAGTTCAGTTCGACTTTTAATTTAGTTGGATCACATTTACTCTGCTATCTTTCCGCAGTTTTCTGATTAGTCATTAAACGCTTTCGATTGTCATGTGTAGCCCTCGAAAGCCCGGTCCTGCTGTGCTCGTGATCTTAATTAAAAAGCTGTCAGTCCTTGCGACTCCCTTTACGCGACGGCTGTGCGTGCTTATTGCTGCTAGCTATGTGGTTCTCAACTTCTTATTTCTGATTCACTTCATTTCTGTTTATTTTACTTTCACATTTAGTACTGTGTGGATTATTTTCAAAGGGCTATTTTCAAATACTTTTTGAAGTCCTAGCACGTTGATCTCCACACAGGTAAATGAAAAACGAGGAAACTTGTTTATTAAACGCCGAAGAACCATAGTTCCTTCAATGAACACTGCAAGAGCGCTTACAGCGTAATTAAACACTCACTTATTCAGGCTAAACATTAGCAGGACGCTATCACGTAGTTTGATTAAATTATTCAAACTCAAGCTAGTTTTATTCTACATAAGGCAGAGAACAAAACACAACTTAGGCAACAAGCACACGGCCGTTTTACCGAGCCGGCAACGATGAATTAAGGATTAAGCAGCATTCGGTAAGACTAAAGCTAACCACAGTTAAGATTTTAATTTTCAATGTTGAGACAGGTCACTGACTATTGCATAAATTACTGGCCGATCAAACGCACTGCGCTCAGGGAAAAAAGAATACCCGCGCAGACGAATAAAGATTTACATCCAATTTGCACGCTCTCGCAGCGGCAATCTGTCACGGAAAACAGGGTGCGAAGTAATTCCTAACTTCACGCTAACATTGTGGCAATGTTTGCGCCGTGGTGAACTGAAGAAAACGAGCTGGGCACCGAGAGTCAGCAGCCCCAGAAGGCGCGGCAGCCCACAGCGAGGTCTCAACTCCTTAAAAGAAAATTCCGTTATTAAAATTGCGGTAAGGCTAAGCGATCTTAGTTTATAACCACTGCTCCAAACGCTCGTAGTGACAAGGTCGTTACACGAATGGGATGTATATCTCATGTTCTTGAAAGTCAGAAACTAAAACAGTGCACCTTATGCACCTATCTTCACGCACCACAGCGTCGTAAAAGATGGTCTACGGACAGGCACGGCGCTGGACGTCAAGTCTAAGGTAATCGTTAAGAATTATTAGGTAGCGCCAGCAGCTCAGATTAACTGCACGCAGAAATAGAAAGATGTGAAATTCGAGAACAGCTTAATTTGGGGACTATGTAACAAACTATTAATATTTCAAACAAGGTAAAATTTCATTAAGCACACGAAACTATCACCAGAGCATTAATTGTGTCACCCAGAACGAATGGTGCTAAGAAGTAGCGCATGTTTCAGCTCTCGAGTAGAGATGTCAGACAAGATAGAGGTCGAGATAGGTCAAAAGGTTAATATGTTAACGTTAAGGGTTAGTCATTTCAGAACCTCCAAAGAAGTAGGGTTTTCACCGCTACAAGTTTTAAAATCTTCGACTCTGTTTAAGCAATTTCAATTATTAAATGCCACTAAGACCAATCTCATACATGGTTTAAGTTCAAGAAAGCGAAAGTAAAATGAAAAACAGAAATGAAGTGAGTAAAAAGTAGTACTTAACTGTAATTAAGCAATTTATTTTTTCTATCCATACATTAATACGCTTAAAACTAAGTTCATATGACACCCCTCGTTATTATGAAGGCGCCAGCCTTCTTTATTATTTCTAGCTGTCTACCAGAAAGTTTGATTTAAACTCAACTACTCCAAGTGAATTCAATGAATTTTACCTTGTTGAGTCACCATCAATGGCAGGAAGTCGATTTTCTTTATGGGGACGATTCTTATATTTTACTTCACTTTCTGAAAAGTTGTCGACACCAGTGCAAGAGGCTTGGATTTTCCTTGCGTTCAGAGCCTGAGAAATTGTATTGCTTGGGCACACACATTTGATGACATCAACCAGCTGCTGTGTTCGTGACAATGGCATTGAACACTCGGTTACAAATGCTGACAGTAACCGTTCTGCATTGGCAACTTTTCCTCGTTACTTAGTACAGGTAGCATTCCATGACATTCACCACTACTGTATCTTGGTACGTTCGGTCATCAACACGTGTCAAGTTTCCATCATGGCCACTGTCCACAACTTCTTTAACATTGCCATGAGACATTCTCAAATGGTTTGCTGTTTTACTATGAGCTAGTAGTCCATGTTTAGTAGGATTTTTTTAATTTTGAATCACGCACTACACATATGGCACTGAGGGGTAGGAAGGAGGCTTGATGGTGGAATATATTTGGCGTTTTCGGTCTACTCCCTCCTGCTTGATATTGTTCTGACACTGAGATAAATGATTGGTGTTGGTGCATCCGTACACGCTTATTTGGGAGTTCATAGGTGTACAGGGTATTGGTTTCGAGAGGAGGAACCAGAGGTTCCGAGATGCGAAATTCAGACGAAACAGGCGAAACGAGGGTGAAACCGGGTAAAATCCAAGTGAAACCTGGTGAGGAACAAGAACATAAGCAATACGTTTGTTGGATGACAATGCTTATAATTAAAGGATAACGGCTCACCAGTTGCATGAACTAATCGAAGGAACATAAAGGTAAAATGAACTAATTTATCTAACTCCATAATTAAGACAAAGCTCAGTTAGGCTAATCAAAAACAAGATGTTATTCAACGTAGTTATGAGTTTCACGAGGTACATAAAAGTAAGTGTCGAGCTTGAGCATTATTTACTAAAATAGATATCGCTCCTTGAACAAGTCTTGCTCCAAAATACATTCAATCTTATTACGCAAGATTGAGATTAATTTGATAATAGAATCGTTCATCGACATAAAATTACAATGTGGAAATTAAGCTCACTGGCAATGAACATCATTTATCTACACAACATCTTTAAGAACAGATATACAAGTTCCGTTTACTCGCATAATTCAAAAGTATGCAAGAACATAACTTACCCCAGCAATGTTCGGCGTAGGATACTAATACGAATGCTTTTGCTGGAGAGAGCTGCGGTTGAGTGGGCTGCAAATGTCGTTAGGACTCCTTATATAAGAATGAGGGAGCGGATGTGGGTTTTCACCGGTGGTGGGGCATAGATGAATGTGAGGGGTAACCAAATGTGGGGGCGAAATGTTCCTAGATGGGCGAAAGGAATTTTTTATTTTAAAATTAATAATTTATCACAAAAATAATTAGCTTTATTTTTGTGCACCACAGCACTAAATTTGTCATCATCTGCTTTTAAGCAGCTTTTGAAAGCTGGTATCTCTAGCTTTCAATTTTTAGGCTTCCTACAGCACTTATTTGGCTTCTTAAAAGGATTTCCCCTGCCTGCCATGTATTCCTGCCACAAAAAAGTAATTTAAAAACACAAGACTCTTCTGCAAAAAGATAGCATTTACTGTCACTCAAATTGTTCTTTCTCAAAATACATAACAACCTAAAAACAAACATTTCCGTTGAAGCAAAGTAATTTAAATATTTCAAGAAAAATTTTCATACGAAATACGAATATTTTCAAAGACACTAGTTCACGATTGTTTACATATTGTTAAACATAACCTCTGATTTGTCCTTCATTTGGCAGTTAAAATTTAACTGGAGAGGACTTTGAGTATTTTATCTAATGCATAATTTACAAATACAAAGTAGATTTTCTCAAATCATTCACATTGTTCTAAAAATACAATAAATAACAGTCAAAACAGGTATTTGAAGAAACTTTAAAATTAATACAATGAGCTTTTCCATTTGCTAGGGTAAAGAATCAACCAAACATGCATCAGAAAACTATCAATATATGCCACCCCTATCCTTCTTGGTGCTTGTAACTACTCAATTCTTTATTTAAAATATCAACTCAATAATGCTAAAATATCGCATAAAATGTTATGCAGTAGAGCTAGATTGACACTGAGATGCCTTAAAAGTTGGTTTCTGTTGAAGCAGATAGCTCAAAGAAACTAATGAAATACTAAATAGTACCAGTTGAGGTGGAGGACCATTGCACGCTTAATTTACTTCTTCGGCGTGTGACTGACGGAGTGAGTTCTCGACGATGCTTAAGTAACCTCTTGTACTCGGCATGCTTTTTCTATGTTCGGACTTACCAAAATACATTCAAGAAATTAAAGAAAGCAAAATTACACCTGAAGTTCCTGACATCCTGCAAAATTTACAATGTTTTTCCGAAATTTTTGCGCTTCCGGCTGTTCAGAAGATTTCTGCAGACTGCAGCTTTTTACCGTTCCTTGCAGTCGAAACTACTTCTCCGTGAAATGAAGACCAAGAAGAATACTTCCTT
Source organism: Morinoia aosen (assembly GCA_030386875.1). Lineage (NCBI taxonomy): Eukaryota > Metazoa > Arthropoda > Malacostraca > Amphipoda > Talitridae > Morinoia > Morinoia aosen. The sequence goes on along the minus strand of CM059559.1, from coordinate 93,937,546 downwards.
GTGTGAATACTTGTGTGAATTCAGGCACATTACCAATTACAGGCAGGAGTGCCTACCAAGAAGAAGACTGTCTGCAACCTTACGACGAAGCTAGACGAGTGCACAGCGTCATTACTAGGGTTGTGACATTGCATATTATGCATCTGCAGGAAAAATATGCATATTGCATATGCAAATAAAACTGCATATGCAAATGTATGCATATAAATAAGTGCATATGCACTTATATCTTACTATATGCAAGTGCATAATGGCCTTATATTTAAAACATTTCATGTGCAATATGAAATGAATAATATATGAAAATCAATATATTATTCGTAAATATAAATTGCATGTGGGAAATGAAAACTAGAAAGATATGACTTGAATATTGACATTCTTACAGGATGAAATTCATTTTAAAAGTATGTAATGTCAAGTTTGAAAACAGCTTCTATCTTTGGTACTTGCGAAAGGTTGAAATCCAATATTGCGTTGTGCATTGTGGAAACGTAACTTCACTAAGGCTCTTTATAAAGCAAAGTCTGCATAATATCTAAATATTTTTGTAGAATTACAGTTTTTTGTCGACATGATGATGAATATTGAAGCGAATTTGAGCAAAATATACAAGAGATTCTATGATAAACTGGTGTCAGTGTTATCGAAAAATGAAGGCTACTTATTGATGAAAGATGTAAAATGCTGTCTTGAGAGGGAGTTTATCTAAGAAGACTAAGAGCAACGAAGCCGAATCAACCAAACATCTGAGCCCATCAGACGTGACTGCTTTACTACACGCCCTGCTAGTAGTGTCTTGTGACGTTGATTCTCGCAATACAAGAATTCTTGAATCGCAATTCTTGGAGATTCTCGCAATACAAGAATGTATTGGCGGACAACAGAAGAAAATTCAACTTTAAGAATCTAAAATTTAGTATTTTGATAAAGTGCAATCCTCATGTCTAGAATTAAGAGTATGTCACTCATTTTTAGTGTTTTCTGTTCTTTTTATTGAATGTGGTGTTCCAGTTGATGTTATAGTTTTTGATCTTGGTCTTGATCGTGGGGTTATATGTTCCAATAAAAATATGAACAAAAATACATTTTACAAACCATTCTAATCTCTCAAATAGATCCTTTCTCAGCTGTAGGTATCATACAAATGCACAACCCAAGTTCCTGCTCCTATATAAAAATAAGGAGAAATCTTCAAATGCATACGAATTCATTTACATGCATATGCACGAAGGTAAATGCATATACAGGGAATCAACTGCATATGCTCGAAAATAAAAATGCATAAAGCAATAATATACATTATAAAAAATGCATATGCATTTAGCAATTGCATATGGGCTGAATTTTCTAGTGCATATGGCGCATAATATGCAGTGCATATTGTCAAAAGCCAAGTCATTACCCTCTTTCTTGCTGCTTGATCGCGCCCTTGTCCAGCGCTACATTGATTCAATCAATAAGAATTTTGAGTGCGCAACAATCGCTGCCCTAACTAGGAAACTTCAAGATTTGAGTATAGAGAACAGGCTGGAACCAGTTGGCCCTAAAAATGTTATTTTAAACTGCAGTTCGTTACATGTCCCTGATAGAGTTTGCCGTTTGCTACCTTTTTCTGGAATTTTGCTCGCCTGTTTAAAAGGTGAACTCCTATTACCCGAGTTTTGAGAAATTGTTACTTCAGTTGAAATCCGTCTAGTGTTTAAATTTCGAACAATTTTCTAGTCATCTCCGGAATGTGGTTCATAAAAGAAATATTTTCATAATTTCAAATCTTTCAAAATTTTTTGAAATTTTTTCTGAAAAGTATATTTTACTTTCAAAGACTCTGGCTTCCAATGAGGATACTATCGAGTCTAGGCCTGATAAGGGTAAAGGTGTCGTCTTAGTTGATTGGGCTAGGTACGTTCAGAACATGAATAATATTTTGTTTGACGATCGAAAACTTGTAGAAATTACCGAGCCAATACACAAATTTTCTATGTGTATCGAGGAAAATATGAACAATCTGACTACATGTGTAAAGACTAATGTTCACTTTCTATAAGATGATTAACGCAGACTACATGCGACGGGCTCGGGATCTGATACTTTATAATATGGTCTCCCTCAAATACATACAGCTAGATTTTTTCACTAAATTTCAGATCATGCCAATTTCTGTTGCTCTCAACACCCAGAGTTTCAACCTGGCTTAACATTGTTTTTCCTCAATCTTCAAACCCCTTGCTACGAATTCTTATACCGTTGACAAATCAAGGTTTTTCGTAGAAAGCGCAAACTCTAGTAATACTGATAACCCGTTCATGGCTTCGTTTGACGTAGATAATCTGCTTACTAATGTTCCGTTGATTGAAACCATTGGCATTTGCTTAGCTAAATTATCCTGAAATTGTTCGGTATTCATAGGGTTTTCAAAATAAATAAACATTTTGTTGTCTTGCGATAAAATACCTCAACACATTTGATTTAGCAGCTGATTCGAAGCTAAAAATATCAAGAAATAAAAGGACACAATGGTTCCACAATCAATTTTATTTGTCGCCTCTCAACGCCGAGGAAGAATCTCAACATTAGCAGGGCAATTGGTAAGTTACCCAACGCAATACGGCTAGTAGCCAATACAAAATATTATTTCCAATAAAAAGGATAACTTGCTTAAGTATCTGATTTATTTATTTGGGTTAAAACGCATAACTTTAAAGTGGTTCAAAATTAGGGGTGCCAGGCAAAGACGGTCTTCAGGCGTAAGAACGAAGACTCTGGTGCAGCTCTCGGCTTTAGGGCAAAACAGCGCTAGCAAACACGGTCGACACGATGCACCAACGGAACTTTAATGCGGCAGCTTTTCTAGCACTTCAGGATGACGGAGGAAACGCCAGCGCCAAACTGACGCTACTCGACTGAAGCCAGCACGGCACCAGTGTCACCACCAGGGCAAGAGCAGCCAAACGCCACCAACGCCTCCAGTCTCCTCAGAGCTGTAGTTTCGGCTAATGCTGTCCCACAAGATGGGCTATTTAGGTTGAGAAGCACGAAGTGCGACGCAGCGCCAGCTGGAGATACTGAAAAAATAGGTACAGGGTAAGAAATTCTACCATCCTGGCAAATGGTTACACTGATTTAGGTTATGTAATCGGCTTATATTGCCGACAAAACCAACCTGAAGAATTTCATCCTCCAGTGCGCGTAGCAACTATTAGACGATGGGAGTAACGGCGATATCGAAGTCGCAATACAATTTAATAGTAATAAGATAAGGTAGAAGCCCAATGGTAATTTAATAGAAAATGGGTAGTATTTTATAGTATCGTTTAATGAAGACGGCGGTTCACTGCGATAGGGTAAAGTTTTCCCCTCCCTTTCAGAGCAGCGAACACCCCTTTTTAGAGGAAAGTTAATAGCGGCATATACCCGCCTTAATCAAGCGACGGTTTGAATGAAACGGAACGTAAATTTTACACATTCACACACAAAATCAAGCACTGGATTTACCGAGCATGGAGGAAGTAGGGTTGGAGACGTTAGGACAACGACCGTCGCCAAACTCCACCACGAGCCGAGCGTGCTCCCGATGTAACAGGTGACTCCGACCGAGACGCAGCCTGAGCCCGACACAAAACGGCCTGGCAACCTGTTTACCGGACACCACTCTTCTCAAATACGTGCTGTAGCTGCTGCACAACCTCACCTGCCATGCTGCACCCGCAGTTCACATTAATGTTAAAGAAATAAAGTACACTGCGAACGAATCTGAGGAAATTTCCCCACAGTCTTCGCCGTTCCGCATTGTAAAGTTTACTTTCTTCAAACTTATATTCGGCGTTTCTACAATGAATCCTAGACACCAACACCATAAAAAACGTTCATTAACTTATGGCCGGACGATACAGCGGCCAGCGTGCACCTGGCAGCACCGCTATTTAGCGGCGACCGTTCTCTAGGAAACCAGTAGCATCTGAATTAATATACGTTTTGTGACGTCATCCGCCGCTACATTACGGCCGTAAAATAGCGGCACTGCTTTTCTAGGAAACCATAGCTCAAGGAGGACTGTCTCCGCTCCTCCTAGCAGTACGAATAATGTTGCAAAAGTATGATGAGCAACAAAGGATACTAATTCACACTCATTTATGTGCGTGCTTCATCAACTTGTTACAAAGCATAAGTATTCTAACAAATTCAGGCTAAACAACTTGTCAAAAAATAAATACAAAAAGTGCGAAACCCTTGAGCACTTGCGGGCCCTAGGCGCCCCCAGTGTTGGTTTTACCCAATGTCAGCGGTTTTTTGAATGAAAAACTATTGATGCAAGGGCCGCCGAGAATACACAATACAATTCTATTGCAGGGTTGGCTAGGTATACCAACGGCATCATCGCGGGAAAGGACATATGGGCTGAGACACCTACACACTTGGTGCGGGTAGCTCTGTCATATCCTTGTCTGCAGCAGTTCAATGTTCCCGGCAACAACGTTCGAAAATGCAAAAGACGAATAATACTCTATGCCATTAAAACTTGGCAAAGGGAACAGTAAAAATTCCCCTGCATATTTAGCCCTAGAATAATAAAAGTATACAGATGCTTTTAAAAACCGTTTATTTTATTTTATAATAGCATTCATCAGTAAAAACTGAACCTATGAGCTAGCTATCTCTCAGAACCTAACAGAACCTAGGCGCTAGCTTTTGGTATCTTTACGACATTGGCAACAGATGACATGGCTTTAGAACATTCAATAACAGCGAAACAATCACTGACAGTTGAGATCCTTGCTGAGGCTACTCGATTTGGTTTTGAGAGCCATCAGTGCTCCTTGTACTTCATCAGTCATGTCGACACCATGAATCGTCATCCTGAAAAATAGTTCAGGATTAGAGCACACCATCTCTAACTGTCCATGATTCACGACGAACTACATTTCCTTTAACCTAATGGATCAATACTCAGAAATCTTTGATATGAAGTACAAGTTTTAAGAGCCAATTATTTCTTATGAAATGTATTTGACAATGACCATCGTACTTGCTGAATGAGTTTAATTTCTCGGATCGGGCAATCTTAGTTTTAATTATTCAACCCCTAGCGACAGTTTTAACCTACAGAAGGCAGGGAACAATACACAACTTAAAGGCAAGAAACACCCGGCCGTTGACCGAGCCGGCAACGATGAATTAAGGATTAGGCAGCTTTCAGTAAGCCTGAAGATTAACAGTAATAAAGATTTCAATTTCCAATGTCGAGGCAGGTAATGACCATTTCATAAATTACTGGGCGATCCATGAGATCAGAACAGCAGCAGAACGTGATGTCCAATGACTGAATTGGACCCAAGTTGGTCACGAGTGGCCCAAGGAACAAAAATACCCGCGCAGACGAATAAAGATTTACATCAAATTTGCAAGCTCTCGCAGCGGCAATCTCCCACGGAAAACAGGGTGCGAAGTAATTCCTAACTAACTTCACGCTAACAATGTGGCACTGTTTGCGCCGTGGTGAACTTACGAAAACGAGCTGAGCACGGAGTCTTCATCAGCAGCCTCAGCAGGGGCGGCAGCCACAGCGAGGTCTCAGCTCCTAATAAAGAAAATTCAATTATTAGGAATGCAGTAAGGATAAGCGATCTTAGTTTATAACAACAGCCCCAAACACTCGTCGTGACAAGGTCGTGACAAGGTCGTGACAATATAATGCACTAAATTTTTTAACGTCTGCTTTTATGCACCTTATCAGAGCTGATGTCTCTAGCCATTCATTTTTAAATTTTCTATAGCATTTATTGGGCTTCTTATATGGATTATCCCTGCATGGCATGTTTTCCGGCCGCGTTGGAGATCTGGTGCTTAAAGTCTAGCGGTGAAGAATGTTGGTCTTCGCGGCTTGAAATACGGCCTAAAAAGAGTTTACTTAGAAGGATCGATTGTACGGGTGTTTTGCAAAACTGTATACGTGAGAAAATCTGCGTCTTTTTTGCAAGTACGGAGGTGTTGTAGTTCGACGGAGAGGTCAACTGTTTCTGCTGAGTGATTCTGACCACCAACCTAATATATATTTAACAGTGTTTCCACTAAGTTGTCTAAAATCATTGAGGGGAAGATGTTGTTCGTTAATACTTGTTTGATACGGTTAAGTTTTATCGTGCGTGTCTCCCACGTCGAGCAATATTTCAATGCGCTATGAAGTAGCGTCTTTGCAATAATTGATTTCTTGTTAGAATGGGGTACCTGGGAAATGAAGCGAGTGTATGAGCCATTACCATTAAGTGAAATTAAAAACTGTACCTTTTAATTTCACGCGGACATCCAAGTAGTGAAACTTGTTTTCCTGCATTTCCTAGTGAGTGAACCGCATAACCGAATTGCTGTGCATTCTCCATTTGTAACAGTGAAGGTGATGCGCACTTCAAAATACTGCCAGCTTGTCGTCCACATACCGCTTGTAGTATTTTGGGTTGGACATTTTTTGTTGCGAAAGCAGGTTTTCTCTCAGGTGTGACATGTAGAAGTCGGCGAACGTTGGCCCCAGTGGAGATCCAATGCTCACATCGTCTGTTTGAATGAACGTCTGGTCACTGTGCTTAAATAGGGTCTCGGTCGTATAAATTATCAACAGACTAATATTTCACGCGGAATTGTCGCTGGCGGCAGTGATGGATGATCTAATGGAAAAGCCGAGGTGAAAAGGCCGAGAGAAATTATTCACACATAATTCAGAATATTTAATGCAGCCATTGATATGCATTTTTATATTGAATTCCACATTATATGGGGTTCTAGCTAATTACGTTCTCCTTGTCGGCAGCATTTTCAGATTTTCCAAAATAAATGCGGTTTTACTTGACAGAAGTGCGGCAAGGTCTGTCATCGTTCTAAGAATGCCGTAGTTAGTGTCGTTTAGCATACTTGAGCTCTGACGTTCGAATACTTGAACTTGTAAGGCTAGTAGTTTGGCCTCAGCGCATGCTGTGCAGCAAAATTGCGCTGAGCCTACCTGTGCTTTTTGCCCTCCAACTGACAAATTTAGGCAGGATTCTGTACACAACGCGCACAGAAACAGTAAGTTGAGAAAAAAGTTGACGAAATAAAATTATATTAGATATTAGTTTAAGCCTCCCTAACCGCGGTAAAGAAGCATTCAAAAGAAAAAGGAGGAAGGCACGATTAAAAGCTTGTCGTACACTGCTTCAGAACAGAACCGCCGCAGGAGCTTCCGAAGCCTCGGAACAGAACAGAAACGACGTTCAGCTCGCACGCTGGCGCAGAAGCCATCAGAACAGAACCGACATCACTCTTCAGTTAACATTAGCAGAAGAAAATCGTGCTTTGCGTTGTTCCAAGCCATAGAACATACTCAAAGCATTACCTTGATTCCGTGTACATAAGATGAGCGACTCGCCGTTCAGCAGTGATGAAGTATTAGTGCTGTGTCTAGCACTAAAAGCTCAAAGAGAAGAAAGAAGAAAAGGAAAAAAAAGGAAAAAAAGTGGGTGCACGATATATGCGGTTCAAGAGAGGAAGAAGGGGAATACAAAACATTGTTTCTGCATTTAAAGCAAGACGCTAATCAATTCTTCCAATATTTTCGCAGGAGCTGTGAAAAATTTTGAGAACTGTTATAGCAATTAAAAGGAACTCCTCAGCAACCCCCTAAAACACACCCATGCTACCATGAACACACGCACACCCGCGGCTGCCGTTCTGCGCGTGCGCAGCCCGTCAGACGCTTCAGAACCTCTGAAAATATATCTCAAAGAATTCTGAGGCAGTTCTGTTCCGATCTGAAGCTCCGCTTCGGTTCTGATCTGAGGCAGTGAGCGTTGCCAGGCACTAATGTTCGTTTTCGATTTCTCCCAGACATTTCGTTCCTCATCTGACGCGTCGGTTTTGAGACAGTGTGCGGCATGCTTTATTATGGAGATAAGGAAATTGTCACTAATTTCCTGCGACGTATCAAAACGAGACGTATCGTCTTAGCCGAATTCAATGATTAAATCAAACCGATATGACTGGTACTTTAGAATATTTCAGTTTGTCAATTGTTGCAACTCAAAATTCAACCTCAATTAATTAATGGCTACACCACTCTCCCGTAACGGTCCACTTACGGATAGCAGAACTGGTCGGCTCCCATCGAGTTGAGAATCCTGAGACGTACTCTGCGTGCAGTGCACGAGAAGCGCAAGTTTAATAAATGCTTCAAGATTTATAAAAACCACGGGCTCGAGCGTTATCCTCGTTGATTGAAATATTGTAGAAACAGTTCAGTTAGAAACTAAACTCAGTAGTAACAAGCAATACAAATATTTCACGTAATTTTTACACCTTTCAAAGTACGCAATTCAAACTTCTCCTAAAGGTCACATTCAACTTAATACCATTAGTACTGATAAGAAGAAGTTGGCTCGAGCAGCTCTTTTAGGAAATTAGGAGGAATTACAGTTGAAGGAGAGCTTTACGCGAGGTTTAAATTACGTGAAATATTTGTAATACGTGTTACTACTAAGCTTAGTTTCCAACTAGACTGTGTTTCAGCAGTATTTCAATCAACGAGGATAACGCTGGAGCCCGTGGTTTTTATAAATCTTAGAGCATTCATTAAATTTGCTCTTCTCGTGCACTGCGCGCTGTTTACGTCTCGGGATTCTCAGCTCGATGGGAGCCGACCAGTTCTGCTATCTCAAGTGGACGGTTACTGGAGAGTGGTATAGCCATTAAATAAAGTTAAATTTTGAGTTAAAGCAATCGACTTACTGGAATATTCCAAAGTACCAGTCGTACCAGCTTAATTTAATTAGTTCTTTGCTTGCCCCAGCAGGAGGCGAAATTCATGTGGTACGAGAACCTTTCAAGCCTACAGGGTCTTGTAAATCTTGCAAAAATCAATTACAACTCGTCTCGTTGCGTGTATTCTTTAAAATCCTTGAATTTGGTTATGACGATTCGTCTAATTTTTAAGCATCGCAGGAAGTTAGCGACAAAATGTGGAATTTATACAGAAGGAGCATAGAAACACTAAAATGTGAAAATAATTGAAGCAAGATAACGGTTTAACTTCAAAGAGGATGAGAAAGAAACTCTCAGCTTGGATTCTAATCCTGTACTGATTCATCGATACACCGACTGTCCTTAAGAGCTACATAGCCCGAAAGTTAAACAAAGCCCATCCGGTGCTTGTAAATGCAAGGCGCCCGTCGGCTCTTCCGCCGGAGGCTCTAACAAGACATGTGACCCGAACGTTATAAGTTATCCGGGCAGAGCGCGAGAGAGACTCATAAATCTCAGCCTCCGGAAGTCCTATTAACACAATCAGCGTCACACCACAACGATGCCCACTTCACTATATAACACGCAGATACACCTATATACGTACACACATATACAAGTAAGCATGTTTGCAAATGGCAGCGTATGGGCGGTCAAATCATAATACCTACGCATACCTAAAAACTGTTGTGTAATGTCTTGAATCATAAAAAAATAACAAGGGAGATTGTTCAGCAATGGAGATACCAGGCAAATGAGATTTGTCAATACTTATTCAGTATATTCTGTAACTGAAAATTATTTTTGAGACGCAAGATGACGAGTTATTTTGGCTTTAAATTCTCTCGGTCTTTGAAGGATTTTAATACTCAGGGGGAGCTTGTTCCTCAGGAAGGCGCCTGATATGGACAGAGACTTCTGCCCCATTGAAATGAACGATTGTTGACTGAGACATTATTGTTTCTGTTCGGCTTTTGTTTGGTTACAGTGGGTGGATGGAAACGCACTATCTCAGCATTGCTCTGAGGAAGATTTTACGAGGAGAAAACATATTGGGTCCTTAGCATGAGGAGCCTTTCTTGGATAGGAATCCAGCCGAGTTTGTTAAGGATAGGGGTTACGTGATCACTTCTTTTGAAATTACCGTTGCATACCACCTTGGCTGCAAAGTTCATGCACTTTTGTAAGTCCCTTTGAAGGTATTGAGGTAAGTCTCCTCATACTAGGCTGCAGTAGTCAATGCGCGATCAGACCAGGGATTGAATGGAAAATAATCTGTATTTTACGTCTAGCATGCTCTTTATACGATGAAAAAACATTAAAGTTCCGTAGATTTTGTTGAAAGTATTCTCAACGTGAGATTTGAAGGACATGTTTCTATCGAGCCAGATACCTAGATTTTTAACTTTTTCTGATGCATTAATTTTATCATTTCCAACTGCAAGAGAAAGATCTAAAGTTTTTTTAATAGCATCTTTGGATCCGAAAATAATGCATTGGGTTTTATTATCATTTCATTTTTAACAATTTTGGGCTTACTATGATTTCAGGCTAGTCAGTATAGTTTCGGCCTTAGTTTTCGTCTATGGTATTTCCGAGACAGAACTTGTGATTGCAATTTGAACATCATCTGCATACATTGAGATCCGTGTTTTAGAAGGCATTGGAGGGAAATCATTAACGAAAATAGAAAACAGTAGCGGACCAAGAATGGATCCTTGGGGAACACCAAAATTGTTTTGAATGAATCGGGACAATTTGTTTTCTATGCGGAATGCATGAGATCGATTTGACATGTAACTTTCAAACCATTGCATGTGATTCCCAAGTTCAGTATTTTACTTAGAAGTCTACCATGTTCGACGCTATCGAACGCTTTAGGGTGCGTTCACACAACGAGCGGAGCGGCACGGAGCGTCGCGGCACGGAGCGGAGCGGTGCGGCGCGTGTGTTCACATGTGAGCTGAGCAGAGCGACCTACACAAGCATCAGTCGCTATGGAGCGTTCCATGAGTGCGCTTCTGTTGCTCGACGGCAAAACGGAAACACTGGATCCATCCCATCAACATGAGGAGAGATCGCTAAGGAGAATACCACTATCTCTTCGAAGCACTCAGGAGAGATGAATCACAATTCTACGAGTATTTACGGATGAAGCCGGCAACTTTTGATGTACTACAATCCCTTATAGAAAGAAAAATTTTCAACGAGATTAGATAAATTTGCTGTTTAGCAATACACAAATTTTTATTGAGGATACATGTAAAGCAAAGTAGTTTAAGAAAAATTAAAGTCTTTCCATATAGGCTGTATCACATATATTACTACAGGTTTTCGTAGGCCAGTACGAACAAAAAAAGTCTTGTTGTGACTTAAACGTGAGTGAACGTAAAGTAATTCCCTTCAGAAATTCAGGGTTGTGCCAGAGAAACCTAAGTGAAAAATACTGACAAATATTGACTTGTCCTGACCAAATAGTTCTCGAAACACTGATATGCTTTCCGTTAGTATTGGAAAAAATCACTCAAGCTCATAAAATTTTGCAACTTATTGTGTATTTGACACTCATTGAGTCCTCCTCATCATCATACGGCCTCCTTTTTCTCCCATTTTACGGAAAACATTAAAACTTTATTAAAAAATCGTACATAATTATACTTTTTTCAAGATCATATGATAAAATACACAGCATCACAAGAAAGATGAAACTACATCACGAGAAAAGCAAAATAAATTCCTTAAACTGAAGCAATAATAAAATAACTTATCAGAGAAAGCAGAAGAAAATAGAAATAAATGATTAATGAACCCAAATGGGTGAAATTACACTAAAATATTACATGTTACACTATCAGTTATAATTGTTATATGATTAGTTGTACAAATAACTAGTTATATACTAGATTTTTTTACCTCAAACGACAATTCTACCCCTGTAAGATATAACGATCCAAAGGCGGAGCCGAGGAGAAACGCTCGACGCGAGCGTCAAAAAATCCCAACGAATTTCCCGAGCGTGCCGCTCCGCTCCGCTTCGCGCCGCGCCGCTCCGCTCCGCTTGTCGTGTGAACAGCCAAGCGTTTCTGCATTCAAACCTGTACAAACATTATTGCCGCTCCGCTCCGCGCCGCTCCGCTCATAGTGTGAACGCACCCTTAGGCCGCGGCCAGACAAACAGCAGTGAAGCAGGGCTGCGCAGAGCAGTTTCGGCTCGCTGGTAGCTGCTAGCTTATGCTCGTAAGTTAGGTGGCCAAACAAACAGCAGTGGCTGGTCGTGAGTCCGCAGCATTTGTAATCTTGGCGCTATGATGGGCGGTGTATTGTGACAGGCAACCTCAAATTTTGCTTAATAAATAGATGTAGAACAGGCAATATTTCATCGGATCAAGTTTATTTATATCTAGACATATTACCATGCTGTGCATTATCTTCTTAGCATTACAAGTGCATCCGTACACTGTCGTATAGTACTTTTCATTTCGCTAAAATATTTCTACCCACAATGTTTGAAATGGCTTTGATACTGTTTTTTAATTGTTCCAGGAAATTCGACAAAAAATTAATTGCATGATAATATGCTAGTTATGGTTGATGATGGAATAATCATGCAAATAATTCACTGACGCATGACTTGAAACTCATAAATACTTGAATGTGGATTATTTTGCAGTACTGGACGTGTAGAGACATTACAGAACAAGGAACATATTCGTTCAGGCGTATGAATATAAACATCAATGGATATAACAACCCGAATTTGGAATTTTTAAACCAATAAACAAAATCTAAGTATAAAAGGATCTTTTGTAGTTGACGTGCGGCACTAAGTTTCAGTTTAATGGCAATTTTCACGTAAAATTCGAACATCACTATCGTTTTTGGAGAAACTAACAGTTTTTTAGTTGCGTGCTTTCAAGGTTATTTTTACCGATGTAATGCTGATAAAACGCAAACTTAAAAAATTCTGTATCGGCTTTGCCCAGCACTTTGCGCTGGTACAGAAAAAGGAAAAGATCCATCCTCTCCACATTTGACTCACATTTAATAATTCTATTTGAGTGCGCACATATACGTGTTCATATATATATATATATATATATATATATATACATATACACGCACCTATGCATATATATGTTTCTATTCCTATTTTTTGAGTAAAAACAAAACCTCAAAACCTATTACATTTTACCCAAAGCTCTGCGACCAGTTAACACTGAATCATATTTCAAAAATAGATATATTTATTGCAATTGCTTAATAATTCAAAAATAGATCTATCACTGCCCCAAAGGCCGTATCTGTGAATAAAAACAATGAAAAATATAAAAAAGACAAATGAAAAAAGTGATCGTGAAAAATCATCATCTCTGTGCGTATGCTTATATCTATACAACAAATAATTCAGGAATTCCGAAGAATTCTCTAGTAGTATTTAGAATTATTTATAAGTTGTCAGCCATCTCTTGGGATATGAAATCTCAAAGAAATGATATTTTTGATTTAACTAGCCATTGACAGGGTTAATCTATTTGCACGCCACGTTTGGTTTGTCTACAAGTACGCGTCGTTTGGTTTATCTTTTGTACACCTCGGATAGTTTGTCTATTAGTACGCCTCGTATAATTTGTCTATTAGTAAACCTCGAATGGTTTGTCTATTAGTAGACCACGTGTAGTTTGTCTATTAGTACTCCTCATACGGTACGTTTGTCTAAGGACGTCTTATATTGAGAAATTTTTTAAAAGCCAAGATCTTGCCATGTATTTCATATGCCAACCTTTTTTGAAATAAACGGTTTTCTTTTCTTTCTTTCTCACAGATGACCTAACCTGTGTTTCCTCAGTATTACTTAGGAGAAAAATGATTAATGTTTATAACTAAAAAAACTAATAGTTCATACGTAAAAGATATATGTTTCAAGTCAAGGTGTCATGTGCCAAAAATAGACCAGATATGAAATATTCGGCATTGGTACGCTCTGAAGTTTAGGTATTGACAAAGAAAATGCTTGATATAGTATAGTTTTTCGATTTATGAGGTAGAAAATACCTATATACGTATAAATAACTGTACAATCCCACCTACCACTAACTTCCATAGCGTCTGCTATAAATGACCATTGTTCATTAACATAGTTATGATCGAAATATTAAGAGATGCACCCCCGATCGCAGGAATAGCGTGTACCGAGGAGATCAGAAGTCGACATCCTCCCCGTACGAACTCTACGGTGCAACTGACTGCTAGCTCCCGAGCTGGCCGAGCAGTGTTTAACTGTGTTTTATCACCCGAGATAAAACGCCGCTACTGCTTGCTTCAGACACCGCTGCCCTGCACTGCTCTGTGCTACTTGTCTGGCCACCCTAATAGGAATGCCACTAACATAAAACTCCGCGCGGTGTCTGCTCTGCTCTGCCCTGCTCCACTGCTGTTTGTCTGGCCGCGGCCTTAGGGTGCTTACACACTACGAACGGAGCGGAGCGGCGAGGAGTATAGCGGAGCGAAGCGGCGAGGTGTTCACATACAAGCGGAGCGGCGCGATTGATCAGTCGCTTTGGAGGACTTTGTGAGTGCATTCCTGCTGCTGGACGGAGTAAAAAATAAAAGAAAGCACTGGGTCCATCCCGATAATTCTGCGAGAGAAACCCATGGTGAATTTCATCATCTGTACGAGGATCTGAAAAGAGATGAATCTCGATTTTTCTCATACTTAAGGATGAAACCAGCCTCTTTCGAGAGTTTATACTCCCTTGTAGAGGAAAAAATTGCAAAAATGTAAGACAAAGTTACTTGGTTTAAGTTTTAGTAATGTCCAGTTCCTATATAAGAATTGTATTGTTTCTATGAAGCTTGCTATTCATATTATAAATTATTTAGCAACTCGTGAGCCTCTCACGTTTCAAGTAACGCACTTTTCGTAGTGTTCAACGTCAATAGGTAACATTCATGTAATGATTTAGCCTTCTTTCTATGTTATTAATAGGAATTATAAATGAAAATACATTTTGGTTTATTATATTTAATATATCATACCAAATTAAGGAAATGAAAACATGAACCTACTGGAAATCCCTTACATACTATTAAATAACTTGTACACGCTTGCAAAATTTCCTTTTAATGAAATAGATTAAGAAAAGATTATAATGTTAAGAAAAAAATACTACCCGTGAAGTCTATATGACCTGCAAAATTGAAAAGAAAATAAAAGAAACATTACAAATATCAGTTTTCTATGAAACCTCAATGAAAACATTAAAGGGAAACTCACCAAATTCAGTCCGCCGCTAGCGGCAATAAATATCCCTGAATTTCTCGAGCGTGCCGCTCCGCTCCGCTCTTCGCCGCTCGCTCCGCTCCGCCTGTAGTGTGTAAGGTAAAGCGTCTATACATAGGAATAGCCAAAGACATTATTGACGCCCGTCGCCGCTCCGCTCCGCGCCGCTCCGCTCCGCTCGTAGTGTTTAAGCACCCTTAGAGAGATCGAGTAGCAGCAGTGTTACATTCTTCTGATCGGTGTCACTGTATACTTTTTCAGAGATATTGAGCAGAGCATCTTGAGTGCTAGTGTTTCTTCTATAGGCGTATTGATTTCGGTGGAGTGGATTTGACTCGTCCAGGTGAAATGAAAGTTGATTTATCACCACTCTCTCTAATATTTTGGACATTACAGGTACGACTCATAAAAGACTGATGAGCCTGTAGTTTGACGCTATATTTAGGTCACCACTTTATGCAACGGTCTAATAATGGAGTGTTTCCATTGGTTTGGAAACGTGTTTGTTGCTACTGATGTATTAATTATCAGACGAATCCATGGTGCTGTAACTGGGAAACTGTCTTTGATATATTGAAGACTGATACCATCATGTCCAACTGCCTTTGTGTTTTTTAGTGAGTATAAGATATTTCTTAACTCCGGTAAATCGACAGGACGTGGTCTCCACCCGACATCAGCCCTCGAGGGTGCATTTGGGAGAGAATTTATACTGACGTTTTACCAGGATTGGAACACACCTCACTGAAAATTTTAGCCCCTACTTTTGAAAAGAATGTGTTGAAATCCGTGGCTGTTGCCAAGGGATTTTCAAAATTACTTTTTCGGTCTAAATTTTTATACGGGACTACCTCAATAATGATTTCTTAAGTTCGTTTCGGGTTATTTTTAGCCGTTATCAGTTCCTGGTGGAAGTGGGCTTGTTTCGCTTCAGTGATTATCTTCCGAAGAATTTTTTCGTGTTCTTGATATCTCTTGTATAAGGTACTGTTTGATCTATTGTTTTTGTACTCTCGCAAGTTAGCTTTCTTCATTCTGCTCATTTATTTAATTTCGTCAGTAATCCAAGCAGTCCGTTTTGGCTTGGTTTTTTTTTTGGTGACTTAGGTGCGCATTCGTCGAGATCTGCTGTGAAGTTCTCGTTGGAGATGGACACTTGAATGTCAACATCGTCAGATTGCATCATATCCTTGAATTCAGTGGACCTATTGAGTAGTTTGTCTGGAAATAGTTCCGCTGAATAGTGCCTTTTCGAGAAAGTCATTGAGCGGGATTTTTATCTTTCCTTTGCAATGTTAATTCCACATTCTATGGAGTGGTGATCTGAAATAGAAGGTGATATTACTGTACTAAGTATTGCGGTTGGATTATTTGCTATTGCCAGATCGAGGAGAATTTAAGAGACTTTAATGATGCGAGTCGATTCTTTGACCATTTGTGATAGGCTTAGTTTATACAATAGTTTGCTTAGCTGATTGTTTTTTACCGAAGTCAACATTAAAATCTCCGAAAGCAAAGAATGACTTTTTTGCCTGAAGGATTTCTTTGAAGGTTTCCTCAATGAAATCTAGTGTTAGACTTAAAGGAGCCGATAGGTGCCGGTAAAGTCTGCCAATGATGATGGATTTGTGTTTATTTATTTGTACTTCTAACCAAACCATTTCAACGCCTTAGCAAACTTTATTCGCTTGAAGTAAAGATGTTGAGTACATTTCTTTCACAAAAATACAAGATCCAATACCTCGGCTGGTTTTAGCGCCATCGTAGCGATATAACACGTAGTCAGGAATGTTAAAAAATAAACTTTGGGTTCGTGAATCAAACCATGTTTTTGAAACACACAAAATGTCAATTTCTGCAGGGACCAATATTACTCTGATTTCATCCAATTTACCATTCAGGCTTTGAGCATTTATATGCTTTATTTTGATTTTACTTATACTAGCACTATTTTCAAAGGTACCAAAGTTACCATCTAGATGGGATCGTTCCGAGGATTTATCGATCTTGTCTTCGTTACCCAATGTGTTTGGCCCAGCTTCTGCTATGTAAGAAAGTCTACTATTTAGCTGGGCAGCGGCAGTCTGTCAAGATGAAGCAACTCCAGTCTGATTTTTGCCTTGTGTGACAAGGGCACTGTAGTCGTTTTTACGATGGAGCAGTAGTGAAGGGTTATTATTTGATAACACTGAAGAGGGATTGACTGATATTTTCAGAACACAATGATCCTGTTCATCCAGAATGAGAAATTTTTGGCCTGTCAGATTTGAGATGATTAGTGGTGTAAGGCCTACAGCAGCTTGATTAATATGTTTGTCGTCAATGTAATTATCTATGAGGTTTGGCATGTCTCCACTGTTCTTGTCAACAAACTTGGCGTGTGTGTTTTTGTTTGCTTTACTCTCCATTTTGATTGCAGTCTTTAAGGAATTGTAATTCCATTTTGATGCTGGTTGTATCTTAAGTAGATGAGCTACTGCATGGAGGAGGCAGTGTCCATCGGCTTTGGTAGGAATCAGCTCTATTTTCCAAAATCGTTTCAATTCATCCTTTGTGGAATTCATGCGTTCAAAAATGGGGTGGAAATGTCTTTTTCGTACTTTTGACATCATTAAGAGGTCCTGAGAGGTGCGGGGAATTTACGTTTTTCTGGCTCTGAATGGGCCGGCTATGGTGATTTCTTGTAGGCGGTTCTGAAGAGAACTGAGAAATGCTCGTGTCACTTGTTTCTCTGGTGATGATTGTTAATGCAGTTGGATGGTGAATTTTCCATCGATTGTCGACTGCAATTTTGCAGAGATTTCTCTCTTCCTGTTGATTACGCTGCTTCCGGGTTTGTGATTGGATGTTGATTTATACTCGCGTCTGAGAAAGGCTTTTCATCCTCTGTATCAGCAATGGATAACAATGAAAACCTATTTTTTGTAGGCACTACGCAGTTGTTTGAGGCAGAGGGAGGCGAGGGTTTGTTATATGAGGGCAAACATCGGGAGGAGAGGGGAGGAGAGGGCTTGTTATATGAAGGCAAAACATCGGTTTATGCTGCTGGAGGTTTTTCGTGGAAAGGCTGTCAATTCAGAACAATCATTCAACTCATTCTGCTGTTTTGCATAATCATTAGAGTATTCAATTTCTTCATTCAGGTCATGAGAGTTTCTGACACAGGAGATAAAATGTGAAGTTAGTCTCACAAGTGATCTTAGAGCAATTTGTTGAAGAAAATGATGCGTGTCTTTTCGCGTAATAGGCCAAGTGCGGACATTGTCGTAAGTTTCATAAACTGTATCAGTTTTTACATTTGCTCGCAGCGGAATCAGTTTCAGACCAATTTTTCTGCACTGACTCGATGCCATGTACAATTGCTGACCACTGCAAGCACTCAATGATCAGATTTTTTAATTTAGTTAGGTTATGGGATGAGAGGCTCAAACCTTTGAAACTAATTATATAGTTCATAAAAGGGGGTGCGCGTTCAATCTCATCATAGAGATCATTGAGAAGATCCGTAGTTATGGTCTGAATCCTGCATGCGCTATCAATGTCATCTCTGTTGATTTTTGTGAGACTATTGTCTCCAACAAGAAAAGTGTCTAGAGGATAGTTACTCGCATCTACTACAGGCGTAAAATCATGATCGCTGATACGATAATTTAAAGCAAAAAGCTGTTCTGTAATCATTTGCATATTTGATACAGTGGAAAAAATCGACGCTGGGCTTGGGGGACAATTTTGTCTTGAAGCTTTATTTGAAAATGCAGCTGTAAAAGACAGCGTATTATTTATTTCGTGAATAGTTCGAGAACTAGTCATTTGAAAAGGGTGTAAGTACCCATCAAAAGCGGTAACAGGTCTGTTTGTATTGTTCTCCACTGAAAATCTTACGTTATCCTCGCAGTTTACGCTCTGAGGTATTTTACTGTCAGTATCAGCTGCCGCGTGTGCATTTTCAAACCTAAATCCACCGCCTGAAAGGCCTAGACACAATTTATTATTAAAATTATTATTAAAATTACCCCTTTTACTTTCTGACCGTTTCTGACTGGTCGCTCTCTTCCAAAATTTTATCGCGTTCTAACGATGACGTATGTGTTGGTGTTTCCGTCGGTGGTGAACAATGTTGAGCTTTCTTAGTGACACAGGGCAGGCGAGACGTCGCCATGACGCAATCGCTTGGGCGAGACGAAGGAGCTGGCGTTGCTGTGGCAGCTCCTGCCAGTGATGAGGTATTTTCTTTACTCGAGATTCTTGGCTTTGTGGACGATGAATCTTCTCGGACATAGTCCAAAGCGTGGGGTTGCGAGTCGAGTGTTGATTGCATGCAATTTCTTGAACTAGCTTCGGGTGTGTCCGTAGCAGGTTTCGGAACTTGAGAAGATGAATTGTTATTGGGAGCTGAATTATTACAAGCAACGCTTGAGAGATTTTCGCCAGTGTCGGATGACTCTGATTTTGCTGTCATTAGTGCTGCTTCAGGGGCTGAGAAGCACTTGCTGATATCTGACTTCATGAACGTCCGAGAAGCATTTATCGTTTTGTTTGAGGACCTTGAACTGATGGATTCACAGGGATGGATTTATTAGGTCCGCCTTTCCGCTTCATGGCTGGTGCTTTACGATTTTTACTGAGCTTTTCGCACGAAGCTGTACTGGAGGATGTTTTTTTCAGATGGGGCAACCTTCCGAGTGGTTGAACGAGTTCTATAGTGATACATTGTGACGTTGATAGATAGGAAGAAAAATTAAATTATGTTCATTGAGTTAAAGTAGAAGACCTCGCCTTTTAAAGGTAGATGGAAAGAAACTGCCAGTAGGAAAGCGAGGGAGGGGGTAGGGGTTGGTTGGTGTGTAAGCTAGAAGAGGAGAGAGTGTGAGCGGGAGGGAGGGAGCAGGATGCCTGTGGTCGGCAAAGCAGCGTCGCTTGCTGTCCTGCTTGGGGAAGAAAAGAGAAAAGAAAAGAAAGAAGAAAAAGAACTTCAAATTTTCCATAAGAAGATTGCTCTGGTGAACTAATCGAGAAACGTCGTATTGTTTAAGTTTACTTCACATTGTGGAATTATGTTCTGTCCGTGAACCCAGGCTTACTATATTTAACATGACAAATTATTTCCGAAGCTGCTAGATCAAGTTTATTTAATTTCTGAAATTCAAAAGTTCCTTCAGAGAACAAGAAGTTTTTTACCCTTCTCACATTTAACGTCACTAGTTAGCCAAAATTGTCCGTTAAAAGAACAAGATAAAAATGTAAGCTAGTTTGGTGAATCAGAAATTAATTGTGTACATTATAAATTTTTCAACATTCATGCTCTATTGTAACAAAAAAGATAGGTTACAAATGATGTTCACCATTATTTCTCCAAAAGATGCAAGTTTTCCAGAGCACACTTTCTATTTTGTTTCTAGAGATAACGGCACTTGTTGTTCCATGTTAAGACTTAAGAGTCGAGGTGATTTGGAGAGATGGAGCGGGGATGAAAGGGGAAGGGGTGAGCTTGTTCGCGCAGCACCTCACCGGCACTGCGAGGGCAACACAAAGTTTACACATCACGCCACTTTGATCTGCTTGTTAAAATGATCAGAACTGAATCACTGAGACACTGAAAGTTCACTTTCACAATTTAGTTAGGCAGACGGCACATTCACGGGCACATAGTGCTCATTTCGTCGAGTTTTCCTTCCCTCACATTCTGAAACAATTTATAAGTATCCCTTGTCGCTTACCTTACTTTTACAACATTATTCGTTACTGCTCCCCGAAGGGGAGACATTCATCCTCACAGGACTTGTATTAACGTAAGCCAATGAAGGTAGACTCACGTTGTGACACGTTGCAGCACACACACACACACACGCACTAAACTGTCAAAAGCTCGGACGTAAGGTTCAAGTTCCCCTTTTCTTCTACTCACTGAATATTGACTCATTTAACTCATTGACCCTTCAGACCCATTCAGTATTAAACTCATTGATTTACGAGCATCTTGACTATTTGGCTCACTTGATTTATCAATTTATCTTGACCCAGACTCGATTCATTCATCAATTCATTTTTTCTCATCGACTCACTTTCAGTTCGACCTTTAATTTAGTTGGTTCGCATTGACTTCGCCATCTTTCCGCGGTTTTCTGAACAGTCATCAACAGTTTTCGGTAGTCGTGCGTAACCAGACTGTACATCAGGGTAGACTGTACATCTCGGACGCCCGGTCCAGTACTACCTGTAGTGCTCGTGACTTGAAAGAGCTGTGTTAGTCCTTGCGGACTCCCTGTAGGCGACGGTAGTGCGTTGTGGTGCTAAGCTGACTTTGTAATGCTTTGTGTAGGTGTACAAGACCGGCTTCATGTGGTTCTCAACTTCCTACTTCTTTCAGTTTTTGCATATAGGTTCAAAATGTATACTAAAAAAACATTTTTGAATTGAGCGTACAACATTGGTTCAAACTAAGTGGACTTGAACGGTGAATTAACTTCTTTAAAAATGTGTTTTGGTCAAACTGGATTTCATTCATCGATAGTTCATTTTCACATTTAAAAATATCTGGCCAAAAAATTATTCAATAACAAGTATTCTTCAAGAGCGAAGTGTGTTTTCCCCGATTTGGGGGATTTTCCTGAGAAGATGCTAAAAGATTTAGAGACCCTTTTTAAACGCCGCTTTCCTGCCGTGAAACTACGTATCATTGGCGTCAATTCTCTTGAAGTTGGCTCAATTTCCCGGTACAAGGACGTGATTCCGAAGCAAATGCGGACATCCGTTGTCTATAAGTTTAATTGTGTATAGTGTACATCTGGTTATGTCGGTATGACGACTTTGCCACTTTAAATATTAGAAATGCCCAGCATCGTGGAATCGGTTCAGCTCAATAACAGCATTTGCAACTTCCTTTCAGCAAAAGACTTATTTTATCTGCCAAAATCTCAACGGCTTTTTTCTAAAATTGTATTTCTAGCAATCTAGCTTCACTACCAGAAAGTAGGCATTGAACTCATCTATCAGAGTTGGTTTCTCGCTGTGGACAACAAGAAAATGAAAGAAACTAAACGAGGACCATCAGTAAAGAGGGACCAGTAACTCGTCACTTAGCCAGGGGGGCCACCCGTGGAGGAGACACGGGTGAGCAGAGCCCCAAATGGGCACCCTACTTTCCCCTTGCCCCCCCTACCCGAAGGTAGGAGCACTTCCCCACAGCTTCACCCCTTTATTACAACACTGGGGGACCTTACGCAAGTGGGTGGGCCTAAAAGGCACACCCCCCCTGCTACCACACAACCCGCAGCGATACGAGAGCTCCTCGGTCCCGGCACCAACGCCGACCCGTGGTGACAAGGCAGACTGACCATTTGCCGAGCATGTCACATTCAAGGTTAAGATTCTGGTTTCCAAGATTGTCCATCACGCATGGCGCCAGTACGGCGCCATCTCCAGGCAAGTTTTGCCGTCCAGGTCAGAGCTCGAATCGCAATATTGCGCAGGTTGAGCCTCTATTGTACAAGCTGAAGTAAGTCGGAGGCGGCCGCCCCAGAGACACATCCACGCCAGCTAACAGTTACTGAAGTAACTGAGCAGTTATCGACTGGACCCTCGTCTGCCTCGACACACCTCGCAAGACCTCGGGCTCATTGTACTTTCAACCTTCCGGTCATGCGCTGTACCAAGGCTGAACCGGTCAGAAACCACCTGAGCATCAACAATTGCCCCCCTTACTGTCAGACTGTTTCCAGACCACAAGGTCGGGCTTTCTATAGAGACCATCATATGGCACCGCAGGCTCACGGGCGGCCTTCCAGCCTTAGCCCTTCAGTCGCTCTCTACCAAGGCCACGTTGTTATCGTGGTGCCGCACCCTCAGACCATGGGTTCTGGGACAGACCTGGGAAATATGCCCAAGCGAAGCGACAGCGTTAAAAGAGGTGCACAACCTTGGGGCTCCCTGCCGACCCCTTGCCTCTCCCAAGGGTGTTTTGAGAGTTGCGCACCGCACGCCAATCGCGTCAATGTAGTCGCGGCCCTCCATACTGGGGCCCTGACCAACCAGCCAACCATGGGCCTGAGGGTGCTCGCCTGCCTGTGGTACAAAGCCAATTCCGTCCACCTTTCCAGCGAGGACAATCGCCCAAGCCGCTGTACATCCGGCCTTAGACCGACAATCTCTAGTGCCGTCTGGTCTGCCAGCAATGGGCTAGATTCCTTGGTTGCCCTCACGGTAGGGTCTACCGAGCTCAGCAGCCGCTCCAGCCTTTTCTGCTTAAAGAGCGGTATCTCGGTAGTTAACGATGGGAAACCCAGGCCCCCGACCTTTCTCGGAACATAGAGCATAGAATCGGGGGTACCGGCCGGCAGCTTGAGCCAGGTTCGGACAGCCACCCGCAGCCTGCGGTCCATTCTCTGTAGTTGGGTCCGGTAAACCGGTCCCAACACTAGTCGCTGCAACATCTTAGGTAGGAGATACTTGGTTGCCATCACCAAACTTGCTGAGGTTTTAGCGGAGCGTGGGTTATACACTCGATCCCCTCCTCCAACAACTGTCCGTAACTAGCACCACTGCCCCCAGCATCGACCCGTATACCGAGGTACTTGTAAGAATCCTCGGGGGACATCGCCCGAGTCCTCTCACCGCCAACATCCAAGAAATCAGTCTGTGCCACGTACCACATCTTTTGCTTTTTTCAAAGGCATAAGGAAAGTGTGGCACACTTCCTGGGGTTCAGCTCAAGCCCCGCTCCACTCGGCATCTCAAGGGCCGCATCCGCCAGCTCCTGCAGGCCGCTTTCCGACGAGGCTGCAAGGACCAAATCAAATCGTCAGCGGATGCTAAGACGTTAACCATCGTATCGCCGAGTTGGACACCACAAGGACGCTGTTCAACTGCCATGATTGCTTCATTTAACACTAGGTTAAAAAGCACCGGACTAAGGGGATCTCCCTGCCGAACCCCCATAGTCTGCAGAGCCCCGCCCAAGCTCCGTACCATTGCAGACCAACGTGGTCCACGCCTCATTGTGACATGACATAATGAGGTCACCTAGGCATTTCGGAGTACCATTCACCTGCAAGATTCGCCGTATTGACCATTGCGATACAGAGTCGAAAGCCTTGGCCAGATCTACAAAAGCCAGGTGGACGGGAGCTACCTGGTCACGCACTATAGATAGCACTCCATCCAAAATGGCCAGGTTCTCGGCGCAACCATCCACCGGCAAAAACGCCTCCTGGCGTTGGCTCATCGGAATCTCAGCAATCAGTCTGGCAGCCAGTATTTTACCAAATAGCCTTGCAACACGAGATAACACAGTAATTAGGCGGAAATCACATGAAGCAGCGGGCTCGGTAATCTTTGGGATCAGCGTTGTTCTCCCCACCCTCAGCGCCTTGGGCATATATCCCGCCATCAGCCGAACGTTGAAACATGCAGCCAGAACCGCTGGCGGAGCGGCCCTCAAGTCTCCTAGTGTGACGCCATCAAAGCCACACGTAGTCACTCTCGACAACCGCAGAGCACTGGCAACCTCATCCAGTTATTGGGACAATAGTTCCTCTCCTATAGTCCGCCCCAAATTTATAGAGCCGACCATCCTCCGGGGATGGTCTTTGAAACAGTTCAGTCCAGTTAGCAGCCATACCCTCAGGGGCCACAGGGGGGGGACTAGGTCCCTCCACTGACCAGCAAGCACGGCTTGCGCCGCCCTGCGCTGGTCCCTGTCATGTAGCGCTTGTAGTCTTATGGGCTTGCCGTCTCAATTTCCTTCGACCAGTCGGGTTGTCCTGGGCAGACCGCACATGCCGCCCCATCCCGGGACCCCTACCATTGTGCCGAGCCACTGGTTCAGCGCCATTGGAAGCATGCAGGCTCCCATTAGATCTAGCAAATGCTGATCCAGAACACTCGTGCACTCCGGCTAGGCCATCATACAAGGCCATTTGGCCACAATAGCATCGACACAGGACAGTAAGTGAATTCAATGAATCATACTTTGTCGAGTCGCCATCACAGTACTGTGGTCGCCATCCATGACAGGCAAAGGATTTTCTTCGTTTTTTGGTATTTCCTGACATACACCATCTGTCGCCAAGTGTTGTGCCATCTACGCCTTTAACATAGCAATTACTCGAGTGCTTTGCTGTTTTCCCCATGAGCTAGTAGTGTGAATTTATTTGAATTTTATAACTTTAAATCACAGACAGTAACTACGACATTGAATTTATTGTCAATACCGGGTTTTAACCAGCTTTTCGAAGCTGGTTTCTCGAGCCATCCATTTCTGAACTGTTATTTATACCAATTATTGGGTCTCTTGAGGAGATTGTAACAGTAGGAATAAAGTTCCGATAGGCGATAAAAAAAGACAAATTGTGGTAACAAGATTATTTTATTACTAAAAGATTTACAATGTCTTGGTTATTTTTCTACGTAGTCACCATGAAGGTTGAGGCATTTGTCATAACCGCGAGACAGTCAAGTTTTACTATACCCTCTTCAAAGAAGTCAGCCACCAGTCATCCAAGGTGGGTCGCCACCGCGTCTTAAGCTCGTCGTTGTTAGCGAAGCGCTGGCCCCCCACCACGCCTTCATTTCTCGAAACATCATAATCGCTGGGTGCTAAGTCTGGGCTACATGGTGGCTTGGGTGGTCAAACGCTTCCCACTTGAACTGCTGGAGGAGCTGCTTTGTCACATTGGCAATATGCGGTAGTGCCTTGTCGTGAATGAAAATCACGCCGGTTGAATGCATACCTCTTCATTTGTTTTGGATTGCTCTCCAGAGACTGTCACTCCTACAGTTTTTACCATGCAATAAACTCATCCTGCGATGAATTTCCGCAGCATTACATCCTTCAGCTTGGAGGAAACGTATCACCCTTCGCAACTCACAACTGGCGGTAGTACTAATCGTGGTTGCCATGTTTACTTGACCGTAGCTGGGCAACGGCTGACAGCTTGGAGCCGAAAGTGGCGTAGGTTGTAGTGGGGGAGCTGCGCATTCGCGTGACGCACAGTTCCGTACCCCACCTGTTTATACTGGTTAAATAGAGAAATAAATGAAACTTGGAAAAAACAGCCCTCGTACGTGCATTAGTTGGTCTCCTAGGCGGGCACTAGCTTGACGTTGACACGCGCCAATATATGAATGATCTCCCCATTCCCTCCTTATTACGAGTCCGTTATGGCATTGCGTGACATTCACTATCTGTCATCTCTTCAGTTTGTGAGTTTTGTCATCTACACCTTTAACCTTGCAATTGTTTAAGTGCTTTGCAGTTTTTCCGTGTAAAAAAATTTCCTGTAATTAAAAATTGCAAGTAAAAATATAAAATTGAACGTATCGAGCATTCGCTCTACTTCAGCTAAAAAACAAATTTATCTGAAAAGACATCAAATGGGTTAAATTGATAATAAGTTGCAAAAAGAACTAACCTTAAAAATTACCGGTTAACTATTGATAACGGAGAAAATCCAAGTTGTTTATTTAAAAACGGGCTAATTTTCAAAATGAATAAAGACTAAAATCCTTAAATAGAAGGCAAATTTAGATCTGGTAAAAATTTTACAATTACTGATGTCAAACGGGCTATTACAATGCTCTGAATGATCCCTAATAGCTGAATGCGAAAGACTACATGAAATATTTCTTGTGCGATATACCTCGATGCTCGGCCACCCTACAGCCTAGATACGCGACGTCAAACCGACGTACTCAGATGCACATCGTGCACAACAAAATTTGAATTAGGGAGGCCTGCATCGCGGTGGGAAGCATATATTTGAAACGAGAAAATGAGCCTACTTCGAAGCCATGAACTAAATCCACCTGAAAGTTCATTCCCGGAAAGCATTTGACAAATCTAGAATTTATTTCTTCATTTCCTCCGACTGAGGTCCAGAATACGGAAACGAAACGCGAATGTCATAACAAATTGATTCCACAGAAGGCAGTTCGTTGAACATCTTTTCCAAAAATTTACCAATGTGAGAATCTATAAATCGAGTTGAAAAATCATTCTTACAGAAAAATTCTTGTAAAAAGGTGAACTCATCATGTAGAAACTAATAACTGGAAACGCTGAACTCCCTAAAAATTAAAGTCCTGATAAAATTCACTTCAAGAATGCGTGCCGAGAAACTGTAGCAACTGGTTCCAAAGCCTGTAAAACACTTTTTCCTATACACGCAAGTTGACGCAACACTAACCCATTCCCAGACCGGTGAACCTAATAATCTTTGAAGGAAAGTTTGAGCGCCTCTTCACCCGCCATTGTGAGCCTAATGTTTCTATGGCGTTCTTCCAAGTAATTTAAGAAGAGGGGAGCATGAGACTTGCCGTGAAAAGTAAAAAGGTATCCACATAACGTCTAAAAAATCGGTTTAAAATTTACAGGGCGTTCGTTTAACCATTTTTCCTAATTATGACAAAAAAATGTTTGGAAATGTTGGTGACAGAGCAAGTCCCCATTCCTAAACCTCGACTGCAATGAATTGACTTGGGTTCTTGATCCAGGTAGTACTCCAGACTTTTTGCGAACAAGAACACTTTTATTTACACAGAAGGAACAGGAACTTCATTTTTCTTCAAACAAAACACAGGATGAAATCTGGCCAATAAACAGGAACACATAAGTTGTCGGCAAGATAGCTGTAGTACAAGTTTGCAGTTAACGGCTCACTCCACGTAGTTTCCTCCGCACACTGACTAGGTCCAGGAACATGACCAGGCACACGTTTTCGTAGTACCAGCAAGAGGACAATGCTACGACTTAGTATCATGGGAGCTACGTGTAAACGGGGAGAGAGAGAGAGAGAGATGATGATCGAACGCCTGCTGATTACAACAGTGTATGACTTACAGCGCTCTCTAGGGTTAATTGTACTTATACTACATTACAATCATGTAGAAATTATAAGAACTGCAAACATTGAACGCTCAAAAAATTAGTCCTGATAAAATTCACTTTGAAAATGCGAGGCAAGAAATCGTAGCAACTGGTTTCAAAGCACGTAAAACACTTTTTCCTATACACAGTACACTCGAACCCATTCCCAGATCGGTGAACCCTACACTCTATGAAGGAAAGTTTGAGCGCCTCTTCACCCGCCATTGTGAACCTAAGGTTTCTATGGCGTTCATTCACGTAATTTAAGAAGAGCGGCGGAGCATGAGACTTGTCGTGAAAAAGTAAAACAGTTTCATCAACATAACCGTCTCTGAAAAATCCGTTCATAGTTACAGGGCATTCGTTAAACCATTTTTCCTCTTTGTGACACAAAAAAATGTTTGCAAATGTTGGTGACAGGGCAAGTCCCATTCTTGAACCTTCAAGTTGTTGATAAAATTTTCCGTCAGAGATAAAAATAACTAAACGCGGCTAACTCTAACAATTTAGTAAAAAAAACTTTCGAAAGACCAAGTATTAACGTATGAGGACTGGAAAACGTAATAAAGTATGAGGACTTTCATGTCTTTTCAGGTAAACTTGTTTTTGCTGAAGATGAGCGAATGCTCGAAGCGTTCAATTTTATATTTTTACTTGCGATTTTTAATTCGAGTAAATGATTTGTACGGTATTTTTAGTTCTCTCCTTTTACTTAAGATAGGAAGCTTCCCGATAACTTTTTTGCACAACTGTTTTGTTGCCGAGTCCTGATTAGATTAAAATATTTTACATAACTTAATTTTTACACGATACAATCATCTCGTTACCAAGTTCTGATCAGATTAAATTGAAATATCAAATTAAACGGCCCAATTTGATACTAAAGTTTGTTAACTGAGTTAGACGGTCGAGTTACAAGCATTAAGTTTTGAGAATGACGTTAAGCTGAGAATTTAGAACAGCAATTATTAATAGCAAAATGAATGTTAAATTTGACTCTCACATTAAACTAATATAAGATGGTCAAATTGTTTTAGCTCTCATGTTTTTAACCCTTAACGCCCACATTTTTATACTCATATTACCGTTATGACAACCACTATCACTAACCGACACTGGCATTAGGTAGTCACTGTTATCAAGATGGGGAGGAACTGCCACTCGGCAGTGCAGTTCAAAGGACACATTGGTGAACAAATTGAATAAGAAATACGATATATTATTGTTATTTTTGAAGGAGGACGAAATAGTCCAGTTGGGCAGTAAAGGGTTAAATTAGAAAGCTGATTAGACTTTCAGGTAGATTACCCAGACAGGGACCGTCGGGGTAAAAACTCAGGTCCGTCATTTTCCAGCAAATGTTTCTGAAATTTTCGACATTGGTATAAAATTATTGAAGGGTTCATTTTTGTTTCAAGTGTCTTTGCATCTTTCAAAAAAAATATTTCTGGGGGAGAAAAAGGGATATTACGTAAAATTCTAAATCTCTTACAATTTTGAAATAAAAAACCGACAACATTTTTTAGATTGGTAAATGTACTATCTAAAGAAACACGGGAGTAGAATTTCGATATTTTGATGTTGAATTTTGAAATTATAAAAAAATGAAGTTTTTCATTTTGGCATCTTAGTTTTGTATTAACTTTCACACTAAGCATTTGAAAAAAACATGCACCTCTTGTAGCGGTTTTCAAGCCCTACGATTGATTTATTTGCCTTTTATGTACCTTCAAAACTGTGAGACAAGTAACATTACAAACGTCGACAAGTTCAATTTTTCAGGAGACCCTGTCAAATCCGTCACTTTGCCGTATAATGACGTAATTGAAAGGCCTTTCCCATGCTGTAGCAGGCGAATGAACACACAAAGCAGTGAAGCATATCGTTAGGTTCAGAAAAAATAATTTCTAGAACATGAGCTAAAAACAGAAAATTGATAAATTTTTAGATTTTGGGGTAAGCCGGTCCCTCCTAATTGAGCAGTAGCTGACTAACACACTTACAAGGAAATGAAACATATCGTTAAATTTGAAAGAAAAATTTCTATTGCTCAGATCCTGAAAATCGAAAATATTTCGGATGTTGACCGAGCCAAAGAACATAACGACGTTCGTAAGACTTTTCCAGGGAAAAAGTTTTAATGGATTAGTGAAAACGATTTTGAAAAAGTGGTTCCCCTCAGGAGAAAAACACATGTTAGGAAGTAAGTTTATGAACCAATGTAAAAGTGAAGAAGTTTGCAAGTGCTATAAAAAGGACCGCAGTGAACCGAAAAAGATGGTCCTCAACAAAATAAAAACCTATTCGATCTCAATAAAAAAATCGCCTATTTAACTCTAAGCTCGGAACCTCACAAGTTCTGAGCGCTATTAACATTGCTTGAGTAATTTCATTTCATGTAACTGAACTAATCCCCCCTTAGCAACGCCAGCAGGTACTACATGGTATAGTTGCGTGGCTCTCGTGTGTCGCGCCTCACGAGACACAAATTCGATCAGAGCGAATAGGGAATTTCGTATACACGCACAAATATGAGCCTCAGTGGTGAGCTTCGTATACACATGTCGCGCCTCACGGCCGAAATGTCCCCTAGTGTTAACAGTCCTTACGGCCAAAATATCCCCTAGTGTAAACGCCCCGTAACCCCATTAAAAGCTCAGAAGTGAAGTTCAAGTTCCCCTTTGCTTCTTGGGTGGTTGTGACACCGCCTCACTCGATATCTGAGCCAACCTGGAGACAATTGATGGCAGAAGGATTTCATATATTTCGTATGCTATGGAATGTAATTAAATGCTACGTAAGCAATAATATATCGTTTTAGTCACATAATTAGTCGGTTTCTGGTAATTGCTGTTCAAAATAGGCGGAATAATGCCATTTGCCACACATACGTGATGCGTTTCACTTTCAAATGCTGTTACTTCTCCAGTATAATTGAATGATTGTCAGCGTGTATTTTGTGATAAAATAAAGTGGACAGAGATTTGTAAAGTATAAACCATAAGCTTATACATTGTATGAACCATAAGTTGTGTGAAGAAATATCGAACAACATTATGTATACCTAGAGGTACAGTTGTTCTGTTTTTTATTGACTGTTTCGGAGACAAATTGGGAACCATAATATGCGCTCAATAATCTTTCAAATTTATATTCAGGTTTCCCACCTTTAGTCCAGAAATCGTGACGCGAGACACGAAGCTGTGACACGAAGCGAGACGCGAAAGATCCAAGAGAGCTTAGCTGAATTTGATGTAACTATCGAAGCCATCCAAAAAAAATGGAAAAATATCACTACCTGCCACAAGAGGGGCAGGAAAAAGACGATTGACTCTATAAAGTCAGGTAACCAAAAGTGCATTAATTTTAATTTTCCACCATAAGTAGAGGGTAGAAAAGAGACGATACTTTATTCGGCTTTCAATGATAAAACCATTTATTACGTTGTTTAAACTTGAACTTAATTATATCAATACAACAAATGAACGAACTTAATTAACTAATTCGCTGTTTCTTCTGTTTAGTTCTGTGCGATATAAAAACGCAAATAATTATATAAATATGCGAATATAAGCTGTAAAAAAAAGTTTAAATTAATTACAATATTATGATGTATTATATAACGCATTCGATATTGATTCTTACAAAATCAAGATTATTTTTATAGAAGTTAATAATACATTACGAGAATATTACTGAATCAATTAGTAGTATGACCTGTCAACCTCGTCGATTTTTTGATGACAAAAAGTAAATTAAGACAATAAAAGTACATGGACATTCAAAAACATAAAACAGGAACTGAGTTTTCTATATGTTCTTAATGCTTTTCAATTAATTATGAAATTAAAAATGTCACATGCCGCAACCATTGCTATCGACAACCTTTTTTGACAATTGGCAGCGCCACACTGGCTGCCCCGTCTGATAGCGCACCCACAAGTTGCGTCAACTCAGTTGCCGTAGTCGAAGCAATTGGTTGCCCCGTGGGAAAGGGCCTTAGCCCATTAACGGTCTGAGGTTCATGTACCGTAAAAATACGTGATCTCGTATTCATAAAATATGTAATCATGTTTTCCAAATTTGGATATTTAATTATCTATTTATCTACAGTAGAAAACTTTGTCAGTACTCTGCCGTAAAGAACAAACATTCATTACTAGAGGTCATTATTTATAAAAAATTATGAAGCAATTTGAAAACACGTCCACTGTGCGCCGGAAATTAAAGACCACTAAAATGAACACTAACCGTAATTTGAGCTGTGAATTTTTTCAAACATACGTTGACAGTGGTGTCAATGCTGAAATTTTTCTGTAGGTCTCTGAAGATAATTCAATCTATGCTAAAATGTTTGTTGTAAACATATGCTGGTAATGCATTTAATCCTGAAATGTTGATTGTGACCATATGTTTTCAGAACAGACAATGCTGTAAGCCTCTTATCATCAGACCAGCAAAGTAAACGCTACTGTCAGCAATTCGAACAAAGCTCTCGTTTACCACAACAAGCCCTCCAAAGACGAAGAAATAATTCTTTGTAATGAACGCAGAAAACCAAACGGAAACAATTCGTTTTTTACAGGACATGATTTCCTGAAAGTGGCGTTCAAACAAGACTCAATTACGACATCGGATGAATAGGTTTTCACTGAAAAATAGTTCAGGGTGAACAGTAATTCAGAATGAACATTTATTCAGAATAAAGAGTCACTAAACAGTTATACCGACATGAACAACTGCTCAGAATGAACAGTTATTCATGATGAACCGTTATTTAGCGCCTCCGAATAAACTGGTCAGTGCCCTCAGATCTGGTAACAGGCGGTGGATGCCGGAAGAGCAGCTGATACAGGGCGGTGGCGAGCATCGAGCCGAGGAGAGGTCCGACCCAATAGATCTGCCAGCACAATACGTTCAAATACTTTACACTGATGCAGCTGAGTTCAGTTTGCAATGATGCAGCAGAGTTCAGTTTGCAATGATGCAGCAGAGTTCAGTTTGTACTGATGCAGCAGAGTTCAGTTTGCACTGATGCAGCAAAGTTCAGTTTACACGGATGCAGCAGAGTTCCGTTTGCACTGATGCAGCAGAGTTCAGTTTGCACTGATGCAGCAGAGTTCAGTTTGCACTGATGCAGCAGAGTTCAGTTTACACGGATGCAGCAGAGTTCAGTTTGCACTGATGCAGCAGAGTTCAGTTTGCACTGATGCAGCAGAGTTCCGTTTACACGGATGCAGCAGAGTTCAGTTTGCACTGATGCAGCAGAGTTCACTTGCGATGTTGGCTTAGTTTACCTTCTGCCACCAAATGCACTCACCCAGTGATAATGCCACCGTTTGTTCTGCCACCAAATGCACTCACCCAGTGATAATGCCACCGTTTGTTCTGCCACCAAATGCACTCACCCAGTGATAATGCCACCGTTTGTTCTGCCACCAAATGCACTCACCCAGTGATAATGCCACCGTTTATTCTGCCATCAAATGCACTGACCCAGTGATAATGCCACCGTTTGTTCTGCCACCAAATGCACTCATACAGTGATAATGCCACCGTTTGTTCTGCCACCAAATACACTCACCCAGTGATAATGCCACCGTTTGTTCTGCCACCAAATGCACTCACCCAGTGATAATACCACCGTTTGTTCTGCCACCAAATGCATTCACCCAGTGATAATGCCACCGTTTGTTCTACCACCAAATGCACTCACCCAGTGATAATGCCACCGTTTGTTCTACCACCATATGCACTCACCCAGTGATAATGCCACCGTTTGTTCTACCACCAAATGCACTCACCCAGTGATAATGCCACCGTTTGTTCTGCCACCAAATGCACTGACCCAGTGATAATGCCACCGTTTGTTCTGCCACCAAATGCACTCACCCAGTGATAATGCCACCGTTTGTTCTACCACCAAATGCACTCACCCAGTGATACGCCCAGACCTCTGACGTCGGGTTTCCGACCACCATCGGACCGAGAGCTCGGGCTGGGTTCATGCAGGCGCCGCTCAGCCACCCCTGATTGCAGGTAAAATAATCCCTGATTAATCCAGAGTTCATAATTGAGTAATTTAGTGTTAATCATTCAGTGTTTTCTTTGAATAATTCACAGGTAACCATCACCATTTCTTCAATGGCTTGTTTCATTTCCATTTTCAGCAGCAATTGCTAAGGAAATGAATCAAGCTAACATCACAAATATAAGGTTAGTATCGAGAGTTTCAATTAACAACGAATGAAACAAGTGGACAAATTATCAAAAAATTTGGTGGGCAAGTAAGTAATCTCAATTGCGAGTTAGCATGAACGCGTAATTATAGTAATTTACTCATATATCACTAGATCAGTTGACGTACCGTAATCATTATGAATTTTATTATGATTAAATTATGAGTACTGTCATAATTATTCTAGCAAATAGCAACGCGAAATTACTCTATCAATTATTCGATTTACATATTATATATGTATATATATATTGGTAGTAGCCCTTCTTTGATACAGGTTTCATTAAAAATAATGCCATATTGATTATTAATAATAATTTTGTTCAATTTTTCTAGTTTTCGGAAGAATTAATTATTATTAATAGTCAATATGGCATTATTTTTAATGAAACATATATATAGATTTATATTGCACTACACTGTATATATTGCACGCACTATATATATATATATATATATATATATATATATATATATATATATTAGTAAGGCTTTCAGACTTTAAATTTAAAATAGGTTATGCATGAGCATAATTGATATAAAAAGGTTCTTTCACACGAGCTAAATCCCAAAAAGATATATAAATCAAATTCAAAGTGTGTTGTCAATACAGATTCCGAACACTCAATGTTAAATGTGCTCTGTATGAATATTACTAAAGTAAAACGCCGTTTTATACGAGCCTTACCCCAAATAAGATGTAGCCTGTCACCGTGAGACCAATGCCTAGGGGCGCAGCTCCATACACGTCCGTCTTGTGCGAGTCCGTCATTCCTGAAATGAGACAAACTTTCGGATGTGGTGCGTGTGAATATCCTAAATTTCTAACATAAGTTTGTGGTGCAATGTGAGGACGTTTTTTATTTTATGGGCTACTTTAAAATAACTTCGTGCCTGCGCCCGTCACTGTAGTAATTTCACTAGTTAACGCCATTGATCGAAAGGGAACAGTGCGAAATGCAATAATGCCCATATTCGATCTGTGAATATGGTAGTATATATTACCATAACACCCGTATAATTTTTATGGCTCTAAATATTCAGCGGTCACAATCAATTTTCATTGCAACCAGAACTATTGGAGTAACGTGCTGCTTTCAATCTACCCTAATGTACCTAACTATGCCAAACTGGAGAAAACCATCAGACACACTGAGTCCATTTTAAACTAAGGTCGGCATTGAACTTCCAATAACCAAAACGGGTGTAAGTTCGACAAATATACTAAATATGTCAGACATCTTGATGGACGCAGATTTTGAAATTTCTCATGAAAGAGAGCTTGTCTCGACTCGCTAGCAAACATTCACCCCACAAACTTAAACACGGTAATGCTCACCTAACATTCTAATACCGCCACACTTTGTCCATATTGGCATGAGCAATTAAAATCGATTATTATTCACTTTCAACTCACTTATTGTGCATAAATCGTACCTTGAATCGCCATGATGAGTGCGAAAGTGGTCATCAGCTCGACTCCAAAGGCTTGAGCGTTGGTTATTAGTGGGTTTTTCATCACCATTCCGACGGTAGACTGATCAACAGTGGGCACTACTCACTGAGGTGCGAGCGCATTTCACAGATAAGTTATTGTTAACAAAACACATGAAATTTCATTTCAATCCTTACCCTGTAGCAAATTAATCCCATAACGTAATGAATTCGACAAGGTATGATGCAAAAATATTTATGCAAAGTACAATGAAATGTATGTATGTAATTGTAACAGGCTAGTTAGTTGACGAGAATGAGAGAACCTTAAGCCTTGACTAACTTTTCAGCCTCACATTCAAGGAGTTTTAAAATATAAGAATCAAACTTTCCAATGTTAGATTGAATGACCTAACTAATATTCTTCCATCCATCCGGACTCAATCATATATTTTCGTCTATAGTTAAAGAAGGAAACGTTTTACTAGTCCAAGTCCAACCCACAGATTCGCCATTTGGAAAAATATCATGAATGAATTAATGACAACCGCTGAGAAAATTTCGCAAAGATCAAGATCCGGATCTGCTTAGCTAACAAGGGATTGCTAGAGTGAATGCGCTTAACGAACAGAAGCAATGCAGCTACTCACGTAAAGTATTCCTGCGGCGGCTATGCCCCCTAGAAGTTGCACGATCAGATAGAGCAGTCCTCTCACTAGTCACTACAGACGTCTTGCGGGACAGGCAACGGAGGGGTTGCAGGGTTGGCGTGGCCACCCGAAATGTGGCCGAAAGCCTGAGGAAATTGTTAGATTTAGTGGCACCCAGTGGGAGAATTTGAGCGCAAGTAGGGGAGAGAAGTGGTTGTATTCAATGTTGCGCAAGGAGAGGAATTTGAGAGCTGGAAGTGGAAAGAATTCACTGGGTTCAATGGTACTCAGTGGGTAGTGAAAATTGTACCACTGATTGTGTTGGAGAGTTGGTAGCGGAAATTGTGAGCAATCAAAGTAAAACAAAACACACACTGTGTTTTCTCATAGTAAACACCAGAACTAAAACTACCAAAGTGCCACGGGGCAGCCTAGCAAATCCAAGAGCCGCATCCACCAAACAAACTGAGGCGTGCCTTCTAGTAGTCTCTTGAAACACTCCGCACTTCCAATGTGAAGCTTGAGTATGAAAGATTAAACTATTGGTACTTGAGAAGCAGGACAAGGGAGTTAACAAATAAAGGAGAGTTGAAGGGGGAGCAAGGTCTGAGAACGTGGGTCAGGGAAAACACTGGAGTAGTAAAGGACTCAATGTGAGAAAGGTTTTTACGCCCCAGCTGCCCACTCTCCCAATACGTAAGGACCTGATTTAACTGCCTGGAAAAGTCAAAGAACACTTGTAAATCTTTAGCGTAGACCCAAAGACGTTACCTGGATAATAGCTGCCAAGGTGATGCCTGTTGCAAAGGCGACTCCAGTCCCACTCTCAGCGGCGGAGCAGGACGCTAAGATTAACATAATGGTCCCAAAAAACTCAGCTGCCACGGCTTTGTAGAGTGCAACCTGCTTGAACTCTTTTAATCCCAGGATTTCGGTTTGTGTTCGCAAAGTAGCCATTTTATATTTTGGATGTAGAATCTAGCTCTGAAATATTGGAACAAGGTTTTGTTAGCCTTGTGGTACTTCTTTTTTTTTGCTTCGCGGAATGTTCCGAGCGTAAGATTCAAATTAAAAATGTACGATGCGAAGCCAAAAGCTTTGTCAGGCTGTGGAGAAACTTATCCAAAATTTAATATTCGTTTACGCCGTTAAGTGATGAATGCTATCTGAAAAAAAGAAAATTGTAAGCGGGGAACATTCGAAAAAAAATTTTTACGCGATGATGACGTTCTTTCAGTAAGAACTAGGCAATCTAAACAAAGTCGATGTGGTCTCGCGGCTCTGGAATAAAGATAGCAAAGTTCGCATATCTTCGTTCATGCTCACCTCTTGATGCACATTTGTTTGAATATTACTGAAATTATTACTATACACAATTGATCTAAGTACAATTTGACGCCTCAACATCTGGCAAACTAACGGGATACCGAGCAATAAGTTATGCTCAACTTTTGTTTGAAAACATTCAGATTTGAGGATTTGGGCCTTGAGCGTAGAATAGTTCCCGTGCCGTAACGATAACATGATTGCTCTGAAAATGCGACCCCCGAAGATTATCCCAACACTTAATTACATAAAACTGAACGCAGTCAAATGTTCTCTCCTGTTTCTGGCTTGCCCAACTACGTTACAGTCATTCTCACTTTGGTTTTGTTCTTTAGGAAACCTATCCCCTCAAGTACGATAAATTGATCAGTAAAAATTATTATTTGTTGACAAATATACAAACAAAAGATTCAAATGTGCTAGTTTCTGGACATATGTGAGGTGTTCGTGTAAATATTTGTGAGACATTCTTTTCAAAGAACGTACACTGCATATTTGTAAATTAATTGCAACTAAAATACAAAGAATATATACTGCGGCACAGACCTTCTAGGTTACACGTGAGACTCATCATTTTCCAAAATGTTTGCTGCCCAGAAACACGTATTCAGTTAATTCCATGTCTTCTGTAGCAATGAAAGCATGTCCTTCACTATGAGCTGAAGAGGCGAATATACACAATGAATGCCTTCTTAACGATGTGCAACGCCTTAGAGCATAGAAGCATTGTTGTCGATCGCTCTATTGTACAATCGCATTCGTTTGCAATTGCAATGGGTTTTCAACTCGTGACTAAACGGGGAGGGATTGAAATGCAGTCTCACCAAATAGGAGAGTACGCATTACAACCTCTGTTTCCTTCTCTGTTTTCTACGTTACCGAAGAAGCTGGCTTGCTTTTGCAACGTGCAACATGCGGAAACGAATCAGAGGACGCTCCGAAAGTGTTACGAATTGACCGTATTTACGAAAGTTTATCACTTTTATTTCATGTCACCAAGCGCGACATGTACACCTGTCAGAGTTCTGTTTTCCGGGCAATGTTTATTCACAATGATTATACACATTATTATAGCGCGATCTAAAAGGATCGTTGATTGGAATTTCATTGTAAATACTAAGGAAGGAATGAAAAAAAAAAACATTTCGACCATTCTCGAAATTTATGATCAGAGTAGAGAGTTGGATGAACTAAAGCTAAGAAAAAGACGTAAAGCTCATTACTTCTCTATTGAAATAAGATCGGACAGAAACGATGAAGCAAGCAAAGTTTTATTAGCTTCTTAGTAAGATCTGATATCACGGTGGTTGCGCGAGTGCTTTTCTGAATACGAAACGTACAATTCCTGCAACTCCGTTGTCAGGCGCACAGTGCGTATATTGTAAGAGCTTTTTGAGCATTATTATATTATTGTGTAATTGACAGTAAATAAATAAATACAAAACAACTAAATATATAAATAAAAAATAAATAAATACATAAATAAAATAAGTGAATAAATAAATAAAATATTCCCATAAAATAATAAACAATACGGAAATACTCCTAAACTTGTCATAAACTCTAATAGAAATTATTTCAAGACTTTCTAATTCGACTTTAATTCAAGTTTTCCTGAAATTGTGCCTCAATTTAACGACAACTTTAAAAAGAGTTTTAGAGTTGTCTTCACGATTGGAAAATAAAAGTTACACGTTTTTTATACTTTTATGTATTTTTATTTTATATATCTTTTATTAATTCCTATTGGCGTTATGAATAATGCGCTATTTTAAAATTTACATCATTGAACTACCGTTCTTTTCCACTCAATTGCGTAAATTAAGTTTCATATTTATCGAGGAGGTCTAAAATAACATAAACGTATTTAGTTTTAAGTCAATAGATTGAAGTATCCATTATTTTTACATTTAAATAAAGTTTAATTTCATTTATAATATTATTTTTTATATTATCTAATGCTTGAGTTTGAGAAAATATTTCTGGAGAGTTTAGATTTTTCGCTAACATATGTTGTTCGTCCTCCAACTCATACGTGATACTAGCCTTAATTTCTAATCGACGTGGTATTTTTTTGCAACCATTGCAAACTTATCTTAAGTCTTTGGTCCTCTTACATTTTGAAATTTCAGAAGATTGAATGTCTCTCATACCCAGTTTTCTAATCTTCAATTCAAATATCACGTTGCAAAACCCTTTCCTCTCTATAACTCAAGAATATCAATATCATAACAATAGCTCATAATCTCGTTTCATTCAATATTAACGAGTATGTAAAACAAGTATACAGAGTATGTAAAAAATCTCAATACCATTACCACTCAAATGCTGAGACAGAACACCGTAGAATTGCTGCCACCTTGCGGGGTGATAGACCTACTCTCAGTGGCTCCCAACCAACACAGAAGACCTCAACCTCGTGCACCATCATTTATCAGTACCATTTATCTTATCAATGGCAAAAATGCTGATACTACAAAGACGTTGATCTTGGCATGTGCTCACCGAGAGCGATTAGGGATATTAATATCGAAGGCTTCCGTAACTCAGGTGTGTACGTATGCTTACATATTAAGTTTTTTTCAAGTTGAAATGGTAACCTAAGGAGGGAGGTTCTACGTTTTGTACTTGATTTTCATTCCCCTTTAAATCAGTTACGTTATCATTCCTCGATAGAAAATATCCAAATGGTTTGTTCTGCATTCGTACTTGTTTTACACATCTACGCCATAATGACCGAAATTCGCTCATAACCCTTGTGTAGAATGAGCGAAAATTCTTTTCAAGATTTAAATCAGAATACTAAACAAGACAATAAAATATTGTATAATCCCGTGCCATGTAAAGTAGTATTTATTTAATTTTGCAAGATTTGCAAACAAACAGAATTTGAACTCATTTGTCGGGGCTTTTCCAAATTTTCCGTTTACACCATTTTTTGAAACTTTTCTAAATCATAGAATTGGTTTTATTAAATCAGAGGTTACTGACGTCAGTGGCACCAGACACTAACAAACTACATAGATCTAGTTCTTCAGTGACGAATTGCACTGACGTGTCATATGGTTCGTCAGTGATGAATTATATTAACGAACTATGTGGTTCGTCAGGGACGAATTGCACTGACGTGTCATGTGGTTCGTCAATGATGAATTATATTAACGAACTATGTCGTTCGTCAGGGACAAATTTCACTGACGTGTCATATGGTTCGTCAATGATGAATTATATTAACGACCTATGTGGTTCGTCAGGGACAAATTGCACTGACAAACTTCATAATTCATCAGATTTCGATCACTATCGTTTTCGTCAGTAATTTGACATGGAGCACCCTTCCTCAGAATTATCTGATGATAACTGTAGACCTGAATAAACTTTCCCCTCTCATCACCGCACAATATACCGGGAAAACATCCAGGCAGAGACATTTTTCATCCAGCGCTTCCAGCCCCGAAATACAGTTAATTAAATGGAAAATCTGAATTACACAAACGGGTGGGATTTAGTTTAATTTTCTTAAATGGATACGCAATTAAAATCAACAGGAGTAGAATTAAATGCTGATTTGTTAATTATACACTTAAAATAATCCACGCAATTTTTAACTCCAGCATAAAATAATCATAATTCATGTTTTTTTGTGCAACAAATTAGATTTTAAAAATCAATTCCTCCTCTTCTGTGCATTTAACACAGAACTCTGTTCTCTGCTAATAACACTGATAGAACAACTCTTCTAATAACACTGCTAATAACACTGATTAGATGATAGAAATATTCGAGCGCCAAGAAGTGTTGTTAGAGTTCTGTTCATGTTCTGTTCTGTTATATTCTCTCTTTTTTTATTCGATGTCGTTTACCTCTTCGCGATACGAAGACGTCCAGTAAAAAATAATAACAGTTGACTTTAAGAGCTCTTTGTCGGTAAAATCTTAGTCTACTTTTATTTCTTTACCCTATCAAATTAAAATTATAATATTAAAACGTTCCTTGAATAATAGGATAACAATCCAACTCCGAAGAATTAATTGAGTCGAAACTGCAAACGCGTCTAGCTCTTGCAAGAAAGGAATTTACTGATTTTCTTTAGTTCTGTCTTATTTCATGTGTGTAGGTTTATGTATGTAGGTGCGTGTATGAGTGCATGTGCGTGCGTGT
Source organism: Morinoia aosen (assembly GCA_030386875.1). Taxonomy (NCBI): domain Eukaryota; kingdom Metazoa; phylum Arthropoda; class Malacostraca; order Amphipoda; family Talitridae; genus Morinoia; species Morinoia aosen. The sequence goes on along the minus strand of CM059559.1, from coordinate 93,895,832 downwards.
GTGAGTACATGTGTGTGCGTGTATGAGTGTATGTGTGTGCGTGTATGAGCGCATGTGTGAGCGTGTATGAGCGCATGTGTGTGCGTGTATGAGCGCATGTGTGTGCGTGTATGAGCGTATGTGTGAGCGTGTATGAGTGTATGTGTGTGCGTGTATGTGCGCATGTGTGTGCGTGTATGAGTGCATGTGCGTGCGTGTATGAGCGCATGTTTATGCGTGTATGAGCGCATTTGTGTGCATGTATGAGCGCATGTGTGAGCGTGTATGAGCGCATGTGTGTGCGTGTATGAGCGCATGTGTGTGCGTGTATGAGTGCATGTGTGTGCATCTATGAGCGCATGTTTATGCGTGTATGAGCGCATTTGTGTGCATGTATGAGCGCATGTGTAAGCGTGTATGAGCGCATGTGTGTGCGTGTATGAGCGCATGTGTGTGCGTGTATGAGCGCATGTGTGAGCGTGTATGAGTGTATGTGTGTGCGTGTATGTGCGCATGTGTGTGCATGTATGAGCGCATGTGTGAGCGTGTATGAGTGCATGTGTGTGCGTGTATGAGTGCATGTTTATGCGTGTATGAGAATGCCTGCGCGTGTGTGTCTGTGTCCATTACATATAGAACACAGTTATAACGTGATAAATGTTACTTCAAATTTTACATTAACTAAACAACACGCGCAATCTAATCCTCAAAGTTCATTCACAATACTATAATAAAAAAATACTGTAAACTAGTAAAAACTTGTATTCTTATAATAATATTGAAGAAAAATCGAAGTTCATTCAACCAATCATTAAATGCGTAGAAAGATCAATCTATCTAACATACTCGTCTTGAAACCATAAATATGAATTTTTCTACTATGCGTAAATGTTTTTTATTCAGTTGCGTATGAGACAGATATCAGCTCATTCCATTATTTTCATAAGCTTTAATTGAAAATTGTCATAAACATTTCTCAAAAATTAATAACAGCCGCGACGCAAAGCCACATGGATATTCTGTGAGGCACAGCTATGCAAATTTTTACATTTGTAATTGAAAAAAAAAGTTTCAGCACAAAAGCAAAATTCAGTCAATGTTAAACTAAAATGAGAAAATCTCAATACAAAAACTCGTTATAGCGGCTTGTTTTATATTACAAGGACCTATTGCTGCCTATTGAATTCTCTCCCCTGCCAATAATTCGAATTCAAGTCTCCATCAAACTTGTCAAGACACTGGTTTTGAACTGGCGGACGGTCGATATGCGCAACACAGATGCCATGGGGAAGCGTACTCGGGAGAGCAACATTCGTGTTGCCTTCGTGAATATGGGGAAGTACGAAAAAGTGTTAAAAAATATTCATCGTACTATCACTGGATATAGCTTTTCCCTTATAACATCGTTATAATTTTCGTTATAATTTTCATGTTCAAACCGATTTCATTCAAAGGGAGATTAAGTTTAAGTGCAAGCGGGCAATGGCGAAGGAAGGCTGATAAGACACCGCCGCAACTGGCGGACGTACAAGCAATATCGCACAGGGTTAATGATGCGTGATATATTGCGATAAACCGGCTCGTCAGCGCAATATAACTCTTGGGAAAACCGAAGTAATAATATTTTATTGCAAAATAATCCAACTGAGCCTCTGATACTGATAATGAAAACGAGCGTGATGGAAATCTTCCGATTCTCTGCGCAAGTATGAATCATTTTTCAGATGGCTGTGAGCCGCACTATATCATCGTGAATTAAGTTACTGAACTATATTGAGCGCTAAAAATAATATGTGATTATCAACTGTTTATGATGCATTCATTGAAGAAATTGTTTTATCATACTCCTGAAGTGTAATCTTATAATTATTAAATAAACTATTGTTTTCTTGTCGTTTCATATCCATACCATGAGCCTGAAAGTTCAAAAATTTCCATAAACCTTATATTTGTAAGCATACAATGAACAGAATGAAATAATGTGAAACTAAAAATTTCACGAACGCCAAAGTTATGAATAAATTTTTTAATTTGTGGGACTAAATTTGAGTTACACTGAAAAACTGTACGTAAATTTCACATTCATCACTATATAATGAAAAAAACATTATCTTATACCTATACTGAGCCCCTAATTTGAACATCACATTGTATTCTAGCATTTTTAATGACCTCAATGCTAACTAAATTAAATTAACAATCGAAAAACCGGTGTTATATAGGTTTCCCTAATGAAATTTTGCAAAGATGGTATCGCAAAAAAAACCTGTGTCAAAAGTGTATAAAGTGTACAAAAAACACGCTAAATTAACCTAAAAAGTTGTTGTGTGTATCCATAATATCACTGACGGTATTTTTCACCATACGGTGCAATAATACAGTTTCATCATTATAGTTGGGCCGTACAATTGTATACCGTATTTCAATAGTATTGTAACTCAGTTATACTGAGGTATTTCTGATGAGTTAATGTAACTCTTAGTTCTATATTTCCTCCTTAGTGCCTGTGCGGGATTACAGTCTGCCATCGTGGAACTTGGGTCAGCTCTGAAGTGGTCTTCCTGCTCCTTATGGTTAATGGCGGTTGTATTTTTTTTATTCTGCTCTGTTCTGTTCTGCTCTGTTCTGTTTTGTTCTGTTCTGCTCTATTTTGTTCTGTTTGTTCTGTTTTGTTCTGTTCTATTCTGTTCTGTTCTGTTCTGTTCTGTTCTGTTCTGTTCTGTTCTGTTCTGTTCTGTTCTGTTCTGTTCCGTTCTGTTCTTTTGTCCTCTGTTTTGTTTTGTTGTGCTCCGCAAGTATTCTGCTCTGTTTTCTACTTTGTTCTGTTCTATTGTATTCAGATTTGTTCTATTCTACGTATTCTGTTCTATTCTATTTGATTTCATTCTATTCAATTCTATCTAGCAATACTATATACCGTATTATCACAACATTATATTATCGTAAGAGAACAAAAGTTCCGCCATGCTATTGCGATGGCGGTACAATATTGACATTGTACCTCGTTACTTCAATATTATCTTACTATCAAATTATTGCTATGACATCGTGCTCCGTTTCTTTCAAAAATTACGCCACTTTTGTGAAAATTAAATAAATGGCTTCTCTCCATCTTCACATCACCGACATCCAAAGGAAGACTAACGAAGTAACAACATCCTTGTTACCGTCATGCCTAAATATACTCCTCTCTCTCTATCAACTGTTACGTGATATACCGCATTTACAGTAGCGACATAAGTTTTCGTACGTGTTTTTAATTGATTTTGTAATTTAACGAGAGCGGGAGAAAAAATTGTATAGAGGAAAAGAGAAAAAATAGGAGGATAATTATGAAATATGTTTCTGGCAAAACTGAGCATGTACGAACATATAATTGTCTTGGAGTGTTGATATAATCGACATGCGTGCCAAAAGAATTACCTGATTACGATAACCAGAACGAATCATATCAGTCATAAAATGAACTATGATAATGTATCAGTGTATTTTTTCCCATCAAAACTGATGGCGGCGTCTACTAAATAATTCATATTTCATTGCAATGATACATTAAAGAACGTAATTCGTTCGTTAATACATTAGCGACGTAATATTAAAGCCATAAAATATACCATCGTTGCTCTCGACATTCCTTGTTCAAGCACAAATATGTATTCTTCATATGGTTAGACAAACAAAATACCGTACTTGACATTCTTTACTGTCCAATCAATAGTGCACTTCTTACAACCCTAGCAAAATGCTCGATTTTCATTCCAGCCCGAACAAAAATGAATTATATTTTTTGTTTCCAAAACGAAAATTCTCGACAGTTTTCGTAATCCTCGCAAAAACTTAAATATAGGCAAACAATTTTAGAAATTTTTGTGAGCTCACCAAATAAATGCTGGAATTATTTTTACTTGTGTTCATTTTTTTATTTTATTCATTTTATTCGCTTTTTTATATTTTCGTCAATTTCCAAAATATTCAAGTTACGATAATTTTTTTAATTCACGTACGGAAATCGATGTCAAATATGAATTCAATATATGACTCATACCTCAAGTAATCGGACTAATTTTACTTATGTACTTTATTTTTTTTACTTAGAGTAAACATTTGTCAATATGTTCGCTGCAGCGCCAGAAAGAAGTTAGATACTTTTGTACATTTTATTAATTTTCCAGCGTACGAAGTCATTGCTCACTGTACGTGCATTACTATCTTTCTTTAAATAATGAAACCAGTTTAGATCATCAGCATCGCCGAAGATCACTCAATATTCTACACCGTCAAAGCTGCCCTTTTCTAAGCATGAAGTAGTAAGTTTCTTGTTCGGAAATGGAGTTTCTCTTTAGCAGAAGACTGTGAATCATTTTCTAACGCACTATATTTCAGCAGTATAGTATAATGCGAATTCTGCGGAGAAAAGTTGTTTTTATTCAGACGTCGTTTTTCAATAAAAGTAGTGGCCAACAAGCGATAAATTTCCTCATGGAAAAACTGAATTAGTATCGAAATTAGATATTGAGTTTATCACTTACCAAAAGTAAACAAATTAAACCGGCCTCAGCATTAGTGTAAATATCGAAAATATCTGTGGTTTATTCAATAAATTAATCAAATTAGCTCGGATAAATTATAGCCTCACAATATCCAGCCCGATATAACTAACCTGAATCATGCTTTATATACTGTCAAATGAGACTTTTCTCAAATTTTCAAAGCCTATTCATCGCGGGATAACTGGAGTCTTGCTTCTCTGTACATGTTTTTAGAGCCTTGCTCTCGTTTTCTCAGTGGTGATCTGCGTACAAACACATCTGGCATACACGCAAGCTCGGAAAAGATTGAAACTCCATTAGAACCTATTTCATGAACATTGATGTTCTGGCTTAAATTGAGGCCAATCGCTGAAGGCAGTTCTACTTCCATTGGATTTTACAAAAAGCTGAGGGGGAAAAATGTGTCCAAATCGAAGCAATCCGCATTTCTGCTTTGCCTTTGTTTACAAATTGCAGCGAATACCCATCACTCCGTCGGGCGATACGTTTAGGCTGGATGCTGATCAAATACGGTTAGATCATGTGTGATGAGTTCCTGTATTAACAAGGAAACAGCATCAGAACAGCTTTGATTTACGAGTAAACTTAAAGGACAAGCTGTCGTGAATATTTGTTGAAAGAACAAATGTTCAAAAAAATGTAACCTTAAATCTTGATATAGATCGGGCCTGTTTTCGACAAAGCTTGAACCCCTTTATTATGGAAAAGTTCACTTCTTTGAAAACTTCTCCTTTTGATTTAATCCAAATGTTTACGGGGCTACTTATATACGTACATTCCCTAAAATTTTTTTATGAAACTTCTTTTTGCGCAATTGTGCACACACGTCTCTATGAAGACGAGATACAACAAATAACACCGAAATAACAATCATTTCGCTTGAAGCTACACAGATTACCCTCAGCCTTGAAACTGTCGCGTTCGGTTAAGTGTCAGCGAGGAAATTTGTGAATTGTCAACGATGAAAATCCCTATAACACTGCACTCAATTTCTGCAACGCTGAATGTTTATAAGTTTCGCCATGTTTGTTCAACATTAGAAGCAGATAATCACACGCAACCTACGGAAATGAGCTTGTGGGGAACAATTGTGAGTGATATTGCATCGATTTATTCGCAGGGAAAGACTCATTTGACACATAATTTGACAAGGTTGGTGGCACTGATCGTGACACTTCTCTCAAGTCCACTGTGGAAAACATTTACGCCAATTCTGTCATTAAGCCACTACTAATATATGATAATTAAGCCACTTTCCAAAAAAATTTACCGTTTAGAAATATGAATTTAGACCACCAAGAGAACACAAAATTTTCATTTTATGTATTTTCATTATGAAGAACTACCCGTTGTTTTTTGATGTATGCTTGTCTTACTCGCTCAAATTCAGTGTATTCCATAATCCTTGAACTTGAGCCTACAAGCACCAGCAATTCTTTCAAGGAATACATATTATACAACGAAAATAACTAATGCATTCTAATGAATATTTTAGTATTCAAAATAATAATACTGGTATTAGTATTCATGATAACCGAATAATACATTAGTATTCATCACTAGTATTAGTATTCATCACACATTAGTATTCATTTTAATGAATACATTACATAAAATAACTAATGTAGTCCAATGAATACCATTAATTATTTTTAAACTCATGAATACCCAACACGACAATTAAACAAAATATCTAGACAACTTCAGTACACAGAAATCATAAGCCAATTTACTTCGGAATGGTGGTAGGCTTTAAGTTTACGATTTTCTAATTGAAATTTCTCTTTCATATATTTCTAGTAATTTGGGCTTGAAAAAAGAAGTGCTAATTAGAATTTTTCCCTCCCACAGGATACAAAAAATGGAGGAACGTGTGTCATAAACGGTACCGTGTTTATCAGTTCACGGGTTTTTGATGTATTGTAAAAGAGATGAGCGTAAATATTTGCATTCTGAAACATTGAATAGCACGCCAGTAGTTTTAAATCGGTAAGAAAAATATATTCAAATGAGAAAACTATTAGCAATCGGGCCAAAACTTTGCCTACTGAATAAATTGGAAGTTCTCTAAAATTTCTAAATGAAAAAATTTAACACATTTTAAATTCACAGCTCTGTTATTCTCAATTACGATCAAATTTGACAGAAGGAAGTTTTTTGTTTTTATTTTATATTTATGCTAAACAAGCACTGAAAGAAAAAAACACAATATATCTCTTACTGCAGACTTTTCCAAAGCGACTTTTTTTTATGAAAATTAGGTTTCATTTATACCAAACACGTTTATATTTATGTTTTTTTTTTCAGTTATACAATTCATGTTTTACAATTATGGTGTGAATTTGGCACTGATTCATTTTTCATACCTCTTCCTCTTGGTCTTTTCGGCAAAGCCTCCATTTTATTGAACGAGGAATAACATCCGTAACGGAACATCCTAGACCCAATATCCTGGACCCAATATCCTGGACCCAATAACATCCTGGGCCCAATATCCTGGGCCCAATATCCTGGACCCAATATCCTGGACCCAATATCCTGGACCCAATAATATCCTGGGCCCAATATCGTGGACCCAATATCCTGGACCCAATAACATCCTGGGCTCAATATCCTGGGCCCAATATCCTGGACCCAATATCCTGGACCCAATAACATCTTGGGCCAATATCCTGGACCCAAATCCTGGACCCAATAACATCCTGGGCTCAATATCCTGGGCCTAATATCCTGGACGCAATATCCTGGGCCCAATATCCTGGACCCAATATCCTGGACCCAATAACATCCTGGACCCAATATCCTGGACCCAATAAAATCCTGAGCCGAATAACATCCTGGACCCAATAACATCCTGGACCCAATAATATCCTGGGCCCAATATCCTGAACCCAATAAAATCCTGGGCCGAATAACATCCTGGACCCAATAAAATCCTGGGCAAAAAACATCCTGGACCCAATAATCAATTGTAACCATTCCTATAACGCACTAAACTATTTATGTCAAGAAGCTTCTAATTCATTTCTTTTCAATTTTTCATTCAGCAAACGATTGATGTAATATCATGACCATATTTTTCTCCTTTGGACACGTCCAAGAAAATCGAAACTATCACGATTTCAAGTACTTCAGAAACGTAATTCATCCCTGTAAACGAACCACGGTTTCACATGGCTGGGAATGACATGCAATATAATATACTTTCCAATGTAAAAAATACAATATTTCTAAAATTAATCATAAAACTTATTACGTTGTTGTTATCCGTGAAATCACATTTTTCTGATGCATTGAGAAAACGGAATTGAAGGTTGACAAAATTTAAAGGTTTGCACGCTTGGGTTTGATTAAAATCCCCACTACGACTGAGAAACAGAAATAAAATTTTCAGTCATATCTGTAATTGACTATATTAGCTATTTTTTCAAGAGTTCCCACCGCTTGAAATATTTGTAGTTGAATCGTAAAAAACTTGGGTGAATGAGCGCGGGGAAAATTTTTTTTACTCATTCGAACGTACAATAACTTATACACAAGCTTTTTTTCTGTTCAAATATCCTGAAGCAGTTTATTATTATAGATCAAACATCTGGTTATTTCGCATCAAATATTGAAGCAAAGCGGAGGCATTCAAAGTCGCAGTGTAGTGAATTGTCACAAAAAAATCAAGACAAAGGAATGAACCTAAGTGTTGTAAGTTTTTCTCTGATTCTTTAAAATCATTAATTAGGAACAAATTACTTTATAGTACAATGGTGAAACGAAAACATTTATTTTCAGCAGAACAAGAGCCATGGACGAAGTTTACAATTAGGAACCACCCATTTTTCTAATTCACATCGATATTTTTTGGGCAAACAAATAATCATTTGTGCTGCTACGCTCAGGTATAAAAATACAACAAAAGTTAGTTCAAAGGCAGTCAACGCAAAACGAATGCCATGCATTTCAATAATGTAGCAATGTAATTCGTCCATGGCAACATCGGTTTGCTCTAAAAGCTGCTCCTTTACGTCGGCAGCTTAGGGAACTTCTAATTCCAAATCAGTCCAGTATTTGTACGAGTATTGTACTAAATATATATTTTCAAAAACTCTTATTTAAAAAGCACTTCCTGAAAAAAGACAGCGAAGAAAAAATGTGTATAAACTTTTTTCAACGCGAGTGCTAAACTTTCATTTCTAGCCTTCTTTTACGACCGAAAACTCATGCATTTGAATTCTACTCTATGAAATTTGTGCTGTTCGAGTTCGCTCCACCTCTCACGTTTATTCACTGTTTCGAGGAGCTTGGCGATTGTTCTTGAACTTATCACGGTGAACAATCTATGCTATAATAAGAGCCGCGTCCGTTGGTCCGTCCGTCCGTCTCTCTGTCTGGCCGAAGTCAGCCTGTAGTGTGTGATGAGCGTATCTGTGATACAAGCTCCAGCCCTATATATTTTGACGGGCCGTGTTCACGCGGTCTCATCAACTCTCGAGAGACTGTATTTTTTTTATTTCTTACGGCCTTTCTCTCATTTCGCCCTCTTTTTCATTTCAAATATAGAGGGTGGGCTAGTTTTAATAAGATGCGAAGACAAACAGTTGTGTCTAAAATACACCAAGCCAAACTACCCATCAACTATAAACCAATTCCGTTATTAAGGAGTATAATACGAATGGCTCCACAAAACCAAAGTTTTTGCGATACCTATGTAACCTAAGGCCGGCTTTCAAACAATTCTCGCCGTCGTTAGGAACAGCTGGCAGCGAAGGTTCTTCTGTCGACGTAGCTGTGTTACGATCGTTTTTTTCTTGAACAAAATCCTCAAGTTTTTTTTCATTACAAACTCGACCATGACCATCTATTTGCAAACAAAGCGTGTTATATATCAACTTAGACTAAAGGCAAACACGAAAACTTTCCTCGTGATGCACGCTTTATTAAATGTAGGACACTCGAATATTCTTACTTGTTTCCCAGAATAAACTAAATCGTTTGAAAAGGTTTAAAATATAAATGAGCATAAAAGTATATCTAAAGATAAGAAATGTAAAATATAGCCCAAAGTCTGCTCAAATCGAAATGCGAATAATGAGTAGCCAAAAATTCTGTCTTTCGCTGAATGGTCCTTCGAATCTAACCCAAAATTGTAAGAAGAAAAACATTATAATTTGGAAAGTCAACAACAAATCTTCCAACCCTTAAAAAGTTTCAACGATTCGTCCCTCCGTAAACAAGGGATCAATCTAACAACTGACACCGAAAATAGAGAATGAAATGATCAGCTGAGGGAACTTACTATGTAGGAGAAGTGCGAATTTACCAGCGCAATGAATAACATTAAGAGCACCTAAATCGTGTTGTGTTTCTTCCAGCTTGCGAATGAAGTATTGGAACACTAGGGAAATGGGCAGCCAGGGCTGTGATACAGTTTACTCTATATGAGTGCTATTATCATGGCTAATACGAGTATGTTTCGCAAAATTTCCATTTCCTGTACGAGCAACTAGTCGAGTAAAAATCTACGGGCCTTTATTTCCACATTTCAATTCCTCATACGTCTGATAATGAAGCAATAGGCAATGCGCCAGCCGTTTGTTCAACTGTGCCACTGGTTAATTAGCTGACACAGTAATTGTAATATTTATTCAATTAAAACACAGGACAATTAGCCAAGATGTTAATTGTAATAGCGTGATATTGTACGTAACGAGTGTGTGTTAGGGCAGAATTGGTTCGAGTATAGTTGGAAATATTCTGTCTCATAAACTTGTTTTAGGAAGCTAAAAGTACTATCCTCGAAGCGAGTTCCACCAAGTCCGCGAGTTCCAAGTCCGAATTCCAACTATGGGAAAGACTGTGTTCGATTCAGAGTCTTGATACCGAACGTGGGTGAATATCATTTAATCATATCAGTTTACAACTTGATGCAATACACAAATGAATGAAAATCATGAGTGCATATACTTTGTCGTTTATCATACATTGGCAACATTATTCATTTGATTTATCACTTGATTTATTTATTCATTTTGACTCAGTCTCACTTGTCTCATTCATTCATCTTTTATCATCGACTAGCATAGACAATTAACATACTGTGATTTACGTACCACAGAAATACGTCATATTCAGTGGATATATAATCATTTACACGAGATTTTGATATTTAATCATCTATTTACCTCCATTAGAAAACTCTGTCAGTACTCTGATATTGGGAGCAACAATTCATTACTAATGACAACTATTTATAAAAAAATCTAAGAAATGATTGGAATACACGTCCACTGAGTGCGGGAAATCAGAGAGCACTAAAATTTACACTAACCATAATGTGAGTATTGAATTTTTCTAATCATACGTTGACAATGGCGTCAAAGTGGAAAGGCTTATTGTAAACATGTGTTGACAATGCAGTCAACACTGAAATGTTGTAATACCAAATATTTCATTACATTTCTTTGTAATGAACACTGAAAACCAAACGGAAAAAATTCATGATTTACAGGATATGATTCCCTCGAAGCGGTTCTCAAACGGGTCTCAATTACGACACGGGATGAATAGTTATTCAGACGGAACAGTAATTCAGGATGAACAATTATTCAGAATGAACAGTTATTCAGGATGAACAATTATTCAGAATGAACAGTTGTTCTACATGAAAAACTGCTCAGGATTAACAGTTGTTCAGAATTAACCGTTATTTAGAGTCTGTGAATTATCTGGTCAGTGCTCTAAGATCTGGCGACATGCGGCGGCTGCCGGAAGAGCAGCTGGTACAGGGCCGTGGCGAGCATCGAGCCGAGGAGAGGGCCGGCCCAGTAGATCTGCCCGCACAATACATTCATATACACTACACTGATGCACCAGAGTTCAGTTTGCACTGATGTAGCAGAGTTCACTTGCGATGTTGGCTTAGTTTACCTTCTGCCACCAAATGCACTCACCCAGTGATAATGTCACCGTTTGTTCTGCCACCAAATGCACTCACCCAGTGATAATGCCACCGTTTGTTCTGCCACCAAATGCACTCACCCAGTGATAATGCCACCGTTTGTTCTACCACCAAATGCACTCACCCAGTGATAATGCCACCGTTTGTTCTGCCACCAAATGCACTCACCCAGTGATATTGCCACCGTTTGTTCTGCCACCAAATGCACTCACCCAGTGATAATGCCACAGTTTGTTCTGCCACCAAATGCATTCACCCAGTGATAATGCCACCATTTGTTCTGCCACCAAATACACTCACCCAGTGATAATGCCACCGTTTGTTCTGCCACAAAATGCACTCACCCAGTGATAATGCAACCGTTTGTTCTGCCACCAAATGCACTCACCCAGTGATAATGCCACCGTTTGTTCTGCCACCAAATGCACTCACCCAGTGATAATGCCACCGTTTGGTCTGCCACCAAATGCACTCACCCAGTGATAATGCCACCGTTTGTTCTGCCACCAAATACACTCACCCAGTGATAATGCCACCGTTTGTTCTGCCACCAAATGCACTCACCCAGTGATAATGCCACCGTTTGTTCTGCCACCAAATGCACTCACCCAGTGATAATGCCACCGTTTGTTCTGCCACCAAATGCACTCACCCAGTGATAATGCCACAGTTTTTTCTGCCACCAAATGCACTCACCCAGTGATAATGCCACCGTTTTTTCTGCCACCAAATGCACTCACCCAGTGATACGCCCAGACCGCTGACGTCGAGTCTCCGACCACCATCGGCCCGAGAGCTCGCGCCGGGTTCATACATGCGCCGCTCAGCCACCCCTAATCGGAGATAAAATAACCCTTGATCAATCCAGAGCTCATCCGTGAATAATTTAGAGTTATTCCTAGATTAATACAGCGTTAATTTATTTCAGAAGTGACCAGCACTATTTTTTTAAATGACTTGATTAATTTCCTCTATCATCAACAATTTCAGAGGAAATGAACTGAGCTATTTACATAAATTTGAGAATAATAGCGAGAGTTTGAATGAACGACGAAATAAACAATAGAACAAATTATAAATAATTTCTGTCGTCATGAAAGTATTCTGATGCGCAATTTATAATAAAAACGAAATTTCAGTAACTCTCTCAAACATCACATGATCAGTTAATGTACCGTGATAATTATGAAGTATGATACCACTTATTTATGAATACGCAATTATATTAACTCCAACAAATATCACATGATCAATTAATGTACCGCGATAATTAGTATACTAACACAAATAAATTCTACACAAATTAGGAGTACAATTTCTGGGAGAGTCATATCAGTATTTTACACTTCGATCTCCTACAATTCAAGATAAAAAATTATCTATGATTACATTAAGATTAAATTCACGTTCTTGTCTATTTAAGTATAAATATTTAGGAGCGATTGACGGATCGCATTGCGCAGTATAAAATCGTTTCCACGAATCTCTGAAAACATTTCCTGCAGAAAACCAATCTCGTGAGCGTCGTTATTTTATTTAAGTGATAAGTGAACGAGGCTGGGTTTTCATATTAAGCCCAGAAATTTAATTCCATTAAATTACAAAAATGGTTACCTGGTGTCTGTTGTGCCTGTCTAATTTTCCTACTTAATTTGTGTGGTATAACTTCGCGATCAAAATATCACAGCCTAATTTATCTGCCTAATCAGACTATCTAATTCGAAAACATTATTCAACTAAAATAATTTGAGTATCTGCTGTTACTTTTATGTGACTGTGCAATTGAACTCTCATTTTGTTTTTAAAAATTTGCAATCCAAATTCTGAGCTTGACATTATTTTTAAATCTTAATATTAGTAACTTTACCATCTAACTCAACTCTCAAACTTCAGTATTAAAGGCGACCGTTCACTTTGACCATATTCAATTCAATACGACCAGAACTTGGTAACGAGACAGTTATATTGTGTTAAAGTTATATGATGTAACAGTTATCAATCTAACCAGAACTTGGCTGCAAGGCAGTTGAACAATGTAAAATTTGAATTGTGTAAAATTGATTAATCTTACCAAAACTTGGTGACTCGACAGTTGAATTAAATAAAAAGTCTCACGTGCGAAGCTTCCAGGATCGTACTCCTAATATCATATTAGCTGTTAAAATTTAAGTCAAAGCGTCTTATTAGTAAGATTTTCAAGCTTTGAATATGAAATCAGTAACTCATGACCATAATTAAAATAAATCGTTATTTTACCCTGACCAGATTCACAAAAAGACGTAAAAATCAAAGTCAAAGTGTGATTTCAAAGCGGCTTTTGAACTCTCAATGTTAGATGTGCTCTGTATGAATATTACTGAAGTAAAAACGCCCATTTATACGAGCCTCACCCCAAACAAGATGTTGCCCGTCAGCGTGAGACCAATGCCTAGAGGCGCAGCTCCGTACACGTCCGTCTTGTTCGAGTCCGTCATTCCTGAAACGAGACAAACTTTCGGATGTGGTGAGGGTGAATAACTTAATGTTTGGTGTAATGTGAGGTAATTTTTAAAATATGGGCGAGTTCAAAATAACTTCGTGGCAGAACGCGTCACTGTTGTAATTTCACCAGTTAACTCCATTGATCGAAAAGGAAGAGTTGCATATTGTTGCAACATCCAAATAGCTCTTATGGCTCTAAATACCAGCGGCTACAATCAATTTTCACGGCAACCAGAACTATAGGCATGACGTGCTGCTTTCAATCTACCTCAATGTGCCTTACTACGCCAAACTGGAGAAAATTATCCGAGACACTTATTCGATTATAAACTGGGCTCGGCAGTGAACTTCAAATAACTCAAAAGGGGGTAAGCTCGATAAATATACTACATATATCAGAAATGTTGATGAACGTGGGTTTTGAAATTCCTCTTGACAAGGAGCGTTTCCAGACTAGCTAGTTAGCATTGTCACATACATCACCGTGGCGATGCTCGCCTAACATTCATTCACATCAGTGTAAACCACCACACTGTGTTTATATTGGCATGAATAATAAAAGTCCCTTATATTCACCATCAACTCACTTCACTGCATAAATCGTACCTTGAATGGCCATGATGAGCGCGAAAGTGGTCATCAGCTCGACTCCAAAAGCCTGCACGTCGGATATTCGCGGGTTCTTGATCACCATTCCGACGGTAGACTGATTATATTCGGGCACCAGTCCCTGAGGTGCGAGCGCGTTACACACGCAAGTTGTTTACAAAATACAACAAATTTCATTTAAATTTTTCCTTGTAGAATATGAATCCCAGGTTAGGATGAGTTTGTCAAGGTGTGACGTATAAAAAATATTCATGCGAAGTGCATATATGATAAAATATATAATTAGTCGATGAGAATGCGAGGTGTAGTTCCATCCCATTAATATGCATGACCTAATTTTTTAAGATCTGATTTAAGGAGTTTTAAAATATAAGACTCACGCTCTTTATTGGAATAGCTAATTGTGGTAAATCTATCCAGCATCAAGCATAGATTTTTGTCTGTCGTTAAAAGAAAGAACCTTTTCAACAATCAAAGCCCAACCTACAGCGTCGCTATTAGGAAGAATATCATAAAAGAATTATTAGTAACAGCACGATTTATTTCTCCAAGACCCGCATTTGATTAGCTAGCAAGGCACTGCTAGAGCGAATGCGTTTAGCGAACAGAATCAATGTAGCTACTCACGTAAAGTATTCCTGCAGCCGCTATGCCCCCTAGAAGTTGCACGATCAGATAGAGCAGTCCTCTCACTACAGACGTCTTGCGAGACAGGCAGAAGCTCAGCGTCACTGCAGGGTTCACGTGGCCACCCGAAATGTGGCCCAAAGCCTGAGGAAATTGCTAGATTTAGTGGTACTCAGGGGGGGGTGTTTCAGTCCAAGTAGTGGAGAGAAATGGTTGGATTCAGAGCTGCGGAAGGAAGGGAATTTCAGAGGAAGCAGTGGAAAGAAATGACTGAATTCAGAGAGGCCCAGTAAGCAGTGGAAATTGTTCCACTGATTGTGTAGGTGAGTTGTGAGGGGAAATTGTGAGCCATCAAAACACACAAAATACATATTATGCTTCGTCACAGTAAACACCAGAACAAAGACCACCCGAACGCCTGTCCCCATGCAGCCTAGCAAATCTAAGAGCCACACCCACCACCCGAGCTGAGGCGTACCATCTAGAAGTTTCTTGAGACACTCCGCACTTCTAAAGTGAATCTAGAGTTTAAAAGTCTGAACTATCGGTGCTTGTGAAGCATAACTGGAGAGATAACAGATAAAGAAAAGTTGAAGAGGACACAAAGTCTGAGAGTTTGTGTCAGTGAAAACATTGAAGTAGAAAAGGACTCGATGGGAGAGAGGTTTTTGTGTCTCAGCTGCCCACTCTCCCAATATTTAAGGACCTGACCTAACTGCCTGGAACAGAATCATATGGAAGCAAAAGTTAAAGGACATGTAAGTCTTTAGCGCTGACCCGTTTGCCTCCATTTTCCCTACATGAAACAGAACCAAATGGAAGAGGAACACTTGTGAATCTTTAGCACTGACCCATTTGCCTCTATTTTCCCAGCATGAAACGGAATTAAATGGAAGAGAAACAGTTGTAAATCTTTAGCTCAGTCCCAAAGACGTTACCTGGATAATAGTTGCCAAAGTAATGCCAGTTGCAAAGGCGACTCCAATCCCACTCTCAGCGGCGGAGCAGGACGCCAAGACCAACATGATGGTCCCAAAAAACTCAGCCGCCAAGGCTTTGTAGAGCGCAACCTGGGTGAACTCTTTAATTCCCAGTATCTCGGTTTGTGTTCGCAAGTTAGCCATTTTATATTTTGGTTGTAGAATCAAGCTCTGAAATATTTTGGACTGTTGTTTTGTTAGCCTTGTTTGGAGCTTCTTTTTTTGGCCTTGATGAATGTTTCGAGTGGAAGGTTATAAGTTAGAATATACGATGTGAAACCAATAGTTTTGTTAGACTGAATGAGAAAATTATCCAGAATTTAATTATTTTTTATTCCTTTAAGAGGGGAACAGTATCTGAAAAATAAGAAAATTACGTATTGGTAAATTACTACGTATTGGTAAATTAATTTCAAGTAACGTACAAATACTATATATTATGGCACGTACCATCTAGGTTATACATGAGCCTCATCATTTTCCAAAATGTTTGCTACCCAAAAACAAGTATCAAGTAATTCCATGTTTTTTTGTGGCAATGAAGGCATATCATTCACTACGAGCTGAATAGGTGTATAAGTACGATGAATGCCTTCTTAACAAAAAACCTTAAAACATTGAAGCATTGCTATTGATCGCTCCATTCACAATTGCATTTTTTTTGCAGTTGCAATAGTTTTTCAGAACTTAAATAAAGGGAGAAGTAATGAAATGCAGTCTCACCAAATAGGAGAGTATCCTTTATAACCTCTACTTCCTTTCCCATTTCCTACGTTACCAAAGAAGCTGACTTGCTTCTGCAACGTGCAACTTGCGAAAACGAACCCGAGGACTCTTCCACGTCGACTGTATTTGGGAATATGAATCACTTTTATTTCAAGTCACCAAGCGTGATATGTACACCTGCCAGAGTTCTGTTTTTCCATGCAACGTTTATTCACAGTGACTTTACTGATTATAGCGCGATCCAAAGAAAATGATCGTTGATTGAATTCTTAGTCGTTGGACGGATTTCGTTTAAATCGTTTAATGCTGCTTTAAATCAATGAAAACAATACAATTTGAACGTAAGTTGCTTCGAATAAGACTTATGTGAAATGCATCAAGCCTTAAGTTATGAACAGGTCTACAAAAATGTTCGAATGTGTATAGCAATTTTAGTAAGATAAACAACAATTGGCGGAATGATAACGAAGTAAAAGGATAGGATAAACGGATTTCCTACAAATCAGTCAATTTCATTTATTGAAGTTATTAATGGAATAATGTAATGAACAGCATGCAAGACCTCTAGGAAACGTTCCAACAAAAGAATCACAATTTCTTCACTTAAAAGTTCACCCTATCGGTCATTGTGTAACACTCCACTTACTCTCCCCTGCGTAGAAGACTAGTGAATGGCTTCTAAGTAGCCAATATCTCAGACCGTACAGGTGACCGCTGGGAAAGTTGTTAGCAATGCCTACCGCTTTTTATCAGCACTTGATGGCCATCTCAACAGCCTCTGATGTTCTATCAATGATTAGCAGGAGAACACGGGTTGGAATGTCATTGGAAATACTGAGGAAAGAATGTAACGAAATATTTCGAACATACATGCTGAATGCTAAAACCAGAGGAAAGAGCTGAATAACCGATAACGACTAAAGTTGAATACTTATCTATTGAAATAAGATCGGTCTCAGCCTCATACAGAAACGATGAAGCAGGCAATGTTGTATTAGTTTCTTAATGAGACTTAATGTCACGGTGATTACACAAGTATTTTTTTCGAATGCGGAGAGGACAATTCCTGTAACTCCTTTGTCAGGCGTACAGTACGTTTATTTTATGACTTTTTATGATCACATTATTGACTGTAAAATTCGAGATCAGATTTGTAACTTGTTCTTTATCATCGATCTGAAAATGCGGTCTAGCAATACTCCAGTAAAAAAATAAACAAAATTGAATGAATATACTCCCATACTTCGCATAAACTCCAATTTAAATTATTTCGCGACTTTTCAACTCGACTTGGACGTGAGTTTTCACAAAATTTTACCTAAAACTAACAACTTTAATTAAAATAGTTTTTTGAGGTGTCATCACCAATGAAAAAAAGTCGTGTTATATAAATTTATTTTTAATCCCTATTTGCGTTTTAACAATGGGTTATTTGAGAAAAATAGCATTGAACTACCTTCTTTTCCACTTAATTACTTTAATTAAGTTTCATATTTATCGAAGAGGAACTAAACAATACAAACGTACTTGGTTAATATAATGAAATATCCACTATTTTTACACTGAGTTAAAGTTCAACTTCATTAATAAAATGTTTTTATATTATCTAATACTTGATTTTGAGAAAATATTTCTAGAGCCTTTTGATTTTACTGGCGTTTTCCATTCAAATAGAGTTAAAACTTTCCTTTAACAGATCTTCCGTCCTCCAGCTCATACTTGCTACTGACTTTGATTTCTAACCGACTTGGTATTGTTTGCTGCAACCATTGCACAGTTAGGAAAAGTCTTTGGTTCTCTTACAGTTTGAAATTTAGGAGTATTGGATGTCTCAAATTCCCATTTCTTCTAATTTTCAATTCGGATACTACGCTGCAAAACCCTTTCGTCTCTATAACTCTATTTTATCAATATCGCCACTATCGCTCAAAATATAATTTCATTGACTAACATTAAGCCAAATGGGTACATCAAAGAGTAAATATAAAGTCCCACAACCACGACTCAAATGCTGAGACAGAATGCATCGACTTGTAGAATGCTAGAATTGCTGCCACCTTACGGGGTGATCGACCGACTCCCAGGGGCTCACAACCAACACAGAAGACCTCGACCTCCTACAACGTTATTTATCGATACCAATTATCTTATCATTGGCGAAAATGCTGATACTACTAAGACGATGATCTAACAGGAGGTCTTGCTCTGTGCTCGCCGAGAGCGATCAGGAATGTTAGTATCGATGTTTTATGAAACTCGTGTGCGCTTAGTTGTCAGGTTCCAAGTTGAAATGGTAATCTGACGAGGGAGAGTCTAAGTTTTCTTTTTGATTTTCGGTCTTCTTTAAATCAGCTACGTTACTATTCATTGATAAACAATATCTAAATGGTAGGTTGTGTATTCATATTTATTAACACATCCACGCAAAAATGACGCACATGCACTTATGACCCATGTGTTGAATGAGCAAAAATTATTTTCAAATTCTGAAGGGGAAAATTAAACGAGACCATTGGATATTGTATGACCCATGCCATGTAAAGTGTGATTTATTTAATTTCTTAAGCTGCACACACTTTCAAAATTTGAACGCATTCGTAAATTCGAGAATTTATCACTAATCTTTTATTGAATCAGCTCTCTCAATCATTGCACTTAACCGATGTGGCTCTTTTGCACAACTTAGAGAATAACACAGCTTTAGAGAATCGGCGCGGCCCTTCGACTTCCCGCGTAGCTTAAATCGTTAGATTTCGAGCGTTCTGAAACTCGAGCCCACCACTAAATTATATCTTTGTCTATTGAGAACGGCGTAGTTATGCGATGTTTTACCGAATTTCATAAGCTCCACGAGTTATTTTTTGTTATCAGTATAGTTTCGCAAAAAAAAGGAGCGAAACTCCACGAAATAATGAGGAAGCTTTCTTAACGGCTGATCATTCATCGATTGATGCTACGATTATTTGTTTTCATTATTGCTGCCCAAACTTGAACTTTTGTTTGATGTTATAAGGAAAATAAAATCTAAAAAGCACATTCACAGTTTATTTTTATAAAAGTTCTAAGCACAAATTTGTCAGGTACTAGATACTATTCGAAACAAATATCCAGGCTCGTACTAAATACTTGGTTTCGTCCTAAAGTAATTAATCGAAATCCTAAACATTTTGAAAATCCAAATATAACATGGAATCAATATTGAGAGAAAAACTACTCCAATAGAACGAAAATTACAATAGAACAATAATATACCTTCGCGAAACGAATACAATGCTTGAGCGAAATCCGAAGAGTTATTATAACAGTTAAGAGCAATTAGATAATCTAGTGGTCGCAACTTACGACGCAAAATGTAAAGTAACAGAGCTCTGAAAGCTTTCCACTTGAACTTCGTCAAATCCACGATATTTGCATCTTATGAAGGAAATCGTGGTGAACCAGTTCCGTTATAAAGGAGTATAAAAGGACTCACTACGCAAGATGATACCTATGTAACCTAGGCCCTGTTTTCACGTCGTCGTAAGGGTACCCTATCAAAGATACCCCTATCGCATCAAAGATTTTCCTCTCGACATAGCTGTGTTACGAGCGTTTTTTTTTTTTATTTGCTGAAAATCCTCAAGTTTTTTTTATTGCTAAATCGACCGTGACCATCTACTTGCTATCAAAATGTAATACCTACCCACTTAGACTAAAGGCAAGCACGAGCACACTTTTTCGTGATGCATACCTCATTAAAAGTAGGGTACACGAAGATTCTTACTCGTTTTCCAGGATAAACTTAATCGTCAGAAAGGGTAGAAAAAATAAATAAGCATCGAAGTATGTCTGAAGATACCAACTGTGAAATACAGCCTAATCTCCTCTCAAATCGAAATGTAATTAATGATTAGCGATTAATTCTGTCTAACAGGGGAATGGTCTTTCGGAAATCTCACCCAAAATTATAAAAAGAAAAACAGTATAGTTTAAATGTCCACATCAAAAATTTCAATCTTCCAACGTTTCATCATTCCGTAATCAAGGGATCAATCTGACAACTGATACTATAAATGGAGAGTGAAATGAGCATCATAGAGAACTTACTACGTAAGACAACAGCGAGTTTGCCCGCGCAATGAACATCATTTGTACCTTAATCGCGTTGTGATTCTTCCCGCTAGCGAATGTAGTATTGGACCGCTAGGGAAATGGGCAGCTAGGGATGTGATACAGTATACTCTATATGAGTGCTATTATCATCGCGAATACGAAATGTTTAGAGATATACACATTTACAGTAGGGCAAGTCTCTAGTCGAGAAAAAATCTTCGGGCCTTTCTTTCCATATTTCAATAACTCGAACTTCTGAATGTGAAGCAATTGATTATTTAGATAATTATAGATAATTAACAGATTATTTGCTGACACAGTAATTGTATCATTTGTTCAACTATGTCACAGGATAATTAGCTAAGATATAAATTGTATTGGCGTGAAAGTGTGCGTAGCGATTGTGCATCAGGGCAGAATTTGTGTGGCTGAAAATATTCTGTCTCATTAATTTGTTCCAGGAAGCTGCAAGCACTATCCCCGAAGTGAGTTCCAGTAAGGAAACTATGGGAGAAACTGCGTTAGATTGTGAGTCTTGATACTGAAAGTGGGTGATTTTCATTTAATCATATTAATTGACAAGTTGATGCAGTACGCAAATGAATGAAAATCATGTGTACATATACTTTGTCGTTTATCATACTTTAGCAATATTATTCATACTATAGTCCACCCCATTTCATTTTAAAATATAAAAGAAGGCGAAATGAATTAAATGCCGTTAGAAATAAAAAAATTAAATCTCTCGAGAGTTGATGAGGCCGAGCTTGTATCACAGATACGCTCATCACACACTTTCGGCCGGCTTCTGATAGACAGACGGACGCGACTCTAATTATAGTATGTATTTTTCTACGGAGGAAGGGGGGGGGGGGGTAATTACTCCTTACGTGACCTGTATTAGCGTAAGCCAATGAAGCGAGGCGCACGTCGAGACAAGCTGTAGCACGCGCACATAAAACACTATCGAAAGCTTAGAATTGAGGTTCAATTTAATCTTCGACTCTACCTTCAAAATATTTATTTCGACTTGACTCGTTGATCCGTTAGCCTCACTAAGTATTAGAGTCATTGATTTATACGCACCTTGACTCTTTGACTCTCTTGATTATCAATTCATTTTGACTCATTTTGACTTGTCTGATCTTTTCTCATCGACTAATATAGTCCATTATCACACTGTGATTTACGTACCACAGAATTACGCCATATTCATTAAATATATAATCATTAATACGAAATTTTTACACTCAATCATTTATTCACCTCCAGTAGAAAACTTTGTCTGTAATCTGACATTGGGAACAACCATTCATTACTAGTGGTCACAATTCATAAAAAAATTATGAAACGATTGTAATACACGTCCACTGTGTGCCGGAAATTAGAGAGCACTAAAATCTACGCCAACCGTACTGTGGGTATTGAATTTTTTTCAACATCGATGACAATGGCGTCAAAGCTGAAATGTTTATTGTGAACATATGCTGGTAACGCAGTCAATGCTGAAATGTTTAATGATAACATATGTTCTCAGCACAAATAAATCTTTAAATCTTCAATCACACGAACAGCAATGCATAATCTAACGTTAACATTTCGAACAAAGCTCTCGTTTACCAGAACAAGCCCTCCGAAGATGAACAAACATAGCTTTGTAATGAACACTAAAACCCAAAAGGAAAAAAGTCGTTTTTTACAGGACATGATTCCCTGAATACGGTGTTTTTACCAGGTATCAATTACGACATCGGATGAATAGGTATTCACTGAACAGTAATTCAGGAAGAACAATTATTCAGAATGACCAATTATTCAGACTGAACAATTATTCAGAATGAACAATTATTCAGAATGAACAATTATTCAGAATGAACAGATTTTCAGAATAAACAGTTATTGAACAGTTATTCCACATGAAAAACAGTTCGGAATGAGCAGTTGTTCAGAATGAACCATTATTTAGTGTCTGTGAATGATCTGATCAGTGCTCTCAGATCTGGCGACATGCGGTGGCTGCCGGAAGAGCAGCTGGTACAGGGCGGTGGCGAGCATCGAGCCGAGGAGAGGACCGGCCCAGTAAATCTGCCCGGAAGATACATTCATATACTTTACACTGATGCAGCAGAGTTCACTTGCGATGTTGGCTTAGTTTACCTTCTGCCACCAAATGCACTCACCCAGTGATGATGCCACCGTTTGTTCTGCCACCAAATGCACTCACCCAGTGATACGCCACCGTTTGTTCTGCCACCAAATGCACTCACCCAGTGATAATGCCACCGTTTGTTCTGACACCAAATATACTGACTCAATGATAATGCCACCGTTTGTTCTGCCACCAAATGCGCTCACCCAGTGATAATGCCACCGTTTGTTCTGACACCAAATACACTGACTCAATGATAATGCCACCGTTTGTTCTGACACCAAATGCACTCACCCAGTGATAATGCCACCGTTTGTTCTGCCACCAAATACACTCACCCAGTGATAATGCCACCGTTTGTTCTGCCACCAAATACACTGACTCAATGACAATGCCACCGTTTGTTCTGCCCCCAAATACACTCACCCAGTGATAATGCCACCGTTTGTTCTGCCACCAAATGCACTCACCCAGTGATAATGCCACCGTTAGTTCTGACACCAAATGCACTCACCCAGTGATAATGCCACCGTTTGTTCTGCCACCAAATGCACTCACCCAGTGATAATGCCACCGTTTGTTCTGCCACCAAATGCACTCACCCAGTGATAATGCCACCGTTTGTTCTGCCACCAAATGAACTGACCCAGTGATAATGCCACCGTTTGTACTACCACCAAATGCACTCACCCAGTGATAATGCCACCGTTTGTTCTGCCACCAAATGCACTCACCCAGTGATAATGCCACCGTTTGTACTACCACCAAATGCACATACCCAGTGATAATGTCACCGTTTGTTCTGCCACCAAATGCACTCACCCAGTGATAATGCCACCGTTTGTTCTGCCACCAAATACACTCACCCAGTGATAATGCCACCGTTTGTTCTACCACCAAATGCACTCACCCAGTGATAATGCCACCGTTTGTTCTGCCACCAAATGCACTCACCCAGTGATAATGCCACCGTTTGTTCTGCCACCAAATACACTCACCCAGTGATAATGCCACGGTTTGTTCTGCCACCAAATACACTCACCCAGTGATAATGCCACCGTTTGCTCTGCCACCAAATGCACTCACCCAGTGATAATGCCACCGTTTGTTCTGCCACCAAATGCACTCACCCAGTGATAATGCCACCGTTTGTTCTGCCACCAAATACACTCACCCAGTGATAATGCCACCGTTTGTTCTGCCACCAAATACACTGACCCAATGATAATGCCACCGTTTGTTCTGCCACCAAATGCACTCACCCAGTGATAATGCCACCGTTTGTTCTGCCACCAAATGCACTCACCCAGTGATAATGCCACCGTTTGTTCTGCCACCAAATGCACTCACCCAGTGATAATGCCATCGTTTGTTCTGCCACCAAATGCACTCACCCGGTGATGATGCCACCGTTTGTTCTGCCACCAAATGCACTCACCCAGTGATACGCCCAGACCTCAGATGTCGGGTCTCCGACCACCATCGGACCGAGAGCTCGCGCCGGGTTCATACAGGCACCGCTCAGCCACCACTGATTAGAGGTAAAACAACCTTTGATTAAATTGATAAATAAATTAATTGATAATATTTTGATTAATCCTTGATTAATTTAATGTCAATCCTTGATTACATTAGTGTCAGTCGTTGATTCATTCATTGCCAGTTTTTGATTAATTCATTGCTAATCAATGATTAATTAACTGTTAACCTTTGATTATTTTAGCGTAATCCTTGATTAATTCAGTGTTGAACCTAGGTTAATACAGTAGTAACCATCAATCCTACTTCTTTATTTTCTTCATCATAACCATTTTCTCAGGCAATGAATCCAGATATCTACATAAATATGAAATTAATTCCATGAGTTTTAATAAACCAAAAATGAAATAATAAAACTGATTATATAAATTGTTGGTAGCCATGAAAGTAATTTCACGTACAGTATATGTATTATAAACATGCAGCCATATAACTCCCTCAAATATCAAATGATAAGCCTAATGAAGTGGGAATGTATATTATACACGAATTGGGATTACAATTTCCAGAAATTATTTTTTTTCAAATCCTAGTTTATTGAGGCATAAATATTGAGAAATGAATAACAAAGCGCATTTCTCTGAGCAAAATTGTTATCATGAATCTTCTTAAACATTTTCTGGGAGAACACAATCTCGTGAAGGCCGTGATGTTATTCAAGGGATAGCTGAACGAGGCTGAAATTTCGTGTCAAACATGTAATTCAATTACGTATAGTTGCAAAAATGTTAGCCTCGAGTTGCTGTCCCTGTTCAGTTTTCCCATGTGATTGGTCTGTTATAATTTCACCGCTAAAATATCACAGTCAAACATGCCTGACTAGTTAAACTATCTAATTCGAAAACATAAGTTAGCTAACATAATTAGACTGTCTCATATAGCTTTCATGGTGCTGTCCAGTGTAGCTTTTATTTTGCTATTAATAACTGATTGTCTAAATTCGGAAATTTTCAGAATTTAAAGTTCGTAACTCGACCATCTAACTCAACTATAAAACTTCAGATTTTAATTTGGCCATTTAATGTGACTGAATTGGAATTTAGTCTAACTAGAACTTAGTAGCGAGACATATGTATTATGTAAAAGTTGTATTTTGTTAAAGTTGTTCATCTATATAATCATAGCTTGGAAACAAGACAGACTTGGAAATAAGTATTATGTAAAAATTGTACTGTGTAAAATTTATTAATCTAATCACACTTTGGTAAAAAGACAGTTGTATTATGGAAAAGGTCTCACGAACTCAGTTTCCAGGATGGATAAGGCGCTGAACAGCATGGAATAAGTCATGGCGTTTCCAACAATAATTCCTCCCAAGCTGCAACCCAAACTACCTCCCTTAACCCAGGTATTTGTACAAATAAGTCCCGGCTTGAACGTCAGTTTTCGATAGACAAAGTTAACAGTACGACTTTGGAGCTATAGTGTTGAATAGGTTCCATCTGACCATTATTGAAACAAAAACCTTTTACACGACCCTTACCCTGCACATCACATTGGTCGTATAAATTAGGGTCAACGCATGTTATCATGATTGCATTCAAACTTTATGTATGGAATAAGTAATGCATGAACATAAATGAAACCAAAAACTTCTTTTACATGAGTTTTCTCCCGAAAATATAATCGATATATCAAATAAAAAAACATGTAGTCAATACAGTTTCCGAACTCTCAATGTTAGATGAGCTTTGCATGAATATTACTGATATAAAAACTACTTTTTATACGAGCCTCACCGCAAACAAGGTGTTGCCCGTCAAAGTGAGGCCAATGCCTAAGGGCGCAGCTCCGTACAGGTTCCTCTTGTTCGAGTCCGTCATTCCTGAAACGAGACAAACTTCCGGATGTGGTGCGTGTGAATAACTTAAATTCACACTAAAAATTTGCGGTGTAATTTGAAGAAATATGTAATCATGGGCTATTTGACAGTAACCTCACGAACCAAAAATGATGTCTTTCTGGGCGATGAGATTAAAAGTACCTGTATTCAGTGTCCAGTACATGCTTGGAAAAAAGTTGTGAATATGTTGCCTTGGCTTTGCAATGATTCGTAGCTTCCTATTTTGATGACCTGGCCGGGATACCTGCATAGATTCACTGACACTTGTTTTGTTTCTTCATTTTCCATAGACAAGTCCTCAATTTATCTCGATAGGTTCGAATGAAATAATCGGGAACAAAGAATGCCCTCAGATATTATCTTAACAGCGAAGACAACGTTTATAATGAAGCTAACTTTGTTAAATCACATTTTATCATACAAACCTCTTCTTTCCAGTTTTTCACTTTCTCATGTTCTTATGGTCAACAGGGCGAAGAAATATACGAATTTCATGAGGTATTCAGTTGCGCAAAAATTTACAGTATGAACGTATGTTCCTAATTGGAACGTCATTACTGTACAAGTGACATTTTCAGACTCGCTCTCGAATCTGGTAGTCACCGACATCACAGCAGCTTTCTGCTAAAAATTTGTATTGTGTAACAACATTCCGGTACAGAAACCATAATGATGAAGTGATACAGACGTTAGCTCCGTTTTTACAGTAGTTTTTTGCACCGTGGTTGCATGCGTTGCTAACTAGCTACCTCCATTTAACTAGCGAACTCCACTGGTTAAAAAGGAACTGTACGTGATGCAATCGTGTCTGCAGTTTATCTTTTAATATGGTATTCTATACTGATGCAACACCCAAATATTTTTATGACTCTAAATGCCTAGCGGCTGCAATCAATTTACGCAGCAACTAGAATATTATAATTCGCATTATGTACCGCTGTAAATCGACCTCAATGGGCCATACTGCACGAAACTGGAGAAAACCATTAGAGACACTGAGTCGATTTCAAACTAAGCTCGGTACTTCAAATAACTCAAATGGGTGCAAGCTCGATATATATATACTAAATATCTCAGGACAGTTGATAGCCAGGGACCGTAAAAAAGGAGCATCTCTCGACTCGCTAGCAAACATCACCGCAGTAACGCCCACCTAAGATTCTAATGCCACCACAACGTTATCATTGATAATAAAGGTTGATTCTTATTCAATATCAAGTCACTTATTCTATATAAATCGTACCTTGAACGGCCATGATGAACGAGAAAGTGATCATCAGCTCGACTCCAAACGCTTGAGCATCAGATATATATCGGCTCTTCATCACCATTCCGACGGAAGACTGATAATACTCGGGCACCAGTCCCTGAGGTGCGAGTGCATTACGCATACAAGACCGTGTTAGTTAACAAAATACAATAAATTTTTTCCAATTATTTCCTTACAGAAAAAAAAAAATTCTGATAGTAATGAATTTGACAAGGTGTGGCGTAAAAAAATGTTTTTGCAAAGTACAATTGTAATGAAATACAGTATATGTAACTAACTAGCCTATAACAACTGTTATAGGCTAGTTAGCTGACAAGAAAGAAAGAACATGTGAACTTCCAAACAATTAATAAGCCTCACTTTAACTTTTCAAGCCCCCTTTCAAGGGGCTTTGAAATATAAGAATTAAGCTCTCCTATGTTAGATTGAACAGCCTAACTAATATTGTACAATCCATCTGGTTTCAAACACAAATTTTCGTCTGTAGTTAAATCAGGTTCTTTTTTTAACAGTCAAAGCCCAACCCACAGGTTCGTCATCAGGAAGAATATCATGAATAAATCAATGGCAACATCTTGAAATATTTTTCAAGGATCAAGATCCGGATCTGCTCAGCTAACAAGGCATTGCTAGAGCGAATGCGTTTAACGAATAAAAGCAATGCAGCTACTCACGTAAAGTATTCCTGCAGCCGCTATGCCCCCTAGAAGTTGCACGATCAGATAGAGCAGTCCTCTCACTACAGACGTCTTGCGAGACAGGCAGAAGCTCAGCGTCACTGCAGGGTTCACGTGGCCACCCGAAATGTGGCCCAAAGCCTGAGGAAATTGTTAGACTTAGTAGCACCCACTGGGAAGGATTTAAGCTCAAGTAGTGGAGAGAAATGTTTGGATTCAGTGGTACCCAGTGGAGACAAATTCTGACTTGGTAGTGGAAAGAAATAGTTTGTTTCAGGGTTACGTTGTGGAAGGGATTTGTGCGCTGGAACTGTAAGGAAAGGCTTTACTGTGTCGAGAGAAAAGAGTATGAAGATAAAGAAGTACACATAGAAAGGAAAGCCAGGCTGAGGAGAGAAACGATATTCAGTGTAATAAAATTCGGCACACCGTGAAGAAAAAAAAACAGGAAAAAGCACGTATTCAACAAGAAACGCATATTATCTATACACACACAGTTACTGACTGAGTTTCTTCAACGTTTAAAAAAACTTTTCAACAATACATGGTACTAATCTCTGAATACTGATTCCCATCAAAAACGCTACCCAAAGCACAGCCTCTGAAGTGACGCCAAGACCAGAGGTCGAAGAACGCTTGTTGTTGTTCAAAGCAAGCACAAAAATACACCTGGATGACGGTCACCGACGTAATGCCTGAAGTAGAAGTTGGGAAACACTTTTAAATGTTCAGAGCAAACCCGAAAGCGTTATCGGAAGGTTGGCAAAATGACCCCATGAGCAAAAGTCCAGGAGCACTGTAAAATTTTTGAAGCATGCTTACGTTACCTGGATGACAGTTACCGAGGGAATTCCTAGAAGGAGGTCGGTTCTACAAAGGAAAAATCAAAAATGTGGGGTGGTACACAAAATGTTAAAAGAATTACGACGATGAGAGGGAAAGGAGAGCAAAAAACCAAAAAACGAAAAGACGCGCGTAATTTGGTGACTCCATGACATGAAACACCCACGTATACTTAGAGTACTGAACGGAGAATACCCATCTGGGCATTTAACAAAAGAATATATCTTCAATGCAAAAGTAGCTGTGCATACTTATGTATATGCTGATAATTTTTCATTTCTTTTACTTTCGTTTCAAGTTCATTTGTTTCTCCCTCACTTAAATTTTTTATTTCATCTTGTAAATGTCAATCCCTCGAGAAGAATATTAAGAAACCACTTCAATTACAAAAAGCAAGGCTTATCGTTTAAAAATATAACAGATGAAAAAAAACGAAGTATCACAGGGATACCATTACAGTTTAAAAAATAAAATTAAGTTAAAAAGTTAAGACTACCGTAAAATATGACATCGTTGATTAAAAACGCTACGAGCACGAAATACCTCGAGGATACTGGAGAAGTAGGAAAAATTTCAATTGAAATGTTTCACTCAGAAAGTCCCGAAAGAAACGTGACGGTGAAATTTGAAAGGAGTTCGAAGACGCTACAAATTAAGCAAATCAAACGTGGTTCAAGTCTTCGTAAGACTACCCAAACCCATCAAGGTTTCAAAGCTCGATGGAAGTCTGAAGCCCTCCTGAAGTGTTTAATGGATGCAGTTCATATTATAGAAATCAGAGGCAAGCCATCTCTATCGGTGTAGTGAGAGTTCCAGTCGTCAGATGTCACTTGCCTTGAGTTAATTTTAATTAAATACTCTGTAATGTCATAAAAAACATCAGAACAAAGATTACCAGAGTGCCATGTCCCATTCAGTAGAGCAAATCCAAGAGCCGCATACACCACCCAAACTGAGGCGTGCCTTCCAGTAGTCTCTTGAGACACTCCGCACTTCCAATGTGGAGTTAACGTGACAGATATTAAACAACCAGTGCTTGGAAAGCAGGACAGGGAAGTTAAAAAATAAAGAAGAGTTGAAGGGGACACAAAGTCCGAGAGCGTACGTCAGTGATAAACAACATTGAAGTAGAAAGGACTTCAATGGGAGAGAGTTCTTTGGGCCTCAGCTGCCCACTCTCCCAATGAGTGAGGACCTGACCTTATTGCCTGGAACAGAATCATATGGAAATAAAAGTTTTGAAGAACACTTGTAACTCTTCAGCGTTGACCCAATTGCCTCTATTGTCCTTGCATGTCACAGAATCAAACGGAAGAGAAAACTTGTAAATCTTTAGCACAGACCCAAATGAGTTACCTGCATGATAGCTGCCAAGGTGATGCCGGGTCCAAAGGCAATTCCAATCTCACTCACAGATGCACAGCAGGCCGCGAAGATTAACATGAGGCTCCCTATAAACTCAGCCGCCAAGGCTTTGTAGAGTGCTACCTGCGTGAGCTCTTTGTGTCCCAGGATCTCGGTTTGTGTTCGCAAGGTTGCCATTTTATACTTTGAATGCAGAATCTAGCTCTGAAATATTTGAAACAATTGTTTTTTTAGTCGTATGGTGCTTCTTTTTTTGGCAGTGAAGAATGTTCCGAGCAGAAGATTCAAAGTTGAAATAAACGATGTGATACGAAAAGCTTTGCTAGACTAAATGACAATCTTATCCAAAGGAGCAGCTACGCCCAGTTGAATTTAGTGCTAGTTAAAGTATAATCTCAACACAATTTGACCACTCAATATCTTGCAATCTAACCTGATACTGAACAGGCCTTGTTGTCAACTTTTGCTTGGGAATATTCAAACTTTAGGATTTTGCCTTTTAGCGTAGAAAACTTGCCGCAGAAGAACGTATTGTTTGAAAATCCGCACTTTTCAAATTACACATGATTGAACGCTGTCATGTGTTCTCTTTTGTTTCTTGCTAAACCTACTACGTTGCAGAAACATACACTTTGATTTTATTCTTTAAGGAACTTATATCCTCAAGCAAAATCAACCGATAAGTCGAGATTCTTATTAGAGGGCACATATACGAACAAAAAATAAACGTGAGCATCATTCTTTTTCTTCACTTAAAAGTTTTCCCACTCGGCCATTGCGTAGCACTCCACTTACTCTCCTCTGCGTACTGGTGACTGGCATCTAAGGAGTCAGCATCTCAAGCCCTTCAAATGGCCGTTATGAAATTAATTACCCATTCTTGCTGGTTCTTATCAGCACTTGATGACCACTTCATTAGCCTAGCTGTGGTGTTCTATCAAGGAGAACGCGGGCTGAAATGTCATTGGAAATGGTGAGGAAAGAATGTAAAAAAATATGTGAACACACTTGAAGGCTATTATTACAATAAAGAGCTGAATGAACCAAAACGAAGAATGTCATTGGAAATACGAAGGACAGAATGAAAAAAAAATATTTGAACACACCTGAAGGCTTTGATCAGAATAACGAGCTGAATGAACTAAACCGAAGAAAAAGGCTGAAATTGATTAAATCTCTATTGAAATTATATCGGTCTCAGCTTCAGACCGAAACGATGAAGCACGCATTGCTTTATTAGTTTCTTAGTGAGACTTGATGTCTCGGTGATTACAGAAGTATTCTTTTCGAATACGGATTCTTTTCTTTCGAATTTGAGAGAGGAAATTTGTTAGCTATCATCCCCTCACGCTATACCAAAAAACATCCAGGTAGAGACATATTTTACGCGGCGCTTCCATCCCAAAAAGAATGCTTACAAAGGAAGCATATATATTACACAATACTGGTTAGATTTAACTCAATTTTCGTAAGTGTGACGTACAATAAAAATCAACAGGATTCAAATTAAAGGCTGTTTTGTCAATTGTACACTTATAATAATACACGCAATTGTTAACTCTGGTTTAAAATAATCACAATTCATTTTCAATCTAACGCACCAAATTAGATAAACAAATCAACTCTTCTCCTTTTGGGCATCTAATGAACTCTGCACAAGACACTTATTAAACGACAGAGATGTGCAAGAGCCGATAAGACTCCAATGATAATGCGAATGATCCATCTTCTTTTTTAATTTGACGTTGTTTACCTCTTCTCGGTACGAAGACGTCCAGTAAAAAAAAATAACAGCCTTGACCCCAAAAGCTCTCTGTGGGTCAATTCTTAGCCTACTTTTATTTCTTTACGCAGTCAAAATTAAGTTGAAAAATAAAAGTGTGCGTAAAATTACCGGATGACAATCCGAATCATTTATTTAGTTTAAGCCCAAACGCGTCGGGCATCCGCAAGAAATGCAATTTCTGGTTTCTTTCATTGCTGTTTTCTTTATAGTGTGTAGGTATGTGTGTAATAGTGAGCGTGTGTACGTGTATGAGTGCATGTGTATGCGTGTATGGGTGCATGTGTGTGCATGTATGAGTGCATATGTGTACGTGTAGGAGCATGTACGCGCGTGTGTGTGTCTACTCCATTACATGTAGACCACAGTTATATCGTGATGAAGGGTGCTCCAAAATTTAAATAAGTCAATTAATACACACAATCTCAAATTTTTGATTAAAAATTCTCAAAGCTCATTTTGATTACTTCAGAACAAACATGAATTTATTCATACTTGAATATGATGAAACTCTTTCTGTATATAGTTTTTATAATATAATGATAATTATTCATAATAAAAAACTCATAATAATTGAATAATAAATATCAATTGTCATTATGATATAAATTCAGATTGTCAAAAAAATTCATGTCCAAACCGAAATCAATCACAGGGAGTATGAAAGTGAAACCTCGACAGCTGGTGCTATAACGGTGGAATATTAAAGACCTAAAATACCTCATCGTAGTACTCGATATTCCTTGCAATGTTCACGAAGTCTACAGCCGTATTGTCAACTTCAAAATCCGTAGACCGACTACGACTGTGACAATCAGCGTCACATGAGAACACAATTCGAGTGCACAGCGCTCCTTTCATCTTGTTTGTACTCACCAGAGATAAGCAGAGTGGAACATCGTCAGTCAGGTCCATCTTAAATGCATGGCCCAATTCTCACGGCACCAGCACTGGTTTGAACATATGTTTGCTACTGGATAAGAGGAAAGTGTGTGACATCTCGAGTAAGGATTGTGTACTCTCGGTATATCATAAATTCATTCATTGTTGATTGAAAGATTTTCTAGAACAAATGTTCATCAGTGCATTATGTTATTATTCTTTTTTATCGTTAAATGGTAACTCCGATTTCGAATCACCGTTTTAAAAATGCTTTGCTGAGGAGAACATGGAGCGAGCAAGTCATCAGTGTCTGTTCTTAACGTATGGCAATAAAGATGCATCTAAAACCTTCCAAAACGGACACGGATCGACACGCGTTGACATGTTGACTGTTCGTTCAAATGACAAATTTGATCACTCACTCATAAAGATATTATATAAAATCATATCCAAGAGTATGAGAATCCGACATTTACGAAGAAAAGACGGCGGCTCCGATTCTTCTAGTTTGTTTTCTTAAAACTCTAAAATAACTGGGTTCAATATTCGAATCAGTGCGTGTATTCATTCAAGGTTCAGTAAAATAAGTTCGATCAGCAACATTTAATGCACCTGGAACAATTACTGCTCAGAATTATCATGTAAAGCAATGAGAATCATTACAACTAAACAATAGCAGATAAAAATAGTTACATTGTACGATCCCATTGCACCTGATTAACTTTAAAATCTTCACCATTAAAACTGAACAGTGGCTGACAACAACAAAGTTAATATTTTCCATAACCTTTCACCTGATTAACTCTACAACACTCAGCTGAAATATTACCTTTTAAAAAGATTGGCCGAGATGCGAATGCTATTTCCCCTATACCACCTAATATGAATATAAGTTCTACAAAATATCTTTATTTTATTATTATGTTATAACTACAAAAAACTGAAGAGATCAATGGTCGACTACTTTTTGAGCATTTTTTTAAGCAGTCGCCCTCGTTTGTTCAAGTTTGAAAGAACTTTAAGCTATTCCATAAATTTTACGCATGCATGTGACCAACAAAAATAAACCTGAAAACTAGGGTGGATTATTTTGTAAACGATAAATCCTTAAACAATTCTACGGTGATTAAAATTATGAAGATGAAGACATGGATTCTAACAAATGAAAAAACATGAGCTTAATATTACGTGTTCATCAATCGGTAAATGAATTATCTCTTGAAAGAAATTGGCACAACGTGCATAATATTTAAAATAAGCCACAAATTCAAATTTTAAATAAAGGTATTTATTTTCAGCACGATTGGCTTCACTGGTATGATGCACATTGGCGAAAAAATTATGAAACATTAATACGATGAAAAAACAAAGAAAAATGAATATTGACAGAAGAGTTGAGAAGGCAAGTCTCGTTTAAATGATGTGATGGACAAAATAATTTGTAATTAGCTTTCATCATTAACGATATAACACGAAGCTAATTAGGGACTTTAATGGGTCCTTGTTTAGGGCGATCCGTGCGTATGAGACTCCATCTAAATAGGGCGTTTAAATCCACCTCATTAGCTCACACGGTAACCATGAGATGGAGCACAACTATTGAACTCCTAAAAAGACTTTACAATACGGGGACGTGCCATTTGTCACGCGTGCCATGTTTCTCACGAGTGTCATGGTTGTCACGAGTGTTGTGCGTGTCAAGTGTGCCATGTTTGTCACGTGTTTCATGCGTGTCATATACTTTACGCAAATGATTGTTTAGCAACTTGTCTAAGTTACACTTTTTTCAAATAGAGTTGAACTCCTGCGATTTTTTCGATAACTTTTCCATTTTTTCATCTGTGCTCGTAGTGCTCTAACACATGGTGCAAAGTTTTCCAGAGAATTTCTGACACGTTAAAAGTGTGAAGTGACTTTTCATAAAGCAATCAATTCTGTAACACAATATGGAATAACGTTGTAACGTTTTAAAAAAATATATTTGATAAAGTTAGTTAGAGATAAAAATTTTAGTTTCGCTTATTTTAAAAGGGTTTGTACACATACCGGAAAAATCAATCTTGATTTCTAGACGCTATTATGTTCGTACTACATCGTTAAAGTAAGGCTTTCCATGTTAATTTTACGATCTTCACAACAATTGAATGCATGTATTCATTTTTGACATTTCTGAATCCCCTGATTTTTACTTTCTCTCACGCGTTCAGTGACTTTTAAACTCAAAATTTAATTAATCCAATCACGCGAGCTGATGGCTTATGAAAATGGCAGCATTTTGAACGAACGGTGTTTTTCTCTGGTAACTTAAACACAAACCTCACCGTTTTTTTTACATCACATAATATTCTGAGTGAAATTTTTTTAACTTTCCTACACTACCATCGATCACAACATAGTCGCATTTTCATAAACTCTGAAGCAATTAAACTCTGAACCTCCAAAATTAACAACGGCTTCATCGGACGATGAACTTCAGAAGTACTCTTGTGTTGAAGACTCTGAAGCGACACTGGCAAATTCAGGCCTCCATCTCCATATTCTTGAGCTCCTTGGTGTTGACGGGAATGAGGGCGCGAGCAGCAGGGAGGTCGGAGGGAGGAGGAGCAGGCTTGTGGGTGCCTCTGAAGAAACCCTGGTACACCACGGCGGCCAAAACGCCTCCGCAGATCGGCCCAGCCCAGTACACCTTGAAACGCATGAAAATGTTTGAGTAAAATTGTCGGTCAAGTGTTGTTGTGAGGTTTGAAAATCGTAAATTATAGCCCGGAGAAAAAATTTGTGAATGGTGTTCCTGGAAGTTAAACGGTATTGAATAATGTCAGGTTATGGGCGTGAAATTTCAAAATATGGAAATAAAAACGTAAAGCGGTACTTGCTGCGAAAGAAGAGTGTAAAATGAAAATTCATGTTTGAAAGAAAACAGGTATGAAGTTTTGATAAAATCCCGGTTTGTACTATACAGTTCATGTTTACAGTCTTTGAGTTAAAACAGATCCAAACTCGTACATCTCTCACGTTCATGTAATGGTCCACAAGAATGACGCTAAAGATATTACGTAGCGTAAATACAAGTCAGGCCGTAATGAAGTTCTGTGGTGATCACGAATCTAACAAAAAATGTATCCAAGTAACTAACTCTCGAAACCTTGCCTCGGCATGTCCTGTTGACATTTCTGATCGCTGCTCGGGAAAATTTATAATTTTTTACCGCGTCGACGGTTTGGTGACTCCTCGGTGCTCACTGAGCAGGTATTTTACTGTATTTTTTTACATCAATTTCTTGAAAATTAAATCGAAGCGCGTTCCAATTAATCCCTTATTCATTTTGAAGAAAATGGTAACTAAATTTGATTTGAGCTGAATATTGAACTACAATTTAACCCACTTTAGTTAGCTGATGAAATCACGAAAGTGAAAAAAGTTCGACAAAATTTCGATTCAAACATGTGTTAGTGCGCTGAAGTCTACGCGAAAAAAACTCAGTTTATATATCACTGAAGAAATAATTGAAATCGATGAATATCTTTCTTCTTGAAGAGAGATATCACCGGCACTGATTATGTACAGTATATCTGTCACGTGCTCTAATTGGCCACGATTCACGCGGTATTCACGTGCGGTAGTCACGAGCAAAGTCGGTTACGTGATAAATTGTAATTGTTACACGCGAAGTCTATCACGTGCCAAGTAGGTTATGTGAACATCTGTCAGCCAGAAATTGGTCCCCCTCAAAGTTTGCCGTATAAGAAATTTGGTTTGTTCAAAGTTTATTCAGCTCGTGACAGTTGGGAAGGTTCATAGTTTGTGTGGAAGAAATTGGATTCATTCAAAGAAAGTTTAACTGGTCAGAGAAAAGTTGGTAGGGTTAAAGATTGTTGTCCAAGGAATTAGATAAGTTGAAACTTTACCTGGCACGGGAGAAATTGGTTGGGTTAAAGATTGTTGCGCAAGAAATTATATAAGTTGAAACTTTACCTGGCACGAGAAAATAAATTACACTCAAAGTTTGTACCGCAAAAAATTGAATGCATTCAAAGTTTATGACGAGAACAATACGTGAATCAAACTCATAAGATTGGCATACCTATTCGCATCCGTCA
Source organism: Morinoia aosen (assembly GCA_030386875.1). Taxonomy (NCBI): domain Eukaryota; kingdom Metazoa; phylum Arthropoda; class Malacostraca; order Amphipoda; family Talitridae; genus Morinoia; species Morinoia aosen. The sequence goes on along the minus strand of CM059559.1, from coordinate 93,858,388 downwards.
CACGAGGACTTTAATCAGGAAAAAAACTATACCAACGAGATTCGAGAATTCTCTGAAAGCGAACAAAGAAGTTAAGTTTATTTAAAAAAAAAATCTATTAGAAATTTGTTAGAACAATGCTTAAGGTTGTGAGATTGAGGATGCATGAATGGTTAAGGTCATGGGATTGCAATAACGAGGATGATGTAACGAGGTTGAGTTTGCATAGTTAGGGTTACGGGGGCTGTAAACTTGATGAGGTTGCCTGGATTTTGATAAGGCCTTTGATGAGGCCTTTCATTGGTGATGTTTTTAAAGCATGAAATAAATGAACATGTAAAGCACAATATAATATGTTTACGTATTCAAAATCTTTAAAACATCATAACTACAGCATAATAAGTATTAATAACTATAGTAAACAATCATCTCAAGATACTGAAGAAATAACTTGAGTAAGGTATAGCCTAGATACGCTCGTACCGGACATGTCAATTTGTTTTCGGTGGTGTTACTGGCTGTAAAATGGTTACCTTCTCCCAGTCGAGCATCTTATACACCAACGTCTTATCGAACTCCTATTCAATATCCTAAGGCTGTTCTCAGAATACGGAACGTTCTAGGGGCAAAATACAGCTCAGGTATGAGGGGCAGAACTCTTCAAAAAAGCTTCATGCAGGTTAAGGCTGACAGGAATGCGGGATTTCCGGTATTCCAAGACTGCTTCTGAGAATCCGTCTGCTTGCAGGGGAACTTCACTGTAGACTGAATTTCCAGACGATAAAACGAACCGTTAATGATAAACGTGTACGAGGCATCGCTGCTACCCGGAGATTATAATAGTGATGTGCATGAGGAAAAGCTATCCAATTACAATAGGCAATAAAGTAATATCAAGCAAGAACAAGGCGGGAGGGTATGGTAGGAAAAACCAACGTGCGGAAAAAAACAATGCTGATACAGGTTTTCCGTTGGTAAAGGCAACATTCACGCAGGTTTTGAATAGGCAAATGCTACAGGTATGCAGGTTTCGTGTGGTAAAAGGCAACATTCACGCAGGTTTGGAATAGGGAAATGCTACAGGTATGCAGGTTGCGTGTGGTAAAAGGCAACATTTAAGCAGGTTTCGCACCGTAAAAGTCTGCATTTATGCTGGTTTCGCATAGGGAAAAGCTACATATACGCAGGCTTCAATGGGATAAAACGAACGATGGGATTTAACGAGCACGAGAGCGCATTACCGCCAGTTCGTCTAAGGGACACAAATGAGTTGCAAATCGCCCTTGCTGGTCGCTGTGCCACCGTCAGGAGCAGGTACGGCCGCGCAGCGCTGTTTGGTCTCTCTGAAGCAGTACGAGTACAGCAGACTTGCAAGCATCGCGCCCACGGGTGGGGCTGTCCAGTAGATCTTTGGTGGAACAAAGCGGTGCTCGTTTTTCACAATATGCGTGAGGGATGGTGGGAGGAAACCAAAGTAAAATTTGCTATTAATTAAGTAAATGCTCGTGATTGTTTTTTACAATATACTCATTTATGAGTGATGGTGGGTGGAAACTAAAAAAAATTAGCCTTGCGTTAGTGAAATGCTCGTGTACAAGTTGGTGCCTGTTTTTCACAAAACATTTATGCATGAGTAATGGTGAGTAGAAACTTATATAAAATTACCCCTGAGTTAGCCAAATGCTCATCGACAATAAATGATCGGTAGATGATTCAGAGAGAATTTGCAATCTTGAAATAAAGTGTGTTCGAGAAGAAATTAGGAGGAAGTAGTATGGAATGTAGTAGAAGGGAGTGTAAGCTGAAACTGAATCATCACTACGGGAAAAAAAGATAAAATTGAGTAATATGTTCAAGTTTGTGCTCATTGGTGACTACTGAAATGAAAATGAAGCCTAATTAAAACTTCAGGGACTTGGTTCATACAGACGTAAAGTTCACCCCACTTCGTCAAATTAAGCAGAGAGATTCAACATAAACTAACAGGCTTCAAACCATATTTTCACCTTTGTTTTAAAAAATTTCATACGTAGGAAATTTAAAAAGTGATTTTATCTTTTTCCAGGACAGGTATCGGAGGCAAAAGAAAATAAGAGAAGAAAAATAAAAGCTGAGTATAGACATGACTACGTAAGGTCAACGAACTCCCGAGTCATCGCATCAATTTCGATGGCAGCTACAGAAGAACCTCAGGCGACGGCTGCATACTTCATGCGAGGTCTGCAAGACAGCGCCAGGAACACCGACGAAGACTAAGTGCTTCCGTTTCAATCGGATAAGAGACAATCAAAATGTTATCCGGCAGGTGTGAAGTATATCCCGAAAAGTACTGTGTCTTTTTTCGCCTTTTGAAGTTATACCCAATGGACTATGATTTTGGAGAGAACATTAACTTGTAGCATAGTGCGAGATTTCCGTCTAAACTTAGTCCAGACGAATTATGAAGGCATTGAGGACTCCACTTTGCCCGATTTGAATGTCCACTTCATGTTACAAACCTTACATGCATTTTTTAATCACTTGTACCTCATATCATTGAATCTCCGCATCTTTACAAATGTTATACTTATTTTTTTATCACTTCCGCTTGATATCATGGAAGTTCTGATAAATCTTACGTAGAAACACTTGTTTATCACCAAAGGATTCTATTTCAAAACTGATGTCATCTTTAGTCCACCAGTGTGACGTCATCAATATGTTACCATTTCTAGGAGGATGCCTTCACATATAGGAGGTATTGAAATTCAGTCAGGGTTGTACAGGGTTGCTAAAAAAACGTAGGTCATGCATCCTTACGATTTACCAAGTGGCAGGCCTGCAGTTCAACTTCCAATCTTTCCTTGATCTCTAATCTCATTTATGCAGTAGTTGGCGTGTGACATAATTTTATCAGAGGTGGTATTTACCTTCTTTTGTTCGCCTTTTGAGCTCCTCTTAAATTTTTCTGCAGTGAGATTTATTTTTTTATTCTGTGTTTTTTTTCGACTTGTCCAGTGGTGTGGTTGATTTGAATGTTTAACCCTAGAACGTTAACCTGGGGTAATTTCCTCCCAAGTGAATTTGGGGATGATGCCATTCACCCACTAGGGTTACCATTCTAGGGTTAATGGGTGTGCCCAACGTATGCCAACTCACCCAGTGGTTGTCCCAGGCGTCACCGCCCACCACGAGCGCTGGTCCGAAGGTGCGGGCAGGGTTGAGTGAGGCTCCGGTGTACGGGATCTGCAGGCAACACGGCAATCGAATTCTTGAGCGTTACTTCCAAGAAAGTGGTACCTCACTGACTATTAAAACAAAACTCCTGTTAATTATGAAAACAACACTATACCCGCGCTCTTTATGGAGACACTGTAATTGAATTTCTGAGATCAGTTCATAAGCTTTGTTTCTGAAAAATTAATACTTCAATGACTACAGAGATAAAACACATGCTAATTATGAAAAAACGCAATACTAATGTTATTTATCAAAACATCACTGTGATAGAATTCTAGAGCTCAATGCACGCGCTTTGCTTCTGAAAAATTAATACCTCACTACAGATATGAAACTCATGCTGATCATGATAAATCCTGTCCGTCAATTTTGAACGCATGAAAATTTGTGTTGTATGATATGCGTAATAACATTTTTATTAGCATTAAAAAGTTCTCTTGATGAAACTAAATTTTACCCTAGATATCGATGAAGATTATGAAAAAATTCGTCGAAAAAGGATAAGCATTTTAGAAATCGTAGCTACACCATGTTTCTTTGTTTACGCAGCTACATGTATTATGTTTGACGTATCACATACCTCGCAAAAAGTCTTGAAAAACACACCTTTTTGAAAATTAACATTGACAACATCGCAAGTTACAGTTGACCATGCAACTGATGGCTGCGTAAGTAACGCTTTTGCAAGCGTACATTTTCCAGAGAAATGTTAATTAACATATGTTATTCAGAATGAATATCTTACATATCACTGACCCGAAGAACATTTATTATTGATTTTTTAAATGAATGTCTTACAATCAACACTCGAAAGAAAGAAAGAAAGAAAAAACTTTATTTCCAATAGAGATTGTACAATATCACAATCATTGGTTTTTAAATATCTTAAAATTAATACACTTAGATGATAAACACACACGAGTATTGAAAAACTCGTGTCACTAGTCGAAAATAAATGATTTAGGGCAATGTGCTCCTAATCTTGCTTAATCTACATTTGACAATACATGTAATGATAATTATAAGAGATAACGCAAATTCATGGACGATGCATTTTCATTGTGGGGTGAAAACACTTTTGACAGTTTACATGTACATGACATAAAACTTCGCAATTATTGATGCCAGGAAATAATATATGAATCGCTTGTTGCGGCAAATGTTCAAAAGAGTCATTATAAGGAAGCATGAATAAAAAATATAAATACAAATCCATATACATATATATACGCACATATACATAAACATACATACACACACACATACATATATATATATATATACATATACATATGTACGCATAAGCATGAGGACCAAGAAGATTATAAGCTTTGTATTTCTAATTCAACAATTATTTTAACATAACGGTCGTTAGTTAATAAGCATTTTATTTAAATATAAATGGATGATCGTACAACAAATGTATAGTTTGTACATGAATGCTTTACAATAATAAAGAGATGACGAGTTAGGTAATGTTACAAGTTGAGAGTGAACAGAAAATGACCATTGTCTCTAGTAAAATGCTAGTTGTCAGTTTAGTACACACATATGTGCACACATACATGTAAATATATACACATATATGTACACATAAGCATGAGGACCAAGAAGATTATAAGTTTTGTATTTCTGATTCAACAATTTTAACATACCGGTCATTAGTTAATAAGCATTTTATTTAAATATAAATGGATGATCGCAGAACAAATGTATAGTTTGTACATGAATGCTTTACAATAATAAAGAGATGACGAGTTAGGTAATGTTACAAGTTGAGAGTGCACAGAAAAAAGACCATTTTCTCTAGTAAAATGCTAGTTGTCAGTTTAGTACACACATATGTGCACGTATACATGTAGATATATACACATACGCATGCACAAACATACCCACGCACATACTTACACCAAACTCGTAAGCATACACAAATGCATTTCTATGCATTGAGGCAATACATACGCATTCTACAGAGTGTCATACGAAGAGCATTTACAAACATTTTTCATTTAAAATGTACGTCTAACATTCAACTGTCCCGAAGACCGCTTATAAACATAATACTCAATAAAAATAAATGTCTTGTACTTCACTGCTTGCAAAATTTACCACTGCCACTCACCCCGAACAAGTGCGTGCAGACGGCGGCGAGACCAATAGCCATGGACGCGGAACCTTTGACGTCAGTCCTGCGTGAGTCCGTCGTGCCGAAGATGGTCATCAGGAGCATAAAAGTACACAAGACCTCCACCGCAAAAGCTTGGCTTCCGGACAGTTCAGAGTTCACACGGCTCACGCCCATGCCGTACTGGATGCTCGGTGGTGTGATGCCCTGTGAAAAACGTTCTTGTAAAGGTAAATTCATCACATGGTGGAAACTTTATTAACTTCCCCTATTGTTTTTGAGAGTGAGAGAGTTCTTGTTTGGAAATTCATTTTGTGCTGGATTTTATTTTTAGATACATTCAGATAACGTAGATCATTATCTACATCATCTAATCGAGAAATATGAAAAATAATGAAAGGAAAATATTTATTCTAACAGCTCTGTCTATATGGTATGATTTATTTAGAAGTGATTTAGCAAACTAAGCAATTTACTGCGTTACAGAAAAAGTTTCGTGTTTGGCCCCAGTCAAACCCAGTTTATTCGAGTCGAAGTTGTCAGTCAAAGAAAGTCATAGTAACTATTTTGGTGTTTTAAAAGTTAAACCAAGCCCAAACATATAAAGGTTTTGCCACTAATGGTCATTTAGAATGTAAACAATTTGAAACAATTTAAGCGATTTATTTACCACAAGCGATACAGAAATAGAATGTTTCTCAAGTCAAATACAATGGTCAAATTTGCGTATAGCTACTTGTGGTCCCACATAAGTTCAGTGACTTTTAGAACATCCTATCGCCAACGCTTTCTAAGGAGTACAATTATATTTAAGTTTGGGCAAATATTATCAAATGTTCAAGATATTCACAGTTTAGACGAACTTTCTACACAATGAAACCCAGAGGCATAATTGCGTGCAAAATGCGAATTCATTCTTCTGCCGAGTCATTTGTATTGTGCTTTTAAGTTTTCTATTCCATTTTCATTACCCGTTGTCTATTTCGTATTCATACACTTCGACACAGTATCATGTCTTTTCAACCAACAAACTCTACGTCTGTCGTTCATATTTCCCTTCATCTCAATGTACAAAATTGCTCCTACCAACAGTAGAAGTATTTATTTTTTCGCTGACGGCTACAGATAAAAAAATTTCACTGGACCCCAGAATAAATCTCACCGAACCCAAGAATGGTAACGACATCCATGAACGATGGTGATTTCCCATCGATAATTTCCTTAGTCTCCTTCATACCTGTGGGATGTCTTTTATAGGTCACAGAGCAACACAAGAAATTGAGTTACTCACGTAAAGGATGCCAGCTCCCGCGATGCCGCCCAAAGTTTGCGCGACGACGTACAGAATGCTTCGCGTCACCGACATGTAGCGAGCCACCAACATGCCGAGGGTCACTGAAGGGTTCACGTGGCAGCCAGAGATGTGGTCCAAAGCCTGGTGAAGTAAAATTTACGCTTAGCCTTTTGAATGACATAATTTACTAGTATTACGTTGTCAAACACATGCTCTATAGATAAGATCTGCAACCAACATGCCGAGGGTCACTGAAGGGTTCACGTGGCAGCCAGAGATGTGGTCCAAAGCCTGGTGCCGTAAAACTTCCCTGTAATTAACACCTTGAAGGACAAAATTTACAACTATTACGTTGTCAAGCACACGCCTTATAGACACCTGCACATAGCCGAACGTTCGCTTTAAGATGGGTCGTATTCAACATCACCATGCATGAGAGCTAATCTGCAGCTAAAAATCCTGACCACCCGACGAGGGCAATCCAGGTTACCGTCGAAACAATCATTACCCATACTCGAGTTGAAAAAAGCCCTGCTATTGAACAATCTAAGTGGGGAGTCCCTGTTAAGTTTTTTCTAGAGTCGCTGTCACCATTTTCTGGCAGTGCTAACATCCCCAATAATATCCCTATAAATTTCGAGCAAATCAGCCATTTTCCTTAACAATTTCACAAAGATTTTTACACATGAAGTAAAAAATTTTCAACTAGAGGGATTTTCATTGGTCGTCCAATTCAATTTCATAAGTTAAAAATATCCGAAGTTCTAATGCAAAGAAAAACTGGATGTCAATTCTTCCAGTTCAAAATGTTGGTTTGTTCCCTGTCAAACGCGTCCAAAATGTTCGAGTGTTCCCTGTCAAACGCATCCAAAATGTAGGTTTGTTCCCTGCCTATCGCATCCAAAACGTTGGTTTGCTCCCTGTCACACGCAATGCCTTGGAGGTACGGCCAGTTCTGTGAAGCCTGAACCTTCAGGGCAGCACCACACAATGCGTCATGCGAGCCAACGCCCGGAAATTGTATCGTTCTCAACCTCCTTCGACTGCCGTTCCCTGAGGGCAGACGCTTCACGTTTCTCAAGACTGCAGGCAACGCGGTCCAGGTCCTGGTGTCTGTTTCTGTGAGGTTGTCCTTGCGTCATTCGGCATGCCTTGCCTTTACCACGTGGACTACGACGTGTTGGGACATGTAGAAATTACACATCTTCCAAAATGGTAAGTAGGTATGTTGCTCATTTACGTGCTGCCATAAACGAATTTCATTTTAGTTATTTCACTCCTTTTTTTAAATGGATTGAGTGTACAAGATGAAATATTGGCATGCAATGATATTTTTCACATTTTTTCGGTGATTGCCTACAACGCGTATCGAATTATAACAGGAGAGCGAGTTACAATGATTTTCACGAAGGCAAATTGCAAGGTATCGTAGGAAAAAAAGCATAATATCGTACGCAAGTAATGAACAAAATATCGCACAAATAGGAAATGATTCATCGCAAAAAAGAAAAAAGAAAAGTATCATTCGTGAGTAAAGAACAAAGTATCCCAGAGGAGAAAGTAACTAGGTAACGCAGGAATGGAATAGCAAAGTATCTCAAAAGAGCAAGTAACTATTTATAGAAAACTACAAGAAAAATGTATATCAGTTGCGTAAAAAATAAGGATCTTTTGCGTTCAGGATTTACATAGATGCCGCAATAACGGAATATCAAAGTATCCCACGACAGCAAGTAACAAGACGCCTCACGCAACAAGTAAAGGAGATGTCACTGAAACATGTTCCTGCGAGTGTCACGTTGTGTCTACGCGGAAAGATCAACTTGCAAACACACCAGAGCGTGCTTTCCGTTTCGCTTCTTTGTTGCGCGGTTTATATGACAAATACGCTCAGTGGGCGCAGCAACCTCCTCTGCTTCGTTCTTTTGAGGTACATTTCGATTACAATTCTGAGTTCATCTTCGTGGTTTTTGTGTGCCTTCTAAAATTTGAGATATTTTTACAATGGTTTTGTATCGTGACTTTATTTTAGGTGATCAGCCGAGATAGTTTGGAAAAATTAACGAGAAATTGGGATTTGTTTTTTACAATGTTGAGTTAGAGTTGAATGCTAGGTGTTATGAATTTTTTTTTGTAGGAAGGAATTACTCCCATCACTTTCTCAGCAGTAACGAACTAACGGTGGTGTGAGGTGCCGATCACGTGAACAGCGAGAATGTTCCAAGAAATGGTCGAATGCAGCACATGAAATTTTCAATTTATCTTAAAGCCTGAATTCGAAGCAACTCAAATGCGGGTAAATTAATTACAATGTTTAAGATGGTCTACTGCTCGGTCTTGTCATTAAATTGTTCATTGCTTTACATGAATTTTCAACCACCGTTATCTGATACGTTACTTTATCATTTATGTGTGCTATTGAGAAGCGCAAGAAGAATAAAAAACATCACACAAACTCATGCAATGGATTTATTGTTAATTGGACTAAATGTGATACGAAGGTAATTCGATACGCCAAATTAGAATAGGTAATATGGCGGCAAGAATCAAAACAATTTGAATACCCCTTGGTATTTTGAACGCAGAGGGCAACATGAATGTAATTTAATTTCAAGCTTAGTTCTTTTACTTCAAATACATCTCACCTCTATGAAAAATTTAGAGTGAAGTACATGGTAAGGAATATAGATTTCACTTTTGAAGATTGAAATACAACAACAACACAAAGTTTGTCCGGGAACATCACGGGAATTTCGACATTTACGAACAAGCAAAACATGACAACAGATGTCGCTGCTTACAGCCTTACCATGACTGCATCTTACCTGTAGGATACTTTTAAAACGTATAAAATGATCCTTATTTCAAACAACCCAACAGCGACTGCATCTTACCTGTATGAGACACATAAAATCTGAACAATCTTCATTACAAACATCCTAACAAAGATTGCATCTTACCTGTACGATGCTTGTAAAACGTATGAAACGATCGTTATCTCAAACAACCAAGCAGCGACCGCATCTCACCTGTATGAGACACGCGAGGGTGAAGCCGAAAGTGAGGGAAACCTTTACGATGTCTGTTTTCTCTCCGAGGGTAGAGGCGCAGCCGAACAGCACCAGGATGAGGGTACCCAGAAACTCCGCCCCTAAGGCCTTCCATAAGCCCACGGTCTTGAGTTCTTGCGTTCCAAGAATGTCAGCGGAGGATTTTAATCGACCCATTGTGAATTGAGTTTAAAAGTTAACGCAAAATTACGCTCTGTTGGAGAAAATGATAGAATTAAGGAAAAATAGCGCTGAAAAGCTGTTAACGGAGGCTGGACTGAAAAGGAAAGGAAACGCTTCTTCCAAAGAAATAAAAAACATAGTTTTGAGATTTCGCTCCATAGTTTTAGGGCATCCTGGCTGAATGACGATTTTTCCTCAGTTTTTGTATGAAATTTTTACTCGTCATTAATTTTCCAAAACTATAATTGACAATTTGTTTGTAAAAATTTACCGAGCAGCAACTCATTGCAAAAATAATTTCTAGAATATTTTTTCGATATATTTTTGCCTGTGATACAGAATATGCTTGGAACAGCGGACGTAACTTCACCAGAAAGCATTCTTTCTAAGTTCTCAATCACCTTAGCATGAATACAATCAATCCAATTCTATTTCTGCGAAATGCAACAGAGACACAATTTACCTCCTCTAATCTTATAATAAAAAATTATAAAAAAATTTAACTGGTTTTCAAATTCCTGACCCTGATTAGGGAGGAATAAGAGAGCGAATGTAATATATAAACATTTACAATCTTATTTATGTGAAATATGACGTAATAGCTACTTTGTATCAAAATACAAGATCACAATGGTCGTCTCTTCAGTTTTAAAGGTCACTCCGACCTGAATTTCCGCCTCTTGGATGATATCCAAAAACAAATATAGTACAGCCACAGATCATGTAGGGATATTTAAATGAATTTACCTTTAATAACCTCTCTTTGAAACACACACGCTTTGTTCTAGCGCTTGGGACCTTCACTCGATTTTGACATTCGGTACCTACGCATTTAATACTTGCATTTGGTATCTGCACTCGGTTCCTGCTCTAATTGGTACTTGCACTCGATGCCTTCATTTGGTACATTCATTTAACACATGCATTTTATACACGTTTTTTGTCACCTGCTCTTTGTACCTGCACCAGGGGAACCATGTGTGGGCCCGAGCTAAAGGTTAGGTAGGCTTCCTTTTTGTTGTAATAAAATAGGTTTTTGTTTTGTTACGGACCATCTATTTTCGGTTCACTGCTGTCCTGTTTTTCAGCACCTACTACTTTCTTCTTCAACTTTTTTCTTGTTTCATGAACTTCTTTCCTAGCTTACTGTTTCTGTGCACCTTGTGCATAGATTCCACGTTCCCTCAACTCCATACTAAATGGTGCCTTCCTTTTTCCTCTCTTGGAACATCTTTTTCGTGGTTAAGGGAGGCTAAAACTTTCTTATATAATAATAATAATCTTTGTACCTGCACTTCATACCCCTTATCGATACCTGCATTTGTAATCTTTACTCGATACCTGCATTTGGTATTTGCGTTATGCGCGTGCATTTGATACCGTAACAACTGCCGGACAAAAAACATTTATCGCTCTGAGCGTCAGTACAGGAATTGCCCGAGAGGCCGTCGAACTCGGCAAGAATTTCAGAGATGCGCTCGTTACATAAGAACTGAGCGGCTACTAGGGTTTGAGGTGAGACCATGCAGTGCAGTAGCTGTCACGCTCTCCAGTTCACTGAAACTCTACATTCAATTTCCTTAAAGTATGTTGTATTTAAGATTAAAATTACTGCTCTCTTGTTCTTGATTTCTTCTACGATTTATGAACATTAAACAGCACGACAACATCATTGGCAGCCACAGCCTAACTTTATGATTTTTATGATTTAGGTCGTCCAAGCTAAGCTTTGCATAAAGACCCAAAATTATGAAAGCAGCGGCGAAAACGTTAGACTGAAAGACAGACGCACTTTGACTCACTCGAGCATCTCTTCGAAGTGCACAAATACTGACCCAGTAGCTCAATAAGGATACACTTTAGAGTTTTCTACTTTTTATAAAGACATTTGCACAGGATGCCTCACTGCATCCGCTAGTACGTACATGACTCGGCAAATAATCGATAGTGTCTCAGTAGATATTAAAGTAAACGTCAGTACCGTTGGTTTCGATCATAAACGATACATTGTACATCGTCATCCGTCACGGGTCAGCACCAAGTTCGCATTGTAGTACGTGCAACGATTGCTCTCATGAACACGAAGTGATGATGAAAAATGAAAGTTGACTGCGAATATCATGGCGCTTGTGGAAGGTCAGGGAATCCTTCATCTGCAATCATTAAAATTTTCTTCCAACGAGAAAAATAACATATCACTCGAATTGGGGAAATCATCGTAGAACAATTTTCGTGCTTTTAAACCGCCAAAGAAAAGATAACTCAAAATTTCAAAGCAAACTTCTACTTAACCTTTTAACGCCCCATAGAACTATACGGTCTATTTTCGAAAATAGCTTCAATATATTGTATTTTTCGTTAGATTTGGTCCCTAATGTATTCTTCGAAGTTCACCGTCAAATGTGAGTTTCTTCCTCATTCTGATATCAGTAACTACCTGATGCCAGTGCTAGTTTTATAATGGCGGTTGCGCCAACAGTAACATGAGCGCAAAAATTCTGACGTTAACGGGTTAAAGAACTTATGCTTAATCATGCTAGCTGAAGATTTCAAAGCAAACCTCTATTTGAAGAATTGATACTTAATCACACCCGCACTTAATTCTCCACATGACTCAAAACGAATATCTTCTATCGTCTTCAATTCTATCTTCTAATATCTTCCATGATTGGAACAGCAATGCAGGTATTGCTTCTTACATCAATGACCACCGAGAAACCATTGGCAACGCCACGCTGTTTGCTCAACGCATTATTCGGTAGAGCAAACATTCCAGCCGCTCGGGCCGTGCGCCAGCAAGGCTGGGTGACACAGCAGTTAACTGCAAAAATTACGAAGTTTTACGCGTGATCATTGCCCATGCAAAGCATCCAGACTCGTCAACTTCAAAAATCTACTCAAAGCGCCTACATCCAACTTCAAGGTTGATAAAATGGCGTTCATCTGTAGAAATATGCCACCATATATGGATTGCAAGGGGTTGATCTCAGGTGTTTTAAAACGCTGCATTATTTTCTACGTATGTAGATGTTTCCATCATGTATTTGATGAGGTGGTATAGCTTCCTAAGTACGCAAATGTTTCCATTCGCACATGGAAAACGATTGACATTGTGTAAAATCGTGTGAGAATATTAGTTTACAATCAGGTCATAGAAATGAAAATTGAATCCCCTAAGTAAACATGTGCAGTACTTGTGCAGTAAATATCAAGTGATATAACTTAGAAGTTTTTTCAACCATAGTTCAATGATTCACAGTGGTCACAAGATAATCTCTGTGCTCTGATGATCATCAAAAATTTTGAGCACGAATTAAATCACCAAAATGATATTAGTTCATGAAACAAGTGATGGTTCATTTTTGGTGTGTGTTGTGTTCTGTTGATAGCGGAAATTCAGAACGACTGTCCCAAGAATGGACCAAATCTGTGCGAAAAAGAGTCTATTTCTGACGCTACGGCAAATAGGAGTCTAACTGAGACTCAGAAGGCGCTAAAGTGAGGTGTAAAAATTGTTGAGAAAACGGGATAACACTCCGAAAATAATGAAAATAATATTTCACATCATCCACAAAGAAGTGCAAACTCTCGATGGGAAAGAATTTTTGAAACATTCTATTACGACGACGTCAAATTTCAAAAGTTCCGTAGAATTTCATCGCGTTACTATCGACAACTCGACAACCGCATTGTCTTGTTTCCTTTGTTGCAGCTATCACCAGCTAAAGAACAGGTTGCGAAGGCCCGCTATAATTTCCTTTATGATCATTGCCTGTGTCACTGTAAAACCCATGATTTGAATCCAACATCGTAATTGTTCGTTCTCGTCACAGCAGGAAATGATAGAGCATTCGAGGGGCATCGAATACAAGGAAGGTTTTCTTTTTCTCCATCGTTTCGGGAGTTTAGGCTATCATCTTACTGCGAGTGCGGTAAAACTCATATATAATGACACTTTGACCTCAACGTGCGCCACCGGTGGCAACAAAGGGGATTTTCATTATGCTGCTCACAAATCAGTAATCACAAACTCAATTTTTATAAATGCTTAATTAAAGCCAAATAAAGGCACTATCCACTTCATGTTTGCTATTTTCAAAATTGCATACTATAAATGAATAAAATTAAGTTGAAGATTGAACTTCGGTTTAACCAATTGCAATCAAAGTGATAAGGCTATCGTTATTTTTCATGCGCTTTGGAAGCGGCGGTAAAAAAAATTAGTTTCATATACAAGACGTAGATCCGGTGCTGATCCCAGTGTAAGCGAATCGCTTTGGTTGAAATCTCAACAACTCTGCAGCCCTCAATTGAGTCTTGTAATTTAGGCTCGACTTGTGGATCGTGACGAGAGCTGACTTTAAAGGCGACGTAAATACCAACGAGGACACCTCGTTCGTATGGCACCCACTAAATTGTTTTAAAGGTAACGTAAAAGTCAAGAAAATGAACCTCGCTCGAATGGTGGCCATTCGCTAACTCCAGAGGTACCTTTGAAAACAAGGAAATGCAACTAACAAACTCGGAATTTGCTTCCTGTGCTCGAAAGTGACTCTCAAAACAAACAAAAAACACATTACTCATGAAGAACTCACTTGTATTTAATTAGGAAATATATTTTTGAACGGAAAAATAAACTTAAATCGAACTTGCAAGTCCGAATTTTCGATAGCACAGATTTGCTCGGAACTCTAGTCACATCCTTGAACATAATGCCACGGCGACCAAAATATAGTTTTAACTGGTATGGGTAACTTGAGGAGCAATATGAACAAGGACGCATAAAAAATTCATAAAGGTACTTCAGTTGAGTATTGGTTAATATTGCTATAAAATACATGTAGCCTCTAGATACGCCAGAATACGGGCAAAAAATGGCACAACGCGCAAAATGACGCAAACTTTTGTTACAACTTCGCTCGAATCATTTAGCGTCACATATACTCATGGAAACGGATGAGAAACTTGAACGTAAAAGCGCTGGATTTCTGATCAGCGTTTGTCCAGCTCTAAAAAAACCGTGTAAGATGGGCGTCAAGAATGTTTGACTCTTCAAACTTTCAAAAATCAAACATCAAGAATGTTTGGTTCCCAGGACCCGTAGTAAGGCAGCGAGAGACGCTCAGGATAAAAGATTTGCTCCCCCTTCACTCTAGATAGGATGAATGGGAGAGAAGAGATTGAGTTCTACTGTAGAATTCTCCTGTTTAATCTGTCTGTAAAAAGACACCAGAGAATCTTGCATGTACAATCTCGTGAAATTATCCTACTGTCACTTGCAGAATCATACAACAGAATAGAACAAAGTCCTGCTGACACATGTAGATTCTACTCGTAGGTTCCTCATATTGGCGTAATTTTTCGAGGATTCTTGAGTTCCCGTTTACCCTTGACCGTCCCCAAAATTGCGCGAGTCATTAAAGCGCCAAACCAATCTTCCCTTCTGAGGAGTTGCGATTGTTGGCTCCGTAGAAACACTGAACTCATTTCGGCCTCAGTCGCAACGACTGTTTGTCGCGTAGTTGCTACGGTCTGAATCAGTGATCTGGGCCTGATTTAAAGGTCGAAAATAAACCTTCACCTCTCGTTTCCCTCAATAAAGTATTGTGGTATTGAAATAATTGACACACGTATTTTCATTGTTCAGACCCACAGGCCTCTACAGAGCAGAATCTCGGGAAAAAATAATGTGTTACTTGCCATTTATGTAAAAAAAAAACAGCTTACTTCCGTATGGTTCAGATGTTTAAAATGATTATAGACGTTATAAATCTTATCGTTTCGATGGAAAATCCAGAACACTTGAAATTATATCAAATGTGGCCATGATTTTGCAGTATAAGTAGGAACATAAGCTGCAAGAAAACACTCAGGTATTAGGGTTTTTTCTTCGAAACGTTAACGCAAATCATGCCATAATATTCTTAAATAATGCGAGCTTAGAGTAATGACAAAATGTAATGCGTTGCTTCTGAGTTATTATTTTTAATATCTGTACAACACGTTTGACCCACTCGGTTATGTCAAGCTCACTGTAACCATAGGTACGATATCCTTAATAAAGTTTATGTTTTCTATTCCCGAAAGAAATAAGCAGACTTTCGAGTCATGTTTTCTGCAGCGTCGATGTGAGTGCATTATTATTCTTTTCACGCTAAGCCATGGCATATAAACGGAAAAAATGTTCCCGTTATAATGAATGTCGTACGGATTAAATTTTCGAGACACTTCAAACACCAATGTAATGCATCTCATGATATATAACAATTTTATTGGATATAATCTGGTTTTCTTTCTTTCCCATTGTTTCGCTGGCCAAGAGCCGGACTTAAAGCTTCACTAACGTCAGCTGTTTAAGAAAGAGAAAAATTTACGCTGATTTTCAAACCGCAAAATGAAACCCTGACAACTAGCAGTGCAACCGCAAGTGCTTCGAAGCACCTAATTTTCTGCTCAAAATCTTACTTATGCAGTTTTGAAATTGATGGTTCGAGCTGAAATTGTGGGCTTGCAATTGCTGCGCTAAGCCGACGTGCTTTAAATCGCCACTGTTTTGAAGCTCAAAGTGGAAGTTGATGCAAAACTAACATCTCATTTGTACCCGGCAACAGGTCGACCAGAAAATAAAATCTCACTTCAGTACCGTAAAATTTTATTTCCTGTTGGAAAGTTTATTTAATCTTCAGTGGAATTTAATTCAAATAGTGTAAAAAATATTATAGTATAATAACTGAGTTTAAGTTTTCTGGTAAGTTAAATAATTCACAGGGAGCAAGGCTCTCCATGAAGAAATTTAGGTCAGAAACAGGGACCCATTAAACTAGAAAGTGAACTAGGCATGGCTCGCAAAAAAATAAAGTAAATCCCGACTGTAAATTTGAAATTTTTATTCGAACGTAAACATGTCAAACTCAACACCGCATTCTCCTTTTATACAGATATGAATTGGAGTTTAAGCGACTAGAAGGAGTAAAAACCATATCACATCATACAATAAAATCATACGACAGAATCCTACATTTGCACAAACGTTTGTGAATGTTTGACGAACAAAAACTATGACATACGAGTACTTTTGCTAGAACCTCGAACTCTATATACGCACTGCACCCGACCCAAACCAGTGAAATGTATTTCTCTTCCTCGTCCTCCCATACTCTGTTGACAGCCAAAACATCAACCCTACGGTCGCACGGCTTCCCCAGCAAAGTTTTGGCGCACCTGATACTCATCAAAGGGAGGTTTGTCGCATGCAATGGCAATCTATGACGGCAATTTCAAGGCATGTGATCATCTCTTCCCCTCCTTTATTAACCATAATAAAAAAAGGGCAAAATCATGGTCCCACAAGTGGAGCAAGCGTCCCTGAAATGGCACGGAGGTTTGAAGTGTCATTCACCTTTGGACCGAGCTCGTCGTTTTCTTTTCCCATGTATAGGCTTCCATTTTTCTTTTCACCCTCCCAACCCTGAAAGAGGAATTATGACCCTGCAACCCTAGTAATGGTAGAGAAACCGCTAATTTGCGTCGCACGTCTGCCTCCACTGATGGTAGAGACGTTAGTTCCTGGAAATCCTACCGACCTGCGTGTCCATTTTTAGGAACTTTTGAGCGTGGAGCGTACAAGTTGGTGTCCTTAGGTTTCGGTCTGAAGAAATTCGTAGCGGTCTGCGTACCTCGAAGTTGAATTGAAAATTGCAATTCGTTTGTGCCATCACTTTGTCGTATTAATGAAGTTACGTAACAAGAAGACCCCTCTAAGAATATGATAAGATTTGCGAAGTCGATCATGTTTCACTGTTTACAAAAATAATGTATAAATGAAGAAAACATTGTTTTTCCTTCAATACAAGCGTTGTTCATTCAGAGACAAACACGTTGATTTCAACTTTCTGTAGAAGCTAATATTTCTTGAATAAATCCCCAATCCGTACTCAACGATTCCCTTGAGCCCACCAAGTGAAGCTTGGGTGAATTCTGCATACGACAATGAATTCTAGTTAATGCAGCATTAACACGTGATTTTTAGGGTTGGGAGATGAGTAAATTTATGCATTTTACGTGCTTCTGTTACTGAGCATGATGATCATATGAACACGACCTCGAAAAATGTACCGGGTTAATTTTTCTTTCACTTCTGTGAAGCGAGCGTGAGGTTATGCCCAAAACAGAACCCGGTCACCCCTAATGAATTTCTCAACAGCTAATTAGTATTCAAATCAATATTTTCTAGAGCAAATTAATGCTCAAATGAAAATTACCATCCACAAATTGATGTTCAAATTATAATTCTACTCTTTAAATTAATGCTCAAATCAAAATTTTGAGCTGCCAATTCATATCAAAATTAAAATTATACCATTTTCGAGTGCATTTAACGATGCAACTACCAGACCACAGGATTTTTGGAATTCTACCCCCAAGGTTCTTGACCGTTGCCACCAAAGTACAGTCACAACTCATTATTTTAGCCGAGCTGCTGGTTTCAAATTTATAAATTTCATGGTCCCGAAATACGAAACGATACGAAATGTATAAATTTATACGAAATTTAAAAATTATATGATCCCAAAATACGAAACGATACAAAATTTATTAATTTCGTGGTTCCAAAATACGAAATGATACGAAATTTATAAATTTATACGAAATTTATAAATTTCGCTGCATCGCTCGGCTCTTCATCGTTTCCCTAAAGCTCTGCCCAACAATCCATGGCTGTTCCCACGACGCGTCTGTAAGGAGATCGAATAGACTCGAGGCTCTGACCTTCTGGTGGCTGTCAAAAGAAGGTTGCAGGCAATGTTCAGTGGCGGTTTTAAATCGAAAAATAGCAATGTTACACTGATGGTCTGGATTATGTGATTAAATTTGTCATGCGGTTGTCCAGAGTGGCGATGGCCAGTATACAATGATGGTCTTAACTTGAAGATATTATATATTACCTTTTGGTTTAAATTTCCACTCTCAGATATTTTATGATTTGCAGTTAATACCGCTAATTAATTAAACACTATATGTCATGCATTCCTTACTTCATCTTATAGCACAAATTATTACATGGCATAACTATAATATTAATAAATGAAATATATTTTCATTTCATTTATTAATAGCTATACAATTATAGTTATATAACGTTATATTTTGCATGATAAATAAAATAAGCAATATGACCTTGGTTTTTTAAAATAAAATATACAGGATTCTTAAAATTAAGGAAGTTAATTCGGATCGTGTTTAGGAGCCGAGATGATTCCAAAACAACGGTCTCATTTCATCATTATGTAAGATGAAGAGGAATATCATTTTCATGAAGTTACTTGAGGGTAAAAATTTTGTGAAGGATCTATTCGTTATTCAGTTGTATTGGCTTACAACCCAAAAAATAAAACAAAATAATGTCAAAATATAAAATTTTAACATAATATAATAATGTTAATAGTAATAATAGAAATGATAAAATATAAAATTTTAGCATCATTTGTAGTTACTCATTTGAAAAATTGCAGAAATTATTAAAGAAGCACTACAAGCTGTCCTAGTATTCCACCTACACTCAGCAGTGTGCAATGTTCTGATTTAAGGTGAGACAATAAAAAACTACCCTTTGAAATTATTTGATTTCTCTTCAAAATGCGCTATGAAATGTGACTGATAATTTCCACTGATGAATGCATTCCAAAATTTCCAATACCGACACATTATTCTGCGATTTATTACGCAAATAATTTGTACGACTGAGACACCGAACACTGGTTTCGTAAAAAAATGTTATCAATCGATTCCGACAACTGAATGAAGAAAAAATAATTCCCTGTTCCGAACATTGCGATTAATGGTTCAGTGAGATAAATTTATAATTCTCAGATGATCGGGTTCACTTTTTTATCGAAAAACAGCCACACATTTTTGACCTGAGTGTTTAGAGAACGCGCGCTGGTGACAGGACTAATCTCGAATGAATTTTTAAGTCTTTCGCGGTTTGATCGTAATTTCCACGACATATTAACTTCACAAGAAGCATGGAACCGTGCTCTCCCGTGATCAGGACATAAAACCAAGCGGGCTGTAAAACTGAAACTTCCCTCTACAAGTGAGTGTGAAACTCTCGTCACTTATAAAACTGAAACACACATCTTCAAGTGCGAACAAAACTCTCCTCACTAAGGAAACTGTAACGCACTCCGTCAAGTGCGCACTGAACACTTCTCACGTACTCGATAGCTCTCAGATGTGATAAAAATTGACTGACTTATATGATTCAATTTTAAAAATTATTTTTTACCGTATGTAGAAATACCGCTATCACAGAAATTACAGCTCGATCAAGGGAGGAACCAACCGTCTACTTAAAGCCAACGTTTACTTTTTGTTGCGCAAGTAAAATATGTTACTGCTTTCCCTCACGTAGAAATGTTGTGCTCATACTTGGGATTTTTTAAGATTGCCATAAAAATATTGTTCTACTGATTGAAATTTTTTCAGATTAAATTAAAATATCTCAACACTGTTTACTTTTTCATCAATTGACTTTAAAACGAAATAATAGAATGCACAGCTCATTCACTCTTTTTCCAGAAAACTCACCATTTTTTTAAGGTTCCAAATATCTAGAAAGAATTTAATGTCAAGCTTTAAACGGGTCATAAAACTACAAAATAGAAAACCTTTTCAAACAAGGATATTTAAGTACGATTTTCGTTAAAATATTTGTTCAAGTTCTCGGATGTTATCCTGCTCTATGAAACAAAATGTTTGTGTTCCCTTAAAATGAGCTAGAACAGCTACTTATAATTCATTGTCTGTTATTTAGTTCAAAATTTTGCATTTATTTTATGGAGCATCACACATAGTACTTCTCATTAATAACACTATTACCATAAATAAAATTACCGATTAATGTCAGTATTACCATAGAAATATTACTTATTAATTCCATTGTTTCAATAACTAATGGTACATATTAATTTCAATATTACTATTGATAATATAATAACTTTAACATTACGGCTCCTAGAAAACTCAAAGATGAATTTCATTGCAAGAATCCCATTTGAAGTTTCAATATGAAGTAAATTTTTACATCAAATATTTAGCAAATCAAATATTTATTAGGTAAATTTTTCACATTAAATATTTATTACGTAAATTTTTCACATCATATATTTATTGCTTAAATTTTTTCATATCAGATATTTATTACGTAAATATTTTCACATCAAATATTTATTACGAATATTTTTCACGTCAAATAATTTTTTGAAGGAAAATACCACTCCCGTTTTTCCCTCACTTTGGCGTCTAAGTTTCAATTTATGGCAAAGTTTCCTCTACGGTATGTTTACAGGTAAAAATTGAAAGAAATTATGTAAATTTTTCACAGCAAACTTCAGTTCTTAATAATCAAAATCATACACCATCATTTTACCCAGAACTTAATTTTTGTCGTACAGTGCCTACGAGTACTCAAAATTCCTCAAAGTTTACCGAAAAAAAATTCACTCTTGGCAGATAACTAGAATCCCATCAATTGCTTCTTTCGAACAACTTTTCAATACTAGAATTTATTTGAACATCTCTGCAAATTGTTCTGTTTTATCACAAGTACAGTCATTTTTAGTGAAGCTTCAATAGCGTTCACGTATAACGAATGAGCTTTTTGCGTTTTTCAATGGAAATATTTTAATTCTTTTGTTTTATTTAGAGCTAACGGGTTGTAATCAATGCTGTATAACTGCTCAGCCCTTTAGAGCGTTCTAAGGTACCGGCATCAGTTAATATCTGCCATCATGAACATCTTTCTTTTTTTAAAAAGTTAACTAGGTGAGACCGTACATTTTGGAACGTGAATCACGTCTCCATTTTACCCGCGATGACCGTTCTTTCAATGCTTGTTTAAATTAAATATAACCATGCATTTTGAAACGTGATATACATATGTTACTATTCTATTCTCCAAAACAGTTATTTTTATGCATTCTTAATTATATTTGCACAAAAATTTGTAAGCCATGAATTATGTCTCTATCCTAACTACCATGTTCAGATTTTTTAATCCATTCGATTTTTTAATCATCAAAAATTTTTAATCAAGTATCATCAAATGTACGCCTTGATTCTCGATCAAACATGTTTCGATGCTACCCACCAGAACCGGCTTTACGCATTCATAATCTAGTATGACCTTCTATCACGAAATGTAAACTATAATTCGATCCTTCCCATTACGACCCTTCTTATTTTAAGTAGGTGTACTGTTTTTTAATTGTAATTGTAACAATATACTGTATTTTGAAACGCAAGTTATGCCTTCATCTCGCACATCTAAAATTCACTAGCACGCTCGGCTACCTACTAACGATACCAACGCCCAGACGATCTGAACATATGAATCAGCTCCATTGTACCTTACTACGACCAGCAGGCGTTGTGACTCAAGCGAACAACACACTACTGCGCACGGGCAGGTACTGGCATCCGTGAGGGCTTCCGAGCTTTTATAGCGGCCTGCCGAGGTGGTGTTGAGTTTTTGTTTTGTGTACAGTGATGCAGAGGCCTTCGCTCCTGCATGTCCCACCCCGAATACTAACAGCTCCCTGAAGGACTTGCGATAGCTCAACGCGCGTGTTTGTGAGTTGCATATCAGGAATTTGTACACAAAGCATGAATAATTTTTCATCAATAATTATTATACAGCAGCTCCCTGATGGACTTGCAAAGGCTGAATCAAGCGTTAAATTCCATGCCTCTGTCTTTTATAAAACGCAATGTATCGATGAAACTATCACCATCTTCTGCCTGAAAGAAATAAAGTTGATCATATTTTTACACAATCATATTGATGAAAATGTAAATCAATTGTTCAATTGAAATCAGACCTTGTACAATCACAGACAATCATATTGTAGGAAAATGAAAAAGGAGGAATTTTTGTACAGCAGGAATATCGATCACCAGCAGGCCAGCTAATATTGCACAGCAGTTACATGTTCATGGCATCAGAGACACAGGCGAAATGAACGAACGTAGTTTTCAAACTTTTAGGGTGCAATCCTATTGAATAGTTTTAAAGCAACGAAATCATGAGTATTTTCATTGAAGGCTGATTTAGGTTTGTGAATATGCAACGCTTTTATAATTTGAATATTCTTTTTTTAACAACATGATATAGAATTTTTGTGTTTGAGTGAAGATTCGAAGGCTTACAAATACGATCAATTCGAAAATGATTAAAAACAGAGCCTTGATATTTGGCGCACTTAGTCTTTGTTTTAGGGCCATCCTTGTCATGCCATTGCAACAGTTATTAACACGTTCCTCGTTTATTAATGGCTGGTTTGGCTAGGTTGTAAGTAACAGAATTGAGAAATTGACTTTACAACTCGAATACATTTTTATCCTTCATAAGAAATATGAAAATGATATTGTACGATAATATTTTACCATGTATGAAAACAGTTATTATTTAAAAAGGTCCCGAAACAGATGAAATTTCATTCAATTCATTCATTTATACCATTCTGTGAATAAGCATTTTACCGTGGTACGTGTCAAGCGACCTACATTCTCTTTTTTCACACTTAAATCGATATATTACACTGGCTCTGTCTAGGTCACTGACTCTGGATCTGGAAATATTATTTCGTGCTAAGAGAATACTGATTTTAAAATTTTTGTAATGCACACAAACTTCAATCACTGTATCCGGATCTGTAGGTTTAACAAAGGCTTTGGCAATTTTTTTTCAGACTCATTCATTAATTTTATTATTATTGGGCATTCGGTTTTCGTAAAATGTATTAATACGACGTTTATTAACCTGATGACTATTTTTAGTGCTCAGGATTCGTTTCAAATAGTTTGAGCAATGGTTTTATCAATCAGAGTATTAGGGAAATTGTTATTTACCAGCAAGCGTTAGTTTGAGGAATGGTTTTATCAATCAGAGTATTAGGGAAATTTTTATGTACCAGCAAGCGTTAGTTTGAGCAATGGTTTTATCAATCAGAGTATTCGAGAAATTGTTATTTACCAGCAAGCATTTAACTTTATGTATCTCAGAATGAAAACTATCCAAGCCTCTACACACTTTATAAACTCAATTTATCAAAGTATACATGACACCCTCTTTGTACACTTGCGGAGCATCGCATTCATAATTTGCAGTGTTTCCCGCATTTGAAGGCTTGAAATGAAATAATCTTTGAAAAGTACCGTGCGACGCTCCAAGCAAGACATTTAAAAAGGGCAGTTTCCCATCCACACCCAACTCGTACGTGAAATTCAACGCCGATTTATCAGTCATCAACGTCTTTAACAAATCCAACTGCTCTACACCTTCTACTACAACGACAATGATATCGTCGACGTATTTGCAGTATAATATCGTCTTACTGATACTTCTAGCCAACAAACTGATTACATCTATTGTACCTGTTTGAACATAGTATTACCATCAATTATTACAGTATCTCCTGCAAAAACCCGAACCGAGTATTCATTTTCCCGAATCAGTAATACCACCATAATCAGTAATACTTTTTCCATAGGTTAATTTTGAAGGATAGTGTAGTGATTGTGGCCTACTGTCAGTATTGGCCTCATTTCCAGTTAAATTACCAAATTTTCTACGTAAGACTTGACGAAATTGGCCAAAGAGGGCGCTAAGGGGAAACCATTGCTGAGCCATCTATTTGGCTGTATAAACTACCATCGATGTGATTAAAAGGGGCTCCAGTTGTTCAGATTGTAAGGAGCTCTTTCAATATATGGCAGAAACAGATTAGGTGGAGGAAGGTCTTCACTATTGTATGCACAACCTAAAATTTTATCATTAATATCGTAAACGAGTTCATTTGTGAACAATAACTCGACGTCGAATTTGGCTAAAATATCGCTGCGGGTTTTATAACGTAACAAAGCGATGAATTTGTCTTTTGATCGCTGCATATATTTCTGAAGAATTTGCATTGAAATAATTCTACTCAAGGCCTTGGCAATGGGGTAGGTTACGGCAGGAGTCTGAGATATTATTTGCTCTTCTGGAGGATCGTTCTGATTCTTGTAAATTTTAGCATTACTGCATGTAAATGCACCCAGGCTGATAGTGCCTTGGAGTTTTTCAAGTTATTGTTATTTGGAACGGCATTGACAGTATCTATGAATTCATTTAGCTTTTTCGTCAGCTTCTCCCTTAGATCTCGTTGCAAAAGTTCAAACTTAGAATTATCCGCAAGTGTACCGTATGTCCCACAAAAACCCGAACCGAGTATTTATTTTCCCGTAACAGTAATACCATCATAAGAATACCATAAGCTTTTAATATCAAGCAAAATTATGAGGCATTACTGATTACTACTGATATGGGAAATAATTTCGGGTATTACTGATGCGGGAAAATAAATACTCGGTTCGGATTTTTGTGGGACATACTGTATAGTCTAGCTTTTGCTTATAATCGTTGGGCTATAAGAGTGCACAATTATTACATTTAATGGCTTTCTGAATAACTATGTCTTTATTCAAACGCAAATCACGAATGGTCTGGCGTTGAAGATGAGCTGTACCCTTATTTGTGTCAGTGCTTCGGTTTTGCGTGAACAATTAATTTTTACATTTTTTTATCAACGTGATGGGATGGGATAAAAATATGCTCTACTTTTTTTCAGTCTGAAGATGATGATAGTTCCATCGAAACGTTACGTTTTGTAGATTGAACAAGGTATAGAATTTTAGCGATTGACATCAATGCGGTAAAAAAATGTTGAGTGATTTTATTTGTATTTAAACACGTGAAGAACTTGAAGGAAGATCTTAAAGATGCTTAAAGACCGTATCTGTGATACGAGGTTCACCAATGCAAAAAGCACAAGAATATTTCAATCGCGAGTACTATTTGGATGGATATATTTGCTTGTCATCCACATCTTGAGACTTATTTAAGGAAACTATCAAATCCCGACATTTTTGAAGGGTCGTGTACGCTGCTAAAAAAATTAAGATTGGGTTACGTGTAGGATATGTTGGGGTTGAATTTAAAAATTTCTGCGGCATCGAGATTCAAATGAAGAACGAAATCGAGGCCTCATCAACTTACGAAAAGACAATATCTTTTCAATTGAAATGTGATTTACGCATCTATCCCACCCATTTCGTGTTTCCCAAAATGCCCGACTACCGACCAATGATAATAACAGGCAAAGAAAAAATGAAAGGAAAACAGTTCATTTCTAATAAAGAAGATACAAAAAACATCATTGGTTCTTAAATTATCTTGACGTAAAAATCCGTAGTTAAAATACATTCATGGGTATCGTAATGCCCATGTTAATAGTCGAAATAGATGACTGAGAGAATAGTTAGGAAAATATGTTTTCTTTGTTGCATAATCTAGGTTTGATATTGTTACATGTTAAGTACAAGTTGAGAAAAAACTCACTATCTGGATGGATCTATTGGCCTCATTTCAATGGAATATTACATGCAACCGTCGTTTTGAGAACTCTGTGCCAACACAATATCCGCTGCAAGGTTCATCTCAAAGAGCACATGTAACTTTTCTGTGACTCTTTTCGCGCGTTGCAAAATGATGGAAATTTCAATATTTCCTGTCATTCTCTCAATGCAAAATGCAGTTATCTTTGTGCTTTAGAGGAAAAATGGTGCACCATCTACTCGGTAACTGTTGCCCAAGTGTTTCCTGCCTTCATGCGAGTATTTCAGTGTTTCCTAGACCGCCCGTAGCCAGTTTTGTCAGGTTGTTGTTTCTGGGAATGAGTTTCTAGCCAACAAACTGATTACAACTATCGTACCTGTTGACCATAGTATTACCATCAATTATTACAGTATGTCCCACAAAAACTCGAATAGAGTATTTATTTTCCCGTTTCAGTAATACCATCATAATCAGTAATATTTATTCTACAGGTTAATTTTGAAGGATAATTTTGCTAGAAATAAAATGCTTATGGTATTCATATGATGATATTACTGATCCGGGAAAATAAATACTCGGCCTAGGTTTTTGTGGGACATACTGTATAGTACAACTATCTTCTTTGTTTGATCATAGGAGTTTTTCTACCCATACCACGGCAGAGGAAACCATGTAGGGTCATTTTTATGGGAGAAAATACACCTCCTCTTGTTTGGCTAGCCAATAGAACGGCTTTATTTCAAACAAACTTTGTGACGTCACCAAAACGCTGTGTCGTTAGGCCAATAGGGGAGCCAGATTTAGGGGTAGCAGTTCTACCAGATGCAATATGAGCGCTGCTATTGGCTTGTTACCTTGACGTCAGCAAAACGACATCGTCAACGAAAAAAAGACGGTTTCACCCTACCTTGTTTCCTCTACCGTGACCCATACCCGATAAAATTTTTGACAACCAAAGCTGAAACTACTTAATGAACGTATCTGTTATACGGGTTCCCCTTCCTTATGAGTCGAACATTACATGTGAAACACGAGCATTATTTGTTTAGAGGTGTTTCTTTGGAATTCGTTTCTAAAAAAAAAATAAAAAAAATCAGTAAGTCCATGAAACCTGAGCACTAGACACACTCATCACGCAGTCTCAGATGTGTAAGTAATCAAAACGTAATGCTTGTTAGCAATACTTCCCTGAAACGAATACAAAAATTGACGAACACCTGAGCAAGACACCAAAGAAGATAATATGAGTTCCAGATTTATTAAATTTGCACAAATGTATTTAGCGCAGCGGTTCATAACCTGTGGGGAATTAATTCCCCACTGGTGGGGGATTGCGGTGGGGAATGGCGGTGTTGCCAGGTGGGGAATTTCGTGCACTTGTTTCCATCCACAAAAAAATCGTTTGTATTTCAAAATTCAATACATTACATCCAGATGTTGATTAACTTAACAAATGACAACCATTTACAGACTTTTAATAACAAAAACAACCATAATGAGGTATTGTATGTCATGTTTGGGTAAAAGAGACAACAATGCTGGGTTAGAAGTGTCACATAAGTAAAAGGAAGATGCTGTGGTGGCGAATGGAGAGTGGGCTCACTAAAAAGTGGGGAAATGGAGAGTGGGCTCACTAAAAAGTGGGGAAATGGAGAGTGGGCTCACTAAAAAGTGGGGAAATGGAGAGTGGGCTCACTAAAAAGTGGGGAAATGGAGAGTGGGCTCACTAAAAAGTGGGGAAATGGAGAGTGGGCTCACTAAAAAGTGGGGAAATGGAGAGTGGGCTCCCTAAAAAGTGGGGAAATGGAGAAAAAAGGTTAAGAACCACTGATATAGAGGAACCCTCACGAGTTCTTACAAGGTCACACAAGCCCTATTTACCCTCGCGAGCCCTCATAAGATGAAGAACCCTCGCAAACTCTCATATTTTGAGGAACCCTCGCAAACCCTTATATTTTGAGGAACCCTCGCAAACCCTTATATTTTGAGGAACCCTCGCAAACCCTTATATTTTAAGGAACCCTCTCAAACCCTTATATTTTGAGGAACCCTCGCAAACCTTTATATTTTGAGGAACCCTCGCAAACCCTTATATTTTGAGGAACCCTCGCAAACCCTCATATTTTGAGGAACCCTCACAAACCCTTATATTTTGAGGAACCCTCTCAAACCCTTATATTTTGAGGAGATCTCTCAAACCCTTATATTTTGAGAAACCCTCTCAAACCCTCACACTTGTAATAGCTCTGACGAGCCCTCATGCTTTGAAGATCCATCGCGAACCCTCTAGAACTTTCACCCATTTTCATGAACCATGATGTGCCTCCACACGCGCTCATGACCCCTCAAGTTTTCTCACGCACCGTCATTATATATACTAGTCCACCCCCCTTTATTTGAAATGAAAAAGAGGGCGAAATGAGAGAAAGGCCGTAAGAAATTAAAAGATACAATCTCTCATGAGTTGATAAGGCCGCGTGAACACGGCCCGTCAAATTATATAGGGCTGGAGCTTATATCACAGATACGCTCATCACACACTTTCGGCTGGCTTCGGACAGACCGACCAACGGACGGACGCGGCTCTTATTATAGTATAGATTTGAGCAGCCAGCAGCAGGTATACCACGGATCTCACCCGAGGGGACATGTAACCTAGGGGTACATTTAACACACTCATGTGTTAAAATGTACAGTATATATTTACTTACAACAGTATAAGCATATATAATTATTAATCCTTAAGTGTATTTTTATAGTTTCTTAAACCTTTAACTGTGCTGGGGGTACTTGAAGATACACCAATAATCTAAGGGGGTACACGACTATAAAAAGGTAGAGATACCTTGAGGTATACCATTCACTAAAGACACCACGGAAACATCAGCAGTAACACAGACTCCATAACGGTTCAATAAACTACATCACGTCGAAAGTCATGCCATTCAAGTTTCTCACGTGACCTCAAGTTATATTGTAATATTTAATGTATATTATTTACTAAGGTCATTCGTAGAATATTAATCGATATGTGATTCTTGAAATACTATGCGTAGGGTGTTTCGTAGCATACTGTTTGTCGGGTGATTGTTTTTACTGATCCAATGGTGGATCATATACTACTGTAAAGAATTGTCTACTTTATTCTTGAATTGTCAATTCAAGAATTGTCAAGAATTCTTAGAATGTCAATTCAAATGTTGATTTACTTCTGATTTATTTTATGCATTGCGGTCGTCAAGGTGCTGTTTAAAATGAATATAAGCTCTGAAATTGTAGGAAAATCAGGATTTAGGCTCATTTTTCGTCGATCTCGCTGCAAGGCGAGCTCAGGAGCAAATAATTTCATGCCGAGGTAAATTTAGGTCAAGCTAAGGGCACCATAATGGATTCAAGAGCAAATAATTTTCATTTTAAGCCAAGCTAGGGCTGAGTTAGGGGCGCAATAATGGGCTCAATTGCGAATAATTTAATTTTTAGGCAAGTTGAGGAAGCACTAATTAAGGAGCCAATAAGGGTATCAAGTGCAAATAATTATAGTTAGGCAAACTAAGGATGAGCTCAGCACCTGATAAAGGTTCTATGGCAAATAATTTTCTTACTCAGGCATGTGAGACGGGAAGGACTCGTGATATTCGTTTAAAAGCCTTTTAAATAATTTCGAAATTCTGGCAGCCCAGTCAAACTTTTTCGCCGGAGCATGCATGTTTGTTGCAGCCTAAGCGATTCAATCACTTGGGCGGCGAAAAACATGCATGCAGGCGAACAAGTTAGACTGGGAGGCGACGACGTGACGATAGGATCAGAAAAAAATAATTTTCATACTGAGGCGAAGTAGGCTAGATGGGAACAATTGTGTCTTGATTGCATTATTTTGTATACTTGCGCATTAGGGTAGTATTATAACTACACTGATTAAAAACATGCACGTTGAGTCAGTGCCACTTTTGAACACTGCAACTCCAAACAAGTCACCAAACTTGATCCATGGCTGATGCTAAATAATGATTGTACCTGCAAAGACCACAACACCGAAACTTTGAATCATTTTTATGATTTATCCCTAAAATCGAACCCAAGGAGACCGTGGTCATTTTCATGACTGTCATTCGTAAACGCTTGCATTTGTGAGGGAAAACTCGACGTCAGCGTAACACATAGCGCAAAAAAAATTACAAGCTTGCGCAGGAGAGCACCCAATAAAGTGGACGTATAACTATTCTGGAAAATAACTTCAAAATAATTCTTTTTACACCTTGATATTAAAAAATTCACAGTAGAGGACATGAAATATTTCGGAAATATGATCTCAATTACACTCCCCACACACAGTACACTCAACGAAAAAAAATATCCTTTTTTATTAGCGTACTCTCTTGCCCCACTTTTGTGCGTACCAATATTCACATTGTTGACACGGAGTTCCTTCACCCGCATAGTTACAGAGAGATTTTCTCAAAAGCTCTCCATTAAAAGTACGATTTTAGAGATTAATCTGGGTACTTGACCTAAATTGTTTTCGCGCCTCAAGCACGGCGCGTGATGCTGCTTGTGTTTACAGCTGTACTTCAGCCCTCAAGCATGATGCTGCTCCACCTCACTCTCCAGCTCCAGGTGGCGCATTTCGCATCGCTTTGATGTTGGAATCGCAAGTGATAAAGGAGATCAGATGCTCGTCTACTCAACGAACTTTTTCGTTTCCTCCTTAGCTAGTTAAAAACTGGGAAAGAAACGTTTTAATTTCAAGTAAATACAATTAAAAAGGGAGCTACAAATGAAGTTTCCTAACAACGTACGATTTCACGGTGTGCCGTGAAATCGTATAGAGGACACCAGCTATCCCCTGAAGAAGAAGGCAAAATTGCTTTCACAGCAGTAACTTCTGCCCAATTAATCAGATAACTACCTGCATAGTCAACATCCAGTTAAAAATTGGCTTAGTGTCGCCAATTGATGGCTGTTTACATTTTAGCGCAGTAAGACACTTTACGAGCGATTAAGAGCCATACAATGAGATAATATACTATACGTGATTGTGAGGAAGATTGTCTGAAGCCGCCAGATATATGGTGCCTTAGAAACCGCAACACCGCATTGTCTGTTAATTATCTCGTACATAGAGCTAAATTTAAATCATTTTTCGTATTGAAGGCAATTTTATTCGCGTCCAATCTAGTACATTTTGCCTGAAGACATAATTGGTCAATTGTTGTCGCTACTGTCTAGCCGTTTTTCGGTTATGGAATTACAGTAGGCTATAATTATAAAATTACTGTGGAATAATGGTTGATGAAATTACTGCAGCGACACACCCAACCACGGTGCTAAAAAACTGCTGGTTGAGAAAACTATATCGCTGACACGACGTCTGCATTGCTGCATTATTATTGCTGAACTGATCTGTTGTAGTCCTGTACTGATTTTTAACGGGGAGATCGTCTAACGAAAATTTACCGACGCAAGAAGGACCATTTTATAGGCAAAGATCGACACGAGAGCAACATGAAAACGAGCATAACACGCAGCGTATGAACGAAACAAAATCAACACAGAAGAAAACAAATACGAGGCCAAACAAACACAAAAAATGATCATCATATAGCCACGCAGGGCGACGTTAAAAGAATGAATATAAAAACGAAAATCATACCCTCAAAATAACAAAAAAAATGACACGGCTCCATAATACAAGTAACCCTTCCCTATCCCAAAGGTGACTCATTCAGTGAGCTACACAATAAACTACTAAGAGTAATATTTTTTTCAACTTCGTAGAGTTTCCCGTTCATAGAATTTAAGTTTCTGAAAGTATAACCTCTAAGGAAGCATCATTCGTAGCTATATAGCACTTGATGGATGGACTTGAAATTTCCAGTTACGGCGAAAACTTTGAGCCGCAATTTCAACAATTACTTTAAAAGGAGAAATAACTACGCCTCTTGAAAAAAGCATCTATGCCGTAACAATTCGTGCAACTGCTTACTGCAAGCCATTTCCTATTGCGCAGCCAGCTTGTCATATTTTCTTGTTTTTACAAACTCCGAGAAAAATGAATGAAACCCCGAGCTCCTCTTTTGGCTCATCCCAGCGCGCAGACGTCCGGAGGATGTGGAGAATGACTAATCTTCAGCTCCCATGAAATGTTTCGATAAGCCTGAGGTGTTGTGACAGCCTTAGACGTTTTAAAGCATTGATTTTTTTTCACAGATTTTGGTATTGGCCCGGTAAATATAATTTTTTATCGCACTCGAAATGACATGTCAGTCAAATGTCGAACTGTTTCCCTTTTTTGAAGCATCTTTTTAGCGTTAAAATTGAAGTATTTCTCTCGGAATAGTTGCTCCTTCGATGCTGATGAGAAAAACTCTTCGCTTCTCTTGTGAGACAGACCTATTTTTAATACGCCAAGTCTATCAAGCATGCTTCAATGCTTGAATAGTACATTCTAAATAAAGACTGTGTGTGACCAAATGAATTCATTTACAATCAATTTTCAACTAGTTTAATTCTGTTACGGTAGTTTTATTCAAAACTATTATTGATCAGACCTATAAAAACGCTGTTTCTAAAATCGATGCCCGCATATCAAAGAAACGATTGGATAGAAATTTTATTGGTGACCTTGCGCTGCTGTCTTCAGAAAAAGTCAATGTTTATTAGATTTTTTGGTGAATTTTGCCTGCTGTTTGTGCTAGATATCCACTTTATAAGATTTTTTAATGACTTTCTTCTTCGGTTTACATAAAATGTCTTGTTAACTAAAGTTTTGGATGACTTTCGCCTGCTATTTGCAATAAAAATCATGTTTACAAGATTTTTGGGGATTCGTCTGCGGTTTTGATTAACTATCCTGCTTACAAGGTTTTTTGGCGACTTTTGTCTGTTGTTTGCATTAAATCTTTTCCTTACGTTCTGTGTTCTTTCATTTTACCTGAAGATCTATTAGAAAACTCCATAGAAACATTAAAGACCATCTAACATTAGAAAATCGGCATCATGAACCGGATAAATATTCGCCATTAACAGGTTCGAGTTATTTAATTTCATCCACCTGCAGTAAATCTTCATTGAACGAATAGATATGAATGCTTGAAATTTCAGTGCTTACTAAGTTACTAGCGTCATCTGTGAAATTTTCAACTACTATCGCAACAAAAGTTAGTCGCTTATCTACGTGGAAAAATATCACGCAGGTTCACTTCGGCTCAACAGCTTTATTACACAAACTGGGTCATTTTGTAAATTGAACACGAAGTCGGTAAGTCAAATTGGCGAAGTTCAATTTTTTGGAACCGGTTCTGTCAACCACGATGCCTTGTGAATAATATTTCAAGTCAGTGCTTCAGATTTTACGATTGTGTTTTTCTATATCACTCAAGTCTCAGAACGCTTTTTGAAATTGTTTTTTTAAAATATCTTCCCTGTAAATATTTTAAGTTAGTGCTTCAGATTTTGCGATTGTGTTTTTCTCAAGAACTCAAGTCCCCGAACGCGTTTAGATTTGTTGTCATTAATACATGTTTTCTATTCGACGAGTGCATGCTTGCGCATGCTGTCGCCCAAGAAGTTGATGCTGTCATCCAAGCAACTAGAAGATTACGATACAAGGCGCTGCCTATAGAATGAATTATGATGCTTCCTCTTCCGTAAAACATGTGATTTGTATTCCTTGACAGGAGATTCAATAAAATGTCTGTCCCAGTAGCGTTTTCAATTTTCTACTGTTTTCCTTTTTTCAACCGTGGATGAGCCTAATCGGAATATTATCCTCTCCTTACATAGGAAATTCATTTTCGCAAAATCACGCCGTCTGACCTACCTATAGCGCGAATGATTTTATTGTAATATTGTTATTACTGATTCTTTTAGCTCAAGGTTATAAAATATCGTCCCACTTGAATCATCCACTGTGTTTGAAGTTTACGAAATGGTTTTAAAATATGCTCAGACCACATCACATTATTCAGAATTCATGTTCGTGAAGCTATCTTCTAGACATGATTTTTTCGAATTATTTGACAAGTCTCGTAACCGATTCATCTAAGCATATATTGTACTTACAAAAGTCATCAGAGTTTTAAAAGTATATAATCGTGTTTCTACGTAGTATAGCATGATGTTCCACAGTACATGATTCCGATGGCTGTGGCGAACTTCTGAAAAAGACTTCAAAACTGCGTTGACTTTACTCGTGAAAAAAAGTGATAACATTTTCCCTCTAAAAATGAAGTTACATTCACTGCCTTGTGAACAGCGATCGTTGGGGTAATTTGCGAAGGTTTCTGTGAGGACAGGCCGAAAGTTTTCTTAGTTCTATATTCCCTAGAAATATTATTGCACTGCATCACTACTAATCTGATTGTTGTTCTGGAATTGCCTTAGATGTTATTTCCGTACAAAGTTGTGCGGTTTCATAATATCTCTTTAAATCTCTTTAAAGCTATACATACATGACAGAAGCAATCTGTAAAAGGTATTGGAAAGTTCAAAAAAAAAATATAATATAAGTTTTTAAATTTACTTATTGCGGTCTTTTTAAGTTTCGACTATCCCCCATTATTAACTATGCATAGGGTAACATGATTTTTAAGTTCGTTAAAAACATTTGCCAGTTGATGAGCGGTAATGTCTGAGAGCACAACAGTTATTTTACCTTTCAATTCTCTCAATTTTCTAAAGTGAACTTACTGATTCTTTAATCATGTATAGTTTCAAAGCTACAGTGTTTTAAAAGTTCATCACAACTTTATGGGCTCCCTGTATAATATCGACAAATTTAACCCTTTTTTCGTACTGCTCATAATTAAACTTTTTCTAAAACGTTAGTAAAAATGTCATTTCTCATGAGTATCCTATATTGTGGATACGGTTAGCTACATATTATCAGTTTAAGATGAATATTTCCCTTTGTTTCATCAGCAAGTAATCTAGAGAAACGTCGCTTATAGACGTTAAATTATGTTTTACTTTGCGGAAAGTGTGATTGTCTACCAATTCAAAAATTAAAACTTATTCACAAACGCAACCTGCCCTAACGTAGTACGAGGGATGTGTTCAGTATTGAATGACATTCTTGCAATATTTAGCAAAATGTCAATTCTTCATTAAGTTTTGACCATTTTGCTCGCCGATTGCATTGAAGAGCCAAACATTCGGAACACGAAGTAAGGAACTTGTACGTGACTTGCATCTTTTCGCACTGCAGAATACGAGTCACTTCATTGCAAGTACGCTCATGTAGAACCATTAACTTTCTACGCCATCTATACAAAGAGATTTTATTTTTGCGAGCGACGGTTTTAATTAATATAGGATACGAGGAAGCAGAGGGGATGTGCACTTTCAGAGGGGACGTGCACTTGCATCGAGCAAATGGAGAAAACGTTAGCTCTGAAACCATTGATTTAGAGATCGCGCACGTAATTCTATCGATACCTTTTGCATGGTGAAGTCCCTTTCGTAATTTCCAGCAAAAATTATTCCGAGTACTGGTTGTTGTTTTTTTGTACGGTTTTACCATTGAAAAAAAACGAAGGTCTGTAAATTTGTCTGAACAAGATAAGGCTTCCTTTGGCTCCATGCTAAATCCTTTCGTTCGTCCGAGAGCCAGCTTCTATGAAATTGGGCAACTGACCAAGCCAAATTGTTTGTGTTTATTCTGCTACTGTTCGTCAATTTACAGACTACAACCGTGAAACTGAGCAGCGGCCGGTGCTGAGTTCTCTAATATGAAACTTTATCAGAAAATCATGGCCAAGCTGCCTGAATCAACAAATTTTTCGTTTTGGCATCATGAATTTTCTACTTGTTTTCGCATAATTTTCTACTTGTTTTCGCATAATTTTCTACTTGTTTTCGCATGATTTTCTTCATAATCACTACAATAAACGTTCTTCCATAACCTTCGCAATCTACTTTGAACACAACATTGTTTTCATGCCAAAATAACCTTCTTGACTCAGTATTAACAAAAATCAAACATTATACTCAGTGATATGGTCACAAGAGGCATTAGGGAATATTCCTCTAAAGAATTAATTTTTCTCCTCTACAATAATCAAGAACCCTAATTATTGGAAGCTTTGATCAATAATTTTTTATAAACTCTGTTGCACTTCTGGCACAAATCGTTGAAAGAAAATTTTACTTCACTGCGAAATGTAAAACAATCATAGGGAAAGTTCAATGATCATAGTAATACCAGTTTAAGTTAGAACAACATGAAAATACGATCGAAATTCCCCTCAGAATGGACAAGCATGAAACCAATATGGCGATGGAAGCGTCTGCGATCGTTACACGTAGAAACTACGCAGAATTTGTCCATCTGTCAGGGGCCAAACCACCGCTCTGACCTACCGGCTTCCGGTGGGAAACTGAATCAGTCCTCTACGAGTGAGAAAATGTCGCAAATACGTAGAACTCTGATTTTTGAAGGAGAAAGAACAGTTCATCAACGACACGCAAAGGTTAGGGTTTCAGAGTGGTTATTCGGAAACAGTTATGAAAGGCGCACAAATGTGACATGTGTACAAGTAAAAAATAGATTTGTGAATTTTTTACTGTCGAAGTATGTCGTAAAAATTTCATTTTACAAATCTAATTACCGATAGATTCAAGAGAAAAGCGACATGTCATAAGTCACGAATGATTGTACGGTGTACTTTGAAGCAGATCCATTCAATGTTATAGATAACCTAATATTCCTTCCAGGGAAACTCTCTTTACCACTTAAATAAATTACTTTCTTTAAAGTATCTTTAAGTTTCAAACACTCTAGGCCTTGAACACCTCATTTTCGACAACAACTATGGTTTTGGCAGCAACACTACCTACAGAACACGTGAGAAGAAATATCTCTGACGGTGCAATCTTTCCTATGTTGTCTGTCCTTGAAGATACAACAATGCAGCGAATTAGTTTTGCAGCGCAGAGACACTCGTGATGATCTCAATCTCAGAGATTGTTTTGGCTGCTCACAACAACAGTCGTCGTGACGTCCGGCCAGCCTTTGTTGTTACCCAACACGTCGACCGCGCAGACTATTCAAGTTTCAACCACCTGAACTTCGGTTTCCGTGCTTCATCAAAAATTTCCACACCAAATTCTCAGTCGCCTAATAACA
Source organism: Morinoia aosen (assembly GCA_030386875.1). Taxonomy (NCBI): domain Eukaryota; kingdom Metazoa; phylum Arthropoda; class Malacostraca; order Amphipoda; family Talitridae; genus Morinoia; species Morinoia aosen. The sequence goes on along the minus strand of CM059559.1, from coordinate 93,820,975 downwards.
CTAGCTTAAAAAGATGATGATTGTCAAAATAACATGTGGTAATTAATTATTACTAAAAAGACGATAATATGTTAATAAAAGAATGATAATTATCATAAAAATATGTGATAACTAATTAGTACCATAAGGATAATAATATTTTAATAAAAAAATGATAACTATCATCCTTTTGAGTTAGTATTATTTGGCGACTGACATATTTGTGTTTTCTTCTATTGGGACCGACGATTATGCTAATTACTTGGGGTAAATAACATATAACTTGCTTGGGATCAAATACTGCAAACTTACAATCGTAAACAGCGGTCGTCGTCGATGTAAATTTCACAAGTACGCAAGTTTGTGGTATTTTTATGGAAATTGCTTACTGAGCAGACTGTAAATTAGGTTAAATTATCAAAATGAGAGCATGAATAGTGGTTATTGTTACTTGCACTTATTCAAACGTAACCTATCCAACACTAAAGTTGAAACATTTCTCCTTCTTACTCAGAATAATGTCCTGCATAAGTAATTATGCTTTCAATGCAAATCATTTTTATGTATGCCTTGATTGCACGTGTTTTGGCACACCCTTATTGACGCTTGCTTTCGATTACGTTTGCCGTTAATCCAAAAATCCCGAAAGAAGTGTGTCGATGATGTTTTGAAGTTTGTTTCCTGTGTGTCGTGGTAGGTACGATTGTGATCCACGATAAATATATCAGCTTAGTCTCTTTTTCTCATCACAGAGAACTTTAACATGTGCTTCAGGCCATAAAAAAGTTGAAAAATGGCGGTAGTTTTCTACCACAAATTAACTCACTGACCGTGATGGGTTAAACAGAAGTTCAATATTCAAGATAATATAAATTCAATTGTAGAGAGAAATTTTAGAAAAATAAAAAATTGACTTGACCGTTCCTTCATTTACATTTGATTAAGTATTTATAAAAACTGGGTTTACGACTACTGGTCTGTCAGCAGCAGTAAGAAAATCCTCTATGTGACCACAGGCGGCTCACATCGCGGTCAAACTATAAACCTGCATAGATATCTCATTAATAACATTGATTTGTACAGCTCTTGCAACAAACCAACATGAACACTTACGCAAGGACACCATTATTCTAACTTCATGGAATCTCAGTCACACTCAACACTCTCACTACTGGCGTTACTGCAGAGAATAAAATGTCTAACACTGACTTTAACTAATAAAAACGCCCGGTGTTTGCTCCTCAAAGACAAGGTTTATACGAGATATGTGGGAGCTTATATTGGATAAGTTATCGGTATTGAGCGACTACTCGCTGGTTCTTAACGAGCAAAAAACGGGAAAATTGCCCGTATTTCCCATAGTTGAAACTTTTTAAATGTTAGCTAAAAGACTTGATTTAGAGAGAGGGTTTTGAGACACTTTTGACTTGAGTGAGAGATGACTTGTTTTCAACGTATTTCAACAAGTTACTAGCAGTATTTATGGAATATTAGCTCAATTGTGTTAATTGAGTGATAAAAATTGCGTGTAGCATTGATTGTTCCAGACAGCGACTTGGAATACTTGAACTATTTTGATTAGGTACAGACAGTTACCGAATACCAGATAAAATCATTAAAATGCTTCTGAAAGTTTTCCCTACTGCATTTCAGTTATGTAAACTGATATTTATAATCATACTGTATAATCACAATCATAACATCAGTTTCAGTTCTAGGTCTAATGTTTTTTCTATATCTTCGAAAAGTAACTCCATATTTGAAGAAAAAAATATACTCGAAGAGCCAAACAAACAACTTTGTTCCTTTTCTCATTGTGGTGCTTAGCTTCAAATGCTAAAACATCGTTGTGAGCCAATTTTCTTAGGCGATTTTTTTAAATATTGGTTTTTAATTTAGAAGAAAATCATTTTATTAAAAAAAAGCTTTTTTTTATCTTAATTTGTAAGCACGACGTTCTTCATCTCCTTCATTGTTTCAAATGGTTATGCAGCAATTTATAGAAAAGAAAACCACACAAAAATTATTCATTTGTAACGAAAATATTCTAGAGCATACTTAGGTATAGATGCACTTCTCAACTTCATTTCTCCATATCTTTAGGGCCCGTTGGAAACGAACAATTTTTCCATTGTCTTTTCAAGAAGTCATGGGAAAGGTTGTGTCTTTGGAGTCATGGGAAAGGTTGTGTCTTTGGAGTCATGGAAAAAGTTGTGTCTTTGGAATCATGGAAAAAGTTGTGTCTTTGGAATCATGGAAAAAGTTGTGTCTTTGGAATCATGGAAAAAGTTGTGTCTTTGGAGTCATGGAAAAAGTTGGGTCTTTTCAAGGAGTCATGGGAAAAGTTGTGTCTTTTCAAGGAGTCGTGGGAAAAGTTGTCTTTTCAAGGAGTCGTGGGAAAAGTTGTGTCTTTTCAAGGAGTCATGGGAAAAGTTGTGTCTTGTCAAGGAGTCGTGGGAAAAGTTGTGTCTTTTCAAGAATTCGTAGGAAAAGTTGTCTTTTCAAGGAGTCGTGGAAAAGTTGTGTCTTTTCAAGGAGTCATGGGAAAAGTTGTGTCTTTTCAAGGAGTCGTGGGAAAAGTTGTGTCTTTTCAAGAATTCGTAGGAAAAGTTGTCTTTTCAAGGAGTCGTGGGAAAAGTTGTGTCTTTTCAAGGAGTCATGGGAAAAGTTGTGTCTTTTCAAGGAGTCGTGGGAAAAGTTGTGTCTTTTCAAGGAGTCGTGGGAAAAGTTGTGTCTTTTAAAAGAGTCATGGGAAAAGTTGTGTCTTTTCAAGGAGTCGTGGGAAAAGTTGTGTCTTTTCAAGGAGTCGTGGAAAAAGTTGTGTCTTTTCAAGGAGTCGTGGGAAAAGTTGTGTCTTTTCAAAGAGTCGTGGGAAAAGTTGTGTCTTTTCAAGGAGTCGTGGGAAAAGTTGTGTCTTTTCAAGGAGTCGTGGGAAAAGTTGTGTCTTTTCAAGGAGTCGTGGGAAAAGTTGTGTCTTTTCAAGGAGTCGTGGGAAAAGTTGTGTCTTTTCAAGGAGTCGTGGGAAAAGTTGTGTCTTTTCAAAGAGTCGTGGGAAAAGTTGTGTCTTTTCAAGGAGTCGTGGGAAAAGTTGTGTCTTTTCAAGGAGTCGTGGGAAAAGTTGTGTCTTTTCAAGGAGTCGTGGGAAAAGTTGTGTCTTTTCAAGGAGTCGTGGAAAAAGTTGTGTCTTTTCAAGGAGTCGTGGGAAAAGTTGTGTCTTTTCAAAGAGTCATGGGAAAAGTTGTGTCTTTTCAAGGAGTCGTGGGAAAAGTTGTCTTTTCAAGGAGTCGTGGGAAAAGTTGTGTCTTTTCAAGGAGTCGTGGGAAAAGTTGTGTCTTTTCAAGGAGTCGTGGGAAAAGTTGTGTCTTTTCAAGGAGTCGTGGGAAAAGTTGTGTCTTTTCAAGGAGACGTGGGAAAAGTTGTGTCTTTTCAAGGAGTCGTGGAAAAAGTTGTGTCTTTTCAAGGAGTCATGGGAAAAGTTGTGTCTTTTCAAGGAGTCGTGGGAAAAGTTGTGTCTTTTTAAGGAGTCATGGGAAAAGTTGTGTCTTTTCAAGGAGTCGTGGGAAAAGTTGTGTCTTTTCAAGGAGACGTGGGAAAAGTTGTGTCTTTTCAAGGAGTCGTGGGAAAAGTTGTCCAGGCTCAACCGCGTCACGTCGCTCCAGAGAAAACGTGCCGGCGTCCCGGCAGTGATTACCAGAAAACAGCTCGAAAAAGTTTTCTATGAAGACGCTGGACAAGGCTACTACCACGTTGGAGCTAACATTACTTTTAGCTTTACTCATGCTTGAACTGGCAGGAAGTAGAAGATCCGTACTCTTACCATATTATTCACCATTCATGATAGCGCTATCTCTGGAGAGCAAACAAAATAGCCTAGGAAACTCGACACGAGTTTTGTTTTTGTTGTGCTCTGAACAACATAGTTTTTGGACACTAACTTCGTTTTGGATATCGTGGATTTACATGCCGAGATTATAGCTAGAAACTGGACAAGCAGTATGCGCTGATAAAATCCGCTCACTTCTGGAGAGTTCCTGAAAGAAACTCTGAGGTACACGCTTAAGATATTCAAACTCTTCCCTGAGTGCTATGTTCCTATCAACCTTCTTAGCAACCTTCCTAACTTACTAACTAACTACCTTCTTACCTACTTGCCTGCCTACCCGCATGCTTGCGTACCTACCCACTTGGCTACTTACCTACTTTCCTACTTATCTATTTTCTTACCTACTTATTTTCCAACCACCTACCTACCTTCCTTCCTACCTTCTCATCTACCAACCTACCTACCTATCTACCTACCTACCTATACCTTCTCACTACACCTATTTTTTGCCAACCTACTTACCTGAGTTACAACTAAACATTCCAACAAAGAGACAACCGTAAATCATTCCAAACTTATTATTGCGACCGATTTCCTTCCATTTCAGTGCCCCATAAAATGCTTCGTTCACCAGTACATTGTTTCATTTAACTGTTCTCGTTGATAGAAGAACTCAATTTGATGTTTCATGGTAAAATTTGATGTGAACTGGTTGTGCATGGCGTTAAATATTTGAAATATTGGAAAACATCTTTGGCGAGAAGATATCAATTTGCTTCAACGTTCTCATGTACAATGCTCCCGCGTGCCGTACTTACAGAACGTGAACACTCGTACAGGCACATAATACTCGGGCCCTTAGTACTCAAACCGGATCTTTTTCAGCCCCGTCACTAATGCAACACATAAGTTCACCCACTTGTAACTTTTTAAATAATGCACCTATCCACTTCAAGTTACTTTCAAACGATATAATGTTTTAATCTTTCTTTCGAGAGTAATTTGAAGTCGATAGGTGCATTATTTCGAAAGCTACAAGTGGGTGTACTTGTGTGTTGCATTAGTGACGAGACCCATCTGGAAGAGATCCCTCAAACTTTTCACGTTTTTCATGAGGCGATGGTGATGCTAGATATATCATTTCTTCAGGATCCTGAATATTTATTTTCTAAATTTTTAGGCAACTTTAATGTTTTGTACAGCTTGCTGAAGCACGGATTCTCCAGGAAGGCAAACTGGACCATCAATGCTGAATGGTAGGTGAGTGATGTCTCCAAGGAGTTAAATTAGGGCTTAATTCGATTATTTCTCCGAGAGAATTTCTTGCGAGGCAAATTGGACGCAGGGTCGAGTTACTTCCGTTTCTAGTTTTGATTACGGATATGGTTTACAAATTTGCATAACGACGAATAAAGAAATAAAGGGACGAATTTTACCAGCACGCACTTCTGGATGTACGCAGAAATATTTTACGATGAAAGTGAAAACGTTTTTCATCGCTGAAGAAGAAGAAATTTCTTCTTATTTCAGTACATCTGGACACGAAAACGGGTACGACGAAATGAATTGATTTTTGTTGGAAACATGAACGTTTTCCGATGAGAAAAATATTCCAAAATCCGGTACCTTATTAGGAATTTTACTTAGAGCGATTTGGAGATTATTTAGGACGTCTGTATCTGGTTTATAACGAATTAAAATAAGAGCAAAAGCTGTACGTGATATTGCTTAGGAAATGACAGAAAATGAAACTCTGATATTTGGAAACTCCGAACTCAAAGATGAGAATAAGAATTTTGCAAGCAAAATAGTGATGCACTCGAATATTCATTAATGAAGAAAGCTATCTTGCCTTCTATATTTTTCTCTCTCCATGTCTACGTTTCCCTGTCTCTCTTCCCAGTCTGCCTCTTACAATGAGAGAAGCAAGATCTTCAAGCTTCCAGCTTATCGAAATGGTAAAAGAATAACATCCTTTGTAACCGATCCATAATTCTCTTATACTTTACTCTAAAAACGGTATTTTCAAAATGAATCCAATAGCACTCAGTGGAATCGAAAAAAATGTATTCTTGGCCTCCATCGCCCCTCCATCGCCCCATCGCCCCTCATGCTTATGCGTACATATATATATATATATATATATATATATATATATATATATATATATATATATATATATCTGTATGTGTGTGTGTATGTATGTATATATATATGTACGTATATATATGTATATGGATTTGTATTTATATTTTTTATTCATGCTTCCTTAAAATGACTCTTTTGAACATTTGCCAAAACAAGCGATTCATATATTATTTCCTGGCATCAATAATTGCGAAGTTTTATGTCATGTACATGTAAACTGTCAAAAGTGTTTTCACCCCACAATGAAAATGCATCGTCCATGAATTTGCGTTATCTCTTATAATTATCATTACATGTATTGTCAAATGTAGATTAAGCAAGATTAGGAGCACATTGCCCTCAATCATTTATTTTCGACTAGTGACACGAGTTTTTCAATACTCGTGTGTGTGTATCATCTAAGTGTATTAATTTTAAGATATTTAAAAACCAATGATTGTAATATTGTACAATCTCTATTGGAAATAAAGTTTTTTCTTTCTCTCTTTCTTTCTTTCTGCCGGGTTTCACTGCTCGTCCGGTTACTTTTTCCTCATGTACTTCTATTATGTTTTGTTTATCGGGCACACTCGTGTACGAGGGCCTGAAACAGAAGTGCTGACAATCATGAGCAGAAGCACCGCGGGAGCTGATAACTTATCTGAACAATGCATCCCACAGCCATGATACATCTCACAACATCCTCAGTTTTGTATAATAGATACTCAAATTTCTAACACAACTGGGCCGAAGCTAAAAATTCCAAATACTTTGCTTGATTCCCACTTAGTGTATGTTTTATCTGTAGTAGTTTAGATCGTTTACATTTATTTTAAGTATTTACGTACAAACATTGATATAAATATATCCTATATCAATTTTACACCAATTTTTAGACATAAATCAATATATTCATAAAAATAATTTACGCACGTATAAATAACTTCCCACCCGTAGACCATAACACAATGAGGAAGCCAGGACTTCAATAGGAACTCAAATTAATTGTGAAGAGACTCTCATCATTTTAAAAAAAATCGAGCTTTTAGCGCCAGTGTTGAATTATAGGAATTTGATTTACATGTACTGCATATTGGAAGCCAAGGAATAGCGAGTGAATGAGTAGGCCTCATATTTAAAATCCTTTCTTTAGAAACCGATGATTGACATAAATTTTACCTCATTTACATTACATATTTTGCATTTCGGAAATAGCATAATTTCGTTACGTGACTTTTTCTAAACGCCTTGTGGTTTCGCTACAGAATTACGTAAAATATCTTTGTGGTTCTCCTGTTTTTCCCCAACATTTCACGTTATTTTTTAATTGAAATGTAAAGAAAAAATCTTGAAGTAAGAACTTCCTGCCTCTCGAACAAAGCATACGACACTGATTATATCACCTGTTCTGCTTCATACAGTCCACTCTCGGCATCAGACAGTCCACTCCGCTTCAGATAGTCCACTCTCGGCTTCAGACAGTCCACTCTCGGCTTCAGACAGTCCACTCTCGGCATCAGACAATCCACTCTCGGCTTTAGACAGTCCACTCTCGGCATCAGACAGTCCACTCTCGGCTTTAGACAGTCCACTCTCGGCTTCAGACAGTCTACTCTCGGTTTCAGACATTGTGCTTCAGACAGTCCACTCTCGGCATCAGACAGTCCACTCTCCGCTTCAGACAGTCCACTCTCGGCTTCAGACAGTCCACTCTCGGCATCAGACAGTCCACTCTCAGCTTTAGACAGTCCACTCTCGGCATCAGACAGTCCACTCTCGGCTTCAGACAGTCCACTCTCGGCATCATACAGTCCACTCGAGGCTTCAGACAGTCCACTCTCGGCATCAGACAGTCCACTCTCGGCTTCAGACAGTCCACTCTCAGCTTCAGAAAGTCCACTCTCGGCTTCAGACAGTCCACTCTCGGCTTCAGACAGTCCACTCTCGGCATCAGATAGTCCATTCTCGGCATCATACAGTCCACTCTCGGCATCATACAGTCCACTCTCGGCTTCAGACAGTCCACTCTCGGCATCAGACATTCCACTCTCGGCTTCAGACAGTCCACTTTCGGCATCAGACAGTCCATTTTCGGCTTCAGACAGTCCACTCTCGGCATCAAACAGTCCACTTTCGGCTTCAGACAGTCCACTCTCGGCATCAGATAGTCCATTCTCGGCTTCAGACAGTCCACTCTCGGCATCAGACAGTGTACTCTCGGCTTCAGACAGTCCACTCTCGGCATCAGACAGTCCACTCTCGGCTTCAGACAGTCCACTCTCGGCTTCAGACAGTCCACTCTCGGCATCAGACAGTCCACTCTCGGCTTCAGACAGTCCACTCTCGGCATCAGATAGTCCATTCTCGGCTTCAGACAGTCCACTCACGGCATCAGACAGTCCACTCTCGGCTTCAGACAGTTCACTCTCGGTTTTCGTACACACCTCCCATGAAAGGCTTTTATGGCTTTTCCAGGATATAAAGTTAGGCAACCGTGAGAATTTTTTTGTGACTTGCTCTAGTGCCTCAAACATGATCCTTGAATTTTTTGCCTACTCCATTGATACAAATGCCATTTTCGGGAATGTTACCTTGTTTAACCACATTTTCGTACTACATCAGGATTACACGACTGAAAATTATTTATCATTAAATTTCCACGTTTTATATCTGAGCTCGATACTATTCAAAGCCATCATAAAGAACAATGAACTATTTTATTACAACGTAGAATGGCTCATTTTAAATGTCTTATACAACCAAGGTTTTCGTAAATAATCTCCGTTTGATAAGTTAAATACGGGGTAAGAAAAATTTATGTTCTCTGCACATGCAACGTAATATAATTCGTTTCCGTTGAACTGGCAATTGAATATTTAAGTTTTTGAGTTACAGCTTTTTACTCTGACAGTTTAAGCTCTTGACCCGGCATGTCAGTGAGTCTCTAGAGTCTAGATCGATCGAAGAGCATCTCGAATTCGATAAATTTTCCATTAGAGCAAAATTACCTTCAGTATTATTATCATTATTATTTTCATGAAAAATTTATCATCAGTATTGTTATCCCCCACTTACAGATATTTCACTAGTATTTTTATTAACCACTTACAGATTTATCATCAATATTGTCATCCCCCCACTTACAGTTTTATCATCAGTATTATTATTCCCTCCGAGAAAATTTAAAATCAGTATTAATCTTTCCGACCCATTCTTATAGATGTAACAGAGTAACAAAACGTGTATGACTGTGAGAACTTTATCTCAGCTTTCATTAAAGACGACCGAGAAACTGAGATCCCGCTCCAAAGCCTTCTTGGTACAAATCTACAACGAGACAAAGTGCACTGAACTTACCCTGGACCTCCCTACAAAATAGAAATAAAACTACTACAATCCACAGGCACTATTGTCTTCCTCCTCGCTGCACTTGAATGACTGACTTCTTTCAAGTTCAACTCAATCTAAAAATATTTTCCGCATATTTTAGCGCCAGTGAAAATATTCTGGCAGTGTACGTAAAAAAGTAAACTTTCATTGCGATGTCTCGTGCAGGAAAACACGGCTGAGTGGAGTATTTAAAAACAAACTGAAGCCATAATTTCAAACTGTTCACGTCGTCGTAGAAGAATTACTCGTTGCGTGAGCTCTTCTATCGAACTTTCATGATTTGAGCTGTTTTGTCTGCTCAAAATCTTCATGTTTTTTTCATACTGTGGACAGAAAATATTGAAATATGAAGGTTTTCGCTGGAAAAGAAATACTGGTAGTGTAATCAAATTGACTCAAAAGAATTTACGCTGCCAGCTGCAGAGTTACGATTTCGGAAGTTTTTTATTCCAGCTGCCCCCATTGTGTGACGTTTTTGTTGTCTCTTCGGGTTCATTTTTTATTTTTGACTTTGAATTGCATTTCTCGACTGTGAAATTTATTTTTTTGCATCTACATTTCAGTTTTCGATTATAAAACGCTGATGCCGATGTTGAACTAACTTTTTGTTGCTGTAGAAGCGTATTTTTACAGCACCTGATCAAGACGAGAGCTATAACCGATCCATTTACTCAAATAAATTCAAATACACTAAATGCCACCAGACATTCAATGAATTATCGGAAAATTTCTTCGATCAACAAAAATTGACTCAGCAACAAAGCAAATCAAAGCTGCTGCTAGCAACCAAGAAAAAATAAAACTTCTTTCTGGCCATTCAGTTCAGTTGGCTTAATTATTATATCAAAAGCACACAGTTGAGAAACGTCCTATTTCTAGAACTATAATGAATGAGCTGGTTCTTGAACGTGAAGGTTAACGACTGAGACCATAATTATATTTCCTTCATTTTTCAATGCTCCAGTGTTAATATTATTTCCCTATTATTACTATTATTCTTTTCTCTGGGTATTATTCCCCCAGTGCCCTTACTCTTCTGCCTGAGCATAATTGATGTCCGATGGCATGGGACTTGGGAGGTAATTTGCGAATAGGACTCTTGGCTCGTTCCTGTCGCTGTTATCTATTTTAATATTGTTATGTGATGACCGAGTTAAATTAATAACTAAAGTTGGGTGAAGGTCACAGTACGCCGATAAATAAACCTGTTGGAGGTATTGTGCTACTAAGTAGAGACGAAACTAACGGATAGAAAGAACTGATATTTCATCCTAAAAAGGGACGTTCTCACTTCACACAACTGCTGCTCTTATAACGTACACAACAAAACCTTTATACGTAAGATGTAATGACATTAGAGCAATGTGTAGAAAGTATTTAACCTCCTAATTTTGATTCATGTTCAATCATTTGTAGCCTTCCCACATTTCCAGCCGAGCCGACTCGAATCACGGTATACATAAATTGAATCAAACCAGCCAGCTGTCACGTAAGAACGTACACAACAGCTGGCTCCCACAGCCACCTGAGAAACCGCAACGCACTTACAGGAAGAGGACAGTATTTCAAATGGCACATGACGCAGCACAACCTGCCCTGATTGTTGCTGCAACGGCGGCCTCTGAACTGCTGAGCAGCAACGTCACGGTACAAAAACAAGGTAGGGTCAAACCAGTCTTTCTTCGTCGACTGTGGCAATGGTAACGTCATGGCAACGAACCAATAGCAGCGCTCACATCGCATCTGGCAACACTGCTAGCCTCAAATCTGGCAAAACTATTCGTCTACGACATGTCGCAATGGTGACGTTTTCCAGTGAGTTTGAAATGAAGCTTTACTATTGGCTAGCCGAACAAAAGGAAGTGTTTATTTTCCCCATAGAAATGACTCTACCTTGTTTCCTCTACCGTGAGCAACGTGAACTTCTGGAACAGATATCGGCAACAGCAGCGAGTCAAGAGGTTCTTGCTACCAAGTTACGTGACGTCAGACGCCAGTCACGCACAGACACTAGAAAGGATGTAGAGGAGAATTGAAAACTCACTCACACAGTGTTTACCCCAAATGAATGTGAATGCGGCAGTTAACTGCACTGATGTGTGATGAGTTACTCAGATGTGGGGTCCCGTGACATAAGAAATATCTCTGCACGATTTCATCAATGCTGAAAACGTCACCGTTATGCTTAATTGAAGATACGCTGGTTCTTGTCGGAACTTTGTGGATGGCAACACTGCACCTGGAGCTGAGAGCTCCTAAGGTGACAGTACCGGCATAAAATATTCGTTTCCGCTCAAGTGACAAAACGGCGCTGCACCGCCGGCCGCTGTGAACGTGACAAACCTTGACGGGAAGGTTCACCACGATCGCAGTTCTGCACAGAAACTTTTGGACAGAGGTTCGCAAACCGAGGGCCGTGGCATTTAAATTTGGTATCAGTTCTCTGGATCCGGCCTCGTGAGAAATGTGAAGCTGGAAGTCAGAGTTTAATTGTTAAACAAAAGGTTACGAAACTACGTTCAAGCCTTTGTGCGTGTTATACATAGATTAAAAAACAACCTGAAGCGGGAACTTTACTCAACTTTTTTGCTACAACAGACAGAGCATTGCTGTCGCAGGGCCAATGATACAACCAATACCCACGAGGGGGCACTGAGATGACTTTCTCTTTCTAAACTACACTTTTATTGATACCAAATCCAAGAGTATAAAGGGCACTTTCCGATAAGTTTTTGTTCATTTGAATTTTAAGCGCTGTAATTGTGTTTAATTAGAGTTGAATATTAAATTTCTGTTTTACCCGCTTTAGTTGAAAGGGTTATATCTCAAGGACTTTATGAATCGTTAAATTTCGAATCGGTAGGGTGTTGAACGCACACGCTGCGAGTAAAAGCGCATAACCGAAAAATTTTCCAACATTGAGAACTTCAGAATAAAATTTCATAGTGACTAATAACAATTTATATCAGTAATATGAGTATTTAAAATAAGGTATGAAATCGATGGAAGAAATGGAAGCAGATAGCGTTCGAATTTTTTCTATGAATTTATTTTTGCACGGAACGGAAGAGTGGCCTCTGAAAAAGGTCAGATTCACGCCCATAAAATTTTCTGGGACAGTTTTTTAGAGTCATGAAACTCTCTAAATTAGTGAGTTCTTATTTTCAGCTTCACTAATACGGCGACTATCCAATATTTTACGATGGAAAAAACTCACAAATTGCACCTTGTGGTAGTGTCGCTTAAACTGAACTTTTCTGAAACAGTTAACCTTGAAAGTTTTGACTAATAATTATACCTTCGCTGCTTGACAAACATATGCATGCAAGTTCCTAAGTAAAAAATAATTTTTAGAGCGTCTTCAACTATCCCAAAGAGCTGATTCGTTAACAATTCGCGTAGTCGTAGAAAAACGTACGTTGGCAATCCTTAGGAAAAAATCCTTTTTAGAGCTTCTTCAACCACCCCCAAAAGAGTTGATTGAGTTCTTATTGATATTCCAACGACAATGTAAATTGTTCAAAAATCTGATCTCAGGTGATCAAGAAGAGGCTTTAAACTTTCCGAAAACGCAATGAACTGAGCCACAGCCACATCAACGGCCGCAGTTTATGGCTGTTTTAATTATTATTCTTATCCCTTGTACTTGAACGTTGTTAAATTCTCCAGTGTATTCTCGTGGCTATTTATCATATTCATAAACTTTATCTCCGCGTTAACTCGACAAATTTTCTCTCATAAATACAGTTCTCTCGGGCACGAGGATTTAAAAAGTGGCGATCGGAAAGAGAGAGAGAGAAAAAAACGGAGGAGAAAAAGAAAATGCAGGAGAGCAAGAATAAAATATAGAGAGAAAGAAAAAAGGAGAGAGAGATAAAAAAATTGAGAGAGAAAGAAAAAAAGGGAGAGAGAGAGAGAGGAGAATAACCCGTGCGGGCGGAGAGAAGGGTGGAGTGCCCCACACCTACTCGTATGTTGCCTATTATTGTTATTCATTGTAATTCTTAAAAGGGAAGCAATGATGTTTGTGAGTTGAATGAAATAAGCGAGCCATAACCTTAAAATTTGGGTAAGGCATAAGCGAAAAAAATTTCGACATTGAGGAATTCAGAATAAAATGTTATAGTATCTAGTAAAATTAATTAAGCAATGAAATAAATAAATAATAAAAGTAATCGATTAATTGAATTGAGAAATGAATTATTGAACCGTTCTCGAAACGAAATCGAGCACCAAATTTGCTCCTGTGAGTATGAGCCTTGCTCTCATAGGGACGTGTCCTTGCAGGAGATACAACTTTTGTATCTAAAGGCCTGTTTACACGATCATTGAGAGCGCGCGTGAGCAGTAAAGAGAGGCGCAAGCCCAGCCCACTTGCTCTCGCTTTGGGCGCATGACAATGCGGACTATGCTCGTTTTCATGGCGTAGGCCAGAGCTTGTCAGTATCATTACAGACATTACAGACATCATTACAGACATTACAGTCTTTGAGCAATAAAATGCGCCTGAAACGAGAACAAGTGGGCGGGGCTTGCACCTCTCTTCACTGCTCCCGCGCGCACTCGATGATCGTGTAAACAGGCCTTCAGGGAATTAGAGCTCCCGAAGGTTAGTTCTGTTTCAAGTTCAAAGTTTTCGAGTTATCTTCTATTCTATTAATATCTCTACCTGTGCTCGTCATTGCCGTGTGGTTCCAGGACCTGCCTCCGTTCGGGCAGCGAGGGTTCGAATCCCGGTGCTGGATGGCGATTTTCTATGTTGAGTATAGGGGAAAAATTCCAAGCAAATACCCCACTCTATCAAGGTGTCTGAAATGGGTACCGGTCTTGACCGAGGGAAAGCGTCATTGCGTCCTGGTGTTAGTTGTAAGGCATTTGAAAATCCAATGTACAAGGTGATATGTATCAGGCTTGAAATTGGAAATAAAGCATCCGTAGATGCCGTTGTTTGTTTGTTTGTTTAGCCGTTGCTCACTCGTAAGTATTGTATGAGAGATACCATTGTATTTAACTTTCTCTGTGTAAGTTGTTCCAATTTTATTCATATCTCAGGAATGTTCAACTCATAGTATTGTCTGTCCTTGAGTGCGATAGTTGTTCAGTTCTGAAAGTTATTTTTTCGTCTGTGAGTTGAATACTAATTTGAGTCCTTAGTTCTATGACAAATTTTTTATTTTCCACAGATCTTCAATAAACCACCGAGTTCTTAAAGAGCATTCTAAGTCCTCTCAAGTTCGCAAAGCAATCTGTTTATAGACGTATAATTTAGACCTATGATTTTCTAGGAATACATTTACAATGCTTAAGAAGGAACACTCGTTCATTTTCATGCTTGAAGAAAATAAGTTGTCGAAGTGATGGTTTCTTTACCATTCAAGCATGGAGGTTCAAAATATGAAGCACCATGTAGCCAAGCAAACGTTTCGTAAGGTTCTACTACTTATCGAGTATCTAAAAAGGTTACTAGCTCTACCATCAAATGACTGGGCTTATTTGCGAATTGAAACTAACTCTGGGACAGTAACACTGAGACTGTAACAGTGACACTGAAACAAGGGGGATATAACATTGAGATTTTAACATTGAGACTGTAATGTTGAGACTGTAACAATTAGACTATAACATTGAAACTGTAACAAAAAGACTGTAACAAGAAGTCTGTAACAAGGAGACTGTAACACTGAGACTTTAAGAAGGAGGCTATAACTTTGAGATTTTAGCATTGGGACTGTAATGTTGAGACTGTAACAAGGAGACTGTATCAAGGAGACTGTAACTGTAACTAGAATGTTCTTCCTTCAGAGTCACAGTTTCACCGTCCTACCATAAGTTTTCATCTCGGTACCCCAGAGGCGTGCCTAATTCTCAAACTGGCACCTTCTTTCTTTAATTTCACGCGTATTTTCTTCGCTTAAAATCAAAAGAAATTCATCTCGAAAACTTCGGCCAAAATTTCTTACGGTTCATTTGAAAGCTCCTGACTATTCCAATTGATTTTGATTATTTTCACTTGGTTGTAATCCCTCTCATTTAAGTTTACTGATTTTAATTTCAGTTAAACCTTTTGTTCAGTATATTTTGGAGGTTTATAGTCGATTTTAGCCTTTTTTAAATCAATATTGACCTCTCCTTAATCGGTTTTTAAACTCATTTGAATGGATTTTCATCGCTCTTTAATCGATTTTAACTGTAGTTAATCGGCATTCAGCCAATTTTGAATCATTTTTCCGGCAAACAATCCCTAATCCAGCAAACTTTTTTTCCTCGACGGTCTCCTCCCGGGCCGGTGACAAACCTGTCATTTTCGAAGCAGACAATCCGGTTCTCTACATGACAGTTCCTTTTTCAGTCCTATCGATGACTGGCACTTTTCCTTAAGATGCTCCGAAGCGTTCAGAATTTGTGAATCATTTACAACCGTTTTTTTGGTGCTTTCTTTTTGCTATAATTTTTTTCGGTGGAAAAATTCAGCGTTCATTTTCTGAGTCCATTTTTATTTTTCTTCGATTATATTAAATACTTTCGAGTCGTTCTCACTTCACTCTCTTTTTCACCTAATAACTTGATTTTTTCAGCACGTCGCAATAATTCTTTCGTTCCTCCACATGCAGCGTCGTAAATTCTTCTAAACGCTGTTCCGTGTTTTTTGTTTTATTTTTAGTAAGTTTTTCCAGAGCTTCTGGGCTCTACCTTGTACCGACTCTTTTTTTCCCCGGCCGCAGGTGACTTTGCATGACTTTATCCGTCACTCTGGATACCAAGGACGAAAGTTGAGAAAGAACGACAACTTTAAGGACAACAACAACCATGCACTCCAGGTAGTTACGATTGCAGTTTTCGATAACATTATGAATAGCTGCAGCTATTTGCCGAGCTTTGGCCACTGAATGCATTTTTTGTGTGAATTTTACGGTTTTCTATAACACTATGATTAGCTGCAGCTATTCGTCGAGATTTGGCCACTGAAATGCAATGGAAGATGAATTTTATTCGACAGTTTATTTGATGAATTTGATGATGCTGCTCAGACTGTTTTAGGAGTAGACTTCAAAGCAACATGATCGTTGGTGGTTTTATTTGCCTGTTTATTTGTATAATTTTATAATACTGCTAAGAGTATTCTAGAAAAAGAGTACTAAGTAACATAAGCAATTCATTAATAAAAAACCGATTTAGATACGGTAATTAGGCAGTTTGTACGGTAGAACAACAGATACAATTCCAATAGAAATAAATTGCAGTTCGTTAGTTTTGCATCGAAATCAGGCCAGCACGCATTCAACAATATTTGTATGAATAAATATACGTACTTACTTTCCATTTGATGTTAATCTTCATAGCATGCATTCAGACACTAATTCTAAAGTATAAGTCCCTGCTTTTCATACGATATGAATTATACTAATACGTATACAGCCAAATTTGTATTTATAAGTTCCTGATTTACATCGTATGATGTAAATTCGACTCAGGGCTTCCAAACTGTCGACGTTGTAGCAAGATTCCGAAAAGTTAACTCTCACGAAGTCAACCGCCTGCTTGCAGCAGCCACCAGCCAGTTCTGGAACATAGGATCATTGATTTTATTTATGTTTTGTGTACTTGTACATGGAATTCTAAAGTAAAAATATGGATTTTGCATCAGTATTGACAAACATGATAAAATTGTCAATTTAGGAAGCTGTAATATCTTGGAATTTCAGCAAGATATAAGGTTTACTGGACAGCACTTGTAGATCGGTTAGCCTAGCCGTAAACCAGGCAAGAGGATAGCAAAACGAACAGCAGGACTACTAGTATTGTACTGATCTCTAGTTCACAGAGCTTGCTCTTAAGTCTAGTTCGAACAATGAACTTCCGCCCGGCAGTAGGGGCGCTTCCGACCTATCCGGCGCTCGTAAATACCAGGCGCGCATCGGCTGATCCGCCGGAAGCTCTATCTATACATGTGACCGTGCCGAGCGAGCGAGACTCATAAATCTCCGCAGCCGGAACCTCCATAAATGTCACAAGAGCGTCACTATACAACAACTTCCCTCCCTTTAGATGAATATGTGACAAAGGGAAGGAGGAACTCAACAACCTATTCGTATTACAGGTTTGGTTATTCTGCCTGATCTACGAGGTTCATTTTGCGCAGGAGAGCTGTTAAAAGGCTGAAAAGCAGGAGTCTCTGCTGCTCCACTCCCGGTAGATTCCAAACTACTGTGCAACAGCTGATTTGAATGTCTCTTCCAGATTACATTTAATGCTAATAGTTGAACATGAAAGATATTAACGGCAACTTTACTAACAATAATTCCCTTCAACCACTTGGGACCATTTCTTAAATTCAGAGCGAGAACATGATCCCCGACATCAAATTGAGTTACATACATAGGCTTAGACCTGGACACAGAAAATTTAGGATGAACTTTATCTTTGGAAGTAACAAATTTACGATTGTTCAGCGCAACAGAGGGAACAATTTTTGTAACACTATGCGGAATACAATGCGATTGAAATAATGCTTTCGCTAGACGGGATTTGAATGATTCGGAAGAAGATAGTTTTTTCAACAAGTCTTTAATGACTCTTACCCCCCTCTCAGCTTGACCATTGCTTGCTGGAGAGTAGGGCGGAGGTGTGAGGTGCTCAATGCCGTTGGAAATAAGAAAATCTTTTAAGTCTTGAGATGAAAAGTTAGAAGCATTGTCACTTACGAGCACATCACACAACCCGTTTCTGCTGAAAATCATTCTCAACGCATCGACAGTATCTGACACACTCGTGGATGATACCACTTCACATTCAATATATTTAGGTAATGCATCTACAGCAATGAAAACAATTTTATTCTCGTAGAAAAAGTGATCGACATGAATGCGTTCAAAAGGACGAGAAGGAGTGGGCCATTCTACATTTCTAGACTTAGGTTCTGCTCGATTTAATTGACATTGGGGACAACATTTTACGATGTCTTCAATAGTTTTGTCCATTCCGGGAAACCAAATAACAGATCTGGCCAACGATTTCATGCCACAAATGCCAGGATGTCCATCATGAAATGTTTCAAGGACTAAACTACGCAGTGACTTGGGAATAAAAACCCGTTCTTTATAAAGTATGCAACCTTTCATGATGGTCATCTGAGGTAGCAGGTTCTTAAATTTTGACAAATTGGGATCAGGTTTAAGAGGCATGCCAAACTTTATGTATTGTTTAAGTTGGCATAGTTCGCTATCCATATCAGTATGAGTTTTTATATTTTCACACGTGACAGGAGTTTTATCAAGAGTGTTCACAGCAAAAATCATTTCGTACGGTTCTAGCTCCCTTACAGTCGTAGGTAGTGGCAGCCTACTGAGACAATCGCTATTTACGTTACATTTACCTTTCGAATATCTGAAAACATAGTCAAACTGGGAGAGTCTAAGAGCCCATCTCTGAATTCGAGCGGAACAGTTGAGAGGTACACCCTTGTTATGTGCAAAAAGTTTACAAAGAGGTTCTTGATCATTATGGATAATGAACTTAGCACCAAGTAGAAATTTTTTGAATTTCTCCACGCCAAAAACCACACTAAGGCTCTCCCTTTCAATGTTAGAGTAGTTTTGTTCCTCACCATTTAGAGATCTCGAAGCAAATTGAACCGGACACCAATCATGAGAAGGACTAACGCGTTGCATGAGTATGGCAGCAACTCCATAACCTGAACTATCAGTTTCAAGAAGAGTTTCATGGTTGGGATCAAACAACTTTAGAGGTTTATGCGAACGAAAGATGTCCTTGATTTTCTGGACACTTTCGTCCTGTTCTGGATCCACCGGAACTGTACATTTTTCTTAAGCAGCGAATACAGAGGATGCATGACATTAGAAAAGTTGGGTACAAAACGACTATAGAAGTTACACAATCCGATGAAAGCTTGCAACTGTTTGAGGTTTTTAGGAACAGGAGCATTGAGAATAGCTTCTACTTTCTCAGAGTTAGGGTGAACACCCTTGTTATCGAAAACGTACCCTAGATAAGACACACGATCAGTTAGAAAGGCACATTTAGACAGATTTATGCGAATTCCCGCGTTTTTCAGGACAGACAGGACCCTGTCAAGAACTTCCAAATGAGCATCATATGACGAGGTCAAAATGAGGAGGTCATCCTGGTACACAATGATGTTATCTATGCCAGAAAGAGTCCTATTCATGAATGCTTGAAAAATGCCGGGGCTTGCACGTAGACCATAGGGTAAGTAATTGTACATAAATAGACCTTCAGAGGTGTTAATGGTCGTAACTTTCTTTGATTCTTCGTCCAGCGGAATTTGCAAAAACGCGTTAGACAAATCAATTTTTGAGAAAAACTTAGCGTCTCCGACTTGAGAAATGACATCATCAATAACAGGTCGTACAGATTGAACTGGATTCAGAAAATTATTAATGGAAGCTGAAAAATCTCCACAGATTCTCACACTGCCGTCAGACTTTAGAACATTAACGGTAGGAGATGCCCATTGGCTATTATACACTTTGGTGATTTTGCCCATACTCTGCAAGCGTTCCAGTTCGGTTTTGACAGAGTCTCTTAGTCTTACAGGAACCGGGCGTGCTTTACAAAATACAGGAACTGCATTAGGCAACACATCAAGATGAACCGTTTCTTTAACGTTAGACTGTGAATCAGATGACAAATATTCGTCATATTTTAACGACAAACTTTTCGGCAAACTATGACAATCCGTTTTATTTATGGAGTCGTATTTATCAGGAATGACAATGTTTACGTTTAGTTTAGAACAAATATCTCGGCCCAGTAAGTTGATTCTATCATCCTCCACAATGAGAAACTTATGATTAAAACTAACATTATGGTACATGACAGTTACTGAAGCTTGACCAAGCAGGTTTACCGAGACACCACTGTACCCGAGAATTTTGCTGCATGTAGGATTTACCACAGCACCAACTTTGATTGCATCTCTTTTACGTATAGTTGATCCACGGCACTGCCGTTATCCAACAGGAATTCAACAGGTTTACTATTTAAGTTGCATGCAATCATAGTGGGCTCTTTAGTGACGGGAATTACAGTGGTGTTTACTCTAAAAAATTAGAATCATTTGGGGAATAATCAGAACACTCATGTAGATGATTACCGTCACCACCTTCGTTCCCAGATTTTTGCAACACAGCTTCGTTCTTCTGTTGAGGCATCCGTGAATTCTTCATTAACACGTCTTTTCTCCCAACGTTGCCACAGCAACCGCTTCTTCCCGACTGCACTGTGTAAGTGCGAGCTGCGTCAAATTCTCCTTGTGTAGGTCCCCTTCGTGTAGGCTTAGCAGGAGGAGGCCGAGCTGCAGTTGTAGATTTGCAAACCTTAGAGATGTGGCCTAATTTTAAACATGTGTGACATTTCAATTTCAAAGCATAGCAATTCTTTGCAAGATGCTTTTGCTTAGTTCCGCAGCGAATGCATATGTAGTTCGGCGGGAGTTTTTCTGTAGTGAAATACGATGAAGATGAATCCTCACGAATGATATCTTGAGCGTCGGAGCTTAATTGTTCGATAAGTTTTGCGTGCTCAACGCATTCGTTGAAGGACTTGCTATCGCACTTCTGTAGAACCGCGCTGAGAATTTGCGCTGAGTGTAGCCCAGCCACGAAGGCATCTCTTAATAAATGATCACGACAGCAATTACCATAATTGCATGCAGATGCTAAGTCATTTAATGTTTTAGCATAACTTTCTATGGATTCATTAGCACCTTGTTTTCTATTTAGAAATGTAACCGATGCACCGACGAAGGATTTTTTAATTTCAAATTGCTGTGTTAATTTTCCTTCAAGTTCCTCATATGTAGCCTCAGTGAGTAACGTAGGTTTAATTCTTCGTTGTAGATCAGTAATTATGTTTACAGGCAAAGCTTTGATTAAAATACTAGCTTTTTTACCGCCATTATTTCCTGCTTTCTGAAGAGCGTCTGCACTTTGTACTTTCCAGCGCTCCAAGAATTCACTCACTGTTTCCACTTCCACGTCGAACGGAGGGCAGCTGACTGTAGAATACGCCATCTTAATTTCAGAGCGTCAGTATACAACAAGCGTCACTATACAACAGAAGCCTTACACTAACAAATATTTTAATAATAATAGCAATAAAAACATACCAAAAGGGTGAGTTGATTAGCATTTCTTCAACACTAAATGAGCGGAATTTTCAAACAACTTGCTTCTTTGCAGCGGCACAACCGGTCGTAGCTCAGTTGTTGTGTTGACTTGGCTATATTTCTTCCTGCTGAGATCCGGTCTAAAGTCCCAATTTTGAGAATTTTTATATAAAATCTAACTGCGTAAATTTTTCAAACGATTATTCAAAGGAAGTTTTGCACTAGTGAATCTTCACAAAAAAGTCTTGCATTTACGAATCTTTGCGAGAAAAGTTTTGCACTGGGGAATCTTCGCGAGAAAAGTTTTGCATTTGCTAATCTTCGCGAGAAAAAAGGTAGCCAAATCCTCAGTCGAAATTATGAGCCAGCTGTACGGTAACAACGGGGTGAATTGTTTAAAAATCCTGCTCTTGTTTCTGAGCAGCTTAAGAGTTCACACGAAGAAAAATGTATCACGGCGCGTTTGAGATCGTTTATTCCTAAAGAAGAAAACGACAATGAAACAGAGAATCCTGTTGATTCATAGCGCGTTGTAGTAACGCTCTGAGTGCTGTTTGATGTTCTGTCTTCAAACAGAAAGCCATGTTTTGTCCTATTACTACAAAGAAATTCACTCAACTCTCGAGAATTTACGAATTCTCCTCCAATTAAATCGCTTTACAAACCTGAAACTCACTGGCGCTCTTTTCTTCGCAGCAGAGACTCAAGACCTCTTGCACACAGTCAGCATTGTTTTGGTTCCACCCTGATCGGCATGGGGACGAAACTAAAATGGGATGAAGGAGGTAGCCAGTGGTGCAGCCAGCCGAAAATTTGCCAGGATCCTCGACAATGGGAGCCAGGATCCTCGCCAAATAATTTCAGGGGGCAGACATCAATTATATGCAATCTATTTATTCTTTTAATTAAAACGGCGACTGAAGCTGGCCCCTGCTCAACATTTCGTCGGGGGGGTGACATGACCCTTGTGGAACCTGGGTGCGCTACTGGAAGTAGCCCCTTTAGAAAAGAGTTCAAACTCTGTTGTTTTGGGCTCAGTAAAAAGGAGTGGCATTTTTGACATCCAACGTGCGCGAACTAACTGATGTTCCTTAATTCCGCCCCAATTATTTACTCTAATAATAAAAGTATTTGTTTTAGATCATTCTGAGCTGTTATACGTTTTATAGACCTTGAGTGAAGCGTTATTTAAAGATTTTAAGAAACGAACTTTGTAATGTCAAATATATATGGAGTTTGACATAGTGCAGGTTCACTTAAACTGATTTGGAAATTTATTGGTGTTCAACTATTGAAAAAAACTAGAAAGTATGATAAAAAACCTAAAATATAAAAATAATAGAGATTGCTCCAACATCAATGGATAAGGATTTTACCCAAGCATTTTTATGAGTAAATAAAAACTCAAAATAAAAAAGTTTGTTGGGAAACCGGTTGAATTTGCGTAAAAAAATAGAATAGTGCTTTAAGATTTAACATGGACGGGCCAATTTTTACAACTTCTCTCCAGAAATTTAAATATTTTGACATGCATTTTATTTTACAGTTTACAAAAAACATGACACAATACACGAGAACTTTTTAATTTTTTTTCATAAAATTATAGAAGTAGCCTTGTTTAGACGCTTGGCTATGAGGGCCATGTATAGATAGGATACAAAAACGTGTTCGAGAAAGTCTTAATCCTTGAACGTGTGTATTTCAGTGAGCAATGATATGTATGAATCGAATGTGCGTACTGCCGACTGTATGTATGAAAGCGTATTGCAAAGCAAAGATAAACAGTCAATATAGCAATACAGTTTCAAATTCCTCTCTATTTCCATTCAATAAAAATTCTAAAATCGCTTAGGTGTGCAATAGTTCGCACAAATCTTGGAGATAACTTCGATATCAGCCAGTAAAATCAAGGTTCAAATTTAACAAAAAAGAACACACATTTTCAAAAGAGAAATCATTCAAAGATACTACAGTTGTTCGAATCCCATTCGTAAGTCAGCATGGCTACGCGAATTTTAACAAAATAAGAAGGAAATAAGAGGAAACAAACTTAGCCGTTATTGCTGGCTTTTACATAGAAGCAAACTACAAGTCATGATTATGAGCACATTTTCCTACGAGCTATTGAGCATGAATTTATTTATCGATGTAAGTATAGATTAACGCAAACTTGTATTGTAATTTCATCAACACTACACCAACACTTGGATGGATTCTCATTCAAAATTTGATAATTATATTAAATGCAGCAATAACTTTTTTTCGAAACAGGGAATAATTTTGTCAATAAAAAATATCCAGGTTTTCAGTTGAGGTGGATGATCTCTTTGCAATTTTTCCCAGATTCGAAGCTTTCAATTTCGTTGCCGTCGCGTGAGGAAACCAGCGGCTGCAAAATTATGTCCATAACGCAAACACTGAAGGGAATATCCTTCGACAAAGCATACTTTGTTCCCGTAACTTTTTTGAAAGGTGCAGCAAGAACAATATTAATTTCACTCTGACGAATGGCCTACGTCTCGGTTCCATACAGCACATAAAAATTCATAATTTCACAATTAAGGACTTATATTGTGCAGAGCTTTCAACCTTTTTGGTGGGTTATCGTCAGATAACCTTTCGGACATACGGACAAATTCGAAGTGTCTGGGATACAAAAGTAGAGTATTATTCCATGGGATGAGAAACGTCTACACCAAGGTTAATAACAAGACTTCGAGAGGACAGTTGTTGAGAAGGAATGCGTCACCTTCGAGGAGTAAATTCAGCGATTACTTCATTATAAGGCACCGGAATATCAATTTTACCCCATATATCGCCGAACCAGATCTTAGGGAGTGAGATAGCTCTAAAAATTTTCGGGCACACTTTTTTCTTCAACGAAAATTTCAGACCCTGTCCAGTCAACGCTCAATGATCATTCAAAACGTAAATGTAATGCTACTGGGACGATAAATAAAAACTTCAATTGCACACTGGAAACCTGTCTACCACAAAAGGGTTCGCAAAATACGCATTCGACCTTGACGGTGGCTAAAGCAAATTCATCCGAAAGCTTCGACTGAAGCTAATTTTGTTTTACTGTGAGCGACAAAAAATGGCCGAAATGACTTGGCCTATTTTTCTTATTACACCCTTTGTTGTCCCCATAGCGCTCCCCGGCCTTGCGACCGTCGAGACATATGGGTCTCGAGTATCCTCTATACAGAAGGCTAATCATTTTTCTCTCTGAACTCAATACCACCCTCATCTAAGGTTAGTTTTCGTCAAAAAAAGACCAATATGAGTGTTACAAACAAGTACCGATACTGTTCAATTTGTAGCAAATCAAAAATTTGAGAACAATTAGATTCATTTACGATTCAAGTTCCACCATGAGGAAGTCTATTATCACAATTTAATCCAATAAAAAACAACTGTTGAATAAAGCATCAATTTGAGTTGATAAAAGTATCAATTTTAAAGTTGGTGTCTCGGCCATAAACTTCACTCATCATCAAAAGTTCAGCCATTTCATCCGTTATCGCAGCCATAAACCTTCAGTCTACAATTTTCTCTCTTCAGTAGCCCTCATAAATTCGTGAGCTGCAGTTATGAACCCTCAAATGATAGTTTATTTAAAAATTTTTGATGTGCTCCGAACGAAGCGGGGATTTTTTTGTCGGAGAGATTTTTTTTTATTCGTGCTCTCGAAGTAAATGTAAATTTACTTCGTTCATTGTAATATAACTATTTTTCACCGAAAAGATTTTATTTTTTAGGTTTTAAAAGGATTTTAGAATTTCTTCCAAAAAACACCTCCAATTCTACGCCTTGCAATGAATGTGTTTTAAAAGTTCATCGAAACCATCCAGAGCAAAAAATTTCATTGATCACGAATTTTCGATTTGCTACAAACTGAACAGCACCTGTTGCCTTTTCTTTTTCTGGATGGAAACTAAAAATTTCTTCATCCTACAATAACATAATAATTATTTTTCGAATTAATTTAATTGTACGTTAACGAATAATGTAGAATGAGACGCCAAATAATACTAAATGGATGCGATTACTAGTTTGCAATCAATCACTAAACTGATTCTTATTTTTTCAAATTGATATTTTACCATATTTTCTGAACGAAAATGAAATTGTAAGTTTTTGATAAAAAAAGTTGAACGTTATTTCTCATTTCCAGAAGCTTTTGCTAAACGATTCAATGACGAAGTCTTTCTACGTACTCGGGACATTCCTATCTTTTTTTAACACATTGTCTGCGACGTGCGCCACAAGTGTACACGGAGGTAATTTTCATGGTGCTGCTGACCGACCAGTAGCCACAAGCTCAATTTTCATAAATACTTAATCAAAGCTATTTAAGTCACGACCCAATTCATGCTTGGTATTTACAAAAAAGTTTACTACAAATGACTTTAAATTCGAGTTTATTTTTTAACGTAATACAGTATTTAGTTGCCGCAGTCTAAGTGTTGAAACAAATATCTTAAATGCGTTCAAATGCATTTGCCGAAAACTTTCGATCTAATTTTTGTTTTTTAAAAGCTCCTGCGACACAATTTTTTGACCAAAGACCTCATTTTAAAGTCAACTAATGAGATGCGTTGAAATTTCCTTGTGAACTTTCCAACACCGTGACACCTACGCCATAAACCAAGTTGCACCAACAGACTAATCATATTTCACTCTATCACTTAAATCTAACTCATGCAAAATGGAAATCTGCTTTGAGAAAAAGTGGTTCATGGAATATAAAACTTCGAAAAAGTTATTATTGGGAGCTTATACCTCGCACTTCAAAACTGTGAAATATCAAACCTGAGAACAAGTACTACTACTCCTCAATAAGGAAACGAGATCGTAAAGTGGCGATTGCGAGGCTCAATAACTCTGAAAAAAATTAAGAACGTATCATATATTTTAAACAGACTGGATTTTTTCAATTGAATTGAAGGCTGAATTTTTTTCAATTCGTGCGCTTTTTAATTACGTGCGTTTTATGCTGAATTAAGCACGTACTTTCATCAACACTTGCATGTATACAGAAATATTCATTCAAAACTGGATAATTTGTGCATATTATTGCACAGGAATCAAATATTTAGGCTTTTGAATTAACAATAAATATTTTCTCAATTGTTACATCTCAACAAAAATAGGGCTTCGGCATGAAAGTCTTTTGTACGGTCCTAAATGTACAACCTTAACCATTTCTGCGTTTATATTTAAACAATGTTTTTAGCACTCGGGATACGTATACTTACAGTAACTGCCAATAATCAAACACATCTGTGCATCAATTATGTAAACGCATTTCCAATTATTTTCGTTTAAGCATCAGCAATTTTCCTATCATCTCAATAATATAAACCAATTTCTCAGAATATCTCAACGCATTGACCGCCTCAACACACGCTGCTTTGAGAGTTGGCAATCATTTCTGTCATCTTAACACACACTGGTTTGTCGGCAATCATTCTCTCACCTTGAACCTCTAAGACTATGGCCACCCAACCATTATTTCGCCCCGCACTCCTATAAAGAAATTTGATTCAAACCTCGCACCCCCTGAAATAAAAAGGCCAACATATAGCCTATATCCCATCATTCACCTGGAATATCGAATCGCACCTCATTGAATATCGTCTCGCACCCCTGGAACATCGTCTCGCACCCCTGGAACATCGTCTCGCACCCCTGGAACATCGTCTCGCACCCCTGGAACATCGTCTCGCACCCCTGGAATATCGAATCGCACCCCTGGAACATCGTCTCGCACCCCTGGAATATCGTCTCGCACCCCTGGAATATCGTCTCGCACCCCCAGGAGGTACAAGCACCCCAGGTTGGGAACCCCTGCCCTGAGAAGAACCTTGTCAGAAGCCCTGGATCGAAGGTCCCATGCACTTTGCAAGCACAAAGCTACTTCCTTATTTGCTCTGACCAAGCTTCATTTGCTCCAGAATTCCCCTCTTGAGTGGCCTTTGAAATTAGCAGAGACATCGAATTACAAGCAATTTCACAGCCAAGGACAGCTGCAAGATTGTCAAGCGCTTACGGTAAATAGTCATCGAGGTCTTTAAAAATTGTTCGATGTTTTTAAGCTTACCCATTAAAATCGTGGCCTTCTTAACATGTTTTGGGAGGACACTCGCGTGAAATACAGTTTTATTCATATCAGTTGTGAGTTCAGAAGATGTATTTGATGGACATCACTCACTAAAGCGACTTACCCCGATGTTTTTTCGACTTAAATCATATTTTATTTTATGGATGACTTGATTTCTTTATTGAAATTAAATATATATTTTTCTTAATCACTGTCAACAGAATATTTGTTCAAAGAGACTTGAGTTTTCCATCATTCTCTTAAGTCCAGATTCTAAAACGCAGTTGATTTTTGCTTCGAGTAGAAACAGAAATGATCAAACTGTGATAAGTTCACAGTCTGATCATTTCTTCCTAATTACGAAGTACACTCTTTAGCGTTTACAGTCTGAGTTCCACATAACGTAGTAACAGTAGAAATAAAATATAAACCCTTTTTTCACCGGTTGTTAAGACAATAGATTTGGTCGCACGTAACTTGGCTTCATCATGACCACTGCTAGCATGAAGCCAAATTTGTACGATCATTCATGCTATGGTAACTCGATCATACTGTGACCTCTCTTGCTATGACACCTAGCTTATGCTGACAGGCTATGACACCTCATGCTGTGACCACTCATGCTGTGACCACTCTTGCTGTGACCACTCATGCTGACGCCTCATGCTATGACACCTCATGCTATGACCACTCATGCTGTGACCACTCTTGCTATGACACCTCATGCTACAAGCAGTCAATTAATCATCAAACTTTGTAACTAGCGCTAGTTTTCACTGCCAAAGAGATGATTTTGATTTGATTTAATTGAAATTAACCACAGATATTTTTTAATTCTAAAAGCTCCTTGTAAACAGAAAAACATTCGATGGTAATTTTATATTTATCTTAAAAAAGAAAATGCAGTGTTTGTACTGACATTTTTGTGAGAGAAGTTTAACTCCTTGAATCCTTTTCAACGTGCGTTACTCCCAATATTTAATTCTTCATGACATCATGACTTAAAAGAAGTTAGCTAGGGAGAAGTGTACTATATGTACTGTGAAGTAAATGTTTAGAGCGAAGTAAAGAAGTAGTTAGAAGATGTTCACAACTCCATATGACATTGTCTGATGTTCAAAAATTAGGTTAGAAAACTTCTGATGTTTTGGTCATGTTGAAAGCTAACGTGCATTTTGAAACCCACCAACGGATCTGAAAATTCACGTTTATGATGTTACTCTGAACGATTTGAAGAAAATATTAAGTGAGGTCTTCAAGCTCACTCCCGTGAATATCGCGCTAAATAGGTGAATAATTTACCTTTTAAAGTTTTCTCACAACAACAATATCGGAAGACCTAACTTTCAATCAACAAATACGGCAAAAACCTCAGACTCTCCTACCACCTCGAATATTTTCCACTAAGTATTACATTCACATCCCTAAATAGATTTTCACCCTAAGGTGTAGCTTTAAGTATCTCAAGGGTGATCGTTAACTGCGTTTACGACCACGAAGCTCATCAGAATACTAAATTCTGCTTCTGTGTTGCCATGAAAACAAATAGAAGTGCGCGATAGGGAACTCCTTTTACAGGCGGTTATAATGCTACTTCCCTGCAAGCATGTCGCTCCATTGGAAACTGGCGGATAAAATCGCTCATTAGCTCCTCGTCAACCGAAGAAGATCTTATTAAGATTTCAGTATGCATCCCACTTATCGTGGAGCTCAACACTTCGACTGCGATGTGAGCCATCGGTATACACGGAGGTAATTTTCTAAATGCTGCTGACCGACCGATAGTCACAAATTCTATTTTCATGAATACTTATTCAAAGCTAACTAAAGGCACGATTCAGGTACCTATTTTGTTCACAAAATTGATTGCTACAATTGACTTCAAATTTGAGTTGAATATTGTTCTTCAGTTAAACCAATCGCGGTGAACGTGCTGGCACTTTGACTGCGATAAGGCCCATCGATGGGTCGTTTGAAAAAGTATTGACAATTTTTTTAATTGATTTTCGGTAATGGACTCAGCTAATATTTGTTATTTAAAAAGCTGCTGACAACTTTTGAACTCAAATTTGAGGTGAATATCGAACTTCAGTGTAAGCCATCGCGGTCAACTTGTTGAGGAAGAGCTTCAACGGACCTCCGCTGTCCTCCGGCTCAATGCGCGCCGACAGCCCTCGGGCTCGGTGATGACCGTCAGTTCTCAATCTTGACGCGCTTGCATTTCTGAAAGGTTCATGACCGGTAACCTCTTCTAACTTCCACGCTGTAAACATTTTATTTCAATAAGATGGATTATAATCCGACAATTTCGAACATTTCAGTGTGTATTTACTGTTTTCTAATTTTACGACAACAAAATAGGTTGAGAAATAGACTGATGAGTATATATTAACTCGAGAAATGTGGCTACGGCACGTGTTGAAATGAAAAAGGTCGAGGTCTCTGATTCAGAATCGACTAAATCACAAAAAGTTGCTTGCAGCTGTACTGTAAATTTTGTATTCTCCTAGCAACAGCATTTACAAGCACTAGACAATGACATTTATGGACTTCAGACACTGGAGACAAAGATTACGCGCTTTACGAGGATATTTATGAATCTGCACATGGCCAGACTAGCGCTACTCTTCCAGACACTTGTTTAACGACTTGTTTAAAATCCTCTAACATAAAATCTTTATGAAAGTTTGAAATTCACAAAACTATTTATGGTACGTAGGGCGTTTTAACGAAAGGCGCTGACCTACGGAAGCCATGATGGCCGCTTATTTTCGTGCTTTTGTGAACAACAGAGTGGGAGACTTCGATGTACTCTCCACTGAACGACAGAACAACTTACATTGTATTTAAATCCTGTTTTTGTTCTTCAGTACTTCAGAATTATTGCTCATCTCATCAGTGCGTTACTCACAAGCATTTGAAATAAGGTGCCACCAGGACCAAGTTTCTTCAGTCGAGACTTTTAATTCTTGTATTTAAGGGAAAAGAGAACCCACGGCTACAACACGAGCTTGTGAAATGCATTAACTTCAATGGACCGGACGAGCATAAGCCACGTGGACGTCTGTCGTGCTATCCAGCTTGTTGCTGAGTGTGCAACAAGTCCTTGGACTTTATTTCCAAATGTAATAAATGGTGTTATGTAGCCTTTTTATTGTAAAAAGAGTTAGATGTAAGTTATTACAGAAACTTTTCGTTTTTTAGATTCAGTTCTATTATTTATATTTGCATTAAGAAAATTGTCAAACATAAGCTATTATTGGACTCAACCACAAAAGGCTGTCAAATTCGGATACTGGTCAGTATTAAAAGTGCAAAATAAATCATAAATCAGTATACGGAGTTAAAGATTTCTGGTGATCGTCCTCGAAGTGGAGTCTCCGCACAAATCTTTACAGCAGGACCGGGCCAAAATACCACAAGAAAAACATCGTATATCTGTAAAAAGCTTGAAACTTGACTCGGGGATTCAAGCTGAAAGACGGCATATTAAAAATATATTACCTCTAATTACCTCACATGATAAACGTTAAACTTCCCCACACGTTTTGTCTCATTATCCGTGTTTTTTTGTGAATTTGGAGACATTTTGTTTAGTCCAAGAATTTCCTGCACACCCCATAAGCGACCAAGGCCACAAGACAAAGTTCAATTCTACTCGGATCCCCTTGCAATTTTGCTCCATCTAATTCCATGGAACCACTAATTCACCTGCTGCTTGTGCGACTCTATGGTCCATTCTACCGAACCTGGAAATCTTCATCTCTTTTGGACGCTTGTATCGTCAACAAAAACCTCCTCGAGATTTTGACTTCTAAGGTTACAGGGCTTACATGTAACCAAGTTTATAAGACTTATATGCAACCAAAATTACACGACTTACATGTAACCAAGTTTATGACTTAGATGTAACCAAGTTTATGACTTACATTTAACTATAGTTACACGACATATATGTAACCAAATTTATATGACTTACATGCAACCAAAGTTACACGACTTACATGTAACCAAGTTTATATGCCGACTGGGTTAACCGCAATGTGTTACCCTTATCAGTAAATTAAATATATGGAAATCAGTAACATCCATTAGTAACCTGACCTAACCAAACCCTGTGTGGAAATAAGTAATATAACCAAAGTTACATGACTTATATGTAGCTAAGGCCTCGAGGACAGTTTGCGGACACTTAATGATTATTACACACCAACTTCTCAGTCTAACTTTTTCGGCGCCTGCGTGCATGTTTTTCGCTGCCCAAGTAATAAAATCGCTTTGGCGGGGAAAAGCATGTATGCTCTGGTGAAAAAGTTAGACTGGGTTTTCTTGTAATGACATTTTCGATTTCTGCCGTTATTTTCAATCATCATTCTAATCTTCAGCGTTTCCAAACAGCTTATAACCAGAAGGATTATATCGGCGTTTCCCAAAAGCGATGCTTTTTGACCGTCGTTTTCTCAACTTGAAAACAAAAGACGCGTTAATGAGCCATCCAACACAACTTCACCTCATTTAACGATAATTACCTCGAATTTAAGCCATTCACCTTGACCTTAAATTTTATCTATACCTGAATTCATACGTGAATCTTCAGATCACGCCTTAACTCTGTGAGTGCTTCAATATTTTATAATAACTCTATTACTAAAGCCATCTTAGATCACTAAACTTTCTTCGATCAAACATTATTTTAAATTGTCTGCGCAAATTAGGATGGTAATTAAACGTCGCAGTATTTCACTCTAACATTTACAAAGCCAGAATAACGGGAGTACTAAACAGTTACCATTTCCTCTCTTCGTCGAACATTATCTGTCACTTCAATTTCATTGTTTTACCCAGAACATCGGCAATAATTTTAAAGTTCACTTGAAGATTTTCCTTGAAATTGCATTTTATGCCCTGCCCAGTTATATTCTTAAGCTTCACGAGTTATGTCTTTTGCAAGGAAATCTTCTTGTGCTACAGATGACATTGAAGCGTACCTTAAAAGAACGTATCCTTGAAGGAATATATATGTACATATTTAAGAAACTCTGCTTGCTAAATACAACAACGTCTCTCCAGTACCCAAGCTCATCTGATGGCGATGTTCAGCAATAAAACAGAGCACTAATTCACTCAGAGATGTTGTCTAACGATACTTGTTATGGCTTTCTAGATTTACACATGCGTATTCTCCTAGCCAATACAGTTCGTCTGGCTTCAGTCTAAAAATTAAATGTGTCTAGTATCATACTAAAACTAGAGCAATTGGTGCAAGTTTGGCTGAATTTTTGAAGTGCAATTCGATTTCTTTCCTATTTTGTAGTTTTTCTCAATCTATCATGGTCCAGTCCTGCAAACTTTGTAAAAATGACGCCAAAGTTCGAGCAACGCTACTGGTCCGCTCGTTCCTGCATCTGAATAGATGGAAAATCCTACTAGGATTTGAGACAAATGATAGCACGGACGATCCTCTACTTAATTAAACATCATCCAAACCAACCTCAACTTATGAGAATTGTTCGCAGTTATTACCAGCTTCGCGTAACCTGAATCGAGTACTGCTGCATAAGTAAATATCTCGGACTAATTTTTATTAATATAAGTTGAGGGTGGCATAAGATGTGGATCAACTAGAGGAGCGACTGTAGGGAAAGACCGATTATAAAACCAATGTCTTAGGCATTGCTGAAACCTGATAGCTGCCGCTTCAGCTATCGGGTAAAGTGGTATATGAATAACGGATGAGAGGAGAAATAGGGAATTTGCAGGTTAAAGGTTTAAAAAGTTCTCGCTCAAACTTTGATGATGAATTTTATACTATGACTTATAAGGTCGAACATTCGTGTACCCAATGTGCAACGCTAAATTATTTTACCCGAAAGTTGTATCACTGTAAAACACTTTCTCTCCTACATTATATGGATCGTGTTCGATAAATATCTCGGAGATTCATTGTGACTCATCCCTGTGCCAATTTACGGCATTATCTTCTCATAAAACATAAGCTTCCCACAATATACTCGTCTGTAATGATAAAATAACTACTCCATGATGCGCCAATACATTTATTTTCCTTGACCACTCATTAGCTCCCGGTTCCTTATCGAGTACCCACTTGATTGCATATCATGTCCTGTTCGTATCGTTCGTGTATGATGATTGATTACGCACCATAAAATAAACGCTTTCGTTTTATGCCAAACACCGAAACAAATATTCTGTAAATTTGAAAGATTGGAGCATTGGAACAATGAAAGTAATGCGTTAACTACCAAGAAATAATTTATTTGAACACAGATGAACGCGCGGGCACATTCTTCATGCACTAGGCTTTTATTAAAATTAGAATAGGCAATAAACTTGTTTTATAAGCCGAGTTTATTGACGGTATTTAGATACTGATGTTTATAGTTGTTTACTTTTACTTGATGGGTGAATGCCCTCGCCCCAAGCGCATAACATATTTTTTCAATTATCTGCAATTTTTATGTAAACATTATTTTATGTTGACCCTCGCAGGCTACCACATGCTGTTAGGGAAAGTTTAGGTTAGGAAAGCATATATTACATTTTTATTTTCAGATGAAATGATAGTTCCAGTTTTCTCTTCGATTAGTTATACGTTTGTACTGTTCATTTAACAATTAAATTCAACTTTTTTCCATTAACTCATTGAACTGGACAGCCAAAGTAGAACGGTGCTTACATGATTTGAACTTTTAGATACATAATTGTACAAATTTTCGTATAATTCTAGCCCATGAAACCGAAAACTCTGTTTCATTAATTATGTTTTTACGAAGTTGTATGTAATATTTTGTAAAATGAGGAATAGAAACGTGTATATTGAATTCTTAATTACTGTCATGGTTCAAGTTATAATATATTTAACAAAACTCTGATAATGGTGAAACTTGCTCCGATTCAGCGTGTATTAAATACACAAGCCAATAAAGTCATCATGTAAAGGACTTTAGGAACATTATGCTCTAGTACTGGTGTAGATTATTCATTAATTTACGAACGATACGCATGCTTCTAATATAACAATTAATGCAAACATCGCTAAACGTAGGATCATTTTATTAAACTGTATAAAGTCATCGATAAATAAAAATCAACATGTCGGACCATCTGTCACTCAGCAAATAGCTGTTTCAAAAGATATGTGAGATAATTAACCAAAAAAGTCATAAATTAACCAAAAAAGTCATAAATATGAAACTAAAAAAAAACACTTCTAAAGACCGAAAAAAATGACTGATAAATGAAGTAAGCAACACGTGGGGGAAAAAATAGGGAAAAAGCGGTACCGATGTGTAGGCGACGAGAAGTGAATGGGAGTTTGGGTGTCACTTGCTCAGTTTTTAATTCATTTTTTTTCTGAGGTCGATAATTAGGAATTACTTAGATTTTGTAATTTATTTGTCTCGTATTTCTTTTCGTAGTTAGCATATTTAGCTGTTTTTCTCATAAAATATCATATTTGTTTGTATGTGGTTTTCCGAAGACCCTGTGATGATGACCTACAGATGCTCCAAACGTTCATTTCTATTCGTCCCTAATTAGTAATTCCGAATACAATGCCCTAACGAGCGGCCATTTTTGCCTAACCTCTCGTGAAAGTCAGAAGCATTCATTCCAAAGTGATTTTGCCAAACATGCATGCTTGTATATTCGATGTAAATACATCAAAAACTACACAATCTATCTATACTATATTAAGAACCGCGTCCATCTGTCTGTCTGTCTGTCTGTCTGTCTGTCCGAAGCCAGCCGAAAGTGTTAGATGAGCGTATCTGTGATACAAGCTCCAGCCCTATATATTTTGACGGGCCGTGTTCACGCGGCCTCATCAACTCTCGAGAGATTGTATTTTATAATTTGGCCCTCTTTTTTTATTTCAAATAAAGGGGGGTGAACTAGTCTATACTATATTAAGAACCGCGTCCGTCTGTCTGTCTGTCTGTCTGTCTGTCTGACTGTCCGAAGCCAGCTGAAAGTGTGTGGTGAGCTTATCTGTGATACAAGCTCGGCCTCATCAACTCTCGAGAGATGGAATTTTTTATTTCTTGCGGCCTTCCCTTCATTTCGCTTTCTTCCTCATTTCAAACAAAGAGGATGGACTAAATAGTTGACGTAAAATTTGAGACATGCTCGCAAACTCGGGACTGGTGCGCAGCCATCAATCCTGTCGCAACTACCATTATTCGTGTCGCAAGGAATTTGCAGTGCAGAATAAATATCACTCAAATTCAGTGTCTAAAGTTCGTCAAATTTAACCTAAGACTTCTCTTATTTCAAATTACTGCAGTTCTGTGCGTAAAATATATTTAATAAATGTGTACAAAAGTGAAAAACTTGGAACAACTCGGCACCTTTCGTTCGGAGTGGTGTGAATCCCCGAAGTGCGTTAACCCTTAACTGCAACCATAATGACAGAAAGATCGATTTGTCATAGCACTACTTTCAAAATGATTTGTCAGAAATGGCTACTCTTCAATTTTAATTTTGGTTAGTGACTGTGTAAATCAATAATTAGGAATAAGAAAATTCAAAGCATCACAAGTTGCTACCGTTAAGAATACTGGTAGCTATACTTTTTCTGCAACATTGTCGCCGTGAATGCAACATCGAATCCATCCTCATGAACCTGCAGCTCAGTCTACACAGGAAAACACTTTGAATACCTTCAGCAGTTAACTGTTCAGTTTCTGTGCTAATTACTCCGTCTAGTTTCAAGATTGGTATCCACTTTGATCTAGGTTTCAACGGGGGAGAAGTAGAGATCCTTGTGAGCAGCTAAAGCTTTATTGAGTGCTCTTGGTCAACTGCGATCTAACTGTTAAAACGGGAGCGTGTTTTTTGAGTGCTCTTGGCCGTCCAGTTGTGAATTTTCACTCACCACACAATCTGACACACTTTTGAGGTATTATTCAGGTTTACCATTAGAATGTCCCCTCAAATTGTCACGTCACTACTCATATAAGCGTCAGTGCCTGCACCCGACCTAACGCCTTAGAGGTTAACAAACAGTTTAAAAAAATTTATTTTCCACAAGTAATACAGGAGTAGATTGTTTTTAAAGTCTTACACAATGGACACATTTGAGTATGGCTACTTGTGAGTCCGAATAAGTTCAGCGAATTCTTCGGCATTCTATCAACAACGCTACTTTAATGTGTAAATTATGTTTTTCTGAGTTTAAGTGTAAAATAATTTTGTTTTTTGAGGCTATATACCGGTGAGCTACGCTCTGGCTGACTGGTGATGCTAGGGTTCATTCAGAAACTCAATAACCAACGCTTGCCTTGTATACACCTAGCGAACGCGTCTAAAACTATCTAGCGTACGCACTTATCTAACCTTACTCTTCTTATATTTCTAACGAGGAGGCCAAAGATGAGAGTTATAAGTGAAGGCCTTGTGCCCTTGTAGTCCTTCAGTAACGCAATGATATCATAGTACTTATTGGACGATTCTTAGGGAATCTTATGCGTAAAATAAACAGAAGAACCAAAGTGCATATATACATTTTAATTAAAAGCAAACGTTTCGGAATACATAAATTCCATCTTCAGTGCTGAAACAAAGTAAAATACTGTACATGAGAAAATGTTCGCAAACTGTAAAAATGAAAAGTAATTCACATATTAAGAAACTAAACTACCTAACCCAATACTAAAATTCATCAGAAAATAAGCAAGCCTAAAAATAACGTTTGCTTTTAATTAAAATGTATATATGCACTTTGGTTCTTCTGTTTATTTTACGCAATGATATCCGTATTGCACTAGAACAGTAGTTTTAACCCGGGCTCGATCGAACCCAGGGGTTCGGTTAGTCGAGCCCCTTGGTTTGGCAGGGTACAGTTTGGGCGCTAAAATGTGACCGTGGTAAAAGCCTAAAGAAACAATCTACATATGTATCGCTTCTAGTAAATAGATTTTTTTAAATATAAAAAATAACATACAACTGTATTACAACATCTAATTTCATAGACGTAAAAAATAAAATTTTTTAGTTACTGCTCAAAGCACAAATATTCTCTAAATTCATAAAAAACAATTTTTACGTAGACTAAAACATTTGATGTCGGATGGCGTTTATTCAAACAATTTATTTACCACAAGTGATACAGCAATAGATTGTATCTCAAGTCTAGTACAATAGACATATTTGAGTATAGCTATTTGTGGGCGTGAATAAATTCAGTGACTTCTAGGACATCCTATCATCTAGCTATTTTTAAAGTGTACAGTTATGTTTAACCTATTTTAATTAACCCAGGGGCATACAAGACTGGCCATGTTTCGATGCTTAATTTCATATAAAAAAAGAAATAATTAATATGAGCTTGATGAGAGTAGTATATTCAATAAAAAGGATTAGCAGCCTAAGATCTACATAATTATCATAGTAATTATATAGTGTACAGTTATGTTTAACCTATTTTACTTAACCTAGGGGCATACAAGACTGGCCATTTTTCGATTCTTAATTTCATATTAGGCCATGTTACCTTATCAAAATAAGGCGCATCAAAATACAAAAGAAATTTACTTAAACTACATTATGTTATTAATATTTCGATAGGAAGAGGGATTCAATTTTTGTTTTGAAAACTTTGTAGGTGCTTTTTCACGGATCTCAGCAGGGATTGCATTCCAATTCTTAGTTCCAATGAAGAGGATACTGTGTTCTGACAAAGATTTTGAATAATGAGGAGGTATGAAGTTACTTCTGCTTTGTGTTAAATGATCATGATGACCAGTTTGAGCCGTGAATAATTGTTTAAGTTCTCTGTCACCATCATCAGTTAGTGTTTTATACCTGAAATTACGTATGGAGAGGTTGTAGAGAACAAAAAGCTTGAGTATTTTTAAGCTTTTGAATGAATCATTCGTGTGGGCATTAAATTCTAATTTCATTACCGCTCGAATGGCTTTTTTTGCAATACGAAGAGCAAATAGTTTTTTTTATCCGCTGTACAAGTTTAGTTAGTTTCGTCGGTTTTACGTGAAAGCTGAAAAAACTTTCAGGTTTTAGCTGCAAGCCCTAATGCACGTTCTTAATATTATCCCACTACTATACACAGCTCATTAAAAATTACGGAATTTAATTTTTTCCCTTAATATATTTTCCGGGTGTGGCTGACAAACAAATATATCCAACCTAATAGTATCAGCGATTAAATAATTTTCGTTTTTGTGCACTGGAGATATGGTCATAAAGCAGCCTCATGAGCGTGACAGAGAGGCGGGGAAAGTGAACTCAAAACAAATATTTAAATAAATAAATACACCAAGATTAGTATTAGCTAAGACGGGTAAAATACGACAGAGTTTGGGAAAGTGTAAATTAAATTATCAATTGCAACTTGAACTAGAAGTGAACTTTTATTTTTGGGGAGATTTGAATTTCTGTCAAGAATTTGAGGGATTCAAAATGATGGAATTTCTATTAATTTTCTTCCTTTTTTCAGGGAAAATGGTGAAAAAACTTCAAGAAATAGTACCTAATCAAAATATACAAATAGTATTTTTTTAAATAATGAAATTCTGTTCAAATTGTTGTCCCTCAGAAAAAAGATTTGTCGTAGCATGTGAACCTCGGAGCAACGTATGGGCGCCTTCAATGTATATCATGGAAGCCCCCGTATAATTACTTATGGACTAATTTTGTACTGTCACTACCTTCAACAAGGTTTAGTTGAATATTGATGAGCTCTATGAAACACAGACACAACCGTTGGTCCAATTTATGTTATCCGTGAGAATAAATTTCTGCTTGCGTTTACGTAAAGAGATCTTGCTTTGATAATGAAGAACGTACAAAACGTTTGCAAAGTTGTCGACTATTATGGTAAGCGATGAAGGTGAGCATGAAGGGAACTGAACGCACCTATTTAAAAAAATTCTTCTCAAATAGTCAAGGATAATAATAGTAGACATACAGCACTTGGGGTAGCAATTTTTGCAGTTATAGCTGTGAGAGTTGAATGAATGTAATTTAAAACAAGTTATCGTTTGATAAATGGGAGAACTTTTATTTTAACATTGTTTAAGGAAACATGCTAAAACGAAAGTTATGAAATCTTGTACTCAAACAGCGAGATCCCATTTTTTTTACATGATATCCCATATTTGAAAAGTTAGGAAACACAAGTGGGAGACTGGTACAAAAACGTTGCAATGCTCTCCCACAATCAAAGGCAAGTCTCTCGTAAATGATTATTAAATTCCCATTCTCAGTGGGCGGATTCTATTTCCATTCGTGTATACCAAATGGTAACTTAGTGCACATACTTTAATGAACTTCAAAATTTCCTTAGGTCTTTCATTTTTTTTGCACCTTATAGATATAACACGCCTAGCCTTTATCCATTGCCTGTGAGTCGCATGCTGAGAACGAGTGAAACTCTTCGCTCAACGGATGATAAGAAAGAAGATAGCTTTATTTTACCGACAAATCTTATTCTCTAGCCTAGCTATAAGCCATCAGTGCTATCAGCTCTCTACATGAGCCATTCAGCCACGGTTTTGTTGAGCTTGAAAAATGAAGCATTGCTAAATTAAATATTGTGCAGTAGCATTGAGCTTTGCTTGTGAAATTCCAAACAGTTCATTCAGGTGAAAGAATGCAGGTATCGCATTGAATTGCCTTACTCTCAGACCTGTCCCAATTCAGGTCAGAT
Source organism: Morinoia aosen (assembly GCA_030386875.1). Taxonomy (NCBI): domain Eukaryota; kingdom Metazoa; phylum Arthropoda; class Malacostraca; order Amphipoda; family Talitridae; genus Morinoia; species Morinoia aosen. The sequence continues at coordinate 93,780,714 of CM059559.1, read as the reverse complement.
GCTAAAATTTATCTTTTGAGTTACTGAATATCCTATTACAGGATGAACAGTGTTTGAGGTGACAAGGATATGAGTAACAAATCAATGAAATGAATATAAAAACAAAATAAATCCTAAAATTGTATTATTAAAAAGGAGCAGATAGCCTTAGAGGAGTTCTGAGCTCCCAGTTTGGGTTTTAAAATGTTTCGAGCAGAATTTTGATATATGAGAATGTCTCTGAACTTCTGTCGAAAACTACAAGCGATTCTATGAGAGTCGCATATAATATCAACTAATACTATTTCATAACAATAGGCTTTACGAGTAAGAAATGGTAGTTTATTATCATTTTCTTATAATTGGAAAAGCAGTGTAGTTCCTTGAGGGCTTTGATCTATAAAAGTCTTATGGTAAACATAATAGATTTACAAGCAACCAATTAAATATTTCTTGCAAGTTAAAGAAAAAATTAAATTGGCGTGATAAAGTTGGCTACTCTAAGCATGAAATTTAAATTGTTCAGTCCGATTAAAAGTCAGAAGAATTATTTATTCAAAATAATAGCAGTGTAATATTAAGAGGAAACTATGAGCCACTCGATAAAGATTATTTAACATAACGCAGAAAAAAAATAAAAGCTTAGAGACTGGGCAGCAGAGAAATAGCGTCTAGATTTGTTACACGAGCAAAGAAAATAATAGTTTTTATATAAAAGACCTAACAACAGAATCAATAAAAAAGAAAAAATAGTTTATTTCCAATGAAATTGATACGTGAAACGTATACTGTTGCTTTTTTTAAAAACGTCGTTACGTAAAGATCCTTAGCTGATATTCACACATGGAGATCGCAATACTTATATCAATTATCGAAAGAAATGATGAGAGAAAACAGGAGAAAATGCATTCCCTTCGTTGCGCTAATCTAATTTTGGTGAAACATATAAATACAAGAAACAAAGAAAGCGTAATACCAGTAAGCCATTGTTGAAAACACACTTTTTAGAGCGCACTTACATTTAAATATGAGCTTAGGAATTGGAGATACAAGGAATTAATTTTGAAAGTAAAGAGGGTAAATTTAAATTCGTCTGCGTCTATGACTATGAGGTGAAGCGTTGGCAGGAGGGAGGAATGTAGCAATCGCTACACAAGCGTAAGAATTATAAATTTTCCCATTCGCACTTAAATAAATTAATTATTAGCATTAAAAATCTTACTCTAATTTATTATTAATTATTTTCTACTTCTAATTCGTAATCCTTAAAGTTTTTGTGCAAAAAGCATAAAATTAAAGTCACGATTGACATGTTCGTGTTTCAAGCCTCTGAATCTGGCAGCACTGTGCGTGGCGTCTCTTTGAAACACATTCTCTCGTGCATTACTAGCTCGTGCATACTGCGTTCGTGTAAGTGAAGATATTTAGTGTTTAAATAAGAAGAAGTAACCTGGTAATGTATACAAGTGTAAATTCCCTGTGTGCATGTTGATTAACTTAAGGATCTGTTCATCGTCGTGAATTAGGGATGAACTTAATAATAGTGTTAAAAGTTAGACTAGCATGTGCTACTTTCGAAGTGCTATCTTCGACGTGACAAACGTATAAATTTGGTTTCACGATTCATTTCCTGTGTCAAGCCATTATATTATCAGACTAAGTTTGTGCCTCACTAACAAAGTTCGACATTTTACGCTGCCATATTAATTCAAGACCCGTTTACGAATACGGTCGTTAGAGCACGACAGAGCTGCTGGCTGGCTTCTTTGTGCCGGTCCCTTGTTCTTCAAAATGGCGACGCACAGATTGCCGTCGCGTGTAGTGATTCTGCGATTCAAAAATCGTACCTTACGCATTTTCGAATAAGATTCTTTACAAACACTAGTAGTAGATTTTTTTAAATGTGTGACGTGTAATAAGTGGGAATGCCTTCTCAATAATTTCGTACGAACTACTACGCAAATTATTCATGCACATGCTTGCTAAAGTTTCCTTTTTAGTTTCCTTTTTTATATTTCATACTCCTTAAACCTTGCGTTTAATCGCACATATTTCAATATATATCATTATCAAAATTTAAAGCACACTTCTGCTTATTTTTGTGACAAAATACCTACTAGCATATGCCTTCATGAATACGTACGATGTATGCCGGCGGTTTATCGCCAATGGCGACGCGTAAAAATCGCCGGGTTAATAGTAGCATTAATTCTCATGTTTCTTCTCGCAAAGATCGTTTTCAGTGCAAGCCAAAAAGGTAGTGTTTCTTTTCTCAATGTAGATAGTATTTTTTTATTATTGAAAATGATATCTATCCGTGATTTTCAGTAGGATTTATAGCAATGAAAGTAGGATTCCTTTTCTCTGTTAATTCTTGTACGGAGATAGGGATGTTTCTAGAGCACTGAACAAGCGTAATTCTCATTATTACGCAATTTTAGCCGTGTTATGTCTTTTCGCGGTTTCATGAATCTGGTGTTATGAAATCACGACTTTTTTTCCAAAACTCCACCAATTTAACCTCCTTTATTGCTGTCCTGCAGATTCCTGCAAAAATTTGCAGTCTCTTGATATTTTCATGATATTCCGTAGATCTTGTGTTTACTTGCATGTAGTTTCGGTAATGAATAACGATTGTCATTACCGGAAAGTCTTAAACCTCATGCTCTGATATTAAAGCCAAAGGCATTTGTGAACAAGTTGCCAGTTACAAAAGCATCTGTCCTATCTCCTTGAGCTTGCCAAAAGTGAGAATCCTTAAAGTAGCTCGTGTCTGATCTGTGGAATTTCTCAGAGAGTTCTACTGTGTGGGAGTTTTGTCATTTATGATGTTTGGGGACTGTCAGTGGTAAAATTTTCCTTGATGTCTTCTTGGACTGCTCATCCAGCGTTCACCTTTTTGCAGACCTCATCGTCACCACCAACGCCAACACACCAGCTCCCCTGGGCCTTACTTTAATGGGATTGCTTTACTTGGATTAATTTTGGTCTTTGTTTTGGACCTGGCCTTGACTTAACTGGCCTCACCTGAACTGGGCCGCTTCTTGGAGACTTTTCTGGAACTAGTTTTGGGTCTTTCTCTTGTTGGGACTTTGTTTTGGCTTTGTCTGGCATTAACTGGAAAAAAACTACCAGCACCACCTTAAAATTCAACTCCCTGCTTTCAATACAATAACTATATTGCCCTGTAGTGAATCTCTATTCCGCAAACCAGTCGAAATTTCGAAATTCTCAGAATGATCATCTAAAAATCCAGTAAAATTAGTTCGACCATTAGCATAAAATCACATTACGAAATTCACTAATCTCTATCCTCAATTCTATTAAAATTGTGTAACAAATTCAATCTCTAAAAATTCACATTTGCTTCTTAACGAAACCTCTCACGCACGCGCGACAGCAACATCGTATGCGATCTAGCGCTCATTGTTCCAAATCATACAGAGCGTGCATATTTAGGTGTTTGGCTGGTGAGATTTTAATACTGTGTTTTTGTGTGATAATTTACGGGTAACTATATTTATGCAATTCATGTAAAGTGTCAAGAATATTATTGTATGCATTAAGAAGTGTTCATGTGCTTAAGGATGTATTTTTGTGAGCAAGTCAAGCTCATTGTTTTAAAAAGTTTTATATTAACATCTCAATGGGATGCATTTGAATCAAACTAAAATTCCCTTTTGTTTAAAACATCCCCATTGGATGTATTCTTAGTCAAGCTAAAATTCCTTTTTTTTTATCAAAAAAGGATTTATTATGCCAAATTCAATAGGATGTATTTTTGAGCAAGTCAAGCTGGCCCAATTATCTTTTTAGTCACAACTATATCCTTCTTAATTGCATCTAAGCCAATACTCACTGTATTATATATTTATCAAGTGTAGGATTCTCCCTGTTGTATCAGACATAACATTCTTAACCTATTTTTTAGTCAATATTCAATCAACTCAACTTGCTCATTATTTTACAGCTGTATTGTTTCCACAGCTGTATTCTCAATTAAGTAGAGTGTTGATACAGTCAACATTAAAAACCATTCTTAACCAATTTTTAGTAAATATTGTTGTTAGGATATTTACAGCTGTATTGTGTTCACAAACTGTAGTCTCAATTAAGTAGAGTGTTGATACAGTCAACATTAAAAATCATTCTTAACCAATTTTTGTATTGTAACTAGGAACCTCCCTGCAATTCTTTAGTCAATGTTTAATTTCATATTGTGATTGTTCATTAGTGGTTGCTTGTCTTTTGTGTTCACCAGTTTAATTTTGTTCCCTGCAATTGTATTTTAAGGAAATCAGAGTTAAATAACTGTCTGGAATTCCTTAGCAATTTTTCAAGAATTCTTTTATAATCCCTGTAGTGTCAACTCTCACTATTGATTATTGTTAGTTCAATTTTTGTTTATAATGCTAATGATTAGTCGCTACCTACTCAACTAAATTAGGGTGATATTGCTTATCTCTGTTGAAGTATCTGAATATCCTAAATTTCCAACTCCTGGAAATTCTAATCCAGTAAACCTACTTCCAGAGTCGTTGTTCATTCTAACTCCTAGGATGTTCTAACACTATTCTCATATGCATCATCATGACCAATGTTTTCTGAATCCTTCTTGTGTTCTGAACTTCCTTCTTAGCAACCGATTCTGTGCACTTTGTGCATGGATTCCGTGTTCCCTACTCTTTTCTACCTGGTGCTTTCCTCTCTCCTCTCGTAGGAACACCCTTCAGAATAGAGGTTTCACCTTTCTCGTGTTATTTTTGTGTGTCTTAACTTTCTGCTAATTGATAGCTCATATTTAAACACTTTTGCCTTTAGAAATTAGTTCCCTGACAGAAGGTTTAGATCTCCAAGTCCCATGCCGAGTGCTGAGTGTAGTTTTGCTTTGACTCAAGCACATTTTACCGTTGATTTTTCCTAACAAAATTAGTATTTTTACTTTAAAAATTAGTGATGTTTTTTTAGGTTAGTTAGATGGTAATTGTATAATTCTTAGTCATTGTATATTGATGATTTCAGTTAGGAAGAACTGGGAACATGTGGTTCTAGTTCAATGGCATGTAGCAGATGCTGTAGATTTTTACCATTAGCTATTAAATTAAGTGATTATGCCATCTTAGTTTCGCCAGGCAAAAGTTTTGCCTGTGTGAGTTACTAGTGCAGAATTTTTAGCTTCATGCCTTTAGAAATACTAAAATTAATATTGGCTCCGAGCAAATTGCCAGTGCTCCGAAGTTGATCCCCGCTTGCACTCCGGCGCCAGAGTGCTGGTGGGGGTCGTTTTCGAAGAGACTTCTCGCTTTGAGGCGGCATGTTAATGCCAGAGTGTTGCAGCATAGCATGTGTTGATATGTGGTTTTTTCCAATAGACCGTGTGCATTTTCACCCAGCTCTCTCGTCCCGTACAGGATGCTACGAGACACCTTACACTCCATTGCCAACATCACCACATTGCCAAACTTGGCAAAGGGCCAAAAAGACTACCTCCTTACCTTAGTCCTTTTTATCATTCAATATTCACCCAATTACTGGACGGAAAGTGGAAATACTCATTCCTCATCCACCTCACTAAAGAATTGAGACATCATTGGTTACAGCTAACCCAACTGCTGCATAACCTCCACGTCAATATTCTGACACAATTATAGGAATTGCCACTTACCGTCCTCACTTATCAGAGACACCATTGCCGTCTCGAACCCTTCTCTACCTTTGCACACGGCATTTCCACAATTACATTTTCCACAATGCCGACACAGCTGCGTTCCAGAGGCGGGGCCTAACCAAGATCGGACCTCAACATCAGCGCCGTGAAGATACCAAGCTGCCTGGCATCCACGAATAAAGGCCAGAAAATTCGTAACATATCTTCCTTCTTATCCTTTTCGATGGTCCCAGTCCGAGGTACAAAACAAAGAAAATAGAGTATTTTGTGTCATGATTAGAGACGCTAGAAATACAGCGTCCGAATAACCTGAAACTCCTTCAGAGTCTGAGGCCGCAATCATTCAATTAGTAAATTAAGTGGGTTTGAAAATTAACCCTGGTGACCCTTTTATAAAAAAACATCTTACCTGTCACTTGATAAAATCCTAAATATTCAACCTTCACAATCAAATCTAGTAGTTCCCCACTTTGGGAGAACTTTACAGCCCGGCTTGAAATGAAATAAGCCGATACGTACATTGAGACTGCCGACGTCATGGTCTTTCAAGTCGTATAAATTGGAGCTCCTAAATTCCAAACACACACCCACACTGTCTACTTCGTCACGAGCCGGAGCCTCTTCGCCTGCACGGACTGCGAACCAACGTCAGCCAAGTTCTTCAGTAACTCAAGACTCGCCAGACCGCCGGCGGTTCCTCTCCGGCTACCTTCCAATATATACCAAAAGCTGAGTTCCAGAGTGCCTTATTATCCTTTCTCATGGTTTACTCCAAATGCTTATCGAGGTTTGTTAAGGACTGGCTATACCCACGGCCACACACCACAATCCTTACAGGAACGTTCTCTTGCTTGGATTCTCTGCTCTTTCGAATTAACAAGATTAAACGCTTAGCACGCAAAACAGTCTTCAAGGACGACAATAAAAGAAAGAACAAATTAAATGTTATTGCTTGTAGGTAGATCTATCTTCCGAATAGAAACATGAAAATAAATAACAATAAATAGAAGCATTTTAAAAAGCTGTCTTGATAAAAAAAAAGTATTTATGAAAAACATACCTTGTTATTTTCGTATATTTGAAAGTAGCTGGAATAGAATAGCAATGAAATGGTTACTTTTAAGATTAGAAGGAAATCGCTTAAAATTTTCAGGTTTCAGCAACTGTTCAAAATATTTCAACCTGCCAACACAGACAACCATCCATAGATACCGTTAAAAATATGTATAAGCCATAGCACTAAATTTAGAGCAAGAGCTGTAAAACACAATTTTCGTTTCGGGCTAATCATTTGATGGTCGACTTCCTGATCCTAAACTAACCATGATCAAAGGAAGACCAAGTTATCTCCTTAAATATGTCTCCATTTAAATATCCCGAAAAAACCCTTACAATCAGATTTAAACTATCTAAAAAATGAAATATTATGATTTGTGAATTTAAATTACAAGATTCAGGAGGGATGCTACTTTGTACGAACGAAGATGGTACCGTACGACTACTGTTTCAAACGCGTTTTAGTCTCGTGTTGACATCAGAGAGAGAGGGTGCATACATCTCACTTGCTTCTGAACGCCCTTGAAGTTTGCGGAAATTAGAATATTTCAAACATGTCTGTTCGAGTTGAAACTGCATCGGGCAAAATACGGAGTGATGCATCGTGCAACGGCATCATTCAACCATTATTAACTGGTGAGGAGTTAATAGTATTATAATTTATGTAGGGTATGTGTTAGGTTAATTTTTTGCTCTGCTCTTCGTCCTAACGTGATTCAATTTCTGTTTGTTTTCAGTGATGGTGGATGTCATATGTGCTTAATTTTTTTAATAAGATTTAGTTTATTCTTGTTCAACGTGTAAAAAAATAAATCTATGGGTTGTATATTTCATACCCTATTATTCTATTCTATGTAAATGATTCATCATACGGTTTCATACCTTTACTTTAGCAGTGGTTAGGCCTAGTTATAATATTATTTGCAAAATGACCAAACTACAACATTAGTCAGATGCTGCTCATAAAATGCCCAATTGTGCTCATATTACAGGTAGCTTGTTGAATCCTATTATGAGTGAGTGATATATTAGATTTGTATGTTTTATCTCTTAGAAAACTGTTATTTTGGGATTTGTTTTTCACTAGAAAACTGTTAACACTTTTATTTTTATGTGTAAACTAGTTGGTTGCAAATGTAATTGGTTAAACTTGTGGGTCAACATTGAATATAATGTTGTCAACGAATTTCATAATTTCGTAGGTATAGATAGGTAATATAGTCGATTTTAAGACGTTTTACACGAATGACAATGTGCCCGGAAATGCTTAGTTTTTGAGTTATTTAAGTTTGAAGTTATACGAACGGCGCTCCTGAATGGCCCTTTTAACGCAAAAACAGTCATTGTTTTAGCAATGAAAATGGAAGCTAACCCCTATTACAAACGTAAAGAGGTTGGGTCGTGAGGGGTAGCAACAGTTCTTTTAGTGAAAATTATAAATAAAGCTTTCTAGTGACGTTTGTTTACATCGACTCGAAGATGGCTGCCGCCATCTTCAGCCGGTTGGCGCCATGGCGGCAGCCACCTTGGCGTCGATGTCAACAAACGTCACTCGAAACCTTTATTTATAATTTTCACTAAAAGAACCGTGCCTACCCCTCACGACCCAACCTCTTTACGTTTTTAATAGGGGGTTAGCTTCCGTTATTAATTAAATTACGCTAGCCCCGCGCGCTTCCATGGCGCGAACAAGCCAGCTTCAAAGTTGAATAATTCAAAAATAACGCATTGCCGGGCAGAATGTCATTCGTGTAAAACGTCTTATAATCGACTATATTACCCATCTATACCTACGAAATTATGAAATTTGTTGACAACATTATATTCTATATTGACCAACTTGTGGTTTACTACAATGTTAATTTGAAGGCTCAAGTCTCGCTGAGCGGCGAAGCCGCTCGGCAAGAATGAAAATATTAATTATAACTGGAATTTGATGCTGATTCCGAATATGCAATTTGTTTTGACCGCTCCCATTTTTTCAATTTTTTTTATTTTTTTTGGAAAGGCGGCTAGCAACAACTGAGGTGGTGCCCAAAGAATGCCATGTCCGTAAAGGTTGGGTGGAACCCGGCCCTATCCGGTACTCAGGTCTTCAAGGCACGGTCTGACCATGTTGGGTCGAGAATGGCAGACTTCGGATCATGAGGTGGTGCAGGCCAAAGTATGCCAAGTCCGACCAGGTTGGGTCGAGAATGACAGAGTTTGGATCATGAGGTGGTGCAAGCCAAAGCATGCCAAGTCCGACCAGGTTGGGTCGAGAATGGCAGAGTTCGGATCATGAGGTGGTGCAGGCCAAAAAAAACATTAAAAATGTATAAAAATTTAAAATTAAAAAAAATCACAAAAAATCGAGAGCGGTCAAAACAAATTGCAGATTCGGAATCAGCATCAAATTCCAGTTATAATCGATATTTTCATTCTCGCTGAGCGGCTTCGCCGCTCTGCGAGGCTTGTTCCAATTTGAAATCAAAATAACTTGCTCGTATTGATTTGTTATCAAAAAATTCACCTTGGTTTACATAATAAAATGATAATCTCTATTTTAATATATGAAGTAGATTATTCTCCAAGATGATGAAAACACAGGCTAAACTAGTCAATTCATTTATAAAAATTATATGTTTATCCAAGAGCCAATGACCTGCCCTTCAAGGACTTTAGCTATGAGTAAAATTGCTGAATTAGCAATGCACAAGCAATGATTTACATTCATTAATTTAAATCAAGGTATTTGGTATGCCAAATATTTGAATTATTGATAGTATATTTCCAAAATTTCTTGTAAATACTTTTCCAAGCTGTAACTCTTAGCAGAGATATATGTTTCTGTAGTCAAGCTAGGTTCAACTTGAATACATTATGTTATGGTGATACTATTTTATTTATTTTATTTTAATATGTATTTGGAATTTGTCGCATGCTATTTTATTTGTCAATGTGTCAGTTGAAAAATGCTCACATCTAGTGGTCAATGTTGTTGCTGACCTGATAGTTTTGTTTTTTACAAGGAGATAAATTGATTGCATTGGTTGGTAGAATAAAAAAGAAACACATTTTATCTGGGTTAGAAAGGAAGTAGCTAAAGGTACATTAAAAATAATTATTTGTATTCATAATAAAGTAAGACAAGTAATTTTGTTCAATTTTATTCTAAAATTTTCCAGAAAAGTAAATGGATATATATATATATATATATAAAGCAATATTTTTTGTGTTTCAAAAGTCATTGGAGAAAAAATCCTATAAATGAATTAATTGTGTTTTGTTGCTAGGATAAATAAAATGATTTTTCCATTTATCTCAATAACTATCATATTAAAGCTTGCGACATCAGATAATCTGAAAGTCAAGGTATCAGAATCTTTGAAGGGCTAAATCTGAATGTAGGAACAAATAACAGCGTGTTGAAAGTGAATGCACTGGGATTTATGGTGTTGCAACTGTACTTGTAGTTGCCTTATGTTAGGAGGCTTGTAAAAATATATTCTTGACCTCCTGTTTAGTTGAAGAAAGTTATCTTCTCTTTTGTATTTTACACTAAAATATTTTCTGTTTGAAAAGTGTTTCTATTTTGAAATGTAAGGATTGCAGTTTTACTCAGTCAAATTTATGAATCGATCAGTAAAAAATAGTTCATGAAGTATAATTAAATTTTTCTGTACTGAGATATCTTTTTGAAAGAGTAGATGACATATATGCCATTTTTAGCTTGTTTTATTGACACTAAGCTGTTGCTTCTATATTAAGCTTAGGTTGTAGTCTAGCAGAGGAAATAAATTATATACTTTATGTAATTTATTCATAATACCATTGAAATTGATGGCTCAAAGTGTCCTTTTGGAGTTCTTCATAACACATAACATGCTCTATCACCGTCTGTGTAAGTATTGTCCAGTAGTCTAATCAGAACTTTCAAATATGTTGCATCATTAAAATGACTGATGTTAATGTATGAGTTTTTCTCCATACATTCCAGACAATGATTTTTACTTTGATTTAATGTAATTAGTTAACCTGATGTCTTGAAAATTTCAGAGTGTGGAATGTATTTAATAAAAATTACATGTAAATAATTTTAAATACAGTAATTTATCAGCTAAATTTTCAATTCAAAATTTGAGGAACATCTTCTTGTAGTTAGCCAAGCTCAAAGCAGAAAACCTAGCATAATCAGGAAAACTATACTGTTTACATGGTTATAAAACCTACGTTTTCAAGTATATTATCTGTGCTTTACTCTCATTTGATGGGTAGTGGGATTTATTTAGCAATTACCGTACAAGCCAAGTATTTTTATTTTTCTGATCTAGTGTCAATTTGATATTCACTGTTATATCGTGGTTTTTCATCAAGATATTAGGATTAGTAATTGTAGCTGCAAACTACAGTATCGGTAGCTGTAACTACCGTAACTGAAGCGTTAACTTCAGGAGTATGAAAAGGAAACTCTTAGCTAGGTTCCTATTCTTGTACTGAATCATCCAAACACCGACACTGCTTATAAGCTATAGCGCTCGGAAGTTAAACAATGCTCTTCCGGTGCATACCAATGCGATGCGCTCCCAAGGCACGGTTTCCGGCGCGTGCGGTCAGGGCGCTTCCGACCCATTTGAACCCAAGTACGATATAGACATAGGGCAATCCGCAACCAGCGCTTCCGTCGGCTCCGTCTTGCGGTTAAGACGCTTCCGCCGGTGCCGCGATATCCCAAACCAAGTGTGATAAGGACATCATGCCTGAAAGGCCTATATTGAGATACTACAATTTCCCTCCCTTTAGATGAATATTTAACACAAGGAAGGAAGACTCAGCAACCTATTCGCATTACAGGTTTAGTTATTCTACTTGATTTACGAGGTTCATTTTGTACAGGTGAACTGCTAACAGGTTGCAAAGCAGGAGTCTCTGTTTCCCCACTACGGATAGATCCCAAACTACTGTGCAACAACTGATTTGAATGTCTCTTCAAGATTACATTCAATGCTAATATTAGAACATGAAAGACATTAACAGCTACTTTACTAACAATAATTCCCTTCAGCCACTTGGGACCATTTCTTAACTTCAGAGCAAGAACATGATCACCGACATCAAATTGAGTTACATACATAGGCTTAGACCTGTACACAGAACATTTAGGATGACTCTATCTCTAGAAGTAACAATTTTACGATTGTTGAGCGCAACAGAGGGAGTAAGTTTTGTGACACTTTGAGGAATACAATGTGACTGAAATAACGCGTAATTAGTTTGTACATCAGAGAAATTATGAACATAGTTACCGACACAAGTATCGTTCCTAGGCTTTTGTAGAATAACTTCGTTCTTCCGCTGTGGAGGCGTACTTGAACTCTTCATTGACACATCTTCTCTTCTGACGTTGCACTGAGTACCGCTCCTTTCCAGCTGCACTATGTAAGTGCGAGCTGCGTCAAATTCTTCTCGTGTAGGTCCCCTTCGTGTAGGCTTAACAGGAGGAGGTCGTGCTGCAGTCGTAAATTGCAAACTTTAGAAATGTGGCCTATTTTCCACATTTTTTGCATTTTATTAATTTAATTTTAGGGCATAGCAATTCTTTGTAAGGTGCTTCTGCCTAGTTCTGCAGCGAATGCATATGTAATTCGGCTGTAGTTTTTCTGTAGTGAAAAACGATGAAGGTGAATCCTCACGAATAATATCTGGAGCGTCGAAGCTTTACTGTTCAATGAGTTTTGCATGTTCAACGCATTCGTTGAAGGACTTGCTGTCACACTTCTGTAGAACTGCGCTGAGAATTTGCGCTGAATGTAGACCAGCCACAAGAGCATCTCTCAAGAGACGATCGCGACCGCAATTTTCGTAGTTGCACGAAGATGCTAAGTCATTTAACGTTTTAGCATAACTTTGTATGGATTCATTAACACTTTGCTCTCTGTTTAGAAATGTAACAGATGCGCCAACAGTGGATTTCTTGATTTTAAATCGTTGTATTAACTTTCCTTCAAGTTCCTCATATGTAGCATCAGTGAGTAACGTAGGTTAAATTCTTCGTTGTAGATCAGTAATGATGTTTACAGGCAAAGCTTCAACTATAATACTAGCTTTGTTACCATCATTGTTTCCCGCCTTCTGAAGAACGTCTGCACACTGTACTTGAATCGTTGTAGATATTACTCACTGTTTCCACTTTAACGTCGAATGGAGGACAGCAAACTGCTGAATGCGCCATCTTAATTTCGGAGCACTTGTAACGTTCAAATTTACTTTGGAGATTCGAAGAGTCGTCGCCATTTGTTATATCGTGGTTTTTCATCAAGATATTAGGATTAGTAATTGTAGCTGCAAACTACAGTATCGGTAGCTGTAACTACCGTAACTGAAGCGTTAACTTCAGGAGTATGAAAAGGAAACTCTTAGCTAGGTTCCTATTCTTGTACTGAATCATCCAAACACCGACACTGCTTATAAGCTATAGCGCTCGGAAGTTAAACAATGCTCTTCCGGTGCATACCAATGCGATGCGCTCCCAAGGCACGGTTTCCGGCGCGTGCGGTCAGGGCGCTTCCGACCCATTTGAACCCAAGTACGATATAGACATAGGGCAATCCGCAACCAGCGCTTCCGTCGGCTCCGTCTTGCGGTTAAGACGCTTCCGCCGGTGCCGCGATATCCCAAACCAAGTGTGATAAGGACATCATGCCTGAAAGGCCTATATTGAGATACTACATTCACAATGTTTAAGATAGGTGTCTGTGCCTTGTTAAAAGTATTGCACACATGCTCAGTTTGATGCACATTGGCCATGTAGCAGTAATCCCATGCCATATTCAAGTATTTTATTGAAGGACATGAGCAATTATAGAGAGAAATAGCTTATTTCTTTTAAAAAGTTCTGCGTAATGGCATGCTGAAATGAGTCATTTTGTGAGACTAAGATGAATCAGTAACTGCATTTATATTCATGAAAGATGCACTAATCTTGATGCATTTCCTCAATAGTTAATTTTGAATTTGTTCTTGATTTTGAATAAATTTTTCATTCCTGATATGAACTACACTCTTATTGAATCTATAACAACTATGTGATTACTACCTGATGGGATAAAGAAAAGAATGAAACTGCATTGAACAATTGATGTACCTGTTTTTCTACAAAATTGATATGTAGTGTTAGATTGGTCACACGCATCCTTATGTCGTTGTTGCATTGGTTATGCAATCTCCAATACCAGGTGTGTGAACTGCTCTGCTGGCTCTTGTTGCTTGTCAGTTCCTAATAGTTTTGGCCTGCTGTTGTTCTTGAGCTAGGCTATTAGTTTTCTAACAAACCATTTTCAGGGCTGTTTGAATATGTGGTGTCTCAAGCTAAACGTTGAGTAGGTTTTTCTTTTGTCGTTGGGTAGGTAGGTTTTTTGTTATGTTCCAGACTATCTTCTTTTGGTTTACTGCTGTTCTTTTTTTCAGTGCCTACTTCTTACTTCATCAACTTTTATCTTGTTACATCAACTTCTTCCTCGGCCTAACTGTTTCTTTTCACCGTGTGCTTAGATTGAATACCATTGTATGGTCAAATGTATAGACTAGTAATATTGAACTTTCCAGTCTAAGGGCATGTCTTGATAAGCGATAGCATGACGATCACGCAACTGCTGTCAATATAAGGTACACCATGTCGATATACAAATTAGGGAAGGATCAATATGTTCACCATTTCCATGATCTCATGTAACTTCAGTCTTACTCCCATACATAATTTGGACTCCATTGGCGTCGTTCATATAATATCATCAACTTCTATCATATTAGCTAAATGTTGTGCTCTACCTGCGGCTAAACTATAGTCGAGAGCATACTTGTTAAAACGAAGATTCATGTCTCCTTTAAGCTGAAATTCCTGTTGAATAGATGAATCCATGCGCTTAGTCTGTCACGCGTGGATTACGAGTGCCACTCTCTCGTCCATTAATTTGACACGTGTCCCGTACGATATAACAGTGGACAAAGTCTTATCATTCCTTTGTCTGTATTCAATGAGTTATCATCAATTCGCCTCGCCAAGGAAGTCGCGCCAGTATCTAGCTTGCGGATTGTCTGTTCATTCTCATGCATATTGCGCAACGCTGCTGAGAAATTCCGGCGGGCTCGGGCCTTTTCTGGAGCGAGATTTTCAATAAATTCAACATAGTCGTACCTCTACAGCTAGAACGTTTCTAAGTTGACTTTTCTAAGCAGTGGACAACAACACAACACAACAACACATGAAGAAATATTACGTATTTGTGCTCCGCTACCACGGTGTAGATTATTTGCCATTCCGGTTTCTGATATGGAACCTGAATTTGTGTAGCGAGATTCTTAATCTGTGAGATTACATTAAAGTCAAGTTATTTTATGATATCTTAAGGAAGTTATAGGTTCCAAATTACTCCTTGTTCGACATTAAAAGAGAATCATAGTCTTTTTTTTCTTGCGTGTAAAGGAAGTTGAACGAAAGAGAAAAGATCCCTCGACAGTTGGTTGAAAGTGAGTTGTACCATTCGTAATCAGTTATGGCATGTAGAACAGATGTAAGCTCAAGGCCTAATCAATTACGAGGCCCGTTTGTGTGTCGCACACTCGTTCAAAATCATTCAGGTAAATCCATGACATTTCTAACTGCGCTCTCCGACCCGGTGTTGAACAAATTGGCTCGTCGGCTCTCCTCAGTATTCAGCCTCCTATGTACTGCATACGTGAAATGAACGATTTTACAAACTTTAGGTTTTCGTTTTTTTTTTATTAATTGGAGCCATTGATACGAAAGCACTCCATAGGGGGTTGCAGCTATTGTGGCTGAAACAATGTGCTCCCTGTGGGAAAATGTGAAGTCCCGAGGTGAGAGTTTAAGGCATTCTTCTTGCTGAAGTAAAATGTTTTAATTTTTTATGAACCATTATTTTTCGTTTCATTGTTTCCTGGTTTTCAGCACTTTTGATTTTCTTGTTTCACTTTATTATTGTTTCATAAATGTACATTTTAACTCCTGTTGCCATGCTCAAATGGTTTTGTATGGAAACGCGGTTTGTGCATAAATTACGCGTTCGCTTTAAATTGTATACTATTAGTGGTTCCGAAAAGTTTTGGCTTCTTCAACCAAACTTTAAAACATGAGATCAAGTCCAAACAGATGTTTGGAAGGTTAGATCGGATGTCAGATAATTAGTAGTTAAGCTTCACATTTAATTGGATATACTCACTTGATGTTTTGAACACATCTATATCCTGCAAAAGAAAAAAGTTGAAGTTTCAGAGTGAATCACATGCGTCATTGCATGTTGTATGAACTCCACAAAGGTAGCAAACCACCAACGGCAGTGAAAAACAAACGCTATGTAGAAGATTTGAGTGTTAGAACGTGCAACGGTTTTTGAGTTCGGAAACCTTTTGCGAGGTCCGAATTCAAATTACGGCTATATAGAGACGGACCTTTCTGCCTCATTTCCGTGTACATGTTACGCTGCTTTCTCAAATTGTAACGGTGAACCGGAGATGATAATTTTCAGACGACTCTGTAAACCGTGGTGAATTTCGACTCCGCGAAAAAACCATTAGCGGCGTAGCCGTTGAGTTCGGGTATGTGGCGCGAAGAGTAATCTCGAGTAGCGCAATAGCTATAAAGGGTATAATAAGCACTGGCTGTTGTTACCCAGTTGGAATGCGTTCTCTTTGTATTCTGAGTTTTCAGTGGTTTTTGTTACTGACAGTGCGCTTAGAGACGCGTGAGATTCTCTATGAATCGGTCTATTGGAAATATAATAGTGCACTTGTTTCGGAAGCTTGACAACGACTTGTGGGGTTAAATATGCATGTTAATATTAGGCGCTTATCTCAGAAGACAAAGGCTCGATTTATTACTCTGCAAGGGGAAACTATGCGTATTTCACTCTTGATACATTACGTCCCATAAAAACCCGAATCGAGTATTTATTTTCCCGTATCAGTAATACCATAAGCATTTAATTTCAAGCAAGATTATGCGGTATTACGGATTACTACTGATACGGGAAATAATTACGGGTATTACTGATACGGAAAGATAAATACTCGGTTCGGGTTTTTGTGGGACATACGGTATTAGCCGGAACTGCTCTGGTGTTGTTTTGGCTTCACTATTGCGTTGCAGATCTTGCCGGTTTCGCGTTGATATAGTGAGTCAGAATTGATGTTTAGGCGCGAATTAAACTCCTGCTGAGGAAAATTTCGTAACTAGATGGATATTCTGTTTAAATTTTATCATGTCTCCTCAGGGTTATACATCTAATGTATTTATGGGAATTGGCACTCCCTGGCGGAATATGTGAGGTCCTTAGCTGAAGGTTAGGTAGGTCTTCCTTCTGTTTAAATAGAATAGGTTTTGTGCTTTGTTACGGACCATCCCCTCAAGGAGATGCAACTAATATATTTATAGGAATTAGCGCTCCCAGGAAGATTTTGTAAGGTCCTGAGCTAAAGGTTAGGTAGGCCTTTTTGTTGAAATAGTTATTTTTTTGTTACGAACAATCTTTTTTCGGTTCACTGCTGTTCTGTTTTTCAGCACCTACTACTTTCTTCTTCAACTTCTATCTTGTTTCTTGAACTTCTCTCTTAACTTAATGTTTATATGCACCTTGTGCATGGTCTAATCTTTTAAACTAACATTAAAATCTAATTTTTATACAACATGCAGTTCAATTGTTTAAAAATTATAATAGTTCTCTGTTAGAAAACATCGATGTCTTGATAAATAGGCCCTGTCAGTCTCAAAAAATGAAAATTTATATGAGTTAATAGCGTTCTGATAAGAACGCCAAGAGCTGGGGTACAGCAATTTAAAATACGTCATTGCCCACTTAGTGATATAATAAAATGTTTGTGACCTTGAGCTCTTCTCCATGGCAACGCTGGTGTTGCGTTGCCGTGCCGACGCCGTTTCCATGGCGACAGCTGCAGCCCTTGACTGTTCCTTTTATTACTGCGCTTTTTCTCTCTGTCAAATAAATAGCCCCTCAGGGGAACACAACTATTGTATCTATGGATATTAGCACTTTCAGGGGGATAATGTGAGGTCCCGAGCTAAGAGTTAAGTAGGCCTTCTTTTTGTTGAAATAAAATGTTGTGTTAAGGACCATCCTTTCTTCGGTTCACTGCTGCCCTGTTTTTCAGCGCCTACTACTTTCTTCTTCAACTTATATCGTGTTTCTTGAACTTCTTTCTCAGCTTACTATTTCTATGCACCTTGTGCATAGATTCCGCGTTCCCTTATTTCCATAATAAATGATGCCTTCCTCCTTCCTCTCTTTGGAATGACTGTGTTACGGTTAGGGAAGCTTAAACTAATATCTTATCTAATCGATATAATGTTAACGGTACTGTTTAGCCTAGAAAAAGCTTAGATTTCCTCGTACTTATTTACTCCACAGATAATGGGGTTATTCAATTTTTCTGAGTGAAAATGGCACTGTGTTATTGTATACGCTAATAAATATTGAAGATAAGGACTTACTTTCGGTCAATCCAACATGACTTTTGTTCAACACTCGACGCTTGAACAAATTATTCAACACTCTGCACCCGAACAGACTATTTAACGCTCTGCCTAATCATGGAGATGTAACTATTGGATCTATGGGAATTAGTGCTCCAAGGAGCGACGATGTGAGGTCCCGAGCTGAAGATCAGGAGGGCTTTACTTTGGTTGGAATAGTCTCTTATGTTGTTTTATACCATCATGTTTTACACCACTTTGCTTCGGTTTACTTCTGTCCTTTTTTCAGCATATACATGGTTCAACTTTTATCTTGTTTCACAGAAACAAGAGTGACCTAACTTGCTGTTTTTATTCGATCTTGTGTGAGAACACACCATGTGCATTAATTCCCCGTTCTTTGTCCCCATACTGAATGGTAACTTCGTCCTCCCTTTTTTTTGGAACACCTATGTTGTGATTAGAGAAGCTTAGACGAACTTAAAACTTTGACCGCAACGTGCCCCTCCGGGGGCCACGGAGGGGATTTTTAAAATGCTGCTGGCCGACCAGTAATCATAAACTAAATTTTCATAAATACTTGAAGCTAAATGAAGACACGATTCGGTTAATGTTTGCTATATTTAACATTGCTTACTACAATTGACGTTAGATTTGAGTTGAATATTGAGCTTCAGTTCAACCAATTGCGGTCAAAATGTTAACAAACTTTCGAAAACATTCTGCACTAAAAAAAAAAAACTTGCATCAATTCCTCTGAAAGCGAGCGGAAGCAAAGTTCTGGACTCGCAATCATTAGGCGTCGAGATCACCTTGACCTCTAAATCACGGGCTATTTTTGTGCTTCTTGCGATGCCTGCTTTCGTCGCCGGCAGCATGATCCAGAGAGCTAAGCCCTTGTAGCCCTCATTTATATCTCTGCATTTAGTTGACTTTAGAGTAACGTTGCATTTTGATCCGAGGCCTTAGGGTCATTTATGCTCTTGGCAATGCTTTCTTTTGTCACCGGCGGCATGGTCCTGAGCGCTAAGCCCTCGTAGCCCTCATTTATATCCCTGCTTTTAGTTTAGAGCAATTTTGCCTTTCGATTCAAAACCTCTAGGACACAGTCATCATTTTTGGCTCGCAGCTTGGGTAAGATTCACTTTTTTATGGGTTTCTGGATTCATATTTTTGTTCGGTGATTATTTGTTTCTTGCTTGCCAGGTATGTTTTTATATGAAGGATATTTCTTACTGTCGTTTAACGGGCGTTAGTTCCTGTCTTTAGATGATTGTTTGTTTCCGTCATATTGCGGACGTTAGTTCTTGTCGTTGAGCGAAATTTTAGTCATTTCGCTTGGTAAACAGTTTTGTTCCTGTCATTTGAGAAATTCAACCCCGTTTTAATAATTTCTTGCTCTATAGCCGTGCATGCGTTACCGTATTGTGCGATTTTGACAATCTTCTTCGATGACATTACTTTATCTTCCATTTCATTTTAACGTCATTTCTTGTTGCCTACAGAAAAGCTGCAGTTATCATAAGTGTTTGTGTAATCACATGTCATTCGTAGTGGGTCAAACTTGTTTGTTCTTCAACAAATTTAAC
The DNA here is from genome assembly GCA_030386875.1 of Morinoia aosen. NCBI lineage: Eukaryota > Metazoa > Arthropoda > Malacostraca > Amphipoda > Talitridae > Morinoia > Morinoia aosen. The sequence goes on along the minus strand of CM059559.1, from coordinate 93,760,937 downwards.
CACCAATGCGAATGAATTATGCTGAAATATGGGCATTTTCGTTTCCAGTTTTGGAAAATACGTAAGTTAGCGTGTCATTAGCATTCCACTCAGATCAATGGTATCATTTTACTCGCGAATGTTGAACTCAAAATTTGAAAATTAGGTCGGAGTTTGGGCTTTGGACATTTACGTATGGTTGTGGCGTCAGACATCCGTAGTATTTACAATTTTCAGTACCTGTAACTTGAAATTTATCCGTCATTGTCGACAGTGATGTTTTTAGTATTGCTTTCGGCACTTTTTTTTCTATAAAAGACTGCTTCTATCTCTATTTCTGCGTGTGGAGAAATATGTATAAATCTCTTATTCATATTTCATATTTATGTATTTGTCTCTGTTTCAGAAAATAATCAGTAAAGGCGCTCTTACGCTTTTTGTGTTCTAAATATTCCTGTTCGTGAAATACTTGACAATTGTGCAATTTTTAGCTCATCATTTCGTACTGTCAGCACTACTTCGTGTTAGAAATCGCCTATTGATTTGTGTATGTAGTGTAGTACCTACGCAAGACTACGGCTTGTGAAATGTCTTGCATTGCATAAATATCACGTTCACTCCAGTATATGTTATTTTGCCGACCTTTACTTGAACCAATCTGGGAATAAACGTTATCTTTCATCCAAACTTCAGATGAACATGTCTTGAGAATCGTATTAACGTGTCCCTCATCCGGCAGATATGTACCAGATCAACATGGCCTACGCCTACTGGAAGTCTGGCAAGCTGAGCGATGTGGCGGTCTTCGATCTATTCTTCCGCAAAGCTCCGTTTGGGGGAGAGTTCACCATATTTGCCGGCCTCGATGAGTGCATCACATTCATCAAGAACTTCAAATACACCGCATCAGGCGAGCATGCAGCGTAGCTTTGCAGTTCGGGGAATTAGTCTGTTTTGTTGGTGTTTATGTTTAACTCGTTACTGCTGAGGTGAGCAGTTTGAGAGAATTAGCCTATATTTGTTGGTCTTTATTTACACATGAGATGTCTGCAAATTTGTTCTTCGACAAATTGAATTTCAAATACGAATGAATTATGTTGCAACCTGTCTTGTTGTTCGTTCATGTCAAGTGAATGTTGGAAGTTTGTTAAGTTCGTTTTAGCTTGGCAGTTTTGGGAAAATTATGCTGTTTTTGTTGGTTTGAATTTCCAACCCATTACTGGAGAGGTGTCTGCAACCTTGTCATGTTATTCGTTCGTGTTTAGTGAATGTTGAAAGTTATATTTAATTCGGTTTGTTTTACGTGTTCTGTTTGGTTTCGGTTTATCTGCGCCAGCACGTAGTGCGTGTCTAGGATGAGGATGTTGTATTTTTGGCATTTCTTCATGCTGAAGTTGGAATCCTTTAATCACAACGATTGTTTTTTAATATTATTGTATTTAAATGACATATAATTAGGTGGATAGACTGGAGTTCGGTCTAGTGATATATTGTGTAATTTAATTTGAAATACATTTCAAATGACGGTAGTTGTTTTTTGATTGTTTAATTAGCTAAGTTCGACTTATTCAAGGTTATTTTGACGTTATTGCTTTGGCGTGGATCGTATTAGCTATTGGGTTATATAGGGCATTTACTGCTTTAAAATATATGCACGTATTAAAAATCGTGACTACTTTTTCTTATTTCAAATCGATTCATTCAATTAAAGCGAACAATTTTCGATGGTCGAGAAGTTGTAATTTTATTCACTAATTTGATCTCAAGTGTGCTCGAGGTATTGCAGTGCAACAAAATTTATTTTTAAATTGTAAGACATATTCCTGCGGTTACGGTGAAGGAAGAGAATAATGTTGGGTAGCGAAAGACGTGAACTCGAGTGCAGCAGTTCCTTGCTCAAATTCGCTTAGCTAATGTTCTTTAAATGCAAAACGTGAAAGTTGCGCATATGCGACCTTGCTTACTTAGTGGGAAGGTCGTTAGTTCAGGTGGGAATTGAAATTATTTGTATATGATAGGAATAAAGGAAGCAGAAACGGAAGCTTCGTAAGAACAAAGAGTAAAGTTCGAGCCTGAAATGTTTGATGCTGGAAAGAATCGAAATATATGGTAGACTTCTTTCGATTCTACATAAGTGTTCTTTTAACACTCATTTACTAGCTATATTGCACCAATTGCGTCATTTGGACTGTTCAGTGAGTGTTTATATTCTATCTTATCGTTCTCCACGCATTGTCGGCACGCTATATAAAATTTTATGTCGATCGTGGAATCAATATTCCCTGCTATGCATTCTTATCAGGCAAGTCCGATTCTGCTACCACAACAGACGAAAAATCATAAGGTTTAGGGCATACTATACTATCCATTACTCGTATGGGTAAGTTGCTTTTGTAAGTTATTTTTTTTAAAGTATTCTGGGTGTTTGTAATAGATTGTGTCCACAATACTGCATGAGAGGCTTTCAAGTTACCTACTATGTCATTAATGATATTCGGGTACTGAATTTGACCCTGTGTTACAAGGAAAAGTAAAGCGTGATCGGCGACAATCTTGCAAGCAAACCAAAAAATGTATCAGAGTTTTATAAGAATATCGATAGGTTACTAGAGTCTTTTCTGTCCGCGCGTAAACTCTAGTTCACCCTCAAAAGATTTTTATGTTTGTGCGTAAACCCTAGTTTACCTCGTATAAGTCTTTACAGGTTGTGTGTGAACTCTATTTTACCCCGTAAAAGTCTTTTCAGGTTTTACGTGAACTATAGTTTACCTTGTACAAGTCTTTACAAGCTATGCTTAAACTCTAGTTTACCCTGTTTATGTCTTAGCAAGTTATACGCTGGTTCACCGTGCCTGAATGTCTTTTATTCCCATTGAAAAGATGCACTAACTCGTTGTCATTGACTCAACACTCTGCCCGCGCAGACCTGGCGTACCTGCGCCAGGTGATGCCCGACAGCGTGGAGGAGGAGTTCTTCGAGTGCCTCGCGCGGCTCTCCGCCAAAGACGTCACCGTCTACGCTGTCGACGAGGGAAACGTCGTCTTCCCGCGGTCAGAAGGCTAGCTTTTTGATATGAACGACCTTCAATTTGAAAACCAAAGTTATTCACATTTTAGAAAGCTGACTTCGAAGTTAAGGCGATTTTCTCGTGCATTTTTTGGGGTAATTATGTCAATATCTATAGAGTATGTGTACTCTGACTAGGTATTCAAATTACTTTGTTTTATTGACATTTATGATTTGAACATTTCCTATGCACATAATTTTGTGGCCCTTAAGTAAGTGATTCTTTCTTTTTGATGATCGATTACAAGATATACAAGCATATGCTGGTCCTTTTTTCGCTGTGTTTGCAATGACCGATACTCGATATATTGTCTTATAAATGCTTCCTCGCATGACACCTGAGAATCAAAAAACGGCTCTCAAGATCTTGTATTACTGAGTATTTAATGTTCATGGAACATAAAAAAGTTCAGGATAATGAAAAACGTTCTGTGGAGTTCTGAATTGTTTGGAATTTTTTCTAACGTGGAAGATGATATTTTTTTGACGACCGTTATTGTTCAAACCAAGATGTGCTTTTGCAATGGTACCGTTCATTACTCAGCGCAAATGTTGGTGCCGACAAAGGTATAAATTGGCCTCCTCGATCCCCAGATTTAAATGCCTGTGGTTGCTTCCTCTGGAGATATTTGAGGGAACAGTTCACATCAACGAATCCGATTCCTTACATCAATTAAAACGCATCATCTTTTAAGAAGTTGAATGTATAACTCTAGAAGTCTTGGGTTAAGTTGTGAACAGAACTATTAAAAGAAAACGTGTTTTCTTGAACAATACTGACCTACAAAAGATATAACGTACCATACCTATACAAATAAAGTTCCTAACTTCCCTGCTTCGTTTGGAAATGATCCAAACTCTTAGATTTTCCATAGTTATCTTGTTCTTGGTTTTGCAAAAGGGGCGAATTACTTAAGGGTCACTGTACGTGTTGCAGCCTTAAATTCGTCATTTTTATAAAGCTGGTTTGTAAATAGTCTAATAGGGACACTGATTTGAACCATTTTTCTTGTTCAATTTCATCATATATTTGTATTTAGTGAAGTGACATTATGATAACTTATGTTCTTTGGCGAGTGCTTTCAAGTGTACCAAGTCAGAAGCTTTAGGGTAAAATAACCAGGTTGTTGATAATTATTTTTGATTTCAGGTCTCCGTGAAACATAATTTGTTTATATCCGTTAGAATGTGTCGTATGTTTCATGATTGTATGGGTATCAAATTTTTTTACCTCAGAGTTCCACTGATAAGTCTCAAAGGTCCGTTGATTGTCATTCAGCTGCTGGAGACCACACTCCTCAATCTTGTCAACTACGCAAGGTGAGCGCTTCGCGGTGACTTAATGCCTAAATTAACTTAATTCTTTCTTCTGTATCACTACCAGCTGTGACCAGGCCATCGCCTACTGTTCTAGTTGTGCAGTGTTCAAACTTGATGAACGTATTTGAAAAAGTGGTGCCTTTGTACAAATACCAATATTTTTGTTTCCGTTTCAATCTGTTATCTTTTCTGTAGAACTGGATAAGCTAGTTAGTACTTTTACTACTCGTATTAAGATATTGTATAGTATTTTTGCTCAAGAAAATGCATCATCAACATAATCAGGATTTCTGGATTAGCCTTTTTGTGTCTATTTTTTCTCTCTCTTTTGATAGAATTTGATCATGAAGACCATTCAGCATTCGACTATCATTGAGAGTTGCCAGGTGATGTACAGTTTTAATGTCAAATTCAAATCAAAAAGTACCCAAAATTGATAATTTTATGAGTAAACCTCATCTTGCAACCCTAGTTGGTTATTGGGGTTTTTCAATAATTATTGTGTAATAATTACATTATTCGTCTTTACCACTTAGTTACTGAGCCTGGTGCTTTAAAATGCCAATCTTGCAACCCTGATTGGTTATCAGGGATACTGAATTCATGGTTGTGTAATAACTTTATGGCCACTTCCCCCTAAGGCAGTGAGGTCCTCAATGATCTAACAAAACTCCCTCGTCAGCCTGGTGGCCACAAACGCAGCGCGCTACCGCATGGCGTCCGGGCCAAAACTGACGCTCCTCGAGTTTGGACTGCGCCGGGCACAGGGTCCAGACGGCGGTCTCTCCGCTTCCAAGTACGCCTATATCGGTAGGTGTGAGGCTTATTTCGATGTTTGTGTGGCATATATCTGTGGGTGTGTCTCTTATATTGATGGGTGTAGCTTCTATATTGGTGGGTGTGACTCATATCGGTAGGTGCACCGGGGCTCTCGAGTACTGAGGGACGCATTGAAAGCTGGTGTAATGTACGGAGTTAAGACGCCAGTTTTGCAGTTAGATGCTTTCTCTGACGAGCAAATATTTGTATATCAACCTGTGTGAAGGGATTCTTTTGTGCGATACTGAGCGCCAGTTGATACCATATGTGTCCTTAAAAAAATACATCCGTATCCCGATGATAATGGTCGAAGCAAATTCAAATATACTATACTGAATTAATTCTCTCTATTATTGTAGGGGACTAGTTCTTTCATAATCGAGAACTTGGACTGAGTTTTTTCTTATCACTTTGACTGCGACGTGCGCCACCGGTTGTACACGGAGGTAATTTTCATAATGCTTCTGAACTGCCAGTAGTCTCAAACTCAATTTTCATACATATTTAATCGAAGCTAAATGAAGGCCCAATCCAGTTCATGTTTGGTATTTTCCAAATATCTCACTACAATTGATATTAAATTTGAGTTTGGTGTTGAACTTAACACATTCATTGCGGTATGACCCACCGGTGGGTCGTAGTTAGGTTTTTCCTGCTGCGAAACGACCCATCGATGGGTCGTTTTGAAAAATTCTAACAACCTTTCTAAATTAGTGGTATTTAACAGGCCCAGTTAATGTTTGATATTTACAAATTTGCTTATCACTTTTGACTTTAAATTCAAGTTGAATATTGAACTTCGGTTTAACCCATCGCAACTAACATGTTAATATTTAGTAATCGCAGTCAAAGTGTTAAACTATAGAATAACACGTGTAAAAAATTATTCAGCTTAATAATAAATACCCTGATTATCATGACTGTCTATTTCCTCCTCTTGAATCAGTATTGCGAGTGTAGAAAATAAATACCCTGATTATCACGACGCTCTATTTCCTCCACTCCAACCAAGTATTGTGAGTGCAGCAGAAAATACACGTTGATTACCACGACAGTCTATTTTTCCTATTAAGTATTGTGAGTGTGGGAAATCCTCTAACTGCGTGGTGCGTCCCCACATCAGGCGGGTTTGACGGCACAAGCAACGTGCTGGCGGGCAAGCTGTACGGCATCCCCGTGAAGGGTACACACGCGCACGCCTTCGTGTCCTCCTTTGCCACCTCCTCAGATCTCAAGACCACAGTGGGTAGGGTGTGGTCCACCGGCCCTCTTTGTGAACATCTCGTTGGCTGTCTCTTTGTCGTGTCTAAACGGGGACCTTTCATGTGACATTTGTGAACAAACTGAAGTAGAGGCGTTTGCTGGTGCAAACTGAGGTAGAGGTTTTTTTTAACCCTTCACGGTTTTAGGATCTCCGGTTTAGCCCTCGGTTGGTTTCAAAAATCTCTTATGTAAATGTTTCAGTACACGTGTACTTTACTTCTTTTCGAATTGTATCTTCATGTGATTTCAGAAGTTCGCTGCCGATTCTTAGTTACTTCCACGTTCTATTTCTACATCTAACCAAGGAGACATTTAGTTGTCAGTTTTGATGAAGCAGGTCCCTTCAGGGAGGGACAACTGTTGTATCTATGGGAATTAGCGCTGCTAGGGGGAAAATGTGAGGGCCCGAGCCCAGAGTTACGTAGGCCTACTTTTTGTTGAAATAAAATGTTTTTTTTTTACTATGTTAAATGCCTTTTTTCGGTTCACTGCTGTCCTGATTTTCAGCACCTACTACTTTCTCCTTCAACTTTTATCTTGTTTCATGAACTTTTTTATCAACTCAACTACTGTTTCTATGCATCTTGTGTTTAGAATCCGCGTTCCCTTCACTCCATCCTAATTGGTCCCTCCCTCCCTTTGGAACATCTTTGTTGCGGTAAGGGCGGCTTAAACTAACATCTTATTTGAATGTCTTTATTTTCGTGTTCAGAAGCTGGTGCATTCACAGGTGTAAATTAAGGCTGATGTATTTTCAAAAGCTTCTCAGTTTTGGGAACTCTGGCTAAGCCCTAGATTGGTTTCAAAAATCATTTATGTAAATATCTCTGGTGTACTTTATTTCTTTCTGAATTTGTATCGTTATGTGATTTCAGGAGTTTGCTGCCGATTGTTAGTTACTTCTGCGTTGCTTTATTTCTACATCTAATCTATGAGACATATATAGTTGTCAGTTTTAAAGAGACAGGTACTCAATTCATTGGATATGTTTAATGATCGTATATTTATACGAGACTTAAGGGACCTATTTAGCCATCATTTTTGATGACACAGGTACACAATTTATTGAATCTAAAAAAAAAGTCCTGGTTAGAAAAGTTTGCCTCGTGTAATGTAGGAGAACTATTCAGTCGTCAGTTTTGACGACAGAGCCACCCAATTTGTTGAATATTAACAGCTTGTTGACAAAATTTGGGCAGCAACTACGGCGACAGGCACCCAATTCATAAGATATTAACCGCGCGTTGCCATAATTTGGGCAGCAATTACAGCAACAGGTACCCACTTCATAAGATATTAACCGCCCATTGCCATAATTTGGGCAGCAACTACGGCACTGCGACACGGGGGAGCCCCAGGACCTGCTGCAGCTGGCTGTGGCGTTCAGGAAGCGCGTGTGTGTCTTGCTCAGCATCCTGCAGAGCGAGGCCAACGACGGCGAGATGGCTGCCTTCTGCGCCTTCGCCATCGCCTTCCCTTCAGGCTTCGTCGCCCTCGTCGACACCTACGATGTCGTCAAGTAAGGCGCCTCATTCTGGAATTCCAGGGCCTGCTGAATAACGTGCCTTGCTTGAAACTCTTTTGTTTATGATGAGATTTATGCTGCACCGTTGTAACGCTGTTTTTATTTATGATTTAAAATGTTCATATTCTGTAATTCTAGGGTCTGAAAAGCGGGCGTTGCTTGAAACATTTTCATTTATGATAAAGCAAAATATTTATGCCGCACTGTTGTAACGCTGTTTTTATTCATGGTTCAAATCTGTACGCTCATTATCGGATCAGTTATAATATTTCATTTTAATTTTTCTCATATAATGATCACTACCTCCTCGTATGCATGTTGACTAGCCACTAGCCTGGCAGTGCTTCTGGCACATTCATACAGTGACAAACGCTCGTGTTTATCGGGCTATGCAATGAATGAACAATTGACGGAAGCAATGTAATGAATGAATTAAGTAATGTAATGAGTGAATGAAGCAGTGTGTCAGGGATGGGGTTTTTGATATGTCCCCCAAACTCACTGAAAAAGAGGAAGTGCGGACCATATAGCAGTCCTGGCCGTAGTTGGATCAGCTCTTGCGGCTAATTTTTGAGAACCTCGGACGGTTGTATCACCTTTCCAGCCTTGCTTAGCTGTAATAATTTTCAGATCACCGCTAGTCTGCCGAAGGTAAGGTTTTTCAATAAGATGCTCATATTGGATCGTTAGTTTAATTATCTTCACGAAGATTTCACATTTAGAAGCGCAAATTACCAGAGATTCAATTGCAGAATTCTCTCCAATGTTTCCAGCGCGAATCACCGGACAGATAAGGAGGCTGGTATTGTGGATACCTAGTCTTTATAACACCGATTTAAGTATTTTACATTCTTTGGCAAAATATAAATAGAGTACAACTATTGCATAATTAGGATGTTTTGCTGGCTGCACAGAAATCTATGGCACACACATCACTCATATTTTATAATTCTTAAACTACTTAAGGGGACCATCCGGGGGGTTGAACTAGCTTCGTCCGATTCGTTTGAAAATTGGCCAGTATATGTATTTGTTGAAAGTAAACCGTCACTTGTCGTCACTTTTTCGATTTAGGCCTTATTTTTTTTTACGAAAAATTCGTTTTTTGGGTCATATTTAGGTACCATTCAAATCCTATCAGGGCATTGAGTTTTGATGCTAGAACAAAACCAAAGACAGTTTTAGAATCCTTGGAACATTTCTAACAAAAGTACATTTATTTTTTTTGAAACTTCGAATTTTTTTTATTTTTTTCAATTTTCTAAACCCTTGAAAATTTTTTGGGTTTAGAACAATATATTTTTTCGAAATATTTGAATTTGAAAACAAAAAGAATGTACTTTTGTTAGAAATGTTCCAAGGATTCTAAAACTGTCTTTGGTTTTGTTCTAGCATCAAAACTCAATGCCCTGATACGATTTGAATGGTAAAAACGGTAATTTTTCACTAGAGCCCAAAAACAAAGTATGTCCATTGAATTGGAATATCATGAAAATTTTAGTACATGAATGCAGTTTCCATGATTTATTTCTATGTACAAATTATGAGCAACGTTTTCCCTCTTGAATTTCAATGAAACACAAGAAAAATAGTGCATAAAATTATAGAGAAATATTACAGTTCTTTTGAGTACTCAGCCATATTGAAGTCTAATCAACTTTTTTCGTCCGATTCGTTTGAAAATTGGCCAGTATATGTATTTGTTGAAAGTAAACCTTTTTTACTCCTGTCACTTTTTCGATTCAGGCCTTAGTTTTTTATTATTTTTCGAAAAATTCGTGGAGGGGTCCCCCCCCGGGGGGACCCCTTTGGACCCCCGGGGGGTCCCCTTTGGACCTCCCGTGGGGGGTTTCTAGCGTCCGTAGCGCCATAAAATTTCATGGCACAATAACCCAACCCCCAATAACCCTAATTAGTCACCTCGAACGCGGAACATCTAAGTGCTGGGTGACAGTGTAATAAACAAATTAATCAATAAAAGGAGTAAAAATGAAGTATGCAATGTATCTGAGCAGGTCTGGTATCGTGAACTTTTGCGGCGTGGCGCTGGCGCTACACGAGCTGGGCTTCAGGCCGCTGGGAGTTCGGATAGACTCTGGAGACTTGGCCTACCTCAGCACCACCGCGCGCTCTCTCTTCGCTAAAGTCGCGCTCGAGTGAGTGCATAATGGCTCTAATGACTAGGTGAATGCAAGACACAGGAATGCGAATTTTACTAATCCAACGCCTAGGTAGTTTGATGTTTGGCGTAGATGCATTTCAATATTTCTCTATACATGTATTTAGGATTCCTTGAGGTTTTTAAGGCCCCTCAAGGGGATACAACTATTGTATCTATGGGAATTAGCGCTCCCAGGGGAAAAATGTGTGAGGGCCCGAGCTGAGAGTTAGGTAGGCCTTCTTTTTGTTGAAATAAATTTTTTTTTTGTTATATCAAGGACCACCTTTTTTCGGTTCACTACTGTCCTGTTTTTCAGCACCTCTGACTTTCTTCTTCAACTTTTATCTTATTTCATGAACTTCTTTCCCATCTTACTGTTTCTATGCCCTTTCTGCTTAGATTCCTCATTTTCTTATCTCCATACTAAATGGTGCCTTCCTTCTTCCTTTCTTCGATACGCTCAATTTTCGCAGCGGTTAGGGAGGCTTAAACTAACTTATAATCTAATCTATGTAATCTGAGGTTTTTAAGGAAAGTTGTCATATGTTAGTGTTATATGTATGTGAACGTATTGGCCAACTACTTGAGCGATACATTGCGTAAATTGTGGTTCATTTCTTGTGTACAAATACTTCTTGACACGAGATTTAAGAACGAAACGTAATATCTTAAATGTCCTTCACTCACAACATTTGGCGCCTAAGTCTCGAAGCATCGTTGAGTCTTTCTCGGTAGTGTGAAGTATCTGATGTTATTTCCTCAGGTTCAACCTGCCGTGGTTTGAGCACCTGACCATCGTGGCCAGCAACGACATTAATGAAGAAACCATCATCAGCCTCAACGAACAGGGACACAAAATTGATTCGTTTGGCATAGGGACACACTTGGGTGAGTTGCGCCTATCCCTGGCTGGTGCTGCTACTGTATTTTGTGCTCCTCTATTTCACTTTGGTGGTTTTTATTGCTATTTGTAAATAATTCTTATGAATTTACTTGTTAGCTACGAACATCATAGTAACACGAGGATGTGTTCTTGCTATCTAATCAGATGTGGGCACCAAAGTACGACTGGGTGTTGTCTTTCTAGAACAATTCCCGCGGTTCGCTGGTGCTTCCCACACTTAAAGATACCATTTTTGAGTCTGATACCTTACGTGATATTTCCGTGCAGTGACGTGCCAGCGACAGCCTGCCCTAGGCTGCGTGTTCAAGCTGGTGCAGGTCAATGGACAGGCCAAGATTAAACTGTCGCAAGACGTTGAGAAGGTCACGTGCCCCGGCGAAAAGAGAATCTACCGACTCTTTGGCTCGGATGGTGAGGCTTGCTTCGATTTTCTGCCATCTCCATGTGTTGTGTTCCGCAATGTATTTGTTTTTATGATTAACCTCTTTTGTGTATATATCCTAGCTTAGAAAAGATGCGGGTTATTAAGTTTAGAATAAGTAGAAAGAATTACATGTGGTGTATTCCGCTGTGTGTTTGGGTGATTCTTGTGATGAGCCTCTATTGTCTTATATTCTGGGTAAGGGTTGAATGAAGGTTGTCAAGTTGTAGCATCACAGAACAAAGAGTTATGATTTAGTTAGCGAGCTACCGAGTAAAAAATCGCGCAGTTCAAGATTAAAGTAGTAGTAAGGCATTTTTATAAGGGAAAAACAGCATTCTCTGGTTACAATTTCTGTTATATAGACAAGATTTAAATGAACGGTGAAGCTAACCTATCCGCCTCACGAATTTTTCAACTTTTATAAATGAATGAAATACGTTGATGTACATAACGCAAATTTCAAGATAATTAAAATTATTGAACAGAATTGCGTGATCTCTACTGTATTGTGTTCAGTTTGTATTAGTCATATTTAAATTTTGCTAGATTTTTGTTTTGGGATCTATGAGGCTATAGCGCTCTGATAAGAATTAATTCTAGTAGTGTTAGTAAATCAATGAAGGTAACGAAAAGGGGAAGCCTTATACTGATTGTAATATTCTTTCATACATAAGCGTTCATATGTTGTTTTTCGTGTAGCAAATGCATTCATTTACAAAAACCCTCATAATTTACGAGAATGCCTAATGACGTACTAGGCTTTGGCGTTATAACCCACGAGGCTATGTCCATATAACATACGAAGCCAAGCCCTTACACTGCGCGGAGTTGACGTCCAGTTCACGTGAGCAGGCCGGGCGCTAATAGACCTGATGCAGCTGGTGGACGAGCTGCCCCCACAGTCGGGAGAGCGCGTCTTGTGTCGCCACCCCTTCCAGGAAAGCAAGCGCGCCTACGTCAGTCCCGCCACCGTACAGTGTCTGCACAAGGTACGTCTTGCTGCCCATCACTGGGATGCATCTATTGTCTGTGTTGCAGATACAACCATTGTATTAGTGCTGACATGCGAGGTCCCGAGCCCTCCTTTTGCTGAATTGAAATAGGTTTTAGGAATTTAAAAACGAAGAATGCACCACGTATTGAAATCATGTTTAATTAAGATGTCACACGAACTATATAAATTTAATACTAAGTCAGTTCTATAAAACGTTTCGGAGACCAGCTCCATCTTCAGTTAACAGTCTGCAAAGATAAAATAAAGAACAAAATCAGTCTTTCTAAACAATACACATGGGTATATAAAATCTACAAGTAAATTTGCAATGGGTAAGAACTATTTGCACTATTGAGTTCTGGCTTTTCTTTAGAGATGTAAAGAGATTCTAAAATACGTAAATCTAAATTATTTGATGCTGAGAGTAAAATCGAAAAATTTTCCTCTGCTATTCGGTCACAACACTGCTCGCTGTGAAGGCGGATAGATGAATGAGGCGGTTGGGTCAGAGGTCTTCCGCTACGGTAGCTGACTCCACGGTGTTGGGCAATCCTAATATAGAATGGCAAAGTCGTCATGCCGACATAGCCAGATGTACATTGTACACAACTAAACTTATACACGATGGATGCCCGCATCCGTTTAGGAATCACGTCCTTGTAGCGAAAGAAGGAGCCAATTTTTAATGAATTAACAGACACAATGCACAGTTTTACGGCAGGAAAATGACGTTTAAAAAGAATTTCTAAATCTCGTGACATTTTGTCAGTGTAATCTCCAAAATAGGGAAAAACGCAATAGAGGCGTTGCAGTGGTTCTATCACGGCATTGGTTACGGAGTATTTCTTAGCCAAAAATTTTTTAATATATACATTGACAATAGAAGTAGGGTACCCATTTTTACGTAGAAAATTTTGTAAAAAAGTAAACTCTTCCTCTGGGGCCTACGTTTGCCAATATTTTCATGTGTCATTGGGAAGAAAAATGGTTGGCAGATTGTCCTACAGAATTTAAACCTGAATTCTATCGTAGATATATTGATGATACTTTTTTATTGTTTAGAGACCCTAGCCATGCACCTTTGTTCAGGGATTTCTTAAACTCAAAGCACCCGTCTATAAAATTCACAATTGAAATAGAGACCAATAATTGTTTATCTTTTTTAGATTCTAAAGTTACTAGAAGCGGTCATACGTTTAATTCATCTGTGTTTCGAAAGGAGACATTCACTGGTTTGGGCTTAAGCTTTTTTAGTTTCTGTAACTATAGATTCAAAATTAATACTGTCAAGACCTTATTAAATCGTGCTTTCAATATCTGTTCGAATTACGTAGATCTTCATTTGGAGTTTACTTTTTTACAAAATTTTCTACGTAAAAATGGGTACCCTACTTCTATTGTCAATGTATATATTAAAAAATTTTTGGCCAAGAAATACTCCGTAACCAATGCCGTGATAGAACCACTGCAACGCCTCTATTGCGTTTTTCCCTATTTTGGAGATTACACTGACAAAATGTCACGAGATTTAGAAATTCTTTTTAAACGTCATTTTCCTGCCGTAAAACTGTGCATTGTGTCTGTTAATTCATTAAAAATTGGCTCCTTCTTTCGCTACAAGGACGTGATTCCTAAACGGATGCGGGCATCCATCGTGTATAAGTTTAGTTGTGTACAATGTACATCTGGCTATGTCGGCATGACGACTTTGCCATTCTATATTAGGATTGCCCAACACCGTGGAGTCAGCTACCGTTGCGGAAGACCTCTGACCCAACCGCCTCATTCATCTATCCGCCTTCACAGCGAGCAGTGTTGTGACCGAATAGCAGAGGAAAATTTTTCGATTTTACGCTCAGCATCAAATAATTTAGATTTACGTATTTTAGAATCTCTTTACATCTCTAAAGAAAAGCCAGAACTCAATAGTGCAAATAGTTCTTACCCATTGCAAATTTACTTGTAGATTTTATATGCCCATGTGTATTGTTTAGAAAGACTGATTTTGTTCTTTATTTTATCTTTGCAGACTGTTAACTGAAGATGGAGCTGGTCTCCGAAACGTTTTATAGAACTGACTTGGTGTTAAATTTATAGTTCGTGTGAAATCTTAATTAAACATGATTTCAATACGTGGTGCATTCTTCGTTTTTAAATTCCTAATGATCATTCGCCTTAAGAAAAGTAACTTTCCTGAAATAGGTTTTTATTAAGTGGATACATCTATTGTATCTATGCAAATTCGCGCTAAAATGTGAGGTTCCGCGCTCAAGGTTTGGTGGGCCTTCCGTTTCTGGAAATGAAATAGGTTTTTATTAAGGGATACAACTATTGTATCCATGGGAATCAGCGCTCCCAGAGAGAATTTGTGAGATCCCAATGTAAAGGTTAGATCCGCCATCCTTTTGTTGAAATAAAATGGGTTCTTATTTTGTTACGGACCATATTTTTTTGATTCATTGCTGTCTTGTTTTCCAGCACTTCTACTTTCTTGTTCAACCGCTTTTTGTTACATAAACTTCTTTTTCTACTTACTGTTTCTGTGATCCTTGTGCTTAAATTCTGCGTTTCCTTGAGTCCATACTAAGTGGTGGTTTCTTTCTTTCTCTCTTTTGAACGCCTTTGTTGCGGAGTCCAATAATTTCAGGACGTTTAGAGATAAAGTAAGAAAAGAAACTCAAATTTGCTGCGTAATTTGAACGTTTTTACCTGTAATTTTAAGATGTATTTTCGAAGATACAACGCGGCGTTTAGCACCAGCACAAAGCTCTATTCACACAGGCAGAACACTCGAGTCACTGCAAACTTTATGTAGGCATAACTTGCTTCACTCGATGCATAACAATTCATTTAGCGTCTGCACAAAGCTCTGTTAACCGTGGCTAAAAACTTCACTCGCTGCCATGGTAGAGAAACGAAGTGAAGTAATTACTCAAAAATAAAGCACCTCGGCTTGCTCAGTTAGCCAAGAGAAAGGCTTCATTTCAAATAGGCTGGATGAGGTCTCTGTTACCTAAGTGCTGCTACTGGTTCAATGCCTTGATGTCACCATTGCCACACTGGGGGCAAAAAACTGGTTTGACGCTACCTTGCACACTGCCCACCATGGTAGGAGAAACAAGGTAAGGTCAAACCAGTCTTTTTTTCGTTGACCGTGTGGCAATACTGACGTCATGGTAACGAACCAATAGCAGTGCTGATATTGCATCTGACAACACTGCTAGCCCCAAATCTTGCGCTACTATTGGCATTAAGACATGTCGCAATGGTGACATCATAAGGTGTGTTGAAAATGACGCCGTTCTATTGGCTAGCTGAGCAAGAGGAGGTGGATTTTCCCCCATAGAAATGACTCTACCTTGTTTCTTCTACCGTGCTCACTGTCCACTGGCCGCAGGTGTACTGGTGTGACGGCGCCGTGCAGCAGCAGATGCCCACGCTGGAGCAGGTGCGCGAGAAGGTCAAAACAGGCCTGGCATCGCTCAGGCAGGACCACAAGCGCAACCTCAACCCTACACCGTATAAGGTCAGTGCCACCTCAGGAAACGTCTCAATACCAAGTCAGTGTCACGTCAGGGCTTTGTGTTGTTGGCCTGTTTTCAAAGAAGTTCTTTCCTACTTCCTGGCAAATGTCGTCGAGCGTAACTTTTGTTGCTTGGGTGAAATAGCAGGGGTTCCTCCCCTGGGAGTGCGAGACAATATTCCAGAGGATGCGAGAAAAGTTCAGGTTACTTATAGGATATTGGCTATATGTTGGGATTTTTATTTCTGGAGGTGCGAAGCTCAAGTGAAAATTCTTAACGGGTTAAGGTCAAAAAAGGTTGGGAACCCCTGGTGTGTAGGATACGTCACTTGTCACAACACTAGTTTACAATGGTAGCTTGAGATGCATAGGCATATGGAACACATCTCAAATTTCAAGATTATATAGCATACATTACTTATTTGTATTGGTTTTGGAGGGTAGTTTATGGTCCAAGGGTAACTAAGAAACATCACTCGTTTCCTAAACTTTCATGACACCAGTTTTCGAGTGTAATTTTATGTTGTGAGGGTATATAGGCTACATCACTTGTCTTGTACACTTGTGCGTCAGTAGTTGTAGTGTTAGAGTGTAGCTTGAGTTCCAAAAGTGTGAAGGATTCACTGAACTTGTACTCATGTCAGTGTATCGGCGGCGAAAATGCTTGCATCACTTGCTTCCCAAGCTGGGAGTGGGTTTTAAGCTATCTGTGCACACTCGTGAATCTCAGGTCTATGATCTTGGTTCCTTTTTGGTCACATACCATATTGAACTTTTTCAAAATCATTCCTAATTTTGTTCGTATACACTGTACATTTCTTTCTCGCTCCCTATTGATAGAAAGAAGATTAAGGCCCTCAGTGTGTTATTTACAGATAAAAATGACTTTTTGTAGATGATAGACATGTATTTGATTAACTGATACTCCTAACTATTTGGTATCCTGGTCTTCAATTGCATGCGACAAGTACGAGTTCAATGATGGGGACAATGTGCCAGTAGAATGTGGTTTATTCTCCTAGTATGTGTAGAATTTTTGTTACTTAATGGTTGTGATTTATGTTTATAGATGTGTTTTATTTTGTTCCCTAATCATTTCTGATGTCTACTTTCTACTATTTCTGTATATACAGGTAGAGGTTCTTAAGTAGTTTCCAAAACATTTGCCATCCTTCCTTTGTTTGTAAATGTTTTATGTTCTATAACGTCAAACTCTTTTACAATCAGGAAGCTTTTTGCCTGTTCATATCCTCAAAATCAAAATTTAATTCAAATTCGAAGTAGATTAATGTCAAGAAATACTTCTAGCCATGAAAACTACGCGAGTCTTTCTATGCCAAAAATAAATGTTCTTTACCAGTAGCTGCTCGAAAATGATCATTTCAATAGCTAACATTTAGCGCTACCGAGGCAGTCATACTAGCATTACATGTAATAATAACATTTAGCACTACCGAGGCTGAATAATAGCATTTAGCATTACCGTTGAAGTTGAAGATAACTACTTTCCTACTACATTTTTAGCACACGGTAGTGTGCCTAGAAGCGTCGTGAGCTCTCATAGTTCATGACATGGAAGCGTTTAGGTTCTTGAACTAAAACTCTCTGTTTCGGTATCTCGTACTGGTTGGATGGCTTGCGCCTACTTTGTTTGTTAGGTAATGCAGTTAGAATATACACTACTTAACTGAGTTGTGTGTATAACTCTATCCTCAGTTCAAGTTGATTGAAGTCAAAGAATTGAAGCTGGTTTCCTTACTATATCTTCCGATGGTTTCAGAAATTGGTCTAAGTATATGTTACAAGTGAAACTGGAAAGATGTTCACACATTGAAGCCTCCTATAAGTTTTCTATTTCCCGAGTTTACTGCTTGATCCGCGAATTTCCTTGCGTCATAAAGACCATCTTAAGCGACGTTTCTCGACTACAGGGCTTAATCACAATAAAAATGGAACGAGGCTCTAGCTTCGAAAACTTAAAGAAAACCTTTGAAATCATATAAAATTATCATATCTAGTACGTTTATATCACAGAAACAGACAAAAACAGGTTTTAGTTTTGACACAAGATCGCAAAGGTTCAAATACCAAACACAGTCACTAGACAAGCAGACCGAGACCAGGATCTAAGTTATGGGACAATCGCAACGCGAACACATCCAAATACCAAACACAATCACCAGACCAACAGGCCGATTAGACGAGCGTTACTGCTAGGCTGTACCGGATTGTCTGTACCATGGATACCTCGAGCGGTCCATTTCCCTTGCTAAAATTCCCTTGACCTTCCCTTACTTGCGTCTCACGTGTGATCCTGCCCTGCCAGGCCGGGTGCGGCGTGCCCCGGTCCAGGTTTAGGAAGGTGCTGGTAAGCCCTCTTACTCTCTGAATTGTTTCATACTTCCTGCTCACCGCTTTGTAAACTTGGTAGGTTGTGGTGGGTGCTGCCATACTTTTCCTTTGCTCACCGCTTTGTAGGCACGGTCAGTTCTGGTGATCTTTCACGTTATTTCTACTCACCGCTTGTTGGACACGGTCGGTTGTGGTGATCTTGTATTTTCTTTCTACTCACCGCTTTTTGACACGGTCAGTGGTGATTTTTCGCTTTGTTCCTACTCACCGCTTATTGGACGCGGTCAGTTATGGTAATGTTGTAGTTTCGTTATGTTGACCGCTTGTTGGACACAGTCTGTAGGGGTGATGTTGCATTTACGTTTAATTCATCGCTTGTTAGACACGGTCAATTGTGGTGATCTTGCATTTACTTTTAATTCATCGCTTGTTGGACACGGTCAATTGTGGTGATCTTGCATTTACTTTTAATTCATCGCTTGTTGGACACAAGTCAGTTGTGGTGATCTTGCATTTACTTTTAATTCATCGCTTGTTGGACACAGTCAATTGTGGTGATCTTGCATTTACTTTTAATTCATCGCTTGTTGGACACAGTCAATTGTGGTGATCTTGCATTTACTTTTAATTCATCGCTTGTTGGACACAGTCAGTTGTGGTGATCTTGCATTTACTTTTAATTCATCGCTTGTTGGACACAGTCAATTGTGGTGATCTTGCATTTACTTTTAATTCATCGCTTGTTGGACACAGTCAATTGTGGTGATCTTGCATTTACTTTTAATTCATCGCTTGTTAGACACAAGTCAGTTGTGGTGATCTTGCATTTACTTTTGATTCATTGCTTGTTGGACACGGTCAGTTGAGGTAATCTTCCATCTCTCGTTATCTCATCACTTTGGTGGGACTTGTGGTTGGCTGCTGCTGCTGCTGTAGAGTCCGTCACTCTTATTTGCCAGTTTAGTGGTGAAAATGACAAAATATCGTCCCTGAAAATATAGCTCTTGGTAAGCCCATCCTCTCTAACAAGTTGAAATGCTTAGATATAATTTGTCTTGTATGACTCTAGACTTCTTTTTCCCGAGGAGACGTAGGATAGGCAATACTCTAGGCTTAGGTAAGTTAGGTTTGTCTTTCCTCCGCTACAGGGACTGGCGCCCGTAGAGATTTACTGTTTGGTTCCTCTAACTTTAGATAGGCTTTTGGGATTTTTGTCTTTTGTCTTTCGTGCCCACTTTGCATATCTCAGTTTTCATGTCCTTTTAGCCGTCTTTTCTTAGTAACTTGCTGCCTTTCTGCGCTGGGTATTCTATGTAACAACACACCTTGTGAATAGACTACGTTTTTCTTGGTTACGGTCTCTTCTCTTTTTTCTTGGGCCTTACTAAATGGTCTTTTTTTTTCTTGGCCCTCACTAAATGGTCTCTTCTTTTTTTCTTGGGCCTTACTAACTGGTCTTTTCTCATTTTTCTCTAAAACATCTCTTTAAAGTAAATAGAGCCTTTACATAAACTACTCTACTACTACTGGAAACTTCTGTGCGACCATTTGTTTGGTAATTGAAATTATAGTAAAATGTTCAGATTATCATTAGTTATTTCCATCCCCATTTACATTGAATATCGTACTCCATAAAGAGCATAATTCATTAACAACTAAGCTACACCCTAACTCTCACACCTAAACTCAGAAGCATCTTCTAAACTTACAGTAAAAAAATCACTAACATCTGTACCCTAGAGACACGTAGAATAGCGGTGCTATTTTTTTTTTCGTGTTAGCACACATTTCTTAGTAGCATCAGCGCGGAGATCTATACCTGTAATGAATATGAGAATTAACACTTCTTCCTTAAATGAAGCTAGATTTTGCAGTATCTGCAACACTTGGACTGTGGCGGGTTAATGGATGTTCAAAATTCAACTCAAATTTGAAGTCAATTTTGGCAATAAATCTTGAAAATGATGAACATTAAATGGGTCGTGCAATAATTTTTTTGATTGAGCTATTAGAAAAATAAGTTAGTGACCGCTGGTCAGTGGGTAATGTTACAAAAATTTTCTCCGTATCCACGGATGGCACATGTCGCAGCCAGTGTTGAATGGCCGCCTACTGGATTATCATAACTTTGT
Source organism: Morinoia aosen (assembly GCA_030386875.1). Taxonomy (NCBI): domain Eukaryota; kingdom Metazoa; phylum Arthropoda; class Malacostraca; order Amphipoda; family Talitridae; genus Morinoia; species Morinoia aosen. Next base: position 93,740,474 of record CM059559.1, on the reverse strand, counting down.
CTGTAAATCCGTTTTTAAAAACTTAGAAGCGGTAAAATTCCTATGACAGTAACCGTGTTTGTCCGAACATTCCAAAAATAAGCACCGTTACCCACTTTGAAAAGAATGTAGTTTGCCTAGATGTGGCATTATGAGGTCCCTTCAAATTTTTTTGTGAATGCGCGTTTAATGTTAAGACTGTTGAATCTCTGGGTTACTTTTTGCGCTCACAGTTCTGAATTGGACAATGTTTAGCAGAGAAATTCATAGTATGCCACTGCTTCATCTTGAAGATTGTGCTAAATAAAATGTTGCTAATATCGTTTTCTTAAAAAGTTGAGGGATGTCAGGGAGCAAGTTTTAACTGGCTGTTTGTAAATCATATTTTTATTTTGTTGACAATAAACAGAGAATAAAATTTTTGTCCGTATTGCTAAACATAGAAGTAAGGGACAGTTTTATAGGAAATGGAGAGGATTCTAGAATCTAGAATTCTTGATGCAATTTCATTTGCAGGAAACAAAAAAAGTGCTGACCTCATCTAAAAAAAAATGCCGTCAGTTCTTCTATTTTTTAATGTTCTTATTCATAATGTAATGTGAATTTTTTGTTGCTGATGGAAAGGAAATAGGAAATTATTTCGTATTACTTGTAACACTCCTATGAGGCTTGTTTTAACTCCTCATTTATTCCATGGTGGCAATGATTGTTAGTGCTACTTTTTTTTAACAATGCAACTCAATGAGGTTCCTTCAACAGGTGGGAGTGAGTGACAACCTCTACACATTCATGCACGAACTATGGCTGCAGAGTGCTCCAATTGGTGAACTCTTCTAAGTGGTGTGGCTGCAGAGCACTCCTATTGGTGACTTCTCCTGAGCGGTGATGCTGCTGAGCGCTCCATGGTGAACTCTTTTAAGCCGTGATGCTGCAGAGCACTCCTATTGGTGACTTCTCCTGAGCGGTGATGCTGCTGAGCGCTCCATGGTGAACTCTTTTAAGCCGTGATGCTGCAGAGCACTCCTATTGGTGACTTCTCCTGAGCGGTGATGCTGCTGAGCGCTCCATGGTGAACTCTTTTAAGCCGTGATGCTGCAGAGCACTCCTTTTGGTGACTTCTCCTGAGCGGTGATGCTGCAGAGCGCTCCTTGGTGAACTCTTTTAAGCCGTGATGCTGCAGAGCATTCCAATTGGGGAATTTCTCTAAGAAGTGATGCTGCAGAGCGCTCCTTGGTGAACTCTTTTAAGCCGTGACGCTGCAGAGCACTCCTATTGGGGACTTCTCCTGAATGGTGATGCTGCAGAGCGCTCCTTGGTGAACTCTTCTAAGCCGTGACGCTGCAGAGCATTCCAATTGGGGAACTTTTCTAAGCGGTGACGCTGCAGAGTGGTCCAATTGGGGAACTCTTCAAAGCAGCTGCCCACGTCGTTGCTACGCAACACTGCAAGGATTCTTGTTACCCTCCGTTGTAGTCAACAATCTGCTGTGCCACTTGAAAAAATCATCCTTTACCCAAGAAGAATCAGTAACCTGAAATCATTATGACTTAACTGCCGCTAAATACTTGATATAGTTCACAATGAGGGTCATGGACTGCTTCATTTGTCACTTATTCTGGAGAATTTTTCACATGAGTAGCACAAATTTTTTCTCGGCTTCTTAGTTTAACAAGAAATGATCTGTTCTAAATGGTGCCTCAGCATACGTTTATTAGGAAACTGCACTCATTCTGGAGTGTTCTTTTGCGACGTTTGTAAACCGGACATTTTTGAACGTTTTCACGTCATTGCTGTTTATGGGGTTTTTTAATCCCATATTTCAAATTTGTACATTGCAAGATTTTCGAGTGAGGGCTGCTAACTATTATACATGATGCTGTTCCAGTTCAACACGTGTTAAAATACGAAGACAATCACTTATCATCTTTACTCAAAACACACTCCATTTAAAAAAAAATTGAAAAAACAAATATACATGATGCTTTGAATTTCTGTCTCGAACAATCTTTGGCTTGCTTTAGTCTTGGAGATCTCAGGATTTTCTCGCATGTAGAGTGTAAGAGAGCCTTAAAAATGTTATGTTTCACATTGGATTTACCTGCAGCATTCTGCCAAGATGACATCTAGAAATGGTCAGGCTTTAAATGAGTATAATTCCTAAGCTCTTGTTTGAAACAACTTATGCAAATCGCGATGATAAAGGTAAGAAACTGTGATTTTAATTGCCCGTTATTGTTGATTGGAAGTTGGGTTTTTCTTATTGTATTTGGAAGCTTCAATTTATTATAAGATAAAATTTATTTATAAGTATTTAAGCATGAATGTTAAGTATCAACTTTCAAAGGTGTATCTAGTTGCTGGGAACAACTGCGATACCTGAAGCATGAAGAGATCGTTGAATTATTGGAGCTTTTATGTTCTTAATATTGGCAACCACTCTCATCTTATGAGGGGGTTCCAGCACGGGTAAGACGCTCGGCCAAAGAGAGGGAGGGCTGCTGGAACCCCCACTTGAGGGGTTCAGCTAGCTCAACTCATGATTACCTAGTGTAAGCTAGGGGGGTCCATAGTTGCAAATTGCTGGTGACCCTGGTGGAAACTCATCCCTAAATTTATTATTATTATTTATATTGGCAGTCCGTTTTTGGTATTCGCTTAATAACGAAAACGTTGAGTTCTCTATGTAAATACGGTAGGAGAGACATACATACCTATTTTAAGCGAGCAACATCGCAGCTCTGTTGATATTCTCTAAGTCACTGTTCAATGTTAATGTGCAATCTGCAGGATTGCACTAACTAATGCAATTCGTTTGTTAGGGAACTAATTTCTCCCCGATGACAGTAGGGGGGCTGCGGGTGTTAAACAGGAGCGATAATAGCGTTGATAGTAACAGCCTTATAACAGTAATAAGGCTTCTTTATTCCGTGATCAGGAAGTCATCAATTATTGAGAACAACTCAGGTTCTGTGTTCATTTCGATAAATAGCTAGCTTCCAACTTTTTTTGGATTTCGGCAGGTCTTAATTTGGTAGCTCTGTACCTCTTGTACGCCAGGTTTCTCAACTCACCGCTCTTGTATACCCTAATTCTTCTTTTGTCACTCAAAACACGCATCGAGACGTTCAAATGTTGAGGAAATCAGAGTATGATAGTTAAGGGGGAAGCCTTTTCTTGACGCATATGAGAACATTTTAGGCAACGTCTGGACGTGTGCTCAATGACAAAATCAGAGCATGCTGAACGGCACTTTTTGAGACCCTGAAGCTATGCTCGGTGACTATCATCTCTGTTGTATTCAGCCTGCAAGGCCGCTGTTGCCTGGTTCATGAACCACTTTGTGGGGATTCCAACACTTGTGTTTGTCTCCTTCAATGAGAACATCAGGGCAGACACGCTTCTCAGAGGGTTATACCTTATGTGGATTAGCGCTCCCAGGGCGAAAATGTGAGGTCCTGAGCTGAAAGAAAGGTAGGGCATCTTTTTGTTGATATAGAATCTTTTTTTGTTTTATTACGGGCTATCTTTTTTCTGTTCATTGTTCTGTTTTCTGCACCTCTGATTTTCTTCAACTTTCGTCTTGTTTCAAAAAATTCTTTCACAACTTACTGTTTATATGCACATGTGGTCTTGTGTGAGAACACCCTGTGCATAGATTGCGCGTTCCCTAAACCCCATACTAAATGGTGCCTCCATTCTTCCTCTTTGGAACACTTTTATGGTGGTTAATAACTCGAATTAACTTATAATCTAATCTTGTGACAGACATATCGGAGACATAACTCTGTGTTGGCAGCATGTTGGTCAGCCTAACACATTCATAGCGGTATGACCCATCGGTGGGTCGTGCTTAAGTTTTTCCAGCCGCAAAACGACCCATCGATGGGTCGTTTGAACAATTTTTAACAATCTTTTTAAATTGATGGTATTTATTTTACCCAGTTAATGCTTGCTCTTTATAAAATTTTTAACAACTTTTGACTTTAAATTTGACTAATTGGATATTGAACTTCAGTTTAACCTATCGCAGCCAATGTGTTAATAAAAAAACTTGCTCCTGAAGTAAAAAAGCTCAAGACTTAGTACTTGTTACCCTGCTCACAGCATGGTAGAGCGGCCTCGTATCGCTGTGATGAGTTCAACACTGTATTGTTATGCATTTGAATGTAAGCCTACAAATATTTTTTTTAAATAATCCATCGATTGATCTTTGTTGCACTGGAAGCTTACTGAATACTTTCGTGTGCTCCAAATTCTATTTCGTTTATTCTAGTGGCCATTTTTTACGTTTTTCTGTTCAAGTTTTTTTGAACAGCTGACTCACTGACGCTTGCATTTATGATATGATATAGATTTTATTTTATTTTATTTACTCTATTATTTGTTACCTCTTTTGGAAGGCTCATTGCAGTGACTTACTTCATTGCGCGAGTTCTGGTCTCATGAGCGAGTTCTGGTCGTTGAGCAAAATTGAATCATATTTTCTTTCCAGCGTCTGTCTCCTTGAAGAACCTTCTGATATAATGACAAGTTAATAGAGGTGATCATGACTAACACTGGAAATCTCTTAATAAAAATTCACTCAGTCATTCGTAACTGCAGCGTGTTGTTGTCGATCGTGCCTTCCATTTAGAATTTAGGGTGCGTGTTGGTTCGCTGACGAGTGTTTCTGTTTTCAGTTGTAGCTACTTATTACAGTTTCTAATTTAAACGCTTGACACTGCAATCTCTACCGTATAATTAAACAACTTCATGTTATATTTCCTTGAAGTACAACTTTCTCGGCATCTATCATCAGTGATTGCATTGTAAATATTTGCTTCTGAATTCTAATCGCTCACTTGAAATGTTTATGAATTGTGAAGATTTTAGTTTTATGTATTGGAGGCTGATTTTTTCGGCATCTATCTTGAGTGATTGCGTTGTAAATACCTGCTTTTGAATTTTAATGGCACCACTTCGAACGTATATGAAAAGTGAACATCCTAGTTTACTATATCGTAGAGGCTGATATTTTCGAGGCCATTGGTACCAATAACAGTTTGTTCATGCGTCCTTGGCACCTAATTGTCTACATACGCTAGATTTTTTTTATTGCTCATTTCCGTCACTAGAATTTTGATGGGAAAATTAAGGGTTGTGCCCATGTAAGCAGCCCGTAACGTGGGATGATGGGACGAGAGCTTGACGATTGATCTTTCTTAACACTTTGACTACGACGTGAGGCACCGGTGGTCACTGGGGAGTTCTCATGATGCTGACAGATCTGCAGTCACTAACTCCTCAATGTTTGCAAGTACAAAGCTAAGTGAAGGCATGATCTAGTTAATATTTGCCATTTTCAAAATTTCTCACGACAATTGACTTCAAATTTGAGTTTTATGTTGAAGTTCAGTTTTACATGCTGCAACCAAAATGTCAACTAGTCGACACTTGAATGAGGACACCAGACGGAAAGTTGCCCTCCAAAACAACTATGCTGCCAATAGTATAAGTGATGAATATTACCTGGAGATGAAGTGAGGGACATCAAATGCACTGGTTGAACGCCATCTTAGCTACTCTTACCTCGGTGGTAACGCTTGATGTGTATTGTTGATAATGATAATAATGAAAATAATAGGAAGATGGTGTTGCCAAGTTGCAGTGGTGGTTCCTCATACTGGCATCGACGATAAATTTCCAGGTGTGTTTTTCCTTCCATCGTGCTGATCCGTGTTTTTCTTATTTATCTCATTCACTTTTTTCTGAGACATTCCAAGCTTTAGGTGAAATGAAGCCAATTCCACGGACTGGTTTCTCGATTTTCTTACTAGTTTATGTGGTAGCCTTAAGTCGATAATGCTTAAATTTGATCAGTTGCTGAGTGTTCTGGGTTGGCTAAACCTTCAAATTTGAGATTCCTTCAAATCTTCCAATTTTCGCTCTTTTCTTAAAATACTCTCGCACAATTCTTTTCTTCTGATTTCATGCGTTTTTGCTAAAACTAAATCTTTCCAAAATATCTTACGTTTTTATGATTGACAAACGGATTTTTTACAGAGCATTTCAAACTCAACTGTTCTGCGTTTGAATTAAGGAAGCTTTTGGTGGAGTTGTTTGGTGAAGCTGTGATTGATTTTAGAGTGCATTGTGTTCATGTGTTGAGAAATTTATTGGAAGATCTATTATGTGATCATTCTTGAATTCTATTTTTGTTGATGGGTCAAAAAATGGATTGAAGTATCAAATTAACGCTGGTTTGACTTGACATCTATTTTTCTCCCTTTCTTATCGCTTCAAACACGGAAAATTTCGAAGTTTTATGGTGATCCTTGTAACTTTTACTCTACAAATGTAGAATAAATATCTGTAGTTGGAGGCCAAGCGTCTTCAAATTCAATAAATGTACAGTTACTAGTTCGTGTGTTGAAGAAGATATATCATTTAACAGGCCTTAGCTTTGTCATAAGTACAAGTTTAACTGCGTACGCTGAAGCTCTACGGTTCTTAATTATTTACGTGCAGTCGCTGTACGCAGAACAAACTCTCCAAGCACAAATTCATGCTAAAAATGAAGAAGAAAATCGCCTCAGTGATCTGATCCGCCAGTACACTTCGAGGTCTTGGTATCAGGCGTATCCTTGGCTTCGGATAGCGAGTCAATGAAACGCCAGTACGCTTCAAAGACTCAAGAACTCAAAACTCTTATTCATGGTTTCGGATAGCGAGTCAGAGATACGCCAGTACACTTTGAAGACTTGTATCCTTGGCTTCGGATTGCGAGTCAGTGATACGCCAGTACACTTTGAGGACTCGTATCCTTGGCTTTGGATAGCGAGTCAGTGATACGCCAGTACACTTTGAGGACTCGCATCCTTGGCTTCGGATAGCGAGTCAGTGATACGCCAGTACACTTTGAGGACTTGTCCCCTTGGCTTCGGATAGCGAGTCAGCATTAGCGTGTTGCCCCAACCTGTTGTGAGTCAGCGCTTATGAATATTTAGCCTTCTTACACGCTTAATGACTAGATGACGTGCACCTCAACTTGTCGTTACAATACGCTAGCTGTGGAATAGACTTTACTTTGCATGGTGATAGTGGTGAGCAACTCCGAAGTCGCTTTATGTCTTCGATGTTTTTTTTATGGAGTTGTGTTCACGTCAAACGTTTGTAGTATGTGTCACTAGAATAGCATTGTTTCGGAATGTGTTCATCAATAGCAAGTAACGTGTGTGATGGCCGGGGAAATGTTCAGTTCAAAAGTTCTAAGCGCGATGGCCAATTGGTTTTTGGACGAGGTATGACCGATTGCATCTCAGTCTTTCGTTGTAATAAAAATAATTTCCGTTCCAAGTGTGGCCCGTGGTAATTTTTTTCATTTCACGCTCTCGTCAGTTGTGTATGAAAAATCCCGTCTGTACACCAGTCGTGCTCTTTATTTTTTAGAAATCTCATTATTATTTACTACCGCGAGTAAAATTTTGTACTTTTGAGAACTTTATTACTTAGGTTTTCATGGTGTTGCTGACCAGGTTCATACCCATGAGAAAGGTACAACTATTGTATGTATAAATGCAAATTCGCACTCCCAAGGGGAATATGGGAAGTCCTGATCTGAAGCATAGGAAGGGCTTCCTTTTGTTGAAATAGACTAGGTTTTTGGTTTTGTTACGGACAATCTTTTTTCCGTTCTCTGTTGTCTTGTTTTTCAGCACCTATTGCTTTCTTCTTTACCTGTTCTCTGGTTTCATAAACTTTCTTTCTGAACTCACTGTTTCTACGCCCCTTGCGTATAAATTTAGCGTTCCTGCAGGTCGAAAGTAAAAGGTGCCTTCACCTTTCTTCTCTCTGGAACGCCTCTGTTGCGGTTAGAAAGACTTAAGGGCCGTTTACCCTAGGGTACGTTTTGGCCGTGAGGCGCGACACGTGTATACGAGGCTCACCACTGAGTCTCATATATGTGTGTGTTTATACGGTTTTCTATTCGCCACGGTAGTTACGAGGCTCATGAGTGTTGCGCATTACGAATTCGATCAGAGAGAATAGGGAACGTCGTACAAACACACACAAATATGAGCCTCAGCGGTGAGCCTCGTATACACGTGTCGCGCCTCACGGCCGAAATGTCCCCTAGTGTAAACGGCCCTCTAAAGTGACATCTAATTTGTAATGTGTGGGAACACAGCTGCATAGATTCTCTATTCCCTCAACCCCGTACTAATCGGGGCTTTCCTCGCTTTGGATCACCTTCGTTGTGGTTAAGGGAGGCTTGAACTAAGTTATCTAATTGAATGGACTTTTTAGAGCCTTGAGACAAAGTGTCGACAGCTGATTTGAAAGTTGGACGATCGTGATCAATTTTGTGAAGAGTTGGAAAATTCTTTATCTTGAAAAGTACCTTATGGCATGTATTCATATATTAATAGCTGAAATATTTAAATTATTGTTTACTTGACCTTTTATTATGAACTTTATATTTAGAATGCCAGCACCATGCCGCTCTGAGTTCATATTCATGTTAGACAAACTGGAAAGTGACTTGATGCAATATCATATTTACACACTAATAAACGATGACCTTAGGGGTCGAAACGTTCGTTTTTAACAGAAATGTCTTTTGAAGCGATTGCCTTTCCTATAACCTTAATTTGGAAGCTATGTCGATTCATACAACTTAATCTGATACATAATAAACGATCTATTTCATGTGTCAAAGAGCGGTCATCAAAGGTTTGTTTTGCTGTCACTTGGAAGTTTTTGGGCTGTTGGTAGGGGGTAGAAATCTGGCGTTGCAATTGCTTGTAGACGATACGGTTAACATGCCTGCAAGTGAACTTAGATGTTCATGGAGAAATTTTTTAGCAAATTTGTCGTATTTAAATCCGGCGACGTAACTGCACGTAGACAATACGATCAACATGTTCTCAAATGAACTGGGGTTTTCATAGAATATTTGTTGGCAAATTTGTTGTCTAAATTCGGCGACGTAACTGCTCCTAGACACTACGATTAACATGTCCTCAAATGAACTTGGATTTTCATAGAATATTTGTTGGCAAATTTGTTGCCTAAATTCGGCGACGTTACTGCTCGTAGACAATACGATTAGCATGTCCCCATGCGAAATTGGATGTTCTTCGAGAAATTTTGGGGGGCAAAGATCATAGCGTCTTGTGATGCGCAGCAAGTGCGCGAGCTCAGTAAAGTAATTGTGGGACTGTTAGAAGTTTCGAAAATGTTTGATGAGACCTGATTGAAACCGAATTATTAGGTTGAAGGCAATGAACACGCCGTGCTGAAGTACATTCATTTTGTCGTCTGCAATTGGGTAGTTATAGTTCAAACTGAAAACGTTGGAATAGAAGCTCAGTGAAGTTTATTGTAATACTAGCGTGCGTTGTTAGTCATGTTAGAAGAAATCGTACCTTTATAAATAGAAGTATTGTAGCAGTTTGTTGATATGGTTCGAGTCGCGCACATACTGAATATCCCTGTGATGAAATAGTGAAAATTTTGGTCTGAGAGTTTCGTTCCTTACCACAAACGCAGTTTAATCCATTTATACTCTCTGGTTTCATTGCGTTTCTACTTTCTGGATGGATGGATGTAGAGCTATTCTGTGAACGTAAACAAATACTGCTTATTGATTGTCTTGTTATGCATGAATGGCTTTTGATGGTAGAGAGCGACCTTCTCCTAACTTGGGTTCTGCATCAAAACGAACGAAGCTTTAAAAAAAGACGGAAAGAGAGTTAGACAGAGTGTATCGGGAAGGGAAGAGGTGAAACGGAAAAGTATAGAGAGGGTACTGATAAAGATGCGCACATGATGCTAGTGTTGGAGGGTTTTTGTAAACGTCTCTGCTTGCGCCGAAGCGTCTATCTTACTGGTGACTTCTTTAGAGACACATTGTCATCGCCCACTCAGGTTATCAGTCTACTCGTTTGGAATACAACCATCGCACTAAGCACTTTCCATGCATGTGCGGTGATGAAATGAAGAGTATAATACTATGAATAATACTTAAAATGAGTATAATAATGATGTAATCAGAACTTAAAATGAGCTGCAAATATTTTCCATCATAAAAGTTGGGGTTTCCCAGGTGTTGTTCTTCACTAGCTTCGTAGTGACTGTGTGTTTTAACATTTTGTGCGTTGTTTGCTGCGAATAGCGAAGTCTTAGGTCGAGGCTTAAGAGGTTAAATATATTTTAGAGAGAGCATATTTTGAAGTAGCTTTTAACTAGTTCTAGTCCGAAGATCTAGTGTGTAGTGCACTCCTAGCGTAGCACTGGAATGTTCGTGAGGTTGACCTTAGTAACCTGAAAAGTTGATTCTAATTTTAAGTGACGTTTGATATAAGTAAGCGAGGTTGAGTTAGGCTTTCAATTTTAAGGGATCAAAATTACCGGTTCCCTCTACTGCTTTTAGACAGAATTCGTAACTTCACTGACGTTTTTCGATCGAGTTTCAAGAGGTAAAAATATTGGATGCAAGTTTCAACTTTGTGTGGTGCAGTCATTTAAAAAATCAAACTAACAGCTTCTTATTAGGATATTCTGGTTTCTAGCTTCACCTGAAATGTGTCTTCCTCTGGGACGCAAGTCAGCACAGTGGTGCAACCTTTGTTCACTTTGTACGTGATCATTTTCCTAAGTGTTCGTGTTACAAATCCTTTCCTTTCTAATTTTTCATCATTAATCGTTCTACCGTTAGGAGCTCGTAACAATAATTATTGGGTGTATTAAGCACATGTGTGTGTATTGAGCGAGACTTGGAAGACGTCGTCAAGGGGGTCACACTTGCCGTTTAGGGCCGTTTAAACTAGGGGACATTTCGGCCGTGAGGCGCGACATGTGTTTTCGAGGCTCACTGCCGAGTCTCAATTTTGTGCGTGTTTATACGAAGTTCCCTTTTCGCCACGGTAGTTACGAGGCTCTTGAGTGTCGCACGTTACGAATTCTATTCAGAGCGAATAGAGAACTTTGTATAAACACACAAAATATGAGCCTACTTTTAGTGGTGAGCCTCGTATACACGTGTCGTGCCTCACGGCCGAAATGCCCCCTAGTTTAAACGGCCCTTTACTGTCGTGCATATAGTGTACGAAACATTTACATTCAAAACATTTTGTTGTAAGCTCTGCTACCTTGCATACCTCTGATAATGTCGTAATTTTTGTTGTACGGTCCACTGACTTGCGCACTTTTGACAGTGCGTCACGAAGTATTTCGTTGTTAAATCTACTGACTTGCGCATTCTTGACAATATGTCACGAAACATTTTGGTGTAAGCTCTGCTACCTTGCGTACCTTCTGAAAATGTGTTACTTTTCGTGGTAAAATCGACTGACTTGTGCATTCCTGACAATACATATCACTAAACATGGTGATCTTGGCTGAATAGAATGAACTCTTGTGCTTTTCTAATCAAGAGAGTTGTTTTAATTACGTCTAACTTGAGGGATTCCATTTTATAGCTGGTAGAACCTGAAATATTACTGGCTTTGTGTTCGTTGTTCAGCAGACTTCGTTTTTTCCTCTTATTCAGAGGAGTGGTACGCGTCTCATATCTTTGAATTTTTAAAAGAGCACAGGACTATTTTAGTTTTTTCTTCTAACTTTGTTTGATGTTATTTTAGTTTAGTAGGCCTTGGTAGTTAGGTAGGCCTTCATGTTGATGAAATAAAAAGACTTATGTTTTGTTAGAGACCACATATTTCGGTTCACTGTTATCTCTTATTTCAGCACGTACTGCTTTCTTGAATTTCATTTGTTTTACAAACTTCCTTTAATGTTGTTTCCATGCGCTGAGTGTGAGGACACACCTTGTGCGTAAATTCCGTGTTCCTTTAACTCAATACTCAATTGTGCCTTCCTCCTTCCGCTCATGAGAGAACCTTTGGTGTGGTCGGGAAGGCTTAAAATAACTGATGCTCTGTGTTAGAGCGCGACTTTCAGATTGAATGTTGAGTACCGCATTATGGTGACAGAAGCTCGTGATGCTTGATCCATGCAATCCTTTATAAACAATGGTTCATACCGATGAACATGACGGTCCTTCGAAGTGTTCATTCATACTTCTGTTCACTGTAGTTCCTCACCAATGAATCACGACACCTGTCAACGCCATACCTCTTACTATAGTGTTGCGGTCTGTTTCGAGTTGGTTTACTTTGCTCCGTTTTTGAAGCAAGTTACGTTTCCTTCGTTTGAATTATCTTCAAGTTTTACCTCCGTTATTTTGGATCAAAATCTCGTGTATTAATACGATAGGTTATTTTTTATTAATTCAGTACGTAAAAACTAGACGTTTTTACACTGCTTCCTTGGCTGTCATTTGCGTTTGATTTCCAATAAAGGATATAACTTTATTGACGTTACGTAACCTTTATTTTCCCCTCAGGGTAGTTACGATGAAGGTGATGATGGTCTTCCTACGTGTCCTGAATGACTTGTACCGTTAAGATTCTTATTCTCCTCCACGGTTATTGACTGTTCTCGACGCCCATTTGAATTTTTCCTTTTATTCACTTCTACATCATTACTCGTAAAGAATGTGGCATGTTCCAACATCATTCGGTGCCTAAATGGGAACATTAAATAGAAATCCGTTCTCTAATATTAAACAACGACAACAGAGCTGATAATTTGATAATGCGGGATGGCATACGACCGAGCCGAGACACCATCGTGAAGCGCGACTCGTCCGTAGCGCAGCGCGTTCGTTCGTTGGATCGCGTGATCACCGTGCCCGAGGCCGTTTCTACACACATGTCAAAAGTATGTCCGCTATCAAAACCGACCTCAATGCCCCCTCCCAAAGTGCCTTTGCATGTTTGGGGCGATAGACCTGGCTAACATAAACCGCCATCTGCACTAAAATTATCAGATCCCAAAAAGAAACATCCGGAAGATAAAACATAACAGTAACATTTGATGCAAACCATTATTCAATGGAATGTTAGAGGGTACCGGAGAAACTACGGCGACTTGCGGACCCTCATAGAACAATACCAACCACTATGCATATGTCTCCAGGAATCAATGCTGGGAGACCTAACCCTATCACCTCCTGGGGTCTACAACATAGAAACCTTCTCTCATGTGCCCGACCCTGTTCCCGGATCAGGACTGGCCGTTCTCATCCGGAGAGATCTGGGCTATGCAAGGCTTGCACTGAATACCCAAATCCAGGCAATGGCGCTTCGCCTTTGGATTGGGAATAAACCTATAACAATCTGTAATATATACATCCCGCCAGCAGAACCGGTTTTCTTGCCAGACCTGATAAACCTGTATAGCCAGCTGCCTGAACCATCCCTTTTTGTTGGGGACTTCAACGCAAAACATCCAACATGGGGCAATGTACAGAGTGATCAACGTGGAAGAACGATTGACTCTTACATTATTAATACCAACTCCTGCCTGCTGAACAATGGGGCGGCCACTCGCTTTCATGTACAAACTGGCGCTGCATCTGTGATAGATCTGAGTCTGTGCACCCCCGATATTTTCCCGGACCTTCGATGGAGCGTGCTGGAGGCTACTCACGGCAGCGATCATTTCCCAATAGTGATTCATCTGGAACAGTATGAGCCGATACCCACGGAGCCACGATACATCATGAAGCGAGCAAATTGGAAGACCTATGAGGATATGACGCAGATGGACGAGGATACTGAGTATGGGAGTGTGGATGAACTAGTTGAACACTTCAACGGAACCCTGAGAAGTGCTGCGAACTTAGCTATCCCGGTGTCGCGCGGGGGCTTTCCCAAACACCGCGTCCCTTGGTGGACCAACAGCTGCGCCGTGGACAATGTTGAACGGAAGCGAGCACTGAGGCGATGCCAGCGTAGCGGTGAGCTAGCGGACAAGATAGCCTATAATAGGGCCAGAGCGAGGGCGCAATATATCAAGGATGAAGCCCGCAAAGACTCTTGGCGTAGATATGTCACCAGTCTTAATGCAGACATGCCCATGTCCAAGAATTGGCAACGCATCAGGAAAATGAAGGGACATTATAGCATCAGCAAGCCTTGCCTAGAACTGAACGGTTCCCTCACAGCGGATCCGCAGCGAGTGGCGGATGCTCTGGCCGAGAATTTTTCCTCCGTAAGCAGTGACGCAAACTACCCTCCTGCTTTCCGTGTGTACAAAGAGAGACAGGAACAGCTAAGACTGAACTTTACAGCTGAAGAGAGTGTCTCCTATAATGAACCACTTACCATCCTTGAAATCTATCGTGCCCTGAAGAAATGCAAAAACACCGCACGTGGGCCTGATGGAATCCATTACAAAATGCTAAAGAAAATGCACTCCTCAGCGTTCCGTCAACTACTCTTCATTTTCAATCAAGTCTGGAGCACTCACGAATACCCGACACTATGGCGCACTGCTACAGTTCTCGCTTTTCCAAAGCCCCAGAAACCTCCTGCTCGTACCGATAGCTACCGTCCCATCGCCCTCACAAGCTGCGTTGGAAAACTGCTGGAGAAAATTGTCAACGTACGACTGGTGAGATGGTTGGAGGCTGAAGAAATTTTAAAACCGGTTCAGTTCGGCTACAGGCAACTCCGAGGGACTACAGACGCTATTGTACGGTTTCAGAACCATCTGGTTAGCAGCGGCACGGCCCGGAAACAGACTCTGTGTGACTTTTTTGATCTTTATAAAGCCTACGACACTGTCTGGAGGCACGGGATCCTGCAGCGTGTGCATGAATGCGGCCTCCGGGGTAATATGGCGATGTACCTACAGCAGTTCTTGAGGGAGAGAACTTTTCGAGTCAAAGTGGGAAATGTTCTATCCCCGCTACAAATCCAACAGGAGGGCCTTCCACAAGGGAGTGTGATGAGTTGTTCGCTCTTCTCCCTCGCCCTCAACGGAATCTCATCTAACTTGCCAGCTAGTGTTGCCTCGTCCCTATATGTTGATGACTATATGATATACACCTCTTCAACTCTTTTACCGGCGTTGACACGGAGGATACAGCTGGCAATAAACAATGTGAACTACTGGGCTGAACAGAATGGATTTAGCTTTTCTCCTGCCAAAACAGTAGCCCTTCTCTTTCAAGGCCGCCGTCGACACGACCCTCCGCAGTTGTTACTTCGTGGGGAGCCGATTAATTTTGTGCACAGTGCCAAGCTCCTCGGAATGATTTTTGACGACAAGCTATCGTGGAAACCTCACTTGGCTACCCTCAAGGCGGACTGTATCAGGAGGATGAACCTTCTCAAGTGTGTCTCGGGTCTATCCTGGGGAGCGGATCGTGCCACGCTGCTTCGACTGTACCGAACGCTAATTAGGAGTAAGCTGGAGTATGGCTGCATAATTTATCAATATGCAAGGGAAACTGCGCTAAGAACTCTGGATCCAGTACATAATGCCGCTATCAGACTCTGCACTGGTGCTTTCCGAACCTCTCCGACGGAGAGTTTGTGTGTGGAGAGTGGTGAACCTCCTCTCTGGCTCCGCCGTGTGCAACTGAGCCTGCAGTATCTTGCCCGACTTGATCAGCTGCCTCTGTCTCCGACATGGATCAGCGTACACGCACCTCTTGGACGGCATCTACCTTTCCCATATTTTCTACTTTCGTCTAGAGATTACCCGACATTGGTTGCCGCAATGCAGCTGAGACCCACGAGAGTCCTTCCGGTACTCTTTGACAACTCTCCAACATGGCGCCTACCAGTGGAGACTTTCTGCCCCGGGTGCAGGATGCCAAGGAAGGAGTCAATGCCAGCCAACTTTCTCAAGCATATCTTTATGGAGCATGTGCTGGAGGTGCATGGGGAGTCTGTTAAGATCTACACAGATGGTTCCAAGACGGGAATAGCTGTAGGTTGTGCTGCTGTTTCCGGAGAGATGGTGAGGGCTAGAAGATTGCTACCCGAGACCTCGAGCTTCACCGCGGAGCTCTATGGTGTCTTGGAGGCACTTCAACTAGTCAAGGAACACCCGCATGATAAATTCACTGTTTTTATTGACTCGAAAAGCGTCTTTGACTCTGCTCAGGCTTATGATAGCACTCACCCCCTCATTGGTGAGACCGTCTTGATGCTGGTGCAGCTTGTGCGTGAGCACAAACATGTGAAATTGTGTTGGGTGTCCGGACACGTGGGGGTGTCAGGCAATGAGAGAGCAGACCAGGAGGCGAAGCGTGTTGCGAATAGTAATGAGGAAACTCTAAATCAAATGGTACCCTTTCGGGACTACTATCCCGTGATCAAGGCTGCTGTAAGACGTCTGTGGCAACAGGAATGGGACAACAGAATGGACAACAAACTGAGAACTATTAAAGAAACGGTTCTGGAATGGCCCTCGTCGAGGTGTCGCGTCCGCCGGGTAGAAGTGCTGCTCTGTCGTCTTCGCATCGGACATACTCGACTGACCCACCGTTATCTAATGGAGCGACAACCGCAGCCGCGATGCGAGCGGTGTCACGTTCCTCTGACCGTCAAACACATACTTGCGGAGTGCCCGAGATATGCAGCTGACCGAAATGTATGCTTTCCAAACCTCCGTCTTTTTGCCGGGGATGAGGTGTTAACCAAGATGCTTGCGGAGATCGAACGTGTAACTTTCAATGTGGATGCTCTGGTGTTGTTTCATGAGAGATGCAAATTGCTGTCGGAATTCTGATCGAAGATCATACTTAATCATCCGTATCGTTTTTGTATTTGTTGTCCATACTTTCACGTGCTTGGAAATGTATGTACTCCTTGTTGTACTACTTCAAGAGAGTTAACGGGAAGCCACGATGTAAGGCGTTATAGCCAGACGTTATTTCGTCTTGGAAGTTTTGAGGATGAAGAAACTGTAATATGGCCGGGCGCGCTGCGTTGATACCTCGGGGGTTTCAGCGTGGGTAAGGCGTCCGGCCATAAATGGGTGGGCAGCTGAAACCCCCTACGGGGTTTAGCTGCTCAGTGCTTTCGAATGTACTGTGTTGTGTACAAATTTTAATGGGGAGACACTTGTAATTTTGAGTTGTATTTGTAATCACGATTTTCATATAATTTTGATGTTTCAAATAACAGTGATGTTCATCTTGTGTGCTTATTTGGAAGAGTCTGATACGAATTGAAATATGTGACCTTCGGTGCGATATAGTTTGAGTAACTGAAGCGCTAGCAAACCCATGTTACTACTACTACTACTACTAATGCGGGACAAAGACGAAGCGACAGACTTGAAATACACGACTGAAACACCAGGTTAGCTAGGCGTTCTTCTTTCTTCTTCCTTCTGTTTAATGAGGATCGCGGTTCCCGATGGTCCTCATGCCTCAGTTCTTTACGTGTAGCTAGGCGTTGTGTTGATCCGACGTGGCGTCAGTTGAGGACAGAATTTTGTAGCTAGGCTACGAGATCCGTTATGGGGTTCTTTTGTTGTCCGCGACATGGGAGTTAGATGGTGGTGTTGTAGTGCGATATGCATATTTTCGAGCTAGCGTGGTATGTGAGGCATTACTAATTTGAAGAATATTTTTCGTTGACGATTTTCGTCATTGATTCGAATGGCTAGTTCATTTTCATCTGGGGCAATTTCGTATACTTTTCTATGTCGCTTTCTAAAAATAACGTTGCATGCGATGATGGGAAATATTCCTAGCAGGTTTACTGTTTCTTAGGTCAAGCAGCATTCACTTCAATCTTGAGCAAGATTACTGCTATTTCGAAGCTATAAAATACGATCATTTTTTCAAAAATAGAAACTCTTTAGGAGTGCATCTTATCAATGGTTACGTTACTGAGAGCTTCATTTGCCACTCTGTTTGGGAGCTTGTTGAAATACCAGGCCAGGTGTTGTTGCTGCTTCAGCCATTGAGTTCCCTGTTGAAATACAAGTAAATTCTTTGCTTAAGGATATTTTTGTGCCGAGGAATAAATCGACATATGCCCATAAATTAATTATCCATGCATTTAAGTAATGGATTGTGGTTTAATTCGATTCATAATTATTAATGATCAATCGTTAAATTCCATGGACGTTGAGTACCTTTGAACCCTTCATGATGTTTTGATTTCCATATTCAACAACTTAGATTAAAAGTTTAGATTCATGACCAATTAAAGATTTCAGACGATAAATAACAATGATGATGGCATCTACGGATGCTTTATTTCCAATTTCAAGCCTGATACATATCACCTTGTACATTGGATTTTCAAATGCCTTATAACTAACACCAGGACGCCATGGCGCTTTCCCTCGGTCAAGACCAGTACCCATTTCAGACACCTGGGTAGAGTGGGGTATTGTGATTGGAATTTTTCTCCTATACCCAACAGAGAAAATCGCCACCAGCGCCGGGACTCGAACCAGGGTCTGCCTGGACGGAGGCAAGTTCGATGGTCGCACGGCTACGACGAGACCTTTTTCGGGGAACTAATTAAAGTGAGCCTACTGAGTCAGAGTACGAGCACTAAATGATGAAGTACAGACCTAGGTCGGAGGTTAAAGCAAGAATTGTACAAAAAATTCAACTTTTCCATCGAAACGCATCTTACAATTCCATCCAACAGTTTTTGCCTAATATATGTAGAATTTGGCAACTTAATTGATTTAAGAGTTATTAATTGCACAATATTAAAGACACGGCATAAATTAACTGTAATATCAGAGATAAAAAAGGGTAAATATATATTTAAATTGCAACTATACGTAATAAGTAGGGGACTAGAGCTACGTACACTCTGAGGAGTATGCTGATATAGTCTGTCTCTGTTCGGCTGCGTACCTAGGGAAAGTAGTGGTCCTTGGTGGCTGTTTAGATCTGGCCTTGGGGTATAGCCAGTCCTAACAAACCTCGACAAGTATCTGAGAGAAAATCGTGAGAAGGATAATAAGGCACTTTGGACTCTGCTTTTTTTTGGGTATATATTGGAAGGAAGCCGGAGAGGACCGCCGAGTCTTGAACCACCGATGAACTTGGCTAGAAGAGGGTTTGCAGTCCTGGCAGTCGGAAAGCTCCTGGAGAAGTGCTGGAGTCGACAGTGTGTGTGTGGGTAGCAAAGGATTTACGAGCCCAGTATATAGACTTTGAGGAAACCGTGACGTTGTGAGTGATCGATTTTGATTGAGTTGAGACCAGGCAGGGCGGCTCAAGTTGAGGCAATTCTTAGGTGAGTTAAGTAGCATTAAAGCCCATGCCAGCGAGACAAAATGAGGCCCAAGGCCAAGTAAATTCTGATTAAGTCACGTCCAGTTAAGGTCGGGCCAGTTCCGGCCAGTTTAAGTTTAAGTTTTAGGCGAAGCAAGGCCCAAGGGGAGGCTGTTGCGAGTGGTGTGTGGCGATGACGTTGAAGTCACGAACGCGGTATGCACGAACTAGTCAGGCACGACAGAATGTGATTCGAAAGGACGCCACGCAACAGTGCTGCCAGATTCAGAGGCTTGAAACACGAACATGTCAATCGTGACTTTAATTTTTATGCTTTTTGCACAAAAACTTTAAGGATTACGAGTTAGAAGTAGAAAATAATTAATAATAAATTATAGTAAGATTTTTAATGCTAATAATTAATTTATTTAAGTGCGAATGGGAAAATTTATAATTCTTACGCTTTGTAGCGATATGCTACATTACCCCCCAAGGCGCAGACCGAAAGGTCCACCCGCTGCAATCATTTGTAGCGGGAAGGAGGTCTAACT
Source organism: Morinoia aosen (assembly GCA_030386875.1). Classification (NCBI taxonomy): domain Eukaryota; kingdom Metazoa; phylum Arthropoda; class Malacostraca; order Amphipoda; family Talitridae; genus Morinoia; species Morinoia aosen. The sequence goes on along the minus strand of CM059559.1, from coordinate 93,720,848 downwards.
ACGCGACCGTGCCGGGTTTGGCGGTCAGAAAATCTTACTACGCGGGGAAGTTTCACCAATCGGGTCTGCAAATGTAGATCGGCAAGAGTTCTAGGAACACGAGTTACTGCAGCGGGCTCGTCTGGTCTATCCAGACTTGTCGCTGTTTCAGTAAGAGGACTAGGATTAGAATCTACGACAGGCTTAGAGGTAGGGTTTGAATGTACAGGCACATAGAAAGGATTACACTCAAGTTGACTAGGCAACAAGGCAGCCAACTGAGGAAGCTGAGATGGTAGATATGATCGAGTCTCAGTGGAAAGGGAATTCTGTGGAGAGAATGAAGGTTTAGAAGTTACACTATGATCAGAAGTGTACGCGACTTTTAATCGATCAATGCTCACAGGGTCGCGTGAACCAGATCGTTCAAGGATGAAGTATTTGGGCGTGCGTTTGAGTATTTTGAATGGGCCATCATAAGGGCGCGTGAGTGTAGGTTTGATGGCGTCGTTTCGGACGTACACATGTGTGCAGTCTTTCAAAGCAGGATCCAGTTTGTCCTCAGTCTGAGGCATTCGCGGAGCCACATACTTGATCTGGCGCATGCAATCTTTTAGACAGGTTACATATGCGGAACGGTCAGCGGATGAAAATTCAGGCAAAGGTTTTGGGTCAACAATGTCGCCGGGGAGACGAAGTGTTTGACCATAGAGCATTTCAGCCGCTGTGCACTGCTGATCCTGTCTATGTAAATTTCGGATGCTAAGTAGTACTACTGGAAGTCTGTCAGTCCAATCATTGCTGCAGTTTAGGCAACGTAATGCCGACTTTAAATCTCTGTGGACTCTCTCAATAAGTCCATTTGACTGTGGATGATAAGCTGTAGTTGATGTATTTGCACACCCTAAGGCGGTGCTAAGCTCACTCCAAAATTTGGAGGTAAATTGTGATCCCCGGTCATGTGTGACACTTAAGGGAACACCAAATCTAGAGATCCAGTTGGACGTGAAAGCGCGCGCTACAGTCTCGTTTTGGGTATCAGGAAGAGGGACAGCCTCAACCCAACGTGTGAACCTATCAATGATGGTCAACAAATAAGAATGACCGCGCGATAAAGGCAACGGACCCACCAAATCCAGGTGTACAGAGTCGAACTTGTGACCTGTGAATGCACAACTCTGCAGCGCTGCACGATTATGTTTCACCACTTTACTACTCTGACATGCATGGCAATTTTGCACAATTTGCTTGACCTCCTTACGCATCGCTGGCCAGACGAAACGATCAGAAATCAAACGCAATGTACGGTTAATACCAGGATGGGAGAAGGAATGATAGTGGAGAACAGCTACTCTGCGGAGAGTCGCAGGAAGATACAAACGAGAAAGTCGCTCGGCATCACGGTACACGCCGTCAACCAAGGTCAATTTTAGAGAGGAAGTGTTAGAAGGTTTGAGAAGGTCCTGAAGTTCAGGATCCTCCTTCTGCGCGTTTTTAATGTTGCCGAAAGTGATTTCACCACTGGTTTGGACAGTATTAATGCACGATAGACAATCAGCGACAGTATTGTCCAACCCTTTTATGAAACGGATGTCAGTAGTAAATTGGCTAATATATGACAGGTGTCGAGCTTCTCTTGGCGAATGCCGCTCAGAAGGCATCTTGATCGCTGAGGTCAGAGGTTTGTGATCTGTGTAGATCACAAACTCCCTTGCCTCTAGAGCATAGCGAAAGTGTCTCACAGACAGATAGATAGCAAGAAGTTCCCTACCGAACGCGCTATAAGCACGCTCAGTGGGCGACAGCTTTTTGGAAAAGAAGGCAAGAGGAGAGATATGAGTGCCTACTTGTTGTTGCAACACAGCACCTACGGCGGTACTGGATGCATCAACAACGAGGCTAAAATCAGCATTAGCAATAGGGTAGGATAATTCAGTCGTGGAAGCTAACTTGTGCTTGATTTTCTCAAAAGCTTTGCGCGCTTCTTCTGTCCATTTTACCTCAATAGATTTGCCTTTTCGTTTCGGTTCGAGGAGGTCAGACAAGGGCGCTAAAGTTTGAGCACAGTTGCGTATGAAACGATGATAGAAGTTAACAGAACCTAGGAACCTTCTTAGTTCCTTCTGGGTCTGTGGAAGAGGAAAGTTTTTGATCACTTCTACTTTGGAAGGCAAAGGTTTTAGACCTAGGCTAGAGATTTCATGACCTAAGTAGATCAGTGATGGCTTTCCGAGCTCACATTTTGCAGGATTTACGAGGAGTCCATTGTCGGACAATCTTTGAAAAACGACCCTGAAATGGTCTTTGTGCAACTCCGGGGTTGTGGATGCCACTAGGATGTCGTCTAGATAGACATAGGCGAAAGTGAGGTCAGAGAAAATTTCAGCCATGTGCCTTTGGAACGTCTGAGGAGCGTTCCTCAAGCCGTATGGCATTTTGAGGAACTCAAAGAGACCAAACGGAGTGATTGCCGCGGTCTTAGGTATAGCACTCTCATCAGGTGGAATTTGATGAAAGGCGTGCTGAAGGTCTATCTTTGAGAAAATTTGAGCTCCCTCTAAATTTGCACTGAAATCATGCAAGTAAGGAATAGGGTAGCGATCAGGTAAAGTAACGGCATTCAACCTGCGGAAATCCCCGCACGGTCTGAATTCACCGTTAGCCTTGGGTACTAGCAAAAGAGGGCTAGCCCAAGGACTTTTGGAACTGCGGATAATGCCATTTTCTTGCATGCGCGCAAATTCTTTCTTGGCTAACGCCAATCGATCAGGCGGCAATCGCCTTGCACGGGAGTAGACCGGCGGACCTTGCGTCTCTATGAAGTGCCTTGTGCTGGTCTGCATTTTTGTAGAAACTAAGTTAGAATTTGTCAATGCAGGAAAATCTTTTAGTAATTGCTCAAACATGCACTCTTCCTTTAAGGCGATAGAGATAGAATGCAAGACATTAGCTCTAGTTATGCCACAAGCGGGAATTGAGATCTGTGTCTCCTCGTCCCTAATTCTACGGTTTTTAACATCTACAAGTATGCCGAACTTCGCTAAGAAATCCGCGCCAATGATAGGCTCTTGGACTTCCGCGATGAGGAAGGTGAAACGAAAGTTTCGCCTCAATCCCAGACTGCACTCTAATACTCTTTCACCGTAACAAGGAATTGGCGTGCCGTTTGCGGCGCGTAATGTCGCCAACAATGGGTTGTTTTTGTCTTTCACCGTGGCTGGGATAATTGACACACTGGAGCCAGTGTCTATTAAAAATCGATACTTGGTAGTGGGATCGATAATGTTCAAAAGGCGAGTGGTCTGGGAATGAGGCAACGCAGTACTCGCTACTATGCGTCGCTGTTGGCGTTTCCCGAGGTCATTTCGGTATAACGAGGGCAAAAGCGGGACCCGCACTTTCGTGCTTGGTCACCATACTTTGTGTGGTACCAGCATAAATTGCTACTAGCATCACGAGAGCGCGACCTGAAGCGGCGGTCTTGATTTGACCTATCATAGGATCTACCTCTATCAAAGCGTTGAGGAGGAGGAAAAGGATGATAGTTTGAGGGATAGTCATAAGGATAGTCGTAGGCATTTTGGTGGCTTTGGAATCTCCCTGGGCCTTGCTGAATGTGAGCTACGCTCTGACCTAAATTGCAATTCTGTAACGCTTGCTTTATCTCAGCGATGTCTTGCTGCATCTTATCTATTGTGGCTGAGGATTGATTCTGAGTATTTGCGGGGCTAAAATTTGCAGCAGCTGCATTCAGGGAAGCAACTTGCGGTGCTTGTGACAAATTAATGTTGCGCATCACCGTCTCGGTGGACTCCGCAAGCTTTTCCAACGTTTGATCAGGGCCTGCTAGCGATAGAAATGGACGCACATTGTGAGGAAGCTTAGTCATGAAAACTTCCTTCAGAAATCCCTCAGCTACGGCAACACCCGTAGCGAGTTTTCGCAGCTCTTTAACTAGCGAAGTGGGAGAGAAAGAACTAGAGACAGATGGAATTGCTGAGGCGTCTACAAGATTCCTAAATTTGTCCGCATCGGACATCTGCAACTTCTGCAGAATCTTTCTTTTCAAGGTGCCGTACGGATCAAAAGCGGGAGGGTTTTCGAGCAATTGATTTGAATCGTTTAACAATTTTGTCGGGGCTGCGGAAACAAGGGCGTAGAATTGATCGGTGTTATCAGTTACTTTATGATACCTAAACATTGCTTCAACCTGTAGGAACCAGGTATGAGCGTCCTCCGGAATGAAGGGGGGGAGCCTAATGGGTTTTGTGGGGGCTCGATCTTCATTATCTGATTCAGTCATGCTAGCAATCTCTTTAGGGAAGCACAATTAAGATATCAATGCTTATGACTTGGAATTAAGTGGCAAAGGTTTGCGTTATTTCTTTACCTACACAATCATTCAAACTTAGTTGAAACAGAAGGAAGGGAAATATGAAATTGGAAACGAGAAAAAATAAAATTTATGCGGTATGCGGCAATTAGCGTAGGCACAAAAATTAAGCAGGTGAGAAAAAATTATTTTTCTACCTACTCAAACGATCAATAACGTTGAAGAAACGGAGGGAAAGAGAGAATGGAAACGCGAATTTTTACGGTAGTCAGAATAAACGTAATAAACGTAAGCACAGAAATAGGAAAAAAATATATCTTTTTCCTACCTACTGAGGCACATAAAACAAAAAAGGACAGGATAACGCTGGAAAAAAAATTTGTTATAGCTGCTCAGAGAATCACCATTAACACGGTAAATCTAAGAAATTCTCGAAGACTACGACATGGGAAATTTATCACTACAATGATATACCAAAATTAACCCCTCTCACAACTTCTCAAACACTTATCGAGTTGAATAGTTTTCGAGTTTTGAAGAAAGTTTTGGGGTTATTTTAACTGGGGTCACCAGTGTTTAGATCTGGCCGTGGGGTATAGCCAGTCCTAACAAACCTCGACAAGTATCTGAGAGAAAATCGTGAGAAGGATAATAAGGCACTTTGGACTCAGCTTTTTTTTTGGGTATATATTGGAAGGAAGCCGGAGAGGACCGCCGAGTCTTGAACCACCGATGAACTTGGCTAGAAGAGGGTTTGCAGTCCTGGCAGTCGGAAGGCTCCTGGAGAAGTGCTGGAGTCGACAGTGTGTGTGTGGGTAGCAAAGGATTTACGAGCCCAGTATATAGACTTTGAGGAAACCGTGACGTTGTGAGTGAACGATTTTGATTGAGTTGAGACCAGGCAGGGCGGCTCAAGTTGAGGCAATTCTTAGGTGAGTTAAGTAGCATTAAAGCCTATGAACTTGCGAAACTTCTCTCAAATGGGGAACTGATTGAGTTTGAATTTTAAAGGTTGAATAGCGAGGAATTTCTCAAGTAACAAGGAGGATGTTCTTATTATTTAAAGGGCCACCAGTGCTCTTGGTAGAGCACACTTAATTGCTAGTGACTTAATCTGACTCAGAAGGGGTTTATGTGTGGGTAATTCGAGTTGCCTTACTGGCACCTAATTTTCACTTGCACTATTGACCTCTGCAGGATAATGAAGGAACAGTATCCTCTCGCCTTGTTTTTATTTTTGTTGACTCTGAGTGCCGTGACTACGGCAGCAGTATGGAGATCCACTTCTTGAGGAAGGAGGTCCGGGTCCAGTGAGTAGCCGCACTTCAGCAGGTGCCGCGGCTCGAGGGAATCCGGGGAGGATCCCGGCGAGAGTGGTTTTGTTAGTATAATATTCCGCAGGTGCGGTAACAGTTTTGGTTATATGAGTATCCCGAAGGAGGTAGTTATTTTCTGCTAGTGCCTTGTGGCTTGAGTGGTTGATTGATAGCTGTGTGGCTTGGTTTGGTTGATAGCCGTGTGGCTTGGTTTGGTTGATAGCCGTGTGGCTTGGTTTGGTTGATAGCCGTGTGGCTTGGTTTGGTTGATAGCCGTGTGGCTTGGTTTGGTTGATAGCCGTGTGGCAAATAGAGTATGGGAATTGTTATTTGAGTGTTGGTGGTGATTGTTTGTGTGTCGGCTTCCCAGGATCTTCAGAGACAATTGCCCCTCTGGGGCCCAACACTAACACAGGAGCATCGAATACCAGAATGACGCCTCTGCCTGAAAATGTCTATCAGAACTTGCCAAATGGTTCTGCGTGAAAACGCGATGCGAGCTGACGCTCGAAAAATGTTTAAATATTTTTGGTCAAATTTTAATAGATTTCGGGGTAATGTTGAATGACAATAGTGATCTAAAATTGTAATAATGATTGCGTTAGCTTTATTTAATTTTTAGAAGGTAGTTTTATTAATTTATGAAATTTAGGCTGAAGTGCGGCAGAAGGCGTTCGCTACAGCTACCCTCCCCCCAAAGGAGACCGAAAGGTCTGGTAACAGTGAAGCTGTTACTTGTAAAGTGCAAGTCAGAAATACGAAGGAGAGATTCCAAAAGATGCTTCGACAGAAGAAAATAGATGAAAATAGTGGAAGGTTAACTGTGAAACTATGAAAGTTTCAGCGCGGATCCCCAACTGGGACCATAAAAGAATCTGTGAGGTTAGCATCACTGAGCATACGGTGCCAGAGTATCCGCCGAAATGGGGGCGCCCGAATTACTTGATTCCGACTGCGTTCTTTGAACGGTGTAACGGGGAATCTAGAATTGGTCGACTTCCACGTCTTTAGGAAATTCGAAGCGAACTAAGACGTACGAATTCGTTGGCTCGACAGGTGTTGACCTGAGGCGAAGTCGCCGTCTAGTTTTTTATAGTATGCCATAGTACAAAAAAATCCGTTCCTTCCTTCCCAAAACACATATGCCGGTTACAACGGCAATTGTGCGACGTGAGTCGTTTGCACAACCACCCTAGTCAACGTGCGTGCTCCTCAGGCGTCCCCAAGGCTACCAACACCCAACCAGGCGGCAATACAAAAAATGGAAGATCGGGAAAGACTTAGTCAAGTGATGGTGAAATATTTGCGCTGAGCATTCCGTACCCGTATGGGATACGGAGAACTATTAAAGGGCAACCGGTGTACAGACGGCCGTTCCTTTACATATTTAAGTTGCTCAGGATGGCGGGGTAGTGTTTCGCACATAGACATTTTTTGTTTACTTTTGTGCTTCAGTAGCAATGGTGCTGCAGTAGCAATGGAAATTGAGAAGATTGTTAGTTAGGAGCTTCAGTAGCAATGGAAGTTATCCTAGAAGGTCTCCTATGGTTTGCTTCAGTAGCAATGGAAATACATGAAGAGTTTTGTAAAAAGGTGGCTTCAGTAGCAATTGAAAAACATGAAGAATTTGTTAGAATAGGCTGCAGTAGCAATAACTTCTAATTAGGGAAGAGTTTAGGGAGGAAATGCTATGTTTGAATACTGAATAATGAGGAGCAGAGTACTACCTCCTTCAAGACAACCATCAACAGAAGTCGACAGCACTGGCATGCGCTCATCAACCCACAAAGGACAACTGTGCAAGTGAAAAACACTCTGGTATTAATGCTATTAATAGTCACCAATATGAACTTGCGAAACTTCTCTCAAATGGGGAACTGATTGAGTTTGAATTTTAAAGGTTGAATAGCGAGGAATTTCTCAAGTAACAAGGAGGATGTTCTTATTATTTAAAGGGCCACCAGTGCTCTTGGTAGAGCACACTTAATTGCTAGTGACTTAATCTGACTCAGAAGGGGTTTATGTGTGGGTAATTCGAGTTGCCTTACTGGCACCTAATTTTCACTTGCACTATTGACCTCTGCAGGATAATGAAGGAACAGTATACTCTCGCCTTGTTTTTATTTTTGTTGACTCTGAGTGCCGTGACTACGGCAGCAGTATGGAGATCCACTTCTTGAGGAAGGAGGTCCGGGTCCAGTGAGTAGCCGCACTTCAGCAGGTGCCGCGGCTCGAGGGAATCCGGGGAGGATCCCGGCGAGAGTGGTTTTGTTAGTATAATATTCCGCAGGTGCGGTAACAGTTTTGGTTATATGAGTATCCCGAAGGAGGTAGTTATTTTCTGCTAGTGCCTTGTGGCTTGAGTGGTTGATTGATAGCTGTGTGGCTTGGTTTGGTTGATAGCCGTGTGGCTTGGTTTGGTTGATAGCCGTGTGGCTTGGTTTGGTTGATAGCCGTGTGGCTTGGTTTGGTTGATAGCCGTGTGGCTTGGTTTGGTTGATAGCCGTGTGGCTAATAGAGTATGGGAATTGTTATTTGAGTGTTGGTGGTGATTGTTTGTGTGTCGGCTTCCCAGGATCTTCAGAGACAATTGCCCCTCTGGGGCCCAACACTAACACAGGAGCATCGAATACCAGAATGACGCCTCTGCCTGAAAATGTCTATCAGAACTTGCCAAATGGTTCTGCGTGAAAACGCGATGCGAGCTGACGCTCGGAAAATGTTTAAATATTTTTGGTCAAATATTAATAGATTTCGGGGTAATGTTGAATGACAATAGTGATCTAAAATTGTAATAATGATTGCGTTAGCTTTATTTAATTTTCAGAAGGTAGTTTTATTAATTTATGAAATTTAGGCTGAAGTGCGGCAGAAGGCGTTCGCTACAAGCCCATGCCAGCGAGACAAAATGAGGCCCAAGGCCAAGTAAATTCTGATTAAGTCACGTCCAGTTAAGGTCGGGCCAGTTCCGGCCAGTTTAAGTTTAAGTTTTAGGCGAAGCAAGGCCCAAGGGGAGGCTGTTGCGAGTGGTGTGTGGCGATGACGTTGAAGTCACGAACGCGGTATGCACGAACTAGTCAGGCACGACAGAATGTGATTCGAAAGGACGCCACGCAACAGTGCTGCCAGATTCAGAGGCTTGAAACACGAACATGTCAATCGTGACTTTAATTTTTATGCTTTTTGCACAAAAACTTTAAGGATTACGAGTTAGAAGTAGAAAATAATTAATAATAAATTATAGTAAGATTTTTAATGCTAATAATTAATTTATTTAAGTGCGAATGGGAAAATTTATAATTCTTACGCTTTGTAGCGATATGCTACATGGCTGCTCAAGCTACTTACTACATAATTGTCAAGAATGGTTGCACGAGACTGGAGTGGATTTAGATTTAAAGTGAAATAGGCTTCATCGCTTTTTAATTTATTCCTTAATTGCCTCATTCTCAGGCAGAAAGAGCTAGCATACCATGCAGCTGACGTCCCGAGTGCTTGCGGTTTTTATACCTAATTAATAGTCACTTTTTTCTTTAATTGAGATGGTTATGACTTCTTTTGCTAGCTGTGCAAGCTGTGGGTTGACACACATGATTCTTTTGCTTAATAGTGCAAATAACTTTACATTCAAGGATTTCAGTGGAAAGTGGCAAAAATGCTCTCGTGAATATTTGTTCTAAAATGAAATAACTGAATTTATTCAATTTGTGATGGGGCTCTCAAGAGATCTCTGTATGTTTACCAGCTAAGGATTGTAGCGAACCTTCGGCACGCAACTCAGTATAAATTTCGGAAATTCTCAAAATGATCATTTAAAAATTCAGTAAAATAAATCCAACCATTAGAATAAAATTTCATTACGGAATTAATTAACTTCTATCCTCAATTCTATTAAAATTGTGTACTGAAAAATTCAATCTCTAAGAAATCACTTTTGCGTTGTAACGAAACCCTCCATGACGCTGTGTCGGCAACATTTTCACTCGCACTAGCGTCACTCGTACCAAGTCATTCAAAGTGTGTGCATCTCAGTTTGTTTCGCTGGTGAGAATTAAAGTATTGTGTGTGCTATTGTTGATCTACGGGTAACTATATTTAGGCATTATATGTAAAATTGTAAATAATATTATCGTGTATGTATAGAGTAGAATTGACTAAATTCTCCAGTGTGCTAAATGTTCAGGAGTTATTGCCAAGAACTTGTGTTTCACCACTGGGCATTTTCCCTTGTGCATTGTTGTATGCCTATTTAGAAAGTTTTTAGCAAACAGTTATCGCTTGGCTTACAGAGATTCTTAACCTAGTTCTTCCAAGAAGCAATTCTTGGAAGAATCCGCAGAATTTAACTAGAAGCATCTGGTTGGACTAACCAGGAGAATTATTCTCTTCAGCATGAGTAGTGGCTAACTAGTTGCTGTCAGTATTTTCAGATGATGAAATTGCCAATTCACTATTTAATGTAAAGCCATTTTTAGGGAGTTTTCCCCTTTTTTGCTTTTAAATAATTCTTATGTCAACCTTTTTAATACGATGTTACTTTTATTCAAGCTAAAATTCCCCTTTTTTTTCTTAAAATAATTTTTATTTCAACATTTCAATATGATGTTATTTTATTCAGGCTAAAATTTCTCCTTTTTCTTAAAATAATTTTTATGTCAACATTTCAATGTGATGTTATTTCTCTCAAGATTAGGACTTCCCCTTTTGTATCAAAAATAATTTATCATGCCAAAATTCAATATGGTGTTATTTGTTTATCAAGTTAGAATTTCCCTTTTTTTTGTCTAAAATATTTTTAGGCCAATATTTCAATATGTGTTTATTTTTTATCAAGTTAGGCTAGCACCAATTATCATTGTAGTCACAGATGTATCCTTCTGAATGCATCTAGTCCTGCATCAATTACCAATTATTGCCACAACTGTATTTCTAAATTAAATTAGGTAGATAATCAATTAGAAAAACAAAAATAATTCTTAGTTCTGAAGAATAGATAGTTAGTAAATTTAATTAAATAGCCATTGTACATTGATTATTTCACTCTTAATTAAAACTGGAACACACAAAAGGTGGCGAAACACTAATGAGACCTTGGCGATCAATAGATTATTCCAATTCAATTGATTAGGGCTTGAGCACATCAGCAGCCCTTTGCCTGGACAAACTAAGGTGGCATACCCAGTAACAACTGAGCCTAAGGTCTCACTTAATTAATCTATTATGGTAAAAAAATCTACAGCATCTGCTAAATGCAAATCAACTAGAAAACACATGTTCCCAGTTTTTCCTAACTGAAGCATCTGGTTGGACTAACCAGGAGAATTATTCTCTTCAGCATGAGTAGTGGCTAACTAGTTGCTGTCAGTATTTTCAGATGATGAAATTGCCAATTCACTATTTAATGTAAAGCCATTTTTAGGGAGTTTTCCCCTTTTTTCAGAAGGATACATCTGTGACTACAATGATAATTGGTGCTAGCCTAACTTGATAAAAAATAAACACATATTGAAATATTGGCCTAAAATTATTTTAGACAAAAAAAAGGGAAATTCTAACTTGATAAACAAATAACACCATATTGAATTTTGGCATGATAAATTATTTTTGATACAAAAGGGGAAGTCCTAATCTTGAGAGAAATAACATCACATTGAAATGTTGACATAAAAATTATTTTAAGAAAAAGGAGAAATTTTAGCCTGAATAAAATAACATCATATTGAAATGTTGAAATAAAAATTATTTTAAGAAAAAAAAGGGGAATTTTAGCTTGAATAAAAGTAACATCGTATTAAAAAGGTTGACATAAGAATTATTTAAAAGCAAAAAAGGGGAAAACTCCCTAAAAATGGCTTTACATTAAATAGTGAATTGGCAATTTCATCATCTGAAAATACTGACAGCAACTAGTTAGCCACTACTCATGCTGAAGAGAATAATTCTCCTGGTTAGTCCAACCAGATGCTTCTAGTTAAATTCTGCGGATTCTTCCAAGAATTGCTTCTTGGAAGAACTAGGTTAAGAATCTCTGTAAGCCAAGCGATAACTGTTTGCTAAAAACTTTCTAAATGGGCATACAACAATGCACAAGGGAAAATGCCCAGTGGTGAAACACAAGTTCTTGGCAATAACTCCTGAACATTTAGCACACTGGAGAATTTAGTCAATTCTACTCTATACATACACGATAATATTATTTACAATTTTACATATAATGCCTAAATATAGTTACCCGTAGATCAACAATAGCACACACAATACTTTAATTCTCACCAGCGAAACAAACTGAGATGCACACACTTTGAATGACTTGGTACGAGTGACGCTAGTGCGAGTGAAAATGTTGCCGACACAGCGTCATGGAGGGTTTCGTTACAACGCAAAAGTGATTTCTTAGAGATTGAATTTTTCAGTACACAATTTTAATAGAATTGAGGATAGAAGTTAATTAATTCCGTAATGAAATTTTATTCTAATGGTTGGATTTATTTTACTGAATTTTTAAATGATCATTTTGAGAATTTCCGAAATTTATACTGAGTTGCGTGCCGAAGGTTCGCTACAGCAATATGTACTTGCGAACTTCTCTCAAATGGGGAACTAATTGAGTTTGAATTTTAAAGGTTGAAGATCGAGGAATTTAGTAATTACACAAGTGGATGTTCTTTTCTAAGGGGAGGTCACCATTTGCCGTCGAACGGCAACACTTAATTGATAAACAAATGACGTAATCTGACTCAGAAGGGGTTTATGTGTGGGTAATTCGAGTTGTCTTACTGGCACCTAATTTTCACCTGCACTATTGACCTCTGCAGGATAATGAAGGAACTGTATACTCTCGCCTTCTTTATTTTGTTGACTCTGAGTGCCGTGACTACGGCAGCAGTATGGAGATCCACTTCTTGAGGAAGGAGATCCGGGTCCAGTGAGTAGCCGCTATTCAGCAGGTGCCGCGGCTCGAGGGAATCCGGGGAGGATCCCGGCGAGAGTGGATTTGTTAGTGTAATATTCCGCAGGTGCGGTAATAGTTTTGGTTATATGAGAATCCCGAAGGAGGTAGTTATTTTCTGCTAGTGCCTTGTGGCTTGAGTGGTTGATTGGTAGCCGTGTGGCTTAGTTGGGTTGATAGCCGTGTGGCGAATAGAGTTTTGAGGGATGTTGATTGAATGTTGGAGGTGATTGTTTGTGTGTCGGCTTCCCAGGATCTTCTGTACGGGAGATTAGCTTGGGTTAATTGTTCAAGCATGATAACACAAGGAGAGACAGTCGCTACGCAAGCCAGGCTGCGAGCTTTACTGCTGAATTACAGGATTGCCTCAAATGGAGGATTATATGCGGGTGCCTCGGCCCAATTCTGGCGCCTGAACAAGGGCGAGGCAGTCGCAACAATAAGTACTCGTATGGACAATCATGAATCTCCCTACATGCCATTATTCCATCAAACTAGTATTCTCCGGGTACTATTGACCGTAACGCGTCGTGTACGACCATCTCCGAATTGGAGTGCAAGGTTAATACATGAGATAAGAATATTACTGGGTAGGCAATGTAAGGTAGTTTGTCTTGATTAATATTTACAATGAGTGTCTTAAAATATTGGCAGTGTTTAATTCGAACGTTTACGCTAAGCCGCAGTCGAGGGCTGACTGTACTGATCCTAACTAAGGCTAGAATTATCATAAAGATTACTTGACTTAAGCTAGGAATTGTGCCAGAGAGGGCACGTACAGTCTAATTATTGTTATTATTTTTTATTATATGAGAAATCCCTGGTCTCCCTGGCTTGAACGTGAAAGGTGTCCTACGAGAGGAGAGAGGAAGGTATCATTTGGAAAAGGGGTAGAGGGAACGCGGAATCCATGCACAAAGTGCACAGAATCGGTAGTTAAGAAGGGAGTTCAGAGCACAGGAAGGATTTAGAGAACATTGATCATGAGGATGCATATCAGAATAGTATTAGGGCATCCTATGGGCTACAATGAACAACAACCACAGGAGGTAGCTGACATTGACATGAGGTCTAATGAACAGGTAGCTACAGTTGAGGGCGACCAATTACTGGTTAAACTAAATTTAACCCCCAAATCAGATAATTGGATGATTTCTGGATTAGAATTTCCAGGAGTTGGGAATTTAGAATATTCGGAGACTTTCAGAGGTAAGCATAATCACCCTAATTTAGCTAAATCAGGTAACGACTAATTATTAACATTTTTATACACAAATTGACCTAACCAAAATCAATAGTAAGAGTGGTCACTAAAATGATTATGATAGGAATTCTTGCTACAGTTAATGATCAGGAAGGAATGATTATTTATGTGACTCGACTTGAGGTAAGTAACTACCGAGGATACAATCTCTATTGTGTAAATAACCTATCCTAGCTTCATTTCCCAAGATATGAAATTTAACCATTGACTAACAATTCAAGGGAATACCAACAATTATTTGAATCTGACTTAATAAGCATACAAAAATTGAGAACACTCTTAATTAAAACTGGAACACACAAAAGGTGGCGAAACACTAATGAGACCTTGGCGATCAATAGATTATTCCAATTCAATTGATTAGGGCTTGAGCACATCAGCAGCCCTTTGCCTGGACAAACTAAGGTGGCATACCCAGTAACAACTGAGCCTAAGGTCTCACTTAATTAATCTATTATGGTAAAAAAATCTACAGCATCTGCTAAATGCAAATGAACTAGAAAACACATGTTCCCAGTTTTTCCTAACTGAAATAATCAATGTACAATGGCTATTTAATTAAATTTACTAACTATCTATTCTTCAGAACTAAGAATTATTTTTGTTTTTCTAATTGATTATCTACCTAATTTAATTTAGAAATACAGTTGTGGCAATAATTGGTAATTGATGCAGGACTAGATGCATTCAGAAGGATACATCTGTGACTACAATGATAATTGGTGCTAGCCTAACTTGATAAAAAATAAACACATATTGAAATATTGGCCTAAAAATATTTTAGACAAAAAAAAGGGAAATTCTAACTTGATAAACAAATAACACCATATTGAATTTTGGCATGATAAATTATTTTTGATACAAAAGGGGAAGTCCTAATCTTGAGAGAAATAACATCACATTGAAATGTTGACATTAAAATTATTTTAAGAAAAAGGAGAAATTTTAGCCTGAATAAAATAACATCATATTGAAATGTTGAAATAAAAATTATTTTAAGAAAAAAAAGGGGAATTTTAGCTTGAATAAAAGTAACATCGTATTAAAAAGGTTGACATAAGAATTATTTAAAAGCAAAAAAGGGGAAAACTCCCTAAAAATGGCTTTACATTAAATAGTGAATTGGCAATTTCATCATCTGAAAATACTGACAGCAACTAGTTAGCCACTACTCATGCTGAAGAGAATAATTCTCCTGGTTAGTCCAACCAGATGCTTCTAGTTAAATTCTGCGGATTCTTCCAAGAATTGCTTCTTGGAAGAACTAGGTTAAGAATCTCTGTAAGCCAAGCGATAACTGTTTGCTAAAAACTTTCTAAATGGGCATACAACAATGCACAAGGGAAAATGCCCAGTGGTGAAACACAAGTTCTTGGCAATAACTCCTGAACATTTAGCACACTGGAGAATTTAGTCAATTCTACTCTATACATACACGATAATATTATTTACAATTTTACATATAATGCCTAAATATAGTTACCCGTAGATCAACAATAGCACACACAATACTTTAATTCTCACCAGCGAAACAAACTGAGATGCACACACTTTGAATGACTTGGTACGAGTGACGCTAGTGCGAGTGAAAATGTTGCCGACACAGCGTCATGGAGGGTTTCGTTACAACGCAAAAGTGATTTCTTAGAGATTGAATTTTTCAGTACACAATTTTAATAGAATTGAGGATAGAAGTTAATTAATTCCGTAATGAAATTTTATTCTAATGGTTGGATTTATTTTACTGAATTTTTAAATGATCATTTTGAGAATTTCCGAAATTTATACTGAGTTGCGTGCCGAAGGTTCGCTACAGCTACCCTCCCCCCAAAGGAGACCGAAAGGTCTGGGGGCGGCGAAGCCGATCCCCGACAATTGCGCGGAAAAATAACAGACTGCGAAGGAATTTCCAAAGAGACGTGACAGCCAAAGAAAATTAGGGGAGAAGGACAGAACAGAGTTAGCCACCCTACGACTGCGCGTAACGAGCTGGCGGACGAAGGGGTCTGCCAGACCTGCTACAGTGCTCGGGGGCTGTAGGAGGAATAAGCTTGGGGGCTGTGAAAGTTGACGTTCGGATCCCCAACTGGGACAATGACAGAGTATCTGGGGGATTCCCGTGATGGGGGGTTAAAGTAGTAGAACCACTATCCGAGGTGGAGGCTCCCGAATTCCTAGTTTCCAACGGCGTTCTTTGAACGGTATACGGGGGAACTATGAACTCGTTACACTCCATAGTGGGAGGAAGGGTCTTAGCCCAAGCGGACAGGTGCAAACCAGGAGGCTCGACAGGTGTTGACCTGGGGCTGATTTGCAGCCTGGGTTGTTGTGGTTCCCGAGAGTGTGTGGGGGTGTCGTCCGGAAGGGACAAAAACGCCGCCTTAAGACGATCTATGCTGACACTGTCGCTCTTGGTACCCCTTTCGATAATGAAATATTTAGGGGACCTCTTGAGGACCCTGAAGGGGCCATCATAGGGGCGTCGCAGAGGGGTCTTTACCCCGTCTACCCGGACGTAAACGTGGGTGCAACTCTGTAAGCAAGGGTCTAAACTTTCAGATGGGGAAGGGAGGCGAGGTGGTTTGTAAACTACTTCGCTCATGACGCGCTTTAGGCGTGCTGCGTAATCGGCGATTTGGCTGGGGGAATCATCGGTTTGGTATGTGGGGTCAATAACATCGCCAGGCAATCGTAATGATTGCCCGTAAAGCAGTTCAGAGGACGTGCACTTTTGATCCTGACGAAACAGGTTCCTCAGAGTAAGTAATACTATCGGTAGCCTGTCGACCCAATCGTGGTGACATTTTAAACAGCGTAATGCCGCTTTGAGGTCACGGTGAACTCTCTCGATGAGTCCGTTCGATTGGGGGTGGTACGCCGTAGTGGCGATGTTCGCACAACCTAAGATTTTGGAGATCTCTACCCACAAGGCGGAAGTGAATTGAACCCCACGATCATGCGTGATGCTCAAAGGGACTCCGAAACGGGCGATCCACGTTTCGACAAAAGTGCGTGCTACAGTTTCCGCAGTTATGTTAGCGATGGGGACAGCCTCGACC
The DNA here is from genome assembly GCA_030386875.1 of Morinoia aosen. Taxonomy (NCBI): domain Eukaryota; kingdom Metazoa; phylum Arthropoda; class Malacostraca; order Amphipoda; family Talitridae; genus Morinoia; species Morinoia aosen. The sequence goes on along the minus strand of CM059559.1, from coordinate 93,703,948 downwards.
CAGCGGGAGAAGCGATCGATCATGGTAAGTAAGTAACTATACCCACGCGAATTCGGTAGGGGGCCTACCAAATCTATGTTGACTGCGTCAAATTTGCTGCCGGTAAATGCACAAGGTTGAATTGCGGCTTTGTTGTGCCGAGTGACTTTGCTTGCTTGGCAATCTGGGCAATGACGAACGAACTCTCTTATGGCCCTACGCATCCCGGGCCAGACAAAACGATCTGCAATTAGGCGGAAAGTTCTATCCGTCCCAGGATGTGACAAGTTATGGTAATGCTTAATGGCGGGCAAACGCAAGTTGTTAGGCAGGTAATAACGGTTCGGCCGATCAGCGTCACAGTAAACGCCTTCTCTGAGTGAGAGTTTTAAGGAGGAGTCGGGGCACTCAATTAAGTTATGGATTTCCGAGTCGCACTGCTGCGCACGAATGACATCGGCTAGCGAAACCGCTTGTACTGAGGGTCGGAACTCGGGTGCTGACGGGTTTAGTACCGCGCTGTACACACGCGATAAGCAATCAGCAACCGTATTTTCCTCGCCTTTGATGTGCCTGATGTCACTCGTGAACTGCGCGATAAAACTCAAGTGCCGGCTTTCCCTAGGGGAATGGCGCTCGGGAGGCATTCGGATTGCGTTGAGTATAGGCTTGTGGTCTGTATAGATTATGAATTGACGGGCTTCAAGGGTGTAGCGAAAGTGCTTTACCGCTAAGTAAATGGTCAGAAGCTCTCTCCCGAACGTGCTGTAGCGTTGTTCGGTTGGAGAGAGCTTGCGGCTGAAGAACGCCAACGGCGAAGTGACATTCTCGACTGTCTGCTGCAAAACAGCACCAACCGCTATACTCGACGCATCCACCAGCAGGCTGAAATCTGCCTCAGGGTGTGGGTAAGCCAATTCTGTAGCAGTAGCGAGTCTCTCTTTGATGAGCTCGAACGCTCTCTCTGCCTCCCCAGTCCACTCGACCGTAACGGGTTTGCCTCTTTTTTTAGGTTTAATCAAGGAGGTGAGCGAGGCAAGGGTCTCTTCACAGTTCCTCAGGAATCGGTTAAGAAAAAGGAGAAATTTTAGCCTGAATAAAATAACATCATATTGAAATGTTGAAATAAAAATTATTTTAAGAAAAAAAAGGGGAATTTTAGTTTGAATAAAAGTAACATCGTATTAAAAAGGTTGACATAAGAATTATTTAAAAGCAAAAAAGGGGAAACTCCCTAAAAATGGCTTTACATTAAATAGTGAATTGGCAATTTCATCATCTGAAAATACTGACAGCAACTAGTTAGCCACTACTCATGCTGAAGAGAATAATTCTCCTGGTTAGTCCAACCAGATGCTTCTAGTTAAATTCTGCGGATTCTTCCAAGAATTGCTTCTTGGAAGAACTAGGTTAAGAATCTCTGTAAGCCAAGCGATAACTGTTTGCTAAAAACTTTCTAAATGGGCATACAACAATGCACAAGGGAAAATGCCCAGTGGTGAAACACAAGTTCTTGGCAATAACTCCTGAACATTTAGCACACTGGAGAATTTAGTCAATTCTACTCTATACTTACACGATAATATTATTTACAATTTTACATATAATGCCTAAATATAGTTACCCGTAGATCAACAATAGCACACACAATACTTTAATTCTCACCAGCGAAACAAACTGAGATGCACACACTTTGAATGACTTGGTACGAGTGACGCTAGTGCGAGTGAAAATGTTGCCGACACAGCGTCATGGAGGGTTTCGTTACAACGCAAAAGTGATTTCTTAGAGATTGAATTTTTCAGTACACAATTTTAATAGAATTGAGGATAGAAGTTAATTAATTCCGTAATGAAATTTTATTCTAATGGTTGGATTTATTTTACTGAATTTTTAAATGATCATTTTGAGAATTTCCGAAATTTATACTGAGTTGCGTGCCGAAGGTTCGCTACAGGATCTTCATGGTGAAACATTTTAAAAATCAATGTTAACAATTTTTTGTAAATCTTTTGAAAAATATGTTTTTTCTCGCGCAATAATGAAGACATTATAAACCATTGTTGATTTTTCATACTAAGCGGCTTTATTTGCATAATAGTTCTATTTAGTTTACCCTAAATTATGCCATTAGTTTTCAACAGCAATTGGTTAACAAGAGACTTTCAATCAGGAGTTATTCGCTAGTTCGCTAGTCTCAAGTAGAAAACTCGGTATAAGTTCATGTAATGAAAGTATAGTTTTAACGTGGAAAGAATTTTTTCAATGAAATAACGAAAAAATTGCTGCTACTATTTTGGAAAAAATTTTGGAATAATCTGAAATCTTATGATATATTCAGCGATGCATTCAGGTCGAATTATAATGACACTGCGGAAGCGTCGCTAACAATCACAAAAGCACTTGGAATTCGAGTAGTGTAGCCTGTCGGCGACGTGGAATTAAGAAAGGTGTTGAATCGGGAGTGTCAACCTCATTGAATGTTACTGTAACTAGGGTGCGTTCGGTTTACGTTATCAATGCAAGTCTGATTTTGCGAAGAAATGTGTCATATTGGCTTCCTGTTTCTGAAGAGGTTGATGTTTAATTGTTTTGTTTAGCTCTCACTCGATTCTGAGTATGATTTGAGAAATTCATCCCTCAATAATAACGAATGCTAACAGTTAAACCGTTAAGGATTGTAAAAAATGTACTGTTTAAATATATTGAATTGGTTTGCTTTCTGCAGCATTACACTTCATTTTGTGCTGATCAATCTCTGTAGGATATAAAAAGTTTGAGTAGGCTTTAGATTTTGCCTGCACCCCATGATATTTAGATTTTAGTATGAGGAATTTTCAACTCTGTAAAATTTCTGTTTTTTGATTGTAAAAATAGTATATTCTTAATATATAGGATCAATATTGAGTTTAATGCACTCACAAAAATTACAAATTCTGTTCTAACTGAAGAATCAATAAAAGAACACATTCAAGAACATTTGAGACAAATGATGGTATTTCTGAAGGAAAGAACAGTAATCAATTTTCCACATTTTGGTGCCTTAACATTATTAATTTAATCATAATAAGGTCAATATTGAATTTAATGTTGTCAACAAATTTCATAATTTTGTAGGTATAGATGGGTAATATACCTAGTTAGTCGATTATAAGACGTTTTACACGAATGACATTCTGCCCGGCGATGCGTTATTTTTGAATTATTCAACTTTGAAGCTGGCTTGTGCGCGCCATGGAAGCACGCTGGGCTAGCGTAATTTAATTAATAATGGAAGCTTACCCCCCTATTACAAACGTAAAGAGGTTGGGTCGTGAGCCGTAGGCATGGTTCTTTTAGTGAAAATTATAAATTAAGGTTTCGAGTGACTTTTGTTTACATCGACGCCAAGGTGGCTGCCGCCATGGCGCCAACCGGCTGAAGATGGCGGCAGCCATCTTCAAGTCGATGTAAACAAACGTCACTAGAAAGCTTTATTATAATTTTCACTAAAAGAACTGTTGCTACCCCTCAGGACCCAACCTCTTTACGTTTGTAACTAATAGGGGTTAGCTTCCATTTTCATTGCTAAAACAATGACTGTTTTTGCGTTAAAAGGGCCATTCAGGAGCGCTGTTCGTATAACTTTAAACTTAAATAACTCAAAAACTAAGCATTTCCGGGCACATTGTCATTCGTGTAAAACGTCTTAAAATCGACTATATTACCCATCTATACCTAAGAAATTAGGAAATTTGTTGACATTAAATTAAACATTGACCCAAAATAAACAAACTTTCCTCTATGCAATTTCCGTCTGAAATGATTATATTACGAGTTATAGCGGTAGGTTTAGTTTTGCCTTTGATGAAGATTGACAAATGCGCTTGAATAAACGGTTAATTTTTACTCTAATGTTGTCAACAATTTTCATAATTTTGTTGCCAATAGTTAATAAAGGAACACATTTAAAAACGTTACGCAATAATGACATTCTGCTCGCTGATGCATTATTTTTGAATTATTCAACTTTCAAGTTGGCTTGTGCACGCCAGGGAAGCAAGCGTGCCTAGTGTAATTCAATTAATAACGGAAGCTAACCCCCTCTATTACAAACCTAAACAGGTTGAGTTGTGAGGGGTAGCCACAGTTCTTCTAATGAAAATTATAAATATAGGTTTCTAGTGACATCTGCTTACATCATCTCCAATGACAGCCACCCGGTACCTAAGATGGCGGCCGCCATCTTGGAGCCGATGTAAACGGACGTCACTAGAAACGGTATATGTTGAAGAGTTGACCATAATTGATTTTCCACTTTTAGATGCCTAAATATTGTTAATGAGATCAAAATAAACAAGTTTTATTCAATGCACTTTCCGTCTCTAATGAGAATTTTACAAGTTATAGCAGTAAATGAGTCACCGGAACTCCAGTGTTTGAGGCTGAAAAAAAAATAAATAAGGGAAGCAAACCCCCTATGACAAACGTAAAGGGGTTGGGTCTTGAGGGGGAGCCACAGTTCTGCTAGTGAAAATTATAAAAAGAGTGAAATTCAAGTATGCATAAACATAGTTAATGAGATGACGAGTTACGTTTCCGCTAACGGGCGAGTCCATTTTGGGATCTTCCCCCATGTCGTTTTGTCCATTTTGGGGTCTTCCCCTTCTTTTTGGCGCGCTTACACACACTCGATCATTTGACGTAATGGGTCGGTTACAACCTTTATTTATAATTTTCACTAGAAGAACTGTGGCTACCCCTCGCGACTCAATCTCTTCATGTTTTTAATAGGGTGTTAGCTTCCATTATTCATTTAATTTGGCACGATCGCTGCAAAAAGGCAATTTCAAAGTTGAATACTTAATTACTTCCCGCTCCAAACATTACAGTTGCGGTAAGTAATTCATTCCTATAACTTGTTCAATAATTATTTCCGACGGAAAGTACATAGAAGAAAAGTTGTTCATTTACACATAATTAACTATGTTTAGGCACCCAAAAGTTGAAAATCAATTATGGTCAACTCCTCAACATTTAGTCTTGAAACCTTTATTTTTAATTTTCACTAGAAGAACTGTGGCTACCCCTCACAACCCAACCTCTTTACGTTTGTAATAGGGGGTTAGCTTCCGTTTCAATTCTGAAATTGCATAAAAAAGGCCATTCAAGAGCGCCGCTCGTATAACTTCAAACTTAAATAACTCGAAAACTAAGCATTTGCGAGCATGTTGTCATTCATGTAAAATGTCCTAAAATCGACTATATGACCTATATAGGTCAACGAAATTATGAAAATCGTTAACAACATTAAAGTAAAATTTGACCGAATAAACAGCTACTCATCGATTTTGGAATTTTTGTTGCTTGATTCTTGGTAATAACATCGAAATAAACCACTTTTCTTCTCTACACTTTTTCGTCAAATGAGTATTTAAAAGTGGTATAGCAGTAGGTTTGGTTTCATCATTGATGATGAGCGTGCTGGAAGTGAGACTCCATTGCAGTGTTGCCATCTGATGCGCTCCTTGAATTACATGCCGCTTATGTAATTCAAGAAGCGATCTTTCTGACTGTTCTTTCCGTCAGATTACTGTTCTTTCCTTCAGATTTAACTTTATATTTGATAAATTGGTCATTTTGAATGTCATAGCTTTTGATACTGATATATAAAATTTTTGTGTCTTTAGCTGTGCTGCAGATTTTTTGATAAAATTGAGTTGGTCCTACTGTAGATTTTGAAACAATGAGACTTGAACCTAACAATGAAAAAAATGTTGATATTATTCCTCTGACCGAAGAATGTGATCAAATTGAGATTATCCTCAGTAAGAGACAGCTTATTTTTCTTTAGTCAGAGGCCACATATGCATTTTTATCTTCTTCATAAAGTTCTTTCTTAACTTAATTTATGCATCTTATTCATAGATTCGATGTTGCCTTTTAAGTCCATTCAAAATATTGCCTTCCTTTTTTTCTCCTTGAAAAGCTTTTGTTGCAGTTAGGAAAGCTTAAATTAATATCTAATTTAATGCTTCAAATCCTTGCTCCCCTATAACAAAGCCATTTTATCAAGGGACCCTAGCCAAATGCTGAAAATTCAACTAATCTAAAATTTACAGTTGTATGTTAGAATGTTTTTAAAAGGAAAAAATGTTTCCACTTGTTAGCCATTTTATGTTTTGCTGCTGTATTAGGGTTTTAAAGTGTAATTTTAATGCTTAGTCAACATTAACCCTTACTTTGTTGATGAAAATGATAACCTTAAATGAATATGCTAGTGTTCCGCAACATTAAAGTAAGAATAAAAGGGTTTGTGATTTCTTTTTTAACACTGCTTTCTATACTGGTATTGTAACTATACTACATTAAACACTTTTCCTTATGTGCAGGAAAGATTTGAAGAAAAATGGACAAAGCATGGTTAACAGTGTGGTGCCTGGTGCTGGCAGCCCTCACAGGCTGTCAGGCCATCATGTTTGGGCTGCAGCCCGGCGCTGTGAAGTGCCTCAAGGAGGAGATACACAAAGATGTCCTTGTGTCCGGGGACTACAAGATTGGAAACGCCGTCGGCCAAGCAGTTGATCTTAAAGTGAGTGTTGTCAAGTATCAAATGGAATATATTAGCTATTTATCAACAAGATAGTATCAAATGAAATATATTAGCTATTTATCTACAAGGTAGTTAGTATCAAATGGAATATAATTAGCTATTTACCAACATAGGGTTAGTATCAAATGGAATATAATTAGCTGTTTACCAACAATAAGGGTTACTATTTTGATCATAAGGGAAGTAGGGAAAAGGAATCTTTTCAAATATTTCCTTCATTTAAGGAGCATAGGATGGGCAGCAGGTTTAGGTTAGGTTTGATTTTCATATGCTATAGGGACTGGCACGCATCATGGGAGATAGTGTTAAATTACTTTGGCCACAGATAGGCCTATGAAACTTAAATTTCCATCTTTTGTGTATACTTAGTTTATCTTGATTTTCATGCCTTCTTTGCTGTGTCTGCTTTGTCTTTTCTTCTTTTCCTTTCTAACTCACTGTTACTATGTGTGGGAACACCTAGTGAATAGTCATGCCCATCTAAATAGAATTCCAATCTAATGCAAACACAGATCCCCCCTCAAGATAAAATAATTATGGTGTGTGGAATTATGAATGAAATAATGGTATGATATATTATGGAGAAAATAATTATGATATCTGGAATTCTGTAGAAAAAATTATGGTATCTGAAGGTATTAGCACTACCAAGGGAAAATGTGAAGTGCCAAGCAGAAAGTTAAAACCTTTTATTTGTTGCTATAAAATATTTTTTTTACTTGAAAACCATTCTTTTTCTGTTCACTTCTGTGGTGTTTTTCATCCCCTACTACTGTCTTTTCAATTTTTACCATTTTATAACCTTACCGATTTATTGTTTCTATGTATAGGACGTCTTGTGTAGGAACACATCTTGTGCAAATATTCTGGTTAGATCAGTATTAATGGTTGCATCATTTTCCAGGTTACTGACAGCAAAGGCCACATTCTCTTCAGCAAAGATGAGGCTGATGGGGGCAAGTTTGCTTTCACCACCGAGGACTACGACGTCTTTGAAATATGCTTCATTTCACGCGTTCAGCAAGGTGATGTTTTGTGTTTGCTCCCAACTTTGCATGCAGCATATTTTTATAGCTGATTTATACACTTTCTTCTAATATTAGGGTTTTTTTTGCTATTGTGCAACACAATCATGTACGTTGCTTCAAGTAAAGGTCTTGATCCTCTGTTGATGCTGTAAGGCCTGTTGTTGCTGCTTCAGCCATTGAGTTCCGTTTGCGGCGAGTGAAGCAGCAGCCTTACTTAAACTCCTCCTGCGGTTGGTATCGATGATACGCAGAGAAGGAGTGGGATCTTTTTATTGAATAAATTTAAATCGTGACATCTTAAGATTAATGAACACAAATAGACTATAATCGAGATTTGAGGGGTAACTAAGGTAGGGCGCTACAATGCTTTAACCCTTTGCCTTGTGATGGGAACCCCAGTTCCCAGATGGCTAGTGCTTCCAGTTTAGGTAAATTGACAAAATTTCAAGGCGATTCAACTAGTAGGGACATAATTTGAACTAAATGACTAAATTAGGGTAATTAATAGTATTCCTGCAACTGTGCCATTTGCTATTGATATCCATTCAGTGTACGCTTCATGGTCTATGCAATACATTTACTACCTTTTTTTATTTAACTTGATCAAGTTTTTGATAAGTACTTGTATTTACAGATAAAATTGAGTAAAAACTAAATTAATATTTTGTCTCATTTTGGACCATTTGTTTGGTGTCAAAGTATCCATTTTTGAAGCGTGATTTTTTTCAATTTAAAAAGAAGTAAGCACCTGCTTATACAGAAAAAAACATGCCAGGGCAATTTCGCTGATATTTCAGGGTAATGACTGCAATTATCTTAGCAAACTTTTCCCTTAACTGTATGATTCTTGGGAAGCAAAGGGTTGAGTAAAGCTTAGAACTTATCACTGAGGTGCAGCTGTTCAGTAGATGAGTGGGTCATAGCTGTACCACATTTGAAGCAGCTTGAAAATCCTATGAAAAAAAGCTATCATTAAAGTTATTGTGGGAATGGACGTTTCCATTTGGTTCTGCGATGACCATTTAGTTGGCATAATATGCGCACAGCTTTAATTATGCCGGACATGGTCTTAGTACCTTTTTTTCTTCTTACTTTGCCTGCACGTTTTTCAGGATGATTCCCCAACTTTATTTTAAACTTTTTTCCTCTAAACTGGACAATATCAGGCTCTACACCTTTTTCACTTCAAATTAATCTAAGTCAAGTTCAATTTAATCCAAGTCAAGTTCTAATTAATCCAAGTCAAGTTCAATTTAATCCGATTCAAGTTCAAATTAATCCGATTCAAGTTCAAATTAATCCAAGTCAAGTTCAATTTAATCCAAGTCAAGTTCAATTTAATCCAAGTCAAGTTCAATTTAATCCAAGTCAAGTTCAATTTAATCCAAGTCAAGTTCAAATTAATCCGATTCAAGTTCAAATTAATCCGATTCAAGTTCAAATTAATCCGAGTCAAGTTCAAATTAATCCAAGTCAAGTTCAAATTAATCCGAGTCAAGTTCAAATTAATCCAACTTTCAGTTGAGTTATAAAATGACATAATGATTTGTTAATTTGAGTTTTTTGTATTAAATATGTATCTATTGGATTGTATAAGCAAGACTGGTTTCGGAAATTTATTTTCACTCATAGATATTTATATACTTGAAATTCCACTTTAACACATGAAATCATATACATGCAAATACAAAAGGTTATCATTGAAAGATTTGTAGAATTAACCTTTAAAAGAAATATACAAGTGCGATTCTCTGAGTACTAATGTACAATTCCGTTTAATTACATTTAATATTTGTACATTACTACCCAGATACATTCCTGCATTAGCAATAAAAATTTTGCCAGCCATTCTACATAATTCCGTGTTAGTCAATGTGAAGAAATGTAGGATCCACTGACAATACACAATAATAATACAAAAAACAAGATTTCTAACTATATGCTGTTTTCATTTGTGTGTGGTTACAATTCAAACAAAATACTTTCAAGACTTAAATATTCATAAAACAAATTATTATAAAATTTATTGAAGTCTTAAAAGTATTACAGGGTGTCTACTGGGTGCTAAAGGTGTTAAAAAGTGCTAAAACCAGCAAGGTGCTAAAAAATGTGCTAAAAAGTGATAAAATTGAAGCACAGGTGCTAAAAATTTATGAAAATGTGAAATTGCTTAGATTTTAACATGTATAAGTAAAAATGCAAGGGTTAGGCCTGGCCATTCCTAGTAGGGGAAGTTTCTGCATTCCCCCGTACCTGAGCAGTATTTTTATATTAGTACAATTGCAGAGTTGATATTATTTCTTAATTTGTTAAGTTCTTGATTACAAATTTTTAATTATTATAGTCATAAAAAGTCGACATCTTTCTTCAACTGGCTGGTAGGGGCTATTAAACATAAAATGTAATAATTACTATTGTTTTATATTGTTAATTTGTTTATTTTTCAGGTTTTCTTTGTTGTTCAAAACCATCCTTAAATCCTTTTATAATAAAAATTGAATTGTTCTGAATATACATGTATTTTTGCTTCTGGAACCCCTCAGAGGGATACAACTATTGTATCTATGGGAATTAGCGCTCCCAGGGGGAAAATGTGAGGGCCCAAGCTGAGAATTTGGTAGGCCTTATTTTGGTTGAAATAAAACGTTTTTTTTTGTTATGTTAAGGACCACTTTTTTTTCGGTTCACTACTGTGCTGTTTTTCAGCACCTCTGACTTTCTTCTTCAACTTTTATCTGATTTCATGAACTTCTTTCACAACTTACTGTTTCTATGCCCCTTCTGCATTCCTCATTCTCTTATCTCCATATTAAATGGTGCCTTCCTCCTTCCTTATGTGTAGAGAGTGAGTTTGTGATTGGGAATAGTTTGTTTCAGAAAAAAAGTATAAACAAGTATACATATGTGAGGACGAATGAAGGTGTGATAGAGGAGAGAGCATTGATGGATTATATTTTGGTTAGCAGGGGAGTGATGGGTCGTTGGCTCAATGTGGATGTGTTCCGTGGTGAGATGAATGGGATTTCGGATCATTGCTTGGTGGAAGGAAAGTTGAGAGTAAGTGGAATGTGAGGAGGTGTAAAAAGGAGGAGTGGAAGGGAGGTGTTAAATGTAAGCAAGTTGCATGATTCTGAGCATGAGTGTATCAGGAAAAGATGAAAGTAGAGTATGGGAGGGTGAAGGAAAGTGAGGTGGGTGGAGTGGAAAGGGAATGGAAGTTCTTTAAAGATGCGGTGAAGAAATGTGCAATGAAAGTGTGTGGGGTTAAAGAAAGTTGGAGGGGGGATTAGAAAGGGGAGTGAATGGTGGAACGGAGAAGTAGGAGCGGCTGTGAGAAGAAAGCGGGGGGCGTTCGAAAGGTGGTTGCAACGAGGCAACCAGCAAAATTTCGATGAGTATAAGGAGAGGAAGAAAGAGGTACAAAGAACGGTAAGGAGAGCAAAGAGGGCGGCGGATGAGGAATGGGGGAGGAAGTTGGGATGTGATTTCATGGAGAGAAGGAAGGTTTTCTGGAAGGAAGTGAAGAGAATTAGGAAAGGTCAGGTGGAGAATGAGGCAAGAGTGAAGGATGCAAATGGTAGGCTGCTAGTGAAGAGTTGTGATGTGAGAAAGAGATGGGCGGAGTATTTTGAGGAACTGCTGAACGTGAGGGATGATAGGGTTGCAATAGTAGTAGCTGTTGGAAGCAATGTTAGAATGCCTGTGTTTGGTGAAGTGAATAGAAGTCGAATAAGAAGTGCAGAGGTGAAATGTGCGTTGGATTAAATGAAAAATGGGAAAGCTCCAGGTATGGATGGCTGCACGGTTGAATGTCTAAAGAAAGGAGGAAATGTGGTTTTAGAATGGTTGGTACGTTTATTAAATGTATGTTTCTAGGCTAGTAACGTGCCGGTTGATTGGAGTAGCGCGTGTGTAGTTCCGTTGTACAAGGGGAAAGGTGACAGGTATGAGTGCAGTAATTCTAGGGGTATAAGTCTACTGAGTGTTGTTGGGAAGCTGCATGGAAGAGTTTTAATTGGAAGAGTGAGAGTGTTGACGGATCGTGTGCTTGCTGAAGAACAGTGTGGTTTCGGGTGTGGTAGAGGTTGTGTGGATCAAATGTTTGCTGTGAGGCAGGTGAATGAAAAATACTTATTAAAGGGAAAAGATGTATATTGGGCATTTATGGATCTAGAGAAGGCGTATGACAGAGTGGATCGTGAGGCCCTATGGGAAGTGGTAAGCTTGTATGGAGTGGGTGGGAGACTGTTGAATGCAATCAAGAGTTTCTACTTTGATAGCAGAGCATGTGTGAGAGTAGAGAATGAGGTGAGTGAATGGTTCCCAGTTGTGACAGGTGTGAGACAGGGATGTGTGATGTCGCCGTGGTTGTTAAATTTGTTTATGGATGGTGTGGTGAGAGAAGTGAATGCCAGAGTGTTGGGAAAAGGTGCGCAGTTGGTGGGACGAAATGGTATGTATTGGGAAGTGTGTCAGCTGTTGTTTGCAGATGATACAGCGCTTGTGGCTGATTCAGAGGAAAAACTGAGGAGACTGGTTGCAGAGTTTGGTAGAGTGTGCAAAAGGCAGAAATTGAGGGTAAATGTGAATAAAAGTAAAGTGATGAGATGTTCAAGAGGTGGAGTGTTTGGAACTTGGGATGTGAGGTTGAATGGTGAAGTTTTAGAGGAGTTAGAGCATTTTAGGTACCTCGGGTTGGATGTGACTGTTAAGGATAGTATGGAAGTAGAAGTGAGGCATCGAGTGAGTGAAGGCTATAAGACATTGGGTGCAATGAGGAAAGTTTTTGAATGCAGGAGTTTGAGTATGAATGCTAAGAGGGGACTGTATGAAAGCTTGATTGTGCCAGTTTTGTTGTATGGAGCAGAGTCCTGGGGGTTGAGAGCAACTGAGAGGAGGAAGTTAGATGTGTTTGAGATGAAGTGCTTGAGGAGCATGTATGGAGTAACAAGAAGAGATAGGATCAGGAATGAGTTGGTTAGGGGGGGGTTATCAAAAAGTTGAGCAGACGAGTGGATGAAAGAGTGCTTGGATGGTTTGGGCATGTTGAAAGAATGAAAGTTGAGCAGCTGGTGAAAAATATATATGTCAGAAGTGAGTGGTCTTCGAGCGCGAGGTAGACCACGGATGAGTTGGATGGATGGGGTGCGACGTGCTTTGTATGAGAGGGGTCTGACTGTGGACGTGGCAAGAGGGGTGGCTGCGGACAGAAGTGAGTGGGGGCAGTGCATAAAAAGGTAATTTCATTTTTGACGAGGTACTGGAAGTTGCCCGCGTGTTGGGGTTGACCTGTCCTGTGCGGGGGGAGGGGCTGCGCTCAATGAAGCGGTCGGGGTAAACCAGCTATGGCTGTCGGGCCTGACTGTGGAAGGTAGTTGTGCTGGGCTGCTGCTGATCCTGGCAGTTCAGGTGCGGCCAGTGCTGCCTCTCTCGCCTCCTAGTGACTAAGTGTGGGGATTGTGGCCTGCTGTCGGATACCCTCCCATAGGGAGGATAAGCCCGGTATATGTATTTGTATGTATGTATGTATGTATATATGGTTATCATTGGAGCTTATTGAAGGAAAAGGGTGCTAAAATTTCATCTTCAAATGTGCTAAAAGGTGCTAAAAAATGCTAAAATGGAGGATGGACATTTTAGTAGACACCTTGTATTATATATTGAATTGTGAACACACACAAATAAAATCGGTATTAAGTTAGAAGCATTGTTTCTTTTAGTATTATTGTGTTTTGTCAGTGGATCCTACATTTCTTCACATTGACTAACACAGAATTATGTAGAATGGATGGCAAAATTTTTATTGCTAATGCAGGAATGTATCTGGGTAATAATGTACAAATATTAAATGTAATTAAACGGAATCGTACATTAGTACTCAGAGAATCGCACTTGTATATTTCTTTTAAAGATTAAATCTACATATCGTCCAATGATAATATTTTGTACTTGCTTGTATTTGATTTCATATATGTGGTGAAGTGGAATTTCCCGTATATATATATCTATGAGTGTAAATAAATCCGCGAAACAAGTTTTGCTCATGACATACAATAGATATATATTTAGCACAAAACTCAGATTTACAAATTATTGTCATTTTTTAACTCAACTGAGGGTTGGATTAATTTGAACTTGACTTGGATTAATTTGAACTTGACTTGGATTGAATTGAACTTGACTTGGATTAATTTGAACTTGACTTGGATTGAATTGAACTTGACTTGGATTGAATTGAACTTGACTTGGATTAATTTGAACTTGACTTGGATTAATTTGAACTTGACTCGGATTAATTTGAACTTGACTCGGATTAATTTGAACTTGACTCGGATTAATTTGAACTTGACTCGGATTAATTTGAACTTATCTTGGATTAAATTGAACTTGACTTGGATTAAATTGAACTTGACTTAGATTAATTTGAAGTGAAAAAGGTGTAGAGTTAGATTTTCCGAATTATATTGCTAACTTGCCCTTGAGACTTTGTTCTACTTGAGCTGCATGTTGGATGATATTAAAACTACATTAAATTCATAGTTTTGCAATTAGCTATGTTTTAAATTCTAAGCTCGTTTTTAAACATTTCTTTAACTCATAGTTTTTGAGTATTCATGTACAATAGCTAGGTATCATCTTCTTACCTCTGAGCAGATATATTTTAGGAATTTATTAAATGTTCAAATGGAGCACAAGGAGATAGATCTGAGGAACATGGTAGCTGATAAATATTTAGAGCTTAGAATAAATTAATGGTCGAGATTAATAGTGATGTCGACCGTAAATAAATGGAGAAATTAAGCATAGAAGGGGGTATTTTTGTCATGGAGGTGTATCAGATATAGTTTCAGTAAACTAGTAAACAAATGTTAGGACCAAGAGTGGTTGAAGACATCAAGCTCAAAATCCTAATCATTTAAGGGAGAGAAATTTGAAACATGGACCAAATAACATTTTAGACCACTCAAATACTGATGGAATGTTACATCAACCAGATTTTCATGCATGAAATTCACAGGTCAGAGAGGCATGGTGCAGGAAGTGACTTTGGACACCAAGCACGGAGTGGAAGCCAAGTCCTATGAGGCGGTGAGCACACTTTCTTTCTTTTAATACACCCAAATCTGTCAATCCAGTGCTGGCTTTTATTGGAGAGAGTAATGGTGGTTAAACAATTACAATAATAATACATTGCAGAGATTGCGTCATGTTAATTCTGATGCAGTAGTCATTGCTGTTCTGTTTGTCCGAGTAAGGTTTTCTTTACGTTGTGAGTGAGGTCTAGTGATGAAAGGGAAAATTGTGTCTAATGGTGGAAGTGAATATTGTGTTAGTAATTGGTAGCCTTTGGTTATTTTACTTTGAAATCTAGTGATGAAAATGAATATTGCGTGTTTGTAATTGCTCATGTATGGTTTTTTTGACATTGAGATCTAAAGGAACAAGTGCATATTGTGTGTGTTAGCAAGTGCTGGCGTATGCTTTCTTTGACATTGAGATTCAATGATGAAAATGAAACTGCGTGATGGTAAATGACGGTGTCTTGTGTATGGTGTGCCATCGTTCATTTGACGATGAGAATTTGTTAATAAGTAATATCAGTTTTTCATAATACATTCTTGCTCTTCTATTTGAAAGTTTCTTATTGAAAAAAAGCGCTCAATTTAAAACTACTAAACATAATTCGAGTAGGGAAGTATCTACTCATTAAATTTCTCTGGAAATTGATGTGAGGTTTCAGGCATGTCAACACCTAAAATAGGTGCAAATTTTTTATATGGACTTCTTATATTATATATAATTATCATACTATGACTGCATTAGAAACTGTCCAGATTTGAGTCAATACTTCGGCTGATTTCGGAGGTCACCAGAAATAGGGGATCTTATCATCGATCGATATTGATCTTATCCAAATATGGTGCACAAATTACATGTGTGCCGCAGTGGCTAACAACCACCTGGTTGTGCAGTTATATTGAAATGGTGATAGAATGAACAGAGGACGTCTATGTTCCATATTGACGGTTTTAAAAGTTTTGCGTTAGAGTCTTTCAAATAAGGATGTGGAAATTGCTGCCATGTCACAGCAGTTTGCTTCTACTTTCCTTTCAACTGAACAAATATTTTCAGATAATTCTCACTTATTCCCCTTAAATAAGCCTACAGCTGTTTTTATTACTGCTCACTGATCATTATTCTTTCTTTTCGGGGTCTCCTGTGTTGGCAGACATTCGTAAGTTGAAGTTGATGGTGTTAACCCTTGTTCCGAGCGCTCCTACACCCTCTGACACAACTAACACGGTCCTTTTGTCCAGTTTGCAGCTTTTTTGAACCAAAATTTTGGCCCTCGTACTTGTGTTCTCACCTTGAAATTAATTTCATGTGCTGTACATTTTTCAATTGCAGTTACTGATTGAATTGGTTTTGTAGATTGTGCCTAATTTTTTCTGCAGACACTTAGTTTATCCAAGTCTAACTTTACCGTTTATAAGAGATCGAGTGTGCAAGTTAGGAACATTGTCTGGAGACTTTTCTGTAAGTGTAAATCGGGATGTCAGAACAAATAATGAGACGTAGTTGCTTATTACAATGAAAACGTGTGAGCTAGCAGCATTGTTTTTTAAGCTATAACGAGACAAAAATATGAGGATAACGTACTACGAGTAGAGCTTGGGCACTCTCAAGCTCTCTACTTGCAGTACATATGTTGTCCTAACATATTTTTTTTTTATTACAGCTTAAGAAATCAACCTATTAGCGCACCCATGTTCACATTATGGGAATTAGCTCAAGTGTTTTACTTCCACTATGAAGCTAAATAAAATTACATTTAAATTTAATTTCAGAGTTTGCATCAGCTGTAAAAAAGTGTGAACATTTTGATTTGAATATACTTTATTGATGCTCTAGAAAAAATCCAGGTGATTGCAAATGCTCCTAGTTTTTGTTGGTTAACTCTCGTTTTGATTGGGTTTTCCTAACACCGTTACCATGTTGTGGTTCAAAGAATGTTACAAAGCAGCTTGGGTGTACTAACTTGCTGGAAGCTGATGTGTTCATTGAGCAGTTTACCTGTCCATCTAATATTGTCCTTGGCAACGTTTGAGTACCCATTGGTTGAATATGGTCGTTCTGTGAAAGTTCTTAACAAGACCTAGTGTATATTTGTTTGATTTACTGTTGATGTTGTAATTCTTACCAAGATTTCTCATCATGAAGTTTTGAGGCTTTTGCGAGATTAGACTGTTTTTTTTTCCCATAAACTTCATCAAGCTTGCTTCATTATTTATCAAAGGCAATTTGACCATAGAAGAGCGCTGTGCATCACAAAACTTTATGGAGTTTCTGAAGCCGAGTGATGTTAGTTGTCAAATTTTGATGGGCCGGAATTCGATTTTGGCTAGAAAAATGCAAATCTAGCAGTTTCGTCGTAGACTACGACCAAGATGAAAACATCCGTTTGGTCCCTCCACTAGTGTGGGGTGCGATAGCAACCATACCTCTTCTATACAAACTGTTTTCAAATGTATTCTGGATTACACTCTTTGTGCAATATTCTTGATGATTGAATAACTTCAATGCATAGATATATATTTAATGTAATTTTACTGTATAACATTACAAATTGTTTTTCTCCACTATTCTCTAATAAAAATATTATGCTACCAAATGTTGAATTGTGACTACGTGATCTTCTTCCATTTTGTATTTCCTACATAAAATCTTTGAGTTTCTGCTCACTCCCAAGATTACTATTTTGTTGAGGTGACGATCTATGCTCTCCCACAGTTGGGTGAGGCAGCGAAGCTCAAGCCGCTGGAGATCGAGCTCAAGAGGCTGGAGGACCTGAGCGAGAGTATCGTCAAGGACTTCGTGTACATGAGGCAGCGTGAGGAGGAAATGAGAGACACCAACGGTCAGTTGAAATTTTGTACTGAGTGTGGGAGTTTGAGAGAAAATGTTATTTTGCATTGAATGTGGGAGTTAGTGCAGGGAATGGATGTGTTATTTGGCCTCGAATGTGGAAGTTTTTGCTGGAAACGGATGTGTTATTTTGTACTGAGTGTGGCAGTTAGTGCAGGAAATGGATGTGTTATTTCACACTGAATGTGTGAATTAGTGTAGAAATTGAATGTTATTTTGGACTGAATGTGGGAGTTTGTGCAGGAAATGGATATGTATTTTACACTGAATGTGAGAGCTAGTAGAGGAAATGGATGTGTTTTTTACCTCTTGAAATTCAGAAAGAGTGAGGAGCCGTGTTTGCAGACTGTGTAACTGTAAAGAACTTGCTATCCTAAACTTTGTGCAGAGAATTATGGTGGCTTACAGGTCTTGAAATCAGACGAGGGCGTCATCAGACTGTCGCTTTTTGTGCCTTGCAGGTTTTAGTACTGAAAGTAATGGGTAATTTAGCTAAGCTTTGCATTGAACTAGTGTCAGGAATCGCTTATTTAAATTGAACGTAACTAAATAAACAATGTAGGATTTGGCTCAGGAAATGGTGGATATGTTACCTAAGTTTTGAAAATGAGTAAAGGCGAGTTGTTGTGTGTGCAAACTCCTTAGGTCACGATTTGGGTTTGATTTCTATCCGTTAGCAATTATCTTTTACAGTTGTAGTATGACAAAACATCTGTTAGGAAACGTACATATATTCTTTTCATCTTCAGGATGACGATGGGTGAAAATTTCCTTGATATTCAACTACCATCCTGTTGCTGGATATTGGTAGAGTAGTGAAAATTAGTGCCTGCTTTCAATGTGCTGGGTCTTCTTTCAATGTGTTAGGCCTGCCACTTCACACTTCAGTCTTGACTTACTCCTCTATAGTGAAGTGGAGATGCTTCATAGATTCTCCTGTGCTCATGTTGTGCTATGCAATATTTATTGCAAATGGCGTCTTCCCATTTGAAGATGCTCAAGTTAGTTTTGTTACGTAATTTTTTTTTAATGACGTGATGTTATGATGATTGGGTTTGTGTTAAATTTTTTGACTATAGCTAATTCTTTTTTCTTATGCATGAACTTTTACCCCAAAAAAATTTCTGATGATTTCAAGTGTCTGAAATCATCCTCACCTGCATTAAACTTGGGTGAGCTGCATATCATGAGTGTTACAGTTATGCCATATAATGGTACTCTTCTGCCATAGTACCTAGGAATAATTTACTCAACAATTCAATACAAATTGCACATGGAATGGTTTGAATACTATAGTAAAATTATTTCTAGCTGTTTTGACAGAAAATAGCATGTGTTGATGGTATCAATTTTGGTGGCTCTCACATCTTAAGTCGAGTACCACTTGCTTTTATGTTCATAGAATGATTGAATACTAAATTAAAATTATTCTTAGGTGGTCTAACACAAAAATAGCATGTGTTGATGAGATCGATCTTAGTAGCTCTCTCATCTTAGGGTCGAGTACTATTGCTGTAAATGTTCATGGAAAGACATTATACGCTCGCGAGCAAAAGTTTGAAATCACTTTCTTGAAATTGGTTCCGCTTGATTTTGAGCACTAAATATTTTTTCAATAACCATAAAAATTACATCATTTTAAGGATTCAACTCTTAACTTTAAATTGATACCAAATTCATTCAAATCAAGCCAGTATTTCGGGAGCTATCCCGGATTAAATCAAGGAGGTAGGAAAACAAGGAAATATGGGAAGAAATAAAACAACAAAAAATAATAAATAAAAAATTAATTTAGCCTCAAAATTAAGTGTCAATACTTTGTGTTCACTCCCCTTGCCCTAATAACTGCTCGAAGACGATTTTTCATCGACCTGATCAAGTTCTGAATTGATTCTTGTGGGATACCTTCCCACTCCTCAATTAAAGCCAATTTCAGCTCATTCAGACATGAAGGAGCAGGAGTTCTGGAACGAACCTTCCTCTTCAGTTCATCCCACACGTGCTCAATGGGATTCAAGTCAGGGCTGAGCGCTGGCCAGTCCAATGTGGCAATATCGACTTCTTCGAGGTATTCAGTTGTGCCACGAGTAGTGTGACGAGCGTTATCGTGCATAAGGAGGAAGTCGTCACCGATATGTCACGCATAGGGAACGACATGTTCCAGCAGAATATCGGAAATGTACCGGTCCGAAGTTAGACCGCCTCCTCGTCCCCGGCCAGGCACGAATACAATCTCCGTTTTACCGTCGAAGGAAATGCCGGCCCACATCATACAAGAACCGCCCCCATAAGCCACTGTTCCAGCAAAACAGCACTGCGCAAATCGCTCCCCAGGCCGCCTGTAGACCCTACCTCTTCGGTCGCTACCGTGCAAACACATCCTGCACTCGTCGGAGAACAGAACTTTACTCCATTGCTCAACCTCCCAATCAAGATGGGTGCGAGCAAATTGAAGGCGTGCTTGTCGGTGAGCTGCCTTGAGTTTTGGGCCTGTGGCAGGCCTTTTTGGAGTCAAGTTTGCTTGCTTGAGTCATCGAAAAACTGTCCACTTGCTGGCAGCTACCCCACCAACATCTCGGAGCTCCTGTTGAACGTCGACACCAGTCAAATGCCGATTTCGGAGAGAGGTTGATACGATAAAACGGTCATCCCTCTCTGAGGTGCACCGGCGTCGTCCAGATCTTGGTCTCGGGATAAAGCCACCAGTCTCCCGAAAGCGTTTGTAAACTTTCAAAACACATGACTGGCTTACGAGGAGCCGACGAGCGACAACTCGCTGGCTGAGCCCTTCTTGCAATAGGGCTACGATTTGTGCTGCTTCTGTAGGAGTTGTCTCCATTGTCGCTCAAGGAAAGGGTCAAAAGTACCGGAGATGTGTACCGATCTACGTGTGAAGGTGGACTGAGAAATCAAATCCGATAACAGGTGCTTTTATAGGGGGTCAATAGGTCGCTACTCACGGCATATCTAAGAATTGAAGCACGTTCTTTCCGTTATGCCTTCACTTGATCCGGGATAGCTCCCGAAATACTGGCTTGATTTGAATGAATTTGGTATCAATTTAAAGTTAAGAGTTGAACCTTTAAATTGACGTATTTTTTATGGTTATTGAAAAAATATTTAGTGCTCAAAATCGCGCGGAGCCAATTTCAAGAAAGTGATTCCAAACTTTTGCTCGCGAGTGTATTTTATTTTAGCATTTTCAATGCATCTTCATACGATGTTGTTTATTATCTCCACGATTATTCATGATGTGCAGAATCGACGAACTCTCGAGTGCTGTACTTCTCGCTGTTCTCGCTGTGCTGCCTTGTCGGCCTGGCCACTTGGCAAGTGCTCTACCTACGCAAGTTCTTCAAGGCAAAGAAGCTCATCGAGTAGATGGACCACCAAAGCTTACTTGCTTACTTCCTTCTATCCGCACATATTCTTTCCTCCCCGTGGAAACGAAGGCTTACAAGTTTTCTCATCGAGGGGAATCGAGTTCTCTGCCGATATTTTTCATTATTTGTCGGGTTGAATTGGATTTATCTTTTACTCTTCCTCCTGCTGATAGTTTTTTCATTCTATGTCTATTTCTAAATTTGTAATTTCAAGGAATTTCCGTATTGGATATTGTTTAGCAAAGTTTTGGGAACTAGCATTTTTTGGATAATCTGCATAAAATTAGTTTCTCTTGAGCTATATGCTAACGGTGTCTATATTATGTACCTTCCAATGGGACGTCGCACTTCTCCATAGTCTCCTGAGCTACCATCAGAGGACTAACGAGTGGCGACCTCGAGTCTGTTGTGAGAGCTTCATACTAACGGATTTGAATGGGGCCTTATTTTCTACGAAGTGGCTGACTTGTCATTTCTACAAACTCCTGATAAAACACATTTGGTTCTGCTCTTAGAAGTAGCTATCTTACTTTTTTTATTAGAAGTGATCATCGTTCTAAGCCGTATCTTTGGCAGAGTGCGTTCCTCTGTCTCAGCTAAATGTTCGCGACATTCTTCTCCTCACTGAGTTCCTGTGAAGCAATTTTGCATTGAAGTGTTCATGAGTTGCGGACATTTGAAGTTTCATTCGGAAACGAGCCTCACTTTTTCCTAGACTTCTTCCTTTTGAGACATTTTAATCGATTTCATAAGGGTGTTGAATTTTTCATATCTCTTATTCTTTTTCATTTAAGTCACTTCAAAGTTATTATATATTATCTATATTTCCTGGGTCTCATCGTTTACGCTGTAATATATTTGTTTTTTTAGTTTTCAACGACTGGCTAGAGTCCATGTCAACTCGTATTTCTTTTGAGGTGAAATGTTGTTAGGACTAATGCGAATGACTTTAATTTTAGATATTTTCAAAAGTGTTATTTATTGATTTCGCGAATATTCGTTATCGGATGAAGTTATTTATTCGAAATTATTGGAGAAGCTGTTTGAGAATTTAATCATTTGCAAGATGATTTGCTTCTAGATTTTAAATAATATCGAATTGCGTATTTTAACTATTGCGGAGTACTCTGCGTTCAAAATTGATTATAAATAGTTTGGAAACTTGCACGTGTTATTTAATTGAGCTTACGAGTCGCAAAATTGGGTATTTTGTAAAACAATCCTTGGTATGAACGATTCTTCTCAATCAATGAGGCAACTTTTTATTTATAAATTCTTTAGATGTTGCATGCTAATGCAACGGTGACACGATTGTCCGCTCTGATATACTGCAATATTTGTATATTTGCTTTGGGTATTTAATGGGCTCTTTGTGAGCTCGACTAACGGAACATAATTATAAGAAAATCAAACTAGCACATACGTGGAAGTCAGTTTCGTCACTAAGTAAGATTGAAAGGGTGGTTCAAATTGCAAGTGTAACGAGCAACTGAAAGTATTTTGTAGAATAGGTTTCTGGAGTGTTTGCTATTTTATGCTAGGGCTTGGGAAGGCTAAAAGGAAGTGCACTATGATAATAAGGGATAAGTTGCTTAATTTCTCACGTGTGAGATTTGAATGTCTGTGTGTGACTGAAGTCTTATTGTAGTGGTATGAAGGACTTCTATAACCTTGTGTCAATGCTAGGTTTTTGCGTTTTGCAAATGAAGGGAATTTATGGATAACTCTCTTTCTCTATGCTAATTATGTGTGCACGTTCGTATCGCCTGCATCTGAGGTGACTTCTCCTCTATTTGAAAGTTCTTTTCACGGCACTCTTTGTGAGCTATCACTTTTCCTTTTGGGGATGCAAAATTGCCTTCTTCGAGTGGCTTTGGATGTCAATTTTGGTTTGCAATTCAAAGTGTACCAAAATTAATCGGACCTTGTACTGTAGTCAACGAGTTACATATTAAGCATTTCACGAAAACTATCCTGTACTGGTTTGTGTTACAAAATAGCTTCTCTAGTGGACTTTTCGTTAATGGTTTGCGGATGATGGTGTAGAGTATTCTTATTTGTAAACTGTTTTTAAATAAAAAAACAAATCCCTGTCATTCATTTATGCCCAGATATGCCTCTGCGACTGAATGAGATTCAAGGAAGACAATGAAATCACTATCTGTAGTTCGAAGTTTAATGGATAAACGTATGACAATTTACAACTGTACAGCTAGACTATCAATCGCTTGGCTCAGGATGATAAACTTTTTCCTCAGGTAAAATTTCATATTTTCTACAAATTTCAGTCAAACCCGTATCTCTCAGCGAAGATCCCATAGGTTAATGACAATGGCGAGACAACTTCGGATTCACGTGATACTTTATTTTTTGAGTGAACTCTCAACTCGTAACTTTCAAATCTTATACCTTCGATGATTGTTCACGAAATCATTAAAATGTCAACCCCATCCTACTCCATTAGTGTTTCAAAGACCAAGAACAATGCCTCTGATGCAAATTAGGCAAAACAAGTACCAAAAACTACAAGAAGAACTAACCCTTTCAAATACTCAGCACCTTCACGCCTGCATTTCATCAGTGGACTCTTTTTCAGCACCCATAGCACCAATTTCCTGCAACAGCTTCTTTTTGCTTTCGAAGTAATCTCGGTACCAGAGAATAGTGTCCTTCTTTCGCTGCGCAGTGATGTAGGGGTTCTTGCTGAGCCCCACACACACGAGCTCCATGAAGTGGGCGATGGGGCCCCTCTTGGGGCACCACGGCGACAGATGGCGCTCCAGGAAAATGTGGTCCTGGAAGCCAACATTCGTCTCCTCTGCATAGATGCCTGTGGAGTGCAGGCTAGAGATGTGACTCAAAAAAAACCATGCCGTTTTTTTAAAAAAAACACGTTTTTTTTACAAAAAAAACCGTGGCCAAAAAAACGTGGATATTTTGTTTTTTTTTTTAATATTTTGTCTGAAAATAACTCAGCAAGAAAAAGAACCACATTACATTATTTGTTTTCATGTCAGATTACAAAATAAAAGAGCATACTTCTTAATTGATGGTTTTCCATGGTTTTATGAAATTTTTCATTTTCTGCGGTTTCATGCTTTGATATTTCATTTATTTTACAATACATGTGAATGACCATCAACTCCCAAAATGGTGTGTTATAATAACATAACTTTACTTATGTTCATTGATAGAGTTGTGACTAAAAAACCATGCTCTTTTTAAAAAAAAACATGTTATTCATAAAAAATTATGAATAAAAAACATGGATAATAATATATTTATGTGACCTTAAAAATCCAATGCTGTTTTTTTTAAAAGAAAATTCTTGACTAAAAAAATATGGCTATTATATTTTATGGGACCAAAAAATTTTTTTTTAATATATTTAAAAAAAAACAATGACTAAAAAAACACGGATGTAAATATCAGGAAAGTTATTTTTCTTTAATTGAATTGTCTTTAGCAACTTATAATCAAAGAATGCTGTTAATATTGAAATCATGTTTATTAGAACTGTACTAGGTCTTAGAATAAAATATCTACAAAGAATCTATTCACTCCATAAAACCTTTCAGAGACCAGCTCCATCCTCAGTCATTCAGTAAAATTTGGTGAAATGGACAATGAATTTTCACTGTTCCTTTGAAAAACATTAGACTGAATGACTTACTGAGGATGGAGCTAATCTCCGAAAGGTTTTATAGAGTGAATAGACTCTTTGTGGATATTTTATTTGAAGACCTGGTACGGTTCTAATGGATATTAATATATCTTATGTGACCAAAAAATCCATGCTATTTTTTAAATGTTTTTGTTACAAAATAGTCATGACTAAAAAACACGGATATTAATATACTTTATTTTACCATAAACAACCATTCTGTTTTTTTTAAAAACATTGGTCAATATTGAGTTGAATGTTGTCAACAAATTTCATAATTTCGTAGGTATAGGTAGGTAATATAGTGGATTTTAAGACGTTTTACACGAATGACAATGTGCCCGGAAATTCTTAGTTTTTGAGTTATTTAAGTTTGAAGTTATACAAACGGCGCTCCTGAATGGCCTTTTTTGCGGAAAAGCAGTCATTGTTTTTGCAATAGAAACAGAAGCTAACCCCCTATTACAAACGTAAAGAGGTTGGGTCGTGAGGGGTAGCCACCGTTCTTTTAGTGAAAATTATAAATAAACATCACTAGAAACCTTTATTTATAATTTTCACTAAAAGAACTGTGGCTACTCCTCACGACCCAACCTCTTTACGTTTGTAATAGGGGGTTAACTTCCGTTATAAATTAAAATATGCTAGCCGCGCGCGCTTCCATGGCGCTCACAAGCCAGCTTCAAAGTTGAATAATTCAAAAATGATGCATCACCGGGCTGAATATCATTCATGTAAAACGTCTTAAAATCGACTATATTACCAATCTATACCTACGAAATTATGAAATTCATTGACAACATTAAACTCAATATTGACCACATCTTTTTACAGAAAAATCATGATTAAAAAATGTGGATATTAATATATTTTATGTTCCAAAAAAAACATGCTGGTTTTTTAAACCATGTTTTCTTTACCAAAAAATCATGATGTAAAAACATGGATATTAATGACTTTTTGTGAAAAAAACATGGTTTTCAAAATGTCATGATTTTTTTGGTCAGATAAAATTTAATAACATTATGAGAAATTTTTCCATGACGTGAATTTCTCATCGGCTCTAAATTAATTTGGTCTTTAATTATCTTCCAAAATATTTGAACCCTACTTTTCCTCAAGAAATAAATCATAACTTTCAGTAGTAGTGTGGTGCATGGTGGCGTAAAGGTGGCAGATGCGCTCTCGTTGTGACGTCATTTTGCTCTGAGATTGGGCGGACGGTGGATGCGCTGGCTGGTGCTCTCCGAGCCACGTCGACCCTGCTGGTTACCGGCTATTCCTCGCGCTATGAGGGTTGAAGTATCCTGAACTTGGTGCCCGTTCTTGCTCTTCTTTCATATCATATCCTATGTTTATTTTGTGTGACTGGCATATTTTCGTTTCGTTATATTTTCGTTGGCTCTCTTGCCGCAGTTGAAATTCTTGCTTGTCTTCATTGGCATTTAAATTACTTAACGACACCCTTGTGTCTAACATTGCCGGCGGCTTGCCGCGCTTGAAGCTTTTTATAAGCCTTAATTGAATGGGTTCACCTCTAAAAATTGATATAAACTCTAACTAAAGTTTGGATTAGGTGTCCTATTCGAAGTGAATTGATCTTATTAAAAGTCCAGTCCAATGACCTTAACCTATTTTCCCTTAAATTCTTTCGGGCCTTAAAGGAAACTTTTTCCACTGAAGCCACAATTAAGTTCAGGTGTGTGCTAGCTTTGTTCTTCTGTGTTTGCTCTGTCGTGATTCATTTACAATATCCTCTCGTCGGTCGTATGTTGAGATTGTTTAGTTTGTTTATTTTTTTCAGTAAGCGGTGACCGCTCCATCGTATCGTTCTCTTCCCAATGGTCTTCATTCGGCCTTGCGGATGCTGGTGTTTTCTTTAGTTTGTCGGCCGCTCTGCCTTAGGTACGTAAGGCTTGGTGGTGCCCCGTTACAGTTCAAAATTTATTCTTAACTTGATATTTTCTGAGCATAGTTAACAATCTGATTTTCATATTAGTGACCCAATTCGGTTTTATTAAGTTATCGCTTATTTTTCTTCTCTCGAATTCTTCCTGCAGCGGGAACACCCTCCGTCTTCTCTTGGTCGGGATACTTTCCCACAATCTTAAGCAGTGCTGAGTTCGCTTCGCTCACCCCGTCTTTAATCGTGAACTGCGTCTGCTTGAGGCGCTGTGGAGCGCCCCATGCGTCTTACTCTACTCAAAATTAACCTTCCTTGTCTGCCCCGCTTTGACTCGAGCTGAGGCATTTTTAATGTAAATTTTAAACTGAGTTTATGTCTTGAATAAAATTATTGAAAACCCTAAATAATTTGGGGCTTGTTGACGGCATAGCCGTTTTGATGCTTCCTTTTGCCCTGTTGGGAATATAATAAACTAAATGCGGAGTGAAAATCTGCGTGAATTAAAATTTCTGTTCTTTTCATCCCCTTCCTTCCGCGTGTCAGATATCCTTTAGCGCCCGTCTAAGTGAAAATTCTGACAACATTCCTGTTTTTTGTAAAAAATCTTTTCTTCAAAAAGCATGGTTTTTTGGTCACATAAAATAAATTAATATCCATGTTTTTTACAGATTTGATTAGTCATTAGTTTTAGCCTCCCTACCCAGCAACAAATGCGTTCAACAAAAAGGAGGCCTACCTAACTCTCAGCTTGGGCCCTCACATTGTCCCCCTGGGAGCGCTAGTTCCCATAGATACAATAGTTGTATCACCCTGAGGGGGCGTTTTTTTACAAAGAAGTCGTGACCAAAAAATGAATCACAATAACTTTTTAATAAAAAAAAACATGTTCAAAAAAAAACATGATTTTTTGGTAACATAAAATATGTTAATATCCATGAATTTAAGACACGATTTTTTATGAAAAATACAAAATAAAACAGCATGGTTTTTTTGGTCGCATAAAATATATTCGTATCTAGGTTTTCTTATACATCATTGTTTGTAAAAAAAACATTTTTTTAAAAAACAGCATGGGGTTTTTTAGGTCTCATAAATATATTCATATTTTTTTAGTCATGATTTTTTTAGTACAAAAACAATTTTTTGGTCTCATAAATATATTTATGTTTTTTCAGTCATGATTTTATAATAAAAACATGTTTTTTAAAAAAACTGCATGGGGCTTTTTAGGTCACATAAAATATATTGTTTTTAGTCATGATTCTTTGTAAAAAAAACCAGCATGGTTATATTTGGTACCAGAAAATATATTAATATTCATTTTTATTATTCAGAATTTTTTGAAAAAAAAAAACAGCATATTTTTTTGTTCACCTAAAATATATTAATATCTATGGTTTTTAGTCATTTTTATGTAATGAAAACATAAAAAAGAAACCATACAGTAAAAGTGATGGCAGATAACCCACAATTACCTAGAGGAGTTTAAGAGGTACAGCAGGAGCCACAGAACTTATATTGATGGAGTCAAAATTCAGAGCTTATTATCTCTGCTATTTCTGATTTTTTTGGTCATTTAAAAATAAAATCAGACATAGTAGAGATCGTAAGCTCTGAATTTTGACTCCATCAATATAAGTTCTGTGGCTCCTGCTGTTCCTCTTAGATGCCTCTAGGTAATTGTGGGTTATCTGCCACCACTTTTACTGTATGGTTTCTTTTTGATGTTTTTATAACAATAAAATGACTAAAAAACATGGAAATTAATATATTTTAGGTGTCCAATAAAAAAACCCAGACATATACTTAACAAAATTTAGGTGTGCAAAAAAACCAAAAAAAAACAAAAAAAAAACACATAAAAAACACTTTTTTTTTGCAAAAAAAACCGCAATCAAATAAAACCGTTTTTTTTGCATCACTAGTGCAGGCACATTAATTTTCCTCCAATATAAGGTCGCTCACATTACGAACACCCTAATTTGAGCTAACGCCGTTCGTAATGAGAGCAAACACCACTAATATGAGCGAACACTGTTCATAATGTTAGTGAACCCATTACGTGAACTGTATTACGGTGTTCGTAATGTAAAGAAAGATGACGGCATCCTTTCAATACAAACTCATGCGTAACACGTACAGTAATTCAGCAGGAAGATGGCATTTCCTTTCAATACAACATGACATAAAACAAACCGTAAGGCCCATATCACACTGTTCTGGCAAAGCAGCATCTAGCAAGCTCGTACGAGCTATCTAGCAGATGGTCTGCGAGACTGGTAGGTAGGAATAGCATTTTCACCTCGCATGCTGTATAAAAAGTGCAAGTTCAGGGTGAGGGCAACGGCTCGTAATAGTGCTATTCCTACCTACCTACCAGTCTCTCAAACCACCTGCTAAATTGCTCATGCGAGCTTGCTAGATGCTGCTTTGCTAGCTCAGTGTGAAATGATCCTTATTGAGCATGGAGATGACATTATATATGAATACAAAATCACGCACAACGAATACCATCATTGAGCGAGATAATGAACCTGGATAAATAAAACTCGCTTTCCACCGATGTTGCAATGCAGCAATCATTATGCGTCGTGAGAACATAGATGAAGCTTCACACAAGATTTTTGACTGGAACCTGACACCAGGGTTGCGGAGTCGGTGGAATAAATTTGTGACTCCGACTCCGACTCCGACTCCACCTTTCCAGAATTTTGCGACTCCGACTCCGACTCCGACTCCACCTTTTCAGAATTTGGCGACTCCGACTCCGACTCCGACTCCACCTATTCAGAATTTGGCGACTCCGACTCCGACTCCGACTCCACCTTTTCAGAATTTGGCGACTCCGACTCCGACTCCGACTCCATTTCTCCAGAATTTGGCGACTCCAACACCGACTCCGCCTATTCACAATTTTGTGGCTCCAACTTCACCTATTCATAATTTATAAGATGAATATTTTATTTCTTAACTAGTGTACACACACCGTCAAAAATGACGAGATTCAATACCTTTCTAAAACAAATTTTCGTTTGAGTGGAGTTTCCATGCTTTCAGCTTATTCCAAAGGTAACTTAAATTTCTTATAAGAGTAATAAACACTCAGAACACAGCATTTTTGAGCCGCAAGAGAAGTAGTTATAGCCATTCGTGTCCTATCCGAGATACAGAAATTCAGCATTACTGAAAGCAACTGCGAACTTGTGTATGTATATTTTAATATGCAATACAGTACATTGCATTACAGTATATTGTAATATACAATACAGCATATTGTAATATGCAATACCCCGCCGAACTCGGTATTCACGATACAAACTTGAGTATATAAGGCTATGGATCGCTCTAATTGTGATGAAAGTGACTTATTATAGAGCTATTGCACAACGAAAATGAGTGTATTAATTGACCGTGAACTGGAACCAAGACCGCCAGTGCAAATTTTTTCCTATCAATTATTCTTAACAGCGTGACACAAAACGTATAAATAAACACACGACAGTCATTCTTAGTAGTAAACGGTTGCAGGTGTTGAAACCTGTGCATATGTTCATTATATTCTTTATTATCGAACGACTTTTAAATTGACTACAGATTGTTAATAATCAAGATACTAGTGTACATGATTGGTCAAAAATGACGGGATCCAATGGTATCGTTTTAAAAAAATCTCAAGATAAAATGGCAAACAAATATATCCATTGTAATAGTACCCGCGATTAAAATACAGTATTCTCATACTTGTGACTGGTAAAACTCGTATCACAGATACGGTCATTAAGCATATTCAAAAACGTCACAAACGCACACAACAACCAAGCAAATTGTATAACATAATACCTATCTGAATTGTAATTTAAATTATTGTTCGCAAGAGGTTTTTAAAAAATTTGCCATACCTTTTAAGCATTTAAATGCCTTTGAAATTTAAATGCGATGAGCCGCATTTTCTTGACAGTTGATTCGATTTTCACGCAATGGTTTCTACTTATAAACATAAGTGAGCAGATGCCTGGTTTTTCATATTTCGATGGTATTTATGATACTGAGTTTGGAGACTGGTTACAGAGTTTGGTAGAGTGTGCGAAAGGCGGAAATTGAGGGTAAATGTGAATAAAAGTAAGGTGATGAGATGTTCAAGAGGTGGAGTGTTTGGAACTTTGGATGTGAGGTTGAATGGGGAAGTTTTAGAGGAGGTAGAGCATTTTAGGTACCTCGGGTCGGATGTGACTGTTAAGGAAAGTATGGAAGTAGAAGTGAAGCATCGAGTGAGTGAAGGTTGTAAGACATTGGGTGCAATGAGGAAAGTTTTTGAATGCAGGAGTTTGAGTATGAATGTTAAGAGGGGACTGTATGAAAGATTGATTGTGCCAGTTTTGTTGAATGGAGCAGAGTCCTGGGGGTTGAGAGCAGCTGAGAGGAGGAAGTTGGATGTGTTTGAGATGAAGTGTTTGAGGAGCACGTATGGAGTAAATAGAAGAGATAGGATCAGGAATGAGTTGGTTAGGGGGCAGACTGGTGTTATCAAAAAGTTGAGCAGGCGAGTGGATGAAAAAGTGCTTGGATGGTTTGGGCATGTTGAAAGAATGAATGTTGAGCGGCTGGTGAAAAAGATATATATGTCAGAAGTGAGTGGTCTTCGAGCGCGAGGTAGACCACGGATGAGTTGGATGGATGGGGTGAGACGTGCTTTGTATGAGAGGGGTCTGACTGTGGACGTGGCGAGAGGGATGGCTGCGGAGAGAAGTGCGTGGGAGCAGTGTATAGGGAGGTAATTTTATTTCTGACGCGTTACTGGAAGTTGCCCGCTTGTGATGGGGTTGACCTGTCATGTGCGGGGGGAGGGGCTGCACTCAATGAAGCGGTCGGGGTAAACCAGCTGTGGCTGTCGGGCCTGACTGTGGGAGGTGGTTGTGCTGGGCTGCTGCTGATCCTAGCAGTTCAGGTGCAGCCAGTGCTGCCTCTCTCGCCTCCTAGTGACTAAGTGTGGGGATTGTGGCCTGCTGTCGGCTACCCTCCCATAGGGAGGATAAGCCCGGTATATGTATGTATGTATGTATGTATTTATGATACTGTCCAAGCAAGCAGATTCCCATTGTAATGAGATAGGGGAAATTACGCACGAGAACATATACTTATCATTGACGGACACCTGGTTTTTTATTATATCGGGTGTCCTGTAAAAATGTTCCCGATTTTTAGTTAATTATATCTCAGCTTTAAATTAACATATTTGAATTGCCTTTGTTCACAATGTAGTAAATTTTGTTTCCTTTTCGAATAATTTATGTTATTGAAAATCGGTTGAATAACCACTTTATAATGTCCAATTTACTGAAAGGAGTAGAAAAATTAATTGTTCAAATGAAAAGTTTTTAAAACAATATTGATATTCTTCCTTATTTTGTAGTTTCCATAAAACTGAACACACAAAAATTTTAAGGAGTAACAAATCATTACCTTATATAACCTTAACGACATACCCTCCATTTCTCTCAAGGCAAGTATTACTTCTAGCCACCATTGAACGAAGAGTTTT
The DNA here is from genome assembly GCA_030386875.1 of Morinoia aosen. Classification (NCBI taxonomy): domain Eukaryota; kingdom Metazoa; phylum Arthropoda; class Malacostraca; order Amphipoda; family Talitridae; genus Morinoia; species Morinoia aosen. The sequence continues at coordinate 93,671,930 of CM059559.1, read as the reverse complement.
ACCCATTATTCCACCGTTTTCTATCAGTCCTTGAAACACTATTATTGAGAACACTTGAAAATTGAAACCTCTCAGAGGGTTTAAATACTTAGTTGTATGTACGATACATCGTTATGAAATTATTCTCAACAGTAGGTATTGAGGAATGGAGAAGAACACCAGTGTTGTTTTTAAAACTTTCCCTTTGAACAATTTTTCTACTCCTTTCAGTGAATCGATCACCTTGAAGTTTATTCAACTGATTTTCAAAAACTTATATTATTTCAAAAGGAAACCAAATTGAATAAATTGTAAATAAAAGACAATTAAAATATGTTAATTTAAGCAGAGATATTATCAATTAAAAAGTCCGGGACATTTTTGTGGGACACGCAGTATAGTATTGATTGTTCTTATACAATAAATGGTCAAGTGTCTCCTTTGAACAAATTAATAAATAGGTTTAGCTATTTCGTGAGCGTAATCTCTTCTATGTTAGTACAATGAAGTTTTAGGACTTAAAACTTAAGAGAAATTGGTCGAACATTTATTTCAAATACAGAAGAACTTCAAGGGAACAACAGCAAGTCGTTTCCCGAGATACGCAAAAATAGAAACCGTACCCAAGTTAGGTGGATCTTGAGGATTCCAACAGTACGCACAGGAGCGTCCTCTGCGAAATTTTTATTATTGAATTCCTTTAAAATGAAGACCGAAAATCTTCTTTAACGTAAGGTTAGTTTTTAAAACGATACTCGCTAAAAATAGAAGACACCCAATGGACGCGGCCGGTCATCAGCACGGTACTCCGGTAGGAAATTTTAGAGGCGTTCTGAGTAGAGAGATACAGAGTTTTAAGATGTCCGGTCGCCGACTAGGTGAATATCGTATCTTATTGTAAGATTACATATAGCACTAAGATGTTAACAATTAATTGACAATTAATTACCTTGAATAGTAAGTGCCTATTCAAGAGGCTGCAAAAGCCGGGTCGAGGAGTTCAAGTCGCAGAAAGAGACTGCTTTTTACGCAATAGAAATAAGTTAGAGGTACCAGACCCACTTTTATTAAAAGGAAGACATGCTGCCCAAGCAGAGCAAGCTCAAAGAAAATTTAATGAGTGAACGCCAAAGCGTCACATGTAATGTTAATTAAAGCTATTTAAGGTTAATGCAGTCTGCTAGAAGCGCAAACATGCTTATTTATAGAAAGTTAAATTTAAACACAAAAACCGGAAAAAAATATGCAGCTGCAAAACAAAAAACAACGAACAAAAAGATCTAATTTCATCAGTTTCAAATTCTTGTCTGTGAACTAAGAGAGGCCAACTGAAGAAAACTTTTTCCTCCACAAAGCCGCCATCAGAAATACGGAAAATATTCAACAGGAAATTTCATTGGACAAACAAAATTGGCTGTTCGTCTTTGTTGGTTGATCTGTCTCCCTTTCACGCTCTTAGAGATACTTAACTACTGTATCTGTGATGCCAGTTTCACCAGTGATCAAGTATTAGAATATTTTAATCGCGGGTGCTATTAGGATGAAAATATTTCTTTATGGTCCACATCTGGAAGATTTCTATACAGACAATATCGAATCCCGTCATTTGACGAGTCGTGTACACAATTATGTATACTGAGTGTTTCAGAAAACGAGGTACAAAATTGCACATCAAGTAGAAAATGGCCAAATAAACACTTTTTGTCCTATGAAATTTTCACCCAAAAAATCGGGGTTGGGAGGCATTAGGTGTTTATTGTTTTTAAGGTTTAAATTTAATGGCACAATTACTCGCGGTATTGATTCTGAATTTACTTTGCAAAAATTGTTCAAAATGTGTTCCACCTACATCTATGCGCTTTTCGAATGTTAGCCTTAACGGCTGCCGAATATTAGGAAACACGTCTGGCATTAAGGTATCTCACCTGCAGCCACTGCAATTCTGGCCACAAGATCTTCCTCAGACCCAATGGGTGTAGCATAAACAAGGCTCTTCACGTGTCCCCAAAAATTGAAACCGAGTGGAGTCATGTCAGGAGATCTAGGAGGTCTTGTAACTAGCACATTTCGCCCGATCAACGTAAATTCAAAATAAATATTGCGAGTAGTTTATTCATTAAATTTCACCCTTTAAAACAATAAGCTGCTAATATCTCAATGTCTCTTTCTTCGGAAAATTTTATGGAAGAAAAAGTTTTTATTTGGATATCTTCTATTTGGTGTGCAATTTTTTGCCTCTTATTCTGAATCTGAAACACCCTGTATATTACTGACAAGTGTTTTCTGAGTAGGTAATGTAGGCATTGTCTACACTGAGAAGCATAGATATGCATCAACAGTTTTTTATTACTAAGTATGCACTAATTCAGTGAAATTATAGTAGTTAATTCAATCACTATGCTTCAAATCCCCAAAATTATGATATACGTGTAGATAAGGTAGGTAAGATTTGCACACTGCCTTTTCTTCTTTGTATCTACACTATGCAGGGTAACAATGCAGAAAAGGTGTCATATTATTGCTCAACACTATGTTACATTTCGGCTATAATAAGCAAAAGTTGTTCTGCTTTCATTGCAGGGGCCTGACGTTTTCGGAAAGTTTTTTTTACGAATAAAAGTCACTTCTAGCTTCTTTGCGTGTATTATGATACTATCTCTTATTTTCGTCTAACTTTTTACTTTGTATTGGACACTTTGTTATTTTAATAAACGCCCAGGTTCTTCTCATTTCGTATTTTTTGGAGCAATTTGAAACGTTTCCAGCAAGAGAATTTGTACTATCGCATAAATGCAAAAACCATTGCAGCTGAGATAGTGCATTGTTTTCAGTTACAATGTGTGTGTGACTGTAAGTGAAGTTTTTGCTGGTGTGTGTAATTATTTTCATTGCAGCTCGCTTACATCGTATTTTTATTTTTTTTAAGTGTCTCAATGCCGATATAGATAACCTTACAACATTTCCAAATCTTCCTTAACAAGAAGTAATTAATTACATAATGCTACAAAACAAATACTATTTCAGTTTTTTAAAATGTATCAACATAATTATAAAATTCTGCATTTCAGCGTATACTAGCTTAGAAACTGGGGAGTGATACGAAGATAAAAATTAAACATGATGATGAAATAGTGAAAAACAATATAACTCTGAAAGAACCAAATTACATTCAAGGAATAACTTGAGAAATGAGAAGAAATTTTTATTATCAATACATGTTAACTTGACTTAAAAACACGGAAGCCATATCAATTTTGATAATATGACTTGAAAACTAGAAGTCTTTGTGCACTAGACCATAGCTTCAGGTTTCGGCAAAGACTACTCATTGGCAATGAATCATAACCAAAAGACTAGAAATGTTTATGATCATTATCAATCAATGCATCATTTTGAGCATACAGAGTTACCACTCTTTATGTGAGTACAATGTATTGCATCAGCTGAAATGTTCTGCAAGTAACTTGCAACACATTTACTACTATTTTCCTGTTCCTATGTATTAATTGAAGGAAAAATGAACAAAACAGAAATATACAGAATGAATTTGCGATGCTTTCAATTACTAATTCCTGCTTTTAACTACAAAATATACATTAATGCTGGGTACAAAAATTATATTTCGCACTCGTAGGTTTCTCATATATATCTGTGCAAACCCTCAATGACTAGATAACATGACGGTATTAGGTGATAGGAATAAATACGCTGTTTCAAACTTAGAACAAAACAATCAACGAAAACATTGCGTATTTCTTAGATTTTTCAGCAAAGCATTCTAACTCTGTTTTGGTTTACTTCTAGTTTTAAAGAATTATAAATAATTTTAAGCAAAAATTAGAATCGAAGATACCAAAAAATAGCGACTCCAACCACGACTCTTCCACATCCGAATGAACGACTCCGACTCCGACTCCGACTCCACCACATTCGGAAAAGCGACTCCGACTCCGACTCCGACTCCATCACACTTCAGAGTAGCGACTCCGACTCCGACTCCGACTCCACCACACTTCAGAGAAGCGACTCCGACTCCGACTCCGACTCCACCCTAAAACATCCGACTCCGGCGACTCCGACTCCCGACTCCGACTCCGACTCCGCAACCCTGCCTGACACGAGGATCACCATCATCACAGAACGCTTCAAACACGGCTAATATAGGGACTGACTCAATCATTTAATGGAATCGAGCCCAAGAACCATCACCATCATAAAACACTTCAAACACGGCTAATACAGTGACTCACCAAACTTGTAGCCTGGAATCGAACACGAGGATCATCACCATGACAGAATGCTGAGCTAATACAGTGACTCACCAAACTTGTTGCCTGGAATCTAACAAGAGGATCATCACCATGACAGAACGCTGAGCCAATAAAGAGACTCACCGAACTCGTTGTTGCCTGGAATCACGAGAATCATCATCATGACAGAACGCTGAGCCAATAAAGGGACTCACCGAACTCGTTGTTGACAGGGAACTGCCAGACCTTGCCCTGCTCGGTCCAGTCGATGAGCTCCTGGAAGTGCGAGTCGGCAGGCCGGGCGGTGCAGAGACGCAGGTCCCGCGCTGCCTGCGCCTCCCACGTTGGCAGCAGCGGCGCTGGGGGCGGCAATGCGGCGGCGGTATCGTCATCCGCGGGGGGGAAGATGTTCAAAGGCGTTGCGTCGAATAAGCCCATCCCTGACGTGCTACATCACAAAATTAGAATTATCACCATTAGCTTTACGAGAGTGTTGATTCTTTAGTATGTTTTTTATGGCTTTACGTCAAACAAGCCCAGTCATGGCAAGTTGAATTACAGAAGTTAAATTACTATTGATGTTATCTTCATGCGTTTATTGATAAATATTTTTTGGCTATAAATGTACACAATTTCCTGCTTTATATGAGCTCAGTTTTAAATTATTACAGCTTCATCGAGCTGCGTGATAGAAATGATCATTTTTACCCGTGTGTACTAGTTAAGGAACTTCTTGGCTCTGCTTCAAATAGCCCAGGCCTAGTGTAATAAATGTTAGAACCACCGTCACTAAACTGTCGCCGTCATCAGGCAGTCACCGATATCAGGACTAGGAAAGAACTGCCACTCGGCAGTGAACTCCAAACAACACACTAGGGAACTAATTTGACGAGAAATACAATATATTGATGCTATTTTCGAAAGAGGACCGTAGAGTCCACTTGGGCGTTAAAGGGTTAAGCTTAAGCACACCAAATGTCAATGTTCTGATATCTTGCACACAGTTCTCCTGCCAAAACTACCACCAATTCCTCATCCTTTGCCCTGAAAAACTGCGTCACACTCTTTAAAGTGCATCGCGCAAAAGAGTTTAAAACCCTATTGCTCCAAATAGTTAAAAACATAACAGTCGTCTCCCATTAACACGGCAACTAGTGACCATCAAAGAACTAAATTCACTTTGTATTTAAAATAAAGAACTGTTACAACTTGGCTCACAGGTTTTCGAAACGGCGTGAGGTGTGCCTGCTGCGCCGCTTCTCCACAGACAAATGAGACAGAGTGCTCCTGTGAACCATACAAAACGGTTAGAATAAGACTATAAGACTATGCATAGCTGAAGGCAGTGATGTCTTTCACTGGAAAAAAAACCGGAACATTTACATTGAATGACAATTGAAATTTGAGATAGTTTTGCCTTTTTGTACTCAGTAGAACACTTATCATATCAACCAGCTTTGTTTATCTAAGCTGCCATTTCAATTCATAAATAACTTTCATGAATTTTAAAAATAATTGTGTAAACCGCAACTAACAACCATTTTCTAATGGAGCCACACTTGGACAGTATGAAAAGTGACAAGTACTTCAGACACTTCATTCTAAACTCCTGAAAACGAATGCCATGAATACACAGTTGGAATCAATAGTTGAAGTTGTAGTCAAAATCAACTGAATACCTAACCGCATCATGATCATCAATAGTACAACCAAGCATTTATACAAGATAAAAGCAATCGATGATGAATATGACATGGAGTATCAAGGAAAGAGCCATGCCAACAGGCAGAAGGTACTGGTGAGAGTAAAGCAACCATACTTGAGTTTAGCAGTAGCCAATAGGTACAGGTGAAAGTAAAGCAACCATACTTGAGTTTGGCAGTAGCCAATAGGTACAGGTGAAAGTAAAGCAACAATACTTGAGTTTAGAAACAACCAATAGGTACAGGCGAGAGTAAAGCAACCATACTTAAGTTTGGCAACAACCAATAGGTACAGGTGAGAGTAAAGCAACCATACTTGAGTTTGGCAACAACCAATAGGTACAGGCGAGAGTAAAGCAACCATACTTGAGTTTGGCAGCAGCCAATAGGTACAGGCGAGAGTAAAGCAACCATACTTGAGTTTGGCAGCAACCAATAGGTACAGGCGGTGGTAAAGCAACCATACTTGAGTTTGCCGGCAGCTTCAGGCGAGAGCCGAGGTTCGGAAGGAGAAGATCGAGCTGCATCAGAGCGGACACGCTCCAAACTCTCCAGCAGTTCCTTCTGTGTCTCCTCGCCTCCGCCAACCTCCTCTGCCACTTTTTCGACAGCCTTTGCCATTTTGGGTCCTGCAAACATGCCAAGAAGAGCTCTAGATAAATTCTAAATAGCTGGTGTTTTTCCCAATTTTCTTGACAGCCTTTGCCATTTTTGGTCCAGTGATGTCAAGAGAAGATCTAGATAAATTCTAAATAGGTGGTGTTCTTTCCAGTTTTTTCAACAGCCATTGCCATTTTGGGTCCAGCCAACATGCCATCATGATAAGACCTGGACAAATTCTAAATAGGTGGTATTTGCCCATTTTTGGGGGAGGTTGAAAAAGCTACTGCATTATTAGTGGGATTAGTAGCTCTGTCTTTAATTCATGGTTTGTTAAATGCATCTTTTTCATGGTTAAAATAATAGAATAAGCCTTCCTTTGAAGTAAATTCAAGCACAATGACAACTCAGCACATGAGTTGTCTTAACCTTGAAATATTATTCAAAATATAAACCAAATTTCATAATTATCGCCAACTATACACCAATCGTTTCTTTCAAAAAGAGGAAAATAACCAATCTAAGGCTCTGGCAAATAGAATGATCTAACCCAGTACCTGTTTTTAATGCCATGCTTAGAAAATTTCAACATTTTCCAAGTAAAATAGTTCAAACACAGAATCTGACACAGAAAACACAGTAATTTACTAAATTATGTCCATTAGTCTCTCAATTGTGCAGGACAAATAAACAAAAATGATTTTCATATCTAACAAAATTGAAAAATTTATGTCCCCTGTTTAAAATTGTTTTCATATTTCATACAAATTTTATTACTTTGAAACTCCATAAACAAAAACTTATGATACCGCATTTGATGGGACTTTGTCCGTAGGACTCTACCTAGCTTGCTAAAAAATACAAAAATATTCATGTTTCATAAAAGGTAAATTTTGACTACTATAGTACACAGTAAAAACTACCCAAATTATGATACAATTAGACCAAGTACAAATTTTGATTGAGTAGGCACCTAGCTCAAAAATGTTAAAATATTCATACGAGAACAAAAAACATAAATTTTGACCAACCAACAGCTTGAAATTGTTGCTTGAGCGCCTGTTTAGACTCGGGGGGAGGTGCAGGTCTGCGTACCCGCCGCAGCTCACTGGTTGCTAGCTTCAGTTCCTTCCTGCCCTCGTTGGTAGAGCTGCCCTGTAGCACCCCCAAAATTTTGCTTAGTAAAAGATGCCAAGCACAGATTTGATAGAATAATAAGGTTAGCAAGATCAAAATGTACTGGTTGCAGTTCCTTCCTGCCATTATCCGTAGAGCTGCCCTGCAGCAACACCAAAATGTTGCTTCGTATAAGACGCCAAGCACAGATTTGATAAAATAATAATGTTAGCAAGAATATAATGTACTGGCTACAGTTCCTTCCTGCCATTCTCCGTAGAGCTGCCCTGCAACAACACCAAAATGTTTCTTCGTAAAAGGCGCCAAGCACAGATTTGATGAACTTAAAAGGTCAGGAAGATTATCATGAACTAGCTGCAGCTCCCTCCTGTAAAATGACCTTAAAGCCAAATCAAAATTTCACTCAAGAAAAGACCTAAAGCACAGATTTGAAAACATTTACACGGTTAGCAAGATTATTCTGCACTGGCTGCAGCTCATTGTTGGCCAGCCGTAGTTCTTTCCTGCTATTGACCTTAGAACAGCCCTGTAGCACGGCCAAAATTTTGTTTTATATAACGGCATCAAACTCAGATATAATTAAATTTTAAGGTTGGCCATTTCATCATAAATGTCATTGGTGATGAGAACTGCAAGTAGAAAGGCTTTTTGAAACTAACAAAACAGAGAAAAATTTATCTATAAATAGGCATGAATGCTTACTCGTGGGCATTATAGTCAGAAAGTTGAGCCCCACCTGGACTTTTAAAGAGGAAAGTAGGCCAGAGAGCTTCAACTTTACTTCCTCTTTTGATGCTATCTTCTTGCCTTTCACTTGAGCTTCACTCGGACCTTTTCCTTCTGTTCAGAGAGAAAAATAATTTTTACAAGAAAATCGGCTGCATTGAGATCATCTACTCTTTAAGGGTACCGTCCGAAGCCCTGCCAGGCCCCTGTCGGTGCGGTGTGCTTTTTTTCATGATATTGTTGGAAAAGAACCCTTAGGTGGTGGACTAATCAGTCCTAAAATTTTATGGCGCTACAAACAATAAATCCCCTCCCCCCAGGGGGGGTAATGGGACAAAAATTTTGAATTTTTGACCTGATTTTGACCCCATATAAACAGAAAATATAAATGGAAATGGATAGTTTCCCAATATACTTTAGTTGGAAATGTTCCATAGATTCTAAAACTGTGTCTAGTTTTGTTCTAGCAGCAAAACTCAATGAATTGATATGTTTTGAAATATCTATGAAAATGAACTCAAAAACCAGTATCTCAAATTTTTTTAAAAACTAAGGCCTGAATCAAATAAATGAATAGAAGAAATTGTGTTTCTTTTTAAAAGTTACATATTATAGTCAAATTTCATAAGAATCAGACAGAAAATGAAGAATTTCATAATTTTTATTTATATATAAAAATTTTTATTTATTTATATTTTTTTGGGAAATCAAAATTCACACTGTGAATATGAAGTTATGCATGGAAATTATCGAAATAAAAAATTAAAACTGCATTGAGTTACATAAATTTTCCATTATATTACACTTCAACAAAAATTTTGTTTTGGTTTATACCCAAAACATATACCTTTCAACATTCAAACTGTATCAACTGTTGAGTTTTGATTCTAGAAAAAAACCAAAGACAGTTTTGGAATCCTTGGAACATTTCTAACAAAGTTATAATTTGGACTCTCCCAAATTTTAGAAAAAAAAAGTTATTTGGCTCCAAACCCAAAAATAATTATTTGTGATGTTATTATAAAGTATCTCATATCACAGAAATTTTTTTTCGAAATGTTAAAATTTTAAATTATAACTTTGTTAGAAATGCTTCAAGGATTCTAAAACTGTCTTTGGTTTTGTTCTAGCATCAGAATTCAACGAGTTGATACGTCTTGAAATTTACATAAAAATGCATCAAAAAGCCATATTTTCGTAAAAAATAAAAAATAAGGCCTAAATCAAAAAAATGACATGAGTAAAAAAGGTTTACTTTAAAAAAATACATATACTGGCCAATTTTTAAGTGAATCGGACAAAAAACGGTCAAAATTCCGGACGGTACCCTTAAATTGAAAGCTATGAGTAAATACTTTAAATTTAAGGAAATAACTTAAACAAAACCATGAATGACCATGAATATGACCATGAATAAATAACTTAAACAAAACCATGACAAAACCATGAATATTACATGAAAAAAATTTAATATGTGTATCAAAACTTAAGACCATCTGGGTAGAAATTGGGAAAGTGTTGATTTTCTGTTTTTATATGCATCTTATAGAGGATTTTTTTGCGCTTCCATTGGTACTTTCCGCTTACATCTACTCTTAATGGTACGCCCACCAGAGGGGGGAAAGCGATGGGGGTGGCGTGACCTTGACCCCTCCCCCCAAAGAGTTCGTTCATGGGCTACTCGAAGTGCTTTCGTTATTCAAACAAAACATTCTAACGCTGAGTAAAAATTTTTGATAATTTTTGAGAATTTCAAGAATTTAGCTGTTCTGCCGTAGCTATGATACTGCAGCTTTCATTCATAGCTTGATGACAGCTGCAGTATCATAGCAACGGCTATGGCAAGCACACCAATCCAAAGGGCTTGAAAAGAGTTACAAAACAGAAGAGTTGACTTAAAAAAAAAACGTATTTTGGTCTAAAAAAAAAATTTTCAAAAAAGTGGGTGTTTTGAAGAATTACACATATTGTCTTTTGATGTAGATTTTTTCCCAGAGTTCTAGAGCTACAGCAATGTAAATTATATCAATCAAAAGGGGTTGAAAAGAGCTACAAAAGCTAAAGAGTTCATTGTAGAAAACTCAGTAGTTCAAAAGATAAGAAGAAAAACATTTTTTTGTGATAAACGCTTTTTTAGGAAAACTTGATAATTGGTTTTTCAAATTAATTACTTCCACAATTTTAGAGCTACAAGAATGGTTGATATACCATTCGATAGGGCTTAGCAAGGTGTATCCATTCGCAATAGCACTTTTTGATACATCTATTATTTTGAAAATGAAATGACATGAACAGAAAAAAAATGAAAAAAGGTCACATTTTTTCAAATAAAATTCCCAAAATCCACAAAAAGAAGTTATCAAAATTCCCTATTGCGTATGGTTATATAGACATATAAGCAATCTAAAAACGAAGTACTGGTGCTGTAACTTCAAAATTGTCAAAGAAGTAGGATTAAAAAAAAAAAATTCATCGTATTTTTCGAAAATAGAAAAAAATCTGATGCAGATACAAAAATTTTGTCCAAATAACAAATGATTCTTGCATCATTTCACACCTACTGTGAAAATTTCAGAGAAATCCATCCGTAAATAACGGACTTTTTTTTTACCCAGACGGGGTCCTCAACACGTTAAGTGCGACCAGTTAAACTGAAGTTCAATATCCAGCTCAAATTTAGAGTCATGTAGTAAGAAATTTTTAAAATAGCAAACATTGACTGGATCATGCTTTCATTTAACTTTTATTTAGTATTTACAAAAATTGAATCACTGACTGCTGGTCGGCCAACAGCATTATGAAAATAACCTAAATGACCACCGGTGGGTCACGCCGCACTTACTGTTTTAATGCTTTAAATGAGGAAAGATCCTCTTAAACTATTAAGTAAACAAATTATTTAGGCAACAATACCTTTAATCTAAGAATGCTGACCTGAAGATGCACCAGATGAAGCATTTTTGTTGCCACCATTACTGCTGCAACTTCTACTGCTCAGAGCCCAGGGTGAAACTCTGCACATCTCACAGCTCCATCTGACAGGAAAGTATATTATGACAAATTGCTAAACTTATGCAGTGTAAAATAGAGAATAATAGATTGACTAAAAGTAAGCTTCAGTCTTCCTAAATATAACAAAGATATTCAAAGAGAGAGGCATCATTTTGTATGGAGTTGAGGAAGCATGAAAGGTGTGTTCTTGCACTAGATCCCCTATGCAAAGAAACCACAAGTTGAGAAGGAAGGTTAGGAAATCAATAAAAAATTAAAGAAGAAAGTTAGAAAACCTGAAAAATTGGATAGAAATCCAAATAAATGGTCCTTGAGAAAATAAAAAACAGATTTTAAACAAAAATGTTTACCTAACTGTTTGCTTGAAAAATCACATTTTCTGTCTGGGAGTATATATTCTTATAAATGCAATACCTGAATCTCATAAAGGAGTAAATAACTAATAAAGTTCAGAAATAGTCTATTATCAACAGTAGCAATAAAAGTCTGCATCAAGGAAATGCATTGTTGAAATGTTTTAATATGTGTTAAAAGAAAAAGTAAATAATAAAGCATGCAACAGACTTTAGCACCCTTTTCCAAACTAACCTCAACTTAGTACATTGAAAAATCTATAATTGAAAATCATTGTAAAGACAGCTAGGACAGGAGTATACAGTGCCTTAAAGCAATCAAATTTAGAATAGTCAAAGTGATACCTTCGTTATATTAAGGTAAAACTTTCACCTTTCAGTACAAATAAAATCTGAACTCTACATTTAAAATAATCTTTGTTAGACAATGTGTGTTGTGACCAACTTAGGCTTTGCTAACATAAGGTTAAGATTATTGCTTTGGAGGAAAATGGTAAAGCATGAACATGAATTTAATTACCTCAGTCCTGGTATGGTTCTAAGCATTTTGGACAATTTACGTAAAAATTCTACTTTGGTTTATTGAAGGAGGCTAACGCAGGGTTTTAGAGGGTCATCAACAATAACAAACGCATTCCCACATGAGCATGTATAAGCATCACAACATGCTCGAACAGATGAGTTAGAGAAAGAATATTCGCGAATGTCATTATCATTATACACAAGCTTTCTATTATATATTAATATCCCTAATAAATTTTTATCAAACATCATTCAAGATTAATAATTGAAAACTCTGTTCCATGTGATTTAGCAAGGATTAGGATTATATGACATTGCACGAAATACCAGTAAGGAATCAAAAATAATTTGGAAACAACATTTAATTGAAATATTATTTTCAAAGTAGGGTAAAATCGCTCACTTTTATTTATAAACTCACGTATTATGAGATTCGGTATGGCATATGATTTTACCCGACCGGCGCTGAGGTTAGCGATATTTTCATCTTCTCTTGATTTTCTTGCTGTTGGGCTAGGCAGAAGAGTGTGTGTCATTCTTGCAGTAACGTGCAGCGCGTATCCAACAATCCGGCAAAATGATGGGCGGTGGAAGACCAGTTATTGTGCTTAGTAAGTACGATATGTCTATATTTCGTAATTATCTAGTAAATTTTATCAGCGTTGGACCTGTTTTTATACTTTTGCCATGTTTCAGATCAAAACACAAAGCGTGAGAGCGGTCGGAAGGTCCAGCTGCAGAACATCAATGCAGGAAAGGTGGGTGAAATTGTGACTAATGCAACATCTGTTATGGTAGAAATATGCTTATGAGTTGAAACTTTTTTACTGCATTTCTCGTTTATTTGTTCTTCTTTTCTACTAGGTTCTTAAAATGTTTGAGAGTCATGAAGCATAAGTATTTATGTATACTCGCATATCATTATGGGTGTTCTGTGTAGATGGATAGCTTTGTATGCTTTTTCTAGAAAAATTAGTACAGTATAACTTTTATTTTTATAATAAATATTTGAAATAAATGTAATTATGGGATTCTTAATGTGTATTATATTAGGAAGTATGAATTGTGCCAATGATTCATGATGTAATTTTTTTCATGCACAATGGGTATTAGACATGATTAACTTTAACTTTGAAGTTGAAAAAAAAATTTCTACTAAATCGATATTAATGACGTGACCGTTAGGGTCAATGTGAAGTTTAATGCAACCACGGAAAATAAGAATTCCGATCTTAGGAATCATTAAAAGAACCCATTTAAGAACGTTTTACAAGAATGACATTCTGCTCGCTGATGCTTTATTTTCGAATAATTGAACTTTGAAGTTGGCCTTTGCGCCAAAGGAAGCGAGCGCGTGAAACGGAATTTAATTAATAACGGAAGCTATTACAAACGTAAAGAGGTTGGGTCGTGAGGAGGAGGCACAGTTCTTCTAGTGAAAATTATAAATAAAGCTTCTAACCCACCCATTAGGGTGACGACCGCAATCTTGTTGACATCGGGTCCAAGATGGCAGCGCCCATGGTGGTCGCCATCTTTGACCCGATGTAAACAAGATTGCGGTTGTCACCCAAATGGGTGGGTTAGAAGCTTTATTTATAATTTTCACTAAAAGAACTGTGCCTCCCCCTCACGACCCAACCTCTTTACGTTTGTAATAGTGTGTTAGCTTCCGTTTATAATTGAATTATGCTCTCTTCCTTTGGCGCGGGAAGGCCAACTTCAAAGTTCAATTAATCGAAAATAAAGCATCAGCAAGCAGAATGTCATTCTTGTAAGACGTTCTCAAGTGGGTTCCTTTAGTGATTCCTAAGATCGGAATTCTTATTTTCCGTGGTTGCATTAAACTTCACATTGACCAAAGTTAGATATCAAAATTTATTTAACTGATGAAAATATACAATAAAGCCTATTTAATGCTATAGCTGGCATTTGTCGAATGATAGATTTCAGGAAATAAAGTCTAATACAAAATTTATATTTTACTTCACTTGCTTCTCAGAATATTACACCATTCTTCAATGTCATTTACATTTTTAAATTATTGATAGAACTTAATTTGTATTACTGATAAGTTTTCAATTATGCAACATTACCTTATAATATATTTGGTCATTATGCCCTGATTTGGTCAATATTGAATATAATGTTGTCAACGAATTTCATAATTTCGTTTGTATAGATGGGTAATATAATCGATTATAAGACGTTTTACAAGAATGACATTCTGCCCGGCGATGCGTTAATTTCGAATTATTCAACTTTGAAGCTGCTTGTGCGCGCCATGGAAGCGCGCGCGGCTAGCGTATTTTAATCAATAATGGAAGCTAACCCCCCTATTACAAATGTAAAGAGGTTGGGTCATGAGGGGTAGCCACAATTCTTTTAGTGAAAAGTATAAATAAAGCTTCTAGCCCACCCGTTAGGATGACGATCGCAATCTTGTTTACATCGGCACAAAGATGGCGGCGCCCATGGCGGCAGCCATTTTCCTGTCGATGTCAACAAACGTCACTAGAAACCTTTATTTATAATTTTCACTAAAAGAACTGTGGCTACCCCTCACGACCCAACCTCTTTACGCTTGTAATAGAGGTTAGCTTCCGTTTTCATTGCAAAAATAATGACTGTTTTTGCGCAAACAAGGCCATTCAGGAGCGCCGTTCGTATAACTTCAAACTTAAATAACTCGAAAACTAAGCATTTCCGGGTACGTTGTCATTCTTGTAAAACGTCTTAAAATCAACTATATTACCCATCTATACCACCGAAATTATGAAATTCGTTGACAACATTATATGCAATATTGACCCCTGATTTTTGCATTATATCTCAATGTTGAACAATAATTTCATTAAATTGAGTTGTAAAGTGGGGTAAGTTTTGAGACATATTGTGGTGGATGTTGTCTTCGTAGTGTATAGGCCCATATAATGATTTCTGAAGTTACATACTTTGGGTTACTCATTTCATAAAGCTTCTTGTTCAAAATTTAGTTGCATTGAATTTAAATTTCTCAACAAGCTTGTCATAATCAGTTGAAAACCTTTTCAAGTGATCATCTGTATTTATTCAATTACAGTTGGAATTGACTACTATCTAAAATTTATAAATTATGTTGTATGTTTCCTACTGAAGCCTGAAATTTACCCAAAACTGGTCTTGTGAGGGAGAATTTTCAGATTTAGTAACAATAATTATTGACTTTTTGTACATATTTTTTCATTTGTATAAGCAGTGAATGTGATTTAGATTGTATTTGTTATCACCTGAAAACATGTGGAAAGAGTTTGGTTTTAAGAATGAATTCTGTAAAAAATTTGTTTTTCTTTGTATTGAATGTGTACCATGCTATGTCTTATTATGTGGTACATGTGCAAATTATGTATGTTATTATACATGTACTTTTTGATATATGACAACTTTGCAAGCATATTTGCTGCTGGGTCTCAATGCATCATCATTTAGATATTTTCTGTTGAAATATAGAATCTAATTGAATGGCTGTTTCCTATATTAGCCTAATTTTGCTTGCAGGTGTGCATTACTTTCAGGGTTTTGTTTTGAAAAATTATTTTAAAAATAATTAGTTACCAATGTGCTCATTTTGAGTTTCAGCTTCTAACTCCTTACCTTGATGCAGATGATAGCTGATGTGATCAGGACCTGCCTAGGTCCTCGGTCCATGCTCAAGATGCTCATGGACCCCATGGGGGGCATAGTGATGACTAATGATGGCAATGCCATCCTAAGAGAGATCACCGTCCAGCACCCTGCAGCCAAACACATGATTGAAATCGCGCGTACACAGGATGAAGAGGTGAGCTGGCCACTTTGTTTACTTTAACACTTTAATTGTAATAGGTTAAACTGAACTTCAATATTCCATTTAAATTCAAAGTAAATTGTATTAAGAAATTTTGAAAGTAGCATTCTTTAACTGGATTGTGCTCTCATTAACTTTGATTGAATATTTATGAAAGTTGAGTTTGTAATTACTGATCAGTCAGCAGCATTATGAAAATCCCCTCCGTGGCCACCGGTGGTGCACGTTGCGGTCAAAGTGCTGGAGAACTGTGAAGTTGTGTGCACCCAGGAAAAAGCAGTGTTATAGCTATTGTATCAAGTTATGAGTGTTGTAAAATTACGCGCAGGCAAGCTCGAGAGGCCAGCTGGCCATTGTTTCAAGTTGATAGGTAAGTTATGTTATTATATACATGCTCACAATGAAGAAATGAGGTGGCCATTGTATTATAATAACAGAAAAGTTGTTTCAAGGAGATCATCTCACTTGGTCAACTTTTTTCGTCCGATTCGTTTGAAAATTGGCCAATAGGTATATGTATTTTTGAAAGTAAACACTTTTTACTCCTGTCACTTTTTCGATTAAGGACTTAGTTTTTTTTTTACAAAGAATTAGCTTTTTGATAAATTTTTATTTTTATTTCAAGACGTATCTCCTCATTCAGTTTTGTTGCCAGAACAAAAACAAAGACAGTTTTAGAACCCTTGAAGCATTTCTAACAAGAAAATTAAGCGATATTTTAACATTTTGAAATTTTTTTTGTGATAGGTGATTTTTATGATTTCATCACGACGAAATTATTTTTGGGTTTAGAGCTATATAACTTTTTTTCTTCTCAAATTTTGAAAACACGCTTCTTTTTATTGTTAGAAATGTTCTAAGGATTCCAAAACTATCTTTGGTTTGTTCTAGCATCAAAACTCAATGAGGAGAAACGGTTTGAATGTTGAAAGTTATTTTTTTGGATATAAGCCAAAACAAAATTTTTTGTTGAAGTATAATATAATTGACAATGTATGTAATTGAATGCAGTTTTAATTTTCATTTCAATAATTCCCATACATAACTTCATATTCACACTGTGAATTGTGATTTCCAAACAAAAAAAAATTTTTTTTTTTTTCAAAATATAAAAAAAAATCAGTCTGATGCTTATGAAATTTGCTAGTCCGCTTGGACAACTTCCAGGTAATAGGAACCACATCTAGTCAATCAGACCTTCGTATTTTAGAATCTCTTTTTATCATGAAAGACAAACCTATTTTAAATGAAACTGAATCGTCATTCCCTCTGTTAATAGCATGTTAGTATTGTTCTCCATCCTTTTTCGTCCCCCTTCTTTTTATTTGTTTTTACTGTTGCACTTATTTTGAATAAAATGTATTTTTTTGTTTTCCATAGATCTTGTTAATGCTGAAGATGACTCGTGTGGTTGAAACGCTCAATTTTATATATCATTTTAGGTCCTTCTATTTATTAAACAACTAACTGATAATGGATCTTTTAAAAGCGACTATCCTTGCTATTTTATTTATTGTTATGAAATTTGACTATGATTCGTAACTTTTGAAAAGAAACACAATTTCTTTTATTCATTTTTTGATTTAGGCTTTAGTTTTTGAGAAAATTTGACATATTGGTTTTTAGGTATTGATATTTCACTGGTATTGATATTCCCCCTCCCCTATGGGGGACCTATTGTCCGTAGCACCATAAAAATTTTAGGACCGAATAGTCCACCACCTAAGGGTCCTTTTCCAACAAAAACATGAATAATGACCATCGGAGCGACAAGGGCCTGGAATGATCTTAAAATTGTGAGCATCCATGGTGAGGCAGTCTGATGCTAGGATATTAAATCTAAAAAAAAAATCATTAAAAAGTTATGTTTTATTCAGCCATTGTATGAAATCATAGTGAAAATTCTTTCAAAATAATCTGTATGCAAATGGATGCATGATTATGCTTTTTATATAGGTGAATACAACATAACTGTGCCATGGATCTTTCATGTGGTGCTGCATTTCAGGTTGGAGACGGCACCACCAGCGTTGTGATCTTGGCTGGCGAGATGCTGGCAGTTGCTGAACAGTTCCTCGAGGCCAAAATGCACCCTATTGTTGTCATACAGGCTTACAGACAGGCGCTTGAGGATGCATTAGATGTTCTCAACAATGACCTCAGGTAAACAAGGTCTCAAGTGTTAATTGTTCATTGCTGTAGGTATTAAAGATATCAATGGAAGTTCTCAGCAAAGACTTAGGGTAAACAAGGCCTCTATGGAAGTTCTCAGCAATGACTTAGGGGAAACGGGGTCTTATGAGTTTATCGTTCATTGCTGTAGGTAAACATGACCTCTGTGTTAATTCTCAACAATGGCAGGTATACAGAATACAGAGCCTCAAATCTTCGATGTACATTGCTGTAGGTAAATAGGAGGCCTCTTTGGAAGTTCTTAAAAAATGACAGGTATACAGAGCTTCAAGTATTCAATGGTCATTGCTGCAGGTAACCGAGGAGACTTGAATGAAGACTCTCAATAACGCTTTTATTTGAAGAGCTGGTAGTGGTTTATGTTCATTGTTGTAGCGGAATATACAAGGATTTCATGGTTCAAGTCCTTTGCAGTTTCGAAGTATTGTGAAATAATACTGTGTTAGAATTTAAAATGCTGATGTTGAAGATATTACTCAAGTCATACCGATTTGGAGTCAATTAATTTTATACCATGGAGTCAAGTTTATTACTGTTAAAATTAGCTTTTGAAGCATTGAGTATTTAATTACCGTGAGTTCTATGTGCCGATTCCTTACTCCGTGGGAATAAAGTGAACTAAAAATAGGGGAGCAAGATGAATGTATTCATGGTGACGTCATAAAAATAGCTTCAATAATATTAAATTATGGGGATCGTGTGATAATAATCATGTGGACAGAGGAGTAGATAATGTGTTGAAGTACTCCTCAGGGGGATACAACTATTCTATGGGAATTAGCACTCCCAGGGGGACAATGTGATGGCCCGAGCTAAAGGTTAGCTAGGCTTCCTTTTTGTTGAAATATAATAAGTTTTTGTTTTGTTACGGACCAACTTTTTTCGGTGCACTGCTGTCCTGTTTTTCCATGTTTTCTGCATATAATTGTTTTCAATTTATTCACGTTTGAAATATTAATGGCTACTTAATGCGTTTGTCTGTGGTATTTAATTCAATTTAATATGTTGAGGTTTGCAGCATCTAATTCAAATCAATATGTTGAAGTTTGCGGCATTTATTTCAATTAAATCTGTTAACCCTTGTAGTATCTAAATTCATTCAATGTGTTGACGTTTAAACTTGCATATTATATTGTATTTACCCTACCAATATTTTTACAGCATCAAACTCGATCTGGACGACGAAAGCAAGATGGTGGACGTGATCCGATCGTGCATCGGCACAAAGTTCATGGGCCAGTACGGAGACCTGGCTTGCAAGATCGCGCTGCAGGCAGTCAAAACCATCACTGTCGAGTCTGGAGGCAATGTTGAAGTTGACGTCAAGAAGTGGGCCAGGATTGAAAAGGTGAGTCGGGCAACAGAAAGGAACAAAAGGTCCACTTCTAGATCGTGAGTTTTGGAGCTTTGAAATTATGTAGGTCTTGGTCGTGCATTATGAAGCAATGAGCAGTTACATCATCTAGAGCAGGGTTTCCTAACCTGGTGTGCGAGTGTATGTTATGGGTAAATTCCAAAAACTTAAGGGCTCTGAACGTCGATTCAAATTTTATAAACATGTTGTGAATACCTTCGAGCTTATTTCACTCATGAAGTATTTTGTACTAATTTTTGAAATTTCATAAGGAACAACCGTTCAATTCCTTTAAGTGTTTGTCTTTTACGTAGAGTACGTGGAGTTGAACTATTGCACAATGTAATAACTATGTAATAATATTTGAAATTAGTGTATACATTTTTCGTGGACACCCTGTATAATACTTTTTCTTTTACATCAGGTGCCGGGCGGTGCTATCGAGGACTGCTGCGTTCTGGACGGCGTAATGTTCAACAAGGATGTGACGCATCCTCGCATGAAGCGCAGGATCGAGAAGCCTCGCGTCATCCTGCTCGACTGCCCTCTGGAGTTCAAAAAGGGAGAGTCCCAAACGGACGTTGAAATCAGCGGCGAGACAGACTTCAGCAAGGTCAGCATTCTGTTTCTTATTCTGAAGTATATGATGATTGGAAATAAGCTAGTTTTGTTGGTGAAGAGACAGATTTGACAATTGAAGATCTTCAACACTATAGGGAAAACAATTTGGTCAGTTGAATTCTTATCTCTCAGACTGATAGCATTGATTTGCAATGTGCAGGTGGTATAACACATTTAGCAATAGATGTTATAATTTTGCTGTATGGCTTTACTGTACATATGTTATAACTTACTTAACAATACAATCTTGCTGTGCAGATGTTATAACATGCTTAACAATATCTCGCTATGCAGATGTTGGAACTAGAAGAAGAACACGTCAAATCTCAGTGCACAGACCTCATAGCCCTGAAGCCTGACGTGGTCATCACGGAGAAGGGAGTGTCTGACTTGGCCCAGCATTACTTGTCCAAGGCGGACATTTCTGTTATCCGACGCGTCAGAAAGTCAGACAACAACCGTATTTCCCGGGCGAGCGGCGCCACTATCGCCAGCAGGACGGATGAGCTCAAAGAAGAAGACGTCGGCACTGGAGTGGGGCTTTTCGAGATCAAGAAGGTCAGTTTGTGTTTCTGATACTTGATTAAATGAATCTAAAGGGATCGAAACGGCGTTCCCAGAAGTGAAGCTTTAGGTTTGTTATTTGGTTCCCTAGGCTACGCTTTATGATGCTTTGTGTCTGAAGTGGCTGTTTTAATGGTTAATATTGAAGTTTGTCAATGTGTGGTTTGTTCATTGCATGAATGAGCATTAAGAATTATAGGAAAGTCTAAAGCTTATTATAAACCATTTTTAGCTATATGTTGGAAATCAACTGCTCAAATAAATAGGATGTTACTGCTCCTTTTATATTGTATAATTTGACTAACATTAGTTCAAACTGTCTTTTTAGTTTACTTTTCTACTAGCTAACGAAATTTTTGTTGAATAGAGACATGCAAAGATCCTAGGAAACATAGTTATTGTAGAATATAGGCATAAAAGGAATAGTAAGTTTATCTCAATATTTCGCTTGAAAAGCAACATTGTTTCATTTTTTATTTTAGTAATTCAAAACCATCCCACTGGAAATTAAAGACCATGCGACGTATATAATTGGCCTATTCCATCACTAGAACTGAGGGCGCGTTAACTTTCCTCTCATCGTTCATTAGCATTAGTTTACCAAACACCCCTGACCCATTGTGCCGCAAATCAGTGACATAAGTATTCTACGCTATGTCATATTCCTTAGCATTAATCCACCACCATTCCTGACTTGTACCGCAGACTGGCAACGAAAACTTCACATTCTGTCATTCCTTTGCATTAATCAACCTTAATTCCGTACCGCAGATCGGCGACGAGTACTTCACGTTCCTGACAGGGTGCACAGACCCGAAGGCGTGCACAGTTCTGCTGCGCGGTCCGAGCAAGGACCTGCTCAACGAAGTAGAGCGCAACTTGCAGGACGCGCTTGCCGTGGCCCGCAACCTGCGCCTTTCTCCAGCGGTGGTGCCTGGCGGCGGTGCTGTCGAGATGGCCGTGTCACAGGCGCTGCAGGAGAAGGCCAAGAGCATTACTGGCGTCAAGCAGTGGCCTTACACCGCACTTGCTCAGGCTCTTGAGGTCTGCTTTATATCAAGTGATGCATTTTTTGTGTGGTTTACAGGTCGTGTTGCTCAGTGTTGAAGTTTTATTCCCGTCGTGTATTGTTAGCATACTTTGAAATACGAGGCCTGTCTAAAAAGTATCCGACTTTTGGCCAGAAAAAATATTTCGAATACCTGACGGAGTTGGGACCCTAATCCCCTTCAAAGTAGGCCCCTTGTGCTTGTACACACTTAGCCCACCGATCCTTCCACTGCTGGAAACACCTGTGGAAGTCTTCTTTTGGAATAGTGTTCAGCTCCGTCGTCGCTTTCTGGTGCGAAGCAAAATCAATCAAGGTGATGCTGACTGTTTTCTTTGATGTCCGTGGAGTTTTGCATCACGAATACGCACCGGAAGGACAAACAGTGACAAAGGAGTACTATCAGGATGTTCTCCGGCGACTTCGTGATGCAGTTCGGCGCAAAAGACCAGACATGTGGACTGCGAACAACTGGCACTTGCATCACGACAACGCGCCCGCACATTCATCCCATTTGATCCGCAATTTCTTGGCCAAACATGGAATTACGACCGTTCGCCAACCTCCCTACTCTCCAGACCTGGCTCCTTGCGACTTCTGGTTGTTTCCAAAATTGAAGACACCACTGAAAGGATCCCGTTTTGAGAGTAGAGAAGAGATAATGCGGAACGCGACGACAGAGCTGAACACCATTCCAAAAGAAGACTTCCAGAGGTGTTTCCGGCAGTGGAAGGATCGGTGGGCTAAGTGTGTGGAAGCACAAGGAGCCTACTTTGAAGGGGATTAGGGTCCCAACCCCGTCAGGTTGTTGAAGTATTTTTTCTGGCCAAAGGTCGGATACTTTTTCGACAGGCCTCGTATTATTCCCTTTGTGTATTGTTAGCATAATTTGAAATGTTATTTTCTCTGCGTATTCTTGGTATAATTTGTGACGCAGCTGAAGTTGTGCTAAAATTGTTATTTTCAACTGAGATTATTTACTGTATTTATTGTAAGTCATGTCAGTATTTGATGTGTGGGGTTTTTGAAGTCGGGATTGAAATTTAATTTTTGTCATTTCTGAGAACGGATGTATATCACTACTGTTAACAGATCTATCTTTGGAGTCCTTACCAAGTTTTTAGGGGCAAAATGTAACATTGCGCAGGATGTAGGATTGAAATGTAACGTCAGTCGATGACATCTTTAGGGACGAAATGTAACGTAAATGATTTTTTATGGTGCGCAAATCGGGTTTGAACTTAGAACAAAATTTCTTGAGCATAAATATGGTCTCTATTTTCAATAAAAATTGTAGAAACGCCGAATGGATATTACAGGGTCGATATTCCTGTATATATTTGGTCCTTCAAAAACGCTAGTGGTTGGTACATGGTCAACATTCCTCGATATATATGATCCTTTAGAATACGACGTCTGTCATTCCTATATATCAGCCCCTTTCTTATACAAAAGGATCGGCGGCTGTCAATACAGGCGTGACATTCCCATCGATGTTTGATATATTTGCAGCACACTAAGGTGGCGTTGAAATTTGGCATATTCTAGAGGAAAATATGGTTTATAATTAGACAACCAACACGGTCACCTAATAATTTATATGCGTGCAGGTCATCCCGAGAACGCTGACGCAGAACTGCGGCGGCAACATCATCAGGCTGCTCACCAGCCTACGCGCCAAGCACGCCGCCGGCAACAAGATGTTCGGCGTGAACGGCGAGACTGGCGAGCTGGCCGACATGGAGCAGCTCAGAATATGGGAGCCCCTCGCTGTCAAGCTCCAGGTCTACAAGACTGCTGTCGAGGTCAGGGTCTCGTTTTCTATTCAATGTTATGTACTTGTTTTGGTGCTGCTGTTGAGGTCAGGTTTTTCTCCGTTGAGTGTTGGTGTTGATGTAAGGGTCTCCTTTTTTAATGGATGTTTTGTATTTGCTGCGTTGTTGCTGTTGAAGTCGAATACTTCCTTATTGAGCGTTCTGTATTTGTGTTGGTGTTGCTGTTTGAAACAGGTAATTCTTCTCCATTGAACGTTAGGTATTTGTTTTTGCGTTACTGTTGAGTTCAGTTATTTCCTAATTGAGCGTCCTGTTTTTGTTTTGTTGCAGCTGTTGTAATCGGGTTCTTATTCTCCATTGAGCGTTCTGTATGTTTTGGTGCTGGTGTCTAGGTCAGGTACTTCTTTATTGAGTGTTTTTTTTTTTACAAGTATAAGCGCTACTATGGGAGTCAAGTTTTACATCTTCCACTCAATCATCGCTTTGAAATTATTTGATGTTAATCAATTGCTGTTTGTATTGAAATTTTTCTTTCCAGCATTACGTTATGAAATTATTATTTCGAAATTTTTCATGGTGGGATCGAATCCGAATTTCTTTTTGTTTTTTAACTGCGTTGAATTCTGAATTTCATTGCGGAGTAGGTTCAAGAAAGAATTAATTTACTGTAGCATTGGTTTTTCTACTGATGTTCTCATAAATGACGAATTTCTTTTAACGGTATGCGATTTGTAAATTGTTGTTTCTTTCACAAAACATGTTCGCGTGCTATTAAGAGCTTTGAATAAATTCATAATTCTTGTTTAGAAATACACACATGTAAGTGGAAATATAATATTTTTTGTTCACGATTTTGGACCAAAACTGTTTGTGTGGGTCCCAGAAAGTTTTCACCCATATTAAGGTTGCAGTATTGTTAATTATCAAGTTTGAGTTTTTGTTAACGGTGCTGCTTTGTGTTCACTCGAGTAGTTACATTCAGCTGGTCTCTTATGAACATGAATTTTAATCAAGCTTTCTAGATGCGAATGAGTTGTTACAGTTCCATTACAACTTGGGTGCCGTTTTTTGTTTTGTTAGGTGTGTTGCCCGAGTTTTATCTCGTACAATTCGAGTAATTGTTCAAATACTGAGTCAAGTTACCAATCTGTCGCAATTTGTTCATTGTATTGCTTGAGGAAGCATCACTACTTTATGAATATCCTTTTCTTCAAAGTTTTTCGTTTAAATTTTCATGGAGTTCAAATACGACAAATTAATTGCCTACACTAAACCATATTTAGCCCATTTTACCTAAGTTAAAATGAGATTAGATGAGTTGCCTACACTTAATTGTATTTTTAACGCGCTTTTCATCCCTGTTCAGACGGCCGTGCTGTTGCTCCGCATTGACGACATCGTGTCAGGATCCAAAAAGATGCGGGATGACTCCGGCGCCGGCGCTATGCCCACAGAAGAGTCCATGATGCAGTAGCTTTAGTTATCACCTCAATTTCCCAGTCACGTCGTTTTGCGTACGAAGAATTCCTGAGTGTCCCATGTTCACGAGGAGTATATCATTTTTTTTTTTTTCAACCTTTGGTGTATGAAATACGACCTCAGGTCTCGCTTCATCTTTCATTACGTCTCTTTGTTCATTAGGATGATAATTTTTATAATTTTTCTCATTGCCTGTTACTAAACTATTATTAATGCTCGTTCTTTAATCTATTTTTGTTTTGAACAATTGGTGTTCCTTGAATCGCCTTCGGTGAAGACGTTCGCCTTATATCATACGGCCTTTACTTGCTCTTCCTCTAATTGATCTCTAGAATTTTTAACGAACAGCGTCACTAATACAAGTTCTGATTCGAAGCATTGCTTTTTTATTTCCCGCCTTCATCGGTATCATGTTTCGACGGAGTTGAATCTGAGAAGTAGAGCCTAGGATGAAGTGAAGTAGTCTGAGTGCCATTGTCTTCATCGGAGATCCAATGGGCGTCACTCGTGGCGGATAAGCAAAGGACTCGTATCCGTGCTTTTATGTTGATTTTATCAACAGCCCCTCAACGTTATTATTATATCGTGGCTGAGATGAAATCATAACCATTTAACTTTATGCATGTAGATGACATGTAGTTTATTAAATGAACTTTGAGGAGCATCTTGGTTGACGTGCTGTTCGTGGGTCAGTTAAGCTGCCATTATCTATTTGGTTTATGGGTACGTTAGTCCATACATCTGCGGTTAATTTTGGAAGTTAGTGCGTTTCCCTAATTTCACTACAGGCCGCTTAGCTTTACCCGCAATTGGAAGTCGTATTTATTTTGGAAATAATTTTTATTTGAAAAATTTATTCAGAGTAGTAAGTCGGAGACAATGTTTATGCGATGGAAAGTTAATAAGTATGTACGTTGCAAGTGTGTGTCTACCTATTTGAACATTTTGGTGTTTCGGCTCGAACAAGTAGGGCGTCATACAAACTCCTGCAATAGTGTTATGAAATAACACGCAAATGACAAATGAATAGGAAGTAGTAGGGTACAGCTACCTATTTGATTCACTGTCGACCGAAAGTGCTTTCACTGAAAAACCAATACCAACTCATGACAAACGCGACTAGTATGTGCTACCGAGTATTCTGACTTCGCAATGCAGATATTTTTTATACTCTGAGAGTTCAAGAATACCAAATATGGTATATATGTTTTTTTTCTAATATAAATGCTTTTCAATCTATAGTTTAATCATATTTAAAGTAATGCGTTACTTTTTAGGTCTAACAATTTCCTGATCTTGTATGTGTCACTGACATTACCAGCTGTGGATGGCGCAAAAGCTCTCGCAATCATTTTATTCAAAAATAGTATGTTTTGACTTGAGATGCAACTGAGAGTTAGTAAGAATTAGATTTCTTTAAAGAAAATATTTTCGAGATTTAGTTGTACAAAAATGAAAAATTTGTAATGGTTGAGTAAAATATTGGTTAAGACTACACACCCTCCCCATGTCCTTACCTTGTCGTGGTGGGAGGGCTTGCGTGCTGCCATGAAGGTTGAGGCTATACTGCCGGGGCCCCGGTTCTGGTAGGTTCAACCATGGTAGGCTGGCTCAACTGGAGCAGCCTGACAAAAGGGGGACCATGGGTGAGGTTTCCCATGTAAATATAAACCGGGCCCCGGCAGTTACGGGTTATAAAGTCTCTGTTATCTCGGGCGTACTTGGAGACTGCCACGGGCCGGGGTCGACGGTGGGAGGAGGTATTTACTTCCTAGTGGTCAGCGTGTGCCCGCCTTAAGTGCAGAGATGCATCAGAATGCTGCTGATCGCCCGAGGGGTTCTTTTCCGGCTTGAGCGGGCCTGGATAGGTGAGGGGCAACCCTCACTGAAAGAGAATCCTAAACCATCGCTTGCTTCCACCAATGAACCCTCTTCTCGACTTTCTGGTGACGACCTGGCCCCTCCTCTGCTTCCATCAGAGGAGCCTCCCATGGATATTTCCACTGATCTTTCCGCCGTTCTACCTGCAAGACAAGCACCATCACAGCTTATGGCTGAGAGTGGAGCTGGGTCCGGTGTGAACCAAACAGAACCCAAACAAGTACTACAATCTATGGCCTCAGAAGATGCGCCCACGCTGTCATCGACCGCCCCCCCTGATGATGGTGGGGACAGCCATCGGGCTCATGAAGACAACAGAAATCGAAACCTAACTCAGATTCAGACGCTTGAACCTTTCCAGCCTGCCTCATCTAGAGGGCGATGGAGGAGAAATAGGAGGGTCCGAACCGGTAGTGACGCCCCTACATACCCTCCCCTTCAACAGTGGCAGGAGACTGACTACAAAAAGTTCTTCTGCATATCATCTCCATCTAATACAAATCTGGCCACTATCAACGTCATCCGAGCAAACGATGAGATTTTGCGAACTATTGGGGGCCGGCCCAAGAATATTAATGAGACTCGTTCCGGAGGTGTGATTGTAGAGGGGGCGAATCGAATGCAGAGCCAGGCTATTGTTAATTTGAGGACCCTGGACATGAACGAAGTGGTTGTGGAGCCTCACAAAACCCTCAATCAAACTAAGGGAACTATTCACTACAGGAATGCTCCAAACTTCACTCCCGATCAAATACTCGAAGGCTTGAAGCGGCACAAGGTAACGGATGTGTATCAGACGAAGAAAAGAATTAACGGAGTTCTGATGAATCAACCTGTCTATATTTTGACTTTTGATGCCTGTCAGCTCCCAACTGAAGTCTCCATTGGGTGGACCAAGTGCTCCGTACGGGATTATGTGCCCAGACCCAGAAGATGCTACAAATGCCAACGTTTTGGACATGGCGCTGGGTCGTGCAGGGCGGCCGTGGGTGTTTGCTACCAGTGTGCTGGAGAAGTGCATGAGCTGCCCTGTTCTCTCCCAGCCAGATGCTCGAACTGTGGAGGTCCCCACCCAGCCTCATCGTTCAATTGCCCAACCTATAGCAGGAACAAGAAGTTGTGGCTCTACAATGCAAGGAAAAACTATCTTTTGGAGATGCTAGAAGGCGTGTGGCAGCCCGATA
Source organism: Morinoia aosen (assembly GCA_030386875.1). NCBI lineage: Eukaryota > Metazoa > Arthropoda > Malacostraca > Amphipoda > Talitridae > Morinoia > Morinoia aosen. Next base: position 93,643,723 of record CM059559.1, on the reverse strand, counting down.
TGTCCGTGAGGAGGTCACGTTTGCAGATATTGCCAGGCCCATGGGCAGCAGTAGCGCTGGTCGAGGTGACCCGTCAGGTCCTGTTGAGGCTGCGCCCCCAAGAGAAATGATTGTGCAACAGACCATGAGGGAGCTTGATAAAGGCCATAGACGACAGGTGAACACAGACGACGAGGGTCATGCCGAGGGTGAGTTGCTGGTGACGTCCCGAGGCCGTACCGAAACCGGCTCTCCACCTAGGGCAGTTCCTGTAGTGGAAGGCCCAGTTCTGAATAAGGATGTTCCTCCCGACAGTGCCACCGCGACGCTTCCGGAGGGTGGGACTGGCCAGATTCCGTCTGGCCAAGGTAAACCACCGAACGTTACTGCAGGTCCTAGCGCAACTGCCTCAGCCAAATCTACCACTGCTAAATTACCACCACCAAAAATGCCACCGCCTAAGGTGCCAGAAAAACTTCAAGCCATGGGAATTCCACGCAAGCGCCTCCAGAGTGGAGCGTCGCCTACCAGCACACCTCACTCAAAAGTAGCTCGCGACCAGTCGGGCGAACACAGTACATCCCAGAGAAAATATTCATTTGACCGTGTTAGACATGTACCCAAGGGCCTGAGTGATGAGTTGCTGAAGAAGTATCCTCCTCCTCCCGGCCTTCCCTCGAAACCACCACCTGATATCGAGGTGCGAACGTGGCGCGAGGGAAGAAGGAAACCAGACGAGGCGAGACCTATCCCAACTCTGGTCAGTCAACGTGTAGCAAGCACTGAATCTAGTGCACCACCTCAGAAGTAACAACTGTAACTTTTTTATCAGACTGGCTTTTACCATCATTCATTGGAATTGTCGCAGCTTGCGACGTAACTACAGTGATCTCAATGCTATCCTACTAGAACTTCAACCAGCTTGTGTACTCCTCCAGGAAACTATGCTCGGAGGCAGTGCTCCGCCCCGACTTAAGCACTACCAAGTAGAAACTTACTCTACAAGTAATGATCCTCTTCCTGGAACAGGACTGGCAATCTTTGTGAAGCAGAGCTTCCCATATTACAGGCTGCCCATCAATTCACGCTTGCAGGTGATGGCTGTCCGAGTGGAGACTGCGACTGCACCGTTTACAGTATGTAATCTGTACATCCCTCCTCTTCGCATAGCTACATGTGAAGAGCTTTTGGACGTGATAAGGCAACTCCCGGAACCTTTTGTGGTGGGCGGTGATTGGAATGGGAAGCATGCTGCGTGGGGTAACAACAGCATCGATCAACAGGGCAGAGAAGTGGAACGACTCCTTGCTACCACAGATTTATGTCTGTTGAATACGGGAAGTATGACTCACTTCCACGTCCAAACCGGGACTACTTCCGCAATAGATATCAGTTTGTGCTCCCCAGACTGTTACCCAGATGCTCGGTGGACTGTCATGGATGACGCACATGGAAGTGATCACTTTCCAGTGGTGGTGACTTTCCCCACCTACCTCCCTTTTAACTCGGAGCCTCACTACTTACTTAAACGAACTGATTGGGAAGCTTTCGAGGCTCTGACAGCCTTGGAAGATGATGAGGACCAGACCACTGTTGACGAGGCGCTAGAGAGGTTTACTAGCACTATTCGAACTGCCGCATCTATTGCTATACCCCGCTCGAAGGGAGGGAAAGTGAATCATCGAGTCCCATGGTGGAGTGACGAGTGTGCCCAGGCTAACTTTGAGCGAAAGAGGGCCTTACGCCGGTACCAACGGAGCCACAACCTTGCTGATAAGATACTCTACCAAAGAGCCAGAGCAAGAGCACAGTTTGTGAAGGATACGGCCAGGAAACAATCATGGCAAAGGTACGTATCCACGTTAAACGCTGACACGCCAACTCCAAAAATATGGCAGAGAATTCAGAAGATGAGAGGACGAAGCGGACATGCCCTACCTTGCCTCACGGACAACGGAGAGATCACCATGAACCAGGATCGCGTTGCCTCCTTGCTGGCGGAGCATTTTGCCGACGTCAGTAGCGGAAGGCACTATACACCCGACTTCCAGATCATCAAACAGCGCCACGAACAATCTCACCTTAATTTTGCATCGGATGAACAATATCCATACAATTCACCCATAACGTACCTTGAACTGTATCATGCACTCCGACAATGTAAGAATACATCCCCTGGACCAGATGGCATCCACTACAAGATGCTAAAGAAAATGCACTCATCAGCAATCACCTACCTTCTTCATTTGTATAATAAAATCTGGACAACCCATGTATATCCTACAGAATGGCAATCAGCCACAGTACTTGCCTTCTTGAAACCCAATAAACCATCCACTGAAGCATCTAGTTACCGCCCTATAGCCCTAACAAGCTGTGTGGGAAAGGTACTGGAGAAGATAATCAACATTAGATTGATGCGCTTTTTGGAGGCCGGAGATCATCTCTCTCCAGTTCAGTTTGGGTTCAGATCTCTTCGTGGAACCACGGATGCCCTCCTCAGACTGCAGAACCATATTGTTAAAGAGCGTGCCCAAGGAAGACACACTGTGTGCGTCTTCTTCGATTTGCGGAAGGCTTATGACACTGCCTGGCGATATGGGATATTGGAGCAACTGCATAAGATTGGTGTACGAGGTCACATGGCAATGTATGTACGCGAGTTTATAAGAGAACGTCGGTTTAGGGTTAGAGTGGGCACACGGTTTTCTGCCCTGATGACTCAGAACGAAGGAGTACCTCAGGGCAGCGTTATAAGCTGCACGCTCTTCCTACTTGCAATGGACGCCATCACGAAGGACCTACCAAGGCATGTTTCGTTTTCCTTGTACGTGGATGATTTCATGCTATATGCATCCTCTAGATACCTACCCGCCCTGACTCGTCGAGTACAGGAAGCCATTAACCGTATTGGAGCCTGGGCCGACAAGCGAGGCTTCTCCTTTTCAGTTGAAAAGACTGTGGCACTCCATGTGCAGCCCCGTCGCACTAATGAACCTACGCCTGAGCTCTTTCTCGGTGATAGGTTGGTCAACGTCTCGCCCACAGTCTCCTTTCTGGGCATGTTGTTTGACAATAAACTGTCATGGAGACCTCATATACAGGCTTTAAAAGGAAGATGTTCTAAAGCTCTGAATCTCCTGAAATGCCTGTCCAGATTAACGTGGGGTGCTGATCGAACAACCATGCTGCGACTTTATAGAGCCACCGTTCGTGCCAAGATTGATTATGGCTGCGTAGTCTACCAGAGTGCCAGCCCATCATGCTTATCACTCCTGGACCCAATCCATAACTCTGCTCTGAGGCTGTGTACGGGGGCCTTTCGGACATCACCGGTGATGAGCTTATTGGTGGATTGCGGTGAACCAGCCTTGCAACTTCGTCGAGTACAGCTTACTCTACAGTATGTTGTACGACTCGGACAACTACCTTTCACGGCCACGTGGAATAGCGTGATGGAGGGAGTAAGGGGTCGGGAGTTGTTTCCGTATTATATCCCCTCCTCTACTGACTACGAAGCACTAGCGGAGATGATGCAGTTGCCCTCGTTCAAAGTTGAGCGTGCCCCCACTCTGGAAGAGCCAACCTGGCAAATTCCGATTCAGACTTTCTGTCCAGGACCGCAATACCCAAAGAAAGAGATGATGACAATATCCATACTGCGACATATTTTCCAAGATCACCTTCACAGTGACCACGAGGGAGCTTTTCATATCTACACTGACGGTTCTAAAACGGATGACGCAGTGGGCTGTGCTGCAGTTTTTGATGGCGGAGTGGTGGAGGAAAGACTGCTGCCTGAAACGTCAATCTACTCTGCGGAGCTGATCGCCATCCGTGCCGCACTCCGCATGATTGAGGAGCGGCCTGCTTCGGGTTCTTATGTGGTGTTCTCCGATTCCAAAGCTGCCCTCCAGTCACTGAGATCCTACAACTCCACACATCCAATAATTTCCGGAATAATGTCTAGCCTTTTGCGACTTGCAAGCTCCCCAAAACTTGTAACTCTATGTTGGGTACCTGGCCATGTTGATGTGCGTGGCAACGATCGGGCAGACGAGTTAGCGCGAAATGCTGCAACCTCTGCTGCTAACCCAACAAATACCAGAGTACCCGCCCGAGATTACTACCCTATAATTAAAGCTGCATTAATCCAACTCTGGCAGCGACAGTGGGAAAACACCCAAGACAACAAGCTGCGCAAGATTAAGAACAGTGTCCGAGCCTGGCCTTCTTCAGCATGCCGGAACCGCCGCGTGGAAGTCCTCCTATGTCGACTGAGGATTGGTCACACCCGCCTCACTCATGGCCATTTAATGGAGCGTCGCCCGGCCGCGCAAGAGTCAACAGCTAGCAGATGCCCCCACTCTACCACCCCCACCCACCACCCATGCAGCACAGACGCCAATGGCGCCAGATCTACAGAAATGTTAGGTTAGGGTAATTTAGGGTAGGTTAAGTTTACTTAAGTTAGGTTAAGTAGGTTGGTTAAGTTAGGTAAGGTTGGGTTAGGTTAGGCCAAGTTCAGTTAGTTTAAGGTCAAGTTGAAAAAGTTTAAAAATGCCTATTTTTGAGTGCCGAGATGGAGGGTCGAATGGCAAAACACCAGTGGTCGTTGTCATAATTTATTATAATGATTTAATGCAGGTTAACTTTGGTATTCCGGTGTACTATCCACTTACTAATTACTTGTAGTGTTTATAATGCAGTTATTAATAATAACTGAATAACGAACAGCTAGGTTAATAAACCTCAGTAATACTACATAGTTAAAAAATTGGCGCGAATGGCAACTTTTAGAAGCAACATGGAGGTGGAGGGAGAGGGGTGGGCGGCGTCCAAATCTGGCGCATCACCCAGCTGTTGACACTAGCGCCGCCCGGCCCCTCTTTGCGATCGCTGCTTGGTGCCGCTGTCGGTGCAGCATATATTGGTTGAATGCCTTCACTTTTCCGATGTACGTTCCCGTTATTACCCTGGTTTACAGGGCGCTGACTCTGATTTTGTTTTGTGTAAGATGTTGGGAGAACCGACTCGTGGGCGTTTTAATCATTGGCGGCTTATTGGTTATCTCTCTGACTCGTCTCTTTTGAACAAATTATAGTGCCTCTGTACGCTGAGAACTACGAAAAGTTTTTCATGTTTGAAGTCTTTTGGAAGATTTTAGATGAAGAAACTGCAATATGGCCGGACGCGCTACGTTGGTACCTTGGGGGGTTTCAGCGTGGGTAAGGCGTCCGGCCATAATGGGTGGGCAGCTGAAACCCCCTAAGGGGTTTGGCTGCCCAGTGATTTGGATGTACTATAGTATGTACAAAATTTCAATGAGGAGACAATTATAATCTTGAGTTGTAATTAAATCATGATCATGTAATTTGTGATGTTCATATAATGTTGATGTTCACCTTGCGTGGTAAATCGGAAAAGCTTGATACCGATTAAATTATGTGACCTTCGGTGCGATATAGTTTAAATAACTGAAGCGCTAGTAAACCTATGTTACTACTACTACTACTACTTAAGACTACACAATCAGAATTAACCGCGTGGCAAATAAAATGCCCTCTATTTGAGGCTGTAGTACATGAGTTCATATTATCAGTTCATGTACTATCTATTTGGAATAGGCGATTGAATCTTATTTGAATCGGACCCTTTCTAACTTGAAAGAATAGTGCGTTTGATGCTTTCTTAGAAAACTTTACCGAACCGAAGTTACAACACATAGAGAATTAATAAACGAACAAAAATTTAGAATATTGATGATGTGATTGAAAAAAACATAATTAAATAATAAACCAGGATTAAAAATTTTCTTCAACATTGATGAATAACTTAAAATTACAATTTCAATCATTCTTTTGCAAAACACGAGTGAATGAATGTATTCTTCGCTTAACTGAAATTTCCGTTTCAACGCGAAGTAATCTATTTTGATGGCCCCTAGCTTAATCTATTTTGATGGTCCCTAGCTTAATCTATTTTGATGGCCCCTAGCTTAATCTATTTTGATGGCCCCTAGCTTAATCTATTTTGATGGCCCCTAGCTTAATCTATTTTGATGGCCCCAAGCCTAATCTATTTTGATGGCCCCTAGCTTAATCTATTTTGATGGCCCCTAGCTTAATCTATTTTGATGGCCCCTAGCTTAATCTATTTTGATGGCCCCTAGCTTAATCTATTTTGATGGCCCCTAGCTTAATCTATTTTGATGGCCCCTAGCTTAATCTATTTTGATGGCCCCAAGCTTAATCTATTTTGATGGCCCCTAGCTTAATCTATTTTGATGGCCCCTAGCTTAATCTATTTTGATGGCCCCTAGCTTAATCTATTTTGATGGCCCCTAGCTTAATCTATTTTGATGGCCCCTAGCTTAATCTATTTTGATGGCCTCAAGCTTAATCTATTTTGATGGCCCCTAGCTTAATCTATTTTGATGGCCCCTAGCTTAATCTATTTTGATGGCCCCTAGCTTAATCTATTTTGATGGCCCCTAGCTTAATCTATTTTGATGGCCCCTAGCTTAATCTATTTTGATGGCCCCTAGCTTAATCTATTTTGATGGCCCCTAGCCTAATCTATTTTGATGGCCCCTAGCTTAATCTATTTTAATGGCCCCTAGCTTAATCTATTTTGATGGCCCCTAGCTTAATCTATTTTAATGGCCCCTAGCTTAATCTATTTTGATGGCCCCTAGCTTAATCTATTTTGATGGCCCCTAGCTTAATCTATTTTGATGGCCCCTAGCTTAATCTATTTTGATGGCCCCTAGCTTAATCTATTTTGATGGCCCCTAGCTTAATCTATTTTGATGGCCCCTAGCTTAATCTATTTTGATGGCCCCTAGCTTAATCTATTTTGATGGCCCCTAGCTTAATCTATTTTGATGGCCCCTAGCTTAATCTATTTTTATGGCCCCAAGCTTAATCTATTTTGATGGCCCCTAGCTTAATCTATTTTGATGGCCCCTAGCTTAATCTATTTTGATGGCCCCTAGCTTAATCTATTTTGATGGCCCCTAGCTTAATCTATTTTGATGGCCACTAGCTTAATATATTTTGATGGCCCCTAGCTTAATCTATTTTGATGGCACCTAGCTTAATCTATTTTGATGGCCCCTAGCTTAATCTCGAGCGAACTAAACAATAGCAAGTATGTTGTTGCACGGTAATTGTTGAAATTTGTAAATTCAATATTGAGAAATGGTAAACAAAAATTAATGGTGCGGATACTTTACAAACCAAATTTGTTCTTCCTCATTATGAGTGTGGAGGACGCGCGGATTGTATACTAAAAAAATTGAAAACCCTTAATATGAATTTTTCATAGTATTTATAATAATTTTTTAAAAATATGCGGTTTTTTGCGAAGAGAATTTTTTCCTCTGGCTACGATGAGTTCATCCCGACGACGCGCTTCAGAAAAATACACCTGGAGAGCAGCTAACTAAAAACTCGCAGGCCGAGCGTACCTACGAGCTGCGTCTTGGTGACGTCAATGTCTAAATAGCATTCTGATACAACAGCTAAGTTGCGTAAAATCTTACTTGTAATGAACTTCTTCCTGTTTAAAATTATCAACGCTAGTCCACTATTTGAAATAAGAAAGTAGGCTACTTGAAAGAAAAGCCGTGAGAAATGAAAAATTTATTCTCTCGAGAGTTGATGAGGCTGAGTGCACACGGCCCGTCAAAAATGTATAATAATGTCTACAAACCACATGACACTCGTTCCTATTTCCTGAGAATTCACGTGATATTCATTCCTACTCGAATATGATGGATTAATGCACTGGAAATTGTGGAGTTGATGAAGCTTGTATCACAGATACGCTCCTCGCACACTGCAGGCTGGCTTCGGACAGACGGACGGACGCGGCACATATTATAGTATAGATTGGTGACATAACCTGGGACAGAGACAGAGAGCCATCCTGTCATCAAGTGAATCTTTAAATTTCTAAGGTAAGTCAGGATTCACAACGTACAATTTTGAAAGTTATGATTGTTATAATATTATAATTGTTATAATTGTACCTCTAGTGTGCATAAAGTTCGCGCTTTAACATGAAAACTGTACAAATTTTACCAGAGGAATTTTTCCTCAACAAATATTCTAACTTTTTCTTAGATCTATTGAAAAAGATCGAACGGAAAATTAAGGTAATTTTCTGCGAGTGTAGAAATTGGTGCAGCGAAAACAATTGCTTTTTGTTTTCTTCCTTTGTATTTTTTTCACGGCCGTTGAAATCTCAAACATTTTATTGTCTTTTTTTTTGTAGTGGAAATTGTAAAATATATATTCGTTTATATTCAATGTAAATTCACCTCGCATGTTAGATTCTAATTTCAAATCAACCTTTGCGGTGTGATGGCTCGCGGACTATTTCAGGCAGCCTCAATGCATCAAAATATTTTTTAGAGTTGAACAATGGACAACATAATACCCTCATTAATGTAAGAATTTATAATTTCAGTTTTATTTATTAAGATAAGTTTAACTGATTCACTGAATCAGTATACATACATGTACGTTAAAATGTATGCCCTGAGAAACAGTTTCTTCAACATTAGTGTACACAACCAGTCAAAAATGACGGGATTCGATGTTTCCTTTAAATTCTAAGTGTGGATGACAAACAAATATATCCAACCTAATAGTACCCGCGATTGAAATATTCTTGTTCTTGTGCACTGGTGAAGCTCGTATCACAGATACGGTCATTAAGCATCCTTATGAGCGTCACAAAGAGACGGGCCAACCAATTAAATGTGTTCAATGGGATTCCCATTGTAATAACATAGGAGAAATAACGCAAAAAAAATATATTTATTCTTATATTTATGGAGACACCTGGTATTTTATTATATAGTATTGATACCGAGAAAAAATCAAGGCGTCACGGACCGTTGTTCTAGGTGGCCCTTGCAATTAACAAGAGCGTATTCGGTGTAACCTCGCAACGTTTCTTTGTAGGGAGACGCGAAGGCGGTGCTCACAAGCCCTCCCTTGCCCCATGATCACGCCAAACCGGGCTCGGCTCTGAGATCACTACTTAAACCGACGTTGAAATCGCGTCCTCCGTAACCTTATACGTTCTTGCAATTCAATTTACCCTGGAACACGAGGGTTATTTCTGCAATCTAACCTTGTATCGTCTTAACAGATGATGACGATGGCGGCTCATTTTTACAATTTCGAGGAACGAGTGAACATAAACCGGCAATATTTTTACGGACGTTTATTTTCCGGTTATTTTGGTTCAGCTGTGCGACCTGGCATGCTCCTCCACTCACAGCTGAGTCTCTGGAGCCCTGAACTTCCAGTTGAGCGCTAGCAGATGTGGAAGAAGGTGGTGTGTGTGTCATGAACCTAGTGGAGATTCGCCGCTCGCCGTTCAATAAATACTAAGTCATTCCCTTGCCTTGGTTCGATTTGTTTCTTGACAACATTTACCTGGCTTCACCTGTGCTGGATTCTACACCTCCAGGCCTTAAAGGTATTCAATATTGCATTTAAAACTTTAAATTCTACTAAATTAAAATGACGAGCTTGGGCGGCTTCTCTAGGCTATGCAGGTTCCAGGACTCGGTTCACAATGACGAGTTATCCCCATTTTTTTAAATCTGTTACTGCACGTAGAGCGAAGGAGGAGCTCTTCTTGCCGATGCCATCATTTTTGTTTTGCCTTTGTTGCAGTTTGGTTGCATTGAACTTCATGGGAACGTCTGTTTTGTTCTGCCTTATTCTTTATTTTTAATTACTGCGCTGAAAATCTATAACCGTTGCAGCTATTATTATAATTAATTCACTGTTTACGACGTAATGCGGAATGATTGCATGGAACTTCTTGCATATTGTGGGTGATCTGTTATGAACTGTTACGAACCAGAATGAGCAGTGGGCTTTAACAATGGGCTGACGCGGGTCTATGACCTCCTTATTTTATGGGCTAAAATAACTCGACGTGTAAGTAAAACCTCTAAATTAAACATTTACCGTAACCCGTATTGTGCTTACAACATTTTACTCATAATTACTCTCTTTGTTGCGGTTAGGGAGGCTTAAGCTTAGCATCCACCCTCATAATTGCGTATAAATTGGCATAAAATGAGCTAAATTTTCTGCCTTTTGAAAATCGGTGATATTTCGCATCAAGCATCGAACAAAAGGAATATTTCTAACCTTGTAAATTGCATTTTCGCTCACATTTACCATTTTTTGTATCATTTCCTCTATACTCCGCGGATCATCATAATCATGTGCAGGGAGAAGCAAACGTTCCATGCGTATCCGGAAGTTTTAATTAATGTTCCTGAAAGAAGACCCTCTTTTTGTGCAGCATTCTGTTCCAAATACATGTGAAGCTAATTTTTATAACTGCTAATTAACCATTTATTAGATAACCCAATTGACTGTTCATGTTTATTTGTTGTTCAGGATTCAGGTTTATTAACAAGGTACATGCCTAAACAAGGTACATGGTAGTCGCTAATATTTTCCTCGTTTGGTTGTGAAGAGGAGTAATACCAATGGCCTTTACCTCAATACTGCACCGAGTTTACCTCTAACTCAATCATTCGTTCGCTAATGCATTTTTTCATTATTTCTCTCCTGTTCTAATCGGTCTAATACTTAGATGCAGTCGTCTATACCCATAATATTCTGCTTGTACCTTAGTTACTTAGTTAGTCCGTCCGTTACGCTTGCAGTTGGTCCGTCCGTAACGCTTTCGTCCGAGTTTGCAGTATCATGGATACCGAATTCCTCGGTTTGGTAAATGTTGAGGACTTGACCATAATCGATTTTCCATTCTTTGATCAATAAAGATTATTAATGAGACCAAAATAAACAAGTTTTCTTCAATGCACTTTCCGGCGGAAATATGTATTTTAAAAGTTATGGCATTAAATGAGTTACCGTAACTCCAGTGTTTGAGGCGGGAAAAAATATACCGCGCGGTCCGACGTGAAAGTAAACAGGCGTTCCCGCGCGCCAACCAAGCCGACGAAGAGCAAACCCCCTATTACAAACGTAAAGAGGTTGGGTCGTGAGGGGTAGCAACAGTTCTTTTAGTGAAAATTATAAAACTTAAAGAACTGTGGCTACCCCTCACGACCCAACCTCTTTACGTTTGTAATAGGGTGATGCACACTGGAGTTCCGGTAACTCATTTAACGCCATAACTTTTAAAATACTCATTTCCGCCGGAAAGTGCATTGAAGAAAACTTGTTTATTTTGGTCTCATCAACAATCTTTGTTGATCAAAAAGTGGAAAATCGATTATGGTCAAGTCCTCAACATTTACCCTCGGTTTTACATTAAAAAACGACATTTGCATACATTAATATGCTTGACATTTTACCAGGATAGGTTGAGTAAGGATGGGTTAACGGAATTTTTCACGGGTCCACCTAGCTCAACGATGACTACGGGTCCTGGGAATTTCCACGGGTCCTTCTAGTTCTTAATAATTTCCCGTAACAGAAATTGAAAGAGCACAGCGAAGGAAGATGGTCCTTTGGTTCATGTTCATCTAACTGAGAGGTCACAACACCAATCTGTGAGACGCAGTTTTTGGCTGTGGCGCTCTCCGTCGTAATTTGGCCGGTCGGATTACGTGCGCAAAAACTAAGGCATGCCCGTTAACTTAATTAATATACAATTAGAGCCTTCACGCATCCTGCATGTGATCACTTTGTCCATTACTGAGTAAAAAGTCTGCTGTGCGTCGATCGATTTCGATTAAGAGCGCGAGCGAAATAGTACGTAGAGAAGCCAAATGGCTATTTTCCCCGCTGTAATTCCTCGCATTTGTGAAAGCTATATTTTCACGTGTTATTGAGGATACGCCTGCATAATCAAGTGACGCTATATAGTTTTTCGACATTTTGACTCGGAGGAATTTCAGAAAGCAAAAGAAAGGACATCCCCGTCGACGACCTGTTCAGATCTGGCACAGTAGTGGTCAGGTTATGTTTGGTGTCCTCGTGTAAGCAGAATACTAAGCACTCGCTAGTCGAGTATTCAGGTCAAGGAACCGGGAATGTCTCCTCGTAATATGTGCCGGAATCTTTTTAGTGATGGACCCAAAATTTCCTCATGCCTAAAGAAAGCACGACTAGAATCATAATTTGTCATTTGATCTGCGTCAATGAAAGCGCTTTTCGTTCTGAGCGAGAGAGAGCTTTGTGCGTATGAGGTGTACTTAAGGAAGAAAAAGTGCCAAGCCTGTGACTGAACGACTAAGTTTTAAGAAGTGTCAAACCTTATCGACTGCCGCTAAAATTATAGGCCATATACGGAGATCAGGAATATTTTCTTAATGAACTCCTCAGAACTTAACCTTCCTCAGAAATCAATGTGGAAATCTAGGCCTAAGGTTACTTGTTTAAAAAAATGTAGATTTAGTTTTTATCTTATCTACGTGGTTTTCAGCTGGCACGAATTTTACCGTAATTCCGTACAAGCCTCCAACTTCACTCCATTTTGAAGAGCGAAGTGATGAGTGTAGTCTGTACGAAGTTAAGTCATCAGTTTCTTGCCCAAGTTATAACATAGTAAACGTAGTGATTTTTGCTGAGAGCACTAAGAATTAATTTATGCACAATAGAATTTTCATAATTTACTCCCTAAAGTAATGCAGTCTGGAGTGGTTGCGGATGGGATCATCCCAGAGCCCTGATACCATTTAGCACCCTGGGAGCTTAAAGTGTCTGTCCTCGTCAGCGTATTTCAAGGACTTTACTTCGTTGGCAATTAACCCTTTCGGTACGATAATTCAAATTGTTTGGGTAAAAACTTCCTGGGGAAAAAGTTGTCATTACCCTGAATTGTCAGTGAAATTGTCCTAGTGTGGTGCTTTTAGCTTAAGTAAGTGCCTTCTTCATTATTTTAATTTTAAAAATTTTTTGAATCTTTGAAGCTCGATGCTTGGCGACAGAAATTTTTGATGTTGATAATAAAGTTTTCGTATTTACGAAGAAATTATTCATACGTTTTTGCCCGAATTTACCAAAAATCAACAAAGTTCAGAAAAAACTTGCTCAAGTTAAATGGAAAGGGTATTGAATATGTTGCTCGGGTCCTGTAGCATGAACTTACGCGTGCTACAGGGTCCTATGGTAATTACAGGGGCCTATGGTAACCTATGGTAATTTACGCGTGCAGATTTCTGGAATTGTTTAAAAACTAGTTTAATGAATGTTTGTAATTTCCCTAATTTTGTTATTACTCCAAAATATTCCCTCACTAGTTAAATTAGTTTAAAACTAGGTTAGATGCCCTAAACTGGAAGCACTAGCCAACTTGGCACTGGAGTAGCCGTCAGGACCGAAAGGGTTAACCTGGACTTAGCTACCCGCTACAAAATCACAAACACGCGTAACTGGAGTCTGTTTTTAGTTTGGCTTTTTGCAGGAGTTTCATCATTGGCAGGTGAGCTTAACAACTTTTTACAGAGTCTGCGCTAGGTTTTGAAGACTGTTGTATACTTAACGTCAATTTGATTAGTGAGTATTTTAACTTTGCTTTTCGAGATGGAAGTCAGTGCACCGAATCTATCCATTCACATCAAAGATATCTCGCGTACGAGTCACCACCGATACGAGATTCATGCGAAGTAATCGCCGTTTGATTGCCCGCTTTCTTGCAGCCCTTGGTGATCTAATCCAATTCTTAACTCAAAGTGAATAAATACTACGAAATAATTGAACCCAATTTCAGCGATAGTGGGACAACAGGTGTTGTTTCTACAGCCTCATCACATTTCAAATGCCTGTTTATGCATGTTGATATGTCTTTGTTAAATATTAATAGTTCATTATTCATGTTGCCATAAAACTGAAGGTGACTTCAAACTGTATACCTTTGAGATACAGGAGGATTCTTTGTACCCTGTGTGTTTGTTTCAATCGCATTTTCGATTTTTAGGGGAACTTCAAGCATATTTATTTTGAATAACTCAAAAACGACACGGATAAAATAACTTGAAATAGTACTAGTAGTTGGATAAAAACATCTTTCAAAAAGCTATTTATGCTAATCTTCTGGAGCTTTCGTGAAAATTTCTTCTCATTCTCATATGTGGATTAAAAGAATTTGCGCGTACTATAAGCTAAGCAGATAAAATTAGTGCACGATGTTCAGGATATGCAGTCTTAGCCTGAAATATGTAATAAATATAATATAATAAATATATAATAATAAATAAGAAAGTCTTAGCCTGAAATATGTAACGCCACGGAGGAGTTCTTCATTCAGAGTCGGTAGGATTTGATCAATCTACTCATCAATGTTTCTTTGTAGTTAGACCTTCTTACTGCGTTATATATGGCTAAGACTTTTGAAATAATTTTCAATAAAAAATTCATTGAAATGATCTGGTCCCAGATCAATTATTTTATAAGACAGTTCAGCAAATTTTCTTTAGTTTACATATGTCGACACTACGTGCTATACGAGGATGTTCCCCATATTTCAATTGGTCATTTCTACGTTATTGCAGCCGCCAATTTTCCTGATACGTACATCAGCACGATGCCTGCAGGTGTGAAAAGAAATCAGTCCGTTCACATGGGGAAGGTCACTCAGTTATTTTGCGTTCATTGCGCGGCTTCTAGAACACGAACGTCGAGTAGATTGAGTGGCTTCATGAGCTGGGTCGCACGCGTGATATACCGATCACTTGCTTTGACCTTGCCTTTAATGAAGCAAAAACCTCGCTGTCGACGCACTGGTTTGCTTAACATCTCTGAAAGTTTGGTGACCTGGCGCGTAGGTGCTCGAGTGAGCTGTCCGAGAAGTGGTCTCGACGCAGATGTACATCGAGATTGACCCTATTTGTTCGGTTGCGCTACTTGTGTGTGCCCCATTGTGATGGGATCGGTCAAATTTTTTGTTTAGTGAATGCTGGTTTGAAATCGTTTATGGACTTGTAGACTTCTGAAATTTTTCAATTTTCTTTTTGTAAGTTTGTTCTTATACCTGATTCACGTAAACATTTCGTTTAGTGATATTGGAATTATGCTTTTGATTAATTGAAAAAATCTCTGCAATACCGTTGGTAAAAAGAGTTTTTATCAAGTCTCGATGAATGTATCAGTTTCGAGTGCCCGTAGAGTCAGAGAATTGATTTCCCTCATGCATTTAAAGACCTTGATTTACTTACGCTGGAAGGAAAGAATCGACTCGCGAGTGCTTCACTTACATTTTTCAAATTAGAAGTACTTTCCGTTGATATTTCAGAAATGATCTCCTGGATTTAAAGTCCATGTTTGCAGGCCGAAGGAAATTCATCGCTTCGAAAATTGTTATCCGGCCCTTTATTTTTCCAAGTCGTGAGGTAGCTAAACTTTCCCAGATGTTCAGTATTCGTCACGATGGAGAGCGAGCTCGGTGGCTGCATGGACCAGTCCAACGATACCAGGGCTCGGCAAACTGCTTTGCCCATTGAGGCTGTGTGTGCCTGTGTTTAGGTAAGCAAGACCTTTGTGTCCGGCCGACCCGATGTGATGAATGAGAAAGTTTAGAAGCTGATGACTGCTACTAAGGAAGTTGTGAATTCGTGGTTGGTAGGCGAATGAACAACAGGCTTGTCCAGATACAACACATGAACTCAATTTCGAATCGACTCCTTGTGGATTTGGTTCCTAGATATTAATCTAGAGCCTAAGCGCTGTTGAGGTGATTTGAAATAGAGTTAGACACTATATTATCTTCGCATAGTTCGGGCTTGAAATTTTTTTCTGGGGCTTAGTCCACTTTTTTGTAGTAGCTGGGGTGGTAGCCGTAGTGGTTCTTCATATTGGAACTGGGTTATGGGATTCATATTGTGATTCTAGCGTTGTTGGACTACACTTTATGCTTCATAAGTTTATAATGTTTTTTTTCTTAATGATGTAACTAATTTCTTAAAAATAGATAGACTTTCATTTGTATTTGATTTACCAGAGTGCGTTATCACAATAGTTTTTTTTACTGTTGGGGTAAATATAGGAGTATAAACGCAGTATGATTCTGTGTTTGACTGCATAAAATAATTTCCATAAAGACGCGCAATTAGTTACTGAACATTCCTTGCTCATTGTCATCCATTATATTCCATTGTGGTAAAAACTATGCGTTGGAAGATTTACATTTGGTCATAACCTATCGCCTGCATTTTCAGAGTAAACTTTCAGTTTCAGCTCTGTGAAGCAATAGATGCGAACGAGTCCGACCACTCCAAGTTTTTTACCGAGAGTTTATTCCCAAAGTTAACGTAAAGAGAACTTGGCGCTAAAGCGCAGGAGATAATCGAAAAAAATTACTGAGGCAGCTGTGATAGGAAAATAAAGATACACTACAGAATCAGTTACAGATGAATGTGTATTGAACCTAGGCCAGTGGAAAACTCTCGCGTGAAAATAAATTAATACTCCTACTCATGGAAGTTTCTTTCTCATACCCGCAGCATCATGTTGGGCTTAATGATATCCTGTTTTTATTGGGGAAAACCCTGCGTTTCTAAAAAAAACATCCACAGCTTGCAGTTGCAGGATTGTTGGTTGTGGGCTGTGACTCAGTGTATATGTCAGTGATGACGCTATCGTGGGTCCCGTCGCCTACGGAGTTGGTCAGTGTGGAGGCTTTACACGTTGAGTGCGATGGGTTAAACTGAAGTTCAGTATTCAACGAAATCTATATTCAAAAGTTGTTTGCAATTTTACAAACATCAAACATTAACTGGGTCCATTAAATACCAGTAATTCTAAAAGCTTATTAAAAGTTTTTCAAACGACTCATCGAAGGGTCGTATTGCAGTCAGTGTGTTAAGAGTATTTGGAACTAGTTGTAGCGGTAAAGATTGTGAGTTAATTTACTCGTTGGTCATGATGTGAGCCGCCGGTGTACACGGAGGGAGTTTTTTTAAATGCTGCTGACCGAAAAGTAGTCACATACTTAATTTTCGTGAATGCTTGAGCAAAGCTAAACTAAGGCCCGATCCAGTTAATGTTTACTATTTTCGGAATTGATTATTACAATTGACTTTATATTTGAGCCAATAATGAAGTTCAGTTCAACTTATGGCGGTCAGCGTATTTGTAGCGCCATCACTGATCAGTGAACTATGCTAATTTTCTAATTTGGTTCTGATGTCTGTGGGCCTGCCGTACGGGGGTGAATAGAATCTTGAGCCAATGAGTTGGAACGACTGCTGCCGTGGTGATGTTGCGAT
The DNA here is from genome assembly GCA_030386875.1 of Morinoia aosen. NCBI lineage: Eukaryota > Metazoa > Arthropoda > Malacostraca > Amphipoda > Talitridae > Morinoia > Morinoia aosen. The sequence continues at coordinate 93,626,526 of CM059559.1, read as the reverse complement.
TTCTATCACGGACTATAGGAGGTCGTCAGCGATCTTGCAAATGAAAGTAGCAATTCGAGGAACCCAGCTGAAAAAGTTCTTTTTGTTGCAAGCCGTCTCCCTGTTTTAGGTTCGATTATTCCAGTAAAACATAGCGATGTGTTGAAGTTGTAAGGCAATTGAATAGGTTGAACGGTTTTACAGAATCGCAATGCAAAGTGGATTTTTTATTTTAAATGCTGAGAGGGTGAATTTTTTCCAAACAAAAATTCAATTAAATTACTGATCGAAAAGCATTACTCGTTTCAAAGTAAAAAATTGAAACCAGTTTGACCTTAGGAACTGAGAATTCCAATTCCAAGTGTTCGATACGGGCAAAACCGCGCATATCATCAAAGAATTTTGTTTTCTCGCTTTGGAACGTTCCCGAGGCAGCTGAACGCTGCCCAGGATGACACGTCGCATTGCTGTGTGGAGGCCTGGAAGAATAAAATTTCTGATTTGAAGGGCAACAGCTGCAGGCGGCAGCCGGTGCATGACTTAGGCGCTGTTGGCGGTTGGCTTAGTGTCCTTGGTTCTTTTTTGCATTTATTTTTTTCGCGTTACTGGTTTTGCAGGCGGGAAGAAGTGGCAAGTTTTCTCTAGGTTGGGAGCTCTTTTCTTCATTTGTCCAGGAAAGAATCTGAGTGTGGTAGTCGAATTGGTTGCGGAGAGATAGTGAGATGCTAGTTTTTTTCAATTTTCCAATATTAGGATCTGTTCGCAATGTAACGAAACTTAGAATTTTCAAATATCTTTTTAACTATAAGTACAAACCGGATCTTAATGATATGCAGAGTGCGCATCCTTTGCTTTTGGTTGGACAAGTGTAGCTTTAAGGAACGCTCTGCTGTTTACATTTTTGTTACGTCCTGCTGTGCTTCTCGTTCATTTTCTCTTTACCCGTGTCCAGCTTTTAGGGTATGACAGTCTTTTTGCAATCACTATAATACAAACATATCTCGTCTTGTATTATAATGAGTTCAATTACCGAGTCAATATTTTCAATTCTCCGTAAATATTTACAGAGCTTACAACAGATGATGGGTCAAAAATAAATACTATAGTATTAGCGGGGTCAATACAAGTAATAAAACGTTTATTTTAGAATTGGAACGTTCTTTTTAGTATTAGAACGTTCGTTTCAGTACTAAACGTTCGTTTTAGTACTAGAACGTTTCTTTTAGCATTGGCAGCATATAATTTAAAAAAGAACAGTGCTTTGGTTTGTGCCCTTAACTTTTTATCAGAAAAGTGTCACTCTGGTAGACATAAAAAGTATGTTTTACACGTAGACGTATATTAGTAGTATGTTGTTTTGGTGAACATATATTAAAACTAGTTTGGAGTAACGATGCGCTGCGTTTGTCTTCCTAATTAACGTTCCTATGGGAATTTCCTATCACGCGTCCCTCAGTCCTGCTTTGGCCTCCGCTGAGTTCGTATAGTGAAAGAAACTGTTGCGTTGGGGAAATCGTTTCGGGCTTCAGAGAGCCATCTCTTCCTATACATTTCCTTCAATTCTGAATCGTGCATGCGACAGTATAGCGTCTACTTTTCATTACGCTCTTATGCCCTTCTTACCACGTCATTTCATTACCGGCTGGGTGCGCTTCGACCGTAAGGAAGTTGTTAACCATGGTTAAACTACGCCAGAAATCTAATCTCACTAATCAGTACTTCATAATCATGCTTTGCAGCTTGCGCATGTAACTACACGAAAGTTACGGCTGAAAGTTACTGCGAAAAGTTACAGCAGTAAATTACCGCAATACGTTACGGCAGAAAGTTAGGGCCGAAAGTTGGGGCCGAAATTTGGGGCCGAAAGTTGGGGCCGAAAGTTGGGGCCGAAAGTTGGGGCCGAAAGTTGGGGCCGAAAGTTGGGGCCGAAAGTTGGGGCCGAAAGTTGGGGCCGAAAGTTGGGGCCGAAAGTTGGGGCCGAAAGTTGGGGCCGAAAGTTGGGGCCGAAAGTTGGGGCCGAAAGTTGGGGCCGAAAGTTGGGGCCGAAAGTTGGGGCCGAAAGTTGGGGCCGAAAGTTGGGGCCGAAATTTGGGGCCGAAAGTTGGGGCCGAAAGTTGGGGCCGAAAGTTGGGGCCGAAAGTTGGGGCCGAAAGTTGGGGCCGAAAGTTGGGGCCGAAAGTTGGGGCCGAAAGTTGGGGCCGAAAGTTGGGGCCGAAAGTTGGGGCCGAAAGTTGGGGCCGAAAGTTGGGGCCGAAAGTTGGGGCCGAAAGTTGGGGCCGAAAGTTGGGGCCGAAAGTTGGGGCCGAAAGTTGGGGCCGAAAGTTGGGGCCGAAAGTTGGGGCCGAAAGTTAGGGCAGATAGTTACGGTCGGTTGCCATGCCTCATTTCACGAGTACCTACCGCGCAGCAGAAGTCTAGACTGCCCCAGAGAAAGTCCTGCGTGGCTCGGCATCCCGCTCAGAGCAGGCTGGCAACAACGCCCTCTGGGACGCACGTGATGCTTCCAGCGATTTATGAAACGTTCCGAAGAAAGTTGATATGCATGTGCGAGTGACAGGCTCGCTTGTTGTTTTCACTTCGGTGACTACCTTTTTTTGGTTCACTGCTGTCCTGTTTTTCAGCACCTACTACTTTCTTCTTCAGCTTCTATCTTGTTTCATAAACTTCTATCTCAACTGTTTCTGTCCCCTTCTGCATAGATTCCGCGTTCCCTTATCTCCATACTAAATGGTGCCTTCCTGCTTTCTCTCGTCGATACGCCCTCTTTTTGTCGCGGTTAGATAGGTTCTAATCTAATCTGCTTTCATTTCAGTATTTCTCGATATTTTGACAGCCTTCGTCAAATTGATCGAGGAGTGTATAATGACGAAGATTTGTTGCTTCTGTTATTGCGATTACGTAATGTTACTATTGAGTTTCAAAGTCCTTACAAATAAATTCACATTTATTGTTCAGTTCAACGAAGCGTTTAAATATTAACTCGTATAAGATATCCGATTGAAAGACTCGAAGAATGTTTTGCTCAAGAGAGCTTGGTGTGAGCGGTCTATTCAGAAATACTGAACAAAGACAATGCTGAGGAGTGACAGTAATGATATTGTGAGCAATTAAACCGCACCCAGTCCTCTCGATGAAAGCTGCACTGCTGTAGGCACTGCATAAGTTTCACGCAACCATGCGGAGAGGATTGCGAATTTTATTCTTATTTGCATTGATGATGTTTCCAGTTGCTTTGTACTGCTGCAATTTTTTGTTTTGATTGGTGAATAAACTTTGGTGTCGCTTGGTTTCGAATTTAATATTAGTTTATGAACGATTCCATTGTGTTTTTTGTCTCGTTACCCCTCAGGGGGATACAACTATTGTATTTATAGAAAATAGTCTGACAGAGGGAAAACGTGAGGTCCCGAGCGACGAGTTAGGCAGGTATTCTTTATGTTGGAATTATATATTTTTTGCTTTGTTAAAGGACTATCTTTCTTCGGTTCACTGCTGTCCTGTTTTTCAGCACCTTCTACTTTCTTCAAATTTCATCTTGTGTCATGACAACTTACTGTTTCTATGCGTTCCCTTGAGCCCATACTAAATGGTGCCTCCCTCTCCTGTCTCTTTGGAACGCATTTGTTGCGGTTAGGAAAGTTTAAGCTAACATCTAATCTCTAATTTGCGTACGACTTTAAATGGGTCGTACTTGAGTGGTGGTCCTCTAACGGCGTGAGTATCAAACATTGATTTTTGTGAGAAATTTGTCATGGATGAACTAACTATTAAGTACGCCTTATTTTCTTTTGAATTTCGTTATTTATGTACCAAGTACCAAATAATTCTTTTCTTTTGAAATTTGTCACGTATGCTTTGACTGTCAAATACTCTTTATTTCGTATTGAAATTTCCATTGGATGTTCCTTCTTCTAAGTTTTTAATTAAAATCATTCAATTGGCGGATGTACCGATAGTCAATTATTCATTTTTAATCTGCCATATGGATATACCGTCACGTTAAGAGTTTTTAAAAGTCATCATGGATATACTGACGCTTTACGTTTTATCAAACATTGTTACTATATTCCGTGACCTGACCTTATTCATTTTGTAACTTGAATGCCTCTAGCACATGCCACTGCACTCGATAATGGAGCTCCTGTCTCACGGAAGACAGTCATGGCGGGCAAGGTCAAGGTAATGAAGCAATGTCGCCCCAATTAATAGAATAAATTACCCCTAACCGTCGTCAGGCCTGTTCTCTGTTTCAACTCTGTTGCTCTGCAGTATTTCATGTCGTAGTATTCTTATTTGTTGCTTTTGTAACCTTCATATGCTTGTCGCTGTCGGACAGTGTTTTTCTGCGGTTATTTTTGTACCACGCGAGCAGATTTAATGATGTCTTTTTATGAAACAGTGCTTTTCTGTGACTTAGTTTGTACCACACGACGTGATTGAAGCTTTTTGTTCTCATCATTTGTACTGGCAACTTTAATTTGTTGAATTCCTTTTAGAATCATGTTCATTGGTGAAGTCATGTTATTTTACCTCTTCCGAGCTCTTCCTATTTTGATCTGTGTATTGCACTGAGATTCAAGTATATTTTGCTCGGTGTGAAAATATAAATTGTTCTACTAATTCGATATGGCATGGTGCGTCTTGTTCAAATCGTTCTAATTACCTGAATCGATTTTCACTTGCATCAAATTTCATACGTATATCCTTTTTGACATCTTTATTATCATTTCTTTTTAAATTAACCTTAACAAATTACCTGGACATCAACCCCTCAATATTGTAAGTCGGTGACTTCAGGTTCTCTATGAGGAAGTTTCGTATGCACAGGCACTTCCTTCTAGTTTTTGACATCCCAAGAATAGAAGATGAGTGAATGTTTCGAAGAGCTTCTTGCTGTTTGGTTACGTAGGGTGAAAATAAAGATGCTCGCTCACGAAATAACCAGACAAAGCCTGCCGATGGGACCATTACCTCATCTGCGCACCGAGCCTACGATGATTTATCTCTGGTATTTATAACCATTAGGCCTTCACACGCTGAAAGGAATTTCCTGTCTCATTTTCCTGCTTACTGAATGGTTCTACTCTCTGGAGGTGATTTGTTCGAGGTTTGACCGACCTTCGTTTATTGACGTCATTCGCACTCCGAGACAGGCAAATAAATTTACAGTCGACGGCAAATTCACAGGCCAGAAGCCAAGAACAACTAATAGACGAACCTGCTTTTAGAGATTGAATAGTGCTTCGTGTGTCGTAACGATTTGAGCTTTTTGTTGAAAGCACTTTCGCTCAGTCGGTGCCGTTCCTTTCATTTCCAAAAACTATTTAACGAAGCCGCGTTCCGTGAATGAAATGGAAGAGAGTGCTCTGTATTTGTAGAGCTGGCTTGAAATTGCTACATGACGGATAGCTGACGAAACTCTAACTGCTGCCAGAAACGTATCGCAGAGAAGCAAAAATTTTGAAATGTTGGTTGATAGGAACTCAACTATTGAGGTGATTGTAAGGAAAAAATACTTCCAGCAAAGTATTGAAGTAAAACAGACGGTTAAATGGTGTTTACAATTCAGATTAGCAAGCAAAGTGATGATCATCAGAACGCTTTCTTGTGATCTTGGGGCTAAATGCCTTGGTGAACGGTTCCTACGTGGCGTATGAAGGTGAGGGTCAGCCCTGCCTAGGGCAGTTGTGCGAGGGAAAGCTTTGGTGCTCACAGTACTTGAAAACGCGTATTCCCAACGATTAAGCGTTAATAATCGAAATATGTTACATTTCTGTTAAAAAAGGTAGAGGAGGTCTTGGATAACTTATTTCTGTGATTGTATTTGCAGAAACGCTTTGTTAGGTTGTATGTAGAAAGGTTGAAAATTAGAACTCTAGCATTCCCGAGTGACTCTTTAGTGCCCTCGCAATTGTTTGACTTTTATGAAGAACGATGCGCCTCAGGACTTTTTGCTCGCTCTGAAAATAGATGGGAAAACTTTATTGCTGCCCTTTTACGCACATTATTGCCGGACTCTTTACTATTTTGTATCGCTCTGCCATTCCTGAAGGTGACCTTATGAAGGCTGCTCGCATGCTTGTACAAATTGACATGTTATGTTATTGTGTGTGCTGCGCCGATGTGGTTGCTTTCTGGAATTTGTTCACTGGAATCCGCACCAATGTTGCGGCGACCTGTGAACGCTTCGCAGAGTATCGCGGATTTTACCCCTCATGGGAGAAAAAAAAACAGTTTGTATCCAATAAAGGTGATACATGTAATGCTTTACATTGGGTTTTAAATATCTTGACATTAAGAATCCTATAGTTGATATTCACACGTGGGTATTGTAATACCAATGTCAATTGTCGAAACAAATGATTGAGATGAAAGCATTAAAAAATTTTTTTTCCTTTCGTTGCGTTAATCTGATTTTGACAATGCAAGAGAATAGAACTATTGTATCTATGGAATTTTTTTAGCAATTTAAACACTTTATTTACCACTAGCGCTACAGCAGTAGATTTTTTTTAAGCTCGTACAATGAACTCATTTGAGACTAGCTACTTGTGGACACCGGCGCTCCCTGGAGGAATAGGTGTAGTCCCGAGCAGAGAGACAGATACGCTGTCCTTTTTGTTGGAATGAAATGTTTTTTGTTTCGTCAAAGACCATTTTGTTCGGTTCACTGCTGCTTAACTGTTTTGCGGTACCTCTGACTTTTTTATCGAACTTTCATCATGTTTCATAAACTACTTTCCTAATTCAATGTTTCTTTATAGAGATCTAGTGTAGAAGGTGTGTTCCACACCTTCCTATTCCGCGTTTTCCTATCTCTGTACTAAAGGGGGCCTTCAACTTTCCTCTTTTTTGAACATCTTTGTTTTAGTTTGGGAGGCTCAAACTAACATATTGTATTGTATACGTTGCGTCTGTGCGGTTGGGTACTGGAAGTTGCTTGCCGGAGTACTTATCTTGAGGTAATCTGAGAATACTTTAGCGAGCACCAAGGACTTGATTGCATGAAAGATCATAAGATAAGATTCTTTGGAGGACGTTCCTTTCTCGGTTAATGACCTGGAGCTGAGTAACTTCCTTTTAGACGGGGCCCGCCCATTTTGGCGGGCTCGATATATTGACGCGTGCATGACAGCAGGGATTTGCACGGGTGCTTGAATTCGGAAAGCCTCGTTACTTTCTGCATGCCAGTTCTCGCGACTGATACTACAAACATCTGAAGATTTGCAGTATGTCTGCGGTATAACAGAACGTTCCAGCTGCCCGTTCTTTGCATGTCTTCTTTTTGTTAATTTGTATATCCTTTGATATGACATCCAACCGACTTTATATATATTCGTTCAGCTTTTGCCGCTCATTCTTTGCATTTCTTCTTTTCATTAATTGTTGTATATCCCTTGATATGACATCCAACCGACTTTACGAATTTCCGTTCAGTTCCAACTGCCAGATCTGTTCCAGTGTTTACTGCGACTTACTATCCCAATCAATGTTTGATTTTTGAAGTGATTTCATGTTCATGTATCATAGTGACATAAATATAATTGGTTTGACGGTATTTCCGAGTACTAGAGTGGCGGGATTGTGCAAAGAATGAGTTGTCCTACTCGGTTTGCTGAATATATCGCTGTCTGATGTTTCGTAAGAAAGACAAATGTCAATTATCATTATTTGTTTTTAAATTAGTGTATACTGAGGAAGTTACGGGACTTTTAATCAATTCATTTCCTCTCAGGGAGATGGGATACAACTATTGTATCGATAGGAACTAGCGCTCCCAGAAAGAATATGTGAGGTCCCAAGCTAAAGGTTAGGTAGGCCTTCTTTTTATTGAAATGGAATAGGCTCTTGTTTTATTACAGACCATCTTTTTTTCGGTTCTCTGCTGCTCTGTACTTCAGCACCTACCACTTCTTCAACTTTTGTCTTGATTCATAAACTCCTTTCTCAACTTATTGTCTCTATGCCCCTTGTGCATAGATTCTGCATTTCCTTAAAATCCTCGCTAAATGGTGCGTTCTTCCTTTTCTCTCTTTGGAACGCCTTCGTTGTGGTTGGGGGAGGCTTAAACTAACGTCTAATATAACCAATTCATTTACCTTTCATCTAATTCCTCATAGGGGCTACGCGTATTGCAGCCGTAGGAATTAGCGTTTTCAAGGGAAAAATGCAGGGTCCCAAGCTTAATGTTAAAAAAAGTATCTTCCTTTTGTTGAAATTAAATGTACATATTTTTTCGAAAAATATTTTCTCGGTTCACTGCTGTCCTCTTTCACGCAACCTAGTATTTTATTTTTCAATTGATATCTTGTTACATGAACTTCTTTTAATCCTGCTGTTTTTATGCGCAAGAAATCCTGTGTATAATCACGCTCTTGCGTAGATACCTCGTTGTTAAAATTGATGGCTCCTTCATATTGGTTTTCTTGTGAACACATTCTGTGAGGTTAGGGAAGCTCAAACTAATGATTCCATCTTACTTTCCATCTAATGTGTGCAACTGTTTGGCCCTACTTTTTTTAGAATGCATCATTCATATATGCTCCTGGACTCCATTTAGCTGAATTTCTTACAAAACGTTCAACAATTGTACGTTCAAAGATTACTGTGAAACCTGAGTGTACATTGCTATTTTAATTACACATGTCCCTAACACTTTACTCGGCGATCATCCTCCATTCATGGGAAGCGATACAGAAGAATGTGACAAACTCGTAATTAACAACGAAGAACGTTTTCATCCAGTTATGGGGTTTTCTAGGGTCATTGTTGTTTCAATATTTTGCTTGCAGTATATTTATTCCTTTCAGTCATCTCAATAACTTACCTCCTTTCAACAAACATTTCAATATTTTATTTCGTTGCGAGGTGTTTCTGGCTGCAATTAGAGCTTCGTCAGCTATCTGTCATGTAGCAATTTCGGGCCAGTGTTGAGGAATGTCATTCGAGTTTAATTTTTCATTTGTACCAACACATCCAAATGCATTGGAAGAGTAGGAATTCCCTTGGAGAAAGTCAGGGCCGAGGAAGAGTAGCAGTGGCAGCAGCAGCAGGTTGAGGAAGAAGAATAAGAAAGCAGTCTCGACATCGATAGGGCACCCACCGCGATCGGCCTTCCTTCATCGGACACTGCAGTCTCCAGAGCTTCCGTGTTTGTTTTTTCTTCGATTATCTGGAATCTCTTCACCATTCATTTCTCGAAGAAATAGCTTTAGCTTACAACAACTATGCTGTTAGCAGTATTTAAAAAATAATAGCTTTCAATGACGTCGCATATTTTAGGTGTTGATGTTGACAATCGAGAAGTATTTTCTTGAAAAAATTGCAGTTGCTGGGATGTGACTGTGCTTTGCCGTAAAATTCGTCGCAAGTCCGACTACCATTGAAAGTTTCAGGGTATGTGACACTTGTTCGACACTAATGTCGATGCACATTTTCTAAAGTTTCTAATGGATTTATATTATCGTGTAGGGAAAGTTTTACTTTTGGAAAGTGAAGTGAAAGTTCTTCGTTTTCGCTGCTGTTATTCTCTACTGCCTCCTATGCCTATACGGCATAGAGTGTGCCATAGCAGTCCGTTGAGCTTGTTTTAATTTATTTATCAACCAAGTTCCTAATTGAATTTATTTCCCGCGATTATTCGCACAGGAAGTATCCACGAAGACTTCAACGTATTATGCCCCTCTTTGATATGCAGTCCACGAACACCTTCATAAAGTCATGTTCGTTAATTTCGCAAACAATGGGCACATGCATATGAGGTAAGGAGAGCTAATCTCGACTTGCGAGCCCCCTCGGGGGGATACAACTATTGTATCTATGGGAATTAGCGCTCCCAGGGGAAAAATGTGAGGGCCCGAGCTGAGAGTTAGGTAGGACTTCTTTTTGTCGAAATAAAATGTTTTTTGTAATGTTAAGGACCACCTTTTTTCGGTTCACTACTGTCCTGTTTTTCAGCACCTCTGACTTTCTTCTTCAACTTTTATCTTATTTCATGAACTTCTTTCCCATCTTACTGTTTCTATGCCCTTTCTGCATAGATTCCTCATTTTCTTATCTCCATACTAAATGGTACCTTCCTCTCTTCGATACGCTCTATTTTCGCAGCGGTTAGGGAGGCTTAAACTAACTTATAATCTAATCTCGACTTGCGAGCTCATTCGTATTCGAGTTTGAAACTGAGTACGTAACCGACTCCTTCACGAGTCTAGTTGGGCAGACGAGAGACGGCAACGAATGAAGTTGGTATTAGACTGATGGGGATGATCTGCATAGATAGCAATGATACAAGTGGGTTATGATATTAATGATACAATGGAATTGCGTAAAATAAAAGTGGTATAAGAGTGATGGGCTTGATCTTCATAGGTAGCAATAATACATTTTGGTTAGGATAACAATAATAGAATAGAATGACTACAGGTAGAGGTGGTACTAAAAACGGGCTTGAGCTACACGGCACTATAGCATAAGTGGGCTATGATTTCAATAATAGAAAAGAATGACAACGGAGAGAGGTGGTACTACGAGTAAAAATAAGATAAGATTAGAGTAAAATAGCAACGGTGAGAGCTAGTATTAGAAAGATGGGTTTTGTACACAAAGGAATAACTTTGGTGGATTGCGATAGAGAAAATAGAATAGTATTTTGTGACAGAAACGCGCCGAGTGGCTCATTTTCGGGCTGTATTTAATTCTCGTACCATCAGACAATAATTACGCACAGATAACAGAGTAACTGTAGAGGAAACATAACACGCATTAACTGCTATTAATTTTAACAACATAGACCACTACATTCCTCTCATCATCGTGTCTTTTAACGGCTATTTTACAGAAGTGCGGTCTCAGGTTTTGATAATTTTTGTCGCATTTTTAGTAATGTTAAGCTGGAGGTCGGGATTCAGCAAGTTATTTCATTTGTTGCAGATTTGAAAGGAAGTTCATTCAGTATATTCTGGTTTATGTTTTGGTTAAGTTATTCTTAAGGCTTGGCATCTTCAAGATTTAAAGCGACTTCCTTGTGCGTCTTTGCATAACTTTATAACTTAAGAAACGTAGTTTGGAAATCATTCTCATGTTGGGTGAACAATGCCTTCGTCAGTAGTTCAAAATCTGTATACGTATAGGCACTTGTATTGCTAAGAGCAGAAGAAGAACTAAAGCCTTTTTTGCGATCTTTGAGAGAGCGTCAACTTCTGCGTCCATTTTTTCAAGTTTAAAATTTTTCTTTTGGCGTATTGATTTGAAGTCCGAAAGGTTGCTGCCGAATCTCTGTGCCATGGATTTCTTTGTCATTTGTACAACGTGCACTTTTATTTAGTGTTTGGACCTATAGCTTGCGTTTGCATGGAAGTCCATCACTCGCTTTCAGTCTGCAAACTCTGATACAACGTCAATGAATGATTTTTCCAGCTTTGGAAATGAGCGAGAACAACGAGGAGTCTCGATCCGTTGTGCGAGACTCCTATCCTTCAAGTTGAGACGACCGTTCAAGCGAACATTGCGATTTGCAAATTCCTCGTGGTTTTGCTAAGACAGTGACTGTCGATGATGTAGTCGAAATGCCTTGCTATGGACTAATAAACAGTACTTATTCGTGCTATAATGACAATAAATATTGATGACATTGCACCATATCATCATAATTACCTCGGAGGCGTGGTAGATGAATGTCATGTCAATGTTTTTTTTGAAACGTTGTGGATGAATGTCATAGTAAAAAAATCGTTCTACCCAATTTTCCCCCTTACCTCATTTTCTGCGGCCGCTCTTAGTGTCATTGTTTCAAGTGTCCCTTGACACAGGAAGCTATTTTCTCGTTGAAAAATAAAAATTTCAAGTCCAATCCTTCGCTACGAGAATTGTTACAACACCTTCAATGTGCCCTCTGAATGTCGCAATTAACACAATGCTTGCAATATGACCCACCGGTGGGTCGTGCTTAGGTTTTTCTTGCTTGCGAAACGACTCAACAATGGGTTGTTCGAAAAATTCCAACAATCTTTTTTAAATTAATGACAGGCCCAAATCCAGACCCAAACATTAACTGGACAGACCCAGTTAATGCTTGAAATTTATAAATTTGCTAATCACACTTGAGTTTAAATTTGAGTCGAATGTTGAACTTCAGCTTAACCCATCGCAGTCAATGCGTTAAAATGGTGTTGCTCTCGAGACCGCAACGACATGTTGCCTGGCAGCGGCACGGTGGTAGCGTAGAGCACGTCTTGCGGGGGCGCCGCTCCTTTGTTCAGCTCCATCAGCGCTGTTGTTCCTAGGCGAAGGTTGCACGAGCCGCTTAATTTGAGGTCACTATTCCTATTTCTATTTTGCTGTCGTAAAGTGGTGTTCGTCTCCCCTGCGTGTTGCTGGATGAAGGTTTTAACATGTTGAACGCGATGGGTTAAACGAAAGTTCAGTATTCAATTCAAATTTAAAGTCAGTGGAAGTAAGGAATTTTGAAAATAACACACATTAACTGGATCATGTCATAATTTAGCTTTGATTAAGCATTCATGAAAATTGAGTTTGTGGCTATTGGTCGAACAGCAGCATCATAAAAATTTTCTCCTAGTACCACCGATAGATCACATGGCGGTCAAGGTGTTATATGAGCAAACAATATTTCTTCGTGACCAGTTTCGAAAGTTAGTCTACTCAGAGAATGCAAGTATTGTATCTATGGAAATTAGCGCTCCCTGGAAGAAAATTTGAAGTCCCGATCTGAGATATATAAGCCTTTTTTATTGCAATAAGACGTTTTGTAGTTTTGTCGAGGATAATCTTTTTTCGGTTCATTGCTGTCTAATTTTTCAGCATCTCTACCTTACTTCAACTTTTACCTTTCATAAACTTCCTTCTCAACTAAGTCACTGTGCGCTAGGGATCTCGAGTGGGAACACACCTTGCTCATCGATTTCGTTTTTCTTAACTCCACACTATATGGTGCTTTCATCCCTCTTCTTTCGGAACGGAACGCTTTATTTCGGTTAGTGACTTAAAGCTAGCTAATCTAATCTGAAAGCTAGTTTCTTATAACTGCTAAGGATTCATTTGGTCTGATAATTCTTGAAAGATTATGAGACGGGGTTTGGTTACTTTCTGAGTTGTACTTATGACCTTCAAGTGTTCCAGGAGCTCTTGTTAGCGCATATGGAAACTAACAAGTTTGTGATGTACACTTTTTGTACGTCAGGATAAACAGACGCTTACTCACTTGTTTACTCCTTTATCCTTGTGTTATTCAGAGACTCTGGCTACTCGACTGCCAGGTGTGATATATGCGCTATAAATATTCAGATGGTTCAGAAAGGGTGAACTTTTATGAGAAAATTCTAGTTCTGAACCCTCGCGTTTTAATCTTTTAGTAAAAGATTGATGTAATCATTATACTGCAGTTTTGATGTGTTTACCTAGCTAAGAAATCAAAGCTCCTTTAAATATTCATACAGAATGATGCAAATTGCGAGACTGTATTGGCTTGATTTCTGGGTATGGAATGCTGCGATTTAGCGCTATCTTCGTTTTATTCATTGGCGTGAGTATACTTCATTCGGTTGTTTGGATCAAAATGAAATTTAAATATTGATGGTCATGCGTGAACATGCTCATTAATCTACATTGAGAGACTGCGGTTCTATGGTAAGTTTTACTTTTGGAAATGAAATTGAATGGGTTTACTTCTATGAAGGCTAAAGAGCTCTTACTGACAGAGACCTCAAAAATGTGGAGAACTTGAATTCAAATTGTTTGCTAAAAGAGTTTCTAGGTTGCTGTTTTGCCCCCAAGTGGTGAAACGCTCAACTTTGCTCTCATTTCTGGTACAAGAAATTGTGAGATTCTTCTTGAAGTCTCACGCGCTTACGTTTGGCCTCGCGTTTTAACGGACGTAAAGCGTAGGTGAGAAAGTTGTGTAGGATCTGCTACGTACAAATGTTGCTAGCTATAACCAATTTTTTGTGGCACTAATGAGTCCGAGCGGTTGAACTGTGTGATATTTTCACTATAATGCGAGTTCCCGAGCTGAAGGTTTGGTTGGATTTTTTTCTGCTGAAACCCCTCAGGGGGATACAATTATTGTACCTATGGGAATTAGCACTCCCAGGGGACAATGTTTGGGCCCGAGCTGAAAGTTAGGTAGGTCTTCTTTTTGTTGAAATAAAATGCTTATGTTATGTTAAGGACCACCTTTTTCGGTTCACTGCTGTCTTGTTTTTAGCACCTACTACTTTTTTCTTCAACTTTTATCTTGTTTCATGAACTTCTTTCTCAAATTACTGTTTCTATGCCCCTTCTGCATAGATTCCGCATTCCCTAATATCCATACTAAATGGTGCCTTCCTCCTTCCTCTCTTCGATACGCTCTTTTTTGATAGCGGTTAGGGAGGCTTAAACTCCAATAATCTAATCTTTTCTGCTGAAATCGAATAGATTTTTTTTGGTTTCGTATCATATTTTTTCCGTTCACTGCTGTCCTGTTTTTCTGTACCTACAACAATCTCCAACTTTTATCTTGTTTCATAAGCTTCATCCGTAACTTACTGTTTCTATAGCATATCGGATCATGTGCGAGAACACACCTTGTGCGTAGATTCGGGGTTCCTTTAACTCCATACAAAATGGGGCCTTCTTCTATCCTGTTCGAATATCCTTGTGGTAACGGAAGCTGAAACTAACTTATAATCAATTATGGCATCACTCAAACTAATTTAGTCCCAAAATTTACACATGAAGAAAAAGCATCAAATTTCACATCAACCGGAACGCTTTAGCGTGTTTGTCTAAATTCTATATCATTCAAATTTAAGCCGTTCAATACCATTTAGCATATTCGTTTAAGTTCCATATCAACTGTTTAATGAACTACATAGTATCATTTGGAACGCTTATTCGTGGAGACCGCGAATTTCTACACGGGTTTCCTAAGGTGGGAACTCCTCACACCTGGAGAGCTGAGCAAACCAACATATCCTGTGGTAGGGGACGTTGTCCTTCCTCCTGGCGCTAGCTGTGCGTTCGGTCGCCGTGCGTAAATTCGGCAGGTGTTATTTGCCGTAATGTGAACTGCTGGTCCATGCCGGCAAGCCTCGGTCAGCGCACGCGGTTGTTCCGCCTCTTCTTCTCACACGTTAGCCAATTGGCTTCTTATTCGGACGCAAGTAATTGAGGCACTCTCACGGAAGCTCGCCGAATGGTTTTGCTTGGAGTTATCACGTAGGTTGAGAGTAACAGACTCGTACGTGCGTGGTCCGTTTGAATATCATAACATAGGTGGTTTTTATATGCATTGTCAATTTCAGATTAACACAACGAAGGGAAAGCATTTTTTCGTGCTTTTCTCTCAATCATTTGTTTTGACAATTGACATGGGTATTACGATACCCGTGGGTGAATATCAACTGAGGATCTCAATATTGAGATATTTTAAAAAGCAATGTAATATATGTCATGTATTACCTTTATTGGAAATAAACTGTTTTTCTTATGCCTAGTGTGTGTTGGCTGCTCACTATCATTGTATGATATATCAGAGGGGCTCTCATACAGCTTTGGGATCATAACTCTCTTCGTGCTCATTTTGAGTAATGAAATACGCTTACTTTTGTTTTATAAGCTGTGGGGGCATGCCCCCTTGCTGCAGTATTGTAAATTTATGCTATGTAACTTGCATGGTTTTCTTGTTGCTTTAACCAGCATACTTCAAAAGTTTACTTATTCTGTTGGTTTGCTCCTAAAATAAATTGGTATACGTCGTCACTGTATTTTTATCACGTTAAATTAGTTGTTTCTTTAAAATGGCTTTGCTGGACGTCTACCCTAAGCTCTTTCACAACACACGCATAAGAGGGATATACTGTTGCTCACTGCACATAGTGGATGAGTGCATAAGCCATGGTGACAAAATTTAAGAAATGTTGAATTGTAAAAAAAATACAAAATCTCTAAATACATTTTCCTCACAAAGGTCAAAGAAGACACTTGCTTTAGTAGATAAAAGCCTTTCGAAATTTATGAAGGCATGCAGGTGAAGAACACAAATGCGCCACACCAGCTCAGTGAGATGGCGAGTTACGAGGGTTGCCTCCTGGAAGTGGCAGATTTGCGACGACTGTAACTGTATATATTAGGTGATTCGCAATCGTGCGCCGCGACCGTGACGCGCATGCGCGCGTTGTCGCTACAAACACAGCGCTAGGAAGCTCTCACGTGTCTTCCTGCAACCGCAAAGTGTCTCGTGTCGCGTCTGCAACTGAATATTTTGCTAACTTGCTTCCCTGTCTGCTTCTCAAGTGGCTGAAGCAGGGCGGGTATGTCAGTAATGTTGCTCGCATGAAGAGCTGCTTTGGCCGGGGTGTCAGTTTCAAGTCTTGTTCTTTCGTGGATCGTGTTGCACTGTTTTATTGTGCAATTTGTGCTGTTTTTGGATGATGCGTGAACTTCGCATGTTCCTGTCAGACTTTTTCTCATCGACGTTATGATAATTAAGCGTAATTTATGGGCGTTTATTTGCAAATCCGTTAATTTTTCTGACTTCTGATTTTTGTCACGAAAGATCGCTTGTTGACGATGATGAATTTGCAGTATTTCAACCAGCAAATTACAGTATTGAGATAGTGTTGTCGTCTGTAATCATGGGAAGAATGACAAACATTTCGGTTGCTTAACTTCACCGACAGTCGTGAGCGATATCTGTCCAAAAAGAACACAAACCTATAATTGACCAGGCATGATGGAAGTGAATGATTGAGATTGAGGGAAGTGTTTGTTAACACGAAAAGTGATGGTGTTCGGTGCAGCGAAAAAGTTTCCTGTGTAAGTCTTGCAAATTCTCCAATTGAGTAAGATCGTAAACTAGTTGGTTTGGGTGGCCGCTAGATTTCACTTGAAATTGACCTGCTCGTTTTTCACTACATTTTGGTTTCATTTTGTTCAATTGTAAATCTAGTGAATGACCCTTCGATGAGCTTCAACTCCAGTTTTGAATTCTAGAACCATATTTATAACTTTTATTTTCCCTCCACCTTAATTCACTTGAACCATTGAATTCTTAAGGTGATCATTCAATGTCTCCAGAAATGACTGTCTTATCCCGAGCTCGTGGGCTATTGGCAATTTCTGCACATGTTATTTTAAACTCGTTTAAAGTGAATGCATTGCAAACTTCTGCTTTTTTTTCTAAATTTTTAATGGTTTCTCTCACTGGTGCAGCGTTCCACATGTAACGTAAGTAGTGTGAAATCCATGTTCACAAACATTTCATACTTGGACATTTATGTGCTAATCATATTATCTGGAAGTATACAGTAACCAAGTTCCTCGTAGAAATGCTTATGCACGAAAATTTTTGAAAACGGCCTCGTTTTTGTTCACTATCTCAGACCTGCACACAGACGCTACGTTTCACGGCTTAAAAAAACGAGAGTTTTCTCTCATTGCCTAGTAATTAGAAACTTCCAAAGACGTAGGATCACTTTCTCCAATTTCCCCGGTAATAATTACATGACACAAAGCTACGATTGTTTAACAGCGTGAATGTCACCATGTCTCACAATGGCGTTACGCAAAATTACTGCAACTCTCGCCTTTCTCTCGACATATTGTACAGCACCGCGGACTATCTCATGAATGGAGAACTTCTTTAGAATATGTTCCCACGGTCGCACTGAGTTGGTCTCCTCAAACTTCCTCTCTTAAGTGAACATTTTTCAGCTTTGTGTTAGAACTCGCTTTGTAGTCGCCGCAGGTGTCCGTGTGTGAATTCTGGAAGTCGTGTCTTGGCTGCTAGGCCTTTTGGGTTACAAATTGGTAGTAGGAGTCTTTTTTTTTGCAAATTACTTTCTCGAGTGCATCGCTGTTGTAAGTATGGGATGGTCGAGTTTTATATTCTATATTTTCTACTAGTATTAAGAATTTTTCATGCGAAGCGACCCACCGGTGGTCACGCAGGGGGTTTTCATAATGCTGCTGACCGACCTGCAGTCACCAACTTAATTTTTATAAAAACTTGTTAGAAACTAAATGAAGGCCATCTTTTCAATGTTCGGTGTTTTCAAAATTGATCTCTAAAATTAAATTTGATTTAAATTGAATACTTAACTTCAGTTTAACCCGCCACAATTAACGCGTTAAGAACGTAACCGTTTTATGGTTTCATTGTGTGCTGTGAAGAACGTAACTGTTTTATGAGAGGATCGTGTACCTTCAAGTGTAGACGCATTTCAGGTCTCATTCCCTGTTGATGACTAAATTTTCGACCTCAATGCATCATGCGACCTTGGCATCTGTGGAGAAGTTTTAGCTCAACTGAGTGTTGGTCGTCTCCCCTGAAAGTTTGCTCAAATAAACACGCTTCTTCTACCAGTTGGCTATGGAGAGTGACACCGTGGGTGCCAGAAGTAGGATACAAGATTGCACCCAAATCTCATTTCTCCCACTAAAATGAATAAAACTTCCTGTATTGTGAGTTTTTAAATCTATCTGTAAACTAAAATTAATTTTTAGAATTGCACTTGTTATCCACACAAGAAGAACCGTTTCAGAAGGACTAAAAACAGTTCACTGTTGGCGCAGGTGGGTTCGAGTATGGGCTCTCTGAGTCTCTTACTGCCAGCGCCGGCCAGATGTGTGTAAGGACATGTGTTCACTACCATTATCGGTCTTTTATTCTGTTGGTATTAGTTTGAGGTCTGCGTCACGCCAAAAACTGGTACAGGTTTGTTCTAAACAGCGTTTGACTTTGCGTGTCCGTTAGTAACCTCTCGAATAAGCAACACGAATCGCTTGTAAAATGAATAATAATTCTTATGGTATAAGGAAATGATGGAAAATGGGTGTATAGTATTTGATACCAAAAGTTAGAAGCCCTTTCAATTATACCCTGTAGTGCTATTGGAAGATTCTTGACGATTCAATTGCACAGTTACTGTAAGATATAATCGTCTATGTTGTACAACGCAATTCACCCTTTTTTTCTATTCAGCAAAAAAATAAGATTTTTCATTGGTTTTTGTTACTGGAACCGTCCCTGCTACACGCTTCATTGTCTTCGCCTTTCTCTTGAATTCAGACGTTTTACTTTTGTGGGAATTCTTACGATAGCTCTAAAAACTTAGGCTTGCGTTACTTCAGACCAAACGTGGCTTGCCTGCATATCGCATCACCGTACTCGAGTACAGCCTGTACTAACAAGTTCTGCAGGATCACCGCGGCTGATCTGAAAGCATGTGATATTGATGCCAAATGTTAAATGTTTCGACGTTTTCCTCTATCGAGCGTATAGTTTTTTTTAGATCTCAGTTATTGTAAGGGAGAAACATCAGCAGCCTAGTGGCTTGGGATGATTCGGTGACCTAGGCAAAGTTTTCGTATTTGGTTCATTGGTTCAAATTACTGCACTATCCGAGATAAGTGACACTGGTTCTGTGTACACCGAACTTTAGCTCAGCCAATAGCGTCTTTAGTGTTTTGCCCTCGAGAGTTTGAAAAACTCACTGTCGCTTGGTCTGGAGATATCACAGTGCTCGTATTGGGCGAAGTTGAATTACTCCTTTTCCAAAGGAGTATTACGCCCCGCTTACAATTCCAATGAAAAGACAGGTCCAACGCAGAATCTAGGTATTTTGTTACAGCCTGAAATGAATTGGCATTTTGGGCCTTGACCCATCGTTAGCGATATCGTGTTTCTGAAATAAGAGACACTAATGGTTTCTATTAGGATTAGCATTGACTCGGTGACTTGCAGACCTATTGGTTCTACGTTAGAGCCTTGAAAGCGAATGGAATAATGTTAATGTGGAAAGGAGGGACTGGAGTTAACTCTTCAAACACTATTCAGTACTGGTTGGATAGAGCTCTACTGACAGATGCATGTACTTCTGTCAATAGAATGTCACAGAAACTTCATGACAATCAGACCGCAATAAGCACACTCAGTCATTCATTCATGGGAAATAGAAACGGGCACAATGTTATGAAAAGGTTATGAGTGAATACTGGACACGTGCTCTGCGTTACGCATTATAACAGTGTGCTTCATTGTCCGTGCTCGCATTTTTCTCGTATTATGTAATGACCTCTGGAGCTGGCATATTTGTGATATCGCTCACTGCGCACGTGAGATGGGACGTGACTGAACCATGACATTGACCAAGATCTTTCGTACCTGTTACCTATAGTTGTGTTCTTGACGGCTGTTAGCTCCTGGATATATCATTAGATTAGACAAGCTAATTTAAAGGTTAACATCGGCATCTTTGGGATGCTTTATTTCCAATCAAGCCTGATACATATGATCTTAGCATTGGTTTTTCAAATGTCTTATAACTAACCCTATATATAGGACACCATGACGGTTCCCCCGTAAAGCCGGTACCCATTTCCGACACCTGGGTTGAGTGGGGTATTGTGCTTGAGCTTTCCCTTATACCCAACGGGGAAAATCTCCGCGCCAGCGCCGGGATACGAACCCGCGACTCCAACATACGAGCCCGATCCCTTAACCACTGTACCACGGAGAGCAATTTAAAGCCTCCGTGACCACAACAAATGTGCAAATACGATACCAATTGTAGTCAATCTTTCTTCAGAGGAGCATGACATAACTCAACATTTTCCGACGTATTAACAATTTATTGCTTCTTTACAATCCTATGAAGCAAGTTATCCGTGACTGATTGACGCACGTATTCCATTTCAATAAGTGTGCAGTGCATAAAGCCCCATAGAATGTTCTCACGAGTGTTCATGTGGACCAAATGCCAGGTTTTTGCGTGCTCACAATGGGGTCTGTTTTATAGACTGTTTATAGGAAAGTATTTCGTACTTGTGTTCTGTGGGTTGCTGCGGTTGGTACGTACTGTACGTAGAAAAAAGGAGTTGTGTTATATTTTTTATGCGCAAAAATGTTCTTAAGGCGGCGATTTTGTTTCGCATTAACCGTGCCAGACAGCTGCACCGATTATTCTGTGAATTTCTTAGTCTGGCGTTATATACCACCATACCTAATTTTCAGTACTTCACCAGGACGTGGAAAAAGGCGTCATAAACTAAAAATCACCAACCAATCGTGGTCAATCCTCATGTTTAGCCATCGCAAATGTTTGTGTTCGAATTGACTTAGTGAGGTTTAACGTATAACAGGATGAGGGCCTCAGGTCTGGTAGGGCTTATGTTTTTAGACGAGCCAAATTCCCAGCATGCTTATTACCGACAAGTGCACATATTGTGGCTTCTTTCTTCAACGTTACGCAGATAAAATTGTTTCCTATCATTTTCATTCGTTTTTCTGAGTGTCTTCTAATCTCGCTTTCAGTCGAACCCATTCAATCGTTTCGGACGGACAACTCGACCACCACAGCAAATACCTCCCTTGAATTACACAAGCTTTATTTCATGAGCAGCAGACTTTTTTGTCCCTCTGGAAGCTGTTGTTCCTGGAGATAACCGGTTCACATTTTGCTTTCGCTGCTGCCGCTTCCAGACTTCGGCCAGCAATTACATCCTGGCCAGCTGAGCGAAAGCTATACGTGGATCTTGTCTCATGCGTAGTCCTTAATTCCTTACGTGCTTTGAAAGCGTCTCTCTTGGTATTTTTATTGGATGCCATTCGTTGATTTAGTATAGTTTCATTCTACCGTGATCATTTGTCTTGTATGATTCATGTTTTCCATGCGAAAAGTACGTGGATTTTTCGTAGCTATTGAATTACAATCGATGAGAAAAATTCTGATTCTTGAAGCATTATGTTTTCTGGTTTTATTGCTTTTAATCCTAAGGAATACAAGCGTCAGTATTTGGGCGTTTACTCGAAACAATAAATTAATTTCCTTTCCTGAAAAATTTGATTTTACACTCTGGAGGTACCTGGCGGTCCAAAATATCTTTATCGCGGGTGTTCTCGATTCAGCCAAGCTGAATTAGCTATCTCCCTATCTGTCCTTGCCAGTATTCCAAAGCAATTCGTCCCTCAGAAGAGAAAATGTCAGTGTAATAGCCATTAATGGCGTTAATAGCTATTAATTAATGTTCTCGTGTAACTGAGTGGTACTGGGTTTTCTTCTGACATTGTCTCAGGAGGTCATGGTGAGGCATTTGCGTGAAACTGAATTCGCTTACAATCGTTTCGAAGGTTGCTTGTATAAATTAGGTTTCATATGGGAGAACTTACCATCAGCGTTTTATAACTTAGAGATAAATACCTTCATTAAGATCGTGAAAGCAATCTAGTCGGAATACAGACTTCGTTCACTTATCTAAACCTATTCAGTATCTTCTTATCTCCGGATCCTTGGGTTGAGCCTCATTAGACTGTCAACAGTTCAATTTCATGAGGTGCGAACCGTTTTTATTGCGTGTTGATTCGGTAACGGTCTGCTGTTCTCGAAACCGTTTCCTAGCTTTATACTTCGCCCGCTTCGTCAGAACCATTTTTTTTAAGCACATTTTCGGAGTAATTAACAGATTATTTGCCAATCATATCATTATGCCATGAATCTTGTGATGAAAATATAGTTGCTGTCAAAATTAGGATGTTGACGATACTTCGATTAAATATGATACTCTCGACGAATGTGTTTGAAAATAAGCGTAGGAATGGCGACACGGTTACTTTTTCTGTTGCTTCAAAACTACTTGGAATATTGGTAAAACGCGATGTTTCGAATGCAATTTCATTAATAGCAAATGTTTTTAGCGTTAACTGCACTCATTTTTTTAATGTAAACTGCAGTACCTATAAAAAATATAAGATACGTTACTAGTTTCCAACCAGTTATTATTTTATAACAGTATCGATCGTCAATGGAGCAACTGCGTCAACTATATTCAATATTTTCTTTTCACAAATTGGCAATCTTATTGAAATCATAAAAAATCGCGGAATTTAAATATAAGTTTAAATACTTCATGGTTTTTGTATCTGGTAATTTTCTTGCCTGGGACATTTATGTACTCTTATCGATCCAGGCAATAAACAAGTTGCTAGCTACAACATCTGTTCTGTCGTGGACCACTCATCGTACTGCACTGCCTTCCATTGACTGCTGTGCGGGCCGCACGAGTTCATTCAGAGCGTTGGGTTTTAGATACAACGCATTTTATTTGCCATCTGTGTCATGAATCAAGCAAAAATGATGCGGCATTTATGTGAGACCGCGCAACTCACAATATCTCAGTCACCTTACTTTATGTAGCGTCGCTGAAGAAAAATCTTGTGATCAGCTTTACATTTCTAAGCGCAGTCGTTCAATTTTTCTACACTTTAAGGCAGGGCTCACATTATTTGTCTTCGCTGTTTGCTAATTTACAGATGAACAAAATCCAAATGGCAGCGTCAGCAAGATGAGGATCACCAGATATCACTCATGTAACGCTCAAGTCTTCTCTTGTAGCTCATAGGCCATGGAAAGTTGTTCTTTTTTGTTCCTCGTACTGTTGTGGCCGTCGAAAGCGAACCGAAGACGGCAAAAAAATGAAAAGTACCTCGGGCTCTGCCGCGGAGTCGCTGGTTTCACTTTTCTCCAGCCAAGATTGCGTGGCTTTGCATAATGCTGATTTTTATAGGCCAGGTGTGCTAGCATGCGCGGCTCTGGATTGTATAGGACTCGCATCCATGGGCGCGTGTGGATGAAATTCAATACTATACGATGCTTCCATGTGATCAACTTTGTGGCTTTAGGTTACTTAGTTACGGTGCATGAATCAGGTAATTTGGCTTATGCCTATTGTGCTGTGTCTTTCAACTATTTTTTCCCGCTCAATATTAAAATCTGTGTACAACTATTGTATCTTTTGGAATAAGCACTCCCAAGCACTCCCCCTCAATGTGATGCAACTATTGTATGTGAGGTTTTTAGGGAAAACTGTGAGGCCCCGAGGTGGGAGTTACGTAGGCCTTTCTTTTTGTTCGAATAAGATGTTCTGTTTTGTTCAGGACCATCTTTTTGTACACTACTGTCCTGTTTTTCAGTACCTCTGCATGACTTTCTTTTGTTTTATAACCTTCCTTCTTAGCTTTCTGTTTCTATGCGCAGGGATCTTTCGCAGGAGTACACCTTGTACATATATACCACATTCCTTTAACGCCATCCTAATAGGTACCTTCATCCTTGCCCTATATTGGACGCCATTGTTGCAGTTAGGAAGGCTTAAGCTAACGTCTAATTTAATAAGTTGTTGAAGCGGGAATTTTTTAATGAATCACAATTTTCAAGTAGATTTTCTTCTCCTTTTCACCGACGAAATCCTTATTTTTTGCAGGCGTGCTTCATTTTGGTCGTGTGAATTTTCTCTTTAAGGGGACCATTTCGGGGGCATCTGCAGTCCAAAAGTCGATTCTCCCGATTTTCTTTTTTATTGCTTTAAATGAGTTTGAGATATGTCCCCGAATGTCTGTAAAAATATCAGGAACGTATCCCAGAGCTAACGTCCCCCCCGGGGGGGGGGGGGGGAGAGCATCCCCCTTACGGACCTTTTTTTCATTTTTGAACCTAGAGCAATGAAATTTGGTATACTGATGGGGAATGCAATTTAGAATCATTTATCATTTATGACAAAATGCGATTTTCTTGAAAAGAAAATGAGAAATCATAGAAAACGTCATTTTTGGGGGTTTTCTAAATGCTTCTTCTCCTACAGTTTTTGAGCTACAGTAATGATTTTGGTATCATTGGATGCAGAATAACGTGGAAATTAAAAAAATCTCAAATTTTCAATTTTATTTTATTTTTTTCTTATATATATTTCATCATTCATATTCCTCAAGGTAAGCATCCCCCTTCCGAATATTTTTATTATTATTGAATTTAGAGCAATGAAATTTGGTATACTGATAGGGAATGCAATTTAGAATCATTTATCATTTATGACAAATTGCGATTTTCTTGAAAAGAAAATGGGAAATCATAGAAAACGACATTTTGGGAGGGGGGTTTCTAAATGCTTCTTCTCTGATAGTTTTTGAGCTACAGTAATGATTTTGGTATCATTGGATGCAGAATAACGTGGACATTCCACAAACTTGAATGCTTTTCCTCAAATTTCCAATTTAAAAAAAGATCAAAATATTCTCAAGAAAATTCAAATTTATGACGTCATAACTTTGAAACAAGAATGAATTTTGAAAAACTTCCTAATACATTGTAAAGCCCTTGTTTTTCTTCCTTCATCCAATGATACCAAAATCATCATTGTAGCTCAAAAACTGTAGGAGGAGAAGCTTTTTTCTTGAAAATAGGTCTTATAAAACAAGAAAGTTTTCAAGACGTTTGTCAGAATCACTCCGAAGTTTACAAAGCTAAAGCGATGCGGTTTGCTGCATTTGGAAGTCACATGTGTAATCTACAATTGGGTTAGATTTGATTTTCAAAAATTTTTATGTGAAACTTTTTACATAGACTATTTGAAACTCTAACTATAGCTTTTTCAAAAAAATTCTATAAATTCGAAATTATTTCAAATTCAAAAACCGGCCTAATCCAGGTTTGCAGCACACATTGTACTTTCACATGCAACAAACCGCATTGCTCTAGCTTAGTAACCTTCGGAGTGATGAACAAATGTTTTTTTATTTTTTTTTATTTTAAAGGAATAATTCATTTTCTAAGCCCTGAGGAAAAATTTTTCTTAAACAAAAGTTGTTACAAATGTGGAGATCTAGTAGTCTGCAAATTTTCATAGACGTAAGTCCAATAGAAAAAAAGTTTCAGTTTTATGGAAATGCTTCCCTTAAACTGGCGCGTTGCCTGAATGCGCTACTTTTATTTCGAACGAAGTTGCTCTCGCTCCTTGGAATTGCCACAGGCTTCGTTGTGGCGTATGGTCTCGGTGCCGAAATTCCTCTTCATGAGACGTTCACCTTTATTGGTGTGAATATTGGGTTTTAGTGATGAACTTCAACTCTTTAAGGATGAGCCGTATTTGGCAAACGATATGCATTAAGTGCCGGTTCTGGATGACGAAATATCCCGTTTTTTGTTGAATTTAATTGAGCTGCGGATCGTACAGCTTTTACTCCTTCGTCTTGCTCTCATTTGAGTCTTTGTGTTCACTCAACTCTGACTGCGTGTGCGTTTGACTTTTTCTTTTTACCGCTCTGCAAGTCCGTATGTAGCTACTTTTCAAATTGCTTGTGTGTACTCAGCATGACTTCGTCCAGTCTGAGTGCTGTTCGTTGGATTACATGCTTCTGTTAAAGATGTCATGAAAAGTGTTTGAAAATTTCGTGTTTTGTTGTTATAATATTTTATGCAGAGTTTCCGCTTCAGCTGAATTGTGTGCCTCAGGGGACAAGTGTGTTTTACTTAAGGTGAACTTTGAGATTGTTTTTTTATAGGTTTATCAACATTTTTCATGAGTAGCGAGTCTTTTTTTTGCTTCGAAAGTAATTTAGGTTGGACATGGCGCGTGGAAATGACATCTACTATTTTGCGCAATCTTCGAGTTAGTTTTTGTATGCGTCACGTCTACGTCTCAATTTGGCTGTGTCTCAGTGAGATCTAAGCTGTCATGTCCGATCTTCAAACTCTAAACTCTCAGTCGCCGTGTTTCTACGTGTGCTAGAGTGACGTCCTTTCAAGAACTAGATTGTATCTAAAAGAACTGAAAGTTTTAGTGCCGTACCCCGTGGTGACGAATGTCGGTAACATTGAGTCAGAGGGCATATTTGCTACAGGGCATATTTTCTTCATCTATAATTTAGCTAGCCTCATTTCACTTGCGGTGTGTTATGCCATCACAATCTGCTATTATAGCATCGACTGTTTTTTCATTCGATTGCATGGTCTTTCCAGATTGATTTCATCGCTTGAAAAAGTTGTAATTTTTTTGAATCTCTCGGGCGGAGAAACGGTTATGCTGACAGTGACGGTCTACAATGCACACTGGAGGACTAGAAATTATCATCGACACCACTAGCTTGATACTTTGACTGCGATACGACCCACGGGTGGGTCGTGCTTAAGTTTTTTCAGCTGTAAAATGACCTATTGAAGGGTGGTTTTGAAAAGTTTAAACAATCTTTTAAAATTAATAGTATTTAATTACATAGTTAATATTTGGTATTTATAAAATTTCTAACAACTTTTGACTTTGAATTTGAGTTGAATACTGAACTTCAGTTAAACCCATCGCAGTCAATGTGTTGATCCATTCACCACCCACCCAGCTCGGTGACCACCCACCTGTGGTCGCTGAGGGGATTTCCATAGGGCGAGTGACCCTTCGGTGTCTTCTAGCTGAATTTTTTATGTACGCTTGATGAAAATAAATAAATACGTCACAAATAATCTTTCCTTTATTTTAGTGTTGACCATTGAAGCCGTTTAAGGACTGTTGGATACTGATCTGCAGTTTAACTGACCGCAGTGAAGGCTTTTTTCTCTTTTTACAAGGGGTTTCGAAATTGAAAGTGCGCTTTCTTCGCGATGATGCTCTGAGTAGCTAAGTTTTCGCAAATGTTGGTGAGAGTATTTACTAACTTTCAGGTTGAGCGTTTTAATGTAGGAGGAATGTTGGAAGAATGACGATCACTGTAGGTTGATGATTGTTTACTCTTGCATGAGAATTCAGTACTGCGGGAGAAATGGTGTTTCACCTTCCGAGCTTGAAAATTTTTCTTGAGTAAATCGAAGTAAAGGAGACTACTTGAAAAATGTCCATATCTGCCTTTCATCACAGTTTCCTTATTTAGTTGAATTGGATGAATCAGTTTACTTCATTTTTTTACCTTGTTTGCTTTCTTCCTTACTTAGTGGAAATTTCAACAGCCTTCAGTTATTGGTCGAGCTAGTAATGCCGCAGCAGAATAACAGTGATGTTATTGTTCCAGGTATAGTGCGTCTATCTGAATGGGAGTCGTACGATCTAGCGCTCGGGTGTGATGTAAAAGTTACGGTATTCAAATCTCGTTTTTTCACCTTGAATGTTGAATTGGTCTTAAAAAGTAGTGCTAGCCAACTGTCGACGCTCATTCATTTCATTTATATTATTTTGTCTTGCAAAACTCGTTTAACGAGGAAAAGTTTAGATATTATATAAGATCTTTCCAGGGTCACCCCGTGGATTAGGGGAGCAACGATGCGCTCCAATTTGCAGTTCTGAGGAATTCAGCAGCTTTTAGCAAAGTCCTTTTTCTTGTTTCATGATCTTCTTTCTTAGCTTTCTGTTTTTGTGCCCTTTCTGCATAGATTCCGCGTTTCTTTAACTCCATGCTAAATGGTGCCTTCTTCCTTCCTCTCTTTGGATAGCCTTTGTTGCGGATAGGGAGGCTTAAACTAACTAATAATCTAACCTTTTAGCATTGGTCACGTCATCAGTGAATCGATATAGAATTGATTTAACGGATTGCTAATTTCACAGCTGCGTTTTGTTTATTAATGCAAGCTCGAGAGCGCTTAATGATATGTAGTCATGAACCGCTGTCTTTTTATAAGGTTTATGTCTGAATGCAATGGAATATTTTGCATTCTAAGCTACTGAAGTGAACTATTAGGACTGGGAGTTTGGCGCACGTTTTAAAAGTTAGATATTAAGTTAAACAATTCATTTTTGGGTGCGACTTTTCTTCTGCTAAATTTCTTTAAAATAGATTCAGCTAACAAT